>CM065906.1:45947500-47231855 GCA_033439115.1 Firmiana major
AAAATTTAAATTAAGTATAATTTTATTTTTAATAATTAATAAGATTAAATCTAATATATTTAAGTAGAAAAATCATGGATTGGACAATGCTTACAAAAAATAGTGAAAAATTATGCAAAATAGTAAAGAATAGTGAAAAATAGGGAAAAAATTAAAGAATAAAAAAATTATTTATATTAAAAAGTTTAAAATTGAGTAATTTTGTAATTGCTGACAACTTTTTAACGGTGTTAAAATTTTTAGTGTGGAGTGTCTATTTTTAAAATTAATAAACTAAAATTAAATTTTGTTCAAACTTCAAGGGTTTAGATGAAATTTACCCTATTTTCTATCATGTGACATGCGTTGAATATTTGTGCTTTTTTTTTTTTCCCTCAGTCATGTAAGTGCATGTGTGAAAAGTGTGATTTGGCTTTGTTTCTTTTAATAAATCAAATAATTAATTAAATAATTTGTGTTGGATGCTATTGTTTAGTCAAGTTATTAAGATGAAGATAAATATAACGAGTAATAGTTTTCTTTTAGTGGTATTGTCATCATATTTTTTAATTTTTTTATTCTTTTTACAAAAAATAAATAATAGAATAATCTATCTCAGGTACTTTGATTTTGGTAGTAAAAAATATAGAATAGAATACTATTTCAATAAATTTGTTAATTTTTTAACATTAATTAATAATTTTAAGAACATTTATTATTAATTTATATTAATAAAAAATTTTAGCCAGTAAAGTTTCTAGTGATTATGTTATTTGGAGTGCAATTTCAAATCCAGAGTGGAGTGATTTTGAAATTAACATTTAATCCATTAAATCAAAGAGGTGATTTTGGATTGGGTTAAATGTTGGGAGACAAATTAACATAAACACATTAAATCATTGCAATTGTTAGTGTAAAACGTGTAAGTGAATCCTAATTTGGTTGCTATGAACACTGTTTAATTATTTTGTGTTAAATATTTTACTATTTTGGATTAATAACAATAATAGGTATTTGTTTATCCATGAGTTGTGTGAATAATTATGAATATTGCATTCCCATGGAAATTTCCGTGCAAAGGATTTTTAAATAGATTTTTTAGGGTGCAAAATCTCTAAGTATGTCTCTCGCTTCTCTCAAAAACTCCATAGAAATGCAAACTCCATCTGTGAGTGTGATATTTTGAAATGAACTGAAAAATTTAGTGAAAGAATTTTTGGAGAGTTTCTCTTCCAATAAGAGTTTTTTGATAGATCGTACGATTACAATACAATCATTCTGAGGTTTCGTCGTCGAAAAGTCATCATTTGTTTGTTTTATTTTATTTTAAAGGTTTAAAATTGGTGTTTATATATATATATATATATATATATATATATATTGTGTTTGCATTTTTCTTAAATGTTGAAGATTAAATTTAAAATTCTCTCATTAAATTCATCATCGTTTGATGAAATTTAAAAGAGTTTCCCAAGGTTTTTTAAGAAAACTGCTCATTGGCCGTATTCTCAAGATTCCTTTATTACACTTTTTTGTCACTAATTGATGCTACTATGTTGATTTTTGATAAAACTTAACTAATTTTAATTTTATTTTATGCTTTAAATATTATTTATTTTAATTTTAAGGAGTAAATGTTAATCTCAATATGGAATATCATCTCTAAATATTCCATTGTTCTGGTAAGATTTAGAGGGATTTTCTTGCTTAAGATTTCCTGAAATAATTACTCGTTATGTAATTATTATTTAGTTATCTTTCATTTTTATTTCTTTTATTTTTATTTATTTATTTATTATTATTTTATTATATGCTATTTATTTTGATTTTTTAATTTCACTATTATTTTATTTTTCTTATTTATTTTATTTAATTTTTTAAAATTTACCATGATTGTGGTAGAATTCAAAAAAATGTTTCTTAATAAAGAACTCTTAGAAGGATTTCTTGTTCATAACCTTTTCGGAATCCATCCTAATCCCAACAAAACTACTATTACTGTTATTATTTTTTATTTTTTGGTGTAAATTTTATTTTTTTTCTTTGTTATTACTATCTTTTTACTTTTTCACTATTATTATTTAGTACCATATTTACTATTTTTGATTTAATTATCATTGTTGTTGATATTATTATCTTTTTTATTTATTTATCTGATTTATTATTATTATTATTATTATTATTATTATTATTATTATTATGTTTTGTTTAATTTTTATTTATTTAATTCTCTGAATTTACAATCATTATTATAAAATTCAAGAAAAATTTTGTTAATTGAGAGTTCTCGAAAAAGTTACTCGTTCATAACTTTTAGGAATTGTATCCCAAAGGCACTGTTGTTGTCTAGTTCCATCTCTTATATGATATTATTTATTTCTTATTTTATTAGTATTACACTTTATTCATGCCTACTAGTTTTTTTTTTCATTTTCTTATTACCACTCCAACTACTCCTTTATTATTATGATTATGTTATTAGCATTCTATCATTATTACATTTATTTCAATTATTTTATATTCCTCATTATTAAGATGCCACTTGATTTTTGCATATATTTTTTATTTTATTATTATCTTTTATTCTTTTTATTATTTGCTTTTATAAATACTTAATTGACTAATCCTCATTAACTCCACAAAACATACAAATAATTTATACTGAACAAATAATTAAAATTAGTAAAAATATGAGTAAATTCTATCTAGGTCCCTAAGGTTTAATTCTAATCTAACTTTAATCCATTAGTATAAAAAATAGACAGTCTGCCCCAAACTTTTCTATTTCATAAGACAAGTTAGTTATTTTGTAAGTCAACTGTTAAGTTAACAGTTAAAAACTTAATTTTGAGATCATTTTATCCTTAAACGATTTGGAGTACTTTAAAAGCTTAAGCCAATCAATAATAAATAAAGAAATATACTAAGAGCTATTAGGATTTAAAATGTTACTTTTCTTTTATCTTTTTAATTTATTTTCTGTTTATTTATTTATTGTTTTTTATTTTTTATTTATTAGGTATTGTACTAAGTAACACATTGTTGTTGTTAAGAATATGATATAAAAATAACAACAATGTACTACTTAGTACAGTATCTAATCAATAAAAATAGTAAACAAAAAATAAAAAAATAAAAAATAATAAGCAATAAATATTAAGTAAATAAATAAATAAATAATAAATTAAAAAGAAAAATAAAACTAACATTTCAAAAATTAGTAACTCTCAGTATTTCCTTATTCATTATTAATTGACTTAAGTATTTAAACCACTCCAAATGGTTTAAGGAGTAAAATGGTTTCCAAATTAAGGGTTACCTTAACGGTTGACTAACGGAATAACAAACTTGTCATACGAATTAAAAAAGTTTAGGATGATGTAAAATCCCAAATTTTCGTTGTACAAACCTATTTTTATATAAGTGGATTTTGTAATGTAAAGATGTCATGAATTGTGGATGCTTGGTGAATATATATCTTATGATGATGGTGGATTGAGATGATTATGTTAATGACTTTATATGTGTTTGAAGTATTAAGTATAAGTTATGGATATGGATCTTTATGAGTTGTGTGGATGTGTTATTGATGATTTAAAATTATGTATATGATTGTATTGAGAAATGATTTTGAGGTCTTAGATGATTGGTATAAGTTTAGGAATTGAAAGTTGGGTGTTTTCGGAGTTAGAACATTAAAAGAATGGTGTTTTAGATCAAGGGATCGATCCCTTACCCTTAAAGGATCTATCCCTGGATCATAGAAGTTAAAAATGAACAGTTATATTGTACGACCCAAAATTCAGTGTCTATTCCTTAAGGATTCATTTTGTAAACATTGATTATGTTATTGTGAATCCTAAGACAAGTTATATTTCAATTCCAAGACATATTGACTTAAGTAACAACCCCAAATACCTTAAAGTGCAAAATATGAGCAATGGTGAGCTCGAGGTGAACCGAATGGAATCTGACCAATCTAACAGAATATATTGACTGAGGACATCAAAATATAGGTATGTCAAGAAGGGAAGTTGGTTTGGTTTAGTCTCGGTAATGCTGGAGTGGTGAAAATGCCAAAAAAAAGCCAAACAAGCTCAAAATCAATAATTTGAGTTGTTTTTAGCATTTTCAGCTACCAAAGGTAGCCAAAACACAAAGATGAGCTAATCAAGCATTGAAATTTATATAGTTGGATTATTCCACATTAGTCAAACATGGTCAATGGTCAAAATCAAGGAAAAAGTCAGAATTGAAATGTGTACTTTGACTAAGTAACCAAACCATGGTTAAACTTAACCCAACCATGGTTAATGCATGAGAGAAATAATCTTGGGCTAGAAAACATAAAATTCAGTACATTTCACTTAGTAAATTGATTAAATGCAATTGGGCTAAACTAAATATAGGTTGAAATGAATAATTGCTAATGGGTTTAACTAGTGAAATTTTAAAGGCCCATTATGCATGAAATAAACATGGGCCGAAATTGGGCCAGGCAATTAGGTCTAATGTGGGCCCATTTAAATACATAAAATATAGGCCCAAATGAGTGAAAAATTCGACCCAATGAATATGATTTTTAGGTCCAAATCGAAAGCCTAATTGGATTTAAAGATTAAGCCCAATAGAAATAGTTAAAGCCCAAAACTAAAGCCCAAACTTAGCCAAACCCAAACCAAATTAAAAGCCTACTTCATGGGCTGATTTTTATGGATTAAATGGCTGAAATTAACTTATAAAATTTTCAGAATTTCTTAGCCTTGTTGCCATCTTCTTCCTTGCAATTTTCGGCCACCATGAAAACATAAGCTTTCAAGCTTTCTCTCTTTAGAAATCACCTACCTACAAGCATAATTGGAGCAAGCTTCATTCATCAAAGTTGTTTCATATTATAAGGAGAATAACATATCCAAAAACCATCACCTAATAAGCTGAATTGGAGAGCCATACCCACCCTTGAAGTTTCGACCAAAGTGGAAAAGTGAAGCTAGGTAAGTTTTCTTTCCACCAATCTTATATATGTTAGTCTAGTGAATTTATGGAGTAGATTGGTGTATGAATTGATTTGCAAAACAACCTATAAGGTAGAGAACTAGCCATGGTCGAAATGGGTATTATGGTATGATGATGAATCTGTGATGTGTTTAATGATGGTTATGTGTTGGAAATTACATGTAGATGATGATGGTGTGAATAGGTGAAATCAATTTGTAAGAATTGATGGATTTATCATGCAAGCATATAAGGTGTTTGATAAAATGCCTTAATGAACTAGGTTAATGGTTAAGAAAAGCATGCAAAGTGTTCGTGAAAATGCCTAAATGAGCTAGAAATGGCTTAAGTTGGCGTGAATGGTACCTATAGGCTATGGCCACCAAGTGCTCGGCAAAATGCCACAATGAGCGAGCTAGTGTAATGGACGACCACCATGGGTCAAACACAGGCCATGGATGGCCCAAGTTATGTTAATGGGCCTAATAAACTAAATGAGCCTTAATGGAAAGAATCGAAAGGTTGAATTGAGCTTAAGATAGAGTTAGGTCCATTAAGAGGCAATTCGGCCCAATAAGAGTAATTGGGCCCAAAATGTTAATTTTACCATAATTAGCTTAAATACGAGTGTATAAGGCTTAATTTATGTGATTGATGATATTCTGCAACTCCAGAGATGTAATTGGAGTTAAATGGACTGGGCGATTAACATCATTGGAAAATAAGCGCGATCGACCTATATTGAGGTAAGGGATTTATGTGAGTAGTTAGAGATAGCTATACATATACGTTTTGATGTGATTTAACTGAAAATATACTGTAGAATATGTAAATATCGAAAAGACAAAATTTTAAACCTAGTGATAAAAATCACCATTTTCAGTCTAAATTGCACTGCAAAATACCTGCACTGCACCACTACATGAATTGCATTTTTGAAAGTTTTACTGTTTGCTACTATTTATAACTGTATAATGATAGATTGACTCAAGATTTTACTGTCTGCATTAAACTGCACATTTTTCAAAGTTAAGCGTGCTCGAGCGAGAGCAATTCCATAGATAGGTGACCAAACGGGAAGTTTTCACTCTAGCTTCGTTTTGACACCATTTTACGTACTGAACTCATTTTTTAGTACCGTTTTTGATGGAGTTGAGTTGCCTATCGCTTTTATGAGTGAAACCGTGCTGGAGCCTTCGTGTACACTGTGTGTCACATTGACTTGCTCGCACTGGATTTTGAGACAAAAACATCAAATATTTACTGAAACTGTGGTGGCAAATCCCTGGCTAATCCAGGCACTCCCAGTCATACTGGGGTCCACGGAGTACGTTGTACCATGCTTAAGTCTTCGAACTACTTGTAAGACCCCGTATATGTGTAATGGTAATGTGTGTAATTGGATCAAATAATATGAATGGACTTGTAATGTAAAGTATGATTGATGTAAGTCCATGGATTCAATGTATGTATGTGTAATATGAATTGTAACGTACATACAAGTTTCATTGAGTACGAATATGAAGAAATGAGTTCTAGCAAGTGATGGATGTGATTGAAACTCAAGATGAGTAGTGTGGTAAAATGGAATGGAGTTATGCTTCCATTTGGTTTCATGTAGCATACCTTTGGACATACAATGAATGCACACAAGTTTCAATGCGCATAAGGTATGAATGGATGCCATTTTCAAGTTATAAAGGTGGATGGATGAGAAAATGGCCATGGCAACAGATTAAGGATGTGTTGATATGAGTTGCAACAAGGAAACTGCAAGAAATCTGGAAAACATGAAGGCCAGATCGATCTCATAGGATGAGAGATCGATCTGGAAGAGCCAGAATGCTCTTATTTGGGCAATGGAATAGAGCAGATCGATCTCCAATGGGGCTAGATCGATCTCTCAAGCATTCTGTAGTGAAAAGATCGATCCCCAAGCACCCAGATCGATCTCCTTAGCTCTCTGTTTGGGAGCAGATCGATCTCATGCCTCGACAGATCGATCTCATGCTTCGACAGATCGATCTCAAGCTTAAAAATGCCGTGAAAAAGAGGGATTTTAAGGGACTAGATCGATCTCCTCTTGGACCAGATCGATCTCCTCAAGCTATTTCTATATAAGGAGGGCTGAAAATTAGGAAATCTCGGGAAAAACACTAACCTTCCACTTTCAACCCAAAAACCTAACTTTCCCTCTCTAAAATCAGCCATTTCCAGCAAGAATTGAAGAGAGACCATTAGAGGCAAAGTTGTTCCTATCAAAGAGAAGAACAACATAGTGTGAAGGCATTTGCCCATTGTTGGTATTGAAGGAGTTAAGGGCATTGCCATTTGGAGCAAGAAGAAAAAAAATCATATTTGGTAAGATTCTAACACTCCAATCCAAATACATTGTCTATTAAATTGATTTTGGAGTTGTTTGGTATGATTATTGATGGATAAATTATCTAGGGATGTGGTGGAATTGGTGTAACCTAGAAAACCTAGAATGGGTATGATGTGAGAATATATGGGTTGAATAAGTTTATGATTTATGGGCATTACTAAAGTTGTTATTGAGGTAATGTTTATGATTTTAGATGGTTAAATGAGATTACATTGTGAGTTTGGAGGAATTGTGAAAATGGGTATGTATATGCTTGATAAATGCCTTAGTGAGGGAATTCGTGGAATATGAACACTATGAGCTTAATGTCGATTTAATATCGATTTTGAATAAGTTAATAGGCCTAAGAAGATCCATAGACTCGAGTTATGGATAAAGTAATGAAACGAGGCCTCACAAGCATTAATAGAAAACTATAGGTCGAATTGACTATAGTGAACGCACGATGTCATATTATATGGATCGAATATAATGCGGGATACGATTTTGTGCAGTCCCGAAGAGTTTGTTGAAGGCGAATCGAACCGTACGAGTAAGCAGCTTAAGGAAGTGGAATCACGCATCGCGATTCCAGGTAAGGGAATTTTGTGAGTATATAGAGGTAGCTGCTCGTACTTTGAACTTGTGGGTGAATATTGGGTGTTTTATGAAATGCATGGTTGCTTAAATAAATGATTGATGGTATTCGTGAATGATGAGGAGAATATGCGTGGTTTTGGATTTGAAGTGGATTTTATGAAATGGGATAGTAAGGCTAATAATTGCATAAATCTAATGTTTTGATGCTTTTCAAAATGAAATTGCTTGGTTTTAAGCAAGCTTGTAGATGGGTTGCTAGTATTGTATTGTTATTGTGAAAAAGCATTTGTGAGTACTAAACCCGATTGCCGGGATTGTTTGATTGTGTATGAGCCGCCTATCGTATTTGTATGACATAAATCGCGCTAGAGCCTCGCTCGCGCTGGATTTCTATGTTTTCATTTGTATGAAATGTGCTGGAGCTTAGCTCGCACCTTGATTTGGAAACTATGATGATGTTTATAAACCGTACTGGAGCTTCTGCTCGTACGTGGATTTTGAGTGGTTGTCTTATGAGTATAACCGTACTAGAGCTATGCTCGTACGCGTCTCTGTATGAGAGGATGCCTGAGTCGTGCTAGAGCTTTGCTCGCACAAGTTTGCACATTGTGACATGTATAAGGTTGTGAAAGTTGGTAAGATCCTTAAACCTTACATCCTTAAGCCAACATCCTTAAGCCCAAAGAGGCGGGGAGGCTCTGTTAGGCGGGGAGGCTCTGTTCGGTGGGGAGGCTCTCTTACGGTGGGATCCTTAAGCCAACATCCTTAAGCCCTGGAGGGGCGGGGAGGCTCTGTTAGGCAGGGAGGATCTCCTACATGGGTACGATAAGATCCTTAAACCCTACATCCTTAAGCCAACATCCTTAAGCCCAAAGAGGCGGGGAGGCTCTGTTAGGCGGGGAGGCTCTGTTCGGTGGGGAGGCTCTCTTACGGAAGGATCCTTAAGCCCTACATCCTTAAGCTAACATCCTTAAGCCCGAGGAGGCAGGAAGGCTCTATTAGGCGGGGAGGCTCTGTTCAGCAGGGAGGCTCTCCTTCACGGATATGGAAAACTCTTGGTATGGGGTAGGTAAGACCTAGGAATGGCACCCCCAATCACGATATGAGTCTGCGGAGTACGCTGTACCGTGTATATCACATGGAGTACGATGTACCGCAGGATGGTTATGTGGTGAGAAAGTCTGGCGAGGGATAATCCATCTTCGTGCCAGCGTGATACCGCGCACACCTGGATGCGTGTGGTCTGGGATGATTTATGATGTAATGGCCCACATAGGCACTTTTGATTTAGTGACCTAGTTTTTATACACATGCGTGAATTGTGAAATGAAAATGTGGTTGTGATTGTGAGTTGATTTGGTGGTAAGTATGTGTTGAGAAAGGGGCTTATGATGTTGGTTTAAAAAGGAGGTTTCTTAATGAATTGCCCTTTTTATGAATTTAAATGAGATTGAGCATGAGATGATTTATACATGATGTTTCTACCATGTTTTATATGCCAATGCACATGATTTTGATACATGATATATATGTATATTCACATGGCATAGTTTTATTCCTCATGCTCCTACCATAAATGATTTATGCATAACACTATCAGCATGTAGATAGAGTAGTTATCTACCATGCTTGCATTATTACCTTACTGAGCGTGTGGTTGCTCATCCTACTCTATTTTCCCCCTACAGAGCGTGCATAGTAGCCCAGTAAGGACTGAGGCGTGGTATTTTGGACTCCGCTGCATCTCCATTGCTAAGAGGTATATACACAGTGATTCTTTTTGTATCTAAACAATGTAAAAGCACAATATTCTTTTAAGTTGTAATTATGGGGGATGTAGATGTCAGTAAAACATGTATTCGTATAAGTACACGATTAAATGCAAATGTATGACATCGTTTTAATTAATTGAGAATGAATGAGATTTGGTGTTTATTATTGACTCACAGCCCAACAGTGTGTGGTGAGTTTAGTTCACGACCGGGTAAGGTAACAGTAAAACGCAAAAAATTTTCAGTGATTTTCGGTTAAAGAGAATGGAATTGGGTCGTGACAGAGATTGGTATCAAAGCTGTGTTGGCTTGATGTGAGTCATTAATAAAACGTAGGAAAGTACATCCCCATAGTACTGTGCTTTTGTTTAGATATAACTGTGTATACCGTGATGGATTGAGCTTAATGAATTATTATAATACAGGAAGTTAGGCACTATGCCAGTTACACGCCCAGGTAGAGGGGCGAGAGCATGTGCTAGAGGCCGTAGAGGTAGGCCTGAGAGCCGTGCGGAGCCACAGACTGAGCAGGCTCCACAAAACCCTACTGAGAGTGCAGAGGATATTGAGGCTCGCTTCGCTAGGTTAGAGCGGAGTATTGAGAATTTGGTGGAGATAGTCACGCAGGCATTGGGTGCCGGCGATAGACGAGGTCCCGCAGCACAGCCTACTACTGAACAGGCAGCTGCAGAGGCGGAGAGACCTCATACTGCTGAGACAGCTACAGTTACACCACCTCCAGCCCAGGATACAGATTCTCCTATCGCTCCACAGCAGAGCGGTAGTGATTTGGGTTATGACTGGGACTTGAGCAGGTTGCGAGAGTTTCAAGCGCTGAAACCCCCAGTGTTTAGAGGGGTGAAGGACCCAGTGATTACGGAGGATTGGGTGTATGAGATGGAGAAACTATATAGGTTTTTTCGATGCACTTCAGTTGAAAAGGTAGCCTTTGCCGTGTTTATGTTGAAAGGTGAGGCCGAGCATTGGTGGAGGTCCACCGAGGTTATTTTGAGGGCCAGACACTCCGAGATCTCGTGGGAGATATTTCTAGAGGCCTTCAGGAGACAGTATATTCCAGCTACCGCACAGAGGAAATTGCGGATGGAATTTATGAATTTGGTTCAGGGGAACCGGACTGTGGACGAGTATGAGTCCAAGTTTATGTCATTGGGGAGATATGACCCTGACACGATGGGTAGTGAGACCCGAAAGATACAGAAGTTCATGGATGGATTGAGATTGGCCATCCGGACTAAGCTAGCTCCCTTTGACATCTTGACCTATGAGGAGGCTGTACATAAGGCTCAGTTATGTGAGCAAGACTTTGAGTGAAATGCCTCCGAGCTTGGGAGAGTCAGTGTTAGAAAGGACAGGGATTGGAAGAGATCCGGGTTTGAAAGAGTGGCCAAGAGAGATGGCCAAAGATTTTTTGAGAAGAGGCCAAAGATTGAGGAGGTGCGGGAGAGAGCTGCTAGACCTCCCATATACCCAGCCTTGACTGCGCCGAGGGGCATGACTATTGGAGGACCACGGCCTACTACTGATCAGTGTAGGAGATGTGGGAGATTTCATGGGAATAGGCCCTGTCTGATGACCCCTATGGTGTGTTTTAGATGCGAGAGACCAGGACATATGGCTAAGTATTGTCCCGAGAAGATGGAGATTGCCCCACAGAAGGGCAAGGAGCTTGAGGGAGCTCCAGTTGAGACAGCAGCCCCGAGGAGGAGGGCTACAGCTGAGGAAAAAGGGGAACAGGCTGCGAGTGTGAGCAGAGGAAGAGTACATGCACTGGACCAGGACACTGCAGATGCATCGACGGATGTGATTAAAGGTACCATCCGAATCTTTGATTTAGAAGCATTGGTATTATTTGATCCTGGTGCCACGCATTCTTTCATATCACCTTCCTTTGCACATAAATTGTTGAAATATGTGAAACCAACATTGTTGGATAAAATGTTGATGATTTCCACACCCATGAATGATAGTCAATTGACTGAGCATGTATGTAGGGATTGTAAGTTAAAGATAGAGGGGAAGGAAATGATAGCCAATCTGATTTTATTGAATATGAATGATTTTGATGTAATTTTGGGAATGGATTGGTTGGCTACCAATCGTGTTGTGATGGATTGTCATGCCAAAACATTGATGTTTTCAGGATTAGACAATCTTATTGTAAATTTTGATGAAAAGAAATGATATGAAACTTGTATAATTATGGTAAATAAAAGAGTATAATTTTAAATGCATATTGCTTGAGAGATAAATTATTTGTTTTTGATAAATATTGAATGTGGAGTGATGGTTTATGTTACTAACGATGGAGAGGATAATGTGAAGGGTTCATTACCTAGGTGGTCGATATAGATGAGGCACACCCGAAATTGAGGGACATAACCGTAATTACGGATTACCCTGATGTCTTTCCGGATGAATTACCAGGACTACCACCTGAAAGGGAAATGGAATTTTGCATTGAGTTAGTGCCTGGTACAGAGCCGATATCGAAACCACCCTATAGAATGGCTCCGATAGAGTTGGAAGAGCTGAAGAAACAGCTGCAAGAGTTGCTGGAGAAGGGGTTTATTAGACCGAGTGTCTCACCTTGGGGAGCACCGGTTCTATTTGTAAGGAAGAAGGATGGAAGCCTCCGACTGTGTATAGATTACCGGCTGTTGAATAAGGCCACCATTAAGAACAAATACCCCCTTCCAAGAATCGATGATTTGTTGGATCAGCTCCAGGGAGCCGAAGTATTTTCTAAGATAGATCTGCGGTCAGGGTATCATCAGTTGAGGATCAGGAGTGGAGATGTACCCAAGACAGCATTTCGTACCCGTTATGGCCACTACGAGTTTTTGGTGATGCCATTCGGATTGACGAATGCTCATGCAACATTTATGGCATTGATGAATGATATATTCAAGCCATACCTGGACAAGTTTGTAATAGTGTTCATTGATGACATTTTGGTGTATTCCAAGTCCAGGGAAGATCATGAGGAGCACTTGAGGATAGTTCTGCAGACCCTCCGAGAGAGAGAATTGTATGCCAAACTCAGCAAGTGTAACTTTTGGTTGGAACAGATCTCATTTTTGGGGCATGTTGTGTCAAAGGATGGGGTATCGGTGGATCCATCCAAGATAGAGGCAGTTGTACAGTGGGAACAGCCCAAGACAGTAACTGAGATCAGAAGTTTCCTGGGATTGGCAGGATATTATCGAAGATTTGTAGAGGGTTTCTCCAGACTAGCTGCTCCGTTGACACGCCTCACGCGAAAAGATGTTAAGTTTGTGTGGGATGAGGCATGTGAGAGGAGTTTTGAGGAGGTTAAGCGTCAATTGATGACTGCTCTAGTTCTCACCATTCCTACCAGCTCAAGAGGATTCTCGGTGTATACGGATGCATCACACCAGGGACTGGGCTGTGTGCTAATGCAGGATGGGAGGGTAGTTGCCTATGGATCGAGACAGTTGAAAGATCATGAGAGGAACTACCCGACACATGATTTGGAGTTGGCGGCTGTAGTATTTGCTTTGAAAATATGGCGCCACTATCTCTATGGTGAGAAATTTCAGGTGTTCACAGATCATAAGAGCCTTAAGTACCTGTTCTCGCAGAAAGAGCTGAATATGAGACAGAGGAGATGGCTCGAACTCCTGAAAGACTATGATTGTGAAATCATGTACCACCCAGGTAAGGCAAATGTAGTTGCCGATGCTTTGAGTAGAAAGAGCATTGGGTTGGTGTCTTATATGATGATACGAGAACATGAATTGTTAGAACACTTTGCGAACCTCAGTTTAGATGTAACCCCACCTGGATCTGAGAGACTTGAGATCATGGCTAGTTTGAGACTAGAGCCAGAGTTGATTGGCCGTATTCAGCAAGCCCAGTAGAGCGATCGACGGTGTATCGATTGGCTGAGGCAGATACAGACAGGTGTGGGTATTGATTTTGAGCAGAGTGCTGATGGCTTATTGAGGTTCAGAGGCAGAGTATGCGTTCCCAGGGATCCTGAGATCAGGAGAACGATTTTATCAGAGGCTCACTCATCGAAGTATACGATATATCCGGGAAGTACCAAGATGTATCAAAACCTTCGGAAGGTTTATTGGTGGTCTGGAATGAAGAGAGACATTGCTAAATATGTCGCTAAGTGTCTCGTTTGTCAGCAAGTGAAGGTAGAGCATCAGAAGCCTGCAGGATTATTGCAGCCTCTACCGATACCGACATGGAAGTGGGAGCATGTCACCATGGATTTTGTGATGGGGTTACCGAGGACCCGTAGAGGTCATGATGCCATATGGGTTATTGTGGACCGGTTGACTAAGTCCGCCCATTTCTTGGCTATGAGAGCTACCGATACACTGAGTCAGTTGGCGAACCTGTATATTTGAGAGATAGTACGGCTACATGGTGTACCAGTGAGCGTTGTTTCTGATAGGGATGCCCGCTTCACTTCCCATTTTTGGGAACATTTTCAGGAAGCGCTGGGGACCCGATTGAGTTTTAGCACCGCTTTTCATCCTCAGACAGATGGGCAGTCAGAGAGGACTATACAGACCCTCGAGGATATGTTGAGAGCGTGTGTGCTGGATTTTAGAGGCTCCTAGGATGACCACCTGCAGTTAGCTGAGTTCGCTTATAATAATAGCTATCATGCGAGTATCGAGATGGCACCCTATGAGGCATTGTACGGGCGTAGATGCTGTTCCCCTATTGGATGGGAAGAGGTTGGGGACAGATAGATTTTTGCTCCGGACTTAGTGCAGCAGGCATCTGAGGACGTCCAGTTGATATGTGAGAGATTACGGACAGCTCAGAGCCGACAAAAGAGTTATGCTGACAAGAGACGAAGACCACTGGAGTTTGATGAGGGTGAGTCGGTGTTTCTGAGGGTATCACCATCGAAGGGTATTATGAGATTTGGTAAGAAGGGCAAGCTGAGCCCTAGATATATCGGACCCTTCAAGATTTTGGAGAAAGTGGGAGATAAGGCGTATAGATTGGCATTGCCGCCGGACTTGGCAAATGTCCACAACGTCTTCCACGTCTCGATGCTTCGAAAGTATCACCCGGACCCGGCACACGTGATAAGATATGAGCCGTTGGAGCTCCATGAGAGTATGACGTATGTTGAGAAGCTGGTTCGGATATTGGACAGAAAAGAGAAAGTGTTGCGGAATAAGACAATTCCCTTGGTGAAAGTTCTTTGGCAACACCACACGGCGAAAGAGGCCATATGGGAATTGGAGAACTTGATACAGGAGAAGTACCCCCAACTTTTTGAAGAGTGACTTGGTTCTAATTTGGAGGACCAAATTCCTTGAAGGAGGGGAGAATGTAAGACCCCGTATATGTATAATGGTAATGTGTGTAATTGGATCAAATAATATGAATGGACTTGTAATGTAAAGTATGATTGATGTAAGTCCATGGATTCAATGTATGTATGTGTAATATGAATTGTAATGTACATACAAGTTTCATTGAGTACGAATATGAAGAAATGAGTTCTGGCAAGTGATGGATGTGATTGAAACTCAAGATGAGTAGTGTGGTAAAATGGAATGGAGTTATGCTTCCATTTGGTTTTATGTAGCATACCTTTGGACATACAATGAATGCACACAAGTTTCAATGCGCATAAGGTATGAATGGATGCCATTTTCAAGTTATAAAGGTGGATGGATGAGAAAATGGCCATGGCAACAGATTAAGGATGTGTTGATATGAGTTGCAACAAGGAAACTGCAAGAAATCTGGAAAACATGAAGGCCAGATCGATCTCATAGGATGAGAGATCGATCTGGAAGAGCCAGAATGCTCTTATTTGGGCAATAGAATAGAGCAGATCGATCTCCAATGGGGCCAGATCGATCTCCCAAGCATTCTGTAGTGAAAAGATCGATCCCCAAGCACCCAGATCAATCTCCTTAGCTATCTGTTTGGGAGCAGATCGATCTCATGCCTCGACAGATCGATCTCATGCTTCGACAGATCGATCTCAAGCTTAAAAATGCCGTGAAAAAGAGGGATTTTAAGGGACCAGATCGATCTCCTCTTGGACCAGATCGATCTCCTCAAGCTATTTCTATATAAGGAGGGCTGAAAATCAGGAAATCTCGGGAAAAACACTAACCTTCCACTTTCAACCCAAAAACCTAACTTTCCCTCTCTAAAATCAGCCATTTCCAGCAAGAATTGAAGAGAGACCATTAGAGGCAAAGTTGTTCCTATCAAAGAGAAGAACAACATAGTGTGAAGGCATTTGCCCATTGTTGGTATTGAAGGAGTTAAGGGCATTGCCATTTGGAGCAAGAAGAAAAAAAATCATATTTGGTAAGATTCTAACACTCCAATCCAAATACATTGTCTATTAAATTGATTTTGGAGTTGTTTGGTATGATTATTAATGGATAAATTATCTAGGGATGTGGTGGAATTGGTGTAACCTAGAAAACCTAGAATGGGTATGATGTGAGAATATATGGGTTGAATAAGTTTATGATTTATGGGCATTACTAAAGTTGTTATTGAGGTAATGTTTATGATTTTAGATGGTTAAATGAGATTACATTGTGAGTTTGGAGGAATTGTGAAAATGGGTATGTATATGCTTGATAAATGCCTTAGTGAGGGAATTCATGGAATATGAACACTATGAGCTTAATGTCGATTTAATATCGATTTTGAATAAGTTAATAGGCCTAAGAAGATCCATAGACTCGAGTTATGGATAAAGTAATGAAACGAGGCCTCACAAGCATTAATAGAAAACTATAGGTCGAATTGACTATAGTGAACGCACGATGTCATATTATATGGATCGAATATAATGCGGGATACGATTTTGTGCAGTCCCGAAGAGTTCGTTGAAGGCGAATCGAACCGTACGAGTAAGCAGCTTAAGGAAGTGGAATCACACATCGCGATTCCAGGTAAGGGAATTTTGTGAGTATATAGAGGTAGCTGCTCGTACTTTGAACTTGTGGGTGAATATTGGGTGTTTTATGAAATGCATGGTTGCTTAAATAAATGATTGATGGTATTCGTGAATGATGAGGAGTATATGCGTGGTTTTGGATTTGAAGTGGATTTTATGAAATGGGATAGTAAGGCTAATAATTGCATAAATCTAATGTTTTGATGCTTTTCAAAATGAAATTGCTTGGTTTTAAGCAAGCTTGTAGATGGGTCGGCTAGTATTGTATTGTTGTTGTGGAAAAGCATTTGTGAGTGCTAAACCCGATTGCCGGGATTGTTTGATTGTGTATGAGCCGCCTATCGTATTTGTATGACATAAATCGCGCTAGAGCCTCGCTCGCGCTGGATTTCTATGTTTTCATTTGTATGAAACGTGCTGGAGCTTAGCTCGCACCTTGATTTGGAAACTATGATGATGTTTATAAACCGTACTGGAGCTTCTGCTCGTACGTGGATTTTGAGTGGTTGTCTTATGAGTATAACCGTACTAGAGCTATGCTCGTACGCGTCTCTGTATGAGAGGATGCCTGAGTCGTGCTAGAGCTTTGCTCGCACAAGTTTGCACATTGTGACACGTATAAGGTTGTGAAAGTTGGTAAGATCCTTAAACCTTACATCCTTAAGCCAACATCCTTAAGCCCAAAGAGGCAGGGAGGCTCTGTTAGGCGGGGAGACTCTGTTCGGCGGGGAGGCTCTCTTACGGTGGGATCCTTAAGCCCTGGAGGGGCAGGGAGGCTCTGTTAGGCAGGGAGGCTCTCCTACATGGGTACGATAAGATCCTTAAACCCTACATCCTTAAGCCAACATCCTTAAGCCCAAAGAGGCGGGGAGGCTCTGTTAGGCGGGGAGGCTCTGTTAGGCGGGGAGGCTCTGTTCAGTGGGGAGGCTCTCTTACGGAAGGATCCTTAAGCCCTACATCCTTAAGCTAACATCCTTAAGCCCGAGGAGGCAGGGAGGCTCTGTTAGGCGGGGAGGCTCTGTTTGGCAGGGAGGCTCTCCTTCACGGATATGGAAAACTCTTGGTATGGGGTAGGTAAGACCTAGGAATGGCACCCCCAATCACGATATGAGTCTGCGGAGTACACTGTACCGTGTATATCACATGGAGTACGATGTACCGCAGGATGGTTATGTGGTGAGAAAGTCTGGCGAGGGATAATCCATCTTCGTGCCAGCGTGATACCGCGCACACCTGGATGCGTGTGGTCTGGGATGATTTATGATGTAATGGTCCACATAGGCACTTTTGATTTAGTGACCTAGTTTTTATACACATGCGTGAATTGTGAAATGAAAATGTGGTTGTGATTGTGAGTTGATTTGGTGGTAATTATGTGTTGAGAAAGGGGTTTATGATGTTGGTTTAAAAAGGAGGTTTCTTAATGAATTGCCCTTTTTATGAATTTAAATGAGATTGAGCATGAGATGATTTATACATGATGTTTCTACCATGTTTTATATGCCAATGCACATGATTTTGATACATGATATATATGTATATTCACATGGCATAGTTTTATTCCTCATGCTCCTACCATAAATGATTTATGCATAACACTATCAGCATGTAGATAGAGTAGTTATCTACCATGCTTGCATTATTGCCTTACTGAGCGTGTGGTTGCTCATCCTACTCTATTTTCCCCCTACAGAGCGTGCATAGTAGCCCAGTAAGGACTGAGGCGTGGTATTTTGGACTCCGCTGCATCTCCGTTGCTAAGAGGTATATACACAGTGATTCTTTTTGTATCTAAACAATGTAAAAGCACAGTATTCTTTTGAGTTGTAATTATGGGGGATGTAGATGTCAGTAAAACATGTATTCGTATAAGTACACGATTAAATGCAAATGTATGACATCATTTTAATTAATTGAGAATGAATGAGATTTGGTGTTTATTATTGACTCACAGCCCAACAGTGTGTGGTGAGTTTAGTTCACGACCGGGTAAGGTAACAGTAAAACGCGAAAAAGTTTCAGTGATTTTCGGTTAAAGAGAATGGGATTGGGTCGTGACACTACTGAACTGAACTAAGTCTTCGGACTATTAAACTTAACTGACTAGCCGATGGGTTGGATTGAACCCCTCCAGAGGCAACTTAATACCCTCGCACACTTGATCCGTGCTGCCTGGGATCACTTACTATGGCCATATGTCCTATATTGTTTATCGTGCTTCCTACCTAGTATATACTAAACATGATTTATATTGAGTCAAGGTAAACCTTAGGAACGGGTTGAGCCTTGATCTACTGTTTAACTGACTGAAAGAAACTGAACTATACTGTACTATGTATTTCTAAAACTGAACTGATTTACTGTACCAAATCGAGCATGCTTTTCACTGAAAGAGTTTTTTATCTATTGAATATATTGTATGCCGTATTTATTGCTACTATTTTAAATGAAAGTGACTATTTTACAGCATGGCATTATGAGCATGTAGAGAGTGTAGTTTACTTGCTTACATATTTGCCTTATTGAGCTAGTCGTACTCATCCTTTCATTTCCTCCTCTCTACAGAGTACTTACAATAGTTAGAAAGTTGACGGTAGTCCTGCATTCCTATTGCTCGCAGCTTCTCATCGTGCGCGAAGGTATACACATTTATATAACTTTTGTATCTGGACATGTAAAAGCACAATAATGTATATGAATGTAATTTTGGGGATGTAAACGTATGCGAATATAGCTATGTGATATGTATATATATAAAGTTTACTGAATGTTGATCCTACTGGTAATGTGATATAGAAACGAATAGTAAGATAACCAAAAGTGACTGGACTAATGTCGACTCATAACCCAACCATTTAAATTGTATGTGAAATGAAAAAGTGAAAAATTTGTAGGGATTTTAGAGAAAAACGAGTCACGACAGAGGTGGTATCTAAGCAGGGTTGGTCCGATAGGAGTCGGTGTTAGTGGTTAAGAAAGTTTACATCCTCACATTACTGTGCATTGTTTAGATACAACTGTGTATACCGTGCTGTGATGATACTAAGAATGGTGGTGAATGCAAGTAATAGTCATAATGACTGATAGACATTGAGGTCGAGGGGCAAGCTTATGTGCTCGAGGTCGTAGAGGTAGGCCTGAGTGCCAGACTGAATCCTCATTTGACCATGTCCCATAGGGTCCCACAGAGACTACTGATACAAACTTCGCGAGGTTAGAGCGGAGTGTGGATAATATAATGGCATTGCTTAGTCAGGCTATGGCGAGGTTTAACAGTATGTAGCGTATAGATGGCCAAGTTGCCCCAGCTACGCCTGCAGCTGTACCTGAGACACCTGCACCCACACAGCCTACACCTATGCCATCGACAGCAGGACCATCTACACTTACACCTGCTGGACTCCCACAAACCCCACCAGTTCAGCCTACACCTTCCCTAGTGGCCCTACAACAATCTGGTGATGATTTGGGGTATGACTGTGAGTTGGATAGGTTGAGGTAGTTCCAGAAGTTCAGACCACCATTATTTAGTTGGGTGAAAAACCCAATGACTGCTGAGGATTGGATGAAAGAGATAGAGAAATTAAATGGGTTATTCTAGTGTACGACAATTGAGAGAGTTGCTTTTACATTTTTTCATGTTTAAAGGAGAGGCAGAGCACTGGTGGAAGTCTACCAGACTTTATTGAGGGCCCGATATTCAGTTATTACATTGGATATCTTTCTGGAGACTTTTCGATGATAGTATGTTTCAGACACTACTCAAAGGAAGTTATAGATGGAGTTTATGAGTCGGATCCAGGGGAACCAATCTCTTGATGAGTATGAGTCGAGATTTACATCCCTGGGTAAGTATGACCATGACACCATGAGCAGTGAAGTGAGAAAGGTCATAAAGTTTATGGACGGGCTGAGACCATCGATCAGATCCCGACTGGTCCTTTTGGACATCACTACTTACGAAGAGACAGTGCGCAGAGCACAGTTATGTGAGCAAGATTATGAGTTGCACGCCTCTGAGTTTGGTAAGGCAGGCAGGGGTAAAGATAGGGATAAAAAGAGATTAGTGGATGATAGAGGCTTCAGATAAGGGAGGAGGCCATTTGGTAAAAGATTGATGATTGAAAAGATATGAGGTAGGACTGTTAAGCCACCTGTTTACCATACCTTACCTTAACCCAAGGGTATTGTGATTGGAGGACCCTAGCCTACTACCAAGCATTGTAGAACCTGTGGTAGGTATCATGGTAACAAGCCTTATTTTTTGACCTTTAGAGCATTCTATAGATGCGAAAAGACTGGCCACTTAGTCGAGATTGCCCTAAACCTCTAGTTCCTATCTCACAGAGGCAAGAGAAGCCACATAAAGCTCCCGTTGGTCCTTCAACCCAGAAGAGAAAGGCCACAGCTGAAGAGAAGGGGAAACAAGCTGTTGGCAGAGGTCAAGTGTATGCCTTGGATAGGGACACTATAAATGCTTCATCTGATGTGATTAAAGATACAATTCTGATATTTGATCTTAAAACATTTGGTTTATTTGATCTTGGTGCCACACACTCATTTATATCACCTTCATTTGCATATAAACTGTCCCCGTATGTAAAGCTTGTACCTTTGGATTTTGAAACCTAAATTTTTTTCATACTACTATGTATGTTAAGATAAAATGAGAAGTTTAAGACTCATGTCAAGGTTCATGTAGGGCTCAGAATGCTTGAGAAGCCCGGGACAATGGTACGAAGCCCGAGGCATGCATTTCGAGGTAAGAACCCAAGTTCAAGTATTTTTGAAAAAGTGTGATTTAAAGCATGTTTTGATGATTCAAAAGTGAAACTAAGGTGTTAGAAGTGAAAAAAGTTAGTGAAACTCGGGTTTACACTAAACCGAGCAAATGGGCCTAGTAAGAGAAATAAATTCGGAATAAATTCTAAAAATTCACAAAAATTATTATGAGACCATAGGAAATTCACATAAGGCATAATTGACATGGGAAATGAAGATGGAGTGAAGATAATGAGGTTTCGGTCTTGTAATTAATTTTTAAAGTAAACTGAAAACCTTAAGCGATTTTGATCGGTAATGACCTAATTGCGCAAAATGGGCTCAATCGGGGAAATTTTCTTAAACAAGTAGGCCCCAAATTTTTATGGGAGATACTAAGGACATATTAGAACATTTAGAAGAGGAAAATTGGAAGAAATGGGTTGGAAAAATAGTTTTGGTGGATTTTCTAAAACAGGGCAGTAGGCTGCCCTAGCCCAGAAAACCGCTGACCCATCAGAAATGCTAAATTTTGAGACCTTCCAGAAGTAAAAAATTATGATATTTTCCAGATATAAAATAGACTTGATAAGATTTCTAAAAAGTTATAGCAAGCCCCGAAAGCTTCTGAAACAAGAGAGAACCCCTCTCCCCAATGTACCATTCACGTTCTAGACCAATCAGCATTGCATGAATTTGTTGTCCTTCTTTCAACCATTTTCAAGTAACGTTCAAAGGATAAAATCTTCCTCCTTAACCCCTCTATAACATATAAAAAATTCAGCCACAAAGGAGGTCGTTTGATAGTTGAAAAACTAGTGAGAAGAATAAAGGTAGAAACTGCCCTGTTTCGTGGTGAGAGAAAGCTTTGATTTTGGAATTTCTTGGTTAGTTTTTCTTGTTGTTTTGGATGATTTTAAGATGTCTACATGTTGATTAATAGCTTAAGGTGTTTTCTAGAGTAAAAATGTTGAGTCAAAGTTGGCAAGAAGTTGGAGGAAGATGATGATGTTCATATATGTGATTGTTTGATGTTGTACGATAATTTTTAGTTAAGCAAGAATTATTAAAATAATTTCTAGAGACACTTGTAGTTTTGGACAGCCTAGGGTTGATTGATAAATGGTGAATTTTGACTATGTTAGATTATGTAGACAGTTAAATTTATACCGAAAAACTCGATTTATAGCTCAGTTAAGTGAAAAACTGTAAAAGTGTGAAAATTTGACAATTGGAGTGTTTGAATGATTAAATGGAGTTTGGAATAAATGTTTAAACTATTAGGTTGATAAGTTATAAATTTGATGAAAAGAAAACTAATGAAATAGCTTAAACTGAGACGTTATCGCTAAAATCGAGAAAGTAGGAAAAATAATCGAAAAAGGGTCCGATTGACCCCGTTTGAGTTTCAAATAAATATAAATATGAAGTAAAGATGAAATTGAGCATCAATTGATAATTTTAAAATTGTTTTGGAGAACTTGAGAAGTTGGCATGTAAAACGAGGTGAACTCGAGACCCGACGTTTCAGGGTTACCTCAGCTTCAGTTAGGTAAGGGATGTAACCGATTTCAATAACTGAATTCCTTATCTACAACTAAGCATTTGGTGGCATGAAAATATTTTATGAAATAAGCATAAACCCCGAGAAAGACCTATAGCCCGAGTTTTTCTTACCCGAGTGTATGTTTTGCTTTAATTAAGCTCGATTAAGTGATTTTAAAGCTTTGCAGACATATATATATATATATGTGTGTATGAGATTTATGAAGCAAAAATATTATGAGTTCTAAGATGATTGCAAAACTATTTTCAGGATAATAGTGGTACGTTTTGAGACTGTAGGCCCAATAAAATGCGAGTCAGGGAAACCTAGGGGTCGATTGAGTGAGACCCAACGGAATTCTAGCCGACGGCTTGGGATCGGGCTAGACCTTGACCATGTTATGCATATTCTATGTGTCTGTCATGATGCTTTCCTTTATTTATGTGATATACCGCCTGTGTGGCATTGAGATGATGTTGTATGAAATTGGTCCAGTGTACAGCCTTGCCATGGCCATAGGTACTTGATTCCTTTTTCAGAGGATGCCCTCTATTGAGGATGGAGTGGTGATTTCTTTCATGACAGGAATAGTAAATGCCTAGTCTCTATATTATTATAATGAGTTGATGTTTTGAGTTTATATACTTGGATGATTTTTAGCACATAGTTTGATATGTAAATTGTACCATTATCTTACGAATGAATTGATTTATTACTTGTTTTAAATGCACTCCTTACTGGGCTAGTTGAAGCTCACCCCTTTTTCCCCTTCCTCTTAAATTACTTACAGTAGTTACCAGTGCCTGCTGCATACGTGACATAGGCTGGTGGACGAGACTCTCCCTAGACTATTTCTTGTACACGTGTAAGGTATAATTCATTTTGTATCTAGACAATTTATGCATTACAAATACTTGTGTATAAGTAAACGTTTGGGATGTAATCAGTGTTGTATATTTATGCAAATGGAAGTAAAATCAACTGGCTGTGGATATCTGTTTTTGCTTTAAAAAATTTGCAAGAGGATAGGGATATATATAAAAGGTTATGCTGCTGGGTTTTCGTTGAAAATGTTATAAGTATAACCGAATACAAAGAGTTTAATAATGAAATGATAAGAGGTGAACTGACACTGAGCAGGAATACACCTTAAGTAAGAAGTGAATTATAAGATAAAATTTTAAATTAGCCCTAAATTTCACGTTTTCGGGGCGCTACAACTTTAGTGGTATTAGAGCGAATGGTGTCTAGTATTGTAAGTGTGGGTCAGTTGGAGACAGATTACATCCTAAGTGTCTATACTGGTTTGGTTATAAATTGAATATGTCGGTTAAAATTATGATCAAGTTCGATGTGTACGCGCAGGTATATTAGACGTACGTTATGAGTGGGAGATGAGGTCGTCCCTGGAGGCAGGCACAACCACCACCACCACCTGTCCCACGGTCAGAGATTCCTAACTCTCGGATTAACCAGTTGGAGTAGGATGTGAGATAGGGGTTTGAGCAGATGACGACATTATTCACCCAGCATTTTGGGGCTAATGCCTCAGGCACCACACCTACTACACCCACACCACCACAAGATCCGGCTCCACCTCCTCCACAGACTAACCTAGTGCCACCTGCCACTCAGCCTTCGGTACAGACCAGGCCCGATGATAGGGATATGGGCCGATTTTAAGATTTTCTTAAGATGAATCCGTCGTCATTTAAGGGGGTGAAAACCCCGTAGAGGTAGAGGAGTGGTTACCAGAGATGAGGGTAATCTTTAATTTTATAGGGTACACTGATATAGAGAGGGTCAGGATGAGTACATATATGCTTAGAGGATCAGCCCGATACTAGTGGAGTGCCACTCAAAGCCTACTAAGTGCCAGCCACTCGACGATTAACTGGGATATTTTTTAGTCTCCTTTTTGGACCCAGCATGTCCCTTGCGCTGCCTAAAGGAAGATGCAAGCAGATTTTCTAGATTTAGTCCAGGGCAGTATGACAGTCGACGAGTACGAGAATCGGCTCACCACTTTGCTGAGATATAACCCGGATACTATCAGGGATGAAGAGTGTCGTATAGAGCGATTTATTTACGGATTGAGACCAGAATCTGAGACAGATTGTTGGCGTTCTGTATCACTGAATTTACAGATGCTCTGCATTGTGCGCAAGAGATAGAAAGGGGACTAGATTGGACACAGTCCCAATATGGGTCCCAACTGGAGGTCAGAGATAAGGGTAAGAGGCTCGAAGCATCCTGACCAGATTTTAGGAGGGGTCTGCCTAAGAGGCAGAGGATTGATGAGTTTAGGGCGAGGACTGATAGGCCCAGGATTTCTCCCAGTACTGTAAAAACCCATCGAGGTGTCAGACTAGATTCTAAGATCTGTAGAGACTGTGGTTAGTGACTTGAGGGTGCTTGTTATCAGATGGTACAGGGATGTTTCAGATGTAGAGATATGGGTCACAGGGTAAAGGACTGTCCACATCCTCAGAGGCCACACCCCTAGGAGCCTCATTGATAGCAGCCTTAGAGAGCGATTCCCTAGAGACGGGCCACTGTCGCTGATAAGGGTAAGAAGCCTGTCACAGAGGGGCGTGTATTCACAATTGATAAGGGGACTATGGACACTTCATCTGAGGCTATTTAAGGTACATTTCTTTTCTGTAATTATGAGGCTCATGTATTATTTGACTCAGGATCTACACATTCTTTTATTTTGCCACACTTTACATGTAAACTGCACTTAGAGCCTAAACCTCTAGATCATGTCTTACATGTACGTACACCTATGCGTGAGTCTCAAAAGACTGATATGGTAAGTAGAACGTGTGAAATTAAGGTAGGAGATAAAGTAATGTTAGTAGATCTAGTTTTGCTAAATATGAGCGATTTTGATGTGATACAAGGTATAGATGCCAATCACGTGAGTCTAGACTGCTATACTAAGACTGTAACTTTCTCCCTACCCTGAAAAATTTAGTGTACGTTTGACCGTTAAGAATGAAATGTATGAAGTTCAGTGTAAGAAATCTTATCATATAATTATGATTTCATGGAATTACTGATTAAATTATTGATGTGAAGGTTATATCGCACTCATCTCTGATTCAATAAGAACATCCGAGGATAGAGGATATACCAGTAGTATGTGAGTTTTTGGATGTATTCCCAGATGAGTTGTCAGGCTTACCACCGGAGAGACAGCTGGAGTTCACTATCGATTTAGTGCCAAATACCCAGCCGATCTCTAAACCTCCATATAGTATGACATTGGTTAAACTAGAAGAGTTAAAGAAATAGTTGCAGGAGTTGCTCGACCAGGGTTTCATCAGACACAGTGTGTCACCATGGGGAGCTCCAATTTTATTTGTTAAGAAGAAAGATGGTAGTCTTAGATTGTGTATAGATTACAGACTACTGAACAAGGCTACCATGAAGAGCAAATACCCCTTGCAAAGAATAGATGATTTGTTTGATCAATTGAGTGGGACTTCTGTCTTTTCCAAGATTGGCTTGAGATCGGGATATCACCAGTTGAGAATCAGGAAGGAGGATGTTCCTAAAATGGCCTTCAAAACTAGATATGGCTACTATGAAGTTTTAGTGATGCCCTTTGGTTTGACGAATGCCCCCATTGCTTTCATGAATCTGATGAATGAGGTGTTTTGGGACTATCTAGATCAGTTTGTGATAGTTTTCATCGATGACATTCTCATCAATTCTTAGTCCCGAGAGGAGCACGAGCAGCATTTGAGGATTGTGCTTCAGATACTCCGAGATAGGCAGTTGTATGGAAAGTTCAGTAAATGTGAATTTCGACTAGACCAGATAGCTTTCCTTGGTCACATTTTATCTAAGTATGGGGTGTTAGTTGATCTGTGCAAGATAGAAGCTGTACTTCAGTGGGAGAGACTGATGACAGTTATAAAGATTCAGAGCTTTCTCAGACTGGCAGGATATTATAAGAGGTTTGTTGAGGGATTCTCTAGAATTACAGCTCGTTTGACTAAGCTTACACGTAAGGATGTCCTGTTTGCATGGTCTGAGCAGTGTGATCAAAGTTTTTAGGAGCTTAAACGAAGATTGATTACAACACCCGTTTTGACTATCCCAAGTGGGTCTGGAGGCTTCGTAGTGTATAATGATGCTTCCCATCAGGGTTTAGGGTGCGTGCTCATGCAGCACGGGAGAGTAGTCACTTATGGTTCATGCCAGCTTAGGACCATGAGCGGAACTACCCCACGCATGATTTGGAATTAGTCGTTGTGGTATTTGTTTTGAAGATATGGTGACATTATCTATATGGGGAAAAGTTTTAAATCTTCACTGACCATAAGAGTTTGAAGTACATCTTCGGCCAGAAGGAGTTTAATATGAGACAAAGCGATGGATGAAGCTCCTTAAGGACTACGACTGTGAGATTTTTTGATGCCATAAGTAGGAAGAGTATGGTTTCTGCTATGATGATCAAGGAATGAGATTTGTTAGAACAGTTCGCAGAACTCAAGATCAGGGTTAAGGAGATAAAGGTCGAATTTATGGCTGTCTTATAGATAGAGACCAGTGTATTGGATCAGGTCAGAGTAGAACAGAGAAATGATCAGAACTTACTGGACATGGTTAGCTAAGCTGAGCAGAACTCGCAGTCAAATTTTGTAGTCAGTGATGATGGGTTACTAAGGTTTAAGGGTCGTATTTGTGTTCTGAACGATGATACCTTGAAGCAGAAGATTTTGAGGGAGTCTCACTATTCCCGTTACAGCATGCACCGAAGAAGTACCAAGATGTACCAGGATCTGTGCTATGTGTATTGGTGGAGTGGTATGAAACGAGATGTGGCAAAATTTGTGGCCAGATGTTTGGTGTGCCTGCAGGTGAAAGCTGTCGAAGGATTACTTAAGTCCTTGCCCGTGCCTACATGAAAATGAGAGCATATCACCATGGATTTTATCATGGGATTACCGAGGACCCGAAGAGGTCATGATGCAATATGGGTGATAGTGGACAGATTGATGAAGAGTGCCCACTTCCTTTCCATTAAGTGCACGGATTCCTTGAGTGCCTTGGCAGAGTTATATGTTAAAGAGGTAGCTCGTTTGCATGGGGCCTCTGTGAGTATTATGTCTGACAGAGATTCTAGGTTCACCTCCAGATTTTGGATCGATTTTCAAAAAGCAATGGGATCTCAGTTAAATTTCAGTACCGCCTATCATCCTTAAATTGATGGTCAGTCCGAACGGACTATACAGACTTTGGAGGATATGTTAAGGGCGTGTACATTGGACTTTAAGGGTTCATGGGATGATCATCTGCCCCATGTAAAGTTTGCCTATAACATAATAGTTATCATGCCAATATCGGTATGGCACCTTATGAGGCTCTATATGACAGAAGGTGTAGAGCCCCGATAACTCGGGAAGAAGTGGGTGCCAAGAAAGTATTTGCTCCCGATCTTGTTGAGTAGGCAGTTGATAGTTCTATTTTTAATATAATTATTTGTGCTTAAATTCTTAATTAATTATTTAAATCCCCAATTTATTTTATCCATTATCCCCTTTATTTAATTAAAATTCTATAATGTGCATGTAAATTAAGTCCAGATGAAACTTAGTCATTTCAGTCAAAAATGGGTTGAAAACGGGCTAAAGGAGATTGGACCACTTCCAATTTGCAGACCGAGTCACCAGTTGTCTAGACACGTGGAATGCCGGGTGTTAGTATTTTATTTGTTTCGAAACGATAATATCAACGGACACCGTGCCAACATTCTGGAAGGCACATGCCGGGCCACATCGCACAACAAATTGGACAAAAAGACGAGAGACATAGAAATATCTACTTTGCAGCAAATCAAATGAAGACAAATGGCCAAACAATGCCAACTCATCTAGGATGGAAAAATTACCATTGTACCCCTAAGTGTGTGTATAAATTGAACATCATGGCAATTGAAAAAAAATCAAGTAGTGTAGAATTTAGGAGTAGGGTAGTTTGGGTTAAATTAGTTTGTAGAAGTAGATAGGGTAGAATGGATGTAGTGCTCGGTAAAAGTTTTCTAAATTTTAGTTTTTTTTATTTTTTTTACTTTTCACGTAATGTCTTTCTTTTCTTTTAAGCCACCATTTTTTCATTATTCTTTTCGATTTTCACAAGTTTTATTCCTTTGTTAATTTAACATTTTAATGTTTATGAACAATGCCATTCTTTCTTTTCTTTAGATCAGTGTTACTGTTCGGCTTACTTTAAGTGTGATTTTCTTTGGTCTATTGTTCATCGTCATGCTTTCTCGATTTTTTTTAACTTCTTGGTTGCCATCATAGTTTTTGTTGTTGATAATCTGGTGCGAGGTGTGAGGCTGAAGTAAAAAATTGCTCCTGCATAGATGGTTCGGTGAAGCCATGTTGGCAGACCTGAGAAGGCTACATGGCAGAATGCTTACTCACACAGTCACTCCAATTTTCTAGCTTCTAAGTTGCTTACATTTGGTTACATGTTAATCTCTAGTAAGGATGAAATATTGTAGCATTTAGTTGGTCTTTTAACATTAAGACAGTTTTATCATTAGGTATATTAAGTTTGGCCTATTCTCGACACCTTTGCTGGTTTTGCTAGTGATTTCATTGGGCACATCCAACTGTGCTTGAAGGCATAGCGAGTGTGGTGTATTGAAAGGCTTACTGGGCAGGAAGTATACGGGGTGCTGGATGTTCGTGTGCAGCAGGGAAGCTGGGAGTGATCGCTGGTTGCTTGCTGGGTCATGACTGAATGACAGACAAACATGATGCCACCTATATCCTCTATTTAGCTCTGTTTTCAGTTGTTTACACTGTTTATGTAAACTTTATGCTTTTATTATGCACTGACTTAATATTTAGTACCAATAGATTATAGTTGCTATGGATTTATGAAAATTAAGTTGCTGCAGTAGATAACCTTAAGTTTATTGAAGTTCTTAAATGTTTAGCAAAGTATATACAGTTATGTCTTGTTAATGTCTCATTGCTTCACGTTTCTATTATGTGTAGACCACATTTTATTGATTTTACTCAAGCTTTGTTGCTGGTTTGGTAGGGAAGGAAGCAGTTTTCACTAGCTGAAGGCTATGCACAGCATGAGACAATACTGCAGAAGCAGTTTGCAGATTGCATGTAAGCAGGCATCGGTACACACTGGGCAAGCCGAGAGCAATACCTAGACAGCAGCTGCAGGGGTCACGGACAGACTGGAGACAGCACGAACCAGCAGTTGGACAGATTGGGAATGGATACAGGAGCAGGACGTGTGCGGGCTGCTGTCGAACTGAAGAAGCTGGAGCACATTACTGCTAGCGGCATGGGCAGAAATCTGGAGAAGAACAAGCAGTTGGTGACGTGCTGTGCTGTGTTACAGGGAAGGGAGCTGTGCACGGAACCAAGAACAGGAGTCGGTGGAAGTTGCAGAAGACAGCAACCAGACCTGGAAATGCAAACTATACACGGGACCTGGAAATACAAACTGCACAGTTGGGGCAGTTGGCTATATTGCAAACCGAGCAAGGCCACGTTTGGCTTTTAACTTTTGCACAATTCCATTTTTCATGAATACCTACTATTATATTTTAGTATTTCTTTTAAGGTTATTTGTTAGCTTAGATCATAAGCTTAGTTTAATTTACATATTATTGTTCCTTGCTTATTAGTATAAACTTAGTTCAATTTAGGAATTTACAATTAAATTTAATATTTAGGTAGTACATAATTAAAATTAGTAGTAGAATTATTTTAGGTAATTTTAAGTAAGTTTTCATTTTAAATAAAAAATACAAAAATATTTCCCATGCATTAATTAGATTTTGTTTTAGTGTTAGTAATTAGTTAGAGTTAGATTTAATTTAGGATTATTTTATAGGTAGTTAATTTTTTAGTTTTGATTTTAGAATTTCTTTAGGATTAATAGAAGGTTTATTTTATTAGAGTTTAGGTTAGTTTGCATTTTTATTAAGTAGTTTAATTACATGCATATTTTATTTTAAGCTTGGTTAATTTTAGTTTAATTTGTTTCTTTATTTTCATATTTGCATTCTAGTTTAATTGCATTTTAGTTAATTAGTTTTAACTGTTTTAATTTTCTTTTGTAGGTTGTTTTTAATTACTCGGAGCTCTGTAAGTAATTTTAGCTCGATTTTATTTTCTTATTTTATAATTGTTATTGTTTTCAGTACTTTTAATTTCAGCCTTGTAGATCACCTATTAAAACTTCATAATTTGCTAGGATATACTTAGGGTAAGATTAATCGGTAGTTAATTAGGTTAATCAACTTCTCTGTGGGACGATAATTCGAGACTCAAATCCCATTATTACTTGTACGACCCGTGCACTTACGGATAAACGTCTAGATCACTTAGAGTGGGCACTAGTTTCGTACCCAATTTTTGGCGTCGTTGCGGGGGAAGTCTTAATTAGCCAGTAATTGATATCGGTGAAATTATGCTTAGGTGTAATTCTAGCTTGTAAATACTTAGGTTGTAAATATTTAGAGCCTTAGTTAGGTTTGTTAAATTTTCTCTATCTAATTAAAAAAAGTGAAAAATTAAAAATTAAAAAAAAATTCTGTGGACTTTGTGATGTTTGCATGCGTAGAGCCAGGTGTTATGATTGCTTACCTATAGATCTTGAAATTGAACGAATACTTAGGAAAATTAGAAAGGATTCTAGGAAATTAATAGTTCCGCTGCAAAACATTATGATAGAAAATAGAGAAATTAGGACCGTTGGAGATTATGTAGTGCCGACTATTGGAGGATATTATACCGACATTAGGCCACCAGCTGTCCCTGTAAACAATTTCAAAATTAAGCCTGCAATCCTTCAGATGATCCAAACCTCGCTACAGTTCAGTGGGCTTCCGCATGACGACCCATATGCTCACCTAGGCAATTCCTAGACTTCTGCAACACCTTCAAGCACAATGGATTATCTGATGATGCACTTAGGCTTAGATTATTCCCCTTCTCGCTTAGGGATAGGGCGCGACACTAGTTAACCTCCTTGCCTCCAGGATCCATTTCTACATGGGACGAGTTAGCCCATCAATTTCTAGCTAAGTTTTTCCCTCCCTCTAAAATGGCCAAACTCCGTAGTGACATATCTTCCTTTGCCCAGTTCGATTCTAAATCTCTTTACGAAGCATGGGAACGATATAAGACACTTCTTAGGAAGTGCCCTCATCATGACCTACCTTTGTGGCTACAAGTCCAGACCTTCTACAACGGACTTACAAGTCAAAATAGGACCATTGTTGACACTGCTGCAGGTGGAGCTCTAATGTGCAAAACAGAGGAGGAAGCTTACAGTCTCTTAGATAAGATGGTTGCTAACAACTATCTATGGTCCTCGGAGAGGCAATTGCCTAAGAAGTCGGTGGGTATTTATGAGCTCGACACACTGTCTACCTTGACCTTTCAAATCGCTAACCTTACGAAGAAGGTAGAGTCGCTCAGTACCCAACATAATCCTTCCACCAGTCCTAACCCTATGTATTTTGTCCAAAGTCCTTTTCTTTCCTGTGATCTGTGTAGTGGTACACACTCTGTAGATAGGTGTCCGCTTAACTTAAAATCGGTTTAGTATGTTGCTCCACTTCATAAGAAACAAAATAACCCCTTATCAAACACCTACAACCTAGGGTGGAAGAACCATCCTAACTTTTCCTGGAGTCAAAACCAAGGGCAATCTTTTAATTCTAGACCTGTAGAACCCTCGAGTTTTCAAGATCCATCAATTCATGTACCACCACAGTCGTAATTTCCATATCATCCGCCTCATTAACCATCCCCACCTGAATTTCAGCATCATCCACCTCACTTCCATCAACCACCACTGCCACCACAACCTATGCAGCCACAACATTTACATGCACCGGCAACTGAGAAGAAACCCTCGCTTGAGGAAATGTTCACAACGATCCTACAAAATCAAGCTGCCTCAATTAAGAACTTAGAAGTTCAGGTTAGACAAATAGCAAATGCTCTTAGCCAGCGTCTACAAGGGACCCTTCCTAGTAACACCGAAGCCAATCCTGTTAGGCAGAGGAAGGGTAAAGAACATGTGAAAGCCATCACCCTTAGGAGCGGCAGAGAGCTAGATGAACCACAAGTTAAGTCCAGACCTGAACAGCCCATAGTTGAAGAATCCTTAGGTTCTAAAGATGCAGCTCAGAAGGAGCAGGAACATTAGAATCAGGCTGCAAAGGAATCCAAGTTAGGTGCTTCTTCATCTATACCTTTTTTTACTTCACAGCCTTCCTCATCCTCTGATGCTATACATGTTACCACTACATCCCTTCCAGTTAGACCACCAGTACCTTTTCCTCAGAGGTTTCAAAACCAAAAGCTTGACCAACAATTCTCTAAATTTCTTGAGGTTTTTAAGAAACTTCACATCAACATTCCTTTCGCAGATGCTTTAGAGCAAATGCCGAGTTATGTGAAGTTCCTGAAGGATATCCTCTCGAGGAAGAGAAGATTGGTAGATTATGAGACTGTGGCCTTAATTGAGGAATGTAGTGCACTTATTCAGAGGAAATTACCCCCCAAGCTCAAAGATCTCGGGAGTTTTACCATACCCTGCACTATAGGAAATCTATTCTTTGGTAGAGCCTTGTGTGATTTGGGAGCAAGTATCAATCAGAAGTTAGGATTAGGGGATGCCAACCCCACCACAGTGACCCTTCAGCTAGCTGATTGATCCATTAAATATCCGAAGGGGGTCATTGAGGACCTGTTAGTAAAGGTGGACAAATTTATTTTCCCTGTGGATTTTATTGTATTAGACATGGAGGAAGACAGGGAAGTCCCCATTATACTAGGCAGACCTTTCCTAGCAACTGGTAGAACTTTAATTGATGTACAAAATGGGAAGTTAACAATGAGAGTTCAAGATTAGGAAGTGAAGTTTAATGTTTTCAAACCTTTGAAGCTCCCTGATGACTCTTAAGAGTGTTTTAAGATGGAGGATATAAGGCTTGAGCATAAGAAATCTGAGAGAATGAGGGAAGTAGATAGAGCTCAAGATGATTTAACTGTCAACATTCTGTCACCACTTTGGCTGACCCTCCTACTCTTTGCCCTGCTGTTGAGTGTTGTTTTCTTCAGTTGCATTTGAAGTGGCTTAATTTTTCTTTTCACTTTGTATATAGTTCTTTTTCTTTTTCTTTTCCGTTGTTTCTTTCTTTGTTTATTCTGTAGATTTCTTTTCCAACATTACGTTTTCAATCAAGCTTCAATTGTTCATCATCATCAGATAGCGGAATACTCTATTCTTGAGCTTGAATTCTTATATTATCTGCACACTGAGGACATTGTGCACTTCAAGTTTGGGGGAGGGGATATCACTTGAGCAATTTTGGAAAAAATTGGAAAAAATTTCAAAATTTTTTTGAAAATCTGAGAAGAAATTTTCAAAAGTTTTTCAAAAATATGATCTTAAATTGTTTGATTTTGGTATGATCTAGTGTTTAGCATGTAGTTTTCCCATATTTCGATGATATGACCCCATGATTTAGTCTGACTTTGATTGACTGAGAAGCATGATTATAGGAAAATCATGAAGTTGAATTCTTAATTTTATCTTGATTCTGATTGTGATTGCCTCATCTTATGTACATGTCATGTCATGAATCGGTATATTTATTTAGAGAAAGCTTATGTGTACATATGATTGCATTTATTCAATTGATTTTATGCATCATATTCTAGAATTTGTTTAATTTGATCTCGAGGCGAAATATTAGATCACACTTAATTAGGGAGATGATTTAGGCCATCTTTAGATCGTTTGAGCCTTTCTAGCCATCCTTGTACATATTTTACCCCTAGTCACCCATGTGGGCTAAATAAGCTTTTCTCTGTAAATACACCTGCTTATTTTTTTCTTTAGCTTAAATACTCTGTTCCCATCCCTTACCCCGAAAGCATGAAAAGTCATTGGGATATATTGTGAGCTATGTACATATGGGTATTAAGTAATAGTGAAGGAGTATATCTAAAAAAATGAAAATAAAGGAAAAAGAAAAAGAAAAAGAAAAGAAGAAAGAAGAAAAATACAAAAATAGAATAAAAAGTTTAGTGAAATAAATAAGTTTGGGGGAAATAAATTTGAGCTCTTACATAAAGATCCTAGAAGTAATGCATGTTGAGGGGTAATTAAACCTAAAATGACTTTATCATACCTTAACCTCAGCCTTACATTACAAGCTTAATGAAATCCTATTGATCTTTGATTAAGCGTGACTACATTAGTGGAGAGAGAAGTGAAAAGCAAACTTATGGTAATGATCACTTGTCATTGACTTTGCATTCACTGTGTTTGCATAATCTGATCCAGGTAATGTACTGAATAGTGGCTTTGACATTTTCACACGCACACACGAGGAGTCCAATTTGGGTTAGGACTTATGACTGAATGATTCTGAATGTTGGACTTGCAATTATGAATCTTTGAGATCATAGTCTGTACTTTTTCTTTGAGGATAATATTTGGGAAATTATTATGTTGGTACTTGTCATTCCTGAATGACTTTTGTTTTGCTTGAGGACAAGCAAAAACTCAAGTTTGGGCAGTGTGATAATTCTATTTTTAATAGAATTATTTGTGCTTAAATTCCTAATTAATTATTTAAATTCTCAATTTATTTTATCCATTATCCCCTTTATTTAATTAAAATTTTATAATGTGCAGGTAAATTAAATCCAGATGAAACTCAGTCGTTTCAGTCAAAAATGGGTTGAAAACGGGTTAAAGGAGACTGGACCACTTCTAATTTGCAGACCGAGTCACCAGTCGTCTGGACACGTGGAATGCCAGGTGTTAGTATTTTATTCGCTCCGAAATGATAATATTGACGGACACCGTGCTAACCTTCTGGAAGACACACGCTGGGCCACATCGCATAACCAATTGGACAAAAAGATGAGTGACATGGAAATATCTACTCTGCAGCAAATCAAATGAAGACAAGTGGCCAAACAATGCCAACTCATCTAGGATGGAAAAATTACCATTGTACCCCTAAGTATGTGTATAAATATAACATGATGGCAATTGAAAAAAATCAAGTAGTGTAGAATTTAGGAGTAGTGTAGTTTAAGGAAATTAGTTTGTAGAAGTAGATAGGGTAGAATGAATGTAGTGCTAGGTAAAAGTTTTCTAAATTTTAGTTTTTTTTTTTTTTTACTTTTCACGTAATGTCTTTCTTTTCTTTTCAGCCACAATTTTTTCATTGTTCTTTTCGATTTTCACAAGTTTTATTCCTTTGTTAATTTAACATTTTAATGTTTATGAACAATGTCATTCTTTCTTTTCTTTAGATCAGTGTTACTATTCGACTTACTTTAAGTGTGATTTTCTTTTATCTACTGTTCATCTTCATGCTTTCTCGATGTTTTTTTTTTTTTTTTACTTCCTGGTTGCCATCATAGTTTTTGTTGTTGATAATCTGGTGCGAGGTGTGAGGCTGAAGCAAAAAATTACTCCTGATGGTTCGATGAAGCCATGTTGGCAGACCCGAGAAGGTTACATGGCAGAATGCTTACTCACACAGTCACTCCATTTTTCTAGCTTCTAAGTTGCTTACATTTGGTTACATATTAATCTCTACCAAGGATGAAATTTTGTAGCATTTAGTTGGTCTTTTAACATTAAGACAGTTTTATCATTAGGTATATTAAGTTTAGCCTATTCTCGGTACCTTTGCTGGTTTTGCTAGTGATTTCATCAGGCACATCCGACTGTGTTTGAAGGAATAGCGAGTGTGGTGTATTGAAAGGCTTATCGGGCAGGAAGTAGACGGGGTGCTGGATGTTCGTGTGCAGCAAGGAAGTTGGGAGTGATCGCTGGTTGCTTGCTGGGTCACGGTTGAATGGCAGACGAACATGATGCCACCTGCATCCTCTATTTAGCTCTATTTTCAGTTGTTTACACTGCTTATGTTAACTTTATGCTTTTATTATGCACTGACTTAATATTTAGTACCAATAGATTATAGTTGCTATGGATTTATGAAAACTAAGCTGTTGCAGTAGATAACCTTAAGTTTATTGAAGTTCTTAAATGTTTAGCAAAGTATATACAGTTATGTCTTGTTAATGTCTCATTGCTTCACATTTCTATTATGTGTAGACCAACTTTTATTAATTTTACTCAAGCTTTGTTGCTGGTTCGATAGGGAAGGAAGCAGGCGACACTAGCTGAAGGCTGTGCACAGCATGAGACGGAACTGCAGAAGCAATTTGCAGATTGTATGTAAGCAGGCATTGGTACACAGTGGGCAAGCGGAGAGCAGTACCTGGACAACAGCTGCAGAGGTCACAGACAGATTGGAGACAGCACGAACCAGCAGTCGGACATATTGGGAACGGATGCAGGAGCAGGACATGTGCGGGCTGCTGTCGAACTGAAGAAGCCTGAGCACGTTACTGCTAGTGGCATGGGCAGAAATCTGGAGCAGAACAAGCAGTTGGTGACGTACTGTGCTGTGTCACAGGGAATGGAACTGTGCACGGAACCGAGAACAGGAGTCGGTGGAAGTTATAGAAGACAACAACCAGACCTGGAAATGCAAACTGTACACGAGACCTAGAAATATAAACTGCACAGTTGGGGCAGTTAGTTATATTGCATACCGAGCAAGGCCATGTTTGGCATTTAACTTTTGCATAATTCCATTTTTCATGCATACCTACTATTATATTTTAGTATTTCTTTTAAGGTTATTTGTTAGCTTAGATCATAGGCTTAGTTTAATTTACATATTATTGTTCCTTGCTTCTTAGTATAAACTTAGTTCAATTTGCGAATTTAGAATTAAATTTAGTATTTAGGTAGTACATAATTAAAATTAGTAGTAGAATTATTTTAGGTAATTTTAAGTAAGTTTTCATTTTAAATAAAAAATTCAAAAATATTTCTCATGCATTAATTAGATTTTGTTTTAGTGTTAGTAATTAGTTAGAGTTAGATTTAATTTAGGATTATTTTATAGGTAGTTAATTTCTTAGTTTGGTTTAAGAATTTCTTTAGGATTAATAGAAGTTTTATTTTATTAGACTTTAGTTTAGTTTGCATTTTTATTAGGTAGTTTAATTACATGCATATTTTATTTTAAGCTTGGTTAATTTTAGTTTAATTTGTTTCTTTATTTTCATATTTGTATTATAGTTTAATTGCATTTTAGTTAATTAATTTTAACTATTTTAATTTTCTTTTGGAGGTTGTTGTTTTTAATTACTCGGAGCTCTGTAAGTAATTTTAGCTTGGTTTTATTTTCTTATTTTATAATTGTTATTGTTTTCAGTACTTTTAATTTCAGCCTTGTAGATCACCCATTAAAACTTCATAATTTGCCAGGATATACTTAGGGTAAGATTAACCGGTAGTTAATTAGGCTAATCAACTTCTCTGTGGGATGATAATTCGGGACTTAAATCCCATTATTACTTGTACGACCCGTGCACTTGCGGATAAACGTCTATATCACTTAGAGTGGGCACTAGTTTCGTATCAGTAGTTAACGGTATACAGATCATTTGTGACAGATTACGAGCTGCTCAAAGTCGATAGAAGAGTTACGTTGATGTACGTAGACGACAACTTGAGTTTCAGGCTGGGGATTTCATATTTCTCAAGGTGTCTCCAAGTAAGGGTATCATGCGTTTCGAGAAAAAAGGGAAGTTGAGTCCTCATTTTATTGGTCCGTTTGAGGTATTAGAGAGAGAGAGGGAGATGTCACCTACCGATTAGCTTTACGTCCACAGCTTTTTGGGATTCATAATGTCTTCCACGTCTCTATGTTGAGGAAATATAATCTGGATCCCTCCCATGTCATCGAGTATGAAGCTTTAGACATTCAGGGAGACATGAGCTATGTAGAAGAACCGATCCGGATCCTCGACAAGAAAGAAAAGGTACTTCGAACGAAGAGAATTTCGTTGGTAAAAGTTCTCTGGAAGCATCATTCGACAGAAGAAGCAACTTGGAAACTAGAGAACCTGATGAATTTGGAGGATCGAACTCCTAAAAGGTGGGGAGGAATGTGAAATCCAAAATTGTTTTCATACTACTATGTATGTTAAGATAAAACGAGAAATCTAAAACTCATGTCAATGTTCATGTAGGGCCTAAAATGCTCAAAAAGCCTGGGACAGTGGGACGAAGCCCAAGGCATGCATTTCGAGGTAAGAACCCAAGTTCAAGTATTTCTCAAAAATTATGATTTAAAGCATGTTTTGATGATTAGAAAGTGAAACTAAGGTGTTAGAAGTGAAAAAGTCAGTGAAACTTGGGTTTACACTAAACTGAGCAAATGAGCCTAGTAAGAGGAATAAATTCGTAATAAATTCTAAAAATTCAAGAAAATTATTCTGAACCATAGGAAATTCACATAAGTTATAAATGACATGGGGAATGAAGATGGAGTGTAAATAATGAGGTTTCAGTCTTAGAATTAATTTTTAAAGTAAACCGAAAACCTTAAACGATTTTGATCGGTAATGACCTAATCACGTAAAATGGGCTCAATCGGGGAAGTTTTCTTAAACAAGTAGGCCCCAAAATTTTATGGGAGATACTAGGGACATAGTAGAACACTTGAAAAGTATAAAATTTGGAGAAATGGGCTGGAAAATATTTTTGGTGAATTTTCTAAAATAAGGCAATGGGCTACCCTGGCCCAGAAAATTGCTGACCCATCATAAATTGCTGAATTTGGAAACCTTACAGAAGGTCAAAAATTCTAATATTTTTCATATATAAATTAGACTTGATAAGCTTTCTAAAAAGGTATAGCAAGCCCTGAAAGCTTTTGAATCAAGAGAGAACCACTCTCCCTAAGTTGTCGTTCACGTTCTAGACCAGTCAGAATTGTGTGAATTTTTCGACCATCTTCCAGCCATTTTCAGGAAATGGTTAAGAAGGATCAAATATTCTTCCTTAACCCCTATATAATAAACAATTCAGCCACAAAGTGGGTCATTCGCTAGGTGAAAGGCTGGTGAGAAGAATAGGGGCAGAAACTACCCTATTCTGAGGTGAAAGAAAGCTTTGATTTTGGAATTTTTTGGTTGGCTTTTCTTGTTGTTTTGGATGATTTTAAGATGTCTACAAGTTGATTAATAGCTTAGGGTGTTTTCTGGAGCAAAAATGTTGAGTCAAAGTTGGTCAAAGTTGGCAAGAAGTTAGAGGAAGATGATGATGTTCATATATGTGATTGTTTGATGTTGTAGGATAATTTTTAGTTAAGCAATAATTGTTGAAATAATTTCTAGGGACACTTGTAGTTTTGAAAACCTAGGGTTGATGGAGAAATGGTGGACTTTAACTATGTTGGATGATGTAGACAGTTAAATTTATACCGAAAAACTCGGTTTATAGCTGAGTTAAGTGAAAAACCGTAAAAGTGTGAAAATTTTACAATTGGAGTGTGTGAATGATTAAATGGAGTTTGAAATAAATGTTTAAGCTATTAGGGTGATAAGTTATAAAATTGATGAAAAGAAAACTAATGAAACAGATTAAACCGAGACATTATCGCTAAAATCGAGAAAGTAGAAAAATGATCGAAAAAGGGTCGGATTGACCCCATTTGAGTTTCAAATGAATATAAATATGAAGTAAAGATGAAATTGAGCATCAATGGATGATTTTGAAATTATTTTGGACAACTCAAGAAGTTGGCACACAAAACGAGGTAAACTTGGCAATTCAGGGCTGCCTCGGCCTCAATTAAGTAAGGGATGCAACCGATTTCAGTACCTAAATTCTTTATCTACAACTAAGAATTTGGTGGCATGAAAATTTTATATGAAATAAGCATAAACCCTAAGAAAGACCTATAACCCGAGTTTTTCTTACCCGAGAGCATGTTTTGCTTTAATTGAGCTCGATTGAGTGATTTTAAAGTTTTATGAACATATATATATATGTGTGTGTGTGTGTGTGTGTGTGTGTGTGTGTGCATGAGATTTATGAAGTAAAACTATTATGAGTTCTAAGACGATTACAAAATTATTTTCAGGATAATAATGGTACGTTTTGAGACTGTAGGTTAAATAACATACGACTCAGGGAAACTTGGGGGTCAATTGAGTGAGACCTAAGGGAATTCTAGCCGACGGCCTGGGATCAGGCTAGACCTTGACCATGTTCTGCATATTCTATGTGTCTGTCATGATGCTTTCTTTTATTTATGTGATATACCGCTTGTGTGGCATTGAGATGATGTTGTATAACCCTGGTCCAGTCTACAGCCTTACCATGGCCATAGGTACTTGATTCCCTCTTTGCAGGATGCCCTCTTTTGAGGATGGAGTGATGATTTCTCTCATGACAGGAATAGTAGATGCCTAGTCTCCATATTATTATAATGAATTGATGTTTTGAGTTTATATACTTGGATGATTTTTATCACATAGTTTGAGATGTAAATTGTACCATTATTTTACGAATAAATTGATTTATTACTTCTTGTTTTAAATGCACTCCTTACTGGGCTAGTTGAAGCTCACCCCTCTTTTTCTCTTCCTCTCAAATTACTTATGGTAGTTACCAGTGCCTGCTGCGTACATGACATAGGCTGGTGGACGAGACTCTCCCCAAGCTATTTCTTATACACGTGTAAGGTATAATTCATTTTGTATCCAGACAATTTATGTAGTACAGATACTTGTGCATAATTAAACGTTTGGGATGTAATTAGTGTTGTATATTTATGTAAATGGAAGTAAAATCAATTGGCTGTGGATATCTATTTTTGCTTTGAAAAATTTACAAGAGGATAGGGATATATATATATATATATATATATATATATATATATATATATATATATAAGGTTATGTTGCCGAATTTTCATTGAAAATGATAAAAGTATAATCGAATACAAAGAGTTTAATAATGAAATGATAAGATGAGAACTGACACTAAGTAGGAATACACGTTAAGTAAGAAGTGAATTATACGATAAAATTTTAATTTATCCTAAATTTCATGTTTCCGGGGTGTTACATGGATAGAATGTTGCTTATTAGCACACCGATGAAAGATAGTCAACTAACTGAATATGTGTATAAGAACTGTAAACTGAGAGTAGGGAGTAGAGGTATGTTAGCCGACCTTATCCTATTGAATATGCATAATTTCAATGTAATGTTGGGATTGGATTGGTTAGCTACAAACCATGTTGTCTTAGATTATTACTCTAAGACGATAATATTTTCGATTCCTGAAAAGTATGTTGTAAATTTTTCTAGCAAGTAATAAAAGGATGTTGTTATTGTAACTGAAAGAATAAATTGTGGTGCTAACTATATGGATAACATTGTGAAGGTTTCATTGCACATGTGGTTGATATGGATAAGGCATGTCCGAAATTGGAAGAAGGATGTGGTCAGGGAGTTTCCTGATGTGTTTCTGGATGATCTATCAGGGTTACCACCAAATAGAGAGATGAAGTTTTGTATTGATTTGGTGCTTGGTATTGAGCCGATATCCAAACCACCATACCTAATGGCTCCGATTGAATTAGAAGACCTACAAAAGCAATTACAGGAGTTATTGGATAATGGATTCATTAGATCGAGCGTTTTACCTTGGGAAGCCCCGGTCTTATTTGTTAAGAAGAAGGATGAAAGCTTCCCACTATGCATTGACTATAGGTTGTTGAATAAGGCTACCATCAAGAACAAGTATCCCCTTCCACATGTTGATGATTTTCTTGATCAGCTTCGGGGAGCACAGATCTTTTCTAAGATAGATCTGAGGTCTAGGTATCATCAGTTGAAGATCCAAAGTGAAGATGTGCCCAAGACAGCTTTCCTACCCGACATGGCCATTATGGGTTTCTGGTTATGCCTTTCGCGTTAATCAATGCTCCTGCAGCTTTTATGACTTGGATGAATAAGGAATTTAAGCCATATCTGGACCAATTTGTTATAATGTTCATTGATGACATTTTGGTATATTCCAAGTCTAGGGAAGAACATGAGCAACATTTGAGGATTGTTTTACAGACCCTCCGAGAGAAGAAGTGTATGTTAAACTCAATAAGCGTGATTTTTGGTTAGATCGGATATTATTTTTGGGTTATGTTGTGTCAAAGGACGGGGTGTCTGTTGATTCGTCCAAGATAGAAGTCGTAGTTCAGTGGGATAGGTCCAAGACCGTTACAGAGATTCAGAGTTTCTTGGGTTTGGTTGGATACTATAGACGGTTTGTTAAAGGTTTCTCTAAATTGGCTGCTCCTCTGACTCGTCTCACTCGGAAGAATATTGCATTTGAGTGAGATGATGCTTGTGAGAAGAGTTTTCTAGAACTTAGACATCGACTAACCACTGCACCTATTCTTATCATACCTACCAGCTCAGGAGGTTTCTTTGTGTACACCTGCTGCTAGACAAGGACTGGGCTGTGTATTGATACAGAATAAGAAGGTAGTTGCTTATGGATCTCGATAGCTTAAGGACCATGAGAAGAACTACTCGACCCATGATTTAGAGTTGGTTGCCGTGGTGTTTGCATTGAAGATATGGAGCCACTACTTATATGGTGAGAAATTTTAGATCTTTACTGATCATAAAAGCCTCAAATACTTGTTTTCACAGAAAGAATTGAATATGAAGCAATGAAGATGGTTAGAGCTTTTGAAAGATTATGACTATGAGATTCTTTACCACCCGAGTAAGGCGAATGTAGTAGTCGATGCTTTGAGCAGGAAAAGCCTCGGGATGGTATCTTAATGATGATCAGGGAACACAAGTTGTTGGAACAATTTGTAAGCCTCAGCTTGGATGTGATCTCTTCTGATACTGATACTGACTCTATAATAGCTAGCCTGAGGTTGGAACTAGATTTAATTGACAAAATCAGACAGGCTCAGCGTAGTGATCAGTAGTACTGTATTGATATGGCGAATCAGATTCAGATGGGCACTGTGACAGATTTTGAGTTGAACATTGATGGTTCACTGAGATTCAAAGGCAAATTTATGTTCCCTAGGATCCACAACTAAAAAGATTGATTTTGTCAGAAGCTCATTCTTCGAGATACACACTGCATCCAGAGAGTAGTAAGATGTATCAGAATCTTTGAAAAGTATATTGGTGGTCAGGTATGAAGAAAGATATTGCTGAGTTTGTTGCTAAATGTCTCGTAAGCCAGCAGATTAAGGTAGAGCATCAGAAATTCGCAGGGTTATTACAGCCTCCACTTATACCGACATGGAAATGGGAGCATGTCACCATGGACTTCGTTATAGGTTTGCCAAGAACCTGTAGGAATCATGATGTCATTTAGGTGATTGTGGATAGATTGACTAAGTCAGCCTACTTCCTGGCTATGAAATCCATTGATACTCTTAATGCTTTGGTGAATTTGTATGTTCGAGAGATTGTGAGGCTACATGGTATTCCAATGAGAATTGTTTCTGACCGGGATTCCCGCTTCACATTCCACTTCTGGGAACATTTTTAGGAAGCCATAGGAATCCAACTGAACTTTAGCACAGCTTTTCATCCTCAAACCGATGGTTAGTCAGAGAGAACCATATAGACACTGGAGGATATGTTGAGAGCTTATGCACTAGATTTTAAAGGCTCCTGGGATGATAATTTGCTATTAGCTAAATCCGCCTATAATAATAGTTATCACTCAAGTATTGAAATGGCACCATATAAAGCTTTGTATGGCCGTAGGTGTCGTTCTCCGATTGGATGGGAAGAAGTGGGTGATCGAAAGATATTTGCTCTTGATTTGGTAAAGCAAGCCTTTGAGGATGTTCAGTTGATATGTGAAAGATTGAGAATAGCTCAGAGTAGACAGAAAAGCTACGCTCACACGAGATGGAGGCCATATTCACCGTTGGTGAATCAGTGTTTCTGAAAGTTTCTCCTTCTAAGGGCATAATGAGGTTTGGGAAGAAAGGCAAACTGAGTCCTCTTATATTGGACCTTTTGAGATCTTAAACCGAGTGGGAGATAAGGCCTATAGACTTGAATTGCCACCTGAGCTAACAGGCATTCATAATGTCTTCCATGTTTCGATGCTTCAGAAGTATCATCCGGATCCAGCACATGTGATTAGGTATGAGTCATTGGAGCTCAAAGAGGATATGTCATATGTGGAGAAGTCAATTCAAATACTGGACAAGAAAGAAAAGGTGTTACAGTCTAAGACAATCCCTCTGGCAAAGGTTCTTTGGTAGTACCACACTTCGGAGGAAGCCACGTGGGAATTGGAGAGCCTGATGCATGAAAAGTATCCAGAATTGTTCGAGGACTGACTTGGTTCAAATTTGAAGAACTAAATTTCTTAAGGGGCATGAATGTAAGACCCAAAATTTGGTCTCTATTCCTTAAGGATTCATCACTGCAAACATTAATTATGTTATTGTGAATCCTAAGACAAGTTATGTTTCAATTCCAAGACAAATTGACTTAAGTAACAACCCAAAATGCCTTAAAGTGCAAAATATGAGCAATGGTGAGCTCGAGGTGAACCAGATGAAATCCAACCAATCCAACAGAATATATTGACTAAGGACATCATAATATAGGTATGTTAAGAGGGAAAGTTGGTTGGTTTGGTCTCGGTAATGCTGGAGTGGTGAAAATGCCAAAAAAGGGCCAAATGAGCTCAAAATCAATCGTTTGAGCTGTTTTTAGCATGTTCAGCTACCAAAGGTAGCCAAAACACAAAGATGAACTAATCAAGCATTGAAATTCATATATTTGGGTTATTCCATATTAGTCAAACGTGGTCAATGGTCAAAGTCAAGGAAAAATTTAGAATTGAAATGTGGACTTTGACTAAGTAACCAAACCATGGTTAAACTTAACCCAACCTTGGTTAGTGCATGGGAGAAACAATCTTGGGCTAGAAAACATAAAATTCAGCACATTTCACTTAGTAAATTGATTAAATACAATTGGGCTAAATGAAATATGGGCTGAAATGAATACTGTCTAATGGGCTTGACTAGTGAAATTTTAAAGGCCCATTATGCATGAAATAGACATAGGCCGAAATTGGGGCAAGCAATTGGGCCGAATGTGGGCCAAATGTGGGCCCATTTAAATGCATAAAATATAAGCCCAAATGAGTGAAAAATCCAACCCAATGAATCTGATTTTTAGGCCCAAACTGAAAGCCTAATTGGATTTGAAGATCAAGCCCAATAGAAATAGTTAAAGCCTAAAACTAAAGCCCAAACATAGCTAAGCCCAAACCAAATTAAAAATCCACTTCATGGGCTGGTTTTTATGGATTAAATGGCTGAAATTAACTTAGAAAAATTTCAGAATTGCTTAGCCTTGTTGCCATCTTCTTCCTTGCAATTTTCAGCCACCATGAAAACGTAAGCTTTTAAGATTTCTCTCTCTAGAAATCACCTACCTACAAGCATAATTGGAACAAGCTTCCTTCATCAAAGTTGTTCCATATTATAAGGAGAATAACATATCCAAAACCTGTCACCTAATAAGTTGAATTGGAGAGCCATACCCACCCTTGAAGCTTCGACCAAAGTGGAAAAGTGAGGCTAGGTAAGTGTTCTTTCCACCAATCTTATATATGTTAGTCTAGTGAATTTATGGAGTAGATTGGCATATGAATTGAATTGTAAAACAGCCCATAAGGTAGAGAACTCGCCATGGCCGAAATGGGTATTATGGTATGATGATGAATATGTGATGTGTTTAATGATGGTTATGTGTTGGAAATTACATGTAGATGATGATGGTGTAAATGGGTGAAATCAACTTGTAAGAATGGATGGATTTATCATGCATGCATATAAGGTTTTTGATAAAATGCCTTAATGAACTAGGTTAACGGTTAAGATAAGCATGCCAAGTGTTCGTGAAAATGCCTAAATGAGCTAGAAATGGCTTAAATTGGCGTGAATGGTGCCTATAGGTTATGGCCACCAAGTGCTTGGCAAAATGCCACAATGAGCAAGCTAGTGTAGTGGATATCCACCATGGGCCAAGCACAAGCCATAGACGGTCTAAGTTATGTTAAAGGGCCTAATAAGCTAAAAGTGCCTTAATGGAAAGAATAGAAAGGTTGAATTGGGCTTAAGATAGAGTTGGGCCCATTAAGAGGTAATTTGGTCTAATAAGAGTAATTGGGCCCAAAACGTTAATTTTACTATAATTAGCTTATATACGAGTGTATAAGGCTTAATTTATGTGATTGATGATATTTTGCAGCTCCGGAGATATAATTGGAGCTAAACGGACCAAGCGATTAACATCGTTGGAAGATAAGCACGATCGACCTATATCGAGGTAAGGGAGTTATGTGAGTAGCTAGAGATAGCTATATGTACACGTTTTGACATGATTTAACTGAAAATATACAGTAGAATACGTAAATATCGAAATGACAAAATTTTAAGCCTAGTGACAAAAATCACCCATTTTAGTCTAAATTGCACTGCAAATATACCTGCACTGCACCGCTACATGAATTGCATATTTTGAAAGTTTTACTGTCTGCTACTGTTTATAACTGTATAATGATAGATTGGCTCAAGATTTTACTATCTACATTAAACTGCACATTTTTCAAAGTTAAGCGTGCTCGAGTGGGAGCAATTCCATGGATGAGTGACCAAACGGGAAATACAATGGAATTGAACCGTCATCGCTTTTATGAGTGAAACCATGCTGGAGCCCTCATGTAGACTATGTGTCACACTAACTTGCTCGCACTAGATTTTGAGACAAAGGCATCAAATGTTTACTGAAACTGGGGTGGCAAATCCCTAGCTAATCTAGGCACTCCCAGTCATACTGGGGTCCACAGAGTACGTTGTGCTGTGTAAATAACATGGAGTACGCTGTATTGTGCTTAAGTTTTCAAACTACTAAAATGAACTGACTGTCCGAGGGGTTGGATTGACCCCTTCCCTAGGTAACTGGATACCCTCGCACACCTGATCTGTGCTGTGTGGGATCACTGACTATGGCTATATGTCCTATATTGTTTTTCATGCTTCCTACATAGTCTCTACTGAACATGATTTTTATTAAGTCAAGGTAAACCCTAGGAATGCGCTGGGCCTTGATCTACTATTTAACTAACTGAAAGAAACTGAACTGTACTGCACTATGTATTTTTGAAACTAAACTAAAATTGTTTACTGAACTAATTTACTGTACCGAACTGAATTGAATTACTATACTAAACCAAACATGCCTTTCACTGAATAAGCTTTTTATCTATTGAATAGATTGCATGCCGAATTTATTGCTACTGTTTTGAATGAAAATGACTATTATACTGTCACGACCGACTTTCCCTAAAATCACTACAAAGTTTTCCTTGCTCATGACCCGTTTCAGTAAAATAGTTGGGCTATGAGTCAACATCAGTCTAGTCACTGTACTTATCTTACCATCCATTGTCTATATCAGTTTACCAGTAGGATCAACAGTCAGTAAACTTTATATGGAAGCATTTCATAACTATAGACACATATGTTTACATCCTGTAAATATTACATCCATATACATTATTGTGTTGTTACATGTCAAGATACAAAAGCTAGATAATTATGTATACCTTCTCGTACGATGGGAAACTGCGAGCGATAGGAATGCAGAACTGGCGCTGACTCTCTATCTATCTCTACAATTTCTCTGTAGAGAGGGGAAAATGACGGGATGAGCACAACTTGCTTAGTAAGGCAATTATGTAAGCCAGTAGATAACTACACTATCTACGTGCTCATAATGCCATGCAGTAAAACAGTTCAATTCAGTGCAGTAAAATTAGTTCAGTTCAGTGCAATAAAACAGTTCAGTTCAGTGCAGTAAAATCAATTCAGTTCAGTGAAGTAAAATCAGTTCAATTCAGTAAAACAGTTCAGTAAAATCAGTGCAGTTCAAAAATTCAGTAGATCAAGGATCCAACCCATCCCTGGGGTTTACCTTGTCTTAGTATAAAACATGTTCAATTTTATTAGTACAGTAATATATGAGAGTATGAGAGCATAGGCAGGATTCGGTAAACAGTAGGGAGTATGATCTCATCCTGTGGATTCCAGGCATCACGGATCTGGTGTGCGGGTTATCACTGCTGTAAAGGGAGGGGGGTTAGTCCATCACAACCGCCAGCTATCAACTCCACAACTCCACAACTCCACAACAACACATGGTACAGTGTACTCCATGCCACTTGCACGGTACAACGTACACCCGTGGACCCTCTCCTCACGGTCGGGGCGCTTGCCATAGGTCTTAGCCCTCATACCATGGAAATACCTCATAGTCGGGGTGCTTGCCATAAGTCTTAACCCTCATACTATGAAAATTAAATGTCACATCTCTAAATCCACGTGCGAACGTCTCACAGTGTGACACTCAGTCTACACGAGGAAATCGTCATGATTTTTCTAACATGTATTATATATCATATAAAAACTACGGTGCGCGTCTTGAGTGTGACTCACAGTCAACTCTCCGCCTCTAAATACTGTGTATACATCTCAAAATATCAAACACTAGTGCGAGTAAACCTCTAGCATTAGGTCAATGCATAGTTCTCATTTCAAATCAAGTACGAGCTATCGCTCTAGTACTATATCATGTATAAATCATGAAAAGTTGAGTACGAGCAATGCTCCAACACTCTATTATGCATGTCATGAAAATCTAGTGCGAGTCTCACTCTAGCACTACTGTATGTGAAAAACATCTGAAATCAAGTGCGAGCTGTGCTCCAACACGATTGTTTCCACATAATTCAATAGATGGCTCTTTTAAAATAAGGATGTTTTCAAAACATTAAAATCAACACTATAAAATGTGCTTAATTCACATCAACGTTAAAAACATTAGCCCATCTACCTACTCTTCTGCTACACAGCTGTAAAAACATTCAAAAACATAGTTTCCATGCTTTTTACAACTTTTCTCAAAAGTTGACTTTTTGACTAACTAGGGTCAAAATTGTAATTTACTACATCGGGTCGCTATAAATATTATTCACTTTCTTTGACCCTAAGACTTTTTAAGGTAATGTAAAAGCAGATGAAAATACGTGCAGACATCTCTAACTACTCGCAAAAGTCCCTTACCTAGATTCTAGTCAATGCACTTATAACTTTTCCACTTTTCGTATATCGATCTATCCGACTCTCGATGTGTCTCCCAGAGCTGAAGATAGTTATCTATCATGTCAATCTATCTTTATGACCTGTATTCCACTTTCACTACGGTGTTTTTAAACTATTGGATCGAATACTCTTATTTGGGCCTTATTACTCTTTAATGGACCTAACTCTGTCTTAAGCTCATTCTCACTTTACTGTTCATTTTATCAAAGCTCATTGGGTTCACCAGGTCCATTAACACTTATTGGGCTTTATCCGAGACCCATTGTCCTTATTGGGCTGATTGCACCATGTGGTTAGCCCATGAAACCTCTCGGCCATGGATGGTGTGCCGAGCACCATCACACCTAGCCATGCCGATTGGCTATCACCATGGCTTATCATGCATGCCTAGCTCACTTAGGCATTTTATCAAACACTTGGTTGTCATGTCTTAAGCCTTTCCTATAGTTCATGTTGGCATTTTATCAAACACCTTATATGCCAACATCATACAACCATCCTTATGAACAAATTGATTAAAACTAACCATGCTATAATCATGTATACATGCATATCAACCTATACATGTCTTAAAATCACATGCTTACCCATCAAAACACAAATACCAACTTTTGGCCAACATGTGTTTATCACCTTAGGTGATGTTTTACCGTACAATTCATACAACAATCAACTCCATATAATTGATAGATCAACATATATGAAGTTGGAAGATTGAAAACTTACTTAGCTTATACTTCCCAATTTGGTCGAAACTTTGTAGCTTCTTGGATTGCTCACTTTGGCTCCTTGATAGCCAATTCCAACATATGTTACTCCTCTCTCAATATGAAACAACTTTCATGAAGATCATTTGTTCCAAATATATCTCTAGGTAGGTGATTTCTAGAGAGAGAAAGCTTGAATATGGTTTGGTAATGGTGTATCCTTGTTTGCCAAAAATGATGGGATGAGAAAGACAATGTGTTGGCTGCTATTTATAGCCTAAAAGACTTAGTCATTAAGTCACCATTTCAGCCACCATAGTTGACTTTCAAAAAGTTTAGGTGATGATTACCAAATTGGATTTTGCTACCTTTGTTTGGGTGATGGTTACCAAATTGGATTTTGCTACATTTGTTTGGTCAACTATGGTCAAAGTCCACTTTAACTACCATTGACTTTTCTTGACCATTGGCAACATTTGACTTTTTCTTCAAAAATCCAAAAGTGTCATATTCCATGGTTCACACTCTCATCTCCGCGTTCTGGCCGTTTTCAAGAGGCGAATATATCAAAAACACCTCAAACGGACCATTTCGGACGTTTTGCCCCTTTTGGCATTTTCACTTCTTCAACCTTATCGGGACTAAACCAAACTACCTTTCCTTGTTAGACCCTCTATATTTTTATGTTTTGAGTCCATTTCTTCAGTCGAAATAGACAAAATCCCTACGGTTTAGCCTGAGCTCACTTTAGCTCACATTTGGCTCTTTAATGCTTTTAAAGCATTTTCTACTCTTACTTGGACTTGGAATTGTAATACCCTATTTCTTATGATTCCTATAACCTCTATCCATGTTTAAAATGTTGAATCATAAATGATACAATGCAAAATTACGGGTCTTACATATACAACATGGCATTATGAGCATATAGATATTATAGTTATCTATTTGCTTACATATTTGCCTTACTGAGCTAGTTGTGCTTACCCTTTCTTTTTCCCTATCTCTACAGAGTGCTTGCAATAGTTAGAGAGTCAACGGTAGTCCTGCATTCCTATTGCTCGCAGTTTCCCATCTTGCGCAAAGGTATACACATTTATATAACTTTTGTATCTGAACATGTAAAAGCATAGTAATGTATATGGATGTAATATTGGGGATGTAAACATATGCAAATATAATATATGATATGTATATATAAAGTTTACTAAATGTCGATCCTACTGGTAACGTGATATAGAAACAGATAGTAAGATAAGCAAAGTGATTGGACTAATGTCGACTCATAGCCTAACCATTTAAACTGTATGTGAAATAAAAAAAGCGAACAATTTGTAGGGATTTTAGAGAAAAATAGGTCACGACATATATGGCAATAGATTTGTGAGACCCCGTATATGTACATAGAAATGTAAATGGAGTTATACTATGAATTCATAAGTGAAGTATATGTAATGTAAGTCCATCAGTTTAAGGTACACACATGTAATAAGAGTTGTGATTGTACATACAAGTTACATTATGTATGAATGTGAAGAATTAGACTTAAACATGTTGAGAATGTGAGTAGAATGGATTATGAGTAGTGTGGTAAGTTGTCCACTTTCATTTGGTTTATATTAAGTACCTTTGGCTATGCAAAGATTTTACACAAGTTTGAATAGATATAAAGTATGAATTGACGCCATTATCAAGTCTCAAAGATGATTGGATGTGGAAATGACCATGGTAACAAAATGTATGAAGTTTGGTATGAGTTGTTGTAGAAAAACTGTAAAAAATCTGAAAATATGAAGGCCAGATCGATCCTATAAGATGAGAGATCGATCTGGAAGAGCCAGAATGCTCTTATTTGAGTAATGGAATAGAGCAGATCGATCTCCAAGGGAGCCAGATCGATCTCCTAACACATTCTGTAAAATGCAGATCGATATTTAATGGAACAAATTGATCTCCTTAGCTCTCGGGTTGGAAGCAGATCGATATCCCCTAAGACTAGATCGATCTCCTTAACCTTCTGTTTGAAGCAGATCAATCTCCCCTACTCGACAGATCGATCTCCTACTTCAAAATGTCTTGGAAAAGAGGGATTTTAAGAGGACCAGATCGATCTCCACCCAAGGCAAATCGATCTCATCAAGCTGAATCTATAAATATGGAGCAGTTGGATCTGCATTTTCGAGACAAAAACCAATCTTTCCCATTTCCAACAAAAAAACCTAGCTTTCTCACTCCTAAATCCACACATTTTTAGTAAGATTTGGAGGAAAGCTATTAGAGACAAAGTTATTCACATCAAAGAGAAGAACAACATAGTTTGTAGGCATTTCCCCACTTGTTGGATTAAAGGATCAAAGGTGCATTTCCATTAGACCAAAGAGGAAATCAAGCTAAGTGAGTTTCTAAATGATATAACTCAAGTACATTGTGTAGATATTGATTTTAGAGTTGTTTGGTATGCATAGAAAGGGTAGAACCTATCTAAGAAGAAATGAATCCACCATGACCTAGAAATGGTCTAGTGTGAGAAAGTGAAATGCGTTGAGATTAATGATGAATGGGATATATTGAAGTTAATAAAAGTGTTAAGGTATGATTTTAAGGTGTTAGCGAATAAATTGTGAGATTTACCAAAAAGGGATAAAATGTGGATTAAGGCATTGGTAAATGCAAAGATGGCTTATATTGATTAATGAGGTCAAATGTGAGTTAACAACTTTAACTCAAGTGGTTTGGATGATTGAATCGCAGCTTTCGAGGATACCCCTGAGCAAGGAGAGCCAAGAGCGCAAGAGGCTAAGAGGAAAAGAGTCGCACTCAAGTAAATTGAGGTAAGGGAATTGTGTGGACTCTTAGAGATATCTGTGCGCAATTTGGGCGCATTAAATGCTTTGCTAGAATGCATGAGATATTAGGAAATGATGTTGGGTGATTGAAGGGTAAAAGTTGGGTGTTTGAGAAATGTGCATGAAAATAAAAGCATAATGCTTTGGAAAATCATGTTTTATTGCTTTTTAGCAAGTGATTGGTAGGTTGGCTAGCATTTGAAATGACTTTCAAAAGAAATGAGTTGTTTTGGTTTGTTAACCACACTTTGTAAAGAAATGAGCCACCTACATTGTTTTCATGAGAATGAAAGCATGCTAGAGTATGACTCGCACGAGATTTGACATGTTTTATACACATGAGTGCTAGAGCTTAGCTCGCATTGGTTTTCACATGGATTTCATACTAGTTTTGGCATAGTGCTTGGAGCTTAGCTTGCACTAGATGCCCACCTTATTTGTTGTCGTGCTTGGAGCTTCGGGTAGACTAGGTGTCGCACCGATTAAATAGGCTCGCACGTGCATTTGTGATATTTTGACATGTTGTTAGACGTGTTAGGAGCTTCGGGTAGATAAGAGGTCGTACCAATTAAATAGGCTCACACGTGCGTTTGAGATGTGGCGTGATATGATATGTTGATGTGGTTTCAAGAAGTACGTTGTACCGTGCAGGTAGCATGGAGTACGTTGTACCGTGTTGAGATGTGATATGCCATCTTCAGATGAGATCTGCTATTGATCGACGGGCAGGATTTGACCCACCTCCCGTGTGGAAGCAGATAGTGGTGATATCTCGCACACTTGATCCGTGTAGTCGGTATCACAGGTTATGGCCATAGACCTAGAGGTTATTACCTTTTATTGAATTGCCTATCTCACATGTCTATTGCTTTGAGAATAAATCCATGTTTGAAATGATTTATGTGTGAGGACAATTTGAGGGAGGGGCTGAGACCTGACAAGTGTTGAATTTTTTTGAGATATCGATTGTTAATGGTTTAAAGTGCACCGAAGCATGATGATTAATGCCATACTTTATTGTGAAAAATGCATGATGGTTAATGCCATGCTTATTTGAGAAAAACGCATGATGGGTAATGCCATGTTTTATTGTGAATTAGGCATGATGATTTATACCATGCTTTGAATTGAATTGTGCACTGGATTTTAATAGCATGAATGCTTTACATACCATTAACACAATCATACACTCATGTTTTGAGATAAAATGATGAAATAAATGCTTTTGAGCATGGCATCACGATCACGTAGATAGTGCAATATCTACATTTTCGCATGATTGCCTTACTGAGCGTGTGGTTTGCTCACCCCCCTTATTTTCCCCATCTCTATAGAGATTTGAGTATAAAGTGAGCGTGACTGGAGGCTTTCCCTTTTGGTATCCGCTGCATCCCATCGCTAAAGGTATACACACTTGAATTATTTTGTATCTAAACTAGACATAGCACAGTAGTATTTTGTATGTAAACATTAGGGATGTAAAGCAATGTAAACACTTGTAAACAGTAACTCTGATGTATTTATAAAAGTGTTTACTTTTGAAATTAAATTGTTATGGATGGATGAGGTAGACATTGACACACAACCCAACTGTTGAGTGTGTAGCTGATCACGATCGAGGTAAGGATGATTAATAAACAACACATGAAAATGTGAAAATTTTGTATGAAATTTTGGTAGGTTGAGGGTCGTGACAGAAGTTGGTAGCAGAGTTTCGGCTGGTCTGACGTGTGTCGTGTCTAAAAGACTTAATAAGTTGGAAAATTTCATCCCCATGTTACTGTGCTTGTTTAGATATAATTGTGTGTGTGTTGATGGGTTGACTAAGTAATTGGTTATGAATATAGGGAATTGAGTAATTATGCCTAATACCAGTCGCGGTAGAGGGGCGAGGGTGCAAGTTAGAGGCCGTGGAGGTAGGCATGGGGGTCATGTTGAGCTAGAAACACAGGAGGCTCAGGAGGAGATTGAGGTAGAGGCTGAGGTTGAGCATGCTCCACAGGGTCCAGAGGAGAGACCCGAGCGTACTGAGGCTCACTTTGCGAGGATTGAGAGGAGCATTGAGATAGTATTGGAGTTGGTCACGCAATCTTTACCTGGAGTTGGCAGTAGACAAAGTCTCGCTACACAGGGTGATGCCGAGCAGGCGGCAGTTCCTGAGACACGGGCCCGACCAGCCCAGACACCTCAGACGACAGATGCCACACCCATACAGGATGTGCCTACGCCGGTTGCTACACCGGGCAGTAGAGGTTGGAGATATGGATGCGATTTGGATAGACTGTGATAGTTCCAGAAGTTTTGACTGCCATCTTTCAGTGGAGTAAATGACCCAGTAGCTGCTGAGGATTGGATAAATGAGATCGAGAAACTGTATGGGTTCTTTGAGTGCACTACTACCGAGATGGTAGCGTTTGCCGCGTTTATGCTGAAGGGATCAACATAACATTAGTGAAAATCCACCAGACCTATTTTGAGAGCCCGACATACTGAGATTAGCTGAGATATATTTATGGAGGCCTTTCGGAGATAGTATGTTCCGGATACCGCACAGCGGAAGATGAAAATGGCATTTTTGGGACTGACCCAAGGGAGTAGGACAGTGGACGAGTATGAGACGACCTTTATCTCCCTGGGCAGATATGATGCCAACATTATGGGTAATGAGGTCGAGAAGATCCAGAAGTTTGTGGATGGATTGAGACCGACCATCAGGTCCAGATTGGTTCCTCTGGATATACCGACCTATGAGGAGGCAGTGCGCAGGGCGCAATTGTGTGAACAAGATGTTGATAGAATTGCTCAGAGTTTGGGAAAGTCGATAAAGTGAGGGACAGGGATAAGAAAAGACCAGTGATGGATAGAGGCTTCAGCTATAAGGGAAGCAAGAGATTTTTTGGGAAGAGGCCGAGGATCGAGGAGATCCGAGAGAAGACAGTTAATCCTCCCATGTATCCGGCTCTAGGTCCAGCAAAAGGAGTTGTGATTGGATGGTCACGACCTACTACAGAACAGTGTGGCAAGTATGGTAGGTACCATGGAACTCAACCATGCTATGGACCTCAGGTAGTAAGCTTCAGATGTGGGAAACTAGGTCACATAATCAGAGATTGCCCAGAGATGACAGAGAGAGCCCCACAGAAGGGCAAGAAGCGAGAGAGAGCTCCAGTTGGGACAGCTGCTCCAAGGAGGAGGGCTATAACTGAGAAAAAAGGGAAGCAGGCAGTGGGTTTGAGACCCCGTATATGTATAGCTATATATAGGAACATGGGAATGTAAATAAAATCATAAGTAAGATGATGCATTGTAATGTGAAATATATGCAATGTAAGTTCATAAGATTATGTACGCACTCGTAATGAGAGTGGTAATTGTACATACAAGTTACATTAAGTATGAATGTGAAGAAATGGACTTAAACATGTGGAGAATGCGTGTAGAATGGATTATGAGTAGTTTGGTAAAATGGAAGTAGAATTGCATAAGATGTGCACTTCCATTTTTGTTTATATTAAGTACCATTGGTCATACAAAGATTCTACACAAGTTTTAATGTGTATGAAGTGAGGATGGATCCCATTTTCAAGTCTCAAAGATGAATGAATGAGGAAATGATCATGGTAGCAAATTAGGGATGTTTGGTAAGGGTTGTTGTAGAGGAACTGCAGAAAATCTGGAAATTTTGAAGGGCAGATCGATCTCATGGGATGAGAGATCGATCTGGAAGAGCCAGAATGCTCTTATTTGGGCAAAGGAATAGAGCAGATCGATCTCTAATGGAGCCAGATCGATCTCTTAAGCATTCTGTAGTGAAAGGATCGATCCTCAAGCACCCAGATCGATCTCCTTAGCTCTCTGTTTGTGAGCAGATCGATCTCATGCTTCGACAGATCGATCTCATGCCTCGACAGATCGATCTCATGCTTCGACAGATTGATCTCAGGCTTAAAAAATGCCGTGAAAAAGAGGGATTTTAGAGGACCAGATCGATCTCCACCCAAGGAAGATCGATCTCATTAAGTCAAAACTATAAATAGGAGCAGTTAGATCTGCAGAATTTCGGGATAAACCATTTCCTCTCACTTCAACTCAAAGAAAACTAGCTTTCTCACTCCTAAATTCAGCTATTTTCAGTCAGATTTAAGGAAAGTCTATTAGAGACAAAGTTGATCACAACAAAGAGAAGAACAACATAGTCTAGAGGCGTTTCCCCATTTGATGGATTGAAGAAATAAAGGGCATTCCTAATTGGAGCAAGAGGAAATCCAATGAGGTAAGTTCCAGTGCACAAATCTAAGTACATTGGTTTAGTTAATGATTATAAAGATATTTGGTTGTGCACATTGTGGGTAGAACCACCTAGAATGGCATGAAATGAATATAACTTAGAAATAGTCTAGTGTGAGAAAGTGGAATGTAGAGGTGTTAATGACGAATGAGATATCTTGAGTGGAGGAACATGTTGTGGGAATGGTTTGGGCATATTAATATTGGGATAAAATTGTTAGATTTACCACAAGGGGTAAAATGTGTATTTAAGGCATTGGATAAGTGATTAGTTGAACAAGAGTTAGAAACGTTAACTCGAGTGTTTGATGGATGAATTTTAGTTTCGGATGATACGCCGGAGTAAGTCGAGAGGAGAACGCGAGAAGCATAAAGGCGGATAGTTGCACACAAGTAAAGCGAGGTAAGGGACTCTGTATTAGCTATAGAGATGTTCGTGCGTAATTTCAGCAATTTCGTAGATATATTGCTAGAACTAGTACGATATTATAATTCTGCGAAATGATATGGAAGTATGAAAAGTACTATGATGTATATATGTATTGAGAAATGGGATAGGGTAAGGAAATAGCATGATATGCATGTTTTCAATGATATTCTCAATTTTATATTGTTATTGATGATTGAGAAATGTTGATGATAGGTTGGCTAATTTTTACATGTTTTAGCATGAAGAGGCATGCTGTATGAATAAACGTGTTTTGAGTTTTAAAAGAGAAAATAGCCATCTATCAGCTTTGAGATGAGATTTGGTGTTGAAGCGCTAGCTCACACCTGTTTTTAATGCCTTGATGTACCGTGTTGGAGTTTAACTCGCACGATGGTTTTGAGAAAGTGCGAGAACTTTGCTCGCACCTGTTTTGGTTGAGTTGAGGTAAACCTGGGGGTCTGGGACCCAAGGGGATACCAGCCGACGACCATTTGAACGGGCTGGGCCTTAACGATAGATCGTACCGCGCTGGAGCTTTGCGTTGACTGTGTGTCACGCTGCTTGCTCGCCTGGTATATAAGACATGGTTTAGGATGAAAAGTCCATCGGAGTTGGAGTATGGACTTAGGTCCACGGTCGTACGTAGAATAGTGTAGTCACCCGTTGGTATACTATGTACCGTGCTGGGTGCACGTGAGTACGAGTATCGCGTAGATGACACACGACGTATCTTTACCGTGAGTATACGAGGAGATGAGGTGGATTGAGATGAGCCGGAGGGTAGGACTGACCCATCCCCCTTCAGGCGAAGTGATACCCTATGCACACTTGATCAGTGAGGCCTGGGATCACTGACTATGGCCATAAGTCATGGATATTTGATTGCCGAAAATTCCATGCCTGTCTCAGAGATTCGAGAAACAGAGACAATCTCATAAAAGAAAGAGATTTGCAGAAAAAGAGTGATTTGAGAAACAAAAGAGATTTCGTGTTTTTGATAAATCTCTGATTTCACATTTGTGCCATGAGGGCACTATTTATGAGCATGTTTTAAATGGAAGTTTGACATTTGATTTACACGAAAATGGTATTGAGAAATATGTGTTTAAATGCATTGTTCGTATGCTATTTCCATTTATAACGAAAACATGGTTTTGGTTTATGCATGCATGGGCTATGTAGGTAATACGATATCTACCTGCTAGCATACATTTCCTTACTGAGCTGTGGTTCGCTCATCCCACTATTTTCCCCCTCCAGGTACTGAGAAGTAAGAGAGCAGTGATCTCTAGGTCTTTTGTGTGAAACAGCTCCCACAATCCGCAAAGGTATAAGATTTGTATACACGAGTATTTCGTATCTAATATATCGTATCGCACAGTTATATCTTGGAATTGTAAACAGTATTATGGGGATGATATGTAAGTACATGGTATTTATACAATTAATTTTGTATATTTACACACACACCTGGGAGTGTAAATTAAAGTTTTAAATATTCCGCCGTAAATGCATGAATTTTAGTAATTGCATCTTCTCACAGCCCAACCGTAGTAGAGAATGTATGGATAGAAGGGTTCCCAAAAGTGGGGCGTGACAGTGGGCGTGAGCGGATGACGAGTCCATGCACTGGACCAGGACACTGCAGATCAGTCTTCAGATATGGTAAAAGGTACCATCCAAATCTTTGATTTAGAAGCATTTGTACTATTTGATCCTAGTGCCACGCATTCCTTCATATCGCCATCCTTTGCGTGTAAATTGTTGAAGCATGTAAAACTCACACTGCTAGATAAGATGTTGATATCCACCCCTATGAATGATAGTCAGTTGACTGAGCATGTATATATAGATTGTAGGATGAGGATAGGAGGTAAAGAGATGACAGCCGATTTAATTTTTTTAAATATGAGTGATTTTGATGTGATCCTAGGAATGGATTGGTTGGCTGCCAATCATGTTGTTATGGATTGTCATGCAAAAACTTTGATGTTTCCAAAAATGGACAACCTTATTGTAAATTTGGTGAAATAAAATGAAAGAATATGTTATTGCAATTGAGAAGAGTATAATCCAATTACATGATAATTTATAGATGAATTTAATTTACAATTTATATATGTTGATGTGATGATTTATGATTTCTAATGGTGGAAAGAATAATGTGAAGGGTTCATCGCTTATGTGATTGAGACGAACAAGGAACGTTCAGAATTAGGAGACATACCAGTGGTTAAAGAATTTCCATATGTCTTTACAGAGCCGATATCCAAGCCACCGTACAGAATGGCTCAAGTTGAGTTGGAAGAACTAAGGAAACAGTTGCAAGAGTTGCTGGAGAAGGGGTTCATCAGGCCGAGTGTCTCACCTTGGGGAGCACTGGTTCTGTTTGTAAGGAAGAAGGATGGAAGCCTCCGACTGTGTATAGATTACCGGTTGTTGAATAAGGCCACCATCAAGAATAAGTATCCCCTTTCACGCATCGATGACTTGTTGGATCAGCTTAAGGGAGCGTAGGTCTTTTCCAAGATAGATTTGAGATCTGGGTACTATCAGTTGAAGATACGAAGTGGAGATGTACCCAAGACAGCTTTTCGTACCCGGTATAGATATTATGAATTTATGGTTATGCCGTTCGGGTTGACGAATTCTCCTGCAACTTTTATGTCGTTGATAAATGAGGTATTCCACCAGTATTTGGATCGATTTGTGATCGTGTTTATTGATGATATACTAGTGTACTCAAGATCTAGAGAGGAGCATGAAAGGCATTTAAGGATAGTGCTACAAACCCTCCGAGAGAAGAAGTTGTACGCTAAACTCAATAAATGCAACTTTTAGTTGGAACATATCTTTTTTCTGGGTCATATAGTATCGAAGGATGGAGTATCTGTGGATCCATCAAAGATTGAGGCAGTGACACAGTGGCAGAGACCCTAGACAGTGACAAAGATCAGAAATTTTTTGGGTTTAGCTGGGTATTACTGAAGGTTTGTAGAGGGATTTTTGAGATTAGCTACTCTTTTGACACGTCTCACGAGGAAGAATATTGAATTTGTGTAGGACGATAAGTGTGAGGAAAGCTTTGAGGAGTTGAAAAGGAGATTAACCACAACTCCGATCCTAACTATTCCTACCAGCTCAGGAGGTTTCTCGATGTATACAGATGCTTCACACCTAGGACTGGGCTGTGTATTGATGCAGGATGAGAATGTGTTGCATATGGATCAAGACAGTTGAAGGATCAAGACAGTTGAAGGATCATGAGAGGAACTACCCGACCCATGACTTAGAGTTGGCGACCGTAGTGTTTGCATTGAAAATATGGCGCCACTACCTCTATGGTGAGAGATTTCAAATTTATACAGATCATAAGAGCCTTAAGTACCTGTTCTCGCAGAAAGAGTTGAACATGAGACAGAGGAGATGGCTCGAGCTGTTAAAGGATTATGATTGTGAAATCATGTACCACCCGGGTAAAGCAAATGTGGTTGCTGATGCATTGAGTAGGAAGCATCTCGGGATGGTATCATTTATGATAATCAGGGAACACAAGCTGTTGGCACAGTTCACGAACCTCAGTTTGGATATGACCCCGCCTGACACTGATAGTGGATTTATGATAGCTAGCCTGCAGTTGGAACCGGATCTGGTAGATTGAATTCTACAGGCTCAGCGAGTTGATCAATAATGCAGTGATATTGTCAGGCAGATACAGAGGGGTACAGAGACGGACTTTAAATTGAGTTCAGATTGATTGTTGAGGTTCAGAGGAAGGATATGTGTTCCTAATGATGCAGTGATCAGAAGGATAATCTTAACAGAGGCTCACTCAACGAGGTATACAATACATCCAGTGAGTACAAAGATGTATCAAAACCTTCGAAAGGTTTATTGGTGGTCTGGGATGAAAAAACACATTGCTGAATATGTTGCTAAGTGTCTCGTTTGTCAGCAGGTAAAGGTAAAGCATCAGAAGCCTGCAGGGTTATTGCAACCTCTATCGATATCGACTTGGAAGTGGGAGTACATCACCATGGATTTTGTGATGGGATTACCGAGGACCCGCAGAGGTCATGATGCCATATGGGTGATTGTGGATCGATTGACGAAATCAGCCCATTTTCTAGCTATGAGAGCTACCGATACTCTAAGCCAATTAGTGAACCTATATGTGTGCGAGATAGTGAGGCTACATGGTATTCCAGTGAGCATTGTTTCTGATAGGGATGCCCGCTTCACTTCCCACTTTTGAAAACGTTTCCAGGAAGCGATGGGGACCCAGTTGAGTTTTAGCACCGTGTTTCATCCTCAGACAGATGGTCAGTCAGAGAGGACTATATAGACCCTGAAGGATATATTGGGAGTGTGTGAATTGGATTTTGGAGGCTCCTGGGATGACCATTTTCCACTCGCAGAGTTCGCTTATAATAATAGTTTTCATGCGAGTATCGGGATGGCACCATATGAGGCATTGTATGGGCGTAGATGTCGTTCCCTTATTAGATGGGAAGAGGTTGGTGATAGATAGATTTTTACTCCTGACTTAGTGTAGCAGGCATCTGAGGACGTCTAATTGATATGTGAGAGATTACAGACAGCTTAGAGCTGGCAAAAGAGTTATGCTGACAAGAGACGGAGACCACTAGAGTTTGAAGTGGGTGAGTCAGTGTTCTTGAAAGTTTCTCCTTCGAAGGGAATTATGAGATTTGGTAAGAAGGGCAAGCTAAGCCCTAGATACATCGAACCCTTCGAGATTTTGGAGAGAATGGGAGACAAGACTTATAGGTTGGCATTGCCACTAGGGTTGGCAAGTGTGCACAACGTCTTCCACGTATCAATGTTAAGGAAGTATCACCCAGACCCGATGCATGTTATAAGATATGAGCCATTAGAGCTCAATGAAGACATGACGTATGTTGAGAAGCCGGTTCGGATACTAGACAGAAAAGATAAAGTGTTGAGGACAAAGATAATTCCCTTGGTGAAAGTTCTTTGGCAACATCACACGGTGCAAGAGGCCACATGGGAATTGGAGAGTTTGATACGGAAGAAGTATCCTAAGTTATTCACAGAGTGATTGGTTCTAATTTGGAGGACCAAATTTTCTAAGTGGAGGAGAATGTGAGACCTCGTATATGTACATAGAAATGTAAATGGAGTTTTACTATGAATTCATAAGTGAAGTATATGTAATGTAAGTCCATCAGTTTAAGGTACACACATGTAATAAGAGTTGTGATGTACATACAAGTTACATTATGTATGAATGTGAAGAAATGGACTTAAACATGTGGAGAATGTGAGTAGAATGGATTATGAGTAGTGTGGTAAAATGGAAGGAGAATTGCATAAGTTGTGCACTTCTATTTGATTTATATTAAGTACCTTTGGATATGCAAAGATTTCACACAAGTTTGAATAGATATAAAGTATGAATTGATGTCATTTTCAAGTCTCAAAGATGATTGGATGAGGAAATAACCATGGCAAAAAAATGTATGAAGTTTGCTATGAGTTGTTGCAGAAAAACTGTAAAAAATCTAGAAATATGAAGGCCAGATCGATCCCATAGGATGAGAGATTGATCTAGAAGAGCCAGAATGCTCTTATTTGAGTAATGGAATAGAGCAGATCGATCTCCAAGGGAGCTAGATCGATCTCCTAACACATTCTGTAAAATGCAAATCGATCCTTAATGGAACAGATCGATCTCCTTAGCTCTCGGGTTGGAAGCAGATCGATCTCCCCTAAGACCAGATCGATCTCCTTAACCTTCTGTTTGAAGCAGATCGATCGATCTCCCCTACTCGACAGATCGATCTCCTACTTCAAAATGTCTTGGAAAAGATGGATTTTAAGAGGACTAGATCGATCTCCACCCAAGGCAGATCGATCTTATAAAGCTGAATCTATAAATATGGAGCAGTTGGATCTGTATTTTCGAGAAAAAAACCAATCTTTCCCATTTCCAACCAAAAAGCCTAGGTTTCTCACTCCTAAATCCACACATTTTCAGTAAGATTTGAGGGAAAGCTATTAGAGACAAAGTTGTTCACATCAAAGAGAAGAACAACATAGTTTGGAGGCATTTTCCCACTTGTTGGATTGAAGGTCAAAGGTGCATTTCCATTGGAGCAAAGAGGAAATCAAGCTAGGTGAGTTTCTAAATGATATAACTCAAGTACATTGTGTAGATATTGATTTTAGAGTTGTTTGGTATGCATAGAAAGGGTAGAAACTACCTAGGAAGTAATGAATCCACCATGACCTAGAAATGGTCTAGTGTGAGAAAGTGAAATGTGTTGAGATTAATGATAAATGGGATATATTGAAGTTATTAATAGTGTTGGGGTATGATTTTAAGGTGTTGTTAGTGAATAAATTGTGAGATTTACCAAAAAGGGGTAAAATGTGGATTAAGGCATTGGTAAATGCAAAGATAGGTTATATTGACTAATGAGGTCAAATGTGAGTTAACAACTTTAACTTAAGTGGTTTGGATGATTGAATTGCAGCTTTCGAGGATACCTCAGAGCAAGGAGAGCCAATAGCGCAAAAGGCTAAGAGGAAAAGAGTCACCCTCAAGTAAATTGAGGTAAGGGAATTGTGTGGACTCTTAGAGATATCTGTGCGTAATTTGGGCACATTAAATGCTTTGCTAGAATGCATGAGATATTAGGAAATGATGTTGGGTGATTGAAGGGAAAAAAGTTGGGTGTTTGAGAAATGTGCATGAAAATAAAAGCATAATGCTTTGGAAAATCATGTTTTATTGCTTTTTAGCAAGTGATTGGTAGGTTGGCTAGCATTTGAAATGAATTTCAAAAGAAATGAGTTGTTTTGGTTTGTTAACCACACTTTGCAAAGAAATGAGCCACCTACATTGTTTTCGTGAGAATGAAAGCGTGCTAGAGTATGACTCGCATGAGATTTGACGTGTTTTATACACATGAGTGCTAGAGCTTAGCTCGCATTGGTTTTCACATGGATTTCATACTAGTTTTGCATAGTGCTTGGAGCTTAGCTCGCACTAGATGCCCACCTTATTTGTTGTTGTGCTTGGAGCTTCGGGCAGACTGGGTGTCACATCGATTAAATAGGCTCGCACGTGTATTTGTGATATTTTGACATGTTGTTAGTCGTGTTAGGAGCTTCAGGTAGACAAGAGGTGTACCAATTAAATAGGCTCACACATGTATTTGAGATGTGGCGCGATATGATATGTTGATATGGGTCCACAGAGTACGTTGTACCGTGCAGGTAGCATGGAGTACGTTATACCGTGTTGAGATTGATATGTCATCTTCGGACGAGATCTGCTATGGACCGACGGGCAGGATTTGACCCACCTCCCGTGTGGAAACAGATAGTGGTGATATCTCGCACACCTGATCCATGTAGCCGGTATCACAGGTTATGGCCATAGACCTAGAGGTTATTACCTTTTATTGAATTGCCTATCTCACATGTCTATTGCTTTGAGAATAAATCCATGTTTGAAATGATTTGTGGGTCAGGACAGTCCAAGGGAGGGGCTGAGACCTGACAAGTGTTGAATTGTTTTGAGATATCGATTGTTAATGGTTTAAAGTGCACCGAAGCATGATGATTAATGCCATGCTTTATTGTGAAAAATGCATGATGGTTAATGAAATGCTTATTTGAGAAAAACACATGATGGGTAATGCCACGTATTATTGTGAATTATGCATGATGATTTATACCATGCTTTGAATTGAATTGTGCACTGGATTTTAATAGCATGAATGCTTTACATACCATTAACACAATCATACACTCAAGTTTTGAGATAAAATGATGAACTAAATGCTTTTGAGCATGGCATCACGATCACGTAGATAGTGCAGTATCTACCTGTTCGCATGATTGCCTTATTAAGCGTGTGGTTTGCTCACCCCCCTTATTTTCCCCCTCTCTACAGAGATTTGAGTATAGAGTGAGCATGACTGGAGGCTTTCCCTTTTGGTATCCACTGCATCTCATCGCTAAAGGTATACACACTTGAATTATTTTGTATCTAAACTAGACATAGTATAGTAGCATTTTGTATGTAAACATTGAGGATGTAAAGCAATGTAAACACTTGTAAACAGTAACTCTGATGTATTTATAAAAGTGTTTACTTTTGAAATTAAATTGTTATGGATGGATGAGGTAGACATTGACACACAGCCAAACTGTTGAGTGTGTAGCTGATCACGATCGAGGTAAGGATGATTAATAAACAACACATGAAAATGTGAAAATTTTGTACGAAATTTTGGTAAGTTAAGGGTCGTGACAGGATCGATCCCTTAGGCCAATTAATCTATCCCTTGAAGGTAAAATGTTAAATTTCTACCAAACAACACAGAGAGATCGATCCCATCCCTAAAGGGATTGATCTTCCCAACTCAAACGCATTTTTATGGCATTTTAAAGGGTCAGGATTGATCTCCAAGTTAAAGGGATTAATCCCCTAAGCATCTAAAGCCTTAAATTTGGTTTTAAAAACACGAGATTAAGGAAAAAAACCAAAGGAAAACCATGAGAAAGAAAGACAAGGGGCAATGAGAAAAGAAAGGGAGAAAAAAGAGAGAAAAAAGGGAGAACAAGAGAGAAAAATCCATAGACCCTACCTCATTCTTCATCCTCTGCCACTATTCCACTATAATTATCAAATGTAAATAGTGATTTAGGTGAAGAACAAAGGAAATTGTGAAGAACTCAAAAAGGGGGTTTTGGAGAAAAAGAAGGGATATAAGGTAAGAAGCTTTTCCATTGAATTAAAGTTGATGAGCATGGTTTATTTATGAGTATTAAGTGTTTATTGAATGATTATTTATGGTTTGACGATTGGATTATTGGGTTGGAAGTTTAGAGAGACAAAGCTAGGGTTTTTTTCTCCACAAGGTATGATTTTCTAAAATTATGAGATAAATATATGTTGAGATTTGTAGAGTGATCTACTGATTTGCTAAAGTAGAATTTTGAAATAAATTATAGAATGATGACTTAGGGTTAGGACCCATTGATGAATTTAGGGTTATGAACATGGATAAGTTACATTTATGAGTTTGATGAATGAAAGTATGTTAAGAATGAATGTAAGATGTTTATGGTATGCATTATGGTAATGGATGATTAAGAATGTCTATGGGAGCATATAAATTAAGATTTCTAAGCTAAGATTTAAGAGAAATTTAAGAGAGATGATAAGTATAAGCAATACTTAAGGTCTGGAAGTCTAAGTAAGTACAAAGCATGGAAACTAAGAGTTATATGATTAACTTTTGCAACTAAGAGTTTAATTGGGGAAGTTAGGCAATATAGATAAATTGCCTAGTCAAGTCGATGCCAAAGAAAGCCAAGGTTAAGTGCTATGATTTCTTAAAGGCAAGATATATGTTGAATCATGGTGTCTATTTGATTTTTAGGCATGCATGCAATTTTAAGTGTGTTTTAATTATGTTTATGACTTAGGAAATACATGAAAAAGTCATACTTTACACTAAGGGATCGATCCCATAAGGCAAGGGATCGATCCCTCATATGAAGTTTTCCAAAAAATGGCATTCGAGTGATGAAGGGCCGATCTCCTCCTCGTGTTTTGAGTTTGAAAGTATATTTTCATGCAAATTGATATATTTTGATTTAAAGTCAATGAAAACATGATTTACTAAACCTGTGATTTTATGATTTAAGTAAAAAGGTCCCACTTAATTTCATCAAAGAGATTTATTTTGAGAAAATCGCATAATTATGGAGGTATAATGTGATTAATAAGACCTCTATTGTATAATAAGGAGTTATTGGTTCAAGAAGCTAAAATCTTAACCAATTACTCTATAAAATAAGTTTTATTATTCCAGGTCTGGTTCAAGTCCAAAAGACACCAGATACGAAGCATTATACTCATAATTAACCCAAAAAACTATTTTTTCTTCTTCTTTCTTTCAAAAGTCTTTTTGAAATATGTGGAGGATTATTGGATAATTTGGTATTTCTAAAAAGACTTTAATCCCATATTTCTTAAACAATTGGTTTCTTAAATGTTTATATATTAACATTCTTCTATGGGCTTGTGAAGGGCAAGCAAGAAAAAAAAGCTGTAAGACCCGAAATTAAATCGTAAATTTTTATGAGGGATGAAAATGGTCACAAATTTAAATGAATGAGATTCGGATTGGAAATAAGGATTTAAAATACGAAATGAGTGAGTATTCGTGAAGGGAAGTCGGGTTAAATTAATCCTGAACATATATAAGGGTAAAACGGTCAAAAGATCGAAAGTCGATATAAATTCGATAAGAAAATTTAATTAAAAATATGAGATTGAGAAATCTTGATCAATAATGAAAAAATAATTAAATTTCGGGTTAAATTGATCAAGATATGAATTTATGAAAATTAATCGAAATTAATCAGGATTTTTATTCGAAAAATAATCCTGAAAATAATTGAAAAATGTGACGCCCCGGAATCGCAAAAAATATGGCTAATTTAAAAACTTTTTACTCATCAAATCACAATTAAGGGTGCATTCCTGTGCAGTGTCATACATCATCATGTATATCATACCTCAGGATCTCATCATTAGATAGTATATATCATATCATATACATTACTCAATATTAAGTTAATTAATCCTAATACATCCCATACAAGGTTATACATCAAGTGTCTGTAATTACAATAATTGTCTGGGTACATGAAAGGATAAATGATACCTCAAAACACAATATATGGCCTGGAGCTCAAGTCCTCCACTAGCCACTACTCCGTACGTCGCAGGGAAACCCTTTTCACTTGAAGAAATCTGGGGGGAAAAAAAACATGGTGAGCTTCTAAATCGCTCAGTAAGGGGGCAAGGGACTCATTATATAAACCATAATGCACATCATAAAATATTTATTTGTATGTGAAACTCAGTATACTTATTTGAAATCATAGCATGAAAGTTCTCAAAACAATATTCTCATATCTCAAAACCATATGGAAACACGAAGTAAAAGGCTCAGTATAGAGCACTAACAAGCATGTGAAAATAATGCGATAATGGCTTTCTCGATAAGCGTGATAAAATCACTGTAATAATAGTGCATGTGGCGCAGCCACCAAACACACGTGGCATAGCCACTGATTTTAATTCACACGTGGCACAGCTACCAATTACACGTGGCACAACCACAGAATAGGGGATCTCACGTGGCACAGCCACCAAATATACGTGGCACAGCCACAGAACAGGGGATCTCACGTGGCACAGCCACCAAATATACGTGGCACAGCCACAGAATAGGGGATCTCACGTTACCAGAATGGAGAAGAATTGGACTTACATGCTACTAGAGCAATGCCCGGTGTGTACTCAAAATTACACACCTAAGTCTGTATCAATAGCCATTATCATATAAAACTAGTTTGCCTTCACGTAGAACTCATAGTGGTTTTTTTCTCTCATAAAACTCATTTAAAACCGTTTTGTACTCAACACAAAACATAATAAAACCGAGTTCTAACCGGTAAAACACGCACACATTTCTCAAATCTCAATATTGCCTTAACGTAGAGCCCAATTCATTTCTCACACAAACTCAACGGTTTATAAAGCGTTTTCACACATAGCTTATAAACTCATAAAAACATTGGGCTCCAACCGGCTATAAAAATCGTGTGCATTCTCATCAAAACACAACACATCAAACATGCTTGTTTTATAAATTACAAATCATGCTATAATAGTTCACAAATCACATACACAAATGGTTTAGTTTCCCTTACCTCTTTGCACCTCGTATAGTGCAATCATTTCCCCTTGTCACGGACTAGTCTCGCATTCCACTCTGAAACTCCCGAGCTGTCCAAACGATGTTAAAACATCAATGCTCATCATCACAGTAACCTCAATTCTCAAAATCGAGCATAAATGCTCATAACACCTCAAATCTCTCAATTCTCATAACTCTATCACAATCCACAATCTCATTCACAACATCTCAACATCCTACACTTCCCATGCCACAATATCTATGCTAATTCACCACATTGTCTAAATTTCCATTTATAACTTAAAATTTCCAAAATTACCAAAATTGCTAAATATCATCATCACTCCAACTACATTGTAATTTCATCAATCCCTAATCATTTTCCAGCTATTTCAACACAATACCATCAACCATTATCACCAAAATCATCGCAAATATCAAGATCGAGGTTTAGAAATTACCCAAAACTTGTGGAGAGCTTATCTCTTGCCTCGATTCAATTCGTCTTCCGATTTCCAATTATATTGTTCTTCCTTTGATGAGGAACAACTTTCCTTCTTGCCACAACCTCTGATTTGGACGAAAATAGGTGCTTTGGATGAGTGAGAAAGCTAGGGCTCGGTGAAAATGTGGTTTTGAAGAGAGAGAAAATAAAATTGCAGGAGAAAGCAGGGGTTCCTTATATAGACGGAGGGTAGGAGATCGATCTGGCTCTTGATGAGATCGATCTGCATTTGAATTTGGGAACGATTTGGGGCAATTTTATGCCTAGGAGATCGATCTGTCGAGGGGTAAGATCGATCTCTTTATGGCTTTATGAGATCGATCTACTCCTTTAGGAGATCGATCTTCTCCCAAGCAGAAACATTTTGAGTTCGATCCTTTCCTCATGAGATCGATCTTCTCTTAAACAGAATCATAAGGAGATCGATCTGCTCACTTACTTTCCTCCTTCCTTGTCATTTTTAGCTTACCAGATCCATCTTTCTTCTCTAAGATCGATCTGACCTCATAGTTTCCCATTTGGTTAAGCACTTACACATAAATCTCCAAATATAATTTTCACAATTCATTTAGCTCAATAAATTACACTTCAAATTCATATTACATAATTAAAATATGTCTAAAATTCTCAGATCTCACATCTTCCCCACCTTAAAAGGAATTTGGTCCTCCAAATTCAACTCAACTCGTCAAATAGATGGGGGTATTTCTCTTTCATGAGACTTTCCAATTCCCACGTTGCTTCTTCCATTAAGTGATGTTTCCATAAAACTTTCACTAATGGGATGTTCTTGGTTCTAAGTACCTTCTCCTTTCTATCAAGAATCCAGATGGGTTCCTCCGTGTAGCTCATGTCCTATTGTATGTCCATCTCGTCATACTCTATGACATGAGAAGGGTCCGGGTGGTACTTCCTCAACATAGACACATGAAAAACATTGTGTATTCTGGACATCTGTGGGGGTAATGCCAATCTGTAGGCTACCTCTCCCACTCTCTCGAGAATCTCAAATGGTCCTGCATATCGAGGACTCAATTTTCCTTTCTGCCCGAATCGCATGATACCCTTACTCGGTGATATCTTCAGTAATACTGCATCACCAACATCAAACTCGAGTGGCCGTCTACGTATATCTGCGTAGCTTTTCTGTCTACTCTGTGCAGCTCGTAACCTCTTACATATGAGTTTCACACTCTCCACAGCTTGTTCAACAAGTTCAGGAGCATTTATCTTTCTGTCACCGACCTCTTCCCAAGCTACAGGAGATCTACACCTCCTACCATATAGAGCCTCAAAAGGTGCCATTCCAACACTCGCATGATAGCTGTTATTGTACGCAAACTCTGCTAAGGGCAGGTGATGTCAGGACCCCATTCTCAATCCATGACTTAACCAAAAACCACTACAAATTTTTCGCATTTTTAACTTACCTTTCCTCTCTTCAATGGTTGGGCTGTGATTCGATGTCAGACTCCTCGCTTACCATAATATCCATTATCATACATACATGTCAATATACTGTTACTGACTGTAACTGAGGTTATATAAAATCGAACATAAATACATTCCCCATAATATATATCGTATACATCACTGTGCTGTTTCTATGTTTAGATATATAACCGTACAAAGTCTGTATACCTGGCGATCGATAGGAACTAACAGTGGACTCAGGAACACTATCCCTCGATAACTCTCGCTCTACTGCTGCTCTGTAGAGAGATGTACAGAAAGGGGGGTGAGCATACAACGCGTTCAGTAAGGAAATCAGGCAAGCAAGTAGATATCTAAACTATCTACTCAAAATAATGCTATGCCTTGAAAACATTATTTCCTTAACTCACTTTAAAAGCATGTCTTTAAATATATATATGTATACTTGTACAGATTAAATCCCATGTACAGAAATCATGCTTTCTTTCTCAAATGTAGGCATGTAGTGCAAAACAATGCATCTTTATATAAATCATGCCTTTAGATAAATCATGCCATGTATATTTAAATCATAATAAATATGGCATTTAAATCATTCACATCACAAAATCGGAGTCCGACCCATCCCTCAGGTCTATCCGCAATTTAAATCTGTCAATCAATGTGATATATCATGTGAGACTCTGTGGTGAAATGCAAATAGTATCCTGGACTATGATCATATTCGACATGTGATCCCAAGTAACACAGTACTCGGTGTGTGGGGCATCACTGCAGCAACGGGAGGGTGGTCAATCCTTTACAACTGTCAGCTATACAACAACACACGGTACAACGTACTCCCATGCCCCGAGCACGGTACAAAGTACACCCGTGGACCCTACATCACAGTTGGGGTGCTTGCCATAGGTCTTAGCCCAAAAACCATGGAATATCATACCACGTCTATAATACCCTCATGCGGATATCCTCTCACAAGATGTGACACACAATCACACAAGGACTCTAGCATGGGTTTTAACATGTATTATATATCACATACAGTGCGCGCCTTGAGTGCGACTCACAGTTAACACTCCGCTCAAACACTGTTTCACATCACAAACTCAACTCTAGTGCGAGTAAACCTCCAGCAACTAGGTCAATGCATAGTTTATGTATTAAATCAAGTACGAGCAATAGCTCCAGTACCATGCTATGCATAATATCATCAAATCAAGTACGAGCAATAGCTCCAGTACTATGTCATGTATAAACCCTGAAGAATCGAGTACAAGAAACGCTCTAGTACTCTGTCATGTATCTCATGTAAAACTCGAGTACGAGCTAATCTCTCCAGCACTCTCTCATGCATATATCATATAAAACTAAGTACGAGTAAGAACTCCAGTACTCTATCATGCATGTCATGGAAATCTACTGTGAATCAAAATTCAGCACTAATGTATGTGGAAAATATATGAAATCCCGTGTGAGCTGTGCTCTAGCACGATTCATTCTCACATAATATGATAGATGGCTCATTAAAAAGGGATGGTTTACAAAATGTTAAAATCAGCACTATAAAGTGTGCTTAAGTCACATCAACCTTAAAATCATTAGCCCATCTATTTATTTTCATGCTAAACAGCAGTTAAACACTCACAATAGTAGTTTCCATGCTTTTTGCAACTTTTCACAAAAATTGACTTTTTGACTAACTAGGGGTAAAATCGTAATTTGCCACTATCGAGTCGCAATAATTATTATTCACTTTCTCTGACCCTTAGAGTTTTTAAGTGAATGTAAAAGCAGACGAAAATATGTGCAGGTATCTCTAACTACTCACAAAAGTCCCTTACCTGCAATCACTTGAGAAATTTCACTTTCTCTGCGCTGCTCGTTTCAGCAGTCCGATTTTCTCCTCCAATACTCTCTGGAGCTGCATATAATCATTTATCAGGTTAATTACACTTTTCCTACTGCATTTTACATTAAATACAATCTATTTCCCTTAATGGGCCTTAATAATCCTTAATGGGTCTAACTATGCCTTAAGCTCATTTTCATTTTACTATTCATTTTCGTTGGGCCTATTGGGCTTGTAGGACCCACCAACTCTTATTGAGCTTGTCCTAGGTCCATTACATCATATTGGGCCTCAAATATTTGGGCTTGGCCCATTGGGCCTCTCGGCCACATGCCGTGGCCGAGAGCTACCCATGCCATTGGTTATGCCATGACATGCCATCCATGCCTATTCTTAGCCAATTCACTTAGGCATTTTCACAAACACTTGGTTGGAAACATTCATAACCATTATATAGTTCATTTAGGCATTTTATCAAACACCTGGATTGCCAACTAATTACATGTATTAATTAATCAATTTGATTAATTCTAATTACACCATAATCATTAACATATGTACATTAATCCATTTATGCCTTAAAATCATATGGACATAAATCAATATCCCATTACTCACTCTCGGCCTAATCAACTTCATGGTGATTTAATATGTTTCAATGCTTAAAACATATATCAACATACTTAAAATCATTCATACATTAACATATATGAAATTGAAAATTAGAAAATATACCAATTGTTGTGTTCACCCTTTGGCCGTATCTTTGAAGGCTCTCGGTTTGCACTCTATGGCTCCTTGATAGCCAATTCCAACATATGTCACACTCCTTTCAATTTGTAACAACTTCCATGAAGGATGCAAGTTCCAATTATGCCTAATTCCTAGTGATTTCTAGTGAGAGAAAGCTTGGATAATATGTTTCAATGGTTTCTTCTTCTAGCCGAATTTGGTGTGATGAAGATGACAATGGTGTGGCTGATTTTATAAGCCACATACTTAGCCATTAAGCTTTACTTTCCAGCCATTAAGCTTGACTTTCCAAGCCTTAGCCATGAGTCACCTAATGAGTCACCTTATGAGTCATGGTTAGCTTTAACTATGGTTAGATATTTATCTCATGAGCTTTTCCATTTGGGCTTCTAGGTTTGGGCTTTCTTAATGGGCTTTCGGGCTGAAATTTTTGCTATGTCTTGGGCCTTTAATTGTCTCACAATTTTGCCAATCAATTGGTCCAACAATTTGGTCTAAAGGACCTAAGAATTTCGATATACGTTTAGTATACCTTAATGGGCTTTAAAATTTTCACCTTAGGTCCATTACGTTTTTAACCATTAAATTTAATCCGGAATCTTTCCGAATAAATTTTCCTTACTTTCGGGGATGATTATCTTGTATTCTGGCTAAGAATATTTTTTCCCAAATTTTCTCCACACTTAGGTTAATTTTTAACCATGATTAGTCAACTATGGTAAAAGTCCACTTTCATAACTATAGTTGACTTTTTCCTTAACCATTGACCAAGTTGACTTTTTCTCAAAATTTTGAAAGTGTCATATCTTATGTCTTACACTCTCGTCTTTATGTTTCAATCGTTCCCAGTGGATAATTATACCCGAAACACCTTTTCTCGCCAAAAAGGTCTATTTTACCCTTTTTAGCTTTTACTCTTGTTTTTTATGTTCGGGACTAAATCAAGCTGACTTTCCTTCATGAGCTCTCTATGCTCTCGCATTTTAAGTTTTTATTTTCAGTCAGGATGATTTAGATTCACTCGGTTTAGCCTGTGACGCTTATAGTCCACATTAGGCTTTTTATGTAGCTTTTGAGTGTTAAATCATTTCACTAACACTTTAAGTCTAGTAAATACTCTTCTTATGATTCAACTATAATAACAGAGTGTTCATACACATAGGAATCATAAGATACAAGCTATAAAAAATTCGGGTCTGACAATCCTCCCCTACTCAGAAAATTTGGTCCTCCAAATTAGAACCAAGTCAGTCATCAAATAGGTGAGGGTACTTCTCTCGCATCAGACTCTCTAGCTCCCAAGTAGCTTCCTCTGAAGTATGATGCTGCTAGAGAACCTTCACTAACCCAATGGTCTTTGATCTCAAAACCTTCTCCTTCCTATCCAATATCCGAATCGGTCGCACAACATATGACAAGTCTTCTCGGAGCTCCAAAGGCTCATAACTAATCACATGTGCCGGATCCGGATGATACTTCCGAAGCATCGATATGTGGAAGACGTTATGGGCACCTAATAAGTTCGGTGGCAATGTCAACCTATAAGCCTTATCTCCCACTCGATCAACTATCTCAAAGGGTCCAATATAGCGAGGATTTAGCTTTCCTCTCTTATCAAATCTCGCTATGCCCTTGGAAGGAGAAACTCTCAAAAACACGGATTCACCAACTGCAAACTCTAGTGGCCTACGTCTCCTGTCAGCGTAACTCTTCTGTCTACTCTGAGCCGTCCTCAGTCTCTCTACTATCAAGTGGACATCCTCAGATGCCTGTGTAACCATGTCAGGAGCGAAAATCTTACGGTCACCCATTTCTTCCCATCCAATAGGGGAACGACATCTACGGCCATACAAAGCCTCATACGGTGCCATCTCGATACTCGAATGATAACTGTTGTTGTAGGCGAACTCAGCTAGTGGCAGGCGGTCATCCCAGGAGCCTCTAAAATCTAGCACACATGCTTTCAACATATCCTCCAGAGTCTGTATAGTCCTTTCTGACTGACTATCTGTCTGAGGATGGAAAGTGGTGCTCAAACTCAACTGGGTTCCCATGGCTTCCCGAAAATGTCCCCAAAAGTGGGAAGTGAAGCGGGAATCCCTATCAGAGACTATGCTTACTGGTACACCGTGTAACCTCACTACCTCGCGTACATACAGTTCTGCTAATGAATTCAGAGTATCAGTCGCTCTCATAGCTAGGAAGTGGGCTGACTTCGTCAGTCTGTCGACGATCACCCATATAGCATCGTGATTCCTGCAGGTCCTTGGTAAACCCATCACGAAATCTATGGTAATATGCTCCCATTTCCATGTCGGTATAGGTAGAGGCTGCAATAACCCTGCAGGTTTCTGATGCTCTACCTTCACTTGCTGACATACGAGACACTTTGCCACAAAGTCTGCTACATCTCTCTTCATACCTGACCACCAATATACCTTCCGGAGGTTTTGATACATCTTGTTACTCCCCGGATGTAACGTATACCTCGACGAATAAGCTTTCGCCAATATCAATCTCCTGAGTCCTGGATCCTCGGGAACACACAGTCTACCTTTGAACCTCAGTAGTCCATCCGAACTTAACTCAAAATCAGTCACTCTGCCCTTCTGCATCTGACTACTCACATCCATACAAAATGGATCAGTCTGCTGAGCCACTCTGATCCTGTCCAACAGGTCCGGCTCCAAGCGTAGACTAGCTATCACATAGCCTATATCCATGTCAGAAGGCACGACTCCCAAACTGAGGCTAGCAAACTGCTTTAGCAAATCATGTTCCCTAACCATCATGTACGATACCATCCCTAGGCTCTTCCTACTCAAGGCATCGGCTACAACATTAGCCTTACCCGGATGATAAAGTATCTCACAATCGTAGTCCTTTAGAAGCTCTAACCATCTTCTCTGTCTCATGTTCAGCTCTTTCTGTGAGAATAGATACTTAAGGCTCTTGTGGTCGGTAAATATCTGGAACTTCTTGCCATACAAGTAGTGGCGCTATACCTTCAACGCAAACACTATTGCTGCCAGCTCCAAGTCGTGGGTCAGATAGTTCTTCTCATGATCCTTCAGCTATCTGGATCCATAAGCAACTACTTTCCCATCCTGCATCAATACACAGCCCAGTCCTTGATGCGAAGCATCGGTGTACACTGCAAATCCTCCTGAGCTGGTAGGGATAGTGAGAATTGGAGCGGTGGTCAATCGACGCTTCAACTCCTCAAAACTCTTCTCACAATCCTCATTCCATACGAACGGTGCACTCTTTCGAGTAAGACATGTCAACGGAGCAGCCAACTTCGAAAATCCCTTAACAAATCTCCGATAGTATACAGCTAAACCTAGAAAACTTCTGATCTCGGTGACTATCCTCGACTGTTCCTACTGAATTACAGCCTCTATCTTAGATAGATCAACTGATACACCATCTCTCGATACAACATGTCCCAAAAATGAGATCTGTGACAACCAAAAGTCACACTTACTGAGCTTAGCATATAACTCTTGCTCTCGTAGAGTCTGCAACACGATCCTGAGATGCTTCTCATGCTCTTCCTTGGATCTCGAGTATATCAATATGTCATCGATAAAGACGTAACAAACTGGTCCAAGTATGGCTTGAACACATCGTTCATCAAAGCCATGAAAGCAGCTGGAGCATTCGTCAATCCGAATGGCATGACCAAGAACTCATAATGGCCATATCGGGTATAAAATGTTATCTTAGGTACATCTCCACTCTGAACTTTCAGCTGATGATACCCAGACCTCAGGTCGATCTTGGAAAAGACCTGTGCTCCCTGAAGCTGATCTAACAAGTCGTCAATACGTGGAAGGGGGTATCTATTCTTGATGGTGGCCTCATTCAACAATCGGTAGTCTATACACAATCGGAGGCTCCCATCCTTCTTCCTCACAAACAAAACCGGTGCTCCCCAAGGTGAAACACTCGGTCGTACAAAACCCCTATCCAACAGCTCCTGTAACTGTCTCTTGAGCTCCTCCAGCTCAACCAAGGCTATGCGATATGGTGGTCTCGAAATAGGCTCCGTACCAGGTACCAAATCTATACAGACCTCCATCTCTCTGTCTGGTGGTAATCTTGGCAATTCATCCGAAAAAACATCTGGGTACTCACTGACCACAATAATATCTGCCAACTCCGGATGTGCCTTATCCATATCTACGACGTACGGAATGAAACCTTGATATGTTGAAGGTTTTCTAAATCAGTAATCATGTAATAATCATAACTACTCCTTTCATTTATTCTTATTAAACTTTACAACATATCTAGTAGGGTTAGGAAACATAACTGTCTTAGCATAACAATCTAAAATAGCATGGTTTGCAGATAGCCAATCCATTCCTAATATTATATCAAAGTCACTCATACTTAGTAATTTTAGATTGACTGTCATCTCCTTATTCCGTACTCTTAACTTGTAGTCATTTAATACATATTCTACCACTTGACTAGTATTCATAGGCGTACTAATCAACATCATCATACATAATGGTGTACACTCAACATGTCTTGCTAATTTACATGCAAATGAAGGCGATACAAAAGAATGCGTGGCACCAGGATCAATTAAAACATATGCTTCAATATCATAAATCAAGATGTTACCTCGTATCACATCCGATGAAGCATCAACTGTCCCCTGGTCCAAAGCATGCACTCGCCCTCGACCCATCACCTGTTTCCCCTTCTCCTCTGTCGTTGCTCTACCTCTTTGAGCAGACGTACCAGCTGGAGTTCTATCAGGCTCCCTGCCCTTCCGTGGGGCAGTCATAAATGTCTCTGGGCACTCTCTAGCCATAGGCCCCTGTTTCCCACATCGAAAACATATAATAAGAGTCAGCGGACACGGTCTACTTGCATGTTGTTTATCGCATCTTCTGCACTAATCAATAGCAGGTCACTATCCTCTTATGACAATGCCCTTGGCTGGGGCTACAGTCGAATAAGCAGGAGGTCTAGCATATCTCTCTCGTGCCTCCTCTACCCATGATCTCTTACCGAAGAATTTCTTCCCTCATCGATAACCAAAATCTCTAGCTGGCCTCTTCTTCTGTATGTCTCGGCTACGGCTAAACGTCCCGAACTCAGAAGCATTCCTATCATAATCTTGCTCACACAGTTGCGCCCTGCGCACTGCTTCCTCATAGGTAACTATGTCTAATGGAACCAACCTGGACCGCAAAACCGGTCTCAACCCATCAATAAACCTGTGGACCTTTCTGGCCTTACTATACATGGTATCGGGGTCATATCTCCCTAGGGATAGGAATCGAATCTCATACTCGTCCACAGATAAACTCCCCTGGTTTAGTCCTAAAAACTCTACCTGTAGTTTTTGTTGTGCGGTATCGGGAACAAACTGCCTCCTAAAGGCCTCTCAAAATATCTCCCAACTGATATTTGTGTGTCGGGATCTCAATATAGGTCGGGTGGACTTCCACCAATGCTCTGCAGCTCCCTTCAGTAGGAACGCAGCAAATGCGACCATCTCCGAGGTCGTGCACTCGGAGAATCCATAGAGCTTCTTTATCTCCACTAACCACTCCTAGGCAGCTACCAGGTCCATGACCCCACTAAAGGATGGAGGTCTAAACTTCTGGAATTCTTGCAACCGATGCAGATCACATCCGTACCCTATCCACTACCACCCAAAACTGGTGGGGGTGTAAGAGTATCTACAGTCCTCAGTACATCAGCTGTCTGCGTAGGTGTATCAGGGGCAACTGCCTCTCTTGTCGCAGCTCCTGCCTCCTGTCTCTGCCTACCTGGCATCGTCTGTGCCAATATCTTGACAATCGTCTCAAGACTACGCTCTAATCTCGTAAAGCGCATCTCAGCACACCCGGGTGCCTCAGTAGCACCTGAAGTCTCATGCGTAGGTAATGGTTCGACAGCAACTCGTCCCTCGGGTCTATCTCCCCGGCCTCGAGCCCTACCTCTTGTAACTCTACCACTACGCGTATTTGCCATATAGGCAAAGTTCCTACATTCATAATAATGAATTAGTCAATTTCCTATCTGGTATACACAGTTATATCTAAACACAGCACAGTATTAAGGGGATGTACACTTTCCTATTTTCTAACACCGACTCACATCAGACCAACTTCCGCTTTGATACCATTCTGTCAGGATCCCATTCTCAATCCATGACTTAACCAAAAACCACTACAAATTTTTCGCATTTTTAACCTACCTTTCCTCTCTTCAATGGTTGGGTTGTGATTTGATGTCAGACTCCTCGCTTACCATAATATCCATTATCATACATACATGTCAATATACTGTTATTGACTGTAACTGAGATTATATAAAATCGAACACAAATATATTCCCCATAATATTATCATATACATCACCGTGCTGTTTCTATGTTTAGATATATAACGTAAAAAGTCTGTATACCTGGCGATCGATAGGAACTAGCAGTGGACTCAGGAACACTATCCCTCGATAACTCTCGCTCTACTGCTGCTCTGTAGAGAGATGTAAAGAAAAGGGGTGAGCATACAAAGCGCTCAGTAAGGAAATCAAGTAAGCAAGTAGATATCTACACTATCTACTCAAAATAATGCTATGCCTTGAAAACATTATTTCCTTAACTCACTTTAAAAGCATGTCTTTAAATATATATATATATATATATATATATATGTATACTTGTACAGATTAAATTCCATGTACAGAAATCATACTTTCTTTCTTAAATGTAGGCATGTAGTGCAAAACAATGCATCTTTATATAAATCATGCCTTTGGATAAATCATGCCATGTATATTTAAATCATAATAAATATGGCATTTAAATCATTCACATCACAAAATCGGAGTCCGACCCATCCCTAAGGTCTGTCCCAATTTAAATCAGTCAATCAATGTGATATATCATGTGAGACTCTGTGGTGAAATGCAAATAGTATCCTAAACTATGATCATATCTGACATGTGATCCCAAGCAACACAGTACTCGGTGTGCGGGGCATCACTGCTGCAACGGGAGGGTGGTCAGTCCATTACAACTGTCAGCTATACAACAACACACGGTACAGCGTACTCCCATGCCTCGGGCACGGTACAAATTACACCCGTGGACCCTACATCACAGTCGAGGTGCCTGCCATAGGTCTTAGCCCTCAAACCATGGAATATCATACCACGTCTATATTACCCTCATGCAGATATCTTCACACAAGATGTGACACACAGTCACACAAGGACTCTGGCATGGGTTTTAACATGTATTATATATCACATACAGTGCGCGCCTTGAGTGTGACTCACAGTCGACACTCCGCTCAAACACTGTTTCACATCACAAACTCAACTCTAGTGAGAGTAAACCTCCAGCAACTAGGTCAATGCATAGTTCATGTATTAAATCAAGTACGAGCAATAGCTCCAGTACTATGCTATGCATAATATCATCAAATCAAGTACGAGCAATAGCTCCAGTACTATGTCATGTATAAACCATGAAGAATCAAGTACGAGCAACTCTCCAGTACTCTGTCATGTATGTCATGTAAAACTCAAGTACGAGCTAATCGCTCCAGCACTCTCTCATGCATATATCATATAAAACTAAATACGAGTAAGAACTCCAGTACTCTATCATGCATGTCATGGAAATCTAGTGTGAATCAAAATCCAGCACTAATGTATGTGGAAAATATATGAAATCACGTGTGAGCTGTGCTCTAGCACGATTCATTCTCACATAATATGATAGATGGCTCTTTAAAAAGGGATGGTTTACAAAATGTTAAAATCAGCACTATAAAGTGTGCTTAAGTCACATCAACCTTAAAATCATTAGCTCATCTATTTATTTTCATGCTAAACAACAGTTAAACACTCACAATAGTAGTTTCCATGCTTTTTGCAACTATTCACAAAAGTTGACTTTTTGACTAACTAGGGGCAAAATCGTAATTTGCGACTATCGGGTCGCAATAATTATTATTCACTTTCTCTGACCCTTATAGTTTTTAAGTGAATGTAAAAGCAGATGAAAATACGTGCAGGTATCTCTAACTACTCACAAAAGTCCCTTACCTGCAATCACTCGAGAAATTTCACTTTCTCTGCGCTGCTCGTTTCAGCAGTCCAATTTGCTCCTCCAATACTCTCTGGAGCTGCATATAATCATTTATCAGGTTAATTACACTTTTCCTACTGTATTTCACATTAAATACAGTCTATTTCCCTTAATGGGCCTTAATAATCCTTAATGGGCCTAACTATGCCTTAAGCCCATTTTCATTTTACTATTCATTTTCGTTGGGCTTATTGGGCTTGTGGGGCCCACCAACTCTTATTGGGCTTGTCCTAGACCCATTACATCATATTGGGCCTAAAATATTTGGGCTTGGCCCATTGGGCCTCTCGGCCACATGCCATGGCCGAGAGCTACCCATGCCATTGGTTATGCCATGGCATGCCATCCATGCCTATTTCTTAGCCAATTCACTTAGGCATTTTCACAAACACTTGGTTGGCAATATTCCTAACCATCATATAGTTCACTTAGGCATTTTATCAAACACCTTGATTGCCAACTAATTGCATGCATTAATTATTCAATTTAATTAATTCTAATTACACCATAATCATTAACATATGTACATTAATCCATTTATGCCTTAAAATCATATGGACATAAATCAATATCCCATTACTCACTCTCGGCCTAACCAACTTCATGGTGATTTAATATGTTTCAATGCTTGAAACATATATCAACATACTTAAAATCATTCATACATTAACATATATGAAATTGAAAATTAAAAAATATACCAATTGTTGTGTTCACCCTTTGGCCAAATCTTTGAAGGCTCTCGGTTTGCACTCTATGGCTCCTTGATAGCCAATTCAAACATATGTCACTCTCCTTTCAATTTGGAACAACTTCCATGAAGGATGCAAGTTCCAATTATGCCTAATTCCTAGTGATTTCTAGTGAGAGAAAGCTTGGATAATATGTTTCAATGGTTTCTTCTTCTAGCCGAATTTGGTGTGATGAAGATGACAATGGTGTGGCTGATTTTATAAGCCACATACTTAGCCATTAAGCTTGACTTTCCAGCCATTAAGCTTGACTTTCCAAGCCTTAGCCATGAGTCACCTAATGAGTCACCTTATGAGTCATGGTTAGCTTTAACTATGGTTAGATATTTATCTCATGGGCTTTTCCATTTGGGCTTCTCGGTTTGGGCTTTCATAATGGGCTTTCGAGCTGAAATTTTTACTATGTCTCGGGCCTTTAATTGTCTCAAAATTTAGCTAATCAATTGGTCCAACAATTCGGTCTAAAGGACCTAAGAATTTCGATATACGTTTAGTATACCTTAATGGGCTTTAAAATTTTCACCTTAGGCCCATTACGTTTTTAACCATTAAATTTAATCCAAAATCCTTTCGAATAAATTTTCCTTACTTTCGGGGTTGATTATCTTGTATTCTGGCCAAGAATATTTTTCCCCAAATTTTTCTCCACACTTAGGTTAATTTTTAACCATGATTAGTCAACTATGGTAAAAGTCCACTTTCTTAACTATAGTTGACTTTTTCCTTAACCATTGACCAAGTTGACTTTTTCTCAAAATTTCGAAAGTGTCATATCTTATGTCTTACACTCTTTTCTTTATGTTTCAATCATTCCCAGTGGATAATTATACCCGAAACACCTTTTCTCGCCAAAAAGGTCTATTTTACCCTTTTTAGCTTTTACTCTTGTTTTCTATGTTCGGGACTAAATCAAGCTGACTTTCCTTCATGAGCTCTCTATGCTCTCGCATTTTAAGTTTTTATTTTCAGTCAGGATGATTTAGATTCACTCGGTTTAGCCTGTGACGCTTATAGTCCACATTAGGCTTTTTATGTAGCTTTTGAGTGTTAAATCATTTCACTAACACTTTAAGTCTAGTAAATACTCTTCTTATGATTCAACTATAATAACAGAGTGTTCATACACATAGGAATCATAAGGTACAAGCTACAAAAAATTCGGGTCTGACAATCCTCCCATACTCAGAAAATTTGGTCCTCCAAATTAGAACCAAGTCAGTCATCAAATAGGTGAGGGTACTTCTCTCGCATCAGACTCTCTAGCTCCCAAGTAGCTTCCTCTAAAGTATGATGTTGCCAGAGAACCTTCACTAACCCAATGGTCTTTGATCTCAAAACCTTCTCCTTCCTATCCAATATCCAAATCGGTCACTCAACATATGACAAGTCCTCTCGGAGCTCCAAAGGCTCATAACTAATCACATGTGCCGGATCCGGATGATACATCCGAAGCATCGATATGTGGAAGACGTTATGGGCACCTAATAAGTCCGGTGGTAATGCCAACCTATAAGCCTTATCTCCCACTCGATCAACTATCTCAAAGGGTCCAATATAGCGAGGATTTAGCTTTCCTCTCTTATCAAATCTCGCTATGCCCTTGGAAGGAGAAACTCTCAAAAACATGGATTCACCAACTGCAAACTCTAGTGGCCTACGTCTCCTGTCAGCGTAACTCTTCTGTCTACTCTGAGCCGTCCTCAGTCTCTCTACTATCAAGTGGACATCCTCAGATGCCTGTGTAACCATGTCAGGAGCAAAAATCTTACGGTCACCCATTTCTTCCCATCCAATAGGGGAACGACATCTACGGCCATACAAAGCCTCATACGGTGCCATCTCGATACTCGAATGATAACTGTTGTTGCAGGCGAACTCAGCTAGTGGCAGGCGATCATCCCAGGAGCCTCTAAAATCTAGCACACATGCTATCAACATATCCTCCAGAGTCTGTATAGTCCTTTCTGACTGACTATCTGTCTGAGGATGGAAAGCGGTGCTCAAACTCAACTGGGTTCCCATGGCTTCCTGAAAATTTCCCCAAAAGTGGGAAGTGAAGTGGGAATCCCTATCAGAGACTATGCTTACTGGTACACCGTGTAACCTCACTACCTCGTGTACATACAGTTCTGCTAATGAATTCAGAGTATCAGTGTGAGATCTGAGAATTTCAGACATATTTTATTGATGTAATAATAATTTGAAGTGTAATTTATTGAGCTAAGTGAATTGTGGGAATGATAATTGGAGATTTATATGTTAATTGTTAAAATAAATGTGAAACTATGAGGACAGATCGATCTGGGAGAAGGAGAGATCGATCTGGTGAGTTAAAAATGACAAGGAAGGAGGAATTTAAGGAGCAGATCGATCTGGGAGAAGGAGAGATCGATCTGGTGAGTTAAAAATGAGAAGGAAGGAAGAATTTGAGGAGCAGATCGATCTCCAATGGAAGAGGATCGATCTCCTTATGATTCTGTTTGAGAGAAGATCGATCTCATGAGGAAGAGATCGATCTCCAAATGATTCTGTTTGGGAGAAGATCGATCTCCTCAAGGAGCAGATCGATCTCGTAAAGCCATAAAGAGATCGATCTCACCCCTCGACAGATCGATCTCCTAGGCATAAATTACCCCAAATCGTCCCAACAATTCAAAGGCAGATCGATCTCCTCAAGAGCCAGATCGATCTCCTACCTCCAATCTATATAAGGAACCCCTATTTTTCTCCTGCAATTTTACTTTCTCTCTCTTCCAACCCCATTTCCACCGAAAACCTAACTTTCTCACTCATCCAAAACACCCATTTCCGATCGAATCAGAGGTTGTGGCAAGAAGGGAAGTCGTTCCTAATCAAAAGGAGAACAACATACTTGGAAATCAAAGGACGAATCGGATCGAGGCGTGGGTTGTGCGTCTCACAAGCTTTGGGTAATTTCTAAACCTCGATCTTGATATTTGAGATGATTTTGATGATATTGGTGGTTGTCATTGCGTTGAAATAGTTGAGAAATGATTAGGGATTGATGAAATTGCAATGTAGTTGGAGTAATGTTGATATTTGGAAATTTTGGCAATTTTGAGAATTTTGAGCTATAAATGGAAATTTAGACAATGTGGTGAATTAGCGTAGATGATTTGACATGAGAAATGTAGGACGTTGGGATATTGTGAATGAGGTTGTAGTTTAGGGTAGAGTTACGAGAATCGAGAGATTTGAGGTGTTATGAGCAATTATGCTCGATTTTGAGAATTGAGGTTTATGAGATTATTGAGTATTGATGTTTTAACATCGTTTGGACAGCTCGGGAGTTCCAGAGTGGAATGCGAGGCTAGTCCGTGATACGGGGGAAACGATTGCACTATACGAGGTGCAAAGAGGTAAGGGAAAACTAAACCATTTGTGTATGTATTTTGATGAATTGTTAGCATGAACCATGATTTGAGAATACAAGCATGTTTGGTGTTGTGTAGTGATATAATTGCACACGGTTTTTATAGCCGGTTGGAGCCCATTATTTTATGAGTTTATAAGCTGAGTGTGAAATTGCTTTATAAACCTTTGAGTTTGCGTGAAAAGTTAATTGGGCTCTACGTTAAGGCGATATTGAGATTTGAGAAATGTGTGCGTGTTTTGCCAGTTGGAACTCGGTTTTAATATGTTTTGTGTTGAGTACACAAATGTTTTAAATGAGTTTTATGAGAGAAAACCATTATGAGTTCTACGTGAAGGCATAACGTTTTATAAGATAATGGCTAATGATTGAGACTTAGGCGTGTCATGTTGAATACACATCTAGCCTTGCTCTGGTAGCATGTAAGACCGATATAGTGGGACACCTGGGATCGACCCAGGGACCACAGGCCTTGTTCTGGTAACATGTAAGTCCGATTATTCCTCCGCTCTGGTAGAGTTGGGAGGCCTTGCTCTGGTAGCATGTAAGTCCGATATTCCTCCGTTCTGGTAACGAGAGATGCCTCCGTTTTGGTAACGTGAGATGACCCCCATTTTGGTAATGCTGGGTGGCCTTGCTTTGGTAGCATGTAAGACCGAGAGAGTGGGCCGCCTGGGAACCAACCTAGGGACCACGTGATAGTGTGCATGAGGCGAGGCATTGCTCTGGTAGCATGTAAGGCCGGGCCTTATTCTGGTAACATATAAGTCCAATATACCATGCATACGACCATATTATCGACGTTCCCTCTATACGAGGATGCCTGGGATGCGCACCCAGAGGAGATTACTTATTTGATGTGACATGACGAGTTTTAATTGAGTTTTACTGCCTAGTCTCGTTTTACACATGAGTTGTGTTTTGTGACCATGTCACGTGCGATTTATTGAGGTGATTTTTATCACATATTTGGAGAACAACCATTATTGTATATATTTACAAATGCTTGTGAGTGCTCGATATTGAGCCTCTTATCTTCATGTTTTCACATGATTTAATTAGTTATGAGATGATGATGTTTTGAGAACTTTCATGCTACGATTTCAAATGAGCTTTATAAGCAAATACATATTTGTGATGTGTGAAATGGTTTGTATAACTGAGTTTCCTCACCCCCTTACTGAGCGATTTAGAAGCTCACCCTGTTTTCTTTCCCCCCAGAGTTCTTCAAGTGAAAAAGGATTTCCCTGCGACGTACGGAGTAGTGGCTAGTGGAGGACTCGAGCTCCAGGCCATATATATTGTATCTTGAGGTATATTTTATCTTTTCATGTACCCAGACTATTATTGTAATTACAGACACTTGACGTATATCATTGTATGGGATGTATTAGGATTAATTAACTTGTAATCGAGAAATGGGTATATTACGATATTTATTATATCATGATGAGATCCTGAGGCATGATAATTATGATGATGTATGACACTGCACAGGAATGCACCCTTAATTGTGAATTAATGAGTAAAAAGTTTTAAATTAGCCCTATTTTTCGCACTTCTGGGGCGTGACAAAGTTTTCTTGGTATAAGAGCTTAGGGTGTCTAGTACTGTCAGTGTTGATTAAGTGAAATAGAATACATCCCAAGTGTCTGTAATAGTCTGGTCATGAACTGAAATTGAGGATTGATATTTCAATCGATTGTGATATGTACGCGCAGGAGACGAGTTGAGATAGAGAATGAGTAAACGACGAGGTCGTTCGAGGAGGCAGGCAAAGTCCCCTCCGCCACCTGTCCCACAACCAGAGAGTCCTAACTCTCGATTTAATCAGATTGAGACCGATGTGAGACAAGGTTTTGAGCAGATGGCAGCGTTATTCGCGCAACACTTTGGAGTTAATGCCTCGGATACTACTCCTACACCACCACAAGGACCTCCCATACCCCCAGTGCCTCCCGTCACTCAGCCTGAGGATAGAAGTATGGTCCGACTAAAGGATTTTCTGAAGATGAATCCACCCGCATTTAGGGGAAAGAAGGATCCTACAGAGGCTGAGGAGTGGTTAACGGAATTAAGAATTATATTTGATTTCCTGGGGTGCACCGATGCTGAGAGGGTCAGTATGAGTGCCTATATGCTGAAGGGGAGAGCTCGAGATTGGTGGGGTACTACCCAGGGTATTTTGATGTCCCACCATGATGTGATTGGTTGGGAAGAGTTTCAAACAGCCTTTAGGATCCAATATGTACCACGAGCCGCCCAGAGAAAGAAACAAGCTGAGTTTTTGAGATTGGTACAAGGTGACATGTCTGTAGATGATTACGAGAGCCGATTTACTGCTCTGCTGAGATATGACCCAGAGACCTTCAAGAGTGAAGAGCTCCGCACAGAGAAGTTTGTGTATGGGTTGAAGCCCGTCATCAGAGATAGATTGATAGGGCTATGTATTACCGAGTTTGGAGATGCTCTGAGACGAGTACAAGAGATTGAAAGAGGAATTGAGATGGTACAATCCCAGAATGAGCTCAGAGCAGTGAATAGAGATAAGGGCAAGAGGCCAGCACTTTTCCAAATAGAGGCTCGAAGAGGTTCCTTCAGAAGAGGAAGGATTGAGGTACAGAAGGACAGATTGGAGAGACCCAGAGCCTATCCTATTATCAAGGAGACCCCTCGATATGTCAGGCCGGAGATAAGGGTTTGTAAAGACTGTGGCCGATTGCATGAGGGAAGTTGTACTGGGTCGATCCGTGGATGTTTTAGATGTGGTGACATGGGTCACAGAGTGAAGGACTGTCCCCAACCTCAGATACCACATGCTCCGGAGCCCACTAGACAACAGCCTCAGAGAGTGGATCCCCGGAGACAGGCCACTGCGGCAGAGAAAGGGAAGAAACCTGTGGCACAGGGACGTGTGTTTGCCCTGGATAAGGAGACCGCAGACACTTCGGCAGAAACTATAAGAGGTACACTCTCTGTCTGTAATCATAAGGCTCATGTGTTGATTGATTCAGGATCCACGCATTCGTTTATTTCTGAGCATTTTGCATGTAGATTAAACTTGAAGTTTGAACCTCTAGAATATATACTACATGTAAATACCCCTATGCGTGAATCCCAAGAACTGAGTTAATCTGTAGAGGATGTGAGATAAAGGTGGGAGATAGAGTGATGTTAGCAGATCTAATCATGTTGAATATACATGGGTTTGATGTAATTCTGGGGATGGATTGGTTGTCGACCAATCGAGTGAGTTTAGACTGCTACACTAAGATTGTAACTTTCTCCCTACCTGAACCTTACAGTGTACGGTTGAGATATTGAGAAAATGATTATGTGGATTTCTAGTAAGTGAATTGAGAATTTTAATATTATTTTGGAGAATATTAAATATGATTATTCATGTGAAGGTTATGAGACACTCATCTCAGACGATGAGCGGGAACATCCGAGGATTGAGGATATACCTGTGGTGTGTGAATTTCTGGATGTTTTCCCAGATGAATTGCCAGGTTTACCACCAGAGAGAGAGCTGGAGTTTACCATTGATTTGGTACCAAGTACTCAGCCGATCTCTAAACCTCCTTACAGGATGGCATTAGTGGAACTTGAGGAATTGAAGAGACAACTACAGGAGTTATCGGATCAAGGGTTCATTAGGCCCAGTGTTTCACCGTGGGGAGCGCCAGTGCTATTTGTTAAGAAGAAGGATGGTAGTCTCAGATTATGTGTAGACTACCGATTGTTGAATAAAGCCACGGTGAAGAACAAATACCCACTACCCAGGATTGATGATCTACTTGATCAGCTGAAAGGGGCATCAGTCTTTTCTAAGATTGATTTGAGATCGGGCTATCACCAATTGAGGATCAAGGAAGAAGATATTCCAAAGACAGCTTTCAGGACAAGGTATGGCCATTACGAATTTCTGGTGATGTCCTTTGGGTTGACGAACGCCCCTGCAGCATTTATGAGATTGATGAATGAGGTGTTCAGAGACTATCTGGATAAATTTGTGATAGTCTTTATTGATGATATCCTGGTGTACTCTCGGTCGTATGAGGAGCATGCACAGCAATTGTGGTTAGTACTTCAGATACTCCGAGATAAGCAATTGTACGGAAAGCTTAGTAAGTGTGAGTTTTGGCTGAACCGGATAGCTTTCCTTGGTTATATAGTCTCAGAGGAAGGAGTATCAGTGGACCCAAGCAAGGTGGAGGCTGTGCTTAATTGGGAGAGGCCGAGGACAGTTACTGAGGTTCGAAGCTTCTTTGGTTTGGCAGGGTATTACAGAAGATTTGTGAAAGGATTTTCAAGGATTGCCGCCCCTTTGACTAAGCTCACGCGCAAAGAGACTCCATTTATATGGACTGATCAATGTGAGCTCAGTTTTCAGGAATTAAAAAGGAGATTGACAGCGGCACCTGTGTTAACTATTCCTAAGGGATCAGGAGGATTCTCGGTGTATAGTGATGCATCTCATCAAGGATTGGGGTGTGTGCTTATGCAGCACGGAAGAGTGGTCGCATATGGATCGCGATATCTGAAAGACCATGAGCGAAATTACCCCACGCATGATTTGGAGTTAGCCGCTGTGGTATTTGCTTTGAAGATCTGGCGACACTACTTATATGGGGAAAGATTCCAGATTTTCACTGATCACAAGAGTTTGAGATATCTCTTTGATCAGAAAGAGTTAAACATGAGACAAAGGAGATGGATGGAACTCCTTAAGGATTATGACTGTGAGATTCTTTATCATCCGGGTAAGGCAAATGTAGTTGCTGATGCCCTGAGTAGGAAGAGTATGATATCTGCTATGATGATCAGGGAATGGGATTTGTTAGAGCAGTTCGTCGAACTTCGGATCAGAGTTAAAGAGGTAGAGACTGGATTTTTAGCTAGCCTGCGGATAGAGCCCAGGATCATGGATCAGATTAGAACTGGGCAGCGCAGTGATCAGAGATTGATAGATATGGTTAGCCAAGCTGAACAGAGTTCGCAGTCGGATCTCACCATCAGCGAGGATGGATTGTTGAGATTCAAAGGACGGATTTATGTATCGGACGATGATACCCTAAAGAGACAGATATTGAGAGAATCCCACTGCTCGCGATACACCATGCACCCAGGGAGTACTAAGATGTACCGAGACTTGAGAAAGGTGTATTGGTGGAGTGGTATGAAGCGAGACGTGGCAGAGTATGTGGCCAGGTGTTTAGTATGCCAGCAAGTGAAAGCTGAGCATCGAAACCCCGGAGGACTACTACAGCCCTTACCTGTACCTACATGGAAATGGGAGCATGTCACTATGGACTTTATTATGGGTTTACCGAGGACCCGAAGAGGTCATGACGCTATATGGGTTATAGTGGATAGATTGACCAAGAGTGCCCACTTTCTTGCCATCAAGAGCACAGATACTGTGGATGCCTTAGCTGAGCTGTATGTCAGCGAGATAGCTAGATTACATGGGGCTCCAGTGAGTATTACTTCTGATAGAGATTCCCGGTTTACTTCCAGATTTTGGACCCAGTTTCAGGAGTCCATGGGATCTCGATTGAGTTTTAGTACCGCCTATCATCCTCAGACAGATGGTCAGTCAGAGAGGACTATTCAGACCTGGAGGATATGTTGAGGGCGTGTACGATGGATTTTAAGGGATCATGGGATGATCACCTGCCCCCAGCAGAGTTTGCATACAATAACAGCTATCATGCGAGTATTGGAATGGCACCCTTTGAGGCTCTATATGGTAGGAGGTGTAGATCCCCTGTAGCTTGTGAAGAAGTCGGTGACAGAAAGATAAATGCTCTCGAGCTTGTTGAGCAAGCCGTACAGAGTGTGAAACTCATATGTGAGAGGTTACAGGCTGCACAGAGTAGACAGAAAAGCTACGCGGATGCGCATAGACGGCCACTCGAGTTTGATGTTGGTGATGCAGTATTTCTGAGAGTATCACCGAGTAAGGGTATCGTGTGATTTGGGAAGAAAGGAAAATTGAGTCCTCGATACATAGGACCATTCGAGATTCTTGAGAGAGTGGGAGAGGTAGCCTACAGATTGGCATTACCCCCACAGATGTCCTGAATACACAACGTTTTTCATGTGTCTATGTTGAGGAAGTACCACCAGGACCCTTCTCATGTCATAGAGTATGACGAGATGGACATTCAAGAGGACATGAGCTACACTGAGGAACCCGTCCGGATTCTCGATAGAAAGGAGAAGGTACTGAGAACCAAGAGCATCCCATTAGTGAAAGTTTTGTAGAAACATCACTTAAGGGAAGAGGCAACGTGGGAACTAGAGAGTCTCATGAAGGAGAAATACCCCCATCTCTTTAACTAGTTGAGTTGAATTTGGAGGACCAAATTCTATTTAAGGTGGGGAGGATGTGAGATCTGAGAATTTCAGACATATTTTATTGATGTAATAATAATTTGAAGTGTAATTTATTGAGCTAAGTGAATTGTGGGAATGATAATTGGAGATTTATATGTTAATTGTTAAAATAAATGTGAAACTATGAGGACAGATCGATCTGGGAGAAGGAGAGATCGATCTGGTGAGTTAAAAATGACAAGGAAGGAGGAATTTAAGGAGCAGATCGATCTGAGAGAAGGAGAGATCGATCTGGTGAGTTAAAAATGAGAAGGAAGGAAGAATTTGAGGAGCAGATCGATCTCCAATGGAAGAGGATCGATCTCCTTATGATTCTGTTTGAGAGAAGATCGATCTCATGAGGAAGAGATCGATCTCCAAATGATTCTGTTTAGGAGAAGATCGATCTCCTCAAGGAGCAGATCGATCTCATAAAGCCATAAAGAGATCGATCTCACCCCTCGACAGATCGATCTCCTAGGCATAAATTACCCCAAATCGTCCCAACAATTCAAAGGCAGATCGATCTCCTCAAGAGCCAGATCGATCTCCTACCTCCAATCTATATAAGGAACCCCTGTTTTTCTCCTGCAATTTCACTTTCTCTCTCTTCCAACCCCATTTCCACCGAAAACCTAACTTTCTCACTCATCCAAAACACCCATTTCCGGCCGAATCAGAGGTTGTGGCAAGAAGGGAAGTCGTTTCTAATCAAAAGGAGAACAACATACTTGGAAATCGAAGGACGAATCGGATCGAGGCATGGGTTGTGCGTCTCACAAGCTTTGGGTAATTTCTAAACCTCGATCTTGATATTTGAGATGATTTTGATGATATTGGTGGTTGTCATTGCATTGAAATAGTTGAGAAATGATTAGGGATTGATGAAATTGCAATGTAGTTGGAGTAATGTTGATATTTGGAAATTTTGGCAATTTTAAGAATTTTGAGCTATAAATGGAAATTTAGACAATGTGGTGAATTAGCGTAGATGATTTGACATGAGAAATGTAGGACGTTGGGATATTGTGGATGAGGTTGTAGTTTAGGGTAGAGTTACGAGAATCGAGAGATTTGAGGTGTTATGAGCAATTATGCTCGATTTTGAGAATTGAGGTTTATGAGATAATTGAGTATTGATGTTTTAACATCGTTTGGACAGCTCGGGAGTTCCAGAGTGGAATGCGAGGCTAGTCCGTGATACGGGGGAAACGATTGCACTATACGAGGTGCAAAGAGGTAAGGGAAAACTAAACCATTTGTGTATGTATTTTGATGAATTGTTAGCATGAACCATGATTTGAGAATACAAGCATGTTTGGTGTTGTGTAGTGATATAATTGCACATGGTTTTTATAGCCGGTTGGAGCCCATTATTTTATGAGTTTATAAGCTGAGTGTGAAATTGCCTTATAAACCTTTGAGTTTGCGTGAAAAGTTAATTGGGCTCTACGTTAAGGCGATATTGAGATTTGAGAAATGTGTGCGTGTTTTGCCGGTTAGAACTCGGTTTTAATATGTTTTGTGTTGAGTACACAAATGTTTTAAATGAGTTTTATGAGAGAAAACCATTATGAGTTCTACGTGAAGGCATAACGTTTTATAAGATAATGGCTAATGATTGAGACTTAGGCGTGTCATGTTGAATACACATCTGGCCTTGCTCTGGTAGCATGTAAGACCGATATAGTGGGACGCCTGGGACCGACCCAGGGACCATAGGCCTTGTTCTGGTAACATGTAAGTCCGATTATTCCTCCGCTCTGGTAGCGTTGGGAGGCCTTGCTCTGGTAACATGTAAGTCCGATATTCCTCCGTTCTGGTAAAGAGAGATGCCTCCGTTTTGGTAACGTGAGATGACCCCCGTTCTGGTAACGCTGGGTGGCCTTGCTTGGTAGCATGTAAGACCGAGAGAGTGGGTCGCCTGGGAACCGACCCAGGGACCACGTGATAGTGTGCATGAGGCGAGACATTGCTCTGGTAGCATGTAAGGCCGGGCCTTGTTCTGGTAACATATAAGTCCAATATACCATGCATACGACCATATTGTCGACGTTCCCTCTATACGAGGATGCCTGGGATGCGCACCCAGAGGAGATTACTTATTTGATGTGCCATGACGAGTTTTAATTGAGTTTTACTGCCTAGTCTCGTTTTACACATGAGTTGTGTTTTGTGACCTTGTCACGTGCGATTTACTGAGGTGATTTTTATCACATATTTGGAGAACAACCATTATTGTATATATTTACACATGCTTGTGAGTGCTCGATATTGAGCCTCTTTTCTTCATGTTTTCACATGATTTAATGAGTTATGAGATGATGATGTTTTGAGAACTTTCATGCTACGATTTCCAATGAGCTTTATAAACAAATACATATTTGTGATGTGTGAAATGGTTTGTATAACTGAGTTTCCTCACCCCCCTTACTGAGCGATTTAGAAGCTCACCCTGTTTTCTTTCCCCCCAGAGTTCTTCAAGTGAAAAAGGATTTCCCTGCGACTACGGAGTAGTGGCTAGTGGAGGACTCGAGCTCCAGGCCATATATATTGTATCTTGAGGTATATTTTATCTTTTCATGTACCCAGACTATTATTGTAATTACAGACACTTGACGTATATCATTGTATGGGATGTATTAGGATTAATTAACTTGTAATCGAGAAATGGGTATATTACGATATTTATTATATCATGATGAGATCCTGAGGCATGATAATTATGATGATGTATGACACTGCACAGGAATGCTCCCTTAATTGTGAATTAATGAGTAAAAAGTTTTAAATTAGCCCTATTTTCTGCACTTCTGGGGCGTGACAATCAGTCGCTCTCATAGCTAAGAAGTGGACTGACTTCGTCAGTCTGTCGACGATCACCCATATAGCATCGTGATTCCTACAGGTCCTTGGTAAACCCATCACGAAATCCATGGTAATATGCTCCAATTTCCATGTCGGTATAGGTAGAGGCTGCAATAACCCTGCAGGTTTCTGATGCTCTACCTTCACTTGCTGACATACGAGACACTTTGCCACAAAGTCTGCTACATCTCTATTCATACCTGACCACCAATATACCTTCCGGAGGTTTTGATACATCTTGTTACTCCCCGGATGTAACGTATACCTCAACGAATAAGCTTCTGCCAATATCAATCTCCTGAGTCCTGGATCCTCAGGAACACACAGTCTACCTCTGAACCTCAGTAGTCTGTCCGAACTTAACTCAAAATCAGTCACTCTGCCCTTCTGCATCTGACTACTCACATCCATACGAAATGGATCAGTCTACTGAGCCACTCTGATCCTGTCCAACAGGTCCGGCTCCAAGCGTAGACTAGCTATCACATAGCCTATATCCATGTCAGAAGGCACGACTCCCAAACTGAGGCTAGCAAACTGCTTTAGCAAATCATGTTCCCTAACCATCATGTACGATACCATCCATAGGCTCTTCCTACTCAAGGCATCGGCTACAACATTAGCCTTACCCGGATGATAAAGTATCTCACAATCGTAGTCCTTTAGAAGCTCTAGCCATCTTCTCTGTCTCATGTTCAGCTCTTTCTGTGAGAATAGATACTTAAGGCTCTTGTGGTCGGTAAATATCTGGAACTTCTTGCCATACAAGTAGTGGCGCTATACCTTCAACGCAAACACTATTGCTGCCAGCTCCAAGTCGTGGGTCAGATAGTTCTTCTCATGATCCTTCAGCTATCTGGATCCATAAGCAACTACTTTCCCATCCTGCATCAATACACAGCCTAGTTCTTGATGCGAAGCATCGGTGTACACTGCAAATCCTCCTGAGCTGGTAGAGATAATGAGAATTGGAGCGGTGGTCAATCGACGCTTCAACTCCTCAAAACTCTTCTCACAATCCTCATTCCATACGAACGGTGCACTCTTTCGAGTAAGACATGTCAACGGAGCAGCCAACTTCGAAAATCCCTTAACAAATCTCTGATAGTATACAGCTAAACCCAGAAAACTTCTGATCTCGGTGACTGTCCTTGGCTGTTCCTACTGAATTACAGCATCTATCTTAGATGGATCAACTGATACACCATCTCTCGATACAACATGTCCTAAAAATGAGATCTGTGACAACCAAAAGTCACACTTACTGAGCTTAGCATATAACTCTTACTCTCGTAGAGTCTGCAACATGATCCTGAGATGCTCCTCATGCTCCTCCTTGGATCTCGAGTATATCAATATGTCATCGATAAAGACGTAACAAACTGGTCCAAGTATGGCTTGAACACATCGTTCATCAAAGCCATGAAAGCAGCTGGAGCATTCGTCAATCCGAATGGCATGACCAAGAACTCATAATGGCCATATCGGGTACAAAATGTTGTCTTAGGTACATCTCCACTCCGAACTTTCAGCTGATGATACCCAGACCTCAGGTCGATCTTGGAAAAGACCTGTGCTCCCTGAAGCTGATCTAACAACTCGTCAATACGTGGAAGGGGGTATCTATTCTTGATGGTGGCCTCATTCAACAATCGGTAGTCTATACACAATCGGAGGCTCCCATCCTTCTTCCTCACAAACAAAACCGGTGCTCCCCAAGGTGAAACACTCGGTCGTACAAAACCCCTATCCAACAGCTCTTGTAACTGTCTCTTGAGCTCCTCCAGCTCAACCAAGGCCATGCGATATGGTGGTCTCGAAATAGGCTCCGTACCAGGTACCAAATCTATACATAACTCCATCTCTCTGTCTGGTGGTAATCTTGGCAATTCATCCGAAAAAACATCTGGGTACTCACTGACCACAATAATATCTGCCAACTCCGGATGTGCCTTATCCATATCTACCACGTACGGAATGAAACCTTGATATGTTGAAGGTTTTATAAATCAGTAATCATGTAATAATCATAACTACTCCTTTCATTTATTCTTATTAAACTTTACAACATATCTAGTAAGGTTAGGAAACATAACTGTCTTAGCATAACAATCTAAAATAGCATGGTTTGCAGATAGCCAATCCATTCCTAATATTATATCAAAGTCACTCATACTTAGTACTATTAGATTGACTGTCATCTCCTTATTCCCTACTCTCAACTTGTAGTCATTTAATACATATTCTACCACTTGACTAGTATTCATAGGCGTACTAATCAACATCATCATACATAATGGTGTACACTCAACATGTCTTGCTAATTTACATGCAAATGAAGGCGATACAAAAGAATGCGTGGCACCAGGATCAATTAAAACATATGCTTCAATATCATAAATCAGGATGTTACCTCGTATCACATCCGATGAAGCATCAACTGTCCCCTGGTCCAAAGCATGCACTCGCCCTCGACCCATCACCTGTTTCCCCTTCTCCTCTGTCGTTGCTCTACCTCTTTGAGTAGACGTACCAGCTGGAGTTCTATCAGGCTCCCTGCCCTTCCGTGGGGCAGTCATAAATGTCTCTGGGCACTCTCTAGCCATAGGCCCTTGTTTTCCACATCGAAAACATATAATAGGGACACGATCTACTTCCATATTGTTTACCGCATCTTCTGCACTAATCAATAGCAGGTCACTATCCTCTTATGACAATGCCCTTGGCTGGGGCTACAGTCGTATAAGCAGGAGGTCTAGCATATCTCTCTCGTGCCTCCTCTACCCATGATCTCTTACCGAAGAATTTCTTCCCTCCTCGATAACCAAAATCTCTAGCTGGCCTCTTCTTCTGTATGTCTCGGCTACGGCTAAACGTCCCGAACTCAGAAGCATTCCTATCGTAATCTTGCTCACACAGTTGCGCCCTGCGCACTGCTTCCTCATAGGTAACTATGTCTAATGGAACCAACCTGGACCGCAAAACCAGTCTCAACCCATCAATAAACCTGTGGACCTTCCTGGCCTTACTATACATGGTATCGGGGTCATATCTCCCTAGGGATAGGAATCGAATCTCATACTCGTCCACAGATAAACTCCCCTGGTTTAGTCCTAAAACCTCTACTTGTAGTTTTCGTTGTGCGATATCAGGAACAAACTGCCTCCTAAAGGCCTCTCGAAATATCTCCCAACTGATATTTGTGTGTCGGGATCTCAATATAGGTCGGGTGGACTTCCACCAATGCTCTGCAGCTCCCTTCAGTAGGAACGCAGCAAATGCGACCATCTCCGAGGTCGTGCACTCGAAGAATCCATAGAGCTTCTCTATCTCCGCTAACCACTCCTAGGCAGCTACCGGGTCCATGACCCCACTAAAGGATGGAGGTCTAAACTTTTGGAATTCTCGCAACCGATGCAGATCACATCCGTACCCTAATCCACTACCACCCAAAACTGGTGGGGGTGTAAGAGTATCCACAGTCCTCAGTACATCAGCTGTCTGCGTAGGTGTATCAGGGGCAACTGCCTCTCTTGTCATAGCTCCTGCCTCCTGTCTCTGCCTACCTGGCATCGTCTGTGCCAATATCTCGACAATCATCTCAAGACTACGCTCTAATCTCGTAAAGCGCATCTCAGCACACCCGGATGCCTCAGTAGCACCTGGAGTCTCATGCGTAGGTAATGGTTCGACAGCAACTCGTCCCTCGGGTCTATCTCCCCGGCCTCGAGCCCTACCTCTTGTAACTCTACCACTACGCGTATTTGCCATATAGGCAAAGTTCCTATATTCATAATAATGAATTAGTCAATTTCCTATCTGGTATACACAGTTATATCTAAACACAGCACAGTATTATGGGGATGTACACTTTCCTATTTTCTAACACCGACTCACATCAGACTAACTTCCGCTCTGATACCATTCTGTCAGGACCCCATTCTCAATCCATGACTTAACCAAAAACCACTACAAATTTTTCGCATTTTTAACTTACCTTTCCTCTCTTCAATGGTTGGGTTGTGATTTGATGTCAGACTCCTCGCTTACCATAATATCCATTATCATACATACATGTCAATATACTGTTATTGACTGTAACTGAGATTATATAAAATCGAACACAAATATATTCCCCATAATATATATCATATACATCACCGTGCTGTTTCTATGTTTAGATATATAACGTAAAAAGTCTGTATACCTGGCGATCGATAGGAACTAGCAGTGGACTCAGGAACACTATCCCTCGATAACTCTCGCTCTACTGCTTAGGTCTTACACTCTCGTCTTTATGTTTCAACCGTTCCCGGTGGATAATTATACCCGAAACACCTTTTCTCGCTAAAAAGGTCCATTTTACCCTTTTTAGCTTTTACTCTTGTTTTCTATATTCGAGACTAAATCAAGCTGACTTTCCTTCATAAGCTCTCTATACTCTCTCATTTTAAGTTCTTATTTTCAGTCAGGATGATTTAGATTCACTCGGTTTAGCCTATGACGATTATAGTCCACATTAGGCTTTTTATGTAGCTTTTGAGTGTTAAATCATTTCACTAACACTTTTAAGTCTAGTAAATACTCTTCTTATAATTCAACTATAATAACAGAGTGTTCACACACATTGGAATCATAAGGTACAAGCTTCAAAAATTTGGGGTCTGACAGGTGATCATCCCATGATCCCTTAAAATCCATCGTACACGCCCTCAACATATCCTCTAGGGTCTGAATAGTTCTCTCTGACTGACCATCTGTCTGAGGATGATAGGCGGTACTAAAACTCAATCGAGATCCCATGGACTCCTTAAACTGGGTCCAAAATCGGGAAGTAAACCGGGAATCTCTATCAGAAGTAATACTCAATGGAGCCCCATGTAATCTAGCTATCTCGCTGACATATAACTCAGCTAAGGCATCCACAGTATCTGTGCTCTTGATGGCAAGGAAGTGGGCACTCTTGGTCAATCTATCCACTATAACCCATATAGCGTCACGACCTCTGCGGGTTCTCGGTAAACCCATAATAAAGTCCATGGTGACATGTTCCCATTTCCTTGTAGGTACAGGTAAAGGTTGTATTAGTCCTCCGGGCTTCCGATGCTCAGCTTTCACTTTCTGGCATACTAAACATCTGGTAATATATTTCGCCACATCTCGCTTCATACCACTCCACCAGTACACCTTTCTCAAATCTCGGTACATCTTAGTTCTCCCTGGTGCATGGTGTATCGCGAGCATGGGATTCTCTTAGTATCTGTCTTTTCAGTGTATCATCGTTCGGTACATAAATCCGTCCTCTGAACCTCAATAATCCATCCTCACTGATTGCGAAATCCGACTGCGAAGTCTGTTCAGCTTGGCTAACCATATCTATCAACCTCTGATCACTGCACTACCCAGTTCTAATCTGATCCATAATCCTGGGCTTTATTCGCAAGCTAGCCAAGAACCCAATCTCCACCTCTTTAACTCTGATCCGGAGTTCGACGAACTGCTCCAGTAAATCCCATTCCCTGATCATCATAGCAGATATTATACTCTTCTTACTCAGGGCATCAACAGCTACATTCGCCTTACCCGGATGATATAGAATCTCGCAGTCATAATCCTGAAGGAGTTCCATCCATCTCATTTGTCTCATGTTTAACTCCTTCTGATCAAAGAGATACCTCAAACTCTTGTGATCAGTGAAGATCTGAAATCTTTCCCCCATATAAGTAGTGTCGCCAGATCTTCAAGGCAAATACCACAGCGGCTAAATCCAAATCATGCGTAGGGTAATTCCGCTCATGGTCTTTCAACTGTCGCGATCCATATGTGACCACTCTTTCGTGCTGCATAAGCACACACCCTAATCCTTGATGAGATGCATCACTATACACCGAAAATCCTCTTGATCCCTCAGGAATAGTTAACACAGGTGCCACTGTCAATCTCCTCTTCAATTCCTAAAAATTAAGCTCACACTTATCAGTCCATATAAACGGAGTCTCCTTGCGCGTGAGCTTAGTTAAAGGAGCGACAATCCTGGAAAATCCCTCTACAAATCTTCTGTAATACCCTGCTAAACCAAGGAAGCTTCGTACCTCTGTAACTATCCTCGGGCTTTCCCAATTAAGCACAACCTCTATTTTACTTGGATCCACTGATACTCCTTCCTTTGAGGCTATATGACCAAGGAAAGCTATTCGGTCCAGCCAAAACTCACACTTACTAAGCTTTCCATATAATTGCTTATCTCGGAGTATCTGAAGTACTAACCACAAATGCTGTGCATGCTCCTCATACGACTGAGAGTACACCAAGATATCATCAATAAAGACTATCACAAACTTATCTAGATAGTCTCTGAACACCTCGTTCATTAATCTCATAAATGCTGCAGGGGCATTCGTCAATCCAAAGGACATCACCAAAAATTCATAATGGCCATACCTCATCCTGAGGACATCACCAAAAATTCATAATGGCCACACCTCGTCCTGAAAGCCTTCTTTGGAATATCTTCTTCCATGATCCTCAATTGGAGATAGCCCGATCTCAAATCAATCTTAGAGAAGACTGATGCCCCTCTCAGCTGATCAAGTAGATCATCAATCCTGGGCAATGGGTATTTATTCTTCACCGTGGCTTTATTCAACAACCGGTAGTCTATGCATAATCTGAGACTACCATAATTTTTCTTAACAAATAAAACTGGTGCTCCCCACGGTGAGACACTGGGTCTAATGAACCCTTGATCCAATAACTCTTGTAGTTGTTTCTTCAATTCCTCAAGTTCCACTATGCCATCCTGTAGGGAGGTTTAGAGATCGGCTGAGTATCTTGTACTAAATCAATGGTAAACTCCAGCTCTCTCTCTGGTGGTAAACCTGGTAACTCCTCTAGGAAAACATCCGAAAATTCACACACCACAAGTATATCCTCAATCCTCGGATGTTCCCGATCATCATCTGAGATGAGTGTTTCATAACCTTTACATAAACAATCATATTTAATACTTTCAAGAATAATATTAAAACTTCAAATTACTTACTAGAATTCCACATATTCATTTCCTCAATATCTCAACCGTACACTGTAAGGTTCAGGTAGGGAGAAAGTTACAATCTTAGTGAAGCAATCTAAACTCACTCGATTGGTTACCAACCAATCCATCCCCAGAATTACATCAAACCCATGTATATTCAACATGATTAGATCTGCTAACATCACTCTATCTCCCACCTTTATTTCACATCCTCTACCGATTAACTCAGTCCTCTAGGATTCACGCATAGGGGTATTTACATGTAGCGTATATATTCAAGAGGTTCAAACTTCAAGTTTAATCTACATGCAAAATGCTCAGAAATGAACGAATGCGTGGATCTTGGATCAATTAACACATGAGCCTTATAATCACAGACAGAGAGTGTACCTCTTATAGTTTCTGCAGAAGCGTCTGCGGTCTCCTTATCTAGAGCAAACACACGTCCCTGTGTAACAGGCTTCTTCCCTTTCTCTGCAGCTGTGGCCCGTCTCTGGGGGTTCACTCTTTGAGGCTATTGTCTAGTGGGCTCCGGAACATGTGGTTTCTGAGGTTGAGGGCAGTCTTTCACCATGTGACCCATGTCTCCACATCTAAAACATCCATGGATCAACCCAGTACAACTTCCCTCATGCACTCGACCATAATTTTTGTAAACCCTTAGCTTAGGCCTGACATCTCGAGGGGTCTCCCTAATGTTAGGGTAACCTCTGGGTCTCTCTAATCTACCCTTCTACACCTTAATCCTTCCTCTTCTGAAGGAACCTCTCCGAGCGTCTGTTTGGAAAATTACTGGCCTCTTGCCCTTATCTCTATTCACTGCTTTGAGCTCGTTTTGGGATTGTACCATTTCAATTCCTCTCTCAATCTCTTGTGCTCGGCTCAGAGCATCTCCAAACTCAATAATACATAGCCCTATCAATCTATCTCTGATGATGGGCTTCAATCCATACACAAACTTCTCTGTGCGGAGCTCTTCATTCTTGAAGGTCTCTGGGTCATATCTTAATAGCACGGTGAATTGGCTCTCATAGTCATCCATAAACATATCACCCTGTACCAAACTCAAAAACTCAACCTGTTTCTTTCTCTGAGCGGCTCGTGGTACATATTAGGTCCTAAAGGCTGTCTGAAACTCTACCCAACCAATCACATCCTGGCGGGACATCAGAATACCCTGGGTGGTACCCTACCAATCTCGAGCTCTCCCCTTCAACATATAGATACTCATACTGACCCTCTCAGCATCGGTGCACTCCAGATAATCAAATATAATTCTCAACTCCATCAGCCACTCCTCAGCCTCTGTAGGATCCTTCTTTCCCCTAAATGCGGGTGGATTCATCTTTAAAAAATCCTTTAGTCGGACCACACTTCTATCATTAGGCTGAGTGACGGGAGGAACTGGGTCCATCTGTACTGGGGGTACGGGAGGTCCTTATGGTGGTGTAGGAGTAGGACCCGAGCATTAACTCCAAAGTGTTGCGCGAATAGCGCTGCCATTTGCTCAAAACCTTACTTCACATTGGTCTCAATCCGATTAAATCGAGAGTTAGGACTCTCTGGTTGTGGGGCAGGTGGCGGAGGGGACTCTGCCTGCCTCCTCGAACAACCTCGTCGTCCACTCATTCTCTATCTCAATTTGTTTCCTGCTCATACATAACAAAATCGATTGAAATCTCAATCCTCAAATTCAGTTCATGACCAGACTATTACAGACACTTGGGACGTATTCTATTTCACTTAACCGACACTGACAGTACTAGACACCCTCAACTCTGATACCAAGAAAACTCTGTGACGCCCCGAAAACGTAGAAAATTGGGCTAATTTAAAAACTTTTTACTCATCAAATCACAATTAAGGGTGCATTCCTGTGCAGTGTCATACATCATCAAGTATATCATACCTCAGGATCTCATCATTAGATAGTATATATCATATCATATACATTACTCAATATTAAGTTAATTAATCCTAATACATCCCATACAAGGTTATACATCAAGTGTCTGTAATTACAATAATTGTCTGGGTATATGAAAAGATAAATGATACCTCAAAACACAATATATGGCCTGGAGCTCAAGTCCTCTACTAGCCACTACTCCGTACGTAGTAGGAAAACCATTTTCACTTGAAGAAATCTAGGGAGAAAGAAAATAGGGTGAGCTTCTAAATCGCTCAGTAAGGGGGCAAGGGACTCATTATATAAACCATAATGTACATCATAAAATATTTATTTGTATGTGAAACTCAGTGTACTTATTTGAAATCATAGCATGAAAGTTGTCAAAACAACATTCTCATATCTCAAAACCATGTGGAAACACGAAGTAAAAGGCTCAGTATAGAGCAGTAACAAGCATGTGAAAATAATGTGATAATGGCTTTCTCGATAAGAGTGATAAAATCACTGTAATAATAGTGCACGTGGCGCAGCCACCAAACACACGTGGCATAGCCACTGATTTTAATTCACACGTGGCACAACCACCAATTACAGGTGGCATAGCCACATAATAGGGGATCTCACGTGGTATAGCCACCAAATATACATGGCATAGCCACAGAATAGGGGATCTCACGTGGCACAGCCACCAAATAGACGTGGCACAGCCACAGAATAGGGGATCTCACGTTACCAGAATGGAGAAGAATTGGACTTACATGCTACCAGAGCAATGCCCGGTGTGTACTCAAAATTACACACCTAAGTCTTTATCAATAGCCATTATCATATAAAACTAGTTTGCCTTCACGTAGAACTCATAGTGGTTTTTTCTCTCATAAAGCTCATTTAAAATTATTTTGTACTCAACACAAAACATATTAAAACCGAGTTCTAATCTGCAAAACACGCACACATTTCTCAAATCTCAATATTGCCTTAACGTAGAGCCCAATTCATTTCTCACACAAACTCAACGGTTTATAAAGCGATTTCACACATAGCTTATAAACTCATAAAACATTGGGCTGCAACTGGCTATAAAAATCGTGTGCATTCTCATCAAAACACAACACATCAAACATGCTTGTTTTATAAATCGCAAATCATGCTATAATAGTTCACAAATCACATACACAAATGGTTTAGTTTCTCTTACCTCTTTGCACCTCGTATAGTGCAATCATTTATCCATTGTCACGGACTAGTCTCGCATTCCACTCTGGAACTCCTGAGCTGTCCAAACGATGTTAAAACATCAATACTCATCATCACAACCTCAATTCTCAAAATCGAGCATAAATGCTCATAACACCTCAAATCTCTCAATTCTCATAGCTCTATCACAATCCACAATCTCATTCACAACATCTCAACATCCTACACTTCCCATGCCACAATATCTATGCTAATTCACCACATTGTCTAAATTTCCATTTATAACTCAAAATTTCTAAAATTACCAAAATTGCTAAATATCATCATCACTCCAACTACATTGTAATTTCATCAATCCCTAATCATTTTCCAGCTATTTCAACACAATGCCATCAACCATTATCACCAAAATCATCTCAAATATCAAGATCGAGGTTTAAAAATTACCCAAAACTTGTGGAGAGCTTTCTTGCCTCGATTCAATCCATATTTCGATTTCCAAGTATGTTGTTCTTCATTTGATAAGGAATAACTTTCCTTCTTGCCACAGCCTCTGATTTGGACAGAAATGGGTGCTTTGGATGAGTGAGAAAGCTAGGGCTCAGGTGAAAATGGGGTTTTGAAGAGAGAGAAAATGAAATTGCAGGAGAAAACAGGGGTTCCTTATATAGACGGAGGGTAGGAGATCAATCTGGCTCTTGATAAGATCGATCTGCATTTGAATTTGGGGAGGATTTAGGGTAATTTTATGCCTAGGAGATCGATCTGTCGAGGGGTGAGATTGATCTCTTTATGGCTTTATGAGATCGATCTGCTCCTTGAGGAGATCGATCTTCTCCCAAACAGAAACATTTTAAGATCGATCCTTTCCTCATGAGATTGATCTTCTCTCAAACAGAATCATAAAGAGATCGATCTGCTCACTTACTTTCCTCCTTCCTTGTCATTTTTAGCTTACCAGATCGATCTTTCTTCTCTAAGATCAATCTGACCTCATAGTTTCCCACTTGGTTAAGCACTTACAGATAAATCTCCAAATATAATTTTCACAATTCACTTAGCTCAATAAATTACACTTCAAGTTCATATTACATAATTAAAATATGTCTAAAATTCTCAAATCTCACAAAAAATATATCGAAAAGTCGAAATAATACCGATAAATTTATTTATGGGTTAAATGAATAAAATATGAATATTTTTAGATATTTTTACCAAATAATAATAAAATATTGAATATAATAATAATAAAAATAAATTAATTAATTAATTAATTAATTAATTAAAAAAACAACAACAATTGGAAAAAATCATGAAATGCGATTTTTGAAGAAAATAACAGAGGCCGAGCCCCTTGCCGGCGATCGACGGCTGACGGAGGCCGAAGAAGGGAGCCCAACGAGGGCTGGGCCACCACCGACCTAATGGAGCCATGAACGGCGGCGACCGGCGAGAGGAACAATGAGAAAAACGAAATCGTGAGGGAGAAAAAGGAAACGGCTGCGAACGGCGCCGATCTAGCCCCACCCGACCACTGCCAAACGTCCCCGAGGCCAAGATGAACAGATTGGTGGTGGCCATAGCTGCCGAAACTGACGGACGGTGTCAAAAACGACAGAAAAGGAAATGGGTACCGACGACCGAGGGAAAACAGTCGGACCAACCACTTTCCGGTGGCCTTGGACGAAATCGAGACCAGATTCAAGAATCGGACGACCTAGCGGAGCTGCTGGCGATGAAAATCGGTGAAGAATCGGTCGACAAGGCACTGAACCGGTTGAATCAGACTGAACCGGCAGTCTGAACCGGGTTGAACCGGACCGAACAGGTTCAACCAAGAAAGAGAGGTAAAATGGAGAAAAAGAGAAAAAAAGGAAAAAGGGGAAGAATTTTCGGAGATACACAGGACTTCGGGTAAGTCGGTAAGCGGTCAAAAGTGACCGATTTGATTTTCGAGAAATTTATTTAAATTATATTCGATCGGAAAAATAACCCGAAATTAAATATACATTGTGCAGGTCGACGATAAATTTCGAATGTGAGCCGATTGAACTTTGATTTGTGCACCATCGCATAATCTCGGGTAAGTAAAGCTCATTTACGACAATTTATATAATTATTCGCATATTAGAAATGTATTTTACGCATTACGAATTTAATTCCGCATTTAGTGGATAATATTGGAAATTTTGAGTAAACTGTCGTAAAGAGTTTGGAACGAAGCCTAATGGGTATTGAGAGCCCAATAGGCCCGATGAAGGGATTAAATAAATGGAAACGAGCTAAAAATGGGTCGAGGCCCATTAAGACGCAATCAAGCTCAATAAAGTAAAACGAGCCCAGTGTTTTAGATTCGATCAGTATAAGTGAAATACTGATAAGTATAATTGAATTAACCCAAATATGTGGTTATATGCAGCTCCGTCGACTTGGTTTGGAGCAAACTGGACTAAGAGACCTGGTACGGGCGGAACGGGATAAGCTCGTGCGTGATTCCAGGTAAGGAAATTTTACGAACTGCTAGACGTAGCTTTACGAAATTTTGACGCCATTTACAGTCTTTTAAATGGTCTGAAGGGTCTAGATTTCAGATAAAAATTTTTAGTGCACTGAATGGGCAATTTACTAAAATACCCTTGTTAAGGGTAAAATTTCCAACTTTAGGAAAAATGTGAGAGGAACAAGGACAAGAGGTTCCTGCTCGTTTCTTGAGATGTTTAAACACATGCATGAGTAGGCTGGCTAACTTTTAAATAAAAATGCACAGCAATGCATAATTTCAACAGATGTTGATTTTCTCTGAAAATGATTTGAGAAATGTAGCCGCCTACGTGATTTTATGAAAATGTGATGTGCTAGAGCTAAGCTCGCATGAGTTTTGATTTGTGTGATGCATACGTTAGTGCTGGAGCGAGAGCTCGAACTAGAATTTTACATAAATTGGTGCTGGAGTCTAACTCGCACCAGATTTTTATATGATTTTCGTGACACGGTGTTGAAGTCTAACTCGCACCAGAATTTTATATAATTTTCATAATACGGTGCTGGAGTCTAACTCGCACCAGATTTCCACATGAAATGTGTACAGAGTGCTAGAGCTCAGCTCGCACTAGTTTTACTTGATTTTTATTTGAGTGCTGGAGCATTGCTCGCACTGGTTTTCTGAGAACATACGATGAGCCGTGCTTGGAGCGTCGGGTAGACTGTATGTCACATCGATTAAATAGGCTCACATGTGCGTTTTGAGACAGGGCATGAGTATGGAGATATGATATGGGTCCACAGAGTACGTTGTACCGTGCAAGTAGCATGGAGTACGTTGTACCGTGTGGTATCTTCGGATACGAGTGGCATCTTCGGATGCGTGGGATCGGATAAGATTGACGGGTTGGACTGACCCACCTCCTGGGCGATTCTCGATCAGGGTGAGGCCTCGCACACTAGGATCCGTGTAGCAGAGGGGCTCACGAGGACACATGTCCATATTCCTGGTTATTTGCCTGAGATATACATATATTGCATAGTCTCGCCTGTTGATGTTTTGAGAAACTCATTTGTGGATTTCTATGTGAGTTTGGATCACCCGAATGAGGGGTTGGATCTTGACTGAGGTATAATTTTGATGGAAATTAAATTGGGTTTTAAACAGAAACTTGCATGATGTTATTTTTCATGCTATTTAAACCCATGAATGATGTCAACTTGTTTTACATGACATTCAATATATCACATGGTACTGTTGCTTTAAAAAGCATTTGATTTCATGGTTTTGTGTGAGTCAGGAACACCTGAGGGAAGGGTTGAGTCCTAACTGTGTTGTAAAATTTTAACGATGATGAAATGTTTTAAATGGATATGCATGTCGAGTTTTCCATGCTTTTGAATCCATATATGAACTTGTTTTACATGACATCATAACATCACGAATTATAACATCTGTTTTGAAATGTGTGGAGAAAGGGTGGTTTATGCATGGCACTACGTTCATGTAGGTAGTATGGTTACCTACTTGTTCGTAGGATTGCCTTACTGAGCTTGATGTGCTCACTCCTTTCATTTTCCAACACAGATTCCCTCCAGTAGACATTGTGGTGACTGAGTACTACATTCCTGATATCCGCTACTACCCATCATGTTAAGGTATATACACTTGTACATATTGTATCTAAATAAGTATAGCACAGTAACATGTTTGTAAGTGACTGTCAGGGATGTATAGATAATGTAAACACTTGTAAATAAATGGAAAAGAATAAATGAAAAATGAATGTGTTTACCTTTTTCTGTAATAAGAAATTAAGTTATATGATGATTAAATGGTGGGATTGGCATTGACGCACAGCCCAATTATTAGTGGAGTGTGGTCACGATTCGGAGGATAGATAAGTATGAAATAAAAATGAAAAATTTACTCAGATTTTTGGGTAGTTTTGGGTCGTGACAAAAGCCTCGTGCGCATATGAGAAATGGCTCAAAAGCCCATTCGCAATTGAAATTTAGCAATTTCTGACCCCTGCGCACGAGATATACATGATTGAAGCCCATTTTTACGTTTTTTATTTAATTAATTTGAGGTATTTAATCCTTACTTAGAAACTACCAGATTTCCTATTGATTTTCTAGTCAAACTTTATCTTGATTTTTTGTCACTACTCGAAGGACGTGAATTTTCAATAATTTATTGCGAAAGTATAAAAAATTTGGGCTAAATTTTTTATTTTTCTTTTAACACTTGTTTGTCATGTGAGAACAGTCTTACAATGTTTCTAGGTCTCAAACTACCTAGTTAGGTTTAAGGTTATGAACCTAAGGTCCCTGTCTAATTTCTTATTAACTTTCCTAATCATGTCTTAATTCAAAACACATCCTGACACATGCACTGAAAGGTAACTGTCTAAAATAAGTACAATTAAACAGTATAAAAGAATATACCGATATAAGCTAAGAGATCTCGAAGCGTTTACTTTGAAGTCGATATTGATATTGATGCCAATGCACCTCTAGTTTGAACCTGTGATGGAAAATAGAAGGGGGTGAGCTTTGGGAAAACCTCAGTAAGTAAACCACACAAGCATAGAAGTAATAACATACGCGATACTGAATTTTTAATCCATGTCTAATGCATTCCCATTCGATCATTCTTTCTTATCACTTATTTGAACCACAATTCGAAATTTATCGAAAGTCACATTTTCCCTAAGTTTACGGACTAGAATATTATCTAGACGTTGTCAAGTTTTTCAGGCAGAAAGGTATTTTGAAATACCTTAATTAGCCATCAAACTTGACCACCCGAACTGAATATACTCATAGATGTTCAAAATTCAAAACATAATTGAATGCAAAAAACCAAAGTTTAATGCAATCCACATTCATCCTTAAAACACAACCATTTTCGAAATCACATCACATAATCTGAAACATATCACATGTCGAAATATATTCATATATCGGAAACATTTCTTATTCAAAACATAACTTGTATTTGTAACTTATCACACATCTTATTTTGAACATAATCTATATTGGAACATCTTCCTTATCCAGAACATGTCTTGTATCTGAAACATATTCACATTTGAAGCATATTCTTTATCTAGAATACATTTCATATTCGAAACATATTTCTTATCTGAAATATATCACTCCTAAATATATTCATATATTAGAAACATGTTTCATATTCTGAAACCCTCTTCATAGTTCAAAACGTAGTTCTTATGCCAAAATATACTTTATAATTCGAAACGTATATCATACTTTCTTTGCTAACTATTCTAACCCGTTAGTAGGGACACTGCTGACTATTATATCCCGTCAGCTGGGGGTACATCACTAAGTATTATCATCCCCGTTAGCAGGGGCCACAACATATTTATTCCATATCATTATGATATGTTTTGTGAACCAAGCTCATGTTTGTAAAACATTTTCAAAAACATATTTCATACTTCAAAACATTTTTCACATTTTGAAACACAATTTAATTCATATTTCAAAGTTCAAAATATATTTCATATGATCACTATTTTAACCCGTGATCAGAAAAATATCAGAGTCTCAAAATATATGACCATTGCTAACTATTATAACCCGTTAGCAGGGCTCGAAATTGGCGACTATTATATTTCCCATTAGCAAGGGTCGAAACATTGCCAACTATTATATTCCTCATCAACATGGGCTAAAACATTGTCAACTATTATGTCTCGTTAGCAAGTGTCGAAACATTACTAACTATTATATCCCATTAGTAAGGGCTGAAACATTACTATTTATATCGCCAATAGCAGGCTGTATCATTGCTAACTATTATATACCCCGCTTGTAGAGGTCGAAACTGGTCATGACTAACTATTATCGTCTATCAGATAAGGCAAAACATTTACTTGTGAAAGCTATCAAAATGCATGTTCTGAAGTCACTACTAATCACAATGTGGATAAAAACAGAGTTAGCTTAAATCCAAAACACAGAAACGTATTTCTCACATACTTTCAAAACATGCCATGAGTGAGATTTTAAAGCTTCTTTAATGCGGGTATAAACCAATGCAAGCTTTCTAAATCCCACAGAATCATAATATGCATCGAGATGCAATTTTAAATCAAAATAAGGTTCATATAAGAACATATCTTTTTCGATAATCTTATCACCGATATTTTCACATACTTATAACACTTAGGATCCTTAGACATCATTTGCTTTTGCCCTAGGACCCGATTTAATCCGTTCGATGCTACCTCGCATCAAAGGAATTAATTTGTACCTTAAGATGCTACTCCCAATGATCACTTATCCATTCGATATTCTTATCCAAATTAAGTACATATGGTTCAATAAAAATCGTATCATGTTCATTTATCAAAAATTCTAAAACCGTATAGTTCGATATATTATTCACAAAGTTCAATTATTGGATCATACGAATATAGGCGAAGTCCATAAGTGTATCCTGATAAAGGCTTTCCCATTGAAAGTATTAGTGAGCCGAAACTACCTCGAAAACTAAGGTGTTACCTATGGTCACAGATCCAAAAGTCTCCAATCCTAGCGATTAGCCAGAACTAGAACCTATCACTACAATGTCGGACAAGCCAAACTACCATTATAAGAGTCGTAAACTCAAGGCTATTGTGATGCCCCGGAAGCGCAAAAAGAAGAGCTAACTTTTTTCTTTAAATTCTTATTTTCCTACTTAGGTTGCGTTCCTATACAGTGTAGGTTACTTAATTCTTCCTTATTTAATCCTTTACTCGTTTTAGGTTTGCTTAAACTTCAACAGCACAACCTTTTATATTTTAAACCTACCTCCTTGCAACAAACAACAATTTATAATCGCAAGCAATTGATTTTATTCTCTTAACCTTATTATCCTCTACCATACATATACTTCATAACTACATCATCGACATTTACTACTTCCGAATCATTTACATACTAATCCATAAGACAATTGATTTTATCCCAAAAGTATATATATACAAACCTGTATATGTACATTACTAATGTCTGGAAATACATCTCAGAGGATATACCTGAGCGTATACTGTGTAACGACCCAAATTTATGAATTTTGGTTGGGTTACAAATCGATATTTGGTCAGAATAATAATTTAGTCTGATTAATTTTCTTTCGTAGTAACAAATTTTAAACAAAATATATATTCACATTCCCCAAACACATCTTGTATGCATTACTATACTTAGAAAAATTTTAGATACAAAATAATTGTTTAAACCTGGGGATACCTTCGATGCAGAAATATGCTCCGCGAAATCATAACTGTGCGGAATGCCTTACTAACGGAAGCGATCCAAACTACAGTGGGGCTTTGGTAGAGGAAAGTAAGGGGGTGAGCTCAACATGCTCAGTAAGAAAAAACCATATAGTAGGTAGATAAATACACTACCTAAATATATATATATATATTTATATTTGCCAAATCCGGAACATTTTCACAGAGTACATAAATAGTTCAGCAATTTTCACAAATACCAAAAACAGATTTCATAACAGAACACAAATCGGTAGTGAAGTTAGCTACTGTGGTAAATACAAAAATTTCAGAGGTTCCAATAGCAAAATAAACAGATTTCCAGATATCTCAGTTCATGCAGACAATTTAGAGAAATATTTCAAATAAACACAGAGGCACTACCAGTTTCGAAAAATCAAAGTCGAAAAAATCCATGGCAATTTCAATATGAAAATGGGATTGAAATCAATGTCATTTCTAAAACTTTAAACAACTTTTAAAATCGACGACGATGTGGCACTTTGGTCATGCAGGATTCAAAAGGTGGCCCACACGGTCTTTTATGTATTAAAATATTCCTACGAAAATATAATCACACAGTCATTTCAGAAGTTTAAATAGACGAGACAAGACTATATCAGATATCAGAAATGACAATTGGCCAATGTCGGTGACTCTGAGCAATCACGGGCCAAGTGTGCCCGGATGTCAATCGTCGTGGGAGTGGTCAGCTACCCAAACGACTCACAGATCCAAATGTCCAAAGACCAAAAACAGAATCAGGAACACTGTACATCGTACTCGTGGAACTCAAAAACAGATACAGAACATACAGAAATACAGCATGATCTCACCAACGTCTTTATCTCAAAATCAGTGTGAGACGGATCGTACGACACATAGTCAGTACGCACTCAAGCACATATCATCAGAATAACTTTATAAGCAAATCATTTCCTTTAAATCGCTTATAAATTCAGTTCATTTTATAAAACAATTCAGAAGAGGTTGACTAACTTTTTTTCTCTTGGTTAAAAATGCCAATAAAAAAGCTATGATGAGTAAAACTAAAAAATTTCGATTTAAAATCAATAATTATAATTATCGAGATTTTTATCTAAATAAACCAAGTAAATTTATATCGGTAGTTGGGTCGATCTACGGAGTTTAAAATTCCCTTAAATTCCAAAACGTAAATTCGGCATTGGGTTCTCTATATTCCGGTAACTAGGAAATTTAGCCTAACAATTGTATAACTACAAACACATAGAAATTACGTATGTTTAACTCTAGCAGCAAGAAGAATTTTCCTTACCTCCGCAGTCCGTAATGCCTTTAGTGACAGGAGTCTGTGGGTACAGTCTGCTCAGGTTATTTCCACTGAAATTTTGTACCAGTATTTAAAAAATGCAAACCGATATTTTCGACTGTTTTTTCCTCAAGTTTTTCCCAAATTCTTTGCATCTTTTTCTCTATTCCAAATATATATATATATATAAATATATATATATATATAAATTCCCTTTTTTTTGGTTACTGTTCACCCATTTTATTTAAAACCTTCTCGCCATTTTCTTCTTCTTTTTTCTCTTTGTTTTCTTTACCGAACATCACTATTCATCATTTGCCATAATTCTTCTCGTTGCCCTTCCTCTTTCTCTCCTCTCGGCTATCGTCTTCATCACCACCATCGTCCTCAACTCACATCTTTCATCTCCTGCTACCACCTTCCAGCTGTCAGACCTGGATTTTTTTGTAGCTTATTTCCTTATGATTCCTATGTGTATGAACACTATGTAATTATGGTTGAATCATAAGAAGAGTATTTACTAGATTTAAAGTGTTAATGAAATGAATTAACACGCAAAAGCTACATAAAATGCCTAATGTGGATGATAAGTATCACAGGCTAAACCGAGTCATTCTAAACCATTCTGACTGAAAATAAGAACTTAAAATAAGAGAGCGTAGAGAGCTCATGAAGGAAAGTCAGCTTGATTTAGACCCGAACATACAAATGAGAGTAAAAGCTAAAAAGGGTAAAATGGACCTTTTCGACGAGAAAAGGAGTTTCGGGTGAAATTATCCACCGGGAGCGGTTGGAATATAAAGACGAGAGTGTAAGACATGATATAAAACACTTTCAAAAATTTAAGAAAAAGTCAACTTAGTCAATGGTTAAGGAAAAAGTCAACTATAGTTAAGAAAGTGGACTTTTCCATAGTTGACTAATCAAGATTAGAAATTAACCTAAGTGTGGAGAAAAATTTGGGGAAAAATATTCTTGGCTAGAATACAAGATAATCATCCCCGGAAGTAAGAAAAATTTATTCGAAAGGATTCCAGAATAAATTTAATGGTTAAAAACGTAATGGGCCTAAGGTGAAAATTTTAAAGCCCATTAAGGCATACTAAACGTATATCGAAATTTTTAGGTCCTTTAGACCGAATTGTTGGACCAATTGATCGGCCAAATTTTGAGACAATAAAAGGCCCGAGGTATAGTAAAAATTTCAGCCTGAAAGCCCATTAGGAAAGCCCAAATCAAGAAGCCCAATTGGAAAAGCCCATGAGATAAATATCTAACTATAGTTAAAGTTAACTATGACTCATAAGGTGACTCATGGTTCAGATTTGGAAAGTCAAGCATAGTGGCTGAAAAGTAAGGCTTAATGGCTAAGTAAGTGGCTTATAAATGCAGCCACACCATTGTCTTCTTCATCACACATTTTCGGCTAGAGAAGAACACCATTGAAACATAACCATCCAAGCTTTCTCTCACTAGAAATCACTAGGAATTAGTCATATTTGGAACTTGCATTCTTCATGGAAGTTGTTCCAAATTGAAAGGAGATTAACATATGTTGGAATTGGCTATCAAGGAGCCATAGAGTGCAAACCGAGAGCCTACAAAGATTCGGCCAAAAGGAGAACACTACAATTGGTATATTTTCTAATTTCCAATTTCATATATGTTAATGTATGAATGATTTCAAGTATGTTGATATATGTTTTAAGCATTGAAACATATTAAATCACCATTAAGAGGGTTAGGCCGAGAGTGATCAATGAGATATTGAAATATGTCAATTGGATTTTAAGACATAAATGGATTAGTACACATGTATTAATGTTAATGGTATAATTAGAATTAATCAAATTGATTAATTAATACATGTAAATTATTGGCAATCAAGGTGTTTGATAAAATGCCTAAATGAACAATAGGATGATTGGTAATATTGCCTACCAAGTGTATGTGAAAATGCCTAAGTGAAAATGGCTAGGAAATAGGCATGTATGGCATGCCATGGTGGAAACCAAGAATGGCTAAGCTCTCGGCCAAGGCATGTGGCCAAGAGGCCCAATGGGCCAAGCCCAATATTTTTAGGCCCAATAGGGTGTAATGGGCCTAAGACAAGCCCAATAAGATTTGGTGGGCCCCACAAGCCCAATAGGCCCAACAAAAGTAAATAGTAAAATGGAAATGGGCTTAAGGCCTATTAGGCCCATTAAGGATTTTTAAGGCCCATCAAGGGAAATTAAACTGTATGAATGTGTAATACAGTAGGAAAATGATAATTAACCTGAGGAATGGTTATTTACAGCTCCGGAGTTTACATCGAGAGCTGATCGGACTGCGGGATTTAGCGGCACCGAGGAAGCGAGGTCACTTGACGTGATCCGAGGTAAGGAACTTTTGCAAGTAGTTAGAGATACCTGCACGTATTTTCAACTGCTTCTGCATTCACTTAAAAACTCTGAGGGTCAGAGAAAGTGAATAATAATTATTGCAACCCGATAGTGGCAAATTACGATTTTGCCCCTAGTTAGTCAAAAAGTCAACTTTTGTGAGAAGTTGCAAAAAGCATGGAAAATACTATTGTGAGTGTTTAAATGCTATTAGCATGAAAATAAATAGATGGGCTAATGATTTTAAGGTTGATATGACTTAAGCACACTTGTAGTGCTGATTTTACTATTTTGTAAACAATCCCTTTTAAATAGCCATCTATCATCTTATGTGAGAATGAATCGTGCTAGAGCACAGCTCGCACTGGGATTCATATGTTTTCCACATAACATTAGTGCCGGATTTTGATACGCACTAGATTTTCATGACATGCATGATAGAGTACTGGAGTTTTACTCGTACTCAGCTTTGAATGATATATGCATGACAGAGTGCTAGAGCGTGGCTCGTACTCGATTCTTCATGGTTTATACATGACATAGTACTGGGAGCGATTGTTCGTACTTGATTTTGATATTGTGCATAGCATAGTACTGGGAGCCATTGCTCGTACTTGATTTAATACATAAACTATGCATTGACCTAGTTGCTAGAGATTGCTCGCACTAGAGTTGAGTTTTATGATGTGAAACAGTGTTTGAGCGACTGTGAGTCGCACTCAAGACGCACACTGTATGCGATATGTAATACATGTTGAAACCCATGCCTGAGACCTTGCGTGACTGTGTGTCATAGCTAGAGAGGATATCCGCATGAGGTTGGTATAGACGTGGTATGATATTTCCATAGGCGCGAGGGCTAAGACCTCTATTAGGCACCCTAACTGTGATGTTGATAAGTTCCACGGGTGTGAGAGCTAAGTCCTATGGTAGGCACTCTGGCCGTGAGAACGGGTCCACGGGTGTACTTTGTACCGTGTCTGAGTGGCACGAGGTGTACGCTGTTTCGTGTGTTGTTATGGAGTTGAGGAGGATATAGCTGGCGGTTGTGATGGACTGACCCCCCTCCCGTTACAGCGGTGATGCCCCGCACACCTAGTACTGTGTTGCTTGGGATCACATCGGATATGATCATAATCCAGGATACTATTTACATGTACCACAGAGTCTTACATGATATATCACCTTAGTTGATTTACTGATTTAAACTGCGGACAGACCTGAGGGATGGGTCGGACTCCGATTTGTGTTGTGAATCATTTGATGCCATATTTATATGTGATTTAAATATGCATGGCATGATTTACATAAAGGCATGATTTATATATAAATGCATTGTGTTGCACTACATGCGTACTTTTGAGAAATAAAGCATGATTTCTGTACATGGGATTTATTCTGTACAAGTACATATATATTATATTTCAAGACATGCTTTTAAAGTGAGTTAAGGAAATAATGTTTTCAAGGCATAGCACTATTTTGAGTAGATAGTGTGGATATCTACTTGCTTGCCTGATTTCCTTACTGAGCGCGTTATGCTCACCCCCCTTTTCTTTACATCTCTCTACAGAGCGTCAGTAGAACGAGAGTTATCGTGGGAGAGTGTCCCAGAGTCCACTGCTAGTTCCTATCGATTCATCAGGTATACTTATTATGTACAGTTGTGTATCTAAACATAGAAACAGCACAGTGATGTATACGTTATATATTATGGGGAATGTAATCGTATTAGATTTTATAAAATCTTACATATATAATAAAAGCAACTACAGTCAGAATTAATATATTGACATGTATGTATGAGAATGGATATTATGGTAAGTGAAGACTCTGACATCGAATCACAGCCCAACCAGTGAAGAGAGGAAAGGTAAGTTAAAAAAAATGCGAAAAATTTATTGTGGTTTTTGGTTAAAGTCAAGGATTGAAACTGGGGTCCTGACACCAGCCCGTGCCTATCCCCTATTCACGGTCTTCTTACTTCTCCTCGACGTTGTCTATCATCATCACCTTTCTCGACGATGCAACCTCCTTCATCATCGTCATCACGTCTCGACCATCATCCTCCTATCACCGCCAACTCCAACATTCTCCTACTATCACTGTTTCCAGCATCCTCCTCCGACTCCCATGTTTATCATCTTCTTAAACCCCAACCTGAGTGCCACCCGAGAGACTCTAACCAAGTCGTCCCATTTCTGTTTAAGGCTCAGAGGACTATTGCTCCTTCTCGATTTATCCAGTTGTTCAGTAAGTCAATTTCCTTGATCACTCCTTTTACTCTCAACCATCGTCTCCCTCCTTTGTTCTCGGTTTTCTCCACCCATTTCAACCTTCCTTACTTCCTTGTGAAAATTTTTATATATATATAACTTTAGCATTGCCCCTACTCTCTCCTGGTATCTTTACTTCTCCCAGTTTCCTTGCATTTTTATACTTACAATATACCAAACAGAAAGCATGATGAGGGAGGTCTGGTGGCGTGAGGTTGGAGAGAAAAAAATGGGGATGGGTTCGACCAATTCAGCTTTCCTTCTGTTTCTTCCTTCCCACCAAAACCATCTCATCTCCACCTAATCTTGCTTGCCGATTCTGCTGCACTTTACTTCATTTTCTTTTTCTTGTTTTCCTCATGTCCTCCAACCACCCTTTTATCACATTACTCTCCTGTTTTTAGCCAGACTTTTTGCTTCCTTCTCGACTTAACCAGATAGTTATATCCCTCAGAGTTTTTTGTTTCTTCTGTCTTTTGTTGTTGCAACGTCAATTGTCAGTTGGCTTTCATCAAATCAGTTGATTTAAGGATATGCTCTTGCCCATCTCACATCTCTTTCCACTGGATATTGCATGGCCAGGCAGTCTCATTACTCTCGATTGTTTCCCTTGCCTCTCTTTTGTTTTGTGGTTTCGTTCATCTCCTTTCCTTTTCATTCACTCAATACTATATATATTATTATTCACTGAGTCCACCATTCCCCAAATCCTGACATTTCCTACATTTAAATCTTATGTATATATTATATACATATATATATGTACATACATACTTCTTACATGGTTGTTGAAGGGGCTATCGGGTTTGGCTCTTTAATTGAGCCAATTCCATTTCTAATGTATATGTATATATATATATATATATATATATATATATATAAATATATATATACATGTGGACTTACATTCATACATATATGCATACACACACACACACACATATATATATATATTCATCCCTATATTCAACTTAAGGAATAATCAAACATGACCTTTAAAAATATATATATATTCATGTACTTGTTGAATTTTCTTGGTAATATAAAAAGAATTTAACTTCATATATTTTACTTGATTGTAGTGTAATGTGGCATTATACTTTACTTAGAAGTCTTGTCATTTTGTACTTATTCACATTACAAGTTTTAATACTCTATTTAATTGAATTCTCCTAAGCTTTTCATGTTAAATAAGAATTTAAATAAATTTAAATTCTCTCAGGTCTCAAAATGTAAAATAAAATTGAGTTTAAATCTTTGAGTAAGGATTTGTATCTTCAATTCCAATGGCTACATTGTTATTCATGGATAAATCCCAACTTATGAAATTCAGGGTATTTACATTCTCTCCACTTTAAGAAATTTGGTCCCCAAATTTAAAATTGCTTCAGTTTTCAAATAAGTTTGGGTATTTCTCTTGCATCAAGCTTTCCAATTTCCACGTAGCCTCTCCCAAAATATGATACTGCCACAACACCTTAAATAAAGGAATTATCTTAAACCGCAATGTTTTTCTTCCCTGTCCAATATCCAAATTGGCCTTTCCACATCCTCCCTCCACTCCAGCGGTTCATATTTAATCACATGTGTTGGATCTAGATGATACTTGCGTAGTATTGAAACATGGAAAACGTTATGAATACTCGTTAATTTTAGCGGTAACGCCAACCTCTAGTCTTCCTTTTTATCTAAGATCTCGAAAGGTCCAATATAACGGAGACTTAGTTGTCCTTTCTTTCCAAATCTCATTATACTTTTAGATGGAGAAATTTTCAAAAACACCAAATTTTTTACTAAAAATTCTAAGGGTCTTCGTCTTTGGTCAGCATAACTCTGTTGCTTCTTTTCGAGTTATTCTCAACCTTTCACAAATTAATTGAATATCTTCAGAAACTTGCTTAACCAAATCGGGAACAATTATCTTCCTTTCACCCACTTCTTCCATCCAATCGGTAAGTAACATTTTTTGGTTATACTACGTTTCATACGATGTCATTCCAACACTTGAGTGATAATTGATTATATGCAATCTTTGCTAATTGGCAATTGGTCCTTCCAGAAGCCTTAAAATTCTAGGTACATGCTCTCAATTCCATATTGGCATGGCTAAGGTGGTAATAACCCCATAGGCTTCTGTACTCTACCTTAACCTGCTGACTTATGAGACTCTTGTCACACTTCCAGTTATACTTCTTATCGTACTTGGTTGCCAATATACCTTCAGGAGATTTGATAAATCTTTACTATTCTCTAAATGTGGGGTATATCTCTGTAAATGAGTCTCCGACGACATCAATTCCTCTAACTATAGATCATTTGGTACACAATTCTATTTTTAAATCTCAATAAATTATAAGTACCAATACTCAATCTAGTTGCAGCACCCATCTGGGTTTGACCAGCCACATCAATGCAGTATTTATCATATCGTTGTGCCTATTCGATTCGATCAATCAAGTCTAGTTTTAACTGTTAGGCTAGCCACCATGTAACTAATGTCAGTGTTAGGGAAGAACCACATTCAAGTTGAGGTCCTCCAATACTTCAATAACTCATGTCCCTAACCAATATACATAATGCCATCCTGAAATCACTTCTGCTCAAAGAACTAACTCGAGTCATTCCCTCTTTCTTATATTAGACAACCTTTGTGAAATTTAATATTTAAACCTTCATGATCAGTAGAATTGTAAGACCCGATTTTATTTATAACTTGAAATAAAAAAATGCAATAGGATTGAAATGGTATTTCCGAACACGTGCAAAGGCAAAACGATCAAAAGATCGAAAGTCGGTATAAATTCGAGAAGAAAATTTAATTAAAAATATGGGATTGAGAAATCTTGATCAATAACGAAGAAATAATTAAATTTTAGGTTAAATTGATCAAGATATGAATTTATTGGAATAAACTAAAATTTTTGCATAGAAAAATAATCCCAAAAATAATTGAAAAATATACCGAAAAGCTGAAATAAGACCGAGAAATTTATTTATTGAATAAATGAATAAAATAATAATTTTTTAGATATTTTGGATTTTTAATAATAAAATATTGATTAAAATAAAAATAAAAATAAATAATAAACAAAAAAATAAAATAAGTAAAAAAAAGAGAAATAGAATTAGTGTCGCGCGATATCGTGACAGCCATTTCGGCTTCCCCAAAATTGACGGAGAGTGGCGGCGATGGAGGGTGAGGTGACCGGCAAAGCAAGGCCAGCACTGAGGGAGCCTCCACCAGCCAGCATGCGCCCCCAGCCATCAAAAATCGTATCAAACGACGAATGGAGAGAGAACCGAGAAGAGAAAGAGAGTTTCTCGATGACCGGCGTCGATTTAGGCCCGGCCACCGCCAGCCGAAGGTGCGTGACGCCAAGACCGACCAATCAACGGCTGAATCAGTTGGTAGAACAGCGGCCAGTGCCGACAACGGAGGAAGAAAGGAAAGCCACCGACGTCGAAGGAGAGAAGAGTTGGACCGATCACTTTTAGGTGAGCTCGGACGAAATCGACCCCAGATTCGAGCTACGGATGAACTCGCAGAGCTGTTAGCGACGGAAGCTAACGGAGAACCGGTCGATGAGGCACCAAACCGGACTGAACCAGCGGTCTGAACCAGGTTGAACCGAACCAAACCGGTTCAGCCAAAAAGAAAAGAAAAGAAGGAGAAAAAAAGGGAAAAAGAAAAGAGAAAAAATTGAGAAAAAATTTTAGTGATGCAATCAAGGTACGGGTAAGTCGATAAATGCTCGATATTGACCGATTTAAATTTTAAAATATTTAATTTGATTAATATCCGACTGGAAATTTACCCAAAAAAATATTTAATTATGTAGCTCGATAATTGACGTCAAACGAGGACTCGAGTCAGTCTCGATTTGCGTATTATCATGGAATCACGGGTAAGTAACCTTTATTTATGACAATTTTGCATCGTTATGCCTGATTGATATTTACCGCATAAATTACGGATTTAATTTTCATATTAAATGAATTAAATTCTAAAAATTTAGATAAATTGTCGTAAATAATTCATTAAGCTATCCGAGAATTTAGAATGAGGCTCAATGAATACGGATGGGCCCAGTGAGCTCAATAGGCCTCGATAATATGAATAGTAAGTGGAAAAAATGGGCTTAAGGTCGATTAAGGCCCATTATGGTACAATCGAGCCCAATATGGGTAAACGGGCCCAATGATTTAAATTAAGCCCAAAAAATATGAAATACAATTAATTGTATTGTAATTTGACCTGATGAATATTTATCCGTAGTTTCGGAGATTGGATTGGGAGCAAATCGGACTACATGATGAGTCATCAGTGAAAAGGTCAGATAGTACAGAAAAATGAGGTAAGGGAATTGTGTGAGTAGCTTGAGGTAGTTACGCGTATTTTAATAGTTTTTGTATACACTAAATATGTATGTATACCCTAATTATGTATAAGGTCCTAAAAATGGTTTAAAGATTTTAAGGACTCGAAATAGTTAAAGACTATTTTACCCCTATTGAGGGAAGTTCACCTAAGGATGGTGAAACCATAACATGCACGAAATGCATGATTTAAGGAATTTTCTGATTTAAGGAATTTTCGTGGTTTTTAAACAAAGTAAATCGATAGATTGACCAGTAATTGCATAAATTTCACAAGATAACACTACGTAAGTGTTATTTATACTTAAATAAAATTTCTTTGGAAAACGGGCCAACTATCAAGTTTATATGAAAACAGATAGTGCCGGCACGTAGCTTGTACTATATCTATGTTTGTGAGTGTGCATAAATGTGCTTGAGCGGTTGCTCGCACCGACTTATGTGACATCATATGCATGAAATGTGCGAGAGCGGTTGCTCGCACTGATTTTTATTCTTGTGAAATGCATGAGAAGTGCTGGAGCCTAGCTCGTACTCTGTTTTGACATGATTTGACAGGTTTTGAATGTTTTGACGTGATATGCATAAAATGGTGCTGGAGCAATTGCTCACACTAGTTTTTTATGATTTGACATGCGTGAGAGATGCTGGAGCTTAACTCGCATCCAGTTTTGATATTAAATTGCATAAAGCTATACTGGAGCCTTGCTCGTACATGATTTAATCGATTTAATTGCATAAAGCAATGCTGGAGTGTAACTCGCACGAGATTTGATTTATTTATGCATAAAGCCGTGCTGGAGTGTAACTCGCACGAGATTTGATTTATTTGAGCATTCATTTATGCTGGAGTATTGCTTGCACATGATTTTATATGGATTTATAACTCATTTTAAAGTCGTACTGGAGTGCTACTCGTACGCAGATTTTATTGATTTTTATAAAATTGTGCTAGAGCTGCGCTCGCACGAGGTTTTCAGATATCATGAATATGCATGGAGTCGTGCTAGAGCTTTGCTCACACAGGGATTTATATTACATGCATATAGCCGTGTTGGAGCCTCTTGTAGACTGTGTGTCATAGTGAGATGATATGCTCACACGTGCATACTGAGACAGAGATGATATGGGTGGATAAGACCTATTGCAGGCACCCCTGATTGACCTTGGGTTCACAAAATACGTTGTACCGTGTATATCACGCGGAGTACGCTGTACCGTGGGGATGGTTGGAGTGGAGTGGCATTAGCCACAAGGTAGCAAGCCTTGCCCTCGTAATCCTGATGTTATGCTATTCTGGCGGGTAAGAGCGACCCACCTTCCGTTTCAGGTGTGATACCCCGCACACTAGGTACCGTGTTGCCAGGGATCACTAGGTTATGGCCATAGTCCTTGTTGTTACTGATCGTCACCTACTTGTCTCACATGATATAACTATTGGTTGATAGACCAGGGTAGACCCGAGGGAGGGGTCAGGCCCCCGATTTTATGATTTTTACGATATGTGACCCTAAAAGAAGGTTATTTTATAACCGAAGATTTATAATTAATTTTAACGAATTGTTTTATGAGATGATTGACCCGAAAGGGTTAGTTTATACTGCAGTTTTAATGAAATGATTTTAATGCAGTAGCATGATGTGTTTTCCATGCTTTAATGATAAATTCATGAAATGATTGTATCTCATGATTTGTTTTATATCGCATAAAATAATGCATGATTTTGATTTAATTTATGCTAAGTATGATTTAATGATGTCACATAAAATGCTATTGATGCATGAATTACATGATTTATATATGCACAAATAGTTTTTGATAAACTATGTCATGGATATATACATGATTTTGTGCTTGAGATTTTAATGAAAAGAAATGGATTTTAAGGGTATGGCATTATGAGCATGTAGATAGTGAAGCTATCTACTTACTTGCATAATTGCCTTACTGAGCGTGTGGTTTCTCACCCCCCTTATTTTCTCATCTTTTCAGAGTACTCGCAATAGTTATTGAGAGGCTGAGGACTTGCAATCTTGGTATCCACTGCTTCCCATTGAGTGACAGGTATACACATTTGTATAGTTTTGTATCTAAATATGTAATGCACAGGACTGTAAACGTATATGATGTCGGGGATGTAAGGTTAAGTAAATACCATTGTGTATGTATTTATTTAAAGTCAAAAGATAGTAAACTCTGATATATGAATGTGAATATGGAAATGGAATGGTAAATAGGTGAGAGGTGACTAACATCGAATCATAGCCCAACTATTTGGTATGATGGTCACGATGAGAGAAAGGTAAGAATTAAATAATAAATTAAAAAGTGAAAAAATTTACTCTGATTTTTAGATAATTTGGGTCGTGACAGTTTTAATGGTATCAGAGCTGAGTTGGCCTGATATGAGTCGGTGTTAGTGGTTAAGAAAGTTTACATCCCCATGTACCGTGCATTATTTAGATACAATTGTGTAAATTGAGATGGAAGTGCAGCTAAGAATTTGATTTTTGAATGCAAGAATATAGACTCATTAACTGATAGTCGCTGTGGTAGAAGGGCGAGTACACGAGCTCGAGGCGTAGAGGTAGGCTCGAGAGTCGTACTGAGTCACCACATGAGACTCAAGATGAGATTGACGTGGAGGCTAATGTTAAGCATGCCCCACAGAGTCCGGCATAGTGATCGGACAGAGTCCGACAGAGAGACCGGACAGTATTGAGACACGTTTCGCGAGGTTAGAACGGAGTGTGGAGAATATTTTATGAGCTATTTGCTCCGAGTATACGAGAGATATGAGGGTGAGTCGGAGCATTGGAGGAAGTCCGCTCGACCCATTTTAAGAGTTAGACATCCAAAATGGAAAGGAAAATAATTCTAGATGTATTCTGGTGACAGAATATCTCGAACACTTAAAGGAAATGACAAATGAAATTATTTACTCTGACCTAGAGGCACTGGTTGATTGATGAGTATGAACCTCAGTTTATATTCCTGGGCAGATATAACTCGAACACGATGAACAATGAGAGTCGGGATGTCTAAAAGTTCATGGAAGGGCTCATATTGTCGATTAAAGTTCGATTAGCCCATTAGATATCACTACCTATGCCGAGGCAGTGCGCAGACTACAGTTGTGTGAATAAGATCATGAGTTGTACGTCTCTGAGATTGAGAAAGGTAGTAAGGGCCGAAATAGAGACAAAAAGAGAATAGTGGATGACAGAGATGTCAGAACGAGAAAAAAAGTAGTTTGGTAAAAGCTTAGAGCTATTGAGTCACGAGGTAAGATGATTGGTAAAGCCCCAGTGTATTCAATTTCAACACTTTGACAGGTATTGTGATTGGAGGACCCCGACTTGCTCCATAACAGTGTAGCAGTGTAAGCAGTGTAATAGTGTAGCAGTGTAGAATATGTGGTAGTTACCACGAAAATAAGATGTTGGATAAGGGCGAGTGTATGCCTTGGACCAGGACACTACTGATGTTTCATTTGATGTGGTGGAAGATACCACATTGGTTGTAAATAATGAAGTAATTATTTTAAGTAATCCTAGTGCCACACATTTATTCATACCGCCTTCAGTTGCTTATAAGCTAGGAAAAGATGTGAAGCCTATACCCTTAGACAAGATGATGATGGTTAGATGATTATCACTAACTGAATATGGGTATAGAGATTGTAAGTTGAAAATAGGGGTGAAAACATCACTGAAAAGTGTACTATAAGTTAGACACATAATGAAAGAGGTTGTTATAAGTGATATATGAAAGGAGATAAGTTTGAGATGTGATAAATCCTGAATACGAGATATATTGGAATAAGAGGTGTATGCAAGGTAAGAATATCTTTGATATGTAAAGTAATTTGGATTAAGCGATATGTAGTGAATATAGATTGCAACCAAGTATAAGGGGTGGATATACCCATAACCAGTCTATGTGGTCAAGTCTGAGGGTTAATAAAGGTATTTCAAAATACTTCCCTGCCTGAAGATTTGACAGCGTCTAGAAGCGCACTCATAACCTATAAATTGAAATCGACAGTCGTAATGTATACATTTAAAATTTGGGTACCTTTACTGGTACGATAAAGAAATATAAAATTCGATAAATCATAAAGGTTTAAAATTTAAAATTTTATAAAAGCCATTAATAAAAAAAAAGGAAATGACGCGGGTTAGTAGCTTGAACGGAAGCGATTTTGAAATGACATTAGACGTTTTTGTGTACATAAGTCAAGGATATGGGTGATTGAAATATTGAGTGGAACTCAACTACGATGAGGTATTTAAAACCTTACCTGGACCGATTGGTTGTCATCTTTAGCGATGATATTTTGATGTATTCGAAGTCCAGGGAAGAGCATGAGTAGCAATTGGAAACTGTCTCATAGACGAGGTGTTGTGATTTTCTCGAAATGGGCTGCTCAGTTGATACGTCTCATTTGGAAAAAGATTGCATACGAGTGGGATGATAAGTATAAAAATGGCTTCTGTGAATTTTGGTATATTGAAGTAATAAACTGACCACCGTAATTATTCTCACCATAACCAACAGCTCAAGAGGTTTCAGTGTGTATGGATACCTCAAAATAAGAATTGGGCTGTGTATTGATGTAAAATGGGAAGATAGTCGTTTATGGATCCAGATAGTTCAAGGACCATGAGAGAGACTATCCGACCCATGATTTAGAGTTGGCAGCCGTAGCGTTTGCACTTAAGGTATGATGCCACCACTTAAATGGTAAGAAATTTTTGGTATGCACTGATCGTAAAAGCCCCGAGTATCTGTTTTAATAGAAAGAGTAGAATATGAGATAACCAAGAGGGTTAGAGCTTCTAAGGATTATGATTGTGAACATTGTACCACCCAGGAAAAGCTAATGTAATGGCTGATGCCTTGAACAGAAAGAGCCTCGGGATGGTATTATATATGATGGTCAGGGAGCGTGAGCTGCTAGAGCAGTTGTGAGCCTCGGTAGTGATGTGAATCCCTTCTGATGATAACGGTGATTTTATGACAGCTAGCCTGAGGATAGAACCAAATTTGAGTGACCGAATTTGCCAGGCTTAGTGTGATAATCGGCATGGTGTCGATAGTGTGAGTCAGATTCAGAAGGGTATAGTGACAGAGTTCACAGTGAGTGATGATGACTTACAGAGGAGAGGTTCAGAGAAAGTATAAGTGCTCCTCAAGACCACAGCTAATAAGATAGTGTTATTGGTAGAAGCTCACTCTTCGGGATATACAGTGCATCCGAGAAGTAACAAATATATCAAAATTTTTGAAAAAGGTATTGGTGGTCAGGCCTGAAAAGAGACATTGTAAAGATTGTGGAGAAGTGTCTCGTATTCAGCAGAGTAAGGTAGAGTACTAGATGTATGCAAAGTTATTACAGCCTCTATCTATATTGATACGAAAATGAGAATAAGTTACCATGAATATTGTGATGGGTTATAGAGTACCCGGATAAATCACGAGGCTATCTGTGTGATAGTCGATAGATTGATTAAGTCTACCCACCTTCTGGCTAAGGAAATCTCCAAATAATCTAAGTACATAGGCGAATTTACGTGTAAGGAAAATTGTGGAACATTATGTAGCGTTCCAGTGAGCATAGTATCAGATAGGGATTTTCGCTTCACTTCCCGCTTCTGGGAATGTTTTTCAAGAAGCTATGGAAACTCGATTGTGTGTTAGCATAGCTTTCCGTCCTCAGACAGATGGTCAGTCAGAGAGGACTGTACATGTTTTAGAGGATATGATGAGAGTGTGTGTCATTGATTTTATAAGCTCTTGGGATGATCAATTGTTACTAATCGAATTCGCCAATAATGACAATTGTCACTTGAGTATCGGGATAACATGTTAAATGAGGCATTGTATGGCCGTACGGAGTTGTTTCCCCGATTTAGATAGGAAGAAGTGGGTGACAGATAGAGAATTGTTCCCAAATTGGTAAGATAAACCTCTGAGGATGTTCAGTTAAATTGTGAGAGATTAAGAACACCTTAGAGCAGATAGAAAAGCTATGCTGACAAGAGACAGAAAACCATTAGAATTCACCGAGGGTGAATCAGTATTGCGGCAGTTACAGGTCATAAGGACATAACGAGATTTAGAAAAAAAGGCAAATTGAGTTTCGTTAGATGGAATCCTCTGAGAGATTGGACAAAGTGGGAGATAAGGCCTATAGGTTAGCGTTACCACTTGGATAAACAGGCATCCACAATGAGTCCCATCTTTTGATGCTCCGAAAATATTATTCGGACCCAGCATATGTGATCGGATATGAGCTCCAACAGTTTAGCTCAATGTAATGTATGATTGGAAAATCGATCCGGGTATTAGCAGGAAGGAGAAAATGTTGAGGTTTAAGATGATCTCCCTAGTTAAGTATGTTGGTAGTATTACGCTCCGAAAAAAGTCACTTGAGAATGACAATTTATGATGCGATAGACGTACCCAGAGTTGTTTATGGACCCATTTGACTTGGTTCTAATTTGAAAGACCAAATTTCTTAAGTGGGGGAGATTGTATGACCTGATTTTATTTAAAACTCGAAATAAAAAATGCAAAAGGATTGAAATGGAATTCCCGAACACGTGCAGGGTAAAATGGTCAAAAGATCGAAAGTCGGTATAAATTCGAGAAGAAAATTTAATTAAAAATATGGGATTGAGAAATCTTTATCAATAACGAAGAAATAATTAAATTTCGGGTTAAATTGACCAAGATATGAATTTTTTGGAATAAATCAAAATTTTCGCATCGAAAAATAATCCCGAAAATAATCAAAAAATATATCGAAAAGCCAAAATAAGACCGAGAAATTCATTTATCGAATAAATGAATAAAATAATAAATTTTCAAATATTTTAGATTTTTAATAATAAAATATTGATTAAAATAATAATAAAAATAAATAAAAAATAAAATAAGTAAAAAAAAAAAAGGAGAAATAGAATTAGTGTCGCGCGACAACCATTTCGGCTTCCCCAAAACGGACGGCGAGCGGCGGCGATGGAGGGCGAGGTGACCGACGAAGCAAGGCCGGCACCGAGGGAGCCTCCACCAGCCAACATGCGCCCCCAGCCACCGAAAATCGCATCAAACGACGAAAGGAGAGAGAACCGAGAAGAGAAAGAGAGTTTCTCGGTGACCGACGTCGATTCAGGCTCGACCACCGCCAGTCGAAGGTGCGCGATGCCAAGACCTACCGATCAACGGCTGAATTGGTCGGTAGAACAGTGGCCAACGCCGACAACGGAGGAAGAAAGGAAAGCCATCGACGCCGGAGGAGAGAAGAGTCGGACCGGCCACTTTTCGGCTACCTCGGACAAGATCGACCAGAGATCGGAGCTACGGACGACCCCGCGGAGCTGCTGGCGACGGAAGTCAACGAGGCACTGAACCGACCGAACCAAACTGAACCGACGGTTTGAATCGGGTTGAACCAGATCGAACCGGTTCAGCCAAAAAGAAAAGAAAAGAAAGAGAAAAAGGGGAAAAAGAAAAAAGGAAAAATTGGAAAAAAAATTTCAGTGATGCAATCGAGCTACGGGTAAGTCGGTAAGTGGTCGAAATTGACCGATTTAAATTTCAAAATATTTAATTTGATTAATATCCGACTGAAAATTTACCCAGAAAAATATTTAATTGTGTAGCTCGATAATTGACGTCAAACGAGGACTCAAGTCAGCCTCGATTTACGTATTACCATGGAATCATGGGTAAGTAACCTTTATTTACGACAATTTTACATTGTTATGCGTGATTGATATTTACCGCATAAATTACGGATTTAATTTTTGCATTAAATGAATTAAATTCTGGAAATTTAGATAAATTGTCGTAAATAATTCATTAAGCTATCGAAGAAATTAGAATGAGACTCAATGAATACGGATGGGCCTAGTGAGCCCAATAGGCCTCGATAATGTGAATAGTAAGTGAAAAAAATGGGCTTAAGGCTGATTAAGGCCCATTATGGTACAATCAGACCCAATATGGGTAAACGGGCCCAATGATTTAAATTAACCCCATAAAATATGAAATACAATTAATTGTATTGTAATTTGACCTGATAAATATTTATCCGCAGTTTCGAAGATTGGATTGAGAGCAAATCGGACTGCGTGATGAGTCATCAGTGAAAAGGTCAGATAGTACAGAAAAATGAGGTAAGGGAATTGTGTGAGTAGCTCGAGGTAGCTACGCGTATTTTAATAGTTTTTGTATACACTGAATATGTATGTATACCCTGATTATGTATAAGGTCCTAAAAATGGTTTAAAGATTTTAAGGACTCGAAATAGGTAAAGACTATTTTACCCCTATTGAGGGAAGTTCACCTAAGGATGGTGAAACCATTATATGCACGAAATGCATGATTTAAGGAATTTTCTGATTTAAGAAATTTTTGTGATTTTTAAACAAAGTAAATCGATAGATTGGCCAGTAATTGCATAAATTTCACAAGATAACACTACGTAAGTGTTATTTATACTTAAATGAAATTTCTTTAGAAAATGGGCCAACTATCAAGTTTATATGGAAACATATAGTTTCGGCACGTAGCTCGCACTATATCTGCATTTGTGAGTGTGCATAAATGTGCTTGAGCGGTTGCTCGCACCGACTTGTGTGACATCATATGCATGAAATGTGCTAAAGCAGTTGCTCGCACTGATTTTTTTCTTGTGAAATGCATGAGAAGTGCTGGAGCCTAGCTCGCACTCTGTTTTGACATGATTTGATTGGTTTTGAATGTTTTGATGTGATATGCATAAAATGGTGCTAGAGCGATTGCTCACACTAGTTTTTTATGATTTGACAAGCATGAGAGATGCTGGAGCTCAACTCGCATCCAGTTTTGATATTAAATTGCATAAAGTCGTACTGGAGCCTTGCTCGTACATGATTTAATCGATTTAATTACATAAAGCCGTGCTGGAGTGTAACTCGCACGAGATTTGATTTATTTATGCATAAAGCCGTGTTGGAGTGTAACTCGCACGAGATTTGATTTATTTAAGCATTCATTCGTGCTGGAGCATTGCTCACACATGATTTTATATGGATTTATAACTCATTTTAAAGTCGTACTGGAGTGCTACTCGTACACAGATTTTATTGATTTTTATGAAACCATGCTAGAGCTTCGCTCGCACGAGGTTTTCAGATATCATGAATATGCATGGGGCCGTGCTAGAGCTTCGCTCGCACAGGGATTTATATTACATGCATATAGCCATGTTGGAGCCTCCTGTAGACTGTGTGTCACAGTGAGATGATATTTTCACACGTGCATACTGAGACAGAGATGATATGGGTGGATAAGACCTATTGCAAGCACCCCTGATTGAGCTTGGGTTCACGGAGTACGTTGTACCGTGTATATCACGTGGAGTACGCTGTACCGTGGGGATTGTTGGAGTGGAGTGGCATTAGCCACGAGGTAGCAAGCCCTGCCCTCGCAATCCTGATGTTATGCTGTTTTGGCAGGTAGGACCGACCCACCTCCCGTTTCAGGTGTGATACCCCGCACACTAGGTACCGTGTTGCCAGGGATCACTAGGTTATGGCCATAGTCCTTGTTGTTACTGATAGTCACCTACTTATCTCACATGATATAACTATTGGTTGATAGACCAGGGTAGACCCGAGAGAGGGGTCAGGCCCTCGATTTTATGATTTTTATGATATGTGAACCTGAAAGAAGGGTGGTTTTATAATCGAAGTTTTATAATTAATTTTAACGAATTGTTTTATAAGATGATTAACCCGGAAGGGTTAGTTTATACTGCAGTTTTAATGAAATGATTTGAATGCAGTAACATGATGTGTTTTCCATGCTTTAATGATAAATTCATGAAATGATTGTATCTCATGATTTGTTTTATATCACATGAAATAATGCATGATTTTGATTTAATTCATGCTAAGTATGATTTAATGATGTCACATAAAATGCTATTGATGCATGAATTACATGATTTATATATGCACAAATAGTTTTTGATAAATTATGTCATGGATATATGCATGATTTTGTGCTTGAGATTTTAATGAAAAGAAATGGATTTTAAGGGCATGGCATTATGAACATGTAGATAGTGGAGCTATCTACTTACTTGCATAATTGCTTACTGAGCGTGTGGTTTGCTCACCCCCTTATTTTCCCATCTTTTCAGAGTACTCGCAATAGTTATTGAGCGGCTGAGGACTTGCAATCTTGGTATCCACTGCTTCCCATCGAGAGACAGGTTATACACATTTGTATAGTTTTGTATCTAAATATGTAATGCACAGTACTGTAAACGTATATGCTGTCGGGGATGTAAGGTTAAGTAAATACCATTGTGTATGTATTTATTTAAAGTCAAAAGATAGTAAACTCTGATATATGAATGTGAATATGAAAATGGAATGGTAAATAGGTGAGAGGTGACTAACTCCGAATCATAGCCCAACTGTTTGGTAAGATAGTCACGATGAGAGAAAGGTAAGAATTAAATAATAAATGAAAAAGCGAAAAAATTTACTCTGATTTTTAGGTAATTTGGGTCGTGACAAGAATTCTATAATTCTTTGTCGCACAAGTAATGGTATCCTTACTTCATTGTGAATATTACGACTGTTAATTTCAATTTATGAGTTACGGTTACTTCTAGACGCTGTCAAGTATCTTAAGTGGGGAGGTATTTTGAAATACCTTTATTAGCCATCAGACGTGACCACATGACTGGTTATGGATATAAGGGTTCAAGGCTCAGTCCCAATAAGAAGTAGGATACCAAAACTTATTGCAATTTCGCGTTTATCCTTTAGACATAACCCATTCTCAATTTATATCACTTAATCCAAATTCATTTCACATACCAGAGATATTTTTTCCTTGTATACACCTCTTATTCCAATATAACTTGCATTCAGGATTTATCACATTTCAAAACTTGTCTCATTTCGCACAACAATTATAACGAAACCCTTTCTTTACTCAAATTATGTCTCACATTTGAAGCATATACAATTTATAATCCTTAGATTCAATACGTAATTCATATTCCAAAGTCTCCTTATACCCCAAACTCTGAATCATCATAACAATTTTGGGTCTTTCCCACGGATCTATAATCTCTGTTTTTGGAGAACCCAATTGACTCCTATTTTTGACACAAAGCGACCCAGAAGACTCCGGATCTCCAATAACATCAGTACACTCCAAAGTGGATCACCTAGTCCGATAATTCCCTTTTCATGTAATCCTTGTAATTTCCTTTTTAGCATTTCTAATTCATTCAAAGCCACTGAGTACAGTGGTCTGAATAATTAATTCGATACCATGTGCTAAATCAATTTCACCTCGAAAGGTCGGTTTCGAGGTGAAATATGCAGGGCAGATCTATCTCATCAAGGCAATTCTATAAATACTGGACTTCTGCACTTAAGTTTTTCACGGGAAACACTATGCCATTCAAGAACCAAAGCTAAACCTAACCTTTTCACACTAGAAAACTTCAGTTTGCAATCAGTTTTGAATGAGTTTCAGTTAAGCAAAGTTGTTCTTAGTGAAGAGGGAACAACATACTTAGAAACAAGAGATTGGAATCAAGATTTGAAGAGCAAGAATGATTTTACCAAATTTAGTGAAAAATAAGGAAATTTTAGCTAGGTAAGATTTAATGCACCAAGTTGATATATGTTAAACTAGGTGTATTAATGAGTTTATTGGTATATGTATGAATTGTTGGAAACAAAAGGATCATGAAAAATGAGCATGGCCTAGTTATTGGCATAAAAGTGAGAAAATGACGAGAAAGTGGTGTTAACATGAATTAAATGGTGGAATATGCATGTATAGAAGATTTTAAGTTAATCTTATGAAATGCATAAATTGGAAATAAGGAAGAATCAATATAGCTATATGGAAAATATGGCATAATACCATATTGGAAGAAAATAATGAGATTATTGTTTTTAATGGATATTTGGCAAATGAAACAAGTATATTACGGTATACTAACGGAGATAATTTTAATAGCTTTGAAAATCACATTGGAAGCTGATTGGACTACGAAAGTGAGTAGTATCGAGGAAGAGAGGTCACGTGACATGATCCGAGGTAAGAAAATTTTGTGAGTAGCTAGAGATGGCTACATGTATTTCGAATAGAATTTTGATATTATATTCTATATGAATTCCAACGAATGGGCATGTTGTTGTGATAGGAACTAATGAGGATAAGTGTGTTTTATCCAAAAATAGGGTGAAAATACCTTAGAAGCATGTTGTGATTAAAATTCATGATTTGTACGATGGAATGACTAATGTTTTCATGTATATGCGAAAACAACACATTTGAGTGCTTATTTGATTTATTTGGGTGAATTGCTATTTGAAATAAGCCATCTATCGGGGTTTGTGTGTAAACCACTAGTGCTAGAGAATACTCGCACTATATTTTGAAATATGCATCACATAGTACTTGAGTGTGTTCTTGTACTAAATGTTAAATGCGTTTTATGCATTTTAGAGTATTGGGAGCTTAGCTCATACTCAGTTTTACATGATAGAGTACTAGGAGCATTGCTCATACTCAGTTTTCATTGATTGATGCATGACAGAGTATTGTGAGCTTAGCTCATACTCAGTTTTACATGATAGAGTACTGGGAGCTTTGCTCGTACTCGGTTTTATATCATATGTGAAATGGTCATGCTAAGAGTTTACTCACACATACCATTTTAAAAGAGAAAGCATGAAATAGTCGTGTTGGGAGCCTGTGCAGACTATGTGTCGCACTGATTATATGCTCACACGTGCAATATTTTTAGATGTGGCAGAGGGTTATCGAAATAACCCATGGTATGAGGACTAAGACTCATGACGAGTATTCCAACTATGAGGTATATCCATGGTATGAGAGCTAAGACTTATGGCAAGCACCCCGACCATGTGGGATGGGTCCATGGAGTACTTTGTACCGCGTATGTCACATGGAGAACGATGTACCGTGAGTACACAATGATGTTGTGAGTTGTGGTTGACGGCTAGGATTTGACCCACCTCCCGTTATAGCATATGTGATGCCCCGCACACTGAGATTTGTGTAGCCTGAGATCACGAAAAAATGAGTTATGATCATATACTCGGAACATGTAGTCGCCTATCACCTTTCGTGCAAATTGAATTTCTTGAATGACTTATCACATGGTTTTATAATTCAACATGTGAATTTGTGTGTGATAAAGGGTAACCCGAGGGATGGGTGAGGCCCAGATTTCTATGTTTTAAACATGATGAATGCCATATGATTTTGATTTAACGGCATGGCATTATAAATGTGATTTGTGTGAAATTACATGAGATTTATGAAATGACATGAGAAATGCGGTATTTTACATAAACTGTTGAAGTGATTTTACCAGCATGATTTCAGTTTCATATTACTGATTTGTATTTATCTATATATATATATATTGCATAAAAGCTTTGAGAGAGATGCATGTTTTAGATACGAATTAGCAAGGAAATAATTTCAAGGTATGAGCATATTATTTTGTAGATAGTGCGGTTATCTACTTGCTTGCCTGATTTCCTTACTGAGCTGTGCGCTTACCCCCTTTTTACTTCCCTCTTTTTAGAGCATCCACAGTAGGTGGACACGGCTGAGAACTGGTAGACTTTGATCCGCTGCCTATCCATCTTACGAGAGGTATACACACTCGAACATTTTGTACTAAACAATGTATAAGCACAGCTATGTAAACTAATGTATAGTCGGGATGTATATGTACAAAGAATTGTATTTATGTACAAGAGTATATATTATAAAAAAGAATATTAAATTCTATGTCTGTTATGAATGAGTGTGAATGGATGACTAATATTGAATCACAGCCCAATGTTAGAGGTGAGTATTAATAGAAGGGAAGGTAAGTTAAATGCGAAAAATTTGTAGCGTTTTTAGTAGGTCGCGTGTGAGGGAATGGCATGACAGAGTGGTATCAGAGCGTAGTTGGTTTGATGCGAGTCGATATTAGTAATTAGTAAAGTATACATCCCCATAGTATTGTGCTTTATTTAGTTACAATTATGTATACGAGAAGGAAATCAGACTAATTAATTATTATAAATGCAGGGATTTAGCCATTATGGTTAATACTCGTTATGGTAGAGGGGCTAGAGGTAGGACTCAAGGCCTTGGAGGTAGGCCAGAGACCCGAGATAAGACTACAGGTCCTACTGTGGTACCAGAGAGTACCGAGGCATATTTCGAGAGACTAGAGCGTCATCTTGAGACCATAGTGGAGATACTGGCACAGACTATGCCAGGAGGACAGGGACAGGATGCAGAGATTGCACCTAGAGAGGCCGTTGTACCTGATACGTATACACCCCTACCAGTTTTGGTTAGTAGTGGATTGGGGTATGGATGTGAGTTGGATAGACTCCGACAATTCTAGAAACTTGGACCTCCAACTTTTCGTGGGATTAAGGACCCAATTTTGGCGGAGGAGTGGATACGAGAGATGGAGAAGTTGTACAGATTCTTTGAGTGTACGACTTCAGAGATGGTTTCATTTGCTGCATTCCTACTAAAAGGGACGATAGAGCATTGGTGGAAGTCCACTGACCTATATTGAGAGCCCGACATACAAAGATTAGTTAGGAGATATTTTTGGATGCCTTCAGGAGGTAGTTTGTTCCAGACACGACTCAGTAGAGGCTGCAGGTCGAATTTTTGGGATTGAGTCAGGGGAGTCATTCAGTGGATGAGTACGAGACTAGATTTATATCCCTGGGAAGGTATGACCCTAACACTATGAGTAGCGAGACTCGAAAGGTCCGTCGATTTATTGATGGATTGAGACCAGTATTACGGTCTAAGTTGGTCCCATTTGATATCTCTACCTACGAAGAGGCAGTACGCAGGGCGCAACTCTGTGAGCAGGATTACGAGAGGAATATCTCAAAGTTCAGAACAGCTAGGAAGGGTAGAGACAGAGATAGAAAGAGGCCGGTGAGTGACAGTGCTCAAGGTTTTGGATATCGAGGAGAGAGAAGACTCTTCGGTAAGAGACCAAATATCGAGGAAGTACAGGAGAGGACTGTTAGATTTCTTACATACTAAGCCATAGCTCCAGCTAAAGGAGTAGTGATTGGGGGACAGAGGACTACCACTGAGTAGTGCAGTAGATGTAGTAGATTTCATGGAGGTAGATCTTGTCCTGTTTCCATTGGATTATGCTTCAGATGTGGGAAGCCATGACACATGGCCAAAGTTTGCCAAAAGGTGATAGATATTGCCCCACAAAAGGGTAAAGAGCCTGAAAGAGCTCCAGTTGATATGTCTGCGTTGAGGAGGACAGTGACGACAAAGGAGAAGGGGAAGCAGGTTATTAGACGAGGGCGAGTGCATGCCTTGGACCAGGGGACAACTGATGCTTCATCGAATGTGATTAGAGGTAACATCTTGATATACGATTTAGAAACATATGTTTTAATTGATCCTGGTGCCACGAATTCATTTGTATCGCCTTTATTTATATGTAAGTTAACAAAACATGTAGAGCATACACCTTTGAGTAGGATGATGTTGATAAGTACACCTATGGATAATTGTCAGCTAGTTGAGTATGTATTTAATGATTGCATTTAAGAGTAGGGGAAAAGGATATGATAGCCAATTTAATATTGTTAAGTATGAGTGATTTTGATGTTATTTTAGGAATGGATTGGTTATCGTCAAACTATGCTATTTTAGATTATTATGATAAGACAGTTATGTTTCCTAACCTTAAAAAATATGTTGTAAAGTTTAATGAAAAGAAATGACAATAGTAATTGTGATTAAAATAAACAATGTACTATGCTGACTAAGAGATGAATATATTGAAGGTTTTATCACATACGTGGTTGATACAGATAAGGCACATCCAGAGTTGGTAGATATTCCTGTGGTTAGTGAGTTTCCAGATGTCTTTTCAGATGAGTTGCCAGGGTTACCACCAGACAGAGAGATGGAGTTCTATATAGACTTGGTTCCTGGTACTGAACCTATTTTGAAACCACCGTATCGTATGGCCTTAGTTGAGCTGGAGGAGCTCAAGAGACAATTACAGGAGTTGTTGGATAGGGGGTTCATCAGACCGAGTGTTTCGCCTTGGGGAGCACCGATTTTATTTGTGAGGAAGAAGGATGGAAGCCTCCGATTATGTATAGATTACAGATTGTTGAATAAGGCAACCATCAAGAATAGGTATCCCCTTCCATGCATAGATGACTTGTTGGATCAGCTTCAGGGAGTGCAGGTCTTTTCTAAGATTGATCTGAGATCTGGGTATCATCAGTTGAGAGTTCGGAGTGGAGATGTGCCCAAGACAGCATTTAGGACTCGATATGGCATTATGAGTTCTTGGTTATGTCATTCAGATTGACGAATGCTCCCGTATCTTTCATGGCTTTGATGAATGATGTATTCAAGCCATATTTGGATCAGTTTGTTATCGTCTTCATTGATGACATATTGGTATACTCGAAATCCAAGGAAGAGCATGAGAGGCACCTCAGGATTGTATTGCAGACATTACGAGTGTAGAACCTATATTAACAAGTGTGACTTTTGGTTGTCACATATCTCATTTTTGGGACACATTGTGTCGAGGGATGGTGTATCAGTAGATCCATCCAAGATTGAGGCTATAGTTCAATGGAAATAATCGAGAACAATCACCGAGATTAGGAGTTTCTTGGGTTTAGTAGGATACTATCGGAGATTCATTGAGAGATTTTTGAAGTTAGCTGCTCCGTTGACACGACTCACTCGGAAGAGTGTAGCTTTGTATGGAATGAGGATTGTGAGAAGAGTTTTAAGGAGTTGAAGAGTCGATTGACCACCGCTCCGATTCTCACTATCCTTACCAGCTCAGGAGGATTCTTAGTATATACAGATGCTTTGCATCAGGGACTGGGCTGTGTTTTGATATAGGATGGGAGGGTAGTTGCTTATGGATCCAGACATCTGAAGGACCATGAGAGGAACTATCCGACTTATGATTTGGAGTTAACAGCAGTAGTGTTTGCGTTAAAGGTATGGCGCCACTACTTGTATGGTGAGAAATTCTAGATTTGTACTGACCAAAAGAGCCTCAAGTATCTGTTCTCTCAGAAAGAACTGAACATGAGACAGAAAAGATGGCTAGAGCTTCTAAAGGATTATGATTCTGAGATACTTTATCATCCGGGTAAGGCTAACATTGTAGCTGATGCTTTAAGTAGGAAGAGCCTTGGGATGGTATCGTACATGATGGTCAAGGAGCATGAGTTACAAGAGTAGTTTGCTAGCCTCAGTTTGGGAGTTGTGCCGCCTGACATGGTTATGGATTGGGTGATTGCTATTCTACGCTTGGAGCCGGATCTGTTGGACGGGATTAGAGTGGCTCAGCAGACTGATCCGTATTGCATTAATGTGATTGGTCAGATACAGAAGGGCACAGTGACTGATTTTAAGTCGAGTTTTGATGGACTACTAAGGTTCAGAGGCAGATTGTGTGTTCCCGAGGACCCAGAGCTTAAGATATTGATATTATCAAAAGCTCATTCATCGATGTACACATTACATCCAAGGAGTAACAAGATGTATCAGAACCTTCAGAAGGTGTATTGGTGGTCAGGTATGAAGAAAGATGTTGTAATTTCATGGCGAGATGTCTCGTATGTCAGCAGGTGAAGGTAGAACATCAGAAATCTACAAGGTTATTGCAGCCTCTACCTGTACCGACATGAAAATAGGAGCATATCACCATAGATTTCGTGATGGGTTTACGGAGGACTCGGAGGAATCACAATGCGATATGGGTAATAGTTGATAGACTAACGAAGTCAGCCCATTTCCTAGCTATGAGAGCTATCGATACTCTGAGTACATTGGCAGGGTTGTATGTACTCGAGGTAGTGAGGTTACATGGTGTTCCAATGAGCATTGTCTCTGATAGGGATTCCCGCTTCACTTCCCACTTTAGGGAACATTTTCAGGAAGCAATGGGAACCCAGTTGAGTTTGAGCATAGCTTTTCATTCTCAAACATATAGTCAGTCAGAGAGGACTATACAGACTCTGAAAGATATGTTGAGAGTATGTGTGCTAGATTTTAAAGGCTTCTGGGATGATCATTTGCCACTAGCCGAATTCATCTACAACAACAGTTATCATGCGAGTATTGGGATGGCACCGTATGAGGCTTTATATAGCTGTAGATGTCGTTCCCCTATTAGTTGGGAAGAAGTGGGTGACAGGAAGATTTTTGCTCTTGATTTGGTTATATAAGCCTCTGAGGATGTTCGGTTAATTGTTAAGAGATATAGGACAGCTCAAAGTAGACAAAAGAGTTATGCTGACAAAAGACGAAGACCACTTGAGTTTGCAGTTGGTGATTCAGTATTTTTGAAGGTGTCTCCTTCCAAGGCTAGAGCAAGATTTGGGAAGGGGGTAAGTTGAGTCCTTGCTACATTGGACCCTTTGAAATACTGGATAGAGTGGGAGATAAGGCATACAGATTGGCTTTGCCACTAGATTTATCAAGAGTGCATAATGTCTTCCACATTTCGATGCTGAGGAAGTATCATCCAGATCCAAATCATGTGATTCGGTATGAGCCATTGGAGCTCAAAGATGATCTAACTTATGAAGAGAAATCAATCCGAATATTGGATAGAAAGGAGAAAGTCTTGAGGAATAAGACTATCGGGTTAGTGAAGATTCTCTGGCAGCATCACACATCAAAGGAAGCTACTTGGGAGCTAGAGAGTCTAATGCGAGAGAGATATCCACAATTGTTTAGAGATTCACTTGGTTCTAGTTTGAAGGACCAAATTCCTTTAAGGAGGGGAGGATTGTAAGATCCGTAATTCTATATGTAATCTTTATGATATTGTGATATATGTGCAAGTCATAATTGATGTAAATTATAAGGAATGAATGTCTTTGAGTTGTGAATGTGTATGAAATGTAAAATGGATGGTTAAGTAAATTAAAAATCAATGTAATAGTGATTTTGGAATGAAAAGTGCAGTGGAACTGCAGTAAAAGAGGAGCAGATAGATCTCATGCAATTGAGAGATCGATCTCATTACTTAAAAATGGGCAAAACTAAAGCATTCTGTAAGGATCAGATCGATCCCTTCAAGTGGAAGATCGATCTTGAATGCATGTTTGGTAGAGACAGATCGATCTCATTGGCAAGGAAGATCGATCTCCTAGCTCGAAATGCAATGCACAGGGAATCTGTAAGAGGCAGATCAATCTCTTGAGGAGAGCAGATCGATCCCTCAGCAATGCAGATCGATCTAGGAACATTTTTGGCTGAAGTAGATCGATGTCCTTAAGTTTCGGGTTGAAATAGATCAATCCATAGCAAGGCCAGATCGATCTCATTAAAGGGCCAGATCGATCTCCTTAAGGCTCTAAGTTGTGCAGATCAATCTCATTTGTATGGGCAGATCGATCTCATTAGGCCTGAAAGGTCAGTTTCGAGGTGAAATATGTAGGGCAGATCGATCTCATCAAGGTAATACTATAAATACTGGACTTCTACACTTCAGTTTTTCACGGGAAATACTATTCCATTCAAGAACCAAAGTTAAACCTAACCTTTCAACACTAGAAAACTTCAGTTTACAATCAGTTTTGAGTGAGTTTCAGTTAAGCAAAGTTGTTCTTAGTGAAGAGGAAACAACATACTTAGAAACAAGAGATTCGAATCAAGATTTGAAGAACAAGAAGGATTTTACCAAATTTGGTGAAACAGGAGGAAATTTCAGCTAGGTAAGATTTAATGCACTAAGTTGATATATGTTAAACTAGGTGTATTAATGAGTTTATTGGTATATGTAAGAATTGTTGGAAACAAAAGGATCATGAAAAATGAACATGACCTAGTTATTGGCATGAAAGTGAGAAAATGACGAGGAAGTGGTGTTAACATGAATTAAATGGTGGAATATGCATGTATGGAAGATTTTAAGTTAATCTTATGAAATGTATAAATTATAAATAAGGAGGAATGAATATAGCTATATGGAAAATATGGCATAATACCATATTGGGAGAAAATAATGAGATTATTGTATTTAATGGATATTTGGCAAATGAAACAAGTATATTACGGTATACTAACGGAGATAATTTTAACAGCTTCGTAAATCACATTGGAAGCTAATCGGACTGCGAAAATGAGTAGTATTGAGGAAGAAAGGTCACGTGACGTGATCCGAGGTAAGAGAATTTCGTGAGTAGCTAGAGATGGCTACATGTATTTCGAATAGAATTTTGATATTATATTCTATATGAATTCCCAAGAATAGGCATGTTATTGTGATAGGAACTAATGAGGATAAGTGTGTTTTATCCAAAAATAGGGTGAAAATACCTTAGAAGCATGTTGTGATTAAAATTCATGATTTGTACGATGGAATGACTAATGTTTTCATGTATATGCGAAAACAACACATTTAAGTGCTTATTTGATTTATTTGGGTGAATTGCTATTTGAATTAAGTCATTTATCGGGGTTTGTGTGTAAACCACTAGTGCTAGAGAATACTCGCACTATATTTTGAGATATGCATCACATAGTACTTGAGTGTGTTCTTGTACTAAATGTTAAATGCGTTTTATGCATTTTAGTGTATTGGGAGCTTAGCTCATACTCAGTTTTACATGATAGAGTACTGGGAGCATTGCTCGTACTCAGTTTTCATTTATTGATGCATGACAAAGTATTGGAAGCTTAGCTCATACTCAGTTTTACATGATAGAGTACTGAGAGCTTTACTCGTACTCGGTTTTATATCATATGTGAAATGGTCGTGCTAGGAGTTTACTTACATGTACCCATTTTAAAAGAGAAAGAATGAAATAGCCGTGTTAGGAGCCTGTGCAGACTGTGTGTCGCACTGATTATATGTTCACACGTGCAATATTTTGAGATATGGTTGAGGGCTATCGAAATAACCCATAGTATGAGGACTAAGACTCATGGCGAGCATCCCAACTATGAGGTATATCCATGGTATGATGGCTAAGACTTATGGCAACCACCCCGACCATTGGGGATGGGTCCATGGAGTACTTTGTAGCGTGTATGTCACATGGAGTACGATATACCGTGAGTACACGATGATGTTGTGAGTTGTGGCTGACGGCTAGGATTTGACCCACCTCCCGTTACAGCATATGTGAGTCCCCGCACACCGAGATCTGTGTAGCCTGGGATCACAAAAAAATGAGTTATGATCATATACTCGGAACATGTAGTCGCCTATCTTCTTTCGTGCAAATTGAATTTCTTGAATGACTTATCACTTGGTTTTATAATTGAATATGTGAATTTGTGTGTGATAAAAGGTAACCCGAGTGATGGGTGAGGCCCAGATTTCCATGTTTTAAACATGATGAACGCCATATGATTTTGATTTAACGGCATGGCATGATAAATGTGATTTGTGTGAAATTACATGAGATTTATGAAATGACATGAGAAATGCGATATTTTGCATAAACTGTTGAAGTAATTTTACCCGCATGATTTCAGTTTTATATTACTGATTTGTATCTATCTATATATATTGCATAAAAGCTTTGAGAGAGATGCATGCTTTAGATACGAATTGGTAAGGAAATAATTTCAAGGCACGACATAATATTTTGTAGATAGTGCGGTTATCTACTTGCTTACCTGATTTCCTTACTGAGTTGAAACCTCACCCCTTTTTACTTCCCTCTATTCAAAGCATCCACAGTAGGTGGACACAGCTTAGAACTGGTAGACTTTGATCCGCTGCCTATCCATCTTACGAGAGGTATACACACTCGAACATTTTGTACTAAACAATGTCTAAGCATAACTATGTAAAATAATGTACGGTTGGGATGTACAAGTACAAATAATTGTATTTATGTACAAGAGTTTATATTATAGAAAAGAATATGAAATTCTATGTCTGTTATGAATGAATTTGAATGGGTGACTAATATCGAATCACAGCCCAACGTTTGAGGTGAGTATTAATAGAAGGGAAGGTAAGTTAAATGCGAAAAATTGTAGTGTTTTTGGTAGGTTGCGTGTGAGGGAAGGTGTCAGACCCGAATTTTTGTAGCTTGTACCTTATGATTCCTATGTGTATGAACATTATGTAATTATAGTTGAATCATAAGAAGAGTATTTACTAGACTTAAAGTGTTAGTGAAATGATTTAACACGCAAAAGCTACATAAAATGCCTAATGTGAGCGATGAGTATCACAGGCTAAACCGAGTTATTCTAAATCATTATGACTGAAAATAAGAACTTAAAATGAAAGAGCATAGAGAGTTCATGAAGGAAAGTCAGCTTGATTTAGTCCTGAACATAGAAAACGAGAGTAAAAGCTACAAAGGGTAAAATAGACCTTTTTAGCGAGAAAAAGTGTTTCGGGTATAATTATCCATCGAAAGCGGTTGGAATATAAAGACGAGAGTGTAAGACATAAGATATAACACTTTCAAAATTTTAAGAAAAAAGTCAACTTAGTCAATGGTTAAGGAAAAAGTCAACTATAGTTAAAAAAGTGGACTTTTACCATAGTTGACTAATCATGGTTAAAAATTAACCTAAGTGTGGAGGAAAATTTGGAGAAAAATATTCTTAGCCAGAATACAAGAAAATCATCCCCGAAAGTAAGGAAAATTTATTCGGAAGGATTCCGGAATAAATTTAATGGTTAAAAACGTAATGGGCCTAAGGTGAAAATTTTAAAGCCCATTAAGGTATACTAAACGTATATCGAAATTTTTAGGTCCTTAAGACCGAATTGTTGGACCAATTGATAGGCCAAATTTTGAGACAATTAAAGGCCCGAGACATAGTAAAAATTTCAGTCCGAAAGCCCATTAAGGAAGCCTAAACCGAGAAGCCCAAATGGAAAAGCCCATGAGATAAATATCTAACCATAGTTAAAGTTAACTATGACTCATAAGGTGACTCATAAGGTGACTCATGGCTAAGGTTTGGAAAGTCAAGTTAAATGGCTGAAAAGTAAAGCTTAATGGCTAAGTAAGTGGCTTATAAATTCAGCCACACCATTGTCATCTTCATCACACCAAATCCGGCTAGAAGAAGAAACCATTGAAACATATTTTCCAAGCTTTCTCTCACTAGAAATCACTAGGAATTAGGCATAATTGGAACTTGCATCCTTCATGGAAGTTGTTCCAAATTGAAAGGAGAGTGACATATGTTGGAATTGGCTATCAAGGAGCCATAGAGTGCAAACCGAGAGCCTCCAAAGTTTCGGCCAAAGGGTGAACACAACTATTGGTATATTTTCTAATTTCCAATTTCATATATGTTAATGTATGAATGATTTTAAGTATGTTGATATATGTTTTAAGCATTGAAACATATTAAATCACCATGAAGTGGGTTAGGCCGAGAGTGAGTAATGGGATATTGATTTATGTCAATATGATTTTAAGACATAAATGGATTAGTGTACATGTATTAATGTTAATGGTGTAATTAGAATTAATCAATTTGATTAATTAATACATGTAATTTGTTGGCAATCAAGGTGTTTGATAAAATGCCTAAATGAACTATATGATGATTGGTAATGTTGCCTACCAAGTGTTTGTGAAAATGCCTAAGTGAAATTGGCTAAATAATAGGCATGGATGGCATGCCATGGTAAAACCGAGGCATAGGTAGCTCTCGGCCATGGCATGTGGCCGAGAGGCCCAATGGGCCAAACTCAAATATTTTAGGCCCAATAAGGTGTAATGGGCCTAGAACAAGCCCAATAAGAGTTGGTGGGCCCCACAAGCCCAATAGGCCCAACGAAAATGTATAGTAAAATGAAAATGGGCTTAAGGTATAGTTAGGCTCATTAAGGATTATTAAGGCCCATTAAGGGAAAATGGACTGTATTAATGTGTAATACAGTAGGAAAATTATAATTAATCTGAGGAATGGTTATTTATAGCTCCGGAGTTTACATTGAGAGCTGATCGGACTGCAAGATTGAGCAGCACCGAGGAAGTGAGGTCACTTGACGTGATCCGAGGTAAGGGACTTTTGCAAGTAGATAGAGATACCTGCGCGTATTTTTGTCTGCATTTACATTCACTTAAAAATTCTGAGGGTCAGATAAAGTGAATAATAATTATTGAGACCCGATAATGGCAAATTATGATTTTACCCCTAGTTAGTCAAAAAGTCAACTTTTGTGAAAAGTTACAAAAAGCATGGAAACTATTATTGTGAGTGTTTAACTGCTGTTTAGCATGAAAATAAATAGATGGGTTAATGATTTTAAGGTTGATGTGACTTAAGCACACTTTGTAGTGCTGATTTTAATATTTTGTAAACAATCCCTTTTAAAGAGTCATCTATCATATTATATGAGAATGAATCGTGCTAGGGCATAGCTCGCACTGGATTTCATATGTTTTCCACATACATTAGTGCTGGATTTTGATACGCACTAGATTTCCATGACATGCATGATAGAGTACTGGAGTTTTACTCGTACTCAGCTTTAAATGATATATGCATGACAGAGTGCTGGAGCGATTAGCTCGTACTCGAGTTTTACATGAGATACATGACAGAGTACTGGAGCGTTGCTCGTACTCGATTCTTCATGGTTTATACATGACATAGTACTGGAGCTATTGCTCGTACTTGATTTGATATTATGCATAGCATGGTACTGGAGCTATTTCTCGTACTTGATTTAATACATGAACTATGCATTGACCTAGTTGCTAGAGGTTTACTCGCACTAGAGTTGAGTTTGTGATGTGAAACAGTGTTTAAGCAGAGTGTCGACTGTGGGTCGCACTCAAGATGCACACTGTATGTGATATATAGTACATGTTAAAACCCATGCCCGAGTCCTTGTGTGACTGTGTGTCACATCTTGTGAGAGGATATCCGCATGAGGTTAATATAGACGTGGTATGATATTCCATGGTTACAAGGGCTAAGACCTATGGCAAGCACCCTAGCTGTGATGTAGGGTCCACGGGTGTACTTTGTACCGTGCCTGGGGGCGCGAGGAGTACGCTGTACCGTGTGTTACGTATAGCTGACGGCTGTAGTGGACTGACCATCCTCCCGTTGCAGCAGTGATGCCCCGCACACCGAGTACTGTGTTGCTTGGGATCACATTTCGGATATGATCATAGTCCAGGATACTATTTGCATTTAACCACAGAGTCTCACATGATATATCACATTGATTGACTGATTTAAATTGCGGACAGACCTGAGGGATGGGTCGAACTCCGATTTTGTGTTGTGAATTATTTAATGCCATATTTATTGTGATTTAAATATACATGGCATGATTTACATAAAGGCATGATTTATATAAAGATGCATTGTTTTGCACTACATGCCTACATTTGAGAAAGAAAGCATGATTTCTGTACATGAGATTTAATCTGTATAAGTATATATATTATATTTCAAGACATGCTTTTGAAATGAGTTAAGGAAATAATGTTTTCAAGGCATAGCATTATTTTGAGTAGATAGTGTAGATATCTACTTGCTTGCCTGATTTCCTTACTGAGCGCGTTGTATGCTTACCCCCTTTCTTTACATCTCTCTACAGAGCGCCAGTAGAGCGAGAGCTATCGAGGGATAGTATTCCTGAGTCCACAGCTAGTTCCTATCGACCGCCAGGTATACAGATTTTGTACAGTTGTGTATCTAAACATAGAAACAGCACAGTGATGTATACGATATATATTATGGGGAATGTATTTGTATTAGATTTTATATAATCTTACATGTATGATAAAAGCAAGTACAGTCAGTAATAGTATGTTGACATGTATGTATGATATTGGATGATGTGGTAAGTAAGGACTCTGACATCGAATCACAGCCCAACCATTGAAGAGAAGAAAGGTAAGTCAAAATGTGAAAAATTTGCAGTGGTTTTTGGTTAAAGTCATGGATTGAGAAAGGGTCCTGACAGAAGGGCGTGGCAGTTATATCCCTTAGAGTTTCTTGCTTCTTTTGACTTTTGTTGTTGCAACATCAATTGTCAGCTGGCTTTCATCAAATCAGCTGATTTAAGGACATGCTCATGCCCATCTCATATCTCTTTCCATTGGATATTGCATGGCCATGAGTCTCGGGACTCCCGATTGTTTCCCTTGTCTCTCTTTTGTTTTTCGGTTCCTTTCATCCCCTTTCCTTCTCATTCACTTAATAATATATATATATATTATTATTATTATTATTCACCGAGTCCACCATTCCCCAAATCCTGACATTTCCTACATTTAAATCTTATATATATATATAGATATATATATATATATTATATACATATATATATACCTACACATACTTCTTACGTGGTTGCTGAAGGGGCTATCGGGTTTGGCTCTTCAGTTGAGCCAATTCCATTGCTCATGTATATATATATATAGTATATATTTATATATATATATATATATATATATATATATATATATATTCATGTACTTGTTGAATTTTCCTAGTAATATAAAAAGAATTTAACTTCATATATTATACTTGATTGTAATGTAATGTGGCATTATACTTTACTTAGAAGTCTTTTCATTTTGTACTTATTCACATTGCAAGTTTTAATACTCTATTTAATTGAATTCTCTTAAGCTTTTCATGTTAAATAAGAATTTAAATAAATTTAAATTCTCTCAGGTCCCAAAATAGAAAATCAAATTGAGTTTAAATCTTTGAGTAAGGATTTGTATCTTCAATTCCAATAGCTACATTGTTATTCATGGATAAATCCCAACTCATGAAATTCAGGGTATTTACATACTAAAAGTAGTCTGGTAGGCTACTCAAGTACTCCAAAAATAGTTGAGCAGTTCTATTGCAGGTAATCTGAAATGGAGGAAAAAAGGAATGAGCTTCTGATAAAGCTCGGTAAATAATGTATTTAAAGAAATCTTAACAATCCCAAAAACATGTGAAAAATCATGTTAACATGCTTTCGTACTTACTTAAATCCATTTGCATAAACTTACTTGCTTACTTTGAAATAAAACATTCTTACATACAGACTTATGAAATTTGATTTACATACATACATACTTACTTTGAAATAAAACATACTTACATACATGCTTACTTTAGCAACTTACGTACTTACTTGCTTTGAAATATAGCATGCATACATACTTACTTACTTACTTACTTAAAATTCACATACATCTTACTTATTTTAGCTTACTTACTTTCTTTCATACTCAAAACGTTCATACATTAAAACATGTAGACTAGGTTATGTCCGGATAGCTATCATGCAAACATACGTCATCCTCCATAGAGGGAATAGAGTATCGATTGTCATGGCAGAGGCTGTAGACTGGATCAGGGTTGTACAACAAATAAGCGTAGTATCTGAATAAACTTTAACTAGCACATAGCTAGTACATGGGCACCAGTGGCACTCACCATGTGGGTAACATACATTCGTGCTGCGCGGGCACGAGATACTACGAAACATACGCTACGTGTAGCGAAGATAAACACCACAAAGGTAGAGACAAGCACTACATGGGCGAAACGTAACAAGCACTACAGGTGGAGGAGCCGGAACACCACAAGTAGTGGGCATGATGTGCACATAGCATAAGTTAATGGGGTAGCCCTCTAGTCTCAAAAACACCTTACCTCTTTACTTGCTTTCATACGTACTTAAAATTATTTGAAATTGAAATCTTAAAATCATAAAGTTTCTAATATAAAATATTAGTGTATTCAGGAATTAAACTGAGTTTCTATTCCTTTTGGGAATTCCTAACAGAAAGGCTCGATTTTCCTCGAAAACTTTTCATACATCTATTAAATCATTTCATGCGATATAAACATGTATAGGATGTCATTACTACTTTAAATTGCATCCCTTACCTTAGTAGGGCTAAGGTAGCGCTAAATCGTCTGGTCTTGGGTTTGCGTCGTTTTGCATGCTGATACCTTGAGCTGCCACAAACAACCCAATTAGTATCCAAATCATCCTTATTTTATGTTCTCATACATTTATAACTTAAACAGGGTCAATCGAATCTTTTTTCGGCTATTTTTCCTACTTTCTCGGTTTTACCGATTAAAGTGTTGGTTTAAGCTAATTTCGATAATTTTGTTCTTTTAACTTCAATTTCATAACTTAACAACCTAATTACTTATTCAAGTCTCCAATTCACACTTGTCAACATACCAATTTACTGATTCTCATATTTTTTTCAGTTTTTCACTGAACTGGACTATAAACTGGACTTTTTCAGTATTAATTTAACCGTCTACAACATCAAACTTAACCAAATTTCACCATTTCCCTATTAACCCTAGGTTGGCCAAACCTACATAAGTCCTTAGAAAATTTTTCATCAAGGTTTACTTAACAAAAAATCATTCAAAATCATCAAATATCAACATACATCAAGTTCATCATCTTCTACCAACTTCTTACCTTAGTTGACCAACTTTGACCAATCCTTTTTCCTCCAGCAAAGATTCTTAGCTGTTAATCAACATGTATAAAACTTATAATCATCAAAAACAACATTAAAACCCAACTAAAAACTTTCAAATTTAAGTTTTTCTCTCACCTCGAAACAGGGTAAATTCTACCCATGTTCTTCTCTCTAGTTTTTCACATAGCAAAAGAGCTTCTCTTTGTCTGGATTTTTTATATGTTATAGAGGGCTTAGGATGAAATATTTTACCCATTTAATCGAGTCTGAAAGTGGTCGGAAGTTGGCAAAAAAAAATCACGTAATCTGGGCTGACAGAGGACACTTGCGTCAACTTTGGAGGGGTGGTTCTCTCTCGTTTTAGCTTGGTTCATAGTATTCATTACCTTTTCAGAAAGCCCTTTAAATGTTCTTTATCTTGGAAAATACCTATCTCAAAAAACCTTGTAGAATGTCATGAAAATGAATTTTCTTTTTAGGCCTATAGATGTTGTGCTTATGCTTACCAGCAACCTTGTTTTAGAAAATCCATGAAAAATATTTCCAGCCCATTTCTTCCCAAATTTCCACTTCTTAGGTGTTCTAAATGGTCTCTAGTATGTCTCATAAAAATTTGAGCCATACTTGATTAAGAAAATTTTCCCATTTGAACCCATTTTGCCCAATTTGGTCAATACTGATTGAAATTCCTTAAGATTTTTTGCTTACTTTAAAAATTAATTTGATCATCGAGACCTCAATATTTCCACTCAATTTTCATTCTCAAGTCAATTATGCCTTATGCTAATTTCCTAAGGCCTCGAAATAATTTTTACTAATTTCTAAAATTTATTCTGAATTTATTTCACTTACTAAGCCCATTTGCTCGATTAAATGTAAGCCCAAGTTTTACTAGCTTTTTCACTTCCAATACCTTAGTTTCACTTTCTATCCACCAAAACATACTCATAAATATAATTTATTGAAGGATACATAAATTTGAATTCTTTTCTCGAAGTTCGTGCCTCGAGCTTTGCCACTATTCTGGGCATCTCGATTTCTCCGGGCCCTACATGAACATTTAGGTAAGTTGTTGAATTTCTCATCTTAGCTTTTAAATAAACATTAGTACAAAAAATTGAGTTTCACATCTATCTCCATATGCTCTATCGGGAATAACATAGCCAGAAAACCCATAAGCGATAAAATATTCGAAAATCACGTTTCCAAAAGTCATAAAACAATCGGGACGAAAAGCAGTTTATGCTTAAATCCAAAAACACTAAGCATAAGCTAAATAAGCTATATGCTCTAAAACAACTTTGAAATGAGATTATAAAGCAATACATGCATACAGATAAAAATCTGTGCAAGCTTTAAAATCTCCCACACAATGTCATGCAATGATTTTAATGTATGAAAATCATTGCAAGATTCAAAACAAGTCAAAACGAATCGAAATCACATTTTCAATAACACAAGGGCCTTAGTTCAAAACATATAGCCAATTTATGAAAATTCTGAAATAAGATCGGGTAACAATTGCTCATTACCCAACCTACAAAGTAGAGAACAATTTATATTTTCAATCCAGTTGATTCAATACGTTTCCTATTTCAAATTGATCAAAAGGTTCACATACTTTTTCTAAAAGTTCAAACAAAACATTTACGATATCAAAGGTTCGATTCAAAATATAAAGCAATTTGTACGGGATTAACCCATAGCTTATGCAATTAAACTTAACTCATATGCCAATACAAGTTGTAGCAAGTGAGGTTCACTTACCCGAGATTCCATGATGGCGAGTAAATTGAGGCTTGATTAAACTCGTGTTCATCGTCTATTGTCGTGCTACACGTTTATAATTTAAATCGGGTCAGTTTTGGTCAAATATAAATTCAAATAAATTTTTAAAAAATTAAAACGAACAAATCTGATCGCTTACTGGTTTATCCTTAAACCAAGGCATCCAAAATTTTCTTCTTTTTTTTCTTTATTCTGACTGAACCGGTTCGGACCGGTTCAACCCATTTCCTTTCTACTGAACCAGTCCGAACCGGTTCAATCTTTATTTTCACCATTCGGGGCGTCGTCGGCCGATTCTTGGCTCCATCTTTCGCCAGCGATGTCACACAGTGGATGGAAAGCTTCAGTCAGCCTGGCTTGGGGAGATTGACGATGGCTCGCCTCTTTCTTCCTCTTTTCTCTTTCGACCATTTCTCTCATTTCCTTCGCCGATTGCCACTTCTCTCATTGAATTTCTTCTAGGTTGGCGCCGATGACCGCTCCTCCTTCCTTGCGATGGCTGAGGCTAACTCTCTCTATTTCTCTCTGTCTCTCTTACCACTGTTTTCTCCTCTATTTTACAGAGGAGAAAACAAGAGGGATCGGGTTTCCCGATCCTTCTCTCTTTTTTTTATATATATTAATATAATATATTATATAAATAAATATCTATATATATAATATATTATTATAATATATTATATATAAATATCTGCCTATATATTATTTTTTATGTATATCTATATATATTTATTTAATATATATATTATCTTTTTTTTAGAAAATATTATTTCGTATTTTTGAGATAAATTCTCCAGGAGGAAAATTTCGGGTTATCACATTTTCTCCTTGATTTCCTAAGTCAAATATCTTCCTAATTTTATGTTAACTTCATATCCTCTCCTCATTTTGTAATGTTCTTAATTTTTCACTATAAATACAAGGCTACACAAAGCTTTTAAATCACTACTTCTTCACTTCCCATCTTCTCTGCTTTCTCTACTTCTTCTCGTTTTTATTGTTTTTCTAGCTGGGTTGATTTTTTTTCTTTCTTTATTCTTTTGTTATTCCTGTTCCCTGGGCAATCTCAGAAGAGTTGAATCTTAGGGGATTACACTTGCTGGTGAAATAATCCTTATAGACAATGCGATCGCTGTACGCCTCAAGTTTTAGTTGCTTATTGTTTTCTTTCTATTTACAAAAGGAAGTCTTAAGGTAATTGCAAGTAAGCAACACCTAAAAATTTCTTAGGTGAGAAATTCCTTTAGATTTTTTACCAACATAATGAAAGATTCGTACAATAATTGCAATAAAAAAATTATCAGTATTCATTTCCATGATAAATAATAAAATAAAAAAGAGATTTAAATAAGATAATAATAAAATGATAAAAAAATGGGTAGAAATAAAAAATTAGAATTTTTTTATAAAATATCCGATGACGAAGCCATTTTAAGGAAGTCAAATTAGATAACTTGAATGCTCTTGAGGTGAGAAAATGTCTCTACCAATTCTACTAGCATAATGCAAAAAAAAAAATTATTTCAATAATTAATAGTATCGAAATTTAATAAAACATTTAGAGGAAAACTTAGTAATTTAAGCTAGGTTGGTACCATCTAAAATAGGTATTGTGAGGGTGGTAACTCTTCCTCACATGTAATTGTACTCTCGAACCTAGGGTTTCTGAATGTAAAGCAAAACCTTATCCATAGTTATGAATAAATGACCAATTACACCTTAGGTAGAATAATTGATGAGGACTGAGTTTTATGTCTAGCGTTTAGGTTTATTGACCTAAATTGTTATGACAAACACAATTGAAAGATCACAACATTTGGTTGTAAAGACACAACTCTTAGATTGGATATCTATAAATAAAGATGTCAATGTTCATTTTTTAAATAAACTTGAAATACTTGAAAATATCATAAATTGTGATATTATTTTCTCTTCCCTCTCTTTTTTAAAGTAAAAACAAGTCTCTTACACATTATTTACTACAGAAATTAACAACTATGACAAGATACATTTTGTAACAACCCTTGACCCTTGAAAATCGGGGGGAATTTTATTTTTTTTTTGAACTTAATTTACTCACTTGTTCCCTTATTCACTTAGGTTGTATTCTTGTTTAGTGTCAAATAACTTTTCCTAATTCCATATCCGAATTTATATTTAAACTTCATACTTTGACTTATATAGCCGATAGAAATTTCAGCAGCATAACGGCTTATATATGAGCCTACTCACCTGCAATTCAATTGTTTTGACAACCCTAGATATCCACAACTACCAAGCATACTTTCCAAATCCACATCTACAACTCAATACATCCATTTCGATTAAATATCAATCATCTTAAAACCTAATCCCAAAAATAATAATCTTTACATCGTTTTCCTTATAAATTACATCCCAACAAAATATTTCCAATCTATATGTCTGTGCATACAAATATGTCTAGTAAAGGAATGTAATTGTATACCTTTGTTGCGTGTAAAAAAAGTAGCCTAGGGTAGCTCTTTCCCACAACCTACGTCGTGTACGCGGCAGGTCGCACCTACGGATCACTGCAAATAGTCTAAGAGGTAAAGGGGTGAGCTTTCGAGAAAAAGCCCAGTAAGAAGAATGCATTTAAAACGGTCTTAGTGATTCAAATATGTAGAAAACATAAATATACGTATAATGATTTCTTTCTGAAACTAATATAAATGACATTCAAAATTAAGGAAAATCGAAAACATCATGATTCAAAATGTAATTCTTTAAGTACATGAACTTAACAGATATTACGTAAACCTTTCGTATATTCAGAATTCCAAAATAGGAATATATATCAAAAATCACATATTATAAAATCAGATTCTGAAAACAGAGTTTAATTCAGATAGAGACTACATCGGCCCATATAATTATCATGTGGCAATAACAAAATCATTATGCGGCAAATAACCAAATCATCATGCGACAATAACCAAATCATCATGCGGCAATAACCAAATCATCCTCCGTAGAGGGAATTCAGAACCTATGGCCATGGTAAGGCTGTAGACGGGATCAAGGTCGTACAGCGTTCAGACACCCGAAGGTGAAGTTCTGACGCCACACAGGCGAAGTTCAGACGTCACACAGGCGAAGTTCAGATGCCACGAAGGCGAAGTTGACATGTGTCACGACCCAAATTACCTAAAAATCAGAGTAAATTTTTCGCTTTTTCATTTCTTTACCCGTCGTGAACAGTTACACTACTAAACAATTGGGCTATGATTCGGTGTTAGTCACCTCTCACTTATTTACCATTTCATTTTTATATTTCATTTACATATCAATTTATTTAAACTAAATACATCCCTAATATTTCATCCATATACAGTACTGTGCCTTTATATGTTCAGATACAAAAATTATACAAATGTGTATACCTGATCTTGATAAGAAGCAGCGGATAACTGAAATACAAAACTATTGTCGTTCTCTTCTACTAAATGTACCCTGTAGGGTGAAAAATGAAAGGGTGAGCATAAACAGCTCAATAAGGTAATAATGTAAGCAGGTAGATAACTATACTATCTACGTGCTGTAAGACCCGAATTTAATTAAAATATGAAAAGTAAATATGAAATAAAGGAGTAATTGTGAAGGAAGTCGGGTTAAATTAATCCCGAACACGTGTAAGGGCAAAATGGTCAAAAGACCAAAGGTCGGTATAATTTCGATAAGAAAAATTTAATTAAAATATGGATTTGAGAAATCTTGGTCAATAAAGATGAAATAAATTTATTTTGGGTTAAATTTATCAAGATATTAATTTATGGGAATTAATCGGGATTTTTAGTTTGAAAAAATAATCCCGAAAATAATCGAGAAATTATACCCGAAAAAGAGGTTGAAATATAATAAATAAATTAAATTAAATTAAATTAATTAAATTAGAATAAAATTATAATTTTAAGGATATTTTAGGGGATATTTGGGTATTTTTAATGTATTTTAATGATTATAATAATAATAATAATAATAATAATTGATAAAATAAACAAAAAAAATGAATCTGAAACAAAAAAAAAGGGAAGAGAGAGAGAGAGTGGTTGGGGAGAGAGAAAGAAAAACGGAGGCAATTGACCGAAAAGCCCGACGAGCTGTCCGACGGCCGATGACCGGGCCAAGGGTCGGAAATGGAAGAGGGGACGCAAGTGAGCACGATGGTACCGGCGGTGCAGCCAACCGACGCCGGAGGAGGCCGAAATCGGGAGGAGAAGCCGCAGGGAAAGAGAAGGCCACCGACGGCGAACGGCGGCGATCCAGGCGAAACCAAGGCCCGATTTCGAAAGCCCAGGCGACGGTGGTCCTTTCTGCACCGGTAGCAGCCGACGAAATGGCCGGAATCGCCGGCGACGGCCAAAAGAGGGAAACGGGTCCGACGGCGAAGAGGAGAACAGCCGGACCGGTGGCATTCCGGCGACGTTGAGGCGAACCGAGGCCAGATTCGAGGTGCGGACGACCCAGCGGAGCCACCGGCGGTGGACCGGTCGAACCGGGGTGAACCGACGGTCTGAACCGGTCCGAACCGGACTGAACCGGTTCAGCCAAAAAGAGAGGAAAAAAAGGAGAAAAAAAGGGAAAAAGAAAAAGAGAAAAAAATTGAAGAAAATTCCTGTGATGCAATCGAGCTTCGGGTAAGTCGATAAGCGGTCAAATTGACCCGATTTTAATTTGGAATATTTTATTTAATTAAATTTCGATCGAAAAGTTTACCCGAAAATGTAATTAATTGTGTAGCTCGATGATTGGCATCCACCGAGGGCTCGAGACAGCCTCGATTTGCGGACTAGCATGGAATCTCGGGTAAGTGACCCCTATTTACGACAATTGCCTCGTTATGCGTGATATTGATTTAATTTACGCATAAATTGAATTAATTTATGGAAATTTAGATTAATTGTCGTAAATATTAAATTTAGCTATTCGAGAATTAGAACGAGGCCCAATAAATTATTGGTGGGCCCAGTGAGCCCAATAGTCCTCGAATAAAGTGGAAATTTAGTGAAAAACGGGCTTAAGGCCGATTAAGGCCCATTAAGGTGCAATCAGGCCCAATAGGGGTAAACGGGCCCAATGATTTAAATTAAGCCCAGAAAAAATTAAATACGATTAAATTGTGTAATATCTGACCTGAGGAATATTAATACGCAGTTCCGAGCATTGGATTGGGAGCATATCGGACTGCGCGACGGGACTACATTGGAAAAGAAAAGGTCAGACTCGACGAAAAAATAAGGTAAGGGAATTCTGCGGACTGCTAGAGGTAACTTTACGCAATTTTAAATTCATACGCAGTCCTTTAAAATTTATCTGAAGGGTCTAGAGGTCGAATAATAATTTTAGGGCCCCGGATGGGCAAATTTACTAAAATACCCTTGCTAAGGTAAAATTCTAAAAATTTAGGAAAAATTGGGAGGAGGAAGAACAAAAGGTTTCTGCTCATTCTGGAGGTGTTTTGATGCATGCATGAGTAGGCTGGCTCACCTTGAAAGAAAATGCACAGCATTGCATACTTTCAACGTGAAATTGTTTTGAAAACTGTTTTGAGGAAACAGAGCCGCCTACGTGTTTTTATTTACATGTGACGTGCTAGAGCTTAGCTCGCACGATGTTTGATTTGTGTGATGCATGCATTAGTGCTAGAGCGAGAGCTCGCACTAGAGTTTTACATGCATAGGTGCTGGAGTCCAACTCGCACCAGATTTGTATACATATATATATGATTTTCGTGACAGGGTGCTAGAGTCTAACTCGCACCATATTTTTATATGATTTTGAGACAGGGTGTTAGAGCTTCGCTCGCACCAGATTTTTATACGATTTGCATACAGAGTGCTGAGCTTAGCTCGCACTAGTTTTACCGGATTTGTGGAGTACCGCTGTCTGCCCTTGGAGTCAGCCAAAAGGCCCAACAGGCTCAAGAGACCTCTTAGGTGGGGTGAGAGTGAGGGATGAGGTTGGCGGCCTTGTGGGGATGTAAAGCGGGCTCTGTCAGTTTTATTTGAGTTGATGAGAGTGCTGAGCATCGCTCGCACAGCTTTTATGAGAATATGCGATGAGCCGTGCTTGGAGCATCGGGTAGACTGTGTGTCACCGATTTAATAGGCTCGCACGTGCGTTTTGAGACATGGCATGAGTATTGAGAAACAAACCTCTGTGGGAAGCAGGCCAATTGGGCTGGAGTACCTAGAGATATTATATGGGTTCACGGAGTACGATGTACCGTGCAAGTAGCATGGAGTACGATGTACCGTGTGGTATCTTCGGATACAGCATCTCCGGATGTAGCATCTTCGGATGCCGAGGATCGGATAAGACTGACGGGATGGACTGACCCACCTCCCGGGCGGTTCCCGATCATGGTGAGAACCCGCACACTAGGATCCGTGTAGCTGTGGAACTCCCGAGGACAGATGTGGCCATAGTCCTAGTTATTTACCTATATACAGACGTTGCCTAGTCTCGCATGTTGATGACTTTTATGATGATTTAAACTGGGTTTTAAAACTAAATTGCATGATGGTATTTCCATGCTTTTCAAAACCCACGTGTGATGTAAACGTTTTCATGATTTTGTGTGAGTCAGGATCACCCGCAGGAGGGGTCGAGTCCTGACTTTATTGTGATAATCTTAATTGAGAAAGAAATGATTTATAATAATTGCATGTTGATTTTCCGTGCAAATGTGTTTTACATATCATCATAATGCATAGCATTGTTTTAAAATGTGTGGAGAAAGGGTGGTTTATGCATGGCACTACGTTCATGTAGGTAGTATGGTTACCTACTTGTTCGTAGGATTGCCTTACTGAGTTTGATGTGCTCACCCCTTTCATTTTCTCCCACAGATGATCTCCAGTTGAAGTTGAGGCGACTCAGTACTGCATTCCAGAATATCCGCTGCTGCCCATCAACATAAGGTATATACACTTGTACTTATTGTATCTACATAAGCATAGCACAGTAACATGTTTGTAAGTAACTTTAGGGGATGTATAAATATTGTAAACAAATATAAATGACTGGAGAATAAATAAGTTAGATGGTAATGGTATGGTGGGACTGGCATTGACGCACAGCCCAATTATTAGTGGAGTGTGGTCACGATTCGAGGACAGGTAAGAATACAAGTAAATAAACAAAACGCGAAAAAATTAACTCTGATTTTTGGGTAGTTTGGGTCGTGACAATTATTATGGTATCAGAGCATAATTGGTCTGATGTGTGTCAGTGTTAGTAATTAGGAAATTACATCCCCGTGTTACTGTGCTTAGTTAGATACAATAGTGTATATCGAGATGGGCTTGACTAAGAAATGGTTGAGAATGCAGGAATGCTTAATATGAGTCGCGTTAGATGAGATAGTGCACGAGGCAGAGGTCGTAGAGGTAGACCTGAGTCTGCTAAGTCGTGCTGAGTTTGACTATGAGAATCAGTATGAAATTAAAATAGAGGCTAATGTTGAGCATGCCTCACAGAGTCCGACAGAGAGATCGGACAGTATTGAGACACGCTTCGCGAGAATGGAGCGGAGTGTGGAGATTATTTTGAGGAGCAAATTGCTCAGATTATGTATGAGATCAGAGGGCGCAGCGGAGCATTGGTGGAAACCCGCTCAACCCATCTTAAGAGCTGATATGAGAAATATCTTGGATATATTCCGGTGACAGGATATCCCGGACATGATTTAAAGGAAATTTTAAGGAAAAATTTCTTACACTGCCCAGGAATACTAAATTGATTATGAGTATGAAACTCAGTTATATTCTTGGCAGATATTACCTCGACACATGAACAGTGACAGTCGAGATGTCTAAAAGTTTATGAAATGAATCAACTTTTCAATTAGAGTCTGATTGGCCCGCGATTACCTATACCGAGGCAGTGCGCAGATTTACAGTTTGATAAATAAAAATATGAATTGCACGCCTCTGAGATTGGGAAAGGTAGTAAGGGCTGAAATAGAGACAGAAAAGAGAATCGAGAAATGACAAAGATGTTGAATGAGAAAATGGTAATTGGTAAAAGATTAAATTTGACGAGTAATGGACTAAGATAATTGGTAAGGCCTCAGTGCATCCAATTTTGGCACTCTTGGGGGACATTGTGATTTGGAGGACCCCGACCTGCTACGAAGCAGTGTAGCAGTGTAAGCACTGTAAGCAGTGTGAGATGTGTGGTGGATACCACGGAAGGAGGGTCTATATCTACACTGTATTGATGAAAATGGCCGTTAAATGTGGTATGACGGACCATTGATTTTGATTGCACAGAATTGGGCGAAATCGTCCCACAGAAAAGTAAAGAGACAGAGAATGTAGCTGCTACGAAAAGGCAAGACATAGCCGAAGAGAAAAAGGAAAGTAGGTTGTTGGACGAAGGTGAAAGGATGTCTTGGACCAGGATGCTATTGATGTTTCATGGATGTGGTGTAAGATACCACACTTGTTATGAATAATGAAGTTCATATGTTCATTGATCCTGGTGCCACATATTTATTCATACCGCCTTCATTCGCATATAAGTGAGTAAAAGGCATGAATGCCTACATCATTGGGCGCAATACAGATAAATGAGTACCCCAATAGAGGAGGATTAATTAACGGAATATGGATATTGAGATTTTAAGTTAAAAACAGGGGTGCAACAGTTGAATTTACAGGAGTAAAGGATTGTACTCACGGAATGATAATGACAAGAGTTTTGTCATGATTGATACACTGAGGAGATATGTTGATTATAAATACAAGATGTATTGGAGTAAGAGTGAGTATACGAAGTAATAAGGATTAAGGCAATTAGTAGCGAACACAAATTATAACCAAGGACAAAGATGGGTATAACCGTAACCAGTAGTTGTGGTTAAGTCTGAAGGCTAATAAAGGTATTTCAAAATACCTCCCCGCCTGAAGACTTGACAGCGTCTAGATATATATATATAACCTATAACGTGAAATCGAGCGTCGTAATAGATAACTTTAGCATTAGGATACCATTACTAAGACGATAAGAATATAAAAATTCGACAATCATAAAGACTAACATAGAAAAATTTAGTAGGAGCCGTCAATATAAGAAAAGAAAATGGCGCAGGTTAGTACCTGAAAACGTAAGCGCTTTTGAAGGATCTTAGACGCTTATGCGTAAATAAGTCAAGGATTGGAATTGTAATCAGCAGTATCGGTGATATGCCGGGTGTAGTTAAAGTCTAGGGCAATTTATAAGCAACGATTAGGAAATGGCTTTTACAAATGGGCTGCTGCGAGTTCAAAATGGATATGCTTGGTCGACACGTTTAACTAAGAAACGTGGTCTTGGAATGAGATGATAACTAAGACGATAGATGTGATATGGATTTCGGTGTAGTGAAGTATGAACTGACCACCGTGATTAATTTCACTATACCCAACAGCTCAAGAGGTTCTCAGTTAGTATGGATACCTCGAAATTATGATGGAGCTGTGTATTGATGTATAATGGAAAGATAGTCAAGTATGAAGTTAGACAACTCCTTGATCACGAAATAAACTATCTGACCCATGATTTAAAATTGACAGCAGTAGTACTTGTACCGAAGATATGGTACTATTATGTACATGGTGAGAAATTGTGGATATGCACTGATCATAAAGCCCGAGTATCTGTTTTCACAGAAAGAGGCGAATATGAGAATACATATTGGGTTAGAGCTTCTGAGAGATTTTGATTTATGAAAAATTGTACCACCCAAGAAAGGCTAATGTGATGGCTGATGCCTCGAGTAAAAAGAGCCTTGGGATGGTACCACATATGATGGTCAGGGAGCGGGAGCTGCGAGATGCAGTTATGAGCCTCAGTTTGGATGTGATCCCTTCTGATGATGACAGTGATTGTGTGACAGCTAGCCTGATGATTAGAACCGGATGAGAGTGCCCGGATTTGCCAGGCTTAGCGTGATGATCGACCGGATGTCGATAGTTTGGGTCTGATTCAGAAGGGTACAGTGATAGAGTTCACAGTGAGAGATGATGAGTTACTGAGGATTCAAAGACAGTATGAGTGCTCCCTAGGACCACAGTTGATGAGATAGTAATATTGTCAGAAGCTCACTCTTCGGGATATACAGTGCATACGAAAAGTAATGATAATATATCGAAATCGCGAAAATGGTATGGTGGTCAGATGTGAAAAGAGATATTGGAGAGGTAGAGTATTAAAAGTCTGCAGAGTTATTGCAGCACCTACCTATATTGACACGGCACGAAAAATGAGAACAAGTCTCCATAAATTTCATGATGGGTTACAGAGAACCCAGGTGATATTACGAGGCTATTTGGATGATAGTCGATAGAGTGACTAAGTCTACCCACTTTCTGGTTATGAAATCCCTAAATACTCGAAGTGTGTATGAGGATTCAGGTATAAGGCAGATTGTGAAATGTTAAGTAGCGTTCCAGTGAGCATGGTATCATATAGGGATTCCCGCTTCACTACCTACTTCTGTGGATATTTAAGGAAGCTATGGGAACCCGACTGAGTATTAAGCACAGCTTTTCGTCCTCAGACAAATGGTCAGTCAGAGAGGACTGTACAAGTTCTGGAGGATCCGATGAAAGCGTGTGCCATTGATTTTATAAGCTCCTGGAATGATCAGTTGATTTCTAATTAAAGTTGCCAATAACGACAGTTGGCAGTTGAGTATCGGGATAACAAGTTATGAGGCAGTGTATGGCTGTGGGGGTTGTTTCCCCAAATTGGATAAGAAAAGCGGGTGACAGAGCAGAATTAATTTCGACTTTGGATAATGAGTCTCTGAGGGTGTTTAGTTAAGGATGAGAGATTAAGAACACCTCAGAGCAGATAGACAAGTATTGAAATTCACCCTTGGTGAATTAGTATGATTGAAATGTTTACTGTCCTAAGAGAATAAGGACATAGCGAACCTTTGGAAGAAGGTAAATTGAATTGTGCTGGATGGAATATTTTGAGAGATTGGACAAGTGGGAGATAAGACCTGTAGGTTGTTGTTATCACTTGAATTAACAGGCACCCACAATGTGTCTCAGCTTTTGATGCTTCGGGAATACTATTCAGATCCAGCATAGGTGATTGGATATGAACTCCAAAAGTTCAATTTAATGAAAATATAAGTATATCGATAAGTTGATTCGGGCATTAAACAGGAAAGAGAAAGTATTGAGGTTTAAGATAATCTCCCTAATTAAAGTCCTTTGGTAGTAATATACTCCGGAGAAGGTCACGTAAGAATTTAAGAGTATGATACGATCGATGTACCTGGAGTTGTATATGGACTCATATGAATTGGTTCTAATTTGGAGGACCAAATTCCTTAAGTGGGGGAGAGTTGTAAGATCCGAATTTAATTAAAATATGAAAAGTAAATATGAAATAAAGGAGTAATTGTGAAGGAAGTCGGGTTAAATTAATCCCGAACACGTGTAAAGACAAAATGGTCAAAAGACCAAAGGTCGGTATAATTTCGATAAGAAAAATTTAATTAAAATATGGATTTGAGAAATCTTGGTCAATAAAGATGAAATAAATTTATTTTGAGTTAAATTGATCAAGATATTAATTTATGGGAATTAATCGGGATTTTTAGTTTGGAAAAATAATCCCGAAAATAATCGAGAAATTATACCCGAAAAAGAGGTTGAAATATAATAATTAAATTAAATTAAATTAAATTAATTAAATTAGAATAAAATTATAATTTTAAGGATATTTTAAGGGATATTTGGGTATTTTTAATGTATTTTAATGATTATAATAATAATAATAATAATTGATAAAATAAACAAAAAAAATGAATCTGAAACAAAAAAAAGGGAAGAGAGAGAGAGAGTGGTCGGGGAGAGAGAAAGAAAAACGGAGGCAATTGACCGAAAAGCCCGACGAGCTGTCCGGCGGTCGATGACCGGGCCAAGGGTCGAAAATGGAAGAGGGGACGCCGGTGAGCACGATGGTACCGGCGGTGCAGCCAACCGACGCCGGAGGAGGCCGAAATCGGGAGGAGAAGCCGCGGGGAAAGAGAAGGCCACCGGCGGCGAACGGCGGCGATCCAGGCGAAACCAAGGCCCGATTTCGAAAGCCCAGGCGACGGCGGTCCTTTCTGCACCGGTAGCAGCCGGCGAAATGGCCGGAATCGCCGGCGACGGCCAAAAGAGGGAAACGGGTCCGACGGCGAAGAGGAGAACAGCCGGACCGACGGCATTCCGGCGACGTTGAGGCGAACCGAGGCCAGATTCGAGGTGCGGACGACCCAGCGGAGCCACTGGCGGTGGATCGGTCGAACCGGGGTGAACCGGCGGTCTGAACCGGTCCGAACCGGACTGAACAGGTTCAGCCAAAAAGAGAGGAAAAAACAGGAGAAAAAAAGGGAAAAAGAAAAAGAGAAAAAAATTGGAGAAAATTCCTGTGATGCAATCGAGCTTCGGGTAAGTCGATAAGCGGTCAAATTGACTCGATTTTAATTTGGAATATTTTATTTAATTAAATTTCGATCGAAAAGTTTACCCGAAAATGTAATTAATTGTGTAGCTCGATGATTGGCATCCACCGAGGGCTCGAGACAGCCTCGATTTGCGGACTAGCATGGAATCTCGGGTAAGTGACCCCTATTTACGACAATTGCCTCGTTATGCGTGATATTGATTTAATTTACGCATAAATTGAATTAATTTATGGAAATTTAGATTAATTGTCGTAAATATTAAATTTAGCTATTCGAGAATTAGAACGAGGCCCGATAAATTATTGGTGGGCCCAGTGAGCCCAATAGGCCTCGAATAAAGTGGAAATTTAGTGAAAAACGGGCTTAAGGCCGATTAAGGCCCATTAAGGTGCAATCGGGCCAAATAGGGGTAAACGGGCCCAATGATTTAAATTAAGCCCAGAAAAAATTAAATACGATTAAATTGTGTAATATCTGACCTGAAGAATATTAATACGCAGTTCCGGGCATTGGATTGGGAGCATATCGGACTGCGCGACGGGACTACATTGGAAAAGAAAAGGTCAGACTCGACGGAAAAATAAGGTAAGGGAATTCTGCGGACTGCTAGAGGTAACTTTACGCAATTTTAAATTCATACGCAGTCCTTTAAAATTTATCTGAAGGGTCTAGAGGTCGAATAATAATTTTAGGGCCTCGGATGGGCAAATTTACTAAAATACCCTTGCTAAGGGTAAAATTCTAAAAATTTAGGAAAAATTGGGAGGAGCAAGAACAAAAGGTTTCTGCTCATTCTGGAGGTGTTTTGATGCATGCATGAGTAGGCTGGCTCACCTTGAAAGAAAATGCACAGCATTGCATACTTTCAACGTGAAATTGTTTTGAAAACTGTTTTGAGGAAACAGAGCCGCCTACGTGTTTTTATTTACATGTGACGTGCTAGAGCTTAGCTCGCATGATGTTTGATTTGTGTGATGCATGCATTAGTGCTAGAGCGAGAGCTCGCACTAGAGTTTTACATGCATAGGTGCTGGAGTCCAACTCGCACCAGATTTGTATACATATATATATGATTTTCGTGACAGGGTGCTAGAGTCTAACTCGCACCATATTTTTATATGATTTTGAGACAGGGTGTTAGAGCTTCGCTCGCACCAGATTTTTATACGATTTGCATACAGAGTGCTGAGCTTAGCTCGCACTAGTTTTACCGGATTTGTGGAGTACCGCTGTCTGCCCTTGGAGTCAGCCAAAAGGCCCAACAGGCTCAAGAGACCTCTTAGGTGGGGTGAGAGTGAGGGATGAGGTTGGCGGCCTTGTGGGGATGTAAAGCGGGCTCTGCCAGTTTTATTTGAGTTGATGAGAGTGCTGAGCATCGCTCGCACAGCTTTTATGAGAACATGCGATGAGCCGTGCTTGGAGCATCGGGTAGACTGTGTGTCACCGATTTAATAGGCTCGCACGTGCGTTTTGAGACATGGCATGAGTATTGAGAAACAAACCTCTGTGGGAAGCAGGCCAATTGGGCTGGAGTACCTAGAGATATTATATGGGTTCACGGAGTACGATGTACCGTGCAAGTAGCATGGAGTACGATGTACCGTGTGGTATCTTCGGATACAGCATCTCCGGATGCAGCATCTTCGGATGCCGAGGATCGGATAAGACTGACGGGATGGACTGACCCACCTCCCGGGCGATTCCCGATCATGGTGAGAACCCGCACACTAGGATCCGTGTAGCTGTGGAACTCCCGAGGACAGATGTGGCCATAGTCCTAGTTATTTACCTATATACAGACGTTGCCTAGTCTCGCATGTTGATGACTTTTATGATGATTTAAACTGGGTTTTAAAACTAAATTGCATGATGGTATTTCCATGCTTTTCAAAACCCACGTGTGATGTAAACGTTTTCATGATTTTGTGTGAGTCAGGATCACCCACAGGAGGGGTCGAGTCCTGACTTTATTGTGATAATCTTAATTGAGAAAGAAATGATTTATAATAATTGCATGTTGATTTTCCGTGAAAATGTGTTTTACATATCATCATAATGCATAGCATTGTTTTAAAATGTGTGGAGAAAGGGTGGTTTATGCATGGCACTACGTTCATGTAGGTAGTATGGTTACCTACTTGTTCGTAGGATTGCCTTACTGAGTTTGATGTGCTCACCCCTTTCATTTTCTCCCACAGATGATCTCCAGTTGAAGTTGAGGCGACTCAGTACTGCATTCCAGAATATCCGCTGCTGCCCATCAACATAAGGTATATACACTTGTACTTATTGTATCTACATAAGCATAGCACAGTAACATGTTTGTAAGTAACTTTAGGGGATGTATAAATATTGTAAACAAATATAAATGACTGGAGAATAAATAAGTTAGATGGTAATGGTATGGTGGGACTGGCATTGACGCACAGCCCAATTATTAGTGGAGTGTGGTCACAATTCGAGGACAGGTAAGAATACAAGTAAATAAACAAAACGCGAAAAAATTAACTCTGATTTTTGGGTAGTTTGGGTCGTGACACGTGCTGATAATGTCAGGATATAAAATCATTTACATTTGGAGCATGAGGTATGACTAAAACGATGCCACATGTATGTATATATCATATAAGAGAAATCATGAAATCCATATATAAAACAACCATGGAAAAATCCTCATGTATGACGTCTCATGCTCGTCACATTAAAACTTATTTGTGTTCATCATAAACTCATCACGTTAAAACTCATTTGTTTTATCATAAAACAACCACATCAAGACTAAACTCATCTCTCGGGAATACCTTGATTCATTAAATCACATCTCTTTTAAAAACATAAATCGGGACATTACCCCTCCCTCGGGTTCGTCCTGGTCTATTCAGACCGTATGATATCATGTGAGGCATGTAGGTTACTGTATGAAAATCGAGGACTATGGCCATACTTTGTCCCTGTGATCCTAGGCTACACGGATCCCGGTGTGCGGGGCATCACAACTGCAACGGGAGGTGGGGTCAAAACCTACCCGCCAGAATATCAAGTAACATCATCGAGCCATCATGATTGCACGGTACAGCGTACTCCGTGTGACATACACGGTACATCGTACTCCGTGGACCTATATCATAGTCTGGAGGTGCCTGCCGTAGTCTTACCCACCCCAATACTATGTCGATAACTAACCCAAGTCTCAAAGTATACGTGCGAGCATATCAACTCTCTGCGACACACAGTCTACAGGAGGCTTCCGCACGACTATATGCATGTCAACTCACGTCTAATGCGAGCGAAGCTCCAGCACCACGCTATGCATATCATGATATCTAAAATCACGTGCGAGCAAAGCTCTAGCACGGTTTTGTACACACACAAATTTCTCGTACGAGCAATGCTCCAGTACGGCTTTTCATGAATAATAAATCAATAAAATTTAGTGCGAGTAAGACTCTAGCACTCTTTTTACTCGTGTAAATATGATAGGTGGCTCAATCTTGATAAAACATCTTTTAAAATCGTAACAGGTACAAGCCGGTACCCTTTCGTATAATTCATAAAATCAACAGCCAACCTATGTGCATATTTGCGTAAATTAAAGTAATACATTCATATAAAACATTAAAATATGATAATCATGCAATTTATCTGCCTTACTACCCTTTTTGTAAATTTTACTCCCAGGGGCAAAATTATCTTTTTCCTTTATTCACCTATGCCCCGATTTTCGCAAAAATTATTATTTCATTTTCTAGATACTTAAAAAAATTCTAGGCCCTTTAAATCCCCTCAATAAATACGTATAGAAATCTCTATGCACCTACAAAATTTCCTTACCTCGATTTATGTGCAAACTTATCTCGTCTCGATAATATCCGATCTCTCAGTCAAACTGCACGTCAACCAAGTCTACGAAACTGCATATAACCACATATTTTGGGTTAATTCACTTATTTTTATCAATATATCACATTTACTGATCAAATCTAACGTACTAGGCCCGTTTTCCTTTATTGGGCCCGATTATACTTTAATGGGCCTCAAGCCCGTTTTCAGCCCGTTTCTACTTATTAAATCCCTTCTTCGGGTCTATTGGGCTCATTCAGCTTACCAATAATCATCGGGCTTCGTTCCAAACTCAGTGGATAGCCTGTATACTATTTACGGTAATTACGTTGCAATTCTGAATGATATTTCTTTTTATACAGAATTAATCCATAAATTCCGTAAAATAATCGAAACTCTGTATTAAAGGACTCATATTATCGTAATTAAAATATACTTACCCAATATGATGCGGGGTACGAAAATCGAAGCTCAATCGACTCTCGTTCGGGCTTTGTCGTGAAACTGCACAATTATATATTTAATCCCGAGTTACTTTTCGATTAAATATAATTTAAATAAATTCTCGAAAATTAAATCGGTCACTTTTGACCTCGTATCGACTTACCTGAAGTCTGGTGTATCCCCAAAATTTCTTCCCCTTTTTTCCTTTTTCTCTTTTTCTCCTTTTTCCCCTTCTTTCTTGGCTAAACCGGTTCAGTCCGGTTCAGCCCGATTTAGACCAGTCCGGTTCAGCCGGTTCAATCCGATTCACCTCTTTGCTGAACCGGTTCAGACCTTCTTGCCGTCGTTCACAGCGTTTTCGGCCGGTTCTCGACTCGTTTCTGGCGTCATTCGGCTCGTCTTTGGCCGGGCAACCTTCGACTGGCCTTGATAGGGACCAAATCACCGCCGATGGCCGCCATTCCTCTCTTCTCCCTCTCGGCCTTCTCTCCCTCGATCTACCAGATTCTGGTGGTTTCGTCGGTCGATATTGGTCTCAAAAGAACCGCATCTTCTTCCCGATCACACCGGTGCCCGCCGTTCGTGCACAGCTACCGTGGATCGCCAGGATCGAGCTCCTTTCTGCCGTCGGTTTCTCCTCCTTCATTCGCCGGATTCGGCCGTCCTTGACGTGCATCGCCGGTGCCTACTTGCTCGCCGGCTTCCCCTCTTTCTCCTCTACTCTTCGTCGGGGCCGTCAGTCGCCGGTGGCCATGGGTCGGCCAGGCCACGCGCGGGTCTTCCTCGGTTTTTCTTTGTTATTTTCTCTCTCCCCGACAGTTTTCTGATTCTTTCCTTTTTTTGCAATTATTATTATTTTTATTTATTATTATTTATAAATTAGTTTATTATTATTATATTCATTATTTTATTATTATTTTGCCAAAAATATCTTTAAAAAATTATATTTTATTCTAATTAATTTATTTAATTTATTTAATCTATTTTTCCACTTTTTCAGGATATTTTCTCCGTCTTTTCAGGATATTGTCCCGAGCGAAAATTTTGATTAATTCCAGTAAATTCATATCTTGATCAATTTAATCCGAAATTTAATTATTTCTTCGTTATTGATCAAGATTCTCAAATCCATTATTTTTAATTAAATTATCTTATCGAATTTATACCGAGTTTCGATCTTTTGACTGTTTTGCCCTTACACGTGTTCGGGATTAATTTAACTCGACTTCCCTTCACGAATACTCATTCATTTTGTGTTTTTAAATAAATTCGGGTCTTAAAACATGCGTTAGCATACAACATAAATAGCCCTTAGTCTCAAAACATACTATAGTTTTCATATATAGAACTATCGAGATAAAATCAACTTATTCAAAAGATAGTTTCAGAGAGCATACTCTTGTTCAGAAAACAAATTCAGAAACATGCTTTCATTTAGAAAGGCCAACTTCAGGAAATCACATTCTTTCTCAGAAAACAAAAGCAGAAAACATGCTCGAAAATCATAATTCAAATCTTTGTAAAACTTTCCTCAATCATGGTACTGAAAGTAAACTATTACTGTTTTAAATTATACCCCCTTACCTCGATCTATCAAAAATCTCGAATTCGAGTGGTGATGCCTCCTAGTACCTCCTTTAATTCCTTCTACAATCACCTACACTGAAATTGGTTACTTAGCATCCTATTCATGCGAATTGTCCGAATTGCGTTAAAATCGTAACCTATTCGTTATTACTTCATGTGTACGTATTATTGTACATACCTAGGCCAACACGCACGTTTATATATTTTCATTACTATACATATATATTTTGTACATACAAATATTAGCATACACATTTATCATATACATCTACATGTATATACATATAAATATATATATAAATATATATATTTATATATATATATAAATATATATATATATATACTCCTATATATATATTATTATTTGTTTTCATTTTTCCTTATCACATGTATATATTCTTTGTATGTACATATACTAACACACACATTAATCTTATACACTTATTTGTATATACACCTAAGTATATACACATATTTATTTTTATCATTTAATTTCCTTATTCATCATCACATAAATATATATATATATATTGTCTATTTCTCATCTCTCCCATTTTTCCATTTTTATTTCACATATAACTTAATTCACACTAACAAGCCTATATCTCAAACATATAAATATATACATGTACATTAAATATACATATATAAATTTACATTGTCTCTTTTCCAAATTTCTAGCTTTTCTTTTCTCCTTCTTTTTTTCTCTTTTTTTTTTCTCCTTTTCTTTTCTCCTCTCTCGGTCAGCCCAGTCTCGGCTTGCTCTTCTTCTTCCTCGGTTTGGTTTTCAGCTTCTCAGTTCTGCTTAAATTCCACTCTCGATTTCCAGCCTTCCTTCAGTCTTCTTCTCCTTCGGTCCTGCTCCTGTTTTCCAGCCTCAGTCTTCCTTTCCTTCCTCTCCCCTACCTCTTGATTTCAGCCTTTTCTGTTCTGGTCGAGACTTCCTTTGCTTCCAATTGAGTCTCGATTTTCTTCTTCCTTCAGTCTCTCTCTCTTTCTCCCTCGGTTAGCTCCTGTTTACTCTCGGTTCCAGCTTCAATTTTTTCAGCCCTGTTTCTAGCTCAGTCTGCTTCAATTTCTTTTGTTCTGCTTCGCTCTCCTTCTTCCTCATTTTCTTCTTCTCCTCCCCTGCCTCGAGGTCTCATTTCTAGCTTCAGCTTTAGCTTCGGTCTACTTCCGTTCTATTCCAGCCTTCACGCAAGTTTTCCTCGGTTTTTGCTTCCTACCTGACGGTCCCTCTCGGTTTGCCTCAATCTCCGATCGGCCAGCCTTCTTTCTCTCCTCCCTTTCTTTATTCTTTCCTTTCTTTTCTCCCTCTCCCGCTCGATCAGTCTTTCTTTCCCCTTTCCTTCTTCCTTCTCTTCTCTTTTCTCTTTTCTTTTCCCTTTCTCGCTCCCCGCTACTGCCTCTGCATTTCAAAAATGCAGGAAACGAAATTGGCTTTCTTTGAAAGCTAATTCCGTACAACATAATATATATATATATATATATGTGTGTGTGTGTGTGTTATATTAATATATAGATAGATATTTGTTTGTTTGTTTTTGTTTAATGTTTGTATTATTTTTTTGTTTTATTGTTTTGTGTTCATTTATTAATTCTTATATATTGTATGTTATACATTACAATATATATATATATATATATTCATTATATTTATATATATATATATATCATTATTTGTCCATTTAAATTTGTCTAGTATATATATATATATATATATATATATATTATACCTATGTGTATATATATATACATTTTCTTTCTTTTTTTATAAAATCACCTAATGACAATATTCATGACTCCCATGAAATTTTTATTATTTCGTAAATGAAATATTATCGGGATTTCATCATTCCTCATGAATCCCCGATATAAGTTTTCACATCAAATTTATTTTCGATCCCTCCATACTTGCATTTGCTTCATCACTTCTTGTAGCTTCGGTTTTCCCTGTCATGCACAGGCTTCTCGGCTCCCATACTCCTCGAGCCCTACAACAAATATTCGTACTTCCATTAAAACATATTATTTTTATTCTTATATAGTCTAATTAAATGTAAAAAATTTATGGTGTTTACATTCTCCCCACCTTAAAAGCATTTGGTCCTCCAAATTCATTATGGTCTTTCAAAACAGTTGAGAGTACTTCAAGATGCTGTCAAGTCTCTCAGGCGGTGAGGTATTTTGAAATACTTTTATTGGCCATCAGACTTGACCACGTAAACTGATTATGGATATAAGTATTCAAGGTTCAATTTCAATAAGAAAATATGACACCAAACTTATCACAATTTGACATTTATCCTTAATGAGAACTTATCTTTAATTCATATCACTTGATCCGAATCACTTCACATACCAGAGATATTCATACCTTGCATACATCTCTTATTCCAATATGACTCGTATATTCAAGATTTATCTCATTTCAAAGCTTGTCTCATTTCATACATCAACTATGGCAAAATTCTTTCCTTATTCCAATTAAGTCTCACATTCGAAACATAAGAATATAAAAATTACAATCCTTAGATCCATTACATAATTCATATTCTAAAGTTTCCTTTTATCTCAAAACTCTGAATCTTCATAATAGTTCAGATCTTTCCCATTAATATATAATCTATGTTTGGGAAATCCTACTTACACCCATTCTTAATACACTGTGACCTAAGAGACTCCGGGTCTCTTTAAAAATTAACATCAGTACACTCCAAAGTGGGTCACTCGGTCCGAAAATCTCCCCTTCATATAGTTCTTATAATTACTCTCTCAACATTTCTAATCCAAGCAAAGTCACTCGGTACAGTGGTTTGAGTAATTCATTTGATACCACCTGCTAAATCAATTCTAGCACTTCTCCTTTTAGTCTAGGGGTAACTTTGATAAATCATTTGATCATGTGTCAGAAAACTTTCTCTGTTTACAGGGATGTTTCTATACTCCGAACACACCCTATCTTTATCAATCATGTAAGCAGTGCGACCTTTAGAGTCTTATTTATATCGTTAGTTCCCTGATTCATTCTTCCTGCATAGTGACTGTGCTCTTTCATTGTCACTATTTCCTTTGTAGATCTCTTTTTCGTCATTCTCTTTATCTAACAATTTTTGTAACTCCTTTTTCTATTCCTTAAGATCCACAAAGTCCATACGGTAGGGGAACTTTGAGATAGGTTGTGTATCTAGAGCCAAATCAATGGTGAACTCTGACTCTCTCTTCGGTGGTAGTCCAGGTAATTCATCAAGAAATACATCCAAAAATTCGCATACCACTGGTATGTCCTGAATACTCGGACGCTCCCAACTAGTATCGGAGATGGATGCAACATAACCTTCTCATTAGAACATACTTCAGAAATTTCCATCAACAGTCAGAATCATGCATTTTATTCCTTAACTGCAAAGCATACATTAAACTTTTTAGGTAGAAGGAAGGTTACAATCTTGGTGTAACAATCTAGACTTACGCGATTTGTGGCTAGCCAATCCATACCTAAAATTACATCAAAGCCATACATGTTCAGTAAGATTAAATCAGCTAATGTTACCCTATCTCCTATCCTAATTTCACAATTCTTACACACCATATCAGTCCTTTGAGATGCACACAGGGGTGTGGTAATGTGTAACATGAAATCTAGAGACTCAGGTGTCACAGGCAATTTACACATAAAATGATGTGATATAAAAGAGTGCGTAGAACCTGAATCAAATAGTACATGTGCCTCATGATTGCAAATTAAAAGTTTAGCCTGAATGGTGTCAGTGGAGGCATCAGCGGTCTCTCTGTCCAAAGCAAAGACCTTCCCATGAGTGATAGGCTTCTTGCCCTTCTCTACTGTGGTAGCCCGTCTCTATGGGACTTGTCTCTGGAGAGCTTGCCTCTCAGGTTGTCGTGGTAGCTCTAGGGGTTGTGGAACCTTATGCAGTGGGTAATCTTTAATCAGGTGTCCCCTCTGTCCACACCTAAAACAGCTCCCTAAGGACCAGTGACACGCACCTCTATGGAAATTACCACAACTAGTACACAATCTCTCGTACTATTGGAAGCCTCTGGTAGTCTGTGGGATAGCTATAGGAGCCGTGGACCTATCAATCCTAGCCCGAGACTCATCTGTCCTCTGTATCTTGGGCTGGCCCCTCCGAAAATCCTATCTCACAAACTCTGTCCGCTTACTCTTATCCTTGGTCTTTCCTTTAAAGCCATACTCCTTCTATATGACATTCAAACCCCTTTCAATCATTTGTGCCCTACCCAGGGCATCTTGAAATTTTGTAATGCATAACCCAAAGAGTCGGTCTCGAATAGTTGGCCTTAACCCTACTAGGAACCTCTCAATCCGACACTCTTCATTCTGGAACGTCTCCGGATCATACCTCATCAGCATAGTGAACTTACTTACGTACTCATCCACGGTCATACTGCCCTATACCAAATTCAGAATGTCCATTCTCAACTTCTGCTGGGCAGCTCGTAGAACATACTATTTTCTTAAGGCTGTAGAGAATGCATCCCAACTAATCACCGGATGCTGAGCAGTCAAAAGGACCTTGGTGGATCCCCACCACTGCTTGGCCCTTCAGCATGTATGTGGCCATAGAAACCTTCTCAACATCAGAACACCCTAGAAAGTCGAAGATCTTCCCAAGGTTTACCAGCCACTCTTCAGCCTCTACTGGATCCTTAATCCCCTTGAATACTGGAGGCTTCATCTTCAGGAAATCCCTCATCCTACCGATATCCCTCTCCTCTCTCTGGGCCTGTACAGGAGGCTGAGGCGCCATAGGTACTGGCAGAACTGGTGGAGGAGGAGGTGGTGCTTGTGGAGGAGTCGACATCGGAGTAGGAATTGGTGCTGTGCCAGCTGAATCAGATACGTTTGCCCCTAGGTGTTGGGCAACCATGGCAGCTATCGATTCCAAGCCTCACTCGAGTCTCTGCTCTAATCGCTACTCGAATTGAGCCATACGAGTATTAGGACTCTCTAGCTCCGGTGGAGGAGGTAGAGGTGGCTGAGCCTGCCTCCGAAGACGTCCACGTCTTCCACTTATCATGCAAGTGATCTAATACCTGTGCGTAATTCCAAAGATCAAGTCTTAATTCCATTAGGTATACATTACCTACAACCAGACAAGCATAGACATTGGGATGTAATTTAGCCTTATTTCGACATTGACAGTACTAGACAACCTTCACTCTGATACCACTTAAACTATAATGACCATTAACCCTTGAAAATCGGGAGAAATTTTTTTTTAACTTAATTTACCCACTTGTTCCCTTATGCACTTAGGTTGTATTCCTATTCAGTGTCAAATCACTTTTCCTAATTCTATATCCAAATTTATATTTAAACTTCATACTTTGACTTATATAGCCGATAGAAATTTTGACAGCATAACAGCTTATATATGAGCCTACCCACCTGCAATTCAATTGTTTTGACAACCCTAGATATCCACAACTACCAAGCATACTTTCCAAATCCACATCTACAAATCAATACATCCATTTCGATTAAATACTAATCATCTTAAAACCTAATCCCAAAAATAATAATCTTTACATCGTTTTCCTTACATATTACATCCCAAAAAAATATTTCTAAAATATCTGCCTGTGCGTACAAATATGTCTGGTAAAGGAATGTAATTGTATACCTTTGCTGCGAGTACAAAAAGTAGCCTAGGGTAGCTCTTTCCCACAGCCTACGTCGTGTACGTGACAGGTCACGCCTGCGGATCGCTACAAATAGTCTGAGAGGTAGAGGGGTGAGCTTTCGGGAAAAAGCCTAGTAAGAAGAATGCATTTAAAACGGTCTTAGTGATTCAAATATGTAGAAAACATAAATATACGTATAATGATTTCTTTCTGAAACTAATATAAAGGACATTCAAAATTAAGGAAAATCGAAAACATCATGATTCAAAACGTAATTCTTTAAGTACATGAACTTAACAGATATTACGTAAACCTTTCGTATATTCAGAATTCCAAAACAGGAATATATGTCAAAATCACATATTATAAAATCAGATTCTGAAAACAGAGTTTAATTCAGATAGAGACTACATCGGCCCATATAATTATCATGCGGCAATAACAAAATCATTATGCGGCAAATAACCATATCATCATGCGGCAATAACCAAATTGTCATGCGATAATAACCAAATCATCCTCCGTAGAGGGAATTCAGAACCTATGGCCATGGTAAGGCTGTAGACGGGATCAAGGTCGTACAGCGTTCAGACACCAGAAGGTGAAGTTCAGACGCCACAATGGCGAAGTTCAGACGCCACGAAGGCGAAGTTCAGACGCCACACAGGCAAAGTTCAGACGCCACGAAAGCGAAGTTTAGACGCCACAAGGGCAAAGTTCAGACGCCACGAAGGCGAAGTTCAGACGCCACGAAGGCGAGGTTCAGATGCCACGAAGGCGAAGTTGACATGCGTTAGCATACAACATAAATGGCCCTTAGTCTCAAAACATACTATAGTTTTCATATATAGAACTATCGAGATAAAATCAACTTATTCAAAAGATAGTTTCAGAGAGCATACTCTTGTTCAGGAACCAAATTCAAAAACACGCTTTCATTTAGAAAGACCAACTTCAAGAAATCACATTCTTTCTCATAAATTAAAAGCAGAAAACATGCTCGAAAATCATAATTCAAATCTTTGTAAAACTTTCCTTAATCATGGTACAGAAAGTAAACTATTACCGTTTTAAATTATACCCCTTACCTCGATCTATCGAAAATCCCGAATTCGAGTGGTGATGCCTCCTAGTACCTCCTTTAATTCCTTCTACAATCACCTACACCGAAATTGGTTACTTAGCATCCTATTCATGCGAATTGTCCGAATTACGTTAAAATCGTAACCTATTCATTACTACTTCGTGTGTACGTATTATTGTACATACCTAGGCCAACACGCACGTTTATATATTTTCTTTACTATATATATATATTTTGTACATACAAATATTAGCGTACACATTTATCATATACATCTACATGTATATACACATAAATATATATATATATATTATTTGTTTTCATTTTTCCTTATCACATGTATATATTCTTTGTATGTACATATACTAACACACACATTTATCTTATACACTTATTTGTATATACACCTAAGTATATACACATATTTATTTTTATCATTTAATTTCCTTATTCATCATCACATAAATATATATATATATATTGTCTATTTCTCATCTCTCCCATTTTTCCATTTTTATTTCACATATAACTCAATTCACACTAACAAACCTATATCTCAAACATATAAATATATACATGTACATTAAATATACTTATATAAATTTACCTTATCTCTTTTCCAAATTTCCAGCTTTTCTTTTCTCCTTCTTTTTTTTTTTCTCCTTTTCTTTTCTCATTTCTCAGTCAGCCCAGTCTCGGCTTGCTCTTCTTCTTCCTCGGTTTGGTTTTCAACTTCTCGGTTCTGCTTAAATTCCACTCTCGGTTTCCAGCCTTCCTTCAGTCTTCTTCTCCTTCAGTCCTGCTCCTGTTTTCCAGCCTCGGTCTTCCTTTCCTTCCTCTCCCCTGCCTCTCAGTTTTAGCCTTTTCTGTACTGGTCGAGACTTCCTTTGCTTCCAACTGAGTCTCAGTTTTCTTCTTTCTTTGGTCTCCCTCTCTTTCTCCCTAGGTTAGCTCCTGTTTACTCTCGGTTCCAGCTTCAATTTTTTCAGCCCTGTTTCTACCTCAGTCTGCTTCAATTTCTTTTGTTCTGCTTTGCTCTCCTTCTTCCTCGTTTTCTTCTTCTCCTGCCCTGCCTCGGGGTCTCATTTCTGGCTTCAACTTCAGCTTCGGTATGCTTCAGTTCTGTTCCAACCTTCATGCAGGTCTTCCTCGGTTTTCACTTCCTACCCGATGGTCCCTCTCGGTTTGCCTCAATCTCCGACCGGCCAACCTTCTTTCTCTCCTCCCTTTCTTTCTTCTTTCCTTTCTTTTCTCCCTCTCTCGGCCGATCAGTCTTTCTTTCCCTTTTCCTTCTTCCTTCTCTTCTCCTTTCTCTTTTCTTTTCCCTTTCCCGCTCCTCTCTACTGCCTCTGCATTTCAAAAATGCAGGAAACGAAATTGGCTTTCTTTGAAAGCCAATTCCGTACAACATAATATATATATATATATATATATATATATATATATATATATGTGTGTGTGTGTATGTGTGTGTGTTATATTAATATATAGATAGATATTTGTTTGTTTGTTTTTTTTAATGTTTGTATTATTGTTTTGTGTTCATTTATTAATTCTTATATATTGTATGTTATACATTACAATATATATATATATATATATATATAAATATATATATATATATATATTCGTTATATATATATATATATATATCATTATTTGTCCATTTAAATTTGTCTAGTATATATATATATATTATACCTATGTGTATATATATATATATATATATATATATATATATATACATTTTCTTTCTTTTTTTATAAAATCACCTAATGACAATATTCATGTCTTTCATGAAATTTTTATTATTTCGTAAATGAAATATTATCGGGATTTCATCATTCCTCATGAATCCCCGATATAAGTTTTTACATCAAATTTATTTTCGATCCCTCCAAGCTTGCATTTGCTTCATCACTTCTTGTAGCTTCAGTTTTCCCTGTCATGCACAGGCTTCTCAGCTCCCATACTCCTCGAGCCCTACAACGAATATTCGTACTTCCATTAAAATATATTATTTTTATTCTTATATAGTCTAATTAAATGTAAAAAATTTGTGGTGTTTACACATTTGTACTTGTCAAGGGTGTTTAGTGATATGTTTTTACAAGTGCAATATGATTCATAATGGTGGCTTCTTTGTATCTTATGGCTATTCGACAGACTCTTATTGCATACCGTAATTAGTAATGATGAAATAAGCCTAAGGAAAGTAGCATTAAGAGCACATCTTGAAGTCATTTTTTATTTTGATTGTTTTCATCAAAATTTAGCAAAAAGATTTAGGACCAAGATGTTGGAAGCACTCAAGAAAGAACAAGTTCATTTCAACCATCATAAAAAAGGCTCGACCAAAATCAACAATTTTAGGCTTATTTACGACTTGATTTGAAGATGGTTTCCTTGAGTGAGAAGGCCACAAATTTCCAAAAATTGAAACAATTTAATGAAACAATTAACTTTGAATGCAATTATTAATTGTTACGTAGTTATTTTGACTTATGTGGTAACAACTATGTGAACTTATGAATTCTATTTTGTCCTCAATAAATTATATATTCTTTCATCATCATGAAAAGATTTTAAAAGAACCTTTTTGTATGAAATTGAAAAGTCTCTCTTGAAAAGCTTGTGTGTAATTTTCAAATAAGAAATATTGTACCACAAGAAACATAAGAAAATGTTAAAATATGAAATAGAAGAAGGATAATCCAACGAATACAAAAAGAAAAATCTTTATTCTAACGCACGCCCACGAGATTAAAAGTAAATAAAAGATGCATCTTTTCATTATAACAAAATGAAGTCATTAAAGAATGACATTACTTATTCTCAAAGAACGAAAATGCACCAGTAGCAACAACTTAAATTTGTTGCAATAATATTCAAATTGAAAAACTTATGTAAGTGAGACATGGTGAATAAAGACTAGTGCCACAAAGTATGTTGACTAGGACTAAGCTTTGTTTAAAGTGTTCCAACAAAGATAAAGAAGTAAATGTGAAATAATGAAAATTCTTTCAATATTGAAATCAAAGGTGAAATTCTATAAATTGGAAATTTATATATTGATTGATAAGTTTGGTTTCTAGACAATATAAATTTTTTGTCTTGTTTAAAGTGGTAATATTTCAAAATGATTATGTAATAACATATTGATATTTATTGATAGGATCATTGAGATAAATATGGTAAAGCATGATCTTGATAATAAAAGCATGTTTTATATGATTAAATCGAATCATTCATATCTACATTTATAAAAGCATATGTATATTAAGAAATTCATAATTAAAGTGAATTTTAATTAAATATGTACTAATTGTTATATTTGTGAAATTGTATGCCATTAAGTTCTTTAGGAATTTAATTCTTAAGATAGAAGTGCTTCTAAAACTATTTGAATTAATTCATAGTAGAGGAATGGTAGGGGCAGTCGCAAGTGCCATCGTTCTCCAGCGCTCGATTGTATAAGAAGTCATGTCGCTTCATTCTCCCAACACAAAACCCATAACTTGCTATCACGGATTAGCACATTGGGACTAGGTTAGGCTTTCACCATTTAAAAAAAAAAAAAAAAAAACAAGGATGACCAGAGCATTCGGTTGCTATTTTTTAGTTTAAAAAGTGTGAGGATATGGCTTCTTATACAATCGAGTGTCGGAGGGCGACGGTAGCTGCGATTGCCCCTAGCATTTCTCACGCATAGTATTATATATGATTTACATAACATTCCTTTTGATAGAAGAAAAGATTTAGTATATGACTTCTATGTTAGTTGTTTAGGTAATGCTATGATTGTATGATGCATGCAAAGGGTTGTCATTTATATATTATTTTGTTTATGAACTTGATTATAAAGTTGGTAGGACTATAAATTATATGCCATATGTTTAAAGATTACACAAACGCGAAATTATTACTTCAATGCTTAATGTTTTTTTCCCCTGCACTCTTCCTACAGTGCATCTTCGGTTGAAGATGTGCCATGAGATCAAACTGTTTGAGGCACTCTCTGCCCTACAGATAAACCTGTCAAACACTACATCATCATCAAAAGGAAAGAATGGATTGTCCAGACAAGAAATCTCTCCACTTTTTCAACTTTGCCCCATGAATGAGAGATTCAATTACTAGTATTTTACATCCATTTTTCACATGTTTGTGCTTCTATAATACCTACTGTCTTTCCTGCAACGGAAATCCTCCCATGATTGGACAGAAATCACCATATGAACTGTACGTTTGCTCGTCGTGAGGGTAGAAAATTTAATCAAGTAACCATTTCCTTGAGTAGAAATTTACAAAGTAATATACAAGATTAGGCTCCTAGGAACATGTCGAGTTAATCTATTGCACATGCTTATAATTTAAGGGGCAATAATTCTTTCCAGAACGGAACAAAAAGTCAAAGGTATATGCACATTTTGCATTGAAATAGCAAAACTACCTCAAACTCAGGAGGCTAGACCCTTCAGCTTCAACATCGCTCACACTATCTATTCTTCCCTTCAGATTCAAATTTATTCACGCTATCTACTATGTACTGGATCCTTTTGGAGAGGCCCTGTGTGTGCTCCTCGATGTGATTGAATAGAAGGTCTATGAATCTTCTAAGTGAAGCAGAGCGCTTTCTTTCAATCAGAAGTTGTTGAGTTAGTTCCTGTACTCTCTTATCTTCATTCTACGGGACAAGAAATCAGAGAAGGAAAAAAACATATGAGCAACTTACTTGATGCATGAGGCCTAATGTACAGTTGTGCAAAATCTCTAATCAAATCATATGTACTAAAGCAATCTGTAACATCACAAGTACAATCGTATGTATACACATGTTATGAAGGATGAGAAAACTCAATTTTTTAAACTAAAGTCAGATAGCATGGAGGTTTAAGACATTTGATAACAAGCACTCTAACCCAAAATGTTGGAGTATAAGAAAACATTATCAGAAGGATATAAGGAAAAGGGACAGAAAGTTCACAGCTTCTATTAAGTGCTTATTTCTAAAAATAAGAATGGTGAGTTATAAGGCAAGATTTTGGTGGATAAAATCCTCCTTATCTAATAATGAACAAATATCCAAAAAGGTATGACCAACAGATAGCTTAATTAGAAGCCACTGTCGTAAAAATAAGATTCCAAGGTCCAATGACCCCTGTTCAAAACTATCAGGGGGTATTACAAAGACATTATTATCCCGGAGAAATTACAATGTAACAATCAGACAGTTCCATAACATGCCATAACCAACGGATAAAATCAATTAAAATAGCTGAAAACAAAATTCATGCAAAAGCAATTAAAGAAACTTCAGTTCCATATCCAACATTCAAATACTTAATAGTGCGTCATTAATAACCACAAAGGAATCATGTGATTAGTTACTTGCAGTAAAATAGTTTACTGCCTTACCACTGGTTTTGAGGTGATTAAGCACTTAGTTGGAAGCCTAAGTATTGAGTTACCAAGGAAATTTGATCTTACTTTTGCTATTATTTAAAATAAAATCAAAACAATGTAAGCAGCAAAGAACTTTCCGGGTACGCAAAAACCATATAACTCCAAAAGAAGGGATTAGCATCTGCATGAATAGCTCAAGTTAGGCAATCAATAGATTTGAGCGAGAAAGTGGTATTTAAGTCAGGTTAAGCAAGTCTCAAGGGACATCTTGAGTTAACAAAAACTAAGGGACATCTTCATTTAATTAGAAAATAAAACATGGAGACACAAATCCCACTAACTAGAAGAATAATCTCCAGTATACGTTAACATTTAAAATGATGTAAGAGTTCAAAGCATTTGGTTTTCTTCAGTGTCCAAACTGAATTTGATGTGCATCAAATGCCAAAAGAAAAGTAGCTATTGTAGCAAGATGAGAAAAATCGAAAATCATCACATAACAAATTAAATAACTGTAACAACAAGCACTTACTGCAATTGGATTAGAGAATGCCTTTTGAGCCTGGCAACCAGCTAATGGATGAGTGTGCTCTTTTACAAACTTTGTAATGACCCATTTTCCAGTGCTCATTTTCCTTATAGAGATCATTGCTTTGCAACCAACCCTAGTTGGTGCCCGTGATCTAACATTCTTCACATCACGCCTATAAGGCTTTCGGTAACCCTCTTTGTTACATACAATGGCACGTGAAACGATCGATCCATCAATTTTAGATCGATTATGATAGTTCATGCGTGTTATAAAACCCATTCGCATGCCATAGGCACTATAAAATGCGTGTGCAGCAGCTTCATTTTCAAACTCCTGACCTACATACGGTTCATCCCCTTCAACCACAGTTAACTGCAATCCAAAAGAATTATGAATCATTTGATCATTTTCTTCAATCTGGGATGAATCTTGAACAGAACTTCCAGCCATTGTTCCATCATTACCAAGCCGATGCTCATTATTAGTTGCATTATCTAACACCTCACCAGGAATACCAGTATCAGTTTGATAGAGTTGAACATCATTACCAAGTAGATGCTCCTTATCAGTTGAATCATCTAACACCTTATCACAAGTACTATTATCAGTATGTTCAGGTTGAACATCATTATCAAGTTCAGTTTCCACTGCAATTAATAATGAAAAATAAAACCATGAAGTTAAATTACTTTTGATTCTTACAAGTATTTAACATCACACAAACTGAAGCAGAAAGTAACCTAAGTCCATCACACAAACTGAAGCAGAAAGTAACCTAAGTCCATCTCCACTCTCTAAAATTAACCTGAGACAGAGACTTACCAGAAATTTAGAACTTTTTAAGTTCTTTTCTCTAAGGTAGGTTCAAGCATTCAATACCCTTGTTTTGCATTGAAGTTGGTTATAATAATAATAATAACAATAATAATTTCACACACTCGTCACTCAGTGGAGTTTCTAGACTACAAAGTTGACAAGATGACATATTATAAAAAATAAAAGAGCTAATTAAAGAAACAAATGAGAGGTGCGGCAGTCTCTTAATACCGAACTCTAATAATAACAATAATAATGGTAAGTGAATAAAATTTGGCAGAAACCCAACTTGTTTTTCTCATAATCTCCATAATCACATAATTATCAGATCATCAAGATCACATCTTTCGCCGAAATAAAAATTGTAAAAAGAATTTTAAATTTAAAAAGCCCACAATTTTGATCTTTGAGACAAACCCATTTCATGATTCTAAAAACAAATTCAATACCAGCATTCAATTCCGGGTTTTAAATGTTATTCTACAGAACTTCCGGACACTTGGAAAATTCAATATTTATTAGCAACTTTCCTCCAAAGTTTCATTACATAAGGAACATTTGTTAAAATAATATATAAAAAAACTTACTGAATTATTATGGATTTCACAGATGAAGATCAATTGATCATACGCTGGGCTCCACAGGCAAGTTTAGAGAAGAGAATTTTCTGTTTGGTTAATAGGAAAAAAAATTCGACGGAAACAGAGATAAGGGCGGCTTTCTTACCGGTTAGTTACAGTGCCACATTAAAAAGGATCTGAACCGTTGCTTCTATCAATTTCATATGGGATTAGGTTTTTAACGGTTTAGATTGCGGGTGAGAAAAATCGTCTCTGAGTGTTCGAAGAAACTTTAGCCAATTCATGTGGGTCCAATTAAGAATTTACATAGACAAACGAACTTTGAACTACTTTTATTTTTTTGGAATTTTGGTTTCTAAAAAATAATTTTTGAAAAATATTTATTTTTAAAAAATTAAAATTATTTGAATTAGCCAATGAAATTGTTCTTTTTTGTGTTTGATTATTTTTTGAAAAAATTACTTTTTAAACTAATAATAATCAAATATACCTCTAACTTTTTGAGCAAAATAGATATAAATATTCAATATTTTATCGTATGTAAATTAATCAATAAATTTTTATTTTATTGTAAATAAATATCTAATTTTTTAAAATCACGTAATTAAGTCTAAATTTATTAAATGATATTAACCGTTGTTTAGATATTCTACGTAACAGTTACGTTGATAGCTTTATGAGTTATCACGTGACATGTTATGTACGCAATACAACCAAAAGTTAGTATCATTTAACAGATTTAAATTAATTACTTGATTTTAAAAGGTTAAGAGTTAGTTTCTAGTCAAACAAAAGTTTATGAATTGATTTACAAGTGATAAAAAACTGAGAGTTTACATCCATTTTGTGCAAATGGTTGAGAGGTATATAAGGCCATTAATCTTTTTTCTAAATTGTCACCACCTGTGACCTCTACGTCTATTACTAAGCGCGTAATTAAGCAGAAGGTGTTTTAAAGTGAATTAACATTGTTAAAGTTTGCTAATTGATACTTTAGGATCTTTTACTTGTAGTTTCGTGTCCGATATAGGTTTAAGACTTTAAAACTATTAGTTGAAGTATTTTATCAAGGTTCTAAATTTTTTAGAAATTTCAGCAGCATAACGGTTGCAATTTGACTCTACTCAATCTGCAAATGAGACCATTTAGCAACCCATATCCTCAAAATCATTCATGCAAATTAAATCATCTCAACAATCCTAGCTATCCACAACTAACAACCATGTTTTCTAATCACATCAGCAATCACATCATATAAACCCAAGTAGCTAAATGTTAATAATAGCATAATCACTAAGATTTTGAATTTATTTACCGAAATTTTAACTATATAGTTCATAGGTCCTATCCTAGAAACAACACTCCAAAATCAACTAATACATCCCAAATGACCATATTTAAGCCCGTGCATACATACAAGTCTGAAAACAAAAACTTTACACTTATTGTTGCGTATACCTTAGCACAAGGACAGTGCTCTCAGCATGAGAAATCAATAACTCTGAGCGGTTTACCCACAAAGCTAGTCTGAAATGTTTGAAAATAAAGGGATGAGCAACTACACGCTCAGTAAGGAAGGTATATAACAAAAGCTAATAAAATACCAAGCTGGGGTAAATCAAAATTATTATGCAATTACATCATGCACTTTTAAAACTATGCATAAACCTCAGTTTTAGGTCCCAAAGGTAAAAGTTTCATAGAACGCAACATTGAAAATAAGTCACGTTAATCAGTCCTTTTTAAAAGTCAAGTCACTTCACAAAACATGCTACATAACACTTAGCTTATAAACTAGGGTGCAAATTCAAGATATGAAAAGAAAACTTAACAACTAGTAACCCGACATCCTTTCTAAAACATGCAGTCTGTCGAAATCATGCATGAGCTCAAATCAAACATATAACATAGATAGAAGATAAGTGGCATAACCCTTAATTTGTCATGTAACCAATTACATAATGTAACACACCTATGGTCATAGTGACTATCGCCTTATCCTAGACTGATCAGGTCTGACTAAAGTACTGAAGACGGGATCAAGGTCTACAATAGTAGGTAGCTGGCACCGTAGTCAAATCACACAGAACCTTCTACCGGTGCTACTTAGAAAATCTCAATGCCACAAAAGCATCTCCGTGAAGCACTTGGCACCGTAGGACAATCACACAGAACCTCATACCGGTGCTAGAGATGGCTCTCACAGGATATGACTGTCACACAGACATTTTCGGGGATTACCAGCATTCTAAAAAAACCAACCACCACGACGGGTGTACAGTATAAGTATGCAATCACTTTAATTCAAAACCAAAAGTTCGGGAAAGTAATCCATTGACTGTTAAAATGTGCAATATCAATTTCAAAACAGACAACCATCTCCTTTAACAACATTTCACTTTTTCAAATCATAGTAAAAAACAACCTATGCAACCAAGTTATAAACATCATGCATAAATGCGTAAAAACAATAAAATCAGGTAATAAAACGTTTGTACTCATTTGGGTTTAACTATTTTTTTTTTGTTTGACACTAAAAATCAGTAAACTTATATTTATAACCTCATTTTGACTAAAGCTAGTGACTACGAATAAAGTTTCGGTATTTATGAAAAACGGGTAAGTTAGGTAATAAGTTTAAAATAATCCCTAACTAAACTAACAACCTATGGTTCCTAGTAAGATTTTAACTTAACCTGAGGTATCCTACTAGCTACGAGCTATATAAATCTCTTACCATAAAGGCGACGCGTACTATTTACCCTTTTTACCTTAGGGACGCATATATGTGTCTATGTCTCCTTTTCGTTTGCCTTACCACTCGAAGGGATATTTACTGCAAAATCCATGAATACATCAAGGTAGCATCAACATCCGTTTTCATTCGATTTAATATCAATTTACACAAATCTGATTACTCAACTATTAACTAAATACTGATTTCATTATAATTCACTTATAAATCCAATTTCTTTCTTCAGAATGAAATCCCCAAATTTCTAAATCTCTAGATTCCTCAAGTGTTCTTAAATCTAAAATCGACAACTTAATTATACTTAGAATTTTTCCCAAAATACTATTATATACTTTACGAATTCCATTAAAATGAAACCATTTTATTTTATTATCCTTTTGTATTAAGCTTAATATCTAAATATGAATTCGGCTTAGGTTTGACATAATTATTTATTTATCACTATTAGTTTCCATTACTAGATAAATTAATGGAACACTTTAATTAGATTTGCCACGATATTTTGTATATTAAATTTTATATTCCTTTTAACCTTGTAAGAACTCATTTATATATTAATTATTTTTCAAAAAATAACCTACATTATTTGATTAAGTTTAAACTAAATTCCTAATTATAATAGATTAATCCTACCCTTCCAAGGTGACTGAAACCTTAATTTCTACTCTAATTTATGGGCATTAAATTTCTAATCAGGCTACACTATAAATATATTGTTCATAATACAATTTAATTACTTCAAACCTTAGATTCTCAATTTTACTATTTTTCTCTAAATTTTCCAATTTGTCGAATTCAACTCTTTATGCTCATTACATGATTTCAACAAATTAATTTTTCAATTCTTCACAATTTTTATCCACCTTTCAGTTTCTAATCTAAGTATCAAAACCCTCAATTTTTATCAAATTACAAGCCCTAATTTCTTAATTTTTCCAAAACCATAATTAAATTTATTTCTACAACAATTTCACATTTATAACACAATTTGTATACTAATTTAGCTAGATAAAAATTTAGTTTTTACCTAGAAGTTTTCTGGTTCAAAAATGGAGATGCAGGAAAATGAGTATTTTGTTAGTCTGGGTACTGTTGGCGTCAGAAGGGAAGGAAAGCCGCGGAGAAGGTGGACGGGGTGATGGTGGTCGCCTGGGCTCGCGGTCCAGGGGTGGCTGGCGTCTTCTCCGGTACTGGTAAGTGAACAGAGGAAAGGGGGTTTCAGGTCTTGTTGGGTTTTGGGTTTTCGAGAGAGGGAGGAAAGGGAAAGGCTGCCAATGGTCGGAGAGGGAAGGAAGGCCGTCGATTTGGGCTGGTTCTCGGTCACCGGCGTCTTGGGCTGTGATCGGTAGGGGAGAATCAGGGAGAGGGAGAGGAAAAATAAGATGGAGGGGGGTTTCTGTGTCTGATTTCCCGGGGGCTTGTGTGTGAGGGGAGGGGGTGCTCGGGTCACCGGCGGTAGCAGAAAATGGTCGACAGGGAAAAGAAGGGGAGAAAGGGGGTTCCGTCGACAAAATAGAAGCAAATAAGGGGGGAGGGGAGGAAGCTCGGGTCGCGCGAAAGGGAGAATCTCTGTCCCGCGATCCTCTTTTTTTACTTTATTTAATTATTTACCTAGATAATTATACCTATATACATGCAAATTATATACATTTTGTTACCAAATTATCTAATTTTCCCTCTTTAATTTTATACTTCATCTTTTAATTATATTTTGTCTTATAATCACCATGATTAATTTATTTTAGTTTTTTTTTTGTTTTTTTTTTTGTTTACCTATTTTATTTAAATTATTATACCTTATGCCTTATACTAGATTTAATAATTTTCCCAAATCTATCTCCAAGGGTCCAGATGCAATGATATGTGAAGGATCAGGCTGGTATTTACGGAGCATGGATACATGGAATACATTATGTACCTCGGCTAGTTGAGGTGGTAAAGCTAGTCAGTACGCTACCTTACCAACACGCTCCAATATCTCAAATGGTCCTATATACCGAGGACTCAACTTGCCATTCTTCCCAAATCTCATAACACCTTTTGTCGGAGAAACTTTTAAAAAGACATGATGTAACGACCCTTGAACCTTGAAAATTTAAGGGATTTTTTTTTGAAACTTCAATTTTCCACTTATTTCTTTATTCACTTAGGCTGTATTCCTGTTCAGTGTCAATTCATTTTCTTACTTCTTTATCCGTAATTATATTTAAGTTTCACATTTGAATTTATATGACCGATAGAAATTTCGGCAGCATAACGGCTTATATATATAAGCCTACCCACCTACAAACAAAATGTTTTTAACAATCCTAGATATCCATAACAACCAAACATGCTTTCCAATTCCACATCATCAAACCAAGACATCCATTTCAAATCAAGATCAATTACTTCAAGACAAATTCCCAAAAGGAATATTCTTTACATTTATTTTCTTACAAATTACATCCCAACAAAATATTTTCAATATATGCCTGTGCATAAAAAATGTGTCTGGTAAAGGAATGTAATAGTATACCTTTTTGCGTGTACAAAACGTAGCCTAGGGTAGCTCTTTCCCACCAGCTACGTCGTGTACGCGACAAGTAGCGCCTGTAGATCACTGCAAATAGTCTGAAAGGTAGAGGGGTGAACTTTCGGGAAAACGCCCAGTAAGAAAATATGTTTAAAGTAGTTATGATATGTAAAAGAATGCAAAATCATCCATAAACCAAACTTTGCTTCAAAAAAACTGATCGTACGTTCCTTTTAGAAACCAAACAATTAAAAGGTGTGTAAAACTTTCATTACGTGCATAGTCATCATAGGAAAATACGAAGCATGAGTTTCTTTAAATCAAATAACAGGCTTAACTGTTTAATAAAATTTTCATCATTCATGGATGATTTCATAAAATCATCGTCAGTCATAAACATTTCATAAAACATAATCATTCTTAACCTTCTTCTCATAAATCATAATCATAATCATAGTCATAATCGTGAAGACTAGGCTATAACTAAGTCATACGATACGTGTCATCCTCCGTAGAGGGTCATCATCATACCTATGGCCATGTTGGGGCTTGTAGACTGGATCAGATTCGTACAGCACTTTCATAAAACATGAGTAGTATCTATCTTCCTTACTTTCTCTAGCACCTAGTTAGGGCACGGGCACCAAAAGCACTATCCGTGTGGGAAACATTTGTACGTGCTGTGTGGGCATGAGATACTACCAAAATATCATAATTAGCCAGACATCCACCACACAGGTAGAGTCAAGTACTATAGGGACCCTACGTACCGGCACTTAAGTGGTGGAGCCGGAGCACCACAAGAAGTAGCATGCATGAAGCCTATAGTCTCAAAAATTCTTTTCCATTTTCTTAAATACTTTTGAAAATGTCAAAAGTTTCTTCCAAAGTATAAATATAGGATTACAAACCATCATAAAACTCCCATGCATTTTCATACTTCAGGAAATTCATTTCATAAACATAAATGTACTTGGTGAACATTTCCTAAAACAAAATCATGTTTTGTAAGTCGTTCCATAAGTATGCAAATAATCATAAATCATTTCAAAACATAACATTACTTCATAAAAATCCTTTTATCAATGCAATGAGTGTTCATTATCATAACTAAATTAAATTATACCCCTTACCTCAACTTATCGGGAGTTCCAAGTTTGAGTAGTGACACCTCCAAGTATCTTCCTTAAATCCTTCTACGATTTTCCTACACCGAAATTTGTATTCTTAGTATCCTATTTATTCGAATTGCCCACAATGCGTCAATATCGTAACCTTATTCGTCTAGAAAAATATACTTGAAATTTAAATTCTAACTTTCTAAGATTGCATCAAAATATATAATCAACCTCATGGAGTTTACCAAATTCCCTCTTTTCTTCCTGTTCCATCATACATTCGGAAATTTAATCCTACTACAAAGTCTTTAGCTACATTCCTAATTAAATTGTCCCTTTCTCTTATGAGCTTATATAGTTCCTATATGCTACTTCTTTGTGTGTGTATACAATTGTACATACCTAGGCTAAAACATGTATATTATATTTTGTTCATATGCACTTATACTAACACACACATTTATTATATATATATATATAAGTATATATATATATATATATATTATTTCTTTTTTTCTTTTCCAGTTTACTTACCCACTGCAGCCCTTTCGATTTTCCACATTTCTTACTCACAAACGACCAACTTCGGCCATCACAATTGCTCCAGCAAACAACCACTGTTGGACACCCAAAATAGCCTAATTTTCAGCCTTGCATATCAACACCCATTTACAGCCCTCTACAGCCACCGTTTGGCTGAGTTTTTGCCACCCAAAACTTGCTACAGCACCTTTATAGACAACCTGGGCATCCCCTTCTTCAACATCGAGCCTAATCCACAATATCTTTTTTTTTTCTTTTCTTTCCTAATTTTCCCTCACTCTTCGGCTACTGTTCATGATCCTTCTTCATCTGCACTAGCACCGTTTACACTATTCCATCCCTACCAAACCTTCCTCTACTTTGGTTTCCATCGTCCTCGTCATCCTCATTCAACCTCCGTTTCCTGCTTCTCTGAGGTCCACGCCTTCTGCTCCAATTTTGCTATGTTTTTAGGTCTTCAGTTCCAGCTTCCTCTTTTTTTTTTGTTCTGCTTCGTTACTGCTCAAGCCTCACCTCTTCTCCTCTCGGTTTTGCGCTACAGCTCTAGTTTCCCTACTCCTTCTTTGTTTGGTTTCAGTTCAGCCCAATGCCGAACTTTCAGCCCCTCTTACCTTCGCTGCCTGCTTCACTTACCTCTCCCTCTCGGTTTGCTTCAGCTTTCAGTTTCTCTCTTCTGCTATCTCTTCTTTCGTTTTTCTCTCTCTCCTCTCGGCTAGCTTCAGCTCTCACCCTTCTCTTTTTTTTTTTGTTTTCCCGCTTCAATAGAGAATGCCTCTATTTTGAAAGGAAACAGGGTGCGAAAATTGGCTTCCTTTGGAAGCCAATTCCGTACTCCAGTTATATATTATTATTATATAATTTATTTATATAATTTATTTATTTTATTTATGTTTTATTATTATACTTTGTTTTATTTATTATTATACATATATGTTTTTTTTATAACATAATTTTATATCTTATAAAATTAAGATGATTCAATTGCATAATACACATATTTTATTAAATTTACATTACTTTGTAGTGAGAATATTTTTAATTTCATTATTCCTTATGAAACTACAATTATAGACTTTACATAAAATTTTCGACTAATAAATTAAAATCTCATAATATCGCCATACTTGCATTCGCTCATTGTCTCTCATATTTCGGGCTCTCAGCCATTCTAGAGCTTCCTGATTCTCATACTTCTCGAGCCCTACATCACATATTCGTACAACCATTAAAAAAATCTTTTATTAAATTATTTTATTGTCTAATTATGTATAGAAAATTTGTGGTGTTTACATTCTCCCCACCTTTAAAGAATTTGGTCCTCCAAATTCATCTTGATCTTTCAGAATAGATGAGGGTACTTCTCCTTCATAAGGCTCTCTAGCTCCCTGCATAAGGCTCTTTAGCTCCCATGTAGCTTCCTTGACCGAATGATGTTGTCAGAGAACCTTTACCAAAGGAATAGTCTTCGATCGAAGTACCTTTTCCTTTCTGTCCAAAATCTGGATAGGTTGCTCAATGTAGCTTATATCCTCTTGAATGCTCAAAGGCTCATACTCAATGATATGTGAGGGATCCAGATTATACTTCCTTAACATCGAGATGTGGAAGACATTATGTACCCCAAAAAGCTGCGGTGGTAAGGCAAGTCTGTAGACTAAGTCTCCCACTCTCTCTAGAATCTTAAATGGACCAATGAAGTGAGGACTCAGTTTCCCCTTCTTTCCAAAGCGCATAATACCTTGCTCGGGGATACTTATAGAGTCCCCAATCTGAAACTCAAGTGGTCACCTATGCTTATCCGCAAAACTCTTATGCCTACTTTGTGTGGCCTTAAGTCTATCACAGATTATCCGAACACCTTCTGCTGCCTGTTCCACCAAATCGGGAGCCAAGATCTTTCTATCACCCATTTCTTCTCAAGCCACTGGAGACCTACATCTTCTACCATACAAGGCCTCATATGGTGCCATTCCGATGTGATAGCTGTTGTTATAAGCAAACTCTGCAAGAGGCAGATGATCATCCCATAAGCCCTTAAACTCCAAAACGCACGTCCCCAGCATATCCTCTAAGGTCTGAATGGTCCTCTTGGACTGACTATCGGTTTGAGATTGATAGGTAGTGTTCAGGTTAAGCTGAGATCCCATGGCTTCTTAGAAATGAGCCCAAAATCTGGAAGTGAATCGAAAATCTCTATTTGATGTAATGCTCACGGGAGCCCCATACAACCAAGCTATCTCCTTCACATACAATTCTGCTAAGGCACTTAAGGAGTCTGTACTTTTAATGGTCAGGAAGTGGACACTCTTAGTTAATCTATCTACAATCACCCAGATTGCATCATGCCCATTTCAGGTCCTTGGTAAGCCCATAATGAAGTCTATGGTAATGTGCTCCCATTTACAAGTAGGCATTGGAAGAGACTTAAGTAACCCCACTGGCTTTTGGTGTTCGATCTTAATTTGCTGACAAATCAAACACTTGACCATAAACTCTACTACATCTCTTTTCATGTCGATCCACCAATACACCTTTCGCAGATCATGGTACATCTTAGTGCTTCCCGGGTGCATGGTGTACCAAGAACAATGAGACTCCTTTAAGATCCTTTGCCTTAGGGCATCATCGTTTGTGACACATATGCGGCCCCTAAACCTCAACAACCCATCCTCACTGACCACAAAGTCTAACTACATGTTCTGTTTTGCCTGACTGACCATATCCAATAATTTCTGATCACCCTTTTGTCCAGTTCTGATCTGATCTAGTATACTAGGTTCAATCTGTAAACTAGCTATAAACCCAACATCTGCTGTTTCTAAACTAACACTGAGCTTGGCAAACTACTCTAACAACTCTCATTCTCTGATCATCATAAAAGAAATCATCCCCTTCCTACTTAAAGCATCTACCACTACATTTTTCTTACCCGTGTGATACAGAATCTCACAGTCATAATCCTTGAGGAGCTCTATCCACTGCCTTTGTCTCATATTCAGCTCCTTCTGGTTAAAAATGTATTTCAAGCTCTTATGGTCAGTGAAGATCTGAAATCTTTCCCCATACAGATAGTGCCGCCACATCTTCAAAGCAAAAACAACCGTTGCTAACTCCAAGTCATGGGTGGGGTAGTTCCCTTCATGATTCTTAAGTTGACGCGAACCATACGTGACTACTCTCCCATGCTGCATAAGTATACACCCCAAGCCCTAGTATGATGCATCACTGTATACTGCATAGCCTCTAGATCCACTAGAATGGTTAAAACTGGGGCAGTGGTCAACCTCTTCTTAAGTTCTTGAAAACTTTGCTCACATTGATCAGTCCACTCAAACGAAATATCCTTTCGTATTAACTTAGTCAACGGAGCAGCAATCTTGGAGAAACCTTCTACAAACCTCCTATAATATCCAGTTAGTCCTAGAAAACTTTGGATTTCTGTAATGGTTTTCAGTCTCTCCCATTTGAGTATTGCCTCAACCTTAGACGGATCCACTAACACCCTGTCCTTAGAAATAATATGGCCCAGAAAAGCTATTTGCTCAAACCAAAACTCACACTTATCCAACTTCCCATACAACTGCTTCTCTTTGAGAGTTTGGAGCATTACTTTTAAAGGCTGCTTATGCTCCTCTCGGGACTCTGAGCAGATCAAAATATTGTCGATGAAAACTATGACAAACCGATCTAGATACTCTCGGAACACCTCATTCATCAGGCTCATGAATGCAGCTGGGGCATTAGTTAAACTAAAGGGCATCATGAGGAACTCATAGTGTCCATATCTCGTTCTGAAGGCCGTTTTCGAAACATCCTCCTTTCTAATCCTCAATTGGTGATAGCCCGATCTCAAGTCAATTTTTGAGAACATGTAGCCCCTTTTAGCTGGTCAAATAGATCATCTATTCTAGGTAAGGGATACTTGTTCTTGATTATGGCCTTGTTCAGCAGCCTATAGTCTATACATAACCTGAGACTACTATCCTTCTTTCATACAAATAATACCGGAGCTCCCCACAGGGATACACTTAGCCTAATGAACCCCTTTTCTAACAGGTCTTGCAACTGATTTTTCAGTTCCTCAAGTTTAACAAGGGCCATCCAGTAAGGAGACTTCGAGATTGGTTGAGTCTCTAGTGCCAAATCTATAGTGAATTCTAACTCTCTCTCTGGTGGTAGTCTCGGTAGTTCATCGGGAAATATATCAAGGAATTCGCATACCACTGGTATATCCTGAATACTTGGACGTTTCAAACTAGTATCGGAGATGAATGCAACATAACCTTCACATTAACACGTTCATTAGAAATTTTCATCAACAGTCAAAATCATGTAATTTATTCCTTAACTGTAAAGCATACATCAAACTTATTAGATAAGGAGAAGGTTACAGTCTTAGTGTAGCAATCTATACTTACGTGATTGGTGGCTAGCCAATCCATACTCAGAATTACATCAAAGTCATACATGTTCAACAGGATTAGATCTGCTAACATGATCCTATCTCCTACCTTGATTTCACAATTTCTACACACCATATCAGTCTTTTGGAATTTATACATAGGTGTGCTAATGTGTAATATAAAATCTAGAGGTTCAGGCTTAATAGGCAAATTACGTGCAAAATAGGATGATATGAAAGAGTGTGTGGAACCTGGATCAAATAGTACATGTGCCTCGTGATTGCAAATTAAAAGATTACCCCAAATGGTCTCAGTGGAAGCATCAGCAGTCTCTTTGTCCAAGGCAAAGACTCTCCCTTGAGTGACAGGTTTCTTGCCCTTCTTTGCTGCAGTAGCCCGTCTCTGTGGGATTTATCTTTGGGGAGCTTATCTTTCGGGTTGTCGTGGTTGCTCTGGGGGTTGTGGAATCTGGTTCTGTGGGTAATCCCTTACCATGCATCCCTTCTGTCCACACCCAAAGCAGCTCCCTATGGCCAAAAGACAAACACCTCTATGGAGTTTTTCGCACTCTTTACACAACTTCCTATACTGTTGTGGGCCTCTGGCAATCTGGGGAGCAGGCACAGGAACTGTGGGTCTATCAACCCTAGTTCAAAACTCATTTATCCTCTGACTCTTGGGCTGGCCCCTCCGATAATCATGTCTAACAAACTCCGTCTTCATACATTTATCCTTGCTCTTTCCCTTAGAGCTATACTCCGTCTGTGTAACATTTAGACCCCTCTCAATCATCTGTGCTCTACTGAGGGCATATTTAAACTCAGTAATCCATAACCTTAATAGTCGGTCTCGGATGGCTAGCTTCAACCCGACTAGAAACCTCTCAATACGATACTCTTCATTCCGAAACGTCTCAAGGTCATACCTCATCAGCATAGTAAACCTACTCTCATATTTATCCATGGTCATACTACCCTGTACCAAATTTAAAAAGTATGTCCACATCTTCTGTTGGGTAGCTTGTGGAACATACTGCTCTCTGAAGGCTGTTAAGAATGCATCCCAACCAATCACCGGATGCTAAGCGGTCAAAAGGATCTTGGTGGATCCCCACCAATACTCTGCTTGGCCTTTCAACATGTACGTGGCCATAGAGACCTTCTCTACATCACAACACCCCATATAATCAAAGTTATTCTCAAGGTCTATTAGCCACTCTTCAGCCTCTACTGAATTCTTAACTCCCTTGAATGCTGGAGGCTTCATTTTCAGGAAGTCCCTCATCCTACCAATATCCCTCTCTATTGTCCGAGTCTGTATAGGCGGTTGAGGTGCCATAGGTACTGGGGGTACTTGTGGAGGAGGACGTGGAGGTGGTGCTTGTGAAGAAGTTGGCACCAGAGTAGGGATTGGTGTTGTGCCAGCTGAATCAGAGGCATTTGCCCTTAAGTGTTGGGCAACCATGGCAATTATTGATTCCAAGCCTTGCTCGAGGCGCTGCTCCAAACGCTGCTCAAACCGAGCCATATGAGTATTGGGACTCTCTGGCTGCGGTGAAGGGGGTGGAGGTGGCTGAGCTTGCCTCCAAGGGCATCCTTTGCTTCAGAAAAACTAATCGTACGTTCCTTTACCAAACATTTAAAAGGTGTGTAAAACTTTCGTTACGTGCATAGTCATCATAGGAAAATACGAAGCATGAGTTTCTTTAAATCAAATAGCAGGCTTAACTGTTTCATAAAATTTTCATCATTCATGGATGATTTCATAAAATCATCGTCATTCATAAACATTTCATAAAAAAATAATCATTCTTAACCTTTTTGTCATAAATCAGAATCATAATCATAATCGTGAAGACTAGGCTATAACTAAGTCATGCGATACGTGTCATCCTCCGTAGAAGGTCATCATCATACCTATGGCCGTGGTGGGGCTGTAGACTGGATCAGGGTCATACAGCACTTTCATAAAACATGGGTAGTATCTATCTTCCTTACTTTCTCTAGCACCTAGCTAGGGCATGAGCACCAAAGGCACTCTCCGTGTAGGAAATAATCATGCGTGCTACACGGATACGGGATACTACCAAAACAATATCATAATTAACCACAAGTAGCGAGACATCTACCACAGAGGTAGAGTCAAGTGCTACAGGGACCCTACGTACCAGAACTCAGGTGGTGGAGCCGGAGCACCACAAGAAGTAGCCATGCATGAAGCCTATAGTCTCAAAAATTCTTTTCCATTTTCTTAAATACTTTTGAAAATGTCAAAAGTTTCTTCCAAAGTATAAATATAGGATTACAAACCATCATAAAACTCCACTGCATTTTCATACTTCAGGAAATTCATTTCATAAACATAGATGTACTTGGTGAACATTTCCTAAAATGAAATCATGTTTCATAATTCGTTCAATAAGTATACAAACAATCATAAATCATTTCAAAACATAACATTTCTTCATAAAAATCCTTTTATCAATTCAATGAGTGTTCATTATCAGAACTAAATTAAATTATACCCCTTACCTCAACTTATCGGGAGTTCCAAGTTTGAGTAGTAACACCTCCAAGTATCTTCCTTAAATCCTTCTACGATTTTTCTACACCGAAATTTGTATTCTTAGTATCCTATTTATTCGAATTGCCCACAAATGCGTCAAAATCGTAACCTTATTCGTCTAGGAAAATATACTTGAAATTTAAATTTTAACTTTCTAAGATTGCATCAAAATATATAATCAACCTCATGGAGTTTACCAAATTCCCTCTTTTCTTCCAGTTCCATCATACATTCGAAAATTTAATCCTACTACATAGTCTTTAGCTACATTCCTAAAAAAATTGTCCATTTCTCTTATGAGCTTATATAGTTCCTATATACTACTTCTTTGTGTGTGTATACAATTGTACATACCTAGGCTAAAACATGTATATTATATTTTGTTCATATGCACTTATACTAACACACACATTTATTATTATTATTATTATTATTATTATTATTATTATTATTATTATTATTATTATATATATATATATATATATATATATATATATACATAAGTATATATATATATATTTTTTCTTTTTTTCTTTTCCAATTTACTTACTCACTGCAACCCTTTCGATTTTCCACCTTTCTCACTCACAAACGGCTAACTTCGGCCATTATAATTGCTCCAGAAAACAACCACTGTTGGACACCCAAAATAGCCTTATTTTCAGCCTTGCATATCAACACCCATTTACAGCCCTCTACAGCCACTGTTTGGCTAGGTTTCAGCCACCCAAAACTTGCTACAACACCCTTAAAGCAACCTATGCGTCCCCTTCTTCAACACCGAGCCCAATCCACAATATCTTTTTTATCTTATTTCTTTTCTTTCTTGATTTTCCCTCACTCTTCGGCTACTGTTCATGATTCTTCTTCATCTGCACCAGCATTGTTTGCATCATTCCATCCCTACCGAACCTTCCTCTGCTTTGGTTTCCATGGTCATCCTCATCAACCTCATTCAACCTCCATTTCCTGCTTCCCCGAGGTCCATGCCTTCTGCTCCGATTTTGCTATGTTTTTGGGTCTTCAAATCCAACTTCCTTTCTTTTCTTTTTTTGTTCTGCTTCGTTACTACTCAAGCCTCGCCTTTTCTCCTCTCGATTTCGTGCTATAGCTCCAGCTTCCCTGCTCCTTCTTCGTTTGCTTTCGGTTCAGCCCAATGCCGAACTTCCAACCCCTCTTACCTTCGCTGCCTGCTTCACTCTCCCTCTTGGTTTGCTTCAGCTTTAAGTTTCTCTCTTCTGCTATCTCTTCTTTCGTTCCTCTCTCTTTCCTCTCGGCCAGCTTCAGTTCTCACCCTTTTTCTCTTTTTTTTTCCCACTTCAACAGAGAATGCCTCTGTTTTGAACGGAAATGGGGTGCGGAAATTCTTCCTTTGGAAGCCAATTCCGTACTCCACTTATATATATTATTATTATATAATTTATTTATATAATTTATTTATTTTATTTATGTTTTATTATTATACTTTGTTTTATTTATTATTATACATATTTTTTTATAACATATTTTTATATCTTATAAAATTAAGATGATTCAATTGCATAATACACATATTTTATTAAATTTACATTACTTTGTAGTGAGAATATTTTTAATTTAATTATTCCTTATGAAACCACAATTATAGACTTTACATAAAATTTTCGACTAATAAATTAAAATTCCACAATATCGCCATGCTTGCATTCGCTCCTTGCCTCACGTATTTTGGGCTCTCATCCATTCCAGAGCTTCCCGACTCTCATACTTCTTGAGCCCTACATCGGATATTCGCACAACCATTAAAAAAAAATCTTTTATTAAATTATTTTGTCTAATTAAGTATAGGAAATTTGTGGTGTTTGCACATGATCACCCACTTCAAATCTCTTCTCTGATGATCTATATAACTTTTCTGTCTATCTTGGGCTGTCTTGAGCCTTTTACATATCATGCGAACCTTCTCAGATGCTTGCTCGATCAAGTCCGGAGCATAAATATTCCTATCACCAACCTCTTCCCAACCAATCAGTGATCTACATCTTCGTCCATAAAGAGCTTTATTCGGGGCTATTCCTATGCTGGCATGATAGCTATTGTTATACGCGAACTCTGCCAACGGCAAGTGTTCATCCCACGAACCTCCAAAGTCAATCACACAGGCACATAGCATATCTTCCAAAGTTTGTATAGTCCTTTCGGACTGCCCATCCGTCTGTGGGTGGTATGTTGTGCTAAACTGTGTCTTAAATCCTAAGGACTCTGAACTTGCTTTCAAAATCGAGAAGTGAACCTAAAGTCCCTGTCTGAGGTGATACTAACTGGAGTTCCATGCAATCTCACTATCTCCTTGATAAACAATTCTACCAACACATTCAATGGAGTAGTGGAGCTAATAGCCAAGAAGTGTGCTGATTTGGTAAGTCTATCCACAATTACCCAGATTGCATCATGCTTCCTTCGAGTTCTGGGTGGCTCATAACAAGATCCATGGTTATGTGTTCCCACTTCCAAGTTGGCACAGGTAAGGGTTGGAGCAAACCTGCTGGCCTTTGGTGCTCTACTTTTACTTGCTGGCACACCAAGCACTTAGCTACAAACTTTGCAACGTCTCGTTTCATTCCAGGCCACCAATACACCTTTCGCAGGTTTTGTTACATTTTGGTGCTTCTGGGATGTAGAGTGTACTTATTACTGTGGGCTTCAATCAAAATTAACCTTTTCAGATCCTCATCACTGGACACACAAATTCGACCTTAGAACCTCAACAACCCATCACTACCAATCTCAAACTGCGTATTTTGGCCATCATGAATCTGTCCAAAGACCTCAAGAAATCTCTGATCAAACTTCTGAGCTTGTCTAATCTGTTCCATCAACTCCGATTCAATCCTAAGACTAGCAACTATAGGACTCTGCTCGGAAGGTGTTATATCAATACTCAAGCTTGCAAACTGTCATAGTAACTCCCATTCTTTGACCATCATATAAGACACTGCACTTAAACTTTTCCTACTTAAGGCATCAGCCACAACATTAGCTTTCCTCGGGTGATACAGTATCTCGCAATTATAGTCCTTTTAACAACTCCATCCAGCTACGTTGTCTCATATTTAGTTCCTTTTGGGAGAATAGGTACTTCAGGCTCTTATAATCTATATAAATCTGAAACTTTTCTCCATAAAGGTAATGTCTCCATATTTTCAATGCAAATTCCATCGTTGTCAATTCTAGATCATGCGTGGGATAATTCTTTTCATGCTTCTTCAATTGCCGGGAACCATACACCACTACTTTTCCATTTTGCATCAACACACATCCCAATCCATTATGGGATGCATCACTATACACCGTAAATCCTCCGGGACCATCTGGTATTGTAAGGATTGGTGTAGAAGTCAATCGATGCTTGAGCTCTTGAAAACTGTGCTCACACGCATCCCTCCATTCAAACTTGACATCCTTTCGAGTGAGACGTGTCAAAGGAGTGGCAATCTTCAAAAATCCTTTTACGAACCTTCTATAATAATCGGATAATCCAAGAAAGTTTCAGATCTCAGTCACCATCTTTGGTCTCTCCCAATTCATTATTGCTTTAATCTTGGATGGATCGACAGATACCCCTTCCTTGTTCATTATATGTCCTAGAAAACCAATTTTCTCCATCTAGAACTCACACTTGTCAAGCTTTACATAAAGTTTCTTCTCCTTAAGTGTCTGAAGGATAAGACACAAGTGTTGCTCGTGCTCCTCAGTGGTTCGGGAATACATTAGAATATCATCTACGAAGACGATCACAAACTTATCTAGGTACTCCTTAAAGACTTCGTTCATTAAGATCATAAATGTAATAGGGGCATTCGTCAAGCCAAACGACATAACCAAGAATTCGTAGTGCCCATAACGAGTTCGGAAGGCCGTCTTGGAGATGTCTTCACCCCTCACTTTCAATTAGTGATATCCCGACCTTAAATATATCTTCGAGAACACCTTTAAACCCTTCAATTGATCGAACAAATCATCAATCCTCAGCAATGGGTATCGGTTCTTGATAGTGGCCTTATTAAGCATCCGGTTATCGATGCATAACCTTAAACTGCCATCTTTCTTCTTCACAAAGAGCACTGGTGCACCTCATGGTGACACGCTAGGACGAATGAATCCTTTATCTAAGAGCTCTTGGAGTTCCTTCTTCAACTCTTCCAACTCTATGGGTGCCAATTTATACAGAGGTTTAAACAGAGGTTGAGTTTCGGGCACCAAGTCAATGACAAACTCCAACTCTCTATCATGGGGTAATCTTGGTAACTCTTCTGGAAACACATCAGGAAAGTCTTTAACTACTGGGATGTTATTGAGGTCGGGCTTCGGTTTCTCAACACTTTCCACAAAGGTTATGAAACCTTCATCCATCAAATAAATCTTTAGACTCATAATAAACAAACAAAAGATCTACTTATTCATTCATTTATCACCAAAAGTTACAACATATTTTTCAGGTACGTATAATGTCATAGTTTCTTAAAACAGTCTAAGCTAACTCTATTAGTAGTTAACCAATCCATTCCAAGTATTACATCAAAGTCCAACATGTTTAACAAAATTAGGTTAGCTAACACCATTTTATCACCAATATTAATTTCACAATTCCTATATACTATCTCAGTTGTTTATGACTCTTGCATTGATGTCTTTACATGAAGTATGTAATCTAAAGGTTCAGGTTCTATTGGCAAATTCCTATCAAATGCTGGTGACACAAAGAAATACGTGGATCCAGAGTCTATCAATACAAAAGCTTTAACAATGAAGATAAGGAGGTTACCCTTAACAACTGAAGTTGAGGCATCTGCAGCTTCCTAGCTCAAGATGAACACTCACCCTTGATCGACAACTTTCTTGCCCTTATCTACTGAAGCTGCTAGAGGTGCTGGAGGTGGAAGAATAGTCTTTACAAGTTGGACTAGTGTGGTCCTCATCTTGGGACATTCTCTCATCCAGTATCCTATCTCACCACAATGGTAGCAAGCTCCAGAATTCCTCTGGCAAGGTTGACTAGTTAGGTGCCTTCTCCCACATCGTCTACATGGATGAGAATAGTGAGGTGCAGGGGCTCTTTGAGTAGGAGGAACCCTCGGTCTAATGTAATTTGGTGAATGTAATTATGATATGTTGATGTACACACAAGTTTTAAATATAATGAAATATAAGAAGATGAAGTTTTTAAGTCTTAAATGTGTATAGATTGAAATATGGCCTATGAAGTAGATTATGGTGAGTTTTGCATTGAGTTTCCTGCAATTGATGCAGCAGCAGTAGAATCTGTGAAGGCTAGATCGATCTTTAAGGATGAGAGATCGATCCCATAGCTCCAGAATGCAGAAAATGTGCAAAAGCAGACAGGCAGGTCGATCTCATAAGGAAGAAGATCGATCCCCTAATGCCTATGCCTAGCACAGATCGATCTTATCACAAGGGCAGATCGATCTCCACATCCTAGCAGATCGATCTCCACTTAGAAGAACAAATCGATCTCCACCCTCAACCAAATCGATCTTATAGTTGTTAATGGAGCAGTTGGAGTAGGTGAATCAAGCAGAGATCAATCTCCTTCAATGACCAGATCGATCTCATACCCTCTGTCTATATAAGGAACATGAGATTTTACCTGAAAATTGAGCCCTCTCACTCTAAAACCTCAACCTTCACCATTTTCACCAAAATCAAGTTTTCTCTCGAAAAGATTCACCCTATTCTAGATAAAATTAGACAAAAGGACAAGAGACAAAGTTGTTCCTCTTGGCAAGGAGAACAACATACTAGAAAATTAAAGGTTGGCTTGAACAAAGGGAAGAGACAAGCATTCTACAAGCTTGGTCAAGAGAGGACAAGCTAGGTAAGCTCACAAGACCCTTATTCTTGAGCATTATCATTTTTTATATAGGTGGATAACCATATATGTTTATATAGTTGGTTAGAAATGTTTAAGGCATGATGGAACTATCAAATGGGTTTAGTTAGAAGATTTAATGTGGATGTCTTATGATGGTTATGAGTTAACTAAAGTGTTGATAAAGATGTAGAAAGAGTTTTGAGATAATGTTGAGTTAGAATGAGTAAGATAAAGAGATGGACAATGAGAATGATGTATAATGATGGCTTGATGATATTTGGATAGCTCACAAATTCTAAACGGGAAACGAGACTAGTCCGAGAACCCGAGGATATTGTATCACTCAAGGTGCAAGAGGTAAGGGAAAATAAACCATTTGTGCTTGTGAGTTTTCAAATGAATGAAAATGTTTTAATAGCATGAAAAAGGTTTAATGAAATGAGCATGTTTATGAGAAATGAGATGAATTAATGTTTTGATGAATGTGTGAGTGTTTTGTCGGTTTGAGCTCGATTTTGAAGAGATTTGTGTAATTGTGAACACATATGGTTTATAACCGAAATGGATTTTGTGATAACCACTATGAGCTCTACGTGAAGGTAAAATAATGTTTATACAACAATGACATATTTTACTGAGACTATGGCTTGTCATGAGATGCACATCGGGCTTTGCTCTGGTAGCATGTAAGGCCGGGCCGTGCTATAATAGCATGTAAGACTGAAACTTCCGTTTCGGTAACGTGAGATGACCCCGCTCTGATAGCGATGGGTGACCTTGCTTTGATAGCATGTAAGACCAGGGTGTACTTTGATAGCATGTAAGACCGACGGCTGTACGACTCTGATCAAGTCTACAGCGAATCATGGCCATGTGTATTATTGTCGACGAAATCCCTCGATTGGGGATGTCCGCCTAGGGGATGAATTCAATTGATGTGATGTGCCTATGACATTGATTTTATCTGAGTTTTATAAATGCCTAGTCTCGATTTATTTGATGATGATGTGATTTTACAACTGTGATTTATATCACGTATTGAGATTTGATGTAATGTGATTTGTGATTTTTATCACGAGAGTGATTATGATGTCATTGTTTCTACCGTTATTTCTATAACGGCTTGCATGCTCAAAATATTTCCATCATATTGTGTTTGTGATGATAATTTATATAACTTCCCTTATCCTTCTTACTGAGCGTTTTAAGAGCTCACCCTTTTTCCTCCCCCCCTCCAGATTACTTGAAGTAAGCGAGATTGAGCCTGCTGCGTACGTGTAATAGGCCGGCGGACAAGATCTCCCTAGGCTATTGCTTGTACACGCTTAAGGTATAATTCAGTTCATTTTGTATCCAGATAATGATGTAATACAAACACTTGTGATAAGTATTTTGGGATGTAATTAGGATGATGTGAAAGAAATGCGTTGAGACTTATGGGTTGATTTTTTTTTGGGATATTATGTATTTGATGTTCATTAAGCATGAGTTGTATGATCTTGGGGATAATGTTGGTTTATAAATGATAGTGATATAAAGACACTGCACAAGAATACACCCAGAGTTGGTAGTTTTGTTTTAAGAAAAATTTTAAATTTGCCATATTTTTCGCGCTTTCAGGCTGTCACAGAAAGGACCTTCTATCTTCGTATCTCTTGCCCTGACTCTGTAATCTTGACTAAAACTCCACTTGGGACAATTCCATATCCTGCTTTATGAATTGTGCCCTCTGAATAGCTTCAGCATTAGTCCATAGGTTCAAAGGTGTCAGCCTACTTCGGATCACTGGCTTTAGCCCATGGATGAACTTAACTTGTCACGACCCAAAACTATCAAAAATTAGAGTAAATTTTTCATTTTTCTTTCATACTTATCTGTCATCAGATCGTGACCACACTCCACTAACAATTGGGCTGTGCGTTAATGCCAGTCCCACCATTCAATCAGCATATAACTTAATTTCTTATTAAATGAAAGTTAAACACATGCGTTTTTCACTAATTCTTTTCCATTCATTTATAAGTGTTTACATTATCTATACATCCCCGACAGTTACTTACAAACATGTTACTATGCTATTCTTATTTAGATACAATATGTACAAGTGTATATACCTCAAAATGATGGGCAGCAGCGGATATCAGGAATGCAGTACTCAGTCGCCTCAAACTCTACTAGAGGAAATTTGTGTAGGAAAATGAAAGGGGTGAGGACATCAAGCTCAGTAAAGCAATCCTACGAACAAGTAGGTAACCATACTACCTACAAGAACGTGGTGCTATGCATAAACCACCCTTTCTCCACACATTGAAGACAATTGCTACAATTCATGATGTCATGTAAAACAAGTTCACATGTGGATTTCAAAAGCATGGAAAACTCAACATGTAAATCCATTTAAAACATTTCATTCTCGTTAAAATTTCACAACACAGTCAGGACTCAACCCCTCCCTCAGGTGTTCCTGACTCACACAAAACCATGAAATCAAATGCTTTTCAAAGCAATAGTACCATGCGATATAATGAATATCATGTAAAACTAGTTTACATCATTCATGGGTTTAAATAGCATGGAAAATAACATCATGCAAGTTTTCGTTTAAAACCAAATTTCATTCTCATCAAAATCTTATCTCAGTCAAGATCTAAACCCTCCCTTGGGTGATCCAGACTCACACAAAAATCCATAAAACGAGTTTCTCAAAACATCAACATGCGAGACTAGGCAATATAGGTATATATCTCAGGCAAATAACTAGGACGATGGCCATATGTCCTCGTGATCCCCTTGTTACACGGATCCTAGTGTACGGGGTCTCACCACTATCGGGAACTGCCCTGAGAGGTGGGTCAGTCCATCCCGTATATCCTGCCCGATCACTCATATCCGAAGATGCCACGCATCCGAAGATGCCACATAATCAATCCCAGCACGATACAACGTACTCCATGCTACTTGAACGGTACAACGTACTCCGTGGACCCATATCTCATATCTATACTCATGTCTTGTCTCAAAATGCACGTACAAGCCTATTTAATCGATGTGACACACAGTCTACCCGACGCTCCAAGCACAGCTCATCGCATGTTCTCATAAAACTAGTGCGAGCGATGCTCTAGCACTCTCATAAAATTAAGGAAAATCTCGTGCGAGCCAAGCTCCAGCACGCGTTTCATAAAATCTCATAAGAATAGTGCGAGCTAAGCTCCAGCACTCTATCAAAATCATGTAAAACTAGTGCGAGCTAGGCTCCAGCACTTTGTTATAACAATTCAAGTGAAATCTGGTGCGAGTTAGACTCTAGCAACCTGTCACGAAAATCATGTAAAAATTTGGTGCGGTTAGACTCCAGCACCGTGTGATGAAAATCTGGTGCAAGTTAGACTCTAGCACCTATGCATGTAAAACTCTAGTGCGAGCTTTTGCTTCAGCACTAATGCATGCATCACACAAATTAAAAACTCGTGCGAGCTGAGCTCTAGCACGTCACATGTCTATAAAATCATGTAGGTGGCTTTGTTATCTCAAAATAATTTCCAACTGAATCACATTGTTGAGAATATGCAATGTTGTGCATTTTTATTTAAAAGTTAGCCAGCCTACTCATGCACGTGTCAAAACACCTCAAGAATAAGCAGGAACCTCTTGTTCTTACTCCTTCCAATTTTCCTAAATTTGGAAATTTTACCCTTCACAAGGGTATTATGGTAATTGCCCATTCAAGGCACTAAAATTTTTATCTTAAATCTATACCCTTCAGACACTTTAAGAGACTGCAAATGAAGTTGAAATTGCGTAAAGTTACCTCTAGCAGTCCGTAAACTTCCCTTACTTGGAATTACACACAAGCTTATCCCGTTTCACCCGTACCAGGTCTCTCAGTCTAATTCGCTCCAAACCAAGTCCACGGAGCTGCATATAACCACGTATTTGGGTCAGTTCTAATATACTTATCAGTATTTCACTTTTACTGATCGAATCTAAAACACTGGGCCCGTTTTACTTTATTGGGTGCGATTGCATCTTAATGGGCCTCGACCCATTTTCAGCCCGTTTCTACTTATTAAATCCCTTCTTCGGGTTTACTGGGCTCATTTGCTTACCAGTAATCATCGGGCTTTGTTTTAAACTCATTGGATAGCCCGTATATTGTTTACGGTAATTACTTTAAAATTTCGAATAATATTCCTTTTTATACAGAATTAATCCGTAAAATAATCTTAACTCTGCATTATGGACTCTAATTGTCGTAATTAAAATGTACTTACCCGATGCTATGCGAGGTACGAAAATCGGAGCTCAATCGGCTCTCGTTCGAGCTCTATCATAAAACTGCACAATTAGGTAAATCCGGGTTATTTTCCATTAATATAATATTAAATAAATTTTCAGAATTTACTCATAGGTCAATCTCGACCCTCGGTCAACTTACGCGAATCTCGAGTTGTCCCCGGTAATTTTTCTTTCCTTTTTCCCTTTTTCTTTCTTTTCTTTTCTTTTCCTTTCCTTCCCTTTTTCCTTCCTTTTCCTTCCTTTTCCTTTCAGCCAAACGGTGCCGTTTTGGCCCATTTACCGTCGCTGGTGATCCCGACAGTCTCGCCGACTGCCACTAGGCTCAAAAGGACCGCCTCGGCCAGGGGAGTGCTCGATGGGGTTGAATCGAAGCTGGGACACCGTGGTTCACTAGAACCGACGCGTTTTCGCCCTAGATTTTTCGTCCGCGTAATTCTCCGGAAATCGGTGCCGTCAGCGCACGTTACCGGTACCGTTAGGTTCGTCGAACTTCGCTTTGTCTTCTCCTACCGTTAGCTGGGTCCGTCGGCCGTCGGTGGCTCGTTGGGGGTTTCGGGTTCTATCGGCTATCGTTTTCGGTTTCAGTTTTTGGGTTTTCCCAATTTTTTCCAATTTTCAGTCCTTTTTTAAATTATTATTATTATTATTTATAATTTATTTTATTATTATTATATTCATTAAAATAATATAAAATCCCCAAAAATATCTACTAAATTATATATATATTCATAATTAATTAATTAAATTTATTTAATTTATTTTTCCACTTTTCCGGTATATTTTCTCTGTATTTTCGGGATATTGTCCCGAGTGAATTTTCAGTAAATTTTAATAATTTCGGATCTTGATCAATTGAACTCGAAATTTGATAATTTCCTCATTATAGATCAAGATATCCTAAATCCTTATTTTTAATTAAAATTTTCTTATCGAATTTATACTGAATTTTGATCTTTTGACCGTTTTACCCTTTTACAAGTTCGAGACCAATTTAATCGACTTTCCTTCTTGGATCCACTATAATCTTTCATTTAAAATTCGTATCTCTGTCCGGACAATTCAAATCTCATAAATTTAATTTGAAATTCATTAATTGTCCAATTTCGGATTTTACGTACGTTCGACTATTCCATACATATTTATATGATCAAATCATCTGTCTTATGATTCCATTAACATATATAATAAAAATCGGGTCTTACATAATCTCCCCCACTTAAGAAATTTGGTCCTCCAAATTAGAACCAAGTCAAATGGGTCCATAAACAACTCCGGGTACGTCTATCACATCTTACTCTTTAATTCTCATGTGACTTTTTCGGAGTGTACTACTACCAAAGGACATGACTAGGGAGATCGTCTTAAACCTCAACACTTTCTTCTTTCGTCTAATACCCGTATTGAGTTTTCAACATACGTTATACTTTCATTGAGCTGAGCTGTTGGAGCTCATATCCGATCACATATGCTGGGTCCGGATAGTATTTTTGAAGCATCAAAAGATGGGACACATTGTGGATGCCTGCTAATTCAGGTAACAACACCAGCCTACAGGCCTTATCTCCCACTTTGTCCAATATCTCAAAGGATTCAATCTAACGAAACTCAATTTGCCTTCTTTCCGAATCTCGTTATGTCCTAAGGGCATGTAACTTCCAACAATACTAATTCACCCTCGATGAATTCCAATGATTTCTGTCTCTTGTCAGCATAGCTTTTCTATCTGCTCTAAGGTGTTCTTAATCTCTCACAAATCAACTGAACATCCTCTGAGGTTTGTCTTACAATTTCAGGAGTAATTCTCTATCTGTCACCCACTTCTTCTTATCCAAGTCGGGGAACACCCCCTACGACCATACAATGTCTCATATAAAGTCATCCCGATACTCAAGTGATAACTATCGTTATTGACGAATTCAATTAGTAGCAACTGATCATCACAGGAGCTTATAAAATCAATGGCACACGCTCTCATCATATCCTCCAAAACCTGTACAGTCCCCTCTGACTGACCATCTGTCTGAGGACGGAAAGCTATGCTAACACTCAATCGGGTTCCTATAACTTCCTGAAAAATATTTCTAGAAGTAGGAAGTAAAGCGGGAATCCCTATATGATACAATGCTCACTGGAAAATACATAATGTTCCACAATCTTCCATACACATAAATCCGCCTACACACTCAGAGTATCTGGGGATTTCATAACCAGAAGGTAGGTAGACTTAGTCAATCTGTCGACTATCACCCAGATAACCTCATGATTCATCAGGGTCCTCTGTAACCCATCATAATATCCATGGTAACTTGCTCCCATTTTCGTGTCGATACAGGTAGAGACTGCTATAACCCTATAAACCTCTAGTACTCTACCTTAATCTGCTGACATACGAGACAATTCTCCACAATCTCTACAATATCTCTTTTCACATCTGACCACCAATACCCTTTTCAAAGATTCTGATGTATTTCTTACTTCCCGGATGCACTGTATATCCCGAAGAGTGAGCTTCTGACAATAACACTATCTCATCTACTATGGTCCTGGGGAGTACTTATATTCTCTCTGAACCTCAGTAAGCCATCATCACTCTCTGTGAACTCTATCACTGTACCCATCTGAATCTGACCCACACTATCGACACCATGTCAATCATCACGCTAAGCCTGTCAACTCCGATCACTCAAATTTGGTTCTAATCTTAGGCTAGCTTTCACACAATCACTGTTATCATCAGAGGGGATCACATCACTACTGATGCTTACAACTGCTCTAGCAGCTCACGCTCCCCGACCATCATATGTAATACCATCCAGAGGCTCTTTCTGCTCAAGGCATCAACTATCACATTAGCCTTTCCTGGGTGGTACGATTTCCACAATCATAATCCCTCAAAAGCTCTAACCCACTATGTTATTTCATATTCATTTCTTTTTTATGAAAATAGACACTTGAGACTTTTATGATCAGTGCATACGTAAAATTTCTCACCATATAAGTGGTGGCGCCATACCTTCAATGTAAACGCTACGGCTGCCAATCTCTAAATCATGGGTCAGGTAGTTTCTTTCATGATCCTTGAGTTATCTGGATCCATAATTGACTATCTTCCCATTTTGCATCAATACACATCCCACTCATTATTTTGAGGTATCCATATACACTGAGAAACCTCTTGATCTGTTGGGTATGGTGAAAATAAATGCGGTGGTCAGTTCATACCTCAATACACCAAAAACTTACCGAAGCTACTTTCATACTTATCATCATCCCACTCGTATGTAATCTTTTTTTGAATGAGATGTGTCAACTAAGTAGTCCATTTCGAGAACTCTCAACAAACCATCTGTAAAAACAATTTCCAATTGTTGCTTATAATTTTTCCTAGACTTGAAATACACCCAAAATATCATCAATAAGGATGATAACAAATCGGTCTAGGTAAAGTTTAAATACCTCATTGTAGTTGAGTTCCACTAAATATTTCAATCACTCATATCCTTAACTTATGTACGCATAAACGTATAATGTCATTTCAAAATCGCTTCTGTTCAAGATACTAACCCGTGTCATTTTCTTTTTCTTATATTAACGGCTTTTATAAAATTTTAATTTTTAACCTTCATGATTAATTGAATTCTATATTTCTTTATCGTACCAGTAAAGGTACCCTAAGTTTAAATGTATATATTATGACTGTCGATTTCAATTTATAGGTTATGTGTACTTCTAGACGCTGTCAAGTCTTCAGGCGGAGAGGTATTTTGAAATACCTTTATTAACCCTCATACTTGACCATATGGACTGGTTATGGATATATCCACCCCTTATCCTTGGTCGCAATTCATATCTACTACATATCACTTAATCTAAATTTTTTCACATATCAGAGATATTCGTACCTTGCATACGCCTCTTATTCCAATATATCTTGTATTCAGGATCTATCACATCTCAAAGCTTATCTCCTTTCGTATATCACTTATAACAAACTCTGTCATTACTCATTCCGTGAGTACAATCATTTACTCCTTTAATTTCAATCGCTACACCCCTTTTATTACTTGTCAAAACCTACAATAAACTTTTCAGGGGTAAACATATCACTATCTTAGGATAGAAATCTGAACAGCATAGTTTGCAGCCGACCAATTTATTCTCATATATTTATTCAAATTATTCATATTCCATTGAATCTTCTTCCCCCATTTTCAACTTATAATCTCTTTATAATTATTCTGTTAGTTAACCCTCCTCCATTGGGGTACTAACTATCAGCATTGTGCCTAAGGGTGTAGGCATTCATGTCTTTTACTAACTTATATGCAAATGAAGGCGATATGAATAAATGCATAGTACCAGGATCAAGTAACATAATTACTTCTTTATTCATAACCAGTGTGGTCTCTTTCACCACATCATATGAAACATCAGTAGTGTGCTGGTCCAAGGCATACACTCGCCCTCGTCCAACAGCCTACTTTCCCCTTTCTCTTAAGTTGTGGCCTCCCTTTTTGGTGCAGAAATATCAACAAGGTTTTCTCTATCTCTTTTCCTTTCTATGGGGCAGTCTTACCCAACTCTAAGCAATCATTACATAAATTGCTCGTCTTACCACACTTAACGCCAATTTTAGTCAATAATGTGTAGGTGTAGGCCCTACTTCTGTGGTATCTACCACACATCCTACACTGCTTACACTGCTACGGGACAGGTCGGGGTCCTCCAATCACAATACCCCTCAAAAGTGCTGAAATTGGATACACTGGGCTTTACCAATCATCTTATCCCGTGACTCATTAACTCTAATCTCTTACCAAACTATCTTTTTTTCGTTCTGACATCTTTGTCATTCTCTATTCTCTTTTGTCTCTATTTTGACCCTTACTACCTTTCCAAATCTCAGAGGCATGCAACACATGATCTTATTCACACAATTGTAGTCTGTGCACTACCTCGGCATAGGTAGTGATATCCAACAGGGCCAATCGGACTCAAATCAAAAATTTGAGCCCTTCCATGAACTTTTGGGCTTTCATACTCTCACTGCCCATAGTGTCGGGGTAATACCTGCCCAAGAATATAATTGAGTTTCATACTCGTCAATTAATCAGTTCCTTTGGGTCAGAATAAGGAATTTTATTTGTAATTTCCTTTAAATAGTGTTCGGGATATTCTGTCATCGGAATACCTTCAAAAATATTTCTCATGTCATCTCTGGATGTCTAACTCTTAAATGGGTCGAGCAGACTTCCACCAATGCTCCGACTCGCCCTCAAATCCTATGCATACTCTGATCAATTAGCTCCCAAAATATTCTCCACACTCCGCTCCAACCTCACGATGTGTGTCTCAATACTGTTCGATCTCTCTGTCGGACTCTGTGGGGCATGCTCAATATCAGCCTCCATTTCAATCTCATCCTGGTTCTCATAGGTCAACACAACACGACTAGCAGGCTCAGGCCTACCTCTACGACCTCTGCCTCGTGCTCTACCTCATCGACCGCAACTAATATTAGGCATAATGCCTATATTCCTGCATTCTCAACCATTTCTTAGTTAAAACCCATCTCGATATACATTATTGTATCTAACCAAGCACAGTAACACGGGGATGTAATTTCTTAATTACTGACACTGACACACATCATACACATTTTGCTCTGATACCACCGTTTGTCACGACCCAAAACTACCAAAAATCAGAGTAAATATTTTATTTTTCTTTCATACTTATTTGTCCTCTGATCATGACCACACTCCACTAACAATTGGGCTGTGCGTCATTGCCAGTCCCACCATTCAATCATCATATAACTTAATTTCTTATTAAATGAAAGGTAAACACATACTTTTTTCACTAATTCTTTTCCATTCATTTACAAGTGTTTACATTATCTATACATCCCCGACAGTTACTTACAAACATGTTACTGTGCTATTCTTATTTATATACAATATGTATAAGTGTATATACCTCAAAATGATAGGCAGAAGCAGATATCAGGAATGCAGTACTCAGTCGCCTGAAAGTCTACTGGAGGAAATCTACGTAGGAAAATGAAAGAGGTGAGCACATCAAACTCAGTAAGGCAACCTACGAACAAGTAGCTAACCATACTACCTACATGAACGTGGTGCCATGCATAAACTACCCTTTCTCCACACATTGAAAACAATTGCTACAATTCATGATGTCATGTATGTCATGTAAAATAAGTTCACATGTGGATTTCAAAAGCATGGACAACTCGACATGTAAATCCATTTAAAACATTTCATTCTCGTTAAAATTTCACAATACAGTCAGGACTCAACCCCTCCCTTGGGTGTTCTTGACTCACACAAAACCAAAAAATCAAATGCTTTTCAAAGCAATAGTACCATGTGATATAATGAATATCATGTAAAACTAGTTTACATCATTCATGGGTTTAAATAGCATGGAAAATAACATCATGCAAGTTTTCGTTTAAAACTCAATTTCATTCTAATCAAAATCTTATCTTAGTCAGGATTTAACCCCTCCCTCGGGTGATCCAAACTCACACAAAAATCCATAAAATGAGTTTCTCAAAACATCAACATGCGAGACTAGGTAATATATGTATATATCTCAGGCAAATAACTAGGACGGTGGCCATATGTCCTCGTGATCCCGCTGCTACACGAATCCTAGTGTGCGGGGTCTCACCACTATCGGGAACCGCCCCGGGAGGTGGGTCAGTCCATCCCGTCAGTCCTGTCCGATCACTCTCATCTGAAGATGCCATTCGCATTCGAAGATGCCACACATTCAAAGATGCCACTCGCATCCAAAGATGCCACACATCCGAAGATGCCACATAATCAATCCCAGCACGGTACAGCGTACTCCATGCTACTTGCACGGTACAACGTACTCCGTGGACCCATATCTCATATTCATACTCATGCCCTGTCTCAAAACGCATGTGCGAGCCTATTTACTCGGCGTGACACATAGTCTACCCGACACTCCAAGCACGGCTCATCGCATGTTCTCATAAAACCAGTGCGAGCGATGCTCCAGCACTCTCATAAAATCAAGGAAAATCTCGTGTGAGCCAAGCTCCAGCACGCGTTTTATAAAATTTCATAAGAATAGTGCGAGTTAAGCTCCAGCACTCTGTCAAAATCATGTAAAACTAGTGCGAGCTAGGCTCCAGCACTCTGTTATAACAATTCAAGTGAAAATCTAGTGCGAGTTAGACTCTAGCACCCTATCACGAAAATCATGTAAAAATCTGGTGCGAGTTAGACTCTAGCACCTATGCATGTAAAATCCTAGTGCGAGCTTTTGCTCCAGTAGTAATGCATGCATCACACAAATCAAAAACTCGTGCGAGCTGAGCTCTAGCACGTCACATGTCTATAAAATCATGTAGGCGGCTTTGTTATCTCAAAACAATTTCCAACCGAATCACATTGTTGAAAATATGCAATGCTGTGCATTTTTATTTAAAAGTTAATTAGCCTACTCATGCACGTGTCAAAACACCTCAAGAACAAGCAAGAACCTCTTGTTCTTGCTCCTCCCAATTTTCCTAAATTTGGAAATTTTATCCTTCACAAGGGTATTTTGGTAATTTGCCCATTCGGGGCACTAAAATTTTTATCTTAAATCTAGACTCTTCAGACACTCTTAGAGACTGCAAACGAAGTTGAAATTGCGTAAAGTTACCTCTAGCAGTCCTTAAAATTCCCTTACCTGGAATTACAAGCAAGCTTATCCCGTTTCACTCGTACCAGGTCTTTCAGTCCAATTCGCTCCAAACCAAGTCCACGGAGCTGCATATAACCAAGTATTTGGGTCAGTTCTAATATACTTATCAGTATTTCACTTTTACTAATCGAATCTAAAACACTGGGCCCGTTTTACTTTATTGGGCTCAATTGCATATTAATGGGCCTCGACCCATTTCCAGCCTGTTTCTACTTATTAAATCCCTTCTTTGGGTTTACTAGACTCATTTGGCTTACCAGTAATCATCGGGCTTCGTTCCAAACACATTGGATAGCCCGTATATTGTTTACGGTAATTACTTTAAAATTCTGAATAATATTCCTTTTTATACAGAATTAATCCGTAAAATCTGTAAAATAATCTTAACTCTGCATTAAGGACTCTAATTGTCGTAATTAAAATGTACTTACCCGATACTATGTGGGGTATAAAAATCAGAGCTCAATCGGCTCTCGTACGGGCTCTGTCGTAAAACTGCACAATTAGGTAAATCTGGGTTATTTTTCATTAATAAAATAAATTTTCAAAAATTACCCGTAGGTCAATCTCGACCCTCAGTCAACTTACCCAAATTTCGAGTCGTCTCTGGTAATTTTTCTTTCCTTTTTCCCCTTTTTCTTTCTTTTCTTTTCTTTTCCTTTCCTTCCCTATTTCCTTCCTTTTCCTTTAGGCCAAACGGTGCCGTTTTGGCCCGTTTACCATTGCAGGCGATCCCGACCGTCTCGTCGACCGCCACTACACTCAAAAGGACCACCTCGGCTAGGGGAGTACTCGACGAGGTTGAATCGAAGTTGGGTCGCCGTGGTTCGCCGAAACTGATGCGTTTTCTTCCTCGATTTATCGTCCGCCGATTCGCCAGAAATTAATGTCGTCGTCGTGCGTTACCAGTACCGTTAGGTTCACCGGACTTTGCTCTATCTTCTCCGACCGTTAGCTGGGTCTATCGACCGTTGGTGGCTCTCGGGGTCTCGGGTTCTATCGGCTATCGTTTTCGGTTTCAGTTTTCAGGTTTTCCCGATTTTTCCAATTTTTAGTCCTTTTTTTAATTATTATTATTATTTATACTTTATTTTTATTATTATTATTATATTCATTAAAATAATAGAAAATCCCCAAAAATATCTACTAAATTATATATATTCATAATTTATTTAATTCTCTGTATTTTTGGGATATTGTCTCGAGTGAATTTTCGGTAAATTTTAATTGATCAAAATGATTTCCTCATTATTGATCAAGATATCCTAAATCCTTATTTTTAATTAAAATTTTCTTATCGAATTTATATCGAATTTTGGTCTTTTGACCGTTTTACCCTTCTACACGTTCAAGACCAATTTAACCCGACTTTCTTTCTTGGACCCACTCTAATCTCTCATTTAAAATTCATATCTCTGTCCGGACAATTCAAATCTCATAAATTTAATGTGAAATTCCTTAATTGTCCAATTTTGGATTTTACGTACGTTTGACTATTTCCATTCATATTTATATGATCAAATCATTCGTCTAATGATTCCATTAACATATATAATAAAAATCGGGTCTTACATAACTATCTTCTTCAACTCATTTCGGACTATATCGAGGTCATATCGGAGGAGTACAGTGAATTTACACTCATATTGGTCCACCGTCATATTACCTTGGACCAAACTCAGAAACTCAGCTTCTTTCTTCTTCTGAGCACATTCCGGGATGTATTGTTCATTAAATGCCTCAAGGAAGATCTCCTAGGTAATCTCCGTGTGCTTAGACAACAATACAGTCTCGGTAGACGTCCACCATCAATCTGCCTCACTCTCTAACATGTAGGTAGCCAACGCCACCCTCTCAACACTACTGCACTACATGTACTTAAACATCTTTTCCAATTTTAAAATCCACTCTTCAGCTTTATCAGGGTCCTTAACTCCTTTGAAGACTGATGGATTCATTTTCTAAAATTGTTCCAATTGGGTCATATTCCTATCCACCGGGTCTTGAGCTAGTGGCTGCACCACTTGAGGTTGTGGTGGAGCAGGTGGATGAGGTGGTGGTTCAGGTACTTGTGGAGCTGGTGGTGGAGGATCTTGAGGAGTTGGTTGTAGAGGAGGCTATGGTATCATTTGTGGCTCAGGTGGTGGTGGGCAAACTTGTGGCGCATTCACAAATTGAGCGAAGTAAGCCATGATCTGTGTAAGAGTAGCAGACATTTGCTCCACGGTCTGCTCAAGTCTCACCATCTGTGTACTCAAACTACATGGCTGGGGAGGAGGAGGTACTGGAGGTGGAGGAGCCTGTTTCCCTCTACCTCGGACTCGTCCTCGTCTCCCGCTCATATTTACTATTATTTCTATTCCAAAGACCCAAACACACTTATTAACAATCAAAAGTATATGCAAAACATAATATATAAATTTCAAACATGCACGGAACTGGGATGTATTGCTACACTAGCTAACCTACACCGACACAGTCAATTACAACCTCGCTCTGATACTAAAAAGGTTGTCGTGACCCGTGACCTCTACCTCTATTACTAAGTGCGTAATTAAGCATAAGGCATTTTAAAGTGAATTAACATTGTTAAAGTTTGCTAATTTATACTTTAGGATCTTTTACTTGTAATTCCGTGTCCGATATAGGTTTAAGGCATTAAAACTATTAGTTAAAGGATTTTATTAAGGTTCTAAATTTTCTACAAATTTTGACAGTATAACCACTGCAATTTGACTCTACCCAACCTGCAAACAAGACCATATAGCAGCCCATATCCTCAAAACCATTCAAGCAAATTAAATTATCTCAACAATCCTAGCTATCCACAACTAACAACCATGTTTTCAATCACATCAGCAATCACATCATATAAACCCAAGTAGCAAAATGTTAACAATAGCATAATCACTAAGATTTTGAATTTATTTAACGAAATTTTAACTATATAGTTCATAGGTTCTATCCTAGAAACAATACTCCAAAATCAACTAATACCTTGGCACAAGGACAGTGCTCTCAGCACAAGAAATCAATAACTCTGAGAGGTTCACCCACAGCTAGTCTGAAATGTTTGAAAATAAAGGGGTGAGCAACCACACGCTTGTAAGGAAGGTATATAACCAAAGCTAATAAAATACCAAGCTGGAGTAAATCAAAGTTATTATGCAATTGCATCATGCACTTTTAAAACTATGCATAAACCTCGGTTTTAGGTCCCAAAGGTAAAAATTTCATAGAACGCAAGACCAAAAATAAGTCATGTTAATCAGTCCTTTTTAAAATCAAGTCACTTCACAAAACATGCTACATAACACTAAGCTTATAAACCAAGATGCAAATTCAAGATATGGAAAGAAAACTTAACATCTGGTAACCCGACATCCTTTCTAAAACATGTAGTCTGTCGAAATCATGCATGAGCTCAAATCAAACATATAACATACATAGAAGAGAAGTGGCATAACCCTTAACTTTTCATGGAACCAATTATATAATGTAACACACCTATGGCCATAGTGACTACTGCCCTATCCTAGACTGATCAGGTTTGGACTAGGGTACTGAAATGGGATCAAAATCTACAGTTGTAGGTAGTTGGCACCGTAGGGAAATCACGCAAAACCTCTTACCGGTGCTACTTAGAAAATCTCAATGCCACAAATGCATCTCCGTGAAGCACTTGGCACCGTAGGGCAATCACACAAAACCTCCTACCAGTGCTAGAGATGCCTCTCACATCTCACAAACTCGATGCCACCCAAGCATCCCTATAAAGCACTTGGCACCGTAGCGCAATCACACAGAACCTCCTACTAGCTATGAGTTATATAAATCCCTTACCACAAAGACGACACATACTAGTTACCCTTCTCGCCTTAGGCACGCATATATGTGTCTGTCTCCTTGTCATTTGCCTTACCACTCGAAAGGATATTTGCTGTAAAATCCATAAATACATCAAGGTAGCATCAGCATCTGTTTTCATTTGATTTAATATCAATTTACAGAAATCTGATTACTCAACCATTAACTAAATAATGATTTCATCATAATTCACTTATAAATCCAATTTCTTTCTTCAGAATGAAATCCCCAAATTTCTAAATCTCTAGATTCCTCCAAGTGTTCTTAAATCTAAAATCGACAACTTAATTATACTTAGAATTATTTCCAAAATACTATTATATACTTTACTAATTCCATTAAAATGAAACTATCTTATTTTATTATCTTTTTTGTATTAAGCTTAATATCTAAATATGAATTCGGCTTAGGTTTGACATAATTATTTATTTATCACTATTAGTTCCCATTACTAGATAAATTAATGGAACACTTTAATTAGACTTTTTCACGATATTTTGTATATTAAATTTTATAGTCATTTTAACCTTATAAGAACTCATTTATATATTAATTATTTTCAAAAAATAACCTACATTATTTGATTAAGTTTAAACTAAATTCTCAATTATGATAGATTAACCCTACCCTTCCAAGGTGACTGAAACCTTAATTTCTACTCCAACTTATGGGTATTAAATTTCTAATCACACTACACTATAAATATATTGTTCATAACACAATTTAATTACTTCAAACATTGGATTCTCAATTTTACTATTTTTCTCTAAATTTCCCAATTTGTCGAATTCAACTCTTTATGCCCATTACATGATTTCAACAAATTAATTTTTCAATTCTTCACAATTTTTATCCACCTTTCAGTTTCTAAACTAAGTATCAAAACCCCCAAATTTTGTCAAATTACAAGCCCTAATTTTCTAATTTTTCCAAAACCATAATTAAATTTATTTCTACAACAATTTCACATTTATAACATAATTTGTATACTAATTTAGCTAGATAAAAATTTAGTTTTTACTAGAAGTTTTCTGGTTCAAAAATGGAGATGCAGGAAAATGGGTATTTTGTTAGTCTGGGTACTGTTGGCGTCAGAGGGGTAGAAAGCCGCGAAAGAGGTGGACGGGGTGATGGTGGTCGCCTGGGCTCGTGGTCCGAGGGTGGCCGGCATCTTCTTCGATACCGATAAGTGAACAGAGGAAAAGGGGGTTTCGAGTCTTGCTGGGTTTTGGGTTTTCGGGAGAGGGAGGAAAAGGAAAGGCTGTGGGTGGTCAAAGAGGGAAGGAAGGCCATCGATTGTGCTAGTTCTCGGTTGCCGGCGTCTTGGGCTGTGATCAACAGGGGAGAATCGGGGAGAGGGAGAGGAAAAATAAGATGGATGAGGGTTTCTGTTCGTAATTTTCAGGGGGGCTTGTGCGTGAGGTGGGGTGCTCGGGTCGCCAGCGGTAGCAGAAGATGGTCAGCAGGGAAAGGAAAGGGAGAGAGGGAGTTCAGTCAGCAAAACAGAAGCAAATAGGGGGAGGAAGCTCGAGTCGTGCGATAGGAAGAATCCCTATCGTGCTATCCTTATTTATTTTACTTTATTTATTTATTTATATAATTATTTACCTAGATAATTATACCTATATACATGCAAATAATTTACATTTTGTTACTAAATTATCTAATTTTCCCTCTTTAATTTTATATTTCATTTTTTAATTATATTTTGTCTTATAATCACCATGATTAATTTATTTTAGTTATTTTTTTGTTTACCTATTTTATTGAAATTATTATACCTTATGCCTTATATTAGATTTTTAATAATTTTCTCAAACTTAATCTAATTGCATGAATCTATTTATTAACTAGTATTTAGCTAAAAATTTCAAATATACAAGTTAGTGGTCTTACATAAATAATCTCAACATAACTATTAAAATATTATTAATATTCAAACATAATTATATTTTAAAAATATTTTGTATAAAATGTTTAAAATGAAATTATTTATTTTTTGTATTAATATTTTTAGAATATTTATAACGTGGGACCACGTATGGGGGTACGTGTTTGGGGACGAAAGTTCTATAAAAAAAAATAAAATAAAAGAAATAAAAAAATGATAGTGGGAATAGCTAATAAGGGTAACAATTTGGCAAAACATTGTTTCTAGCAGGGTAGTAGAATTGGGGCATGAGATATGAACAGTATGAGGTGTAGCTTGTGAATTCTTGCTCCTCATAAGTCATAACTTGAACATCTCTTTTTTTCCTTTTTAGGTGCATCACCTTTATTTGCATTAGTTGGATCGTTTTTTTTCGAATCTATTATTCTTGATTGCATTTTATGTTCTCTCTCCAGAAAATAAGCATATTGACAAAATTCGAAGTGGCATTCCTAACAACCCTGCCACAATACAGTGCACAAATAGTGTTAACAAACAAGATCGTGATTTCTTTCTTCATGACAGGTTGTTGGACTTGAGCAATGACATCCCCCCACCTTTGAGTATATACTCTTTAAAGCTCTCAGTTGCTTTCTTCTCCATACTTTGTAAGGATAAATGATTTAGAGTGATAACAATATATGCTTGTATTGAGTTATGAATGCACTTTCCATTTCTTCCACAAATTTAAGTTGGTTATATTTAGTTGGATAAACCACCAAGCAATAGAACTTGTGAGACTATCTTAAGAACATGAATCAACAACTTGTCATCATGTGCTTGTGTATCATCTTTAGGCAATACAAAGTTGAAATGAGACATCGACACTTAGTTTACTTATAATTTTCAAATTTTGGGACCTTAAAGTATGCCTTAGGACCAATTCAGTTGGCATGAGGCATACTGCCATAACCACATAAAATCACTTTTAGAAAGTAACATAAAGGTTTCCTTTAACAATTAGGTAATTAAATAATGAGATTATTAAATGCCAAACAGGTGATAGCCCACGGAATAGGATAAGTCTTGCAAAAGAATTATAAAGGTTTATAATTGTGAGATCCTTATGCATCAAAACCTTATTCCTAAAAACATTCCTAATCATTGTATTGTTAAAAAATGATATTAACAATGCTAAAAAACTAACACATGTAAAACCTTCTTACTTAGAAAAAGGGAAATGGTCTCATGTAATAAAGTATGTAAGATATATGAGAATAACATATAGGTGCTTGTTAGGGAGCAAGTTCATTGAAACATCGCTCACATGAAAATTTCAATTAATTGTATCACTCGAGTATCTATAGAAACATTTTCAGGTGGTAATTGTTTTGATTTGAGACACAAGGTCATCTTGTATGAGAATTGTTATATTTTGGTTTCATCAGATGAATTTGGAATCTAAATGCCTATAAAGGATGTTTTGGGCATGGCATGAAGTATGAGAAGATGAATGAGTGATAAAGATAAAATCTATCACCTCGAATGATTTAAGGGAATATATCTTACTTGTTCTTAACTTAAAATTGATTTAAGAAAGTTTGTTTCACAACATAATGAGACTAAAGGAAATCGATTTTCATAGTGCTCATTGAGTCAAATCTAAAGTCGTAAGAACAAACATGAAGTATTAATAAGTAGACACTATATCGTACTTATTAATTTGTTGAGATATGATTTGATGGAATGATCAAATTACAAGAAAGACTAGTTACCGAAAGGTTTAGAGTTAAGATTCACTAATTAACAATCTAATAATTAGGTAGTCATGATCTATAAATATAATCATAATCATAATGTAAAAGTTATAGATTTAATTTATAATCATATTGCCAACATGTTAAGAGTCTAATGGGTCACACCTATAAGACAACTTGCCAATGGAAAAATTAGAAATTACTTAAGTGCACTTAATTAATTTTAGCGTAAAAGCCTTATGGTTAAATTTATTAAATCTTAAGGACTTAATTGCAAAGGTGTAAAGTTACATGCATTATTTGCAAAAATAAGGAAAACTTATCCTAGTATATAAAGATAAAGTTAAGATAGAAATAAAAAATAAAAAATAAATAAAAAGATTGAGACATTAGGGTTACAAGGGATGACAACTCAAGGTTTGGGCAACCCTTGGAGATGCTAGCTGCCCTAGCCATTGTTTCTCTTTTCTCTTCGGGTTTTGCAAGCCACCACCAAAAACACTTTTCTCTTTGTGTCTCCATCCTAGTGCTTCAAGAAATGTTCTTGAAACCCAATAAAAAGCCAAAAAGGATAGCCAAAATTTTCTTAGAGAAGCTAAACATGTCAGCACAGGTTATCCTACTTAAAAAGGGATAAAGTAAAGGTGTTGTGTAATCATCATCAGAAACTATCAAACATAAAGTGGTTTGTTAATCTTAGAGGAGATAAAGTTTCATCTACAAGGAGTTACACTATATTACAATATCCAAGTTTTAGGTATGTTTCGTAACACCCTATTATGAATCTTGATGTTAAATTACATTATTGGTTTGATTATTGATCTAAAGGATCCATGAGGATCGGCTTATTGGTGAAAATTTTATATTTTATTGTACTTACCTTTGATATTAATGCTATAATCCACTTACACATGACCATAGAATCCTATAGAACTTAGGTGGGATAACCATGTCATGTGTCAAGCAAAGCTCAACATTATCCATAGAACTATAAAAATTCACTCTTTCTATAGCCTGAAGACTTTCTTATATGAGATTCATCTTTTGTTCATGACTTGATGTAATGCCTGTAGTTTTACAAGTATTTCTTATGAAGTTATGATGTATAAGCACCTGGTTACAAGTGTATACATGATAAGGGATGTAGGGATTATGAAATTTAATGTATAATCCATGATTTCAAGTTGTGTACACAAGTTTCATTGCCTATGAATTATATGGAATGGATACTATTATACGTTGGTGGTGTACAGAATGTAAAATGAGGTATTAGCCAATTAAGGATGAATTACACACTGAAAATCTACAGGAAACTCAGCAATGAGGATGCAGGGAAGGGGCAGATCCATCTCCCATGAAGGAGAGATCAATCCCCTCCCACAAAATGTCAAGTATCAGTCAATTGGAATAAGGCAGATCGATCTCCTTAAGCCTCTGTTTGGAAGGAATCGATCTTTCTCAAGGAACAAATCGATCTCTAAATGCCTCGGGTTGAAACAGATCGATCTCCCTTTTACTAACAGATCGATCTTCCCTTACTACCAGATCAATCTTGTAGAAGGTAATTTGAGTGGTTAGAATAGTTGAACCACTAGCAGATCGATCTCCACCAAGCACCAGATCGATCTCTTAGGCTCTGTCTATATAAGAAACATGACTTTTGGACTGGAACACGTTTCCCTCCTTCCTAAACACTCAAACACTCACCATTTTCACACAAAAACTGTCACGCCCCGAAAATGCAAAAAATAGGGCTAATTTAAAACTTTTTACTCGTTAATTCACAATTAAAGGTGCATTCCTGTGCAGTGTCATACATCATCATAATTATCATGCCTCAGGATCTCATCATAATATAACGTATATTGTACCATATACAAATACTCAATTCCAAGTTAATTAATTCCTAATACATCCCATATAATGTTATACATCGAGTGTCTGCAATTACAATAATAGTCTGGGTACATGAAAAGATAAATATACCTCAAAGTACAAAATATATAGCTTGGAGCTCGAATCCTCCACTAGCCACTACTCCGTACGTCGCAAGGAAGTCCTTATTCACTTGAAGAACTCTGGGGGGAAAGGAAAACAGGGTGAGCTTCTAAATCGCTCAGTAAAGGGGGTAGGGAACTCATTTCATAAACCAAAATACACATCACAAAAGGTTTATTTGTATGTGAAACTCATTTGAAAACCATAGCATGAAAATACTCAAAACGACACTCTCATGTGTCAAGTCATGTGAAAACATGAAGAAAAAGGCTCATTCTAGAGCAATAACAAAGCATGTGAAAATAACGCGTTAAAACGCTTTCTCAAATAACGTGATAAAATCACAGTAAGTATAATGCACGTGGCACAGCCACAAAACACACGTGGAAAAGCCACTGATTTAATTTCTCGCGTGGCATAGCCATAGAATAGGGTTTCTCAACGTGGCACAGCCACCAATGGGGTTTTCTCAACGTGGCACAGCCACCAATGGGGTATAACGTGGCACAGCCACCAATGGGGTTTCTCAACGTGGCACAGCCACCAATGGGGTATAACGTGGCACAGCCACCAATGGGGTTTCTCAACGTGGCACAGCCACCAATGGGGTTTCTCAACGTGGCACAGCCACCAATGGGGTATAACGTGGCACAGCCACCAATGGGGTTTCTCAACGTGGCACAGCCACCAATTTTACGTGGCATAGCCACAGAATAGGTTATTCTCACGTTACCAGAACGGAGAAGAATTCGGGCTTACATGCTACCAGAGCAATGCCCGGTGTGTACTCACAACTACACACCCAAGTCTTATCACATAAGACAGGTTTGCCTTCACGTAGAACTCGTAATGGTTTTCTCTCATAAAACTCATTTGAAAATCGTTTTGTACTCAACACAAAACGTAATAAAACCGAGTCCTAACCGGCAAAGCATGCACACATTTCTCAAATCTCGATATTGCCTTAACGTAGAGCCCAGTTATAAACTCATAAAAACATTGGGCTCCAACCGGCTATAAAAATCGTGTGCAGTTGTATCTCAACACAAAACACTCAACATGCTTGTTTTATAAACCACAAATCATGCTAAAACAGTTTGCAATTCACATACACAAATGGTTTAGATTTCCCTTACCTCTTTGCACCTCGTATAGTGCAATCGTTTCCCCCGTATCACGGACTAGCCTCGCATTCCACTCTGGAACTCCCGAGCTGTCCAAACGATGTTAAAACATCAATACTCAATTATCTCATAACCCTCAATTCTCAAAATCGAGCATAATTGCTCATAACACCTCAAATCTCTTGATTTCTCGTAACTCAACCCTAAACTACAACCTCATCACAATATCTCAATGTCCTACATTCCTCATGCCAATTACCTAAGCTAATTCTCCACATTGTCTATATCTCCATTTATAGCACAAATTCCTAAAATTACCAAAATCGCTAAATATCATTATCACTCTATCCACATTGAAATTCATCAATCCCTAATCATTTCCCAACTATTTCAACACAATTACAACCACCAATAACATCAAAATCAGCTCAAATATCAAGATCGAGGTTTAGAAATTACCCAAAGCTTGTGAGACGCACAACTCACGCCTCGATCCTATTCGTCCTTCGATTTCCAAGTATGTTGTTCTTCCTTTGATGAGGAACAACTTTCCTTCTTACCACCACAGCTGATTCGGCCGGAAATGGGTGATTTGGAGGAGTGAGAAACTAGGTTTTCGGTGGAAATGGGTTTTGAAAGAGAGAGAAAGTGAAATTGCAGAGAAAACACGGGTTTTTTATATAGACTGGAGGTAGGAGATCGATCTGCCTCTTGATGAGATCGATCTGTGTTTGAAATTTGGGGACGATCTGGGCAATTTTATGCCTAGGAGATCGATCTGTCGACGGGTGAGATCGATCTCTTTATGGCTTTATGAGATCGATCTGCTCCTAAGGAGATCGATCTTCTCCCAAACAGAATCATTTGGAGATCGATCTCTTCCTCATGAGATCGATCTTCTCTCAAACAGATTCATAAGGAGATCGATCCTCTTCCATTGGAGATCGATCTGCTCCTTAAATTTCTCATTCCTTGTCGTTTATAGCTCACCAGATCGATCTCTCCTTCTCCCAGATCGATCTGTCCTCATGGTTCATGCTTATTTTACACACTTAACACATAAATCTTCAATTATAATTCCCACAATTTACTTAGCTCAATAAATTACACTTCAAATTCTTATTACATCATTAAAATATGTCTGAAATTCTCAGATCTCACAAAAACCAAGCTTTCTCACTCTAGAAAACAATACATTCCTAGCAGATTTGGAAGAAGCTTTGTCACGCCCCGAAAACGCGTATAATGCCTACGGATCTCATCATAAGATAATATATATCGCATCATATACATTACTCAATTCCAAGTTAATTAATCCTAATACATCCCATACAATGTTACACATCAAGTGTCTGTAATTACAATAATTGTCTGGGTACATGAAAAGATAAATGATACCTCAAAACACAATATATGACCTTGAGCTCAAGTCCTCCACTAGCCACTACTCCGTACGTCGCAGGGAAACCCTTTTTTCACTTGAAGAAATCTGGGGGGAAAGAAAACAGGGTGAGCTTCTAAATCGCTTAGTAAGGGGGTAAAGGACTCGTTATATAAACCATAATGCACATCATAAAATATTTATTTGCATGCAAAACTCAGTATACTCATTTGAAAACCATAGCATGAAAGTTCTCAAAACAACATTCTCATATCTCAAAATCATGTGGAAACATGAAGTAAAAGGCTCAGTATAGAGCAGTAACAAGCATGTGAAAAAATGAGATAATGGCTTTCTCAATAAACGTGATAAAATCACCGTAATAATAATGCACGTGGCGCAGCCACCAAACACACGTGGCATAGCCACTGATTAGATTCACACGTGGCACAGCCACAGAATAGGGTTTCACGTGGCAACGGCCACCAAATATACGTGGCACAACCACAGAATGGGGTTTCTCACGTGACAACGGCCACCAAATATACGTGGCACAGCCACAGAATGGGGGATCTCACGTGACAACGGCCACCAAATATACGTGGCACAGCCACAGAATGAGGGATCTCACGTGGCAATGGCCACCAAATATACATGGCATAGCCACATAATGGGGTTTCTCATGTGGCAACGACCACCAAATATACGTGGCACAGCCACAGAATGGGGGATCTCACGGGGCAACGGCCACCAAATATACATGGCACAGCCACATAATAGGGGATCTCATGTGGCAACGGCCACCAAATATACGTGACATAGCCACAGAATTGGGTTTCTCACGTTACCAAAACGGAGAAGAATCGGGCTTACATGCTACCAGAGCAATGCCCGGTGTGTACTCAAAATTACACACCTAAGTCTTTATTAATAGCCATTATCATGTAAAACTGGTTTGCCTTCACGTAGAACTCATAATGGTTTCTTTCTCATAAAACTCATTTAAAACCGTTTTGTACTCAACACAAAACATATTAAAACCGAGTCTCAACCGGTAAAACACGCACACATTTCTCAAATCTTAATATTGCCTTAACGTAGAGCCCAATTCATTTCTCACACAACCTCAACGATTTATAAAACGGTTTCACGCGTAGCTTAAAACTCATAAAAACATTGGGCTCCAACCGGCTATAAAAATTGTGTGCATTCTCATCAAAACACAACACATCAAACATGCTTATTTTAGAAATCGCAAATCATGCTATAATAGTTCACATACACAAATGGTTTAGTTTCCCTTACCTCTTTGCACCTCGTATAGTGCAATTATTTCCCCCTTGTCATGGACTAGTCTCGCATTCCACTCTGGAACTCCCGAGCTGTCCAAACGATATTAAAACATCAATACTCATCATCAGAGTAACCATAATTCTCAAAATCAAGCATAATTACTCTTAACACCTCAAATCTCTCAATTCTCATAACTCTATCACAATCCACAATCTCATTCACAACATCTCAACATTCTACACTTCCCATGCCACAATATCTATGCTAATTCATCACATTGTCTAAATTTCCATTTATAACTCAAAATTTCTAAAATTACCAAAATTGCTAAATATCATTATCACTCTAACTACATTGTAATTTCATCAATCCCTAATCATTTTCCAGCTACTTCAACACAATGCCAACAACCATTATCACCAAAATCATCTCAAATATCAAGATCGAGGTTTAGAAATTAAGCAAAACTTGTGGAGAGTTTATCTCTTACCTCGATTCAATCCGTCTTACGATTTCCAAGTATGTTGTTCTCCCTTTGATGAGGAACAACTTTTCTTCTTGCCACAGCCTTTGATTTGGATGAAAAAGGGTGCTTTGGATGAGTGAGAAAGCTAGGGCTTCGACAGAAATGGGGTTTTAAAGAGAGAGAAAATGAAATTACAGGAGAAAGCAGGGGTTCCTTATATAGACGGAGGGTAGGAGATCGATCTGGCGCTCGATGAGATCGATCTGCATTTGAATTTGGGCACAATTTGGGGTAATTTTATGCCTAGGAGATCGATCTGTCGAGGGGTGAGATCGATCTCTTTATGGCTTTATGAGATCGATCTACTCCTTGAGGAGATCGATATTCTCCTAAACAGAAACATTTGGATATCGATCCCTTCCTCATGAGATCGATCTTCTCTCAAACAGAATCATAAGGAGATCGATCCTCTTCCATTGGAGATCGATCTGCTTACTTAAATTCCTCCTTCCTTATCATTTTTAACTCACTAGATCGATCTCTCCTTCCCCAAGATCGATCTGACCTCTTAGTTTCACACTTATGTTAAACACTTACACATAAATCTCCAAATATAATTTCCACAATTCACTTAGCTCAATAAATTACACTTCAAGTTCTTATTACATCATTAAAATATATCTAAAATTCTCAGATCTCACAAGCTTAAAAAAGTAAAATTTTTCCTTGTAGTGAGAAGGACAATATATCCAAAAATCTAAACTTGGATTGCTCAAGGAAGAAAGTTAAGCATCCCACAAGTTTGGTCTAGATAAAGGGGCAAGCTTGGTAAGTCTTCAAAACCTTCAACTCCAAACATAATGTTTTACGTGATTTTAGGAGTTAATGGATGCATATTGTGTTAGTAGGAAATGGTTAAGATGTGTAGAACTCATTTGATCTAAAATGCATCAAAGAAAGAGATAGATTGAGTTAGCTATTGTGATGATCTTGGAGTACTATGATATTGGTGGTGTTGAGTGAATGCTTTTAGATGGATATACAAAGAAATATCAAGGTGAAATATGATAAAAGGCTTGAGAAATATGAATAGATAAGTAAATGACAATGTGAATGTTTAAGAGAAGAAAAGAAAAATAACTTGATGGTTTACACGTGTAGATTGGAATAGTTAACCCAGATCGCGAACGGAGCAAATGAGATGAAGGAGATACAAACGCGATTCGAGATAAGGGATTTTATGTTAGCGATAGAGATATTCGTACGTATTTTACAACGATTTTAGTATATATAACGCTAGTGATATTATGTTTAACTATTGAGCTACAAATGATATGAAATTGTGAAATGTAGTATGTTATATATTGTGAAAATGGGACGCGGTAAGGAAAACAGCATGACATGCATGTTTTTAATGTCTTTACAACTATATGTTGTTATTGTGGCTGAGAAATGATGATTGATAGGCTGGCTAGTTTTACATGTTTAGCATAGAACGATATGTTGCGTTAATAAACATGATTTAAGTCTTTAAAAGAAAAAAATAGCCACCTATCAGATTTAAGATGTGAATTGGTGTTGGAGTCGTAGCTCACACATGTTTTGATGATTTTGACAATGTTGGAGTTTCACTCGCATATGTTTTTCATGATTTGATAAACCGTACTGGAGCGTAGTTCGCACGTGATTTTATGATGATGATAATATGCTGGAGCCTAGCTCGCACAATGATTTGAGATGATACAGTGCTAGAAGCAGTTGCTTGCACTGAGAGATACCACACTAAAGCCTTGCAGAGACTGTGTGTCACTCCGATTCTACTCGCCTAGTATATGAGACATGGTTTAGGATGATAAGTCCATTAGTGTAGGGTGGATGGACTGGGTCCACGGGCGTACGTTATACCATGTAGTTGTTCATGGAATGCTATGTACCGTGTTGTGTGCACGTGGGTATAAGTATCGCGTAGATGACACATGGAGTACGTTGTACCGTTAGCATATGTGATATGATGAGGAAGATAATGAATAATTATTGAAATGAGCCGAAGGTTAGGACTGACCCATCCCCTTTTAGGTGAGTGATGCCCTATGCACACCTGATCAGTGAGGTCTGAGATCACTGACTATGGCCATATGTTGTGGATGTTTGTTTACCTATGTTCCATACCTGTCTCAGAGATAAAAGAAATTGAGAAAATCAGAGATAAGAGAAATTTGATGAAATGAAATGGTTTGTGAAACGGAAAAAATATTATGATTTGATAAATATCTTGATTTGAATACTTGTGCTGTGATAGCACTATTTTATGACATTTTTTTTTAAAATGGAAATATTGAGCATTTGTTTTTATGAAAATGCCTATGAGAGAAAAAGGTTTAAATGCATTTCCCATTTATATTTTCATTTATAATGAAAGAAGACTTTTTTATCATGCATGGGCCATGTAGATAGTACAGTATCTACCTGTTAGCATCATTTTCCTTACTGAGTTATGGTTTTGCTCATCCCATTATTTTCCCCCTCCAGATACTGAGAAGTAGATCAATGCGGTGGTCTCCAGATCTGTTTTGTGTTGGTCAGTTCCCACCAGTTGTTAAGGTATAAGAATTGTATACACAAAAACATTTTGTATCTATCATATTGTATCGCACAGTCGTACATTGAAAATGAGAAAATTGTATAGGGATGTTATGTAAAGATATTATATTATATTACAATTGATTTTGTATATCAACACACATGCCTGGGAGTGTGTGAATTAAAGTTTCAAATATTTCCACTATAAATGTACAAAATTAGTAATTACATCGCCTCACAGCCCAACCGTAAGTGGTATATGTATGGAAGAAGGGCACCCGGAGTCGAGGTATGACAGAATTTGGTATCAGAGCTTGGTTGGTCTGACGTGAGTCGATGTTTAGGACTAAGAAAATGTACATCCCCAAGTTACTGTGTGATATTTAGATACAATGTGTATATGGAGCTGGTAGTGATTTAAGAGTTTGTTATAAATGCAGGAAAATCAACAGGCTTGTGAGTTATGCTTGAGAGACACCGCAAGAGGGGAGAGAGCTCACGAGCTCAGGGGCGGAATGATAGGACTAAGAGGCATAATAGATCGTCCTCTAGTTATGAGCCTTGTGATCAGATAGAGGCTTCTGATTCTCGGGTAGCCAGATTAGAGGAAGATATGCATACGATGATGACCATGATGGCTCAGATTATGGCTAACTTTGAGAGTATACCTGGTACAGCAGGATAGGCTGCACTGAATCCCTCAGCAGCTGTACCTGAACCTGAGAATGTTGCACCTGCTCCACCCGAACCAGATAAACCATGAGATCCCCCTATTCGACCAGTTTCTCCTTGAGTGGCCCCACCGCTGTGTGATGATGATGATTTGGGGCATGGTTATGACTGTGATATGGAGAGATTGAGGCATTTTCTGGACTTTAAGCCTCCTTCTTTTAGTGGGGTAAAGGATCTAGCAATGGCTGAAGGTTGGATAAGTCAGATGGAGAAGCTGTTTGATTTTTGTAGATGTTCATCTACGAAAAGAGTAGCGCTTATGGCCTTTGTATTGAGAGGCGAAGCAGAGCACTGGTGGAAGTCCACCAAACCTATATTTAGAACTCAATGTACCGCGATCACATGGGATTTATTTTTAGGTGCTTTTAGAGAACAATATATCCCAGATACTGCTCGACGTAGGTTACAAATGGAATTTCTGAATCTGACTCAAGGGAACTGAATGGTGGATAAGTACAAGTCACGATTCACTTCATTGGGTCGATATGATCCGGACTCTAAGGAGTGAAGCTATTAGGATCTGTAGATTTGTTGATGGACTAAGGCCTTCGATTAGAACTAAGCTGGCCCCGTTTGATGTTGCTACATATAGAGAAGCTGTACAACAGGCCCAGTTGTGTGAGCAGAACTATGACCTGTAAATTTCAAAGTTCAGTTGGGGTAAGGACAAGGGTCTGAGGAAATTGGGAGACGACAAGAGTGCCAAATTTGGTTGAAGATATGCTGGTAAACGTCGGAGAAAGGCAGATGAGTCACAAAAGAAGGCTAATAGACCTATTATGCATCCGACTTTAACACCAGCTAGAGTATAGTGATTGGTGGACCCCGATCGACTACTGACCAGTGCAAAGTATGTGGCCGATATCATGGTGGTAGGCCATATCATTTTCAGGGTACGTGATGTTTCAAATGTGGTAGGCTTGGGCACTATGCAAAAGATTGTCTAGAAGCAGTTGAGGTAGTCCCACAGAGGGGTAAGGAGCCAGAGAAAGTTCCTACAATTACACCTCCTGCAAGGAAGAGAGCCACGGCTAAAGAAAAAGGGAAGCAACTTGTGGGTCAAGGTAGGGTATATGTGATAGACCAGGCATCAGCAGATACTCTTCTGAGGTGATAAAAAGTACAATTCTGATTTTCAAATTGGAAGCTATAGCTTTATTTGATTCTGGTGCTACGGATTCCTTTATATCGTCTGCATGTGTATCAAAGTTAACAGGTTTTGTAAAACCCACATACTTAAATAGGACTTTATTAATAAGTACTCCAATGAGAGTTAGTCAATTAGTTGAACAAGTATATAAAGATTGTAAAGTGAGGGTAGGAGATAAGCATACGACAGATAATCTGATTTTGTTGAATATGTATGACCTTGATGTAATCTTGGGAATGGATTGGTTAGCTACCAATCATGCTGTGTTAGATTGCCACTCTAAGTCTATTACATTTTCTCTACCTGAGGAATGTGTTGTAAAATTTTATGAGAAGTAATGAAATCCTGATTTTGTAACAAGTAAAGTGCATTGGTACATAAATGACATAAATGTTATTTTGAAGGTTTTGTTGCTTATGTGGTCAATCTGAACAAAACACATCTGAATATGGATGACATTCTAGTGGTTAGAGAGTACCCTGATGTCTTTTCAGACGACCTACTGGGATTGCCACCAGATAGAGAAATGAAATTTGGTATAGATTTGACACCTGGAACAGAGCCAATATCCAAATCACCATATAGGATGGCTCCAGTTGAGCTAGAAGAATTAAGGAAGCAGTTGCAAGATATGCTAGACAAAGGGTTTATAAGACCGAGTGTCTCACTATGGGGAGCCCCAGTATTGTTTGTGAAGAAGAGAGATGGGAGCCTTAGGTTGTGTATTGATTATCAGATGTTGAATAAGGCGTCTATTAAGAATAAGTACCCCTTGCCTCGCATCGATGATTCATTGGATCAGCTTCGGGGAGCACAGATCTTTTCTAAAATAGATTTGAGGTCTAGGTACCATCAATTGAAGATTCGGAAGGAAGATGTGTCCAAGACAGCTTTTCGCACCCGTTATGGTCATTACGAATTCCTGGTGATGCCTTTCGGGTTGACGAATGCACCAACAGCTTTTATGGCTCTAATGAATGAGGTATTCAAGCCATACTTGGATCAATTTGTGATAATATTCATCGATGATATATTGGTTTATTCTAGATCCAGAAAAGATCACGAGCAGCACTTAAGGATTGTTCTGCAAACCCTTCGAGAGAGAAAGTTGTATGCCAAACTTAGTAAATGTGACTTTTGGCTAGAGCAGATTTCTTTTCTAGGCCATGTTGTATCGAAAAATAGAGTGTCAATAGATCCATCTAAGATTGAGGCTATTATTCAGTGGGAATAGCCTAGGACAGTCATAGAGATTAGAAGTTTTTTGGGTTTGACAGGTTACTACAAGATATTTGTAGAGAGTTTCTCTTGATTGGCTGCTCTGTTGACACGTTTTACGAGAAAAAATGTGGAGTTTACGTGGGATGAAGCATGTGAGAGGAGTTTTTAGGAACTTAAGCACAGATTAACCACCGTGCAGTTCTCACCGTTCCTAACAGCTCAGGAGACTTTTCTGTTTACATAGATGCTTCACACCAAGGACTGGGCTGTGTTTTGATGCAAAATGGATGGGTAGTTGCTTATGGATCTCGACAGCTAAAAGACCATGAGAAGAACTATCCTACTCACGATTTAGAGTTGGAGGCCATAGTATTTGCATTGAAGATATGGCGCCACTACTTGTATGGTGAGAGATTTTGTGAGACCCCGTATATATATATAATTGTAATGTGTGTAATTAGATCAAATAAATATGAATGGACTTGTAATGTAAAGTATGATCGATTTAGGTCCATGGATTCAATGTACATAATGATAGTATGATTTTGTAATGTACACACAAGTTCCATTTTGTATGAATATGAAGAAATGAGTTCTTGCAAGTGATGGATGTGATTGGAACTCAAAATGAGTAGTATGGTAAATGGAAGGAAGTTGCATGAATATAAATGCTTCCATTTGGTTTTATATAGCATACCTTTGGACATACAATGAATGCACACAAGTTTCAATGTGCATAAGGTATGAATGGATGCCATTTTCAAGTTATAAAGGTGTATGGATGAGAAATTGGCCATGACAACAGATTAAGGATGTGTTGGTGTGAGTTGCAACAAGGAAACTGCAAGAAATCTGGAAAACATGAAGGCCAGATCGATCTCATAGGATGAGAGATCAATCTAGAAGAGCCATAATGCTCTTATTTGGGCAATGGAATAGAGCAGATCGATCTCCAATGGGGCCAGATCGATCTCCTAAGCATTCTGTAATGAAAAGATCGATCCTCAAGCACCCAGATCGATCTCCTTAGCTCTCTGTTTGGGAGCAGATCGATCTCATGCTTTGACAGATCGATCTCATGCTTAAAAATGCCGTGAAAATGAGAGATTTAAGGGGACCAGATCAATCTCCTCTTGGACCAAATCGATCTCCTCAAGCTATTTCTATATAAGGAGTGCTGAAAATCTAAAAATTTCGGGAAAAACACCAATCTTCCATTTCTAACCCAAAAACCTACCTTTCTCTCTCTAAAATCAGCCATTTCCTGTAAGATTTGAGAGGAGGCCATTAGACACTAAGTTGTTCATCTTGAGGAAGAGAACAACATAGTTGGAACCCAAAATCCCATTGTGGGTATTGAAGGAGCTAAGGGCATTGACATTTGGAGCAAGAAGAAAAATCAGATTTGGTAAGATTCTAACACTCCAATCCAAATACATTGTCTATTTAATTGATTTTGGAGTTGTTTGGCATGAGTATGGATGGATGGAAACACCTAGGTTGTGTTAGGAACAAATGTAACCTAGAAAATAGAATGCATCTAGTGTGAGAAAGTGTGATTTGGGGAGTTGGTGGTTTATGGGTTATGATAAGTTATTAAAGGAGTAACGTGGGTGATTTGAAATGGTTATGTGGAGTTATAATGTAGGTTTAAGTGAAATTATAAAAATGAGTATGTAAATGCTTGATAAATGCCATAGTGAGGAAATCAATGAAATATGAACACTATGAGCTTGATATCGATTTAATATCGATTTAGAATGAATTAATAGGCCTAAAAGAATCCATAGACTCGAGTTATGGGTAAAGTAATGAAACGAGGCCTCATAAGCGTTAATAGAAAACTATAGGTCGAATTAACTATAGTGAACGCACGATGTCATATTATATGGGTCGAATATAATGCGGGATACGATTTTGTGCAGTCCCGAAGAGTCCGTTGGAAACGAATCGAGTGGTACGAGTAACAGCTTTAAGGAAGCAGAATTATGCATCGCGATTCCAGGTAAGGGAATTCTGTAAGTATATAGAGGTAGCTGCTCGTATTTTATGGGTGTATAGGGCTTTGGAAATGTGCATGAGTTTATAGAAATGTGCTTAAAGATGTATGGAAATTACTATGGGTATTTGGATGAGATTTGCTTGTTTGAAATGGTTATTGAAAAGGGATAGTAAGGCTAATAATTTCATAAATCACGTGTTTTGAATGCTTTTACAAAACACAATGCTTTGATTTGAGCAAATAAGAGGATAGGCTGGCTAGTACTTGAATAATGTTGTGAAATAGCCCATGTGAGGCGCTAAGCATGTTTTGAGATGTTTTGAATGCATGTGAGCCGCCTATCGTGTGTATGTGATTTAATTCGCGCTAGAGCCTCACTCGCGCTGGATTTCTATGTTTTCACTTGTGTGAAACGTGCTTGAGCTTAGCTCGCACTTTGATTTGAATTGTGACGATGTTTTATAAACCGTACTGGAGCTTACGCTCATACGTGGATTTGAGTGGTTTTTCTTATGCATATAACCGTACTAGAGCTATGCTCGTATGTGGTTTCTTCATATTTTATGCATAAATGTCGTACTAGAGCGTTGCTCATACGAAGTGATTGGTTTTGATGCATGAATTCGCGCTAGAGCGTAGCTCGAGCTGGTTTTCACACTGTGGTATGTATGAGGCCGTGGTGAGAGATACAGATTAACTCAGGGAACCCAACAGGCCTGACAGACCTCTTGAGTGGGGTGAGGGTGAGGGGCTAGGACCTAACATCATCCATTCAGGGAACCTAACAAGCCTAACAGGCCTCTTGAGTGGGGTGAGGGTGAGGGGGGTGAGGGTGAGGGGCTAGGACCTGGTATTGAGGTTACTCCCACGCGCTCTTAAGACTATAAAGGTTACACTTGGTATGGGGTAGATAACTCGAGTCCATGGATTCTATGGATTACGATGTACCGTGTATATCACATGGAGTACGATGTACCGCGTGGTGGTTACTTGATTTGAGAAAGTCTGGCGGAGAACTAACCCACCTTCGTGCCAGCATGATACCCCGCACACCGGGATCCGTGTGGTCTGGGATGATATGTGACAATTGGCCAACGTAGTCACTTTAGATATAGTAACCTATCTCCTTGCTTGATTTACTTACTACCACATGATTTTAATCTCTAAGTGTGATTGTGATTGTTCAAGGTAGACCCGAAGGAGGGGTCGAGCCTTGTGGAATTGATTTGTGAAATGAAAATGAGGTTGTGATTGTGGATTGATGTGATGGGATTGTATGTGTTTGAGAAAGAGTTTTATGACGTGGGTTTAAAAAGGGAGGTTTCTTAATGAATTGCCCTTTTATGAATTTAAATGAGATTGAGCATGAGATGATTTATACATGATGTTTTTACCATGTTTTATATGCCAATTTTACATGATTTTGAGACATGATATATATATATATGTATACTCATATGGCATAGTTTACTTCCTCATGCTCTTACTACAAACGATTTATGCATAACACTATCAACATGTAGATAGAGTAGTTATCTACCATGCTTGCATTATTGCCTTACTGAGCGTGTGGTTGCTCATCCCTCTCTATTTTCCCCCTTACAGAGAGTGCATAGTAGCCCAGTGAGGACTGAGACGTGGTATTTTGGACTCCGCTGCATCTCCATCGCTTAGAGGTATATACACAGTGATTCTTTTTGTATCTAAACAATGTAAAAGCACAGTATTCTTTTGAGTTGTAATTATGGGGGATGTAAATGTCAGTAAAACGTGTTTTTGTATAAGTACACAATTAAATGCAAATGTATGACATCGTTTTATTTAACTGAGAATGAATGAGATGTGGTGTTTATTATTGACTCACAGCCCAACAGTGTGTGGTGAGTTAGTTCACGACCGGGTAAGGTAACAGTAAAACGCGAAAAATTTTCAGTGATTTTCGGTTAAAGAGAATGGAATTGGGTCGTGACAGATTTGAAATCTTTACGGATCACAAGAATCTTAAGTATATGTTCTCACAGAAAGAGTTAAATATGAGACAGAGAAGGTGGTTAGAGCTTCTCAAAGACTATGATTGTGAGAGTTTGTACCACCCGAAGAAGGTGAATGTGGTTGCCGATGCGTTGAGTAGAAAAAGTCTTGGGTTGGTATCATATATGATGGTTAGGAAGCACGAGTTGTTGGAATAATTTACAAATCTGAGCTTGGACATGACCCCACCTAAGATTGGCAATCATGGAATTATAGCTAGCTTGAGGTTAGAACCGAAGTTGATTGAGAGAATTCGACAAGCTCAGCAGAATGATCAATGGTGTATGGATGTGATTAGTCAAATTCAGAAAGGTGAGGGCACTGATTTTGTATTGAGTTCAGATGGAATACTAAGGTTCGAAAATAGAATATGTGTCTGACACGAGCTAAACGTATTATCCGCAAGTGCACGGATCGTACAAGTAATAATGAGATTTGAGTCCCGAGTTATCGTCCCTTAGAGAAGTTGGTTAGCATAATTAACTATCGGTTAATCTTACTCTAAGTATATCCTAGCAAACTATGAAGTCTTAGTGGGTGATCTACAAAGCTAGAAGTAAAAATACTGAAAACAATAAAAATTATAAACTAAAGAAAATAAAACAGAGCAAAATTTACTTACAGTGCTCCGAGCAATTAAAAGCAAAAACCAACAAAATTAATTAAAACAGTTAAAATTAACGCAATTAAAAAAATGCTAAAATAATGAAGTAAAATTAATTAAGCTAAAATTGAACAATCCTAAAATGCAATAAAACTACTTAATCAAAATGCAAATTAAACTAACTTAAAGAAATAAAATCCTAGAAAAATTAAGAAAATAACTACAAACCTAAATGTCTAAAATATTAATTCTAAATTACTCCTAATTATATCTAATTACTAATTTAACAATAAAATTTAACTAATGCATGATAAATATCTTTTGCATGATAAATTCTAAATTAATCCTAATGCATGATAACTTAACTAATGCATGATCAAATACTAAATTAATCCTAATGCATGATAACTTAACTAATGCATGATTAAATAGAAATGAACTAAGGACATAATTAAATCTAATTCATGAACTAATCAAACTATTGACTATAACTAATCATGCAACTAAGTTTAGAATTTTACTCCTTAAGCTAACACATTAAATTGAAATTAAGCTATGCAAGAAAAATGGATTAATGCAAGAGTTGAATGCCAAACAAGGCCTTGATAAATTGCAAAACTAGTCTCGGTCCCGTGTAGAAATGCACTGTACACGTCTTCTTCAGTTTTGGTGCCCAGGCGTGTCCAGCTGCTTCCTGCTCTGCAACTCTCACCAACTCTGCTCTCGGTTTCGTGCACTTCTTCCTTCTCTGCACAACTCCAACACCTCACGTTACCAACCATTTCAGCTTCATTTTTTGCCCATGTCGCTGCCTACCCAGACATGCTCTACACGTCCTCAGCTCCTGTTCTTGCTTCTTACTCCCGATTCTGTCCAACTGTTGCTGATCATGTTCACTGGCCAGACTGCCCAGCTGTGCCCACGGTACCAGCTTGCTTCATCACTGAACATCAGTAGACGCCGAGGATGTCCATCATCCTTCGTGCTAGTAATAACCAAGGATGTCTAACAGCTGGAGCAGCAGGAATCGAGCACCCATGAAGTGATGTTGAGCAAACTTGCAACAAAACGAGGTGCACCAGTGACCGTCTATCAACTGAAACTAGCAACTGCAGCAACCGATTCCTCTACACACAGCAGCTACTCCACTTTCCTATTAACCGAATGTAAATCTGGAAAAATGACAATGAACAATAAATGACAAATGAAACAGGGGAGAACAAAGAGTGATTGTGGCTCTCGATTATGGCTGCTGCTGCTTTGCTCTCGAGTTTCTCACTTGGCTCAAGAAATCAAATCAGCTAACCACAACCTTGAGCAACAATGAAAGCTAACGAAAAGAGCAAAAAAAATAAAACCAATATGGGAACAAATCGAGACTCATTGAATAATAACAAAACACAAAACAACTACAAATAGGAAGCAAAACTGAGAGCTATATAAACAAAATAGAGGTTCTTCAAATAAAAACATAAGCAGTTTTAGATCAAACCGAGAGCTACCACTAGGAATTATTTGCTATGTACTAAAACTTAAAAATAGAAGAAATGGATTTAACAAAACTGAGAAGATGAAATGATATTGATTGCCATGAAATAGAATTATCCAAGACTAGCAAATAAAGAACATAAAAATGGATTGAACAGTAAAAGTAAAGATGGAGCTAACGGGAAAATAAAAAAAGGAAAATAAATCCTAAAAATTTAATCTAAAACTATTCTACTCTAAAACTACTTGCATTTTCAATTGCCATCCTTTCCTATTTATACACACACTAGGGGTACAATTGTAATTTTTCCATCCTAGATGAGTTGACATTGTTTGGCCACTTGTCTTTACACCATTGGCTCCTCGAAAAAAAATATTTCCATGTCATCTGTCTTCTTGTCCAATTAGATGTGCTAGGTGGCATGGCTCGTGTTGTCTGCATGGTCCAATCTCGATTTTAGCCCAATTTCAATCCATTTTCAACCGAAATTTTTAAAATTCATCCGGATTTAATTTATCTGCAAACATGAAAATTTTAGTCAAAATGAGGAGATAATTAACAAAATAATTTGGGGATTAAAATAATTAATTAAGAAACATAAATAATTCTATTTTTATAGAATTATTAGTGTCCCTAAGGATTCGGAGCTTAGGAAGTTGATATTATCAGCCAATGTGATTTTGTTGAATATGTATGACCTTGATGTAATCTTGGGAATGGATTGGTTAGCTACCAATCATGCTGCTTTAGACTACCACTCTAAGTCTATTACATTTTCTCTACCCGAGGAATGTGTTGTAAAATTTTATGAGAAGTAATGAAATCCCGATTTTGTAGCAAGTAAAGTGCATGGGTACATAAATGACACAAATGCTATTTTGAAGGGTTTATTGCTTATGTGGTAGATTTGAACAACACACATCCAGATATAGATGACATTTCAATGGTTAGAGAATTCCCTAATGTCTTTCCAGATGACCTATCGGGATTGCCACCAGATAGAGAAATGAAATTTGGTATAGATTTGACACCTGGAACAGAGCCAATATCCAAATCACCATATAGGATGGCTCCAGTTGAGCTAGAGGAATTAAGGAGTCAGTTGCAAGATATGCTAGATAAAATGTTTATAAGATTGAGCGTCTCATCATGGGGAGCCCCGATATTATTTGTGAAGAAGAGAGATGGGAGCCTTAGGCTGTGTATTGATTACCGGATGTTGAACAAGGCTACCATCAAGAATAAGTACCCCTTGCCGCGCATCGATGATTTATTGGATCAGCTTCAGGGAGTACAGATCTTTTCAAAGATAGATCTGAGGTCTGGGTACCATCAATTGAAGATTTAAAAGGAAGATGTGCCCAAGACAGTTTCCCCCACCCGCTACGATCATTACGAATTCTTGGTGATGCCTTTCGGGTTGACGAATGCGCCAGCAGCTTTTATGGCTCTAATGAATGAGGTATTCAAGCCATACCTGGATCAATTTGTGATAATATTCATCAATGATATATTGGTTTATTCCAGATTCAGGGAAGATCACGAGCAGCACTTAAGGATTGTTCTACAAACCCTCTGAGAGAGAAAGTTGTATGCCAAGCTTAGTAAATGTGACTTTTGGTTAGAGCAGATTTCCTTTCTGGGCCATGTAGTATCGAAGGATGGGGTGTCAGTAGATCCATACAAGATTGAGGCTATTATTTAGTGGGAACAGTCTAGGACAGTCACAGAGATCAGAAGTTTTTTGGGTTTTGGTAGGCTACTACAGGAGATTTGTAGAGGGTTTCTCTAGATTAGCTGCTCCGTTGACACGTCTTACGAGGAAGAATATGGAGTTTATGTGGGATGAAGCATGTGAGAGGCTTTTTTAGGAACTTAAGCACAGATTAACCACCGCGTCAGTTCTCACCATTCCTAACAGCTCAGGAGACTTTTCTGTTTACACAGATGCTTCACATCAAGGACTGGACTGTGTTTTGATGCAGAATGGAAGGGTAGTCGCTTATGGATCCAGACAGCTGAAAGATCATGAGAAGAACTATCCTACTCACGATTTAGAGTTGGTGGTCATAGTATTTGCATTGAAGATATGGCGCCACTACTTGTATGGTGAGAGATTTCATATTTTTTACATATCACAAGAGTCTTAAGTATCTATTCTCATAGAAAGAGTTAAACATGAGATAGAGAAGGTGGTTAGAACTCCTCAAAGACTATGATTGTGAGATTTTATACCACCCGGGGAAAGCGAATGTGGTTGCCGATGCATTGAGGAGAAAGAGTCTCGGTTGGTATCATATATGATGGTTAGGGAGCATGGGTTGTTGGAACAATTCACGAAACTAAGCTTGGACATGACCCTACCTGAGATTGGCAGTCATGGGATTTTAGCCAGCTTGAGGTTAGAACAAGAGTTGATTAAGAGAATCCGGAAAGCTTAGCAGAATGATCAATGGTGTATTGATGTAATTAGCCAAATTCAGAAAGGTGAGGGCATTGATTTTGTATTAAGTTCAGATAGAATACTAAGGTTCGAAAATAGAATATGTGTCCCTAAATATTCAGAGCGTAGGAAGTTGATTTTATCAGAGGCTCACTCATCGAGATACAAAGTATATCCAGGGAGCAGTAAAATGTATCAAAATCTCCAGAAGGTATATTAGTGGTCTGGAATGAAAAGAGACATAGTTGAGTATATTGCTAAATGTCTCATCTGTCAGCAGGTTAAGGTAAAGCATCAAAAACCTGGAGGATTATTGCAACCTCCACCGATACAGACATGCAAGTGGGAGAACGTCACCATGGATTTTGTGATGGGGTTACCGAGAACTCGTAAGAACCATGACGCTATCTAGGTTATAGTAAATCGGTTAACGAAATTGGCACACTTTATAGCTATGAGATCTACAGATACTCTGAGTGCATTGACGTACTCACGATTTAGAGTTAGTGGTCATAGTATTTGCATTAAAGATATGGCGCCACTACTTGTATGGTGAGAGATTTCAGATTTTTTACATATCACAAGAGTCTTAAGTATCTATTCTCACAGAAAGAGTTAAACATGAGATAGAGAAGGTGGTTGGAACTCCTCAAAGACTATGATTGTGAGATTTTATACCACCCGGGGAAGGTGAATGTGGTTGTCGATGCATTGAGGAGAAAGAGTCTCGGGTTGGTATCATATATGATGGTTAGGGAGCACGGGTTGTTGGAACAATTCACGAAACTAAGCTTGGACATGACCCTATCTGAGATTGGCAGTCATGGGATTTTAGCCAGCTTGAGGTTAGAACAAGAGTTGATTGAGAGAATCTGACAAGCTCAGCAGAATGATCAATGGTGTATTGATGTAATTAGCCAAATTCAGAAAGGTGAGGGCATTGATTTTGTATTAAGTTCAGATGGAATACTAAGGTTAGAAAATAGAATATGTGTCCCTAAATATTCAGAGCTTAGGAAGTTGATTTTATCAGAGGCTCACTCATCGAGATACATAGTATATCTAGGGAGCAGTAAAATGTATCAAAATCTCCGGAAGGTATATTAGTGGTCTGGAATGAAAAGAGACATAGTTGAGTATATTGCTAGATGTCTCATCTGTCAGCAGGTTAAGGTAGAGCATCAAAAACCTGGAGGATTATTGCAACCTCTACCGATATAGACATAGAAGTGGGAGAACGTCATCATGTATTTTGTGATGGGATTATCGAGAACTCGTAAGAACCATGATGCTATCTAGGTTATAGTAGATCGGTTAACGAAATCGGCACACTTTATAGCTATGAGATCTACAGATACTCTGAGTGCATTGACGAACTTGTATGTACAAGAAATAGTGAGATTGCATAGAGTCCCAGTGAGTGTTGCTTCTGATAGGGATGCCCGCTTCACTTCCCAATTTTGGAAACATTTTCAGAAAGTAATAGGGACCCAATTGAGCTTTAGCACCGATTTTCATCCTCAGACAGATGGTCAGTCAGAGAAGACAATAGAGACCCTGGAGGATATGTTGAGAGCGTGTGTGCTGGATTTTAGAAGCTCATGGAACGATCACTTGCCACTGGTTGAGTTCGCCTACAACAACAGTTATCACTCAAGTATTGGTATGGCCTCCTGTAAGGCACTATATGGTCATAGATGCCGATCACTTATTGGTTGGGAAGAGGTTGGTGACAGACAGTTACTCACTCCCGATTTGGTTAGAAAATCCTCAAAGGATGTTCGGATAATATCCGAAAGGCTGCGAACGGCTCAGAGTCGACAAAAGAGCTATGCTGACAAGAGACGGAAGCCACTTGAATTCGATATGGGTAAGTCTGTATTTTTAAAAGTATCTCCTTCTAAGGGAATAACGAGGTTCCGGAAGAAAGGAAAACTAAATCCTCGTTACATCGGTCCCTTTGAGATTTTGGATAGAGTGGGAGATAGAGCATATAGGCTAGCCTTACCACCTGAGCTAGCAGAGGTCCACAATGTTTTTCATGTTTCAATGCTCCGAAAGTACCATTTGGATCTAACACATGTAATTAGCTATGAGCCATTGGAACTCAAGGAGGATATGTCATATGTAGAGAAACTGATCCGAATACTGGATAGAAAAGAGAAGGTGTTGTGAAACAAGTTGATTTCATTGGTTAAGGTCTTGTGGCAGAATAATACATCAGAGGAAGCCACTTGGGAGTTAGAGGACCTGATGAAGGAGAAATATCCCAAACTTTTTGAGGAATAAACTTAATTCAATTTGGAGGACCAAATTTTCTAAGGATGGGAGAAATGTAATTCCTGTAGTTTTACAAGTATTTCTTATGAAGTTATGATGTATAAGCACCTTGTTACAAGTGTATAAATAATAAGAGATGTAGGGATTATGAAATTTAATGTATAATCCATGATTTCAAGTTGTGTACGCAAGTTTCATTACCTATGAATTATATGGAATGGATACTATTATACGTTGGTGGTGTACGAAATGTAAAATAAGGTATTAGGCAATTAAGGATGAATTACACACTGGAAATCTGCAGGAAACTGCAGCAATGAGGATGCAGGGAAGGGGTAGATCGATCTCCCATGAAAGAGAGATCGATCCCCTTCGACAAAATGTCAAGTATCAGTCAATTGGAACAAGGCAGATCGATCTCCTTAAGCCTCTGTCTGGAAGGAATCGATCTCTCTCAATGAACAGATCGATCTCCAAATGCCTCGGGTTGAAACAGATCGATCTCCAAAACTAAACAGATCGATCTTAGCTATCACTCACTTTTTCCCTGAATGATTCTCTCAATGAATACATTCTACCCCCTCATGTGGGGTTTATATAGGCAAGTGAGGACATCTTCCTCACGTAGGCAACTGAGTTTGATTACAACATTCAATTCTCTTCAGAGTTTATATCCGTGATAATCTCCAATGATTCGGTCTGCCAAGACTTCTCCGCTTATCTTGGCTTATGGCCCACATTCATCATTATCTCGATTTTTAAGGATTCGCCTTAACTCTCGCTCCCGTCTCCCATTACTGCACGATTTTTGCTATGGTCATTGTCAACCACTTGGTTCACGTTTCTAGAGTGTCATCAGGTTAGCTCGCTACCCGTAAACTACGATCATCATCCGTTAGTGTCTCCATTTCATGCTTGGCAATCCGCCCAAGCCAAATGCATGTCATGCCTGTTTTAGTGCGCGCCCCGTGCAAAGTTTTCTCGTGCTCTGCACTCGTCACAGCACCCCCAGTCAAGCCCTTGTAAGCTGGGCGCCTGGTCAAGTAGTTAGGGTCTAACAAACCCTCCCCCCATCGGAGGAAGTCGTTGCCCTCATCGAAATGAGCTCCAAATACGCCTTGATCTCATCCTTGAATTGCCACAAAGAAGTGACTTTCTCCTAAGTAGCGTCTGCCTCATCTTCACCTTCCCATTGCACAAAGTAGTAGGTTCTCCGATTCTTCCTACTAGTTCCCTAAACCTTGTGGTCAAGTATATTCGCCACCTTCTTCTCGAAATGGCTTCTCACAGAAGGTGGAGCTTTCATTACCTGTTGTATCCCCGGATCAACATCTTCGTGGTAAGGCTTCAAAAAGCTCACTTGGAAAGTAGGATGCAACTTCATCCTCTCTGGCAGTTTCAGCTGATAAGCCACCGCGCCTATCCTCTTTATAACTTCAAAAGGACCATCGTATTTTTGCACTAGACCTTTGTGATACCGCTTGTCTGTAACTTTTCTCCATATATGAGGCGTCAGTTTGAGCAACACCTTGTCACCCACCTCAAATTCTAGTGCCCGCCTATGTTGATCTGCATATTTCACCATCCTCCTTTATGCCTTTTCCAAGCTTTCCCTAGCCAGTTCCATCAACTCCTGATGGTCTCGCACAAATCTGTATGTCGCTGGGCATTCCCCTTGGGACTTAGTCTTTGCTATCTCCAAAGGTGTAGTAGGTTGATGTCCAAATACTAACTCCGCTGGACTCATACCCGTGGAAGATGATCTATGGCTATTATAGCAAAACTGTGTGGAATCAAGCAAACTCACCCAATTCTTTTGGCTCGCGGTCACATAGTACCTCAAATATTCTTCCAACAATGCATTAATCCGCTTCCTCTGGAATAAAATAGGGCTCTATATGGTGCTTTCGATGGTTAGATATATCCCGAATCCAACAACTCACTAAGTTGTTTCCTTAACTCGACCAGCTCCAAAGGACCCATCCTGTATGGTGCTTATGCAGGTGGTTTAGTTCCAGGTTCCAACTCGATCTTATGATCAATGGCGCGCTTAGGTGGTAGCGCCTTGGGTAATTCTGGGGGCATTACATCCTTGTAATCGTTCAGCACCACCGCTACTTCATCCGGTACGTTAACAACCGTGTTTGGTTTCACCTCAACCAGGGTAGCAAGTATGGTTATCTCCCCCTTCTTCAACCCGGTGTTTACTTGTGAAGCCGACTACAGTAACGGCTTCCCAGCACCTTGTCCTCTCTCCGCAATGATAAAATTTGGACACGTCTTGTCAGATATCATCAATCCACCCAAGTGTGGAATAGCAAATTGTCATGCCCCGAAAATGCAGAAAATAGGGCAAATTTAAAACTTTTTACTCATTAATTCACAATTGAGGTGCATTCCTGTGCAGTGTCATACATCATCATAATTATTATGCCTCAGGATCTCATCATAATATAGCGTATATTGTACCGTATACAAATACTCAATTCCAAGTTAATAAATCCTAATACATCCCATATAATGTTATACATCAAGTGTCTGTAATTACAATAATAGTCTGGGTACATGAAAAGATAAAATATACCTCAAGATACAATATATATGGCCTGGAGCTCGAGTCCTCCACTAGCCACTACTCCATACGTCGCAGGGAAATCCTTTTTCACTTGAAGAACTCTGGGGGGAAAGAAAACAGGGTGAGCTTCTAAATCGCTCAGTAAGGGGGGTGAGGAAACTCAGTTATACAAACCATTTCACACATCACAAATATGTATTTGTTTATAAAGCTCATTTGAAATCGTAGCATGAAAGTTCTCAAAACATCATCATCTCATAACTCGTTAAATCATGTGAAAACATGAAGATAAAAGGCTCAACATCACTCACAAGCATGTGTAAATATATGCAATAATGGCTGTTCTCCAAATATGTGATAAAAATCACCTCAGTAAATCGCACGTGACAAGGTCACAAAACACAACTCATCTGTAAAACGAGACTAGGCAATAAAACTCAATTAAAACTCGTCATGGCACATCAAATAAGTAATCTCCTCTGGGTGCGCATCCCAGGCATCCTCGTATAGAGGGAACGTCGACAATATGGTCGTATACATGGTATATTGGACTTATATGTTACCAGAACAAGGCCCGGCCTTACATGCTACCAGAGCAATGCCTCGCCTCATGCACACTATCACGTGGTCCCTGGGTCGGTTCCCAGGCGGCCCACTCTCTCGGTCTTACATGCTACCAAAGCAAGGCCACCCAGCGTTACCAGAACGGGGGTCATCTCACGTTACCAAAACGGAGGCATCTCTCGTTACCAGAACGGAGGAATATCGGACTTACATGCTACCAGAGCAAGGCCTCCCAACGCTACCAGAGCGGAGGAATAATCGGACTTACATGTTACCAGAACAAGGCCTGTGGTCCCTGGGTCGGTTCCCAGGCGTCCCACTATATCGGTCTTACATGCTACCAGAGCAAGGCCAGATGTGTATTCAACATGACACGCCTAAGTCTCAATCATTAGCCATTATCTTATAAAACGTTATGCCTTCACGTAGAACTCATAATGGTTTTCTCTCATAAAACTCATTTAAAACATTTGTGTACTCAAAACAAAACATATTAAAACCGAGTTCCAACTGGCAAAACACGCTCACATTTTCTCAAATCTCAATATCGCCTTAACGTAGAGCCCAATTAACTTTTCACGCAAACTCAAAGGTTTATAAAGCAATTCCACACTCAGCTTATAAACTCATAAAATAATGGGCTCCAACCGGCTATAAAAACCGTGTGCAATTATATCACTACACAACACCAAACATGCTTGTATTCTCAAATCATGGTTCATGCTAACATTTCATCAAAATACATACACAAATGGCTTAGTTTTCCCTTACCTCTTTGCACCTCGTATAGTGCAATCGTTTCCTCCGTATCACGGACTAGCCTCGCATTCCACTCTGGAACTCCTGAGCTGTCCAAACGATGTTAAAACATCAATACTCAACTATCACATAAACCTCAATTCTCAAAATCGGGCATAATTGCTCATAACACCTCAAATCTCTCGATTCTCGTAACTCTACCCTAAACTACAACCTCATTCACAATATCCCAACGTCCTACATTTCTCATGTCAAATCATCTACGCTAATTCACCACATTGTCTAAATTTCCATTTATAGCTCAAAATTCCTAAAATTACCAAAATCGCTAAATATCATTATCACTCCAACCACATTGCAAATCCATCAATCCCTAATCATTTCTCAGCTATTTCAACGCAATGACAACCACCAATATCATCAAAATTATCTCAAATATCAAGATCGAGGTTTAGAAATTACCCAAAGCTTGTGAGACGCACAACCCACGCCTCGATCCGATTCGTCCTTCGATTTCCAAGTATGTTGTTCTCCTTTTGATGAGGAACAACTTCCCTTCTTGCCACAACCTCTGATTCGGCCGGAAATGGGTGTTTTGGATGAGTGAGAAAGTTAGGTTTTCGGTGGAAATGGGGTTGGAAGAGAGAGAAAGTGAAATTGCAGGAGAAAAACAGGGGTTCCTTATATAGACTGGAGGTAGGAGATCGATCTGGCTCTTGAGGAGATCGATCTGCCTTTGAATTTTTGGGACGATTTGGGGCAATTTATGCCTAGGAGATCGATCTGTCGAGGGGTGAGATCGATCTCTTTATGGCTTTATGAGATCGATCTGCTCCTTGAGGAGATCGATCTTCTCCCAAACAGAATCATTTGGAGATCGATCTCTTCCTCATGAGATCGATCTTCTCTCAAACAGAATCATAAGGAGATCGATCCTCTTCCATTGGAGATCGATCTGCTCCTCAAATTCTTCCTTCCTTCTCATTTTTAACTCACCAGATCGATCTCTCCTTCTCCCAGATCGATCTGCTCCTTAAATTCCTCCTTTCTTGTCATTTTTAACTCACCAGATCGATCTCTCCTTCTCCCAGATCGATCTGTCCTCATAGTTTCACATTTATTTTAACACTTAACATATAAATCTCCAATTACCATTCCCCAATTCACTTAGCTCAATGAATTACACTTCAAATTATTATTACATCAATAAAATATGTCTGAAATTCTCAGATCTCACACAAATGCCTTTGCTTGCACAAAGAATTCAATGCCCATGATCACATCAAAATCATCTATAAGTAAAGCCAAGAACTTACAATCCTGTTGCCAAGTCCCTATCTTCACCGATGCGGTAGCCGTTCCCTGGATACCTTAGGCCTTAGAATTGACTGCTTTCACCTGATTGTTAATTCTCGTGACTTTCAGGCCAAGATGTTCAACCGCATTCAATGAAACGAAGTTGTTGGTTGCTCTTGTATTAGGCATCGCTTGAATCGGTTTCCCATTCACCTCAGCTTTAACATACATTAGTCCCTTATGAGGAGCTTGTTGCTCGGTCTGAATAATGTTGAGCAACTGTATCGGGGCAACTCTAGGACATTCGTCATCCAGATCCTCCATACTCATGAGGGCCGCCAACTTGGTCCGTCTAGGGTAATCTCGAGCCTTGTGATTCCCATTACACAAGAAACAACTCCAATCTCCCTTGCTTTGGGGTGGATCCGGTCCCCTCGGCTTAAAAGACTCAGCCTTCTCCTTGTTTCTCTAGTGCTTCTTCCAGTCCTTCTTGCCTTTCCCCTTATTTCCATCAGGATGGTTCTTCTTCCTTTTCCCAATGTTCAAAGAAGAACCCAGTTTGTCATCTGCCAAACTGTCTGCAGCTACAATTGCCTTTGGTAGGTCCTTCACGTTCTGCCTACGTAATTCAGCCTGAGCCCATGGCTGAAGTCAACAACTTATCCTTCTCTGACATATTCTTGACGTCCAACATCAAAGAGTTAAACTCCTTAACATAATCTCGCATAGAACCCGTGTGCTTCAATTTCTTGAGTGCCTCTCTCGCGACCCATGTCGCGTTCAAGGGAAGGAATTGATCCCGTAACTCCTTCTTCAGTTCGTCCCATGTTTCAATCGTCGGACGACCAGCACTATCATCATCTGTCAGTCTGCTTCGCCACCATAGCTTAGCATCACCCAAGAGGTACATGCTAGTGATTGTAACTTGGTCCTGCTCCGGTATTCGGGCAGCTTTGAAGTACTGCTCCATGTCCCACAGAAAATTCTCAAGCTCCTTCGCATTGCGAACTCCTTAGGTTCAGGCACCTTGATCTTCTTCTGAATATCGTTACTATCACCCCCTTGCTACTACTAGACGCCTCCCCATGGTCTGTAGCAGTCATTGCGCGTTTCATCAGTAAAACGTCAGCTTTCAAGAAATTCAACTGCACCTCAAATTTATCTGATAGATCGGGAAGATACTGCATGACGTTGGTGTAGCGATTAGCATGCTCCTTCTGCATGTCGAATGCCAGCTCTGTCAACTCCTGGACACTGCTTGCCATGGTCTGAATCTGTTCGACCATTATACCCACCTCCTCTTACGATACGCCCACCATCGCCTCAAGTAGAGCAACTCGGTCAGCCAACTCGTGTGCCATGATCCAAACTCAACTCGGATACCAAATTGTCACAGGGTCGTTCTCTCCTATAGAACTTTTCTCAGTGATGACCTAAGTTCCCTGCAACTTAGTACAGCTAATCTCCACACTAACCTAAATCCGGGTCAATACGCAACGATATAACACTCGAGCAGAAAGATGACTTGACAAAGTATACTAATAAAGCAAGGAACACTCAAGCTTTAGTGAAAAGAGTCTTTCTATTAATCCGCAATAAAAAAGAATTACAATCTTAGCCAAGAAGACCGCTCTTAGCTATCACTCTCTTTCTCCCTGAATGATTCTCTCAATAAATACATTCTACCCCTTCCTGTGGATTTATATAGGCAAGTGAGGACATCCCTCTCACATAGGCAACTGAGTTTGATTACAACAGAAACTCTATAGGATTAATTCTTATCAAACTAAGGACTCTCTGGATGATCGCCACCTCAATGCTCTTCAGAGTTTATATCCGTGATAATCTCAAGTGATTCGGTCTGCCAAGACTTCTCTGCTCATCTCAGCTTATGGCCCGCATTCATCCTTATCACGATTTTCAAGGATTCACCTTAGCTCTCGTTCTCGTCTCCCATGACTGCACGATTTTTACTATGGCCGTTGTCAACCACTTGGTTCACGTTTCTAGAGTGTCAACAGGTTAGCTCGCTACCCGTAAACTACGATCATCGTCCATTAGCATATCCATTTCAAGGTTGGCAATCCGCCCAAGCCAAGTGTCTGTCATGCCTATTTTAGTAGGCGTCTCATTGCACCCCGTGCAAAGCTTTCCCGCACTCCGCACTCGTCATAGCACCCCCAGTCGATCCCTTGCGAGCTTGGCGCCTGGTCAAGTAGTTAGGGTCTATGTCACTGGGTCGTTCTCTCCTGTAGAACTTTTCCCAGTGATGGCCTAAGTTCCCCGCAACTTAGTACAGCTAATCTCCACACTAACCCAAATCCGGGTCAATTACGCAAAGATATAACACTCGAGCAGAAAGATGACTCAACAAAGTATACTAATAAAGCAAAGAACACTCAAGCTTTAGAGAAAAGAGCCTTTCTATTAATCCGCAATAAAAAGATTACAAACTTAGCCAAGAAGACCGCTCGTAGCTATCACTCTCTTTCTCCCTGAATGATTCTCTCAATGAATGGTGAATGAATACATTCTACCCCCTCCCCTGGGGTTTATATAGGCAAGTGAGGACATCCCCCTCACGTAGGCAACTGAGTTTGATTACAACAGAAACTCTATAAGATTAATTCTCATTAAACTAAGGACTCTTCGAATGATCGCCACCTCAATGCTCTTCAGAGTTTATATCTGTGATAATCTCCAGTGATTCGGTCTGCCAAGACTTCTTCGCTTATCCCGACTTATGACCCGCATTCATCTTTATCTCGATTTTCAAGGATTCGCATTAGCTCTCGCACCCGTCTCCCACGATCTTTGCTATGACCATTGTTAACCACTTGGTTCACGTTTATAGAGTGTCGGCAAGTTAGCTCGCCACCCGCAAACTACGATCATCGTCTGTTAACATCTCCGTTTCAAGCTTAGCAATCTGCCCAAGCCAAGTGCCTGTCTTGCCTATTTTGGTACGTGTCCCGTTACGCCCCAAGCAAAGCTTTCCTACGCTCCACACTCATCACAGCGCCCCCAGTCGATCCCTTGAGAGCTGGGTACCTGGTCAAGTAGTTGGGGTCTAACAAACCCTCCCCCCGTCGGAGGAAGCCGATGCCCTCATCGAAATAAGCTCCAAATACGACTTGATCTCATCCTCGAATTGCCACAAATAAGTGTCTTTCTCCCAAGTAGCGTCTGCCTCATCTCCACCTTCCCACTGCACCAAGTAGTAGGTTCTTCGATTCTTCCTACTAGTTCCCTCAACCTTATAGTCAAGTATCTTCGCCACCTTCTTCTCGAAATGGCTTCTCACAGTAAGTGGAGCTTTCCTTACTTGTTGTCTCTCCGGATCAACATCTTCATGGTAAGGCTTCAAAAAGTTCACGTGAAAAGTAGGATGCAACTTCATCCTCTCTGGCAGTTTTAGCTGATAAGCCACCGCGTCTACCCGTTTTATAACTTCAAAAGGGCCATCGTATTTTTGCACTAGACCTTTGTGATACCGCTTGTCTGTGACTTGTCTTCATATCTGAGGCGTCAGTTTGAGCAACACCTTGTCACCCACCTCAAATTCTAGTGCCCGCCTATGCTGATTCGCATATTTCACCATCCTCCTTTGTGCCTTCTCCAAGCTCTCCCTAGCCTGTTCCATCAATTCTTGACGGTCTCGCACAAATCTGTATACCGCTGGGCATTCCCCTTGGGACTTAGTCTTAGCTATCTCCAAAGGTGTAGTAGGTTGATGTCCAAATAATAACTCCACTGGACTCATTCTCGTGGAAGATGATCTATGCATATTATAGCAAAACTGTGCGAAATCGAGCAAACTCACCTAATTCTTTTGGCTCGCGGTCACATAGTGCCTCAAATATTCTTCCAACAATGCATTAATCCGCTCCGTCTGGCCATCTGTCTGCGGATGATTAGCCGTTGAAAACTTTAATTCTGAAACTATTAGCTTGAACAAGTAAGTGCAGAATCTCCCAGTAAACCGAGTATCCCGATCACTCACTATATCCTTGGGTAATCCAAAGATCTTCACCACATGATTCAAAAATAACTTTGTAGGTTCATGTGCGGTACATGCATGTGGGGCTGCTATGAACACAGCATACTTAGAAAAATGATCTACCACCACCATTATAGATTTCATATTGTTTATCTCCGAAAATCCTGTAATGAAATTCATAGAAACTGATTCCCATATCCTCTCAGGGATAGGCAGTGGTTGAAGTAAACCCGCTTGCTTCTTCCTTTTGGTCTTATCAATCTGGCATATGTGGCATGTGCGGACATATAATTCGATGTCTTCCTCTATCTTCGACCAGAAATATGTCCTTGACAACAATGCCAACATCCTCTCCACTCCAGGATATCCTGTCCATTGAGGGTCGTGGGTTTCTCTCAGCAACTCTTTTCTTAGTCCCCCGCCAGATGGAACATAGAGTCCATTGCCTTTAGCATACAGCAAATCCCCCTCGACCCAATATCTACGAACTTTGCCCAATTTAACGTTCTCCCTGAGCTGTTCATAAGTCTTATCCGCTGATGCCTGCTGCCTTATCCTGTCAATCAGGTTAGTCTCAATAGCGGATAATGAAGCAACATAAGACTGAACTATCTTACGACTCAGCGCATCCGCCACCTGGTTCTCCCTTCTTAGACTATGTACCCAGGTGAAATCGAACTCTGCAAGGAATTCTTACTATCGTGCCTGCTTCGGGCTCAGCTTCTTCTGTGTCTTGAAATAAGTGTTAGCCACATTGTCTATCACCACCACAAATTTCGTTCCCAACAAATAATGCTTCCACACTTCCAAACAATGCACAACCGCTGTCATCTCCTTCTCATGAGCTGAATATCGCATTTTCGCATCCTTCAGCTTGCGGCTTTCATAAGCAATGGGGTGTCCTTCCTGAACCATCACCCCTCCAATGGCTCAGTCTGAGGCATCCGTGTGAACTTCAAATGGTAGCTTGAAATCTGACAGTCTCAATAGTGGCTCGGATGTTACTGCCTCCTTGATTTCCTGAAAAGCCCGCTCACATTCATCATACCACACCCACTTCTTGTCCTTTTTCAAAAGATCAATTACAGGACTCACCATCTTGCTATATCCCTTAATGAACCGTCTGTAATAGTTGGTCAGTCCTAAGAAAGACCGCAACTCCGGGACCTTTGCAGGGGCTTACCATTCAACAATGGCTTGGATCTTTCTCTCATCCATCTGTATTCTCCCACTGCTAACTTTGTGACCTAAGAACATAATCTCCTGCTGGAAAAACTCACACTTCTCCTTCTTCACATAGAGAGAGTGCTTTCTCAAGGTCTCAAACACCATCCTGAGGTGCTCCACATGTTCTGCAAGCGTCTGGCTATACACCACAATATCGTCTAGGTATACCACCACAAAGTGATCCAGGTACTCATAAAGCACATTATTCATCAAGTTGCAAAATGTCGCAGGTGCATTAGTTAAACCGAAAGGCATAACTAAAAATTCAAAAGAGTCATACCTCGTCACACAAGCTGTCTTAGCTTCATCTCCTTCGGTAATCTTTACTTGCCAATATCCTGATCTCAAATCTAACTTGGTAAAATATGTCGCCTTCGACAATCGGTAGAACAGATCAGCTACATTTGGAACTAGATATTTATTCTTGACTGTTACCTTGTTCAGGGCTCGATAATCCATACACATTCTTAGTGTGCCATCCTGCTTCCTCTAGAACAAAACTGGAGCTCCATATGGTGCCTTCGACGGTTAGATATATCCCGCATCCAACAACTCACCCAATTGTTTCCTTAACTCGGCCAGCTCCAAAGGACTCATCCTGTAAGGTGCTCGCGCAAGTGATCTAGTTCCCGGTTCCAACTATATCTTATGATCAATGACGCGCTTAGGTGGAAGCGCCTAGCGCCTTGGGTAATTCTGGGGGCTTTACATCTTTGTAATCGTTCAGCACCGCCGCTACTTCATCCGGTACCTCAACAACCGTGTCTGGTTTCACCTCAACCAGGGCAGCAAGTATGGTTGTCTCCCCCTTCTTCAACCCAGTGTTTACTTGTGAAGCCGACTGCAGCAACGGCTTCCCAGCATCTCGTCCTCTCTCCGCAGGGACAAAGTTTGGACACGTTTCATCAGATATCATCATCCACCCAAATGTGGAATAGCAAATGCCTTTGCTTGCACAAAGAATTCAATGCCCATGATCACATCAAAATCATCTATAGGCAAAGCCAAGAACTTACAATCCTGTTGCCAAGTCCCTATCTTCACCGATGCGGTAGCCGTTCCCTGGATACCTTGAGCTTTAGAATTTACTGCTTTCACCTGATTGTTACTCCTCGTGACTTTCAGGCCAAGATGCTCAACCGCGTTCAATGAAACGAAGTTGTTGGTCGCTCCTGTATCAAGCATCACTCGAATCAGTCTCCCATTCACCTCAGCTTTAACATACATTAGTCCCTTATGAGGAGCTTGTTGCTCGGTCCGAATACTATTGAGCAACTGCATCGGGACAACTCTTGGACATTCGTCATCCTGATCTCCTTACTTATGAGGGCCGCCAACTTGGTCCGTCTAGGGCAATCTCGGGCCTTGTGATTCTCATTACAAAAGAAACAACTCCAATCTTCCTTGCTTTGGGGTGGATCCGGTCCCCTCGGATTAGAAGACTCAGCCTTCTCCTTGTTTCTCTGGTACTTCTTTCGGTCCTTCTTACCTTTCCCCCTATTTCCATTAGGATGGTTCTTCTTCCTTTCCCCAATGTTCAAAGAAGAACCCAGTTTGTAATTCGCCAAACTGTCTGCAGCTGCAATTGCCTGTGGCAGACTTGTGATTCTCATTACAAAAGAAACAACTCCAATCTTCCTTGCTTTGGGGTGGATCCGGTCCCCTCGGATTAGAAGACTCAGCCTTCTCCTTGTTTCTCTGGTACTTCTTTCGGTCCTTCTTACCTTTCCCCCTATTTCCATTAGGATGGTTCTTCTTCCTTTCCCCAATGTTCAAAGAAGAACCCAGTTTGTAATTCGCCAAACTGTCTGCAGCTGCAATTGCCTGTGGCAGATCCTTCACGTTTTGCCTATGTAACTCAACCTGAGCTCATGGCTGAAGTCCTGAGAAAAAGTTCAACAACTTATCCTCCTCCGACATATTCTTGACGTGCAACATCAAAGAGTTAAACTCCTTGACATAATCTCGCACAGAACCCGTGTGCTTCAATTTCTTGAGTGCCTCTCTCGCGACCCATGTCGCGTTCAAGGGAAGAAATTGATCCCGTAACTCCTTCTTCAATGCGTCCCATGTTTTAATCCTCGGACAACCAGCACTATCATCATCTGCCAATCTACTTCACCACCATAGCTTAGCATCACCCAAGAGGTACATGCTAATGATTGTAACTTGGTCCTGCTCCGATATTCGGGCAACTTTGAAGTACTGCACCATGTCCCACAGAAAATTCTCAAGCTCTTTCGCATTGCAAACTCCTGCGAACTCCTTAGGTTCAGGCACCTTGATCTTCTTCTGAAGATCGTTACTATCACCCCCTTGCTACTACTAGATGCCTCCCCATGGTTTGTAGCAGTCATTGCACGTTTCATCAATAAAACGTCAGCTTTCAGGGAATTCAACTGCACCTCAAATTTATCCGATAGATCGCGAACATGCTGCATGATGTTGGTGTAGCGATTAACATGCTCCTTCTGCATGTCGAATGCCAGCAGTGTCAGCTCCTGGACACTGCCTGCCATGGCCTGAATCTGGTCAGCCATTGTACCCGCCTCTTCTTGCGGTACGCCCACCATTGCTTCAAGTACAGCAACTTTGTCAGCAAACTCGTGTGTCATGATCCAAAACTCAGTTCTAATACCAAATTGTCACAGGGTTGTTCTCTCCTATAGAACTTTTTCCAGTTATGGCCTAAGTTCCCCGCAACTTAGTACAGCCAATCTCCACACTAACCCAAATCCGGGTCAATTACGCAGCGATATAACACTCGAGTAGAAAGATGACTCAACAAAGTATACTAATAAAGCAAAGAACACTCAAGCTTTAGAGAAAAGAGTCTTTCTATTAATTCGCAATAAAAAGATTACAAACTTAGCCAAGAAGACTGCTCTTAGCTATCACTCTTTTTCTCCCTGAATGATTCTCCCAATGAATGATGAATGAATACATTCTACCCCCTCCCCTGGGGTTTATATAGGCAAGTGAGGACATCCCTCTCACGTAGGCAACTGAGTTTGATTACAACAGAAACTCTATAAGATTAATTCTCATTAAACTAAGGACTCTCTGGATGATAGCCACCTCAATGTTCTTCGGAGTTTATATCTGTGATATTCTCCAGAGATTCGATCTGTCAAGAATTCTCCGCTTATCTCGGCTTATGACCCGCATTCATCCTTATCCCGATTTTCAAGGATTCGCCTTAGCTCTTGCGCCCGTCTCCCACGATCTTTGCTATGACCATTGTCAACCACTTGGTTCTCGTTTATAGAGTGTCGGCAAGTTAGCTTGCCACCCGCAAACTACGATCATCGTCCGTTAGCGTCTCCGTTTCAAGCTTGGCAATCCGCCCAAGCCAAGTGCCTGTCTTACCTGTTTTAGTGCGCGTCCCGTTGCGCCCCGTGCAAAACTTTCCCGCGCTCCGCACTCATCACAGTGCCCCCCGTCGATCTCTTACGAGCTGAGTGCCTGATCAAGTAATTGGGGTCTAACAATCTAACACTATGCCTGTATCGTAAAAGAGAAGATTTTAAAATCATCTCCACAAGTTGGTTTTCAAAAGATTTAATAATTGTCACTCCCGATCCAATGCCTAAAAGCTTCATTGTTGCTATTGTTGTCGGTTGTCGAAAAATCCAAAAGAAAATCATTATTTCAAATCCATTCAACCTCTTTTAATCCAACTAGTTTTTCCTAAAATCATCTACAAAATCCTAGATCTATAACTAAATGCAGGTCTCTATTGCCTATCACTGTTCGAATTTACAAAAAACTTTTCTCCCTTTCCTTTCATCTAGAAACTCGAAAGAACCCTGAAATCTCTAAACTCGAAACCTAAAAAGCTTTTGTAAAATCTTCTTTTTTCTTTTGGAAAATTTTCTTTGTGTAAATATTTTTTGATGACTGCCACTGTTTTGTTTTTATATTATTGTGGCTGGTGCATGTGTTTACATGCTCATATTCTTTTATTTCTCAATCCTGAGGATAAGCAACGTGAACCATCGTCAATAAATGAGATCATTTCTGTTGAGCTTCTGAATAAACATATCGAGGTGGTAATATTGTCTCAATTGGACTCTAATTCTATGTATGCAATGTCAGACTTTAGTAAATGGGTTTTGGACCTTGGTGATGGGAAAATAGCATGCAAGGCATTTAATTATGATGAGGAGCCAAGTTGGATAAAAATCCAAGAGACCTTTTTATACAGCCAAGCGAAGATACAATTAGTCAAATTGTTTGATGGACACATTCGATTTTATGATAAACTACAATGATCCCACTTATTTGAAACATAGAGCCATTTTGTCTCCAACCAATAAAGATGTTGACAAAGTCGATGAGTACATTCTATATAGACTTCATGGTGAGTCCAAAAAATACTTGAGTTTTGATAAATTATCTCCTAATATAGGCATAGTCGATGAACAATCAATTCTATTTTTAACTGAATTTTTGAACACATTAAAATTTTATGGAGTTACAAACCAAGAGTTAGAGTTGAAAGTGGGTGTTCCTGTTATTTTGTTGTGTAATATAAACCAGTGTGAAGGAGTGGGTTATGGCATGAGATTGATAATTACAAAGTTGGGGACGAGGATCGTTAAAGCTGAAGTTATGACAGGGAAAATTATTGGTAAATGAGTTTTTATCCATCGTATTATTATGTCCCCAACCGACACAATATGGCCTCTTACGCTAATACGTAGGCAATTTGCATTGAAACACTACTTTGCAATGACTACCAATAAAAGTTAAGGAAAGACTTTAAACATGTTGGTTATCTACCAAAACTAGCATTCAGTCATGGGCAATTGTATGCGGCTGTCTCACGAGTTACTTACTGCAAAGGCTTAAAGATATTAGTCAAGAAATCTGAAAATGAACATCAGGGATACAGAAAAAATACTCTTACCACAAAATTTTTCACAAATTATCAAGAGGTAAAAATAACGTATTTATTATAACTTTAAAAGTTCATTTTAAATAACCTTATATATGTCTGTTCTATTGTCATCAGTTTTTTTGTTATTATTTTTAATATATTTTTTTCTTATTTGTTACATATGCTTATGATATTATTATATTAAATAAGCTTCAAAATTAAAAGATTTAATTTTTTTTATATAAAATTATATCTTAGATTAATGATGCAAAGGCATCATTATTCGGCTCAAATATCTCTAACCAGAGATTAATAGAGGTTGAAAGTTCGATTTACAAGAATATGGGATGCTATTAACTTCAAGATTAGATCCGTGATCGATGGTTGTTTTAGATGGACAGTTTTTGTCTCTAACATTTCTTTATTACACAGTTCATTACTCTTTCCTTTTTATTTATTTTATAAATATTGGAATGTTTATCTACGATGCACATCTTAGAAATGTGCTATAAATGGTTTTAAACTGTTTCTTCTTTCATATATATTATTTTTAACTTTAGTTACTCAAGTTACCATTTTATTTAACTAATATAAGTGAATATCGAAAAAAAATTGTGATCCGTGTGTGTGTTTCTTTTTTATTTTTATTTTTTAAGTTTACTATATTGGTTTTTATGTTTAATAGTTATTTTTTTGTCTATTAACGGCAAATTATATTGTTTTTACAATATATTAAACTGGGTACAGCCTATAAATTGTGACCCATGCATTATTCAAGCATGCAATTTTTTATGCTAAAATTTAATAATTTTATTTTTAATCAATAAAAACATATTATGTTGAGTTAATGTATTTTGAAATGACAAAACAAGTTAATACAATAATGTTAAGATGGTATACAAACATGTTTAGAAGATATCAGGACCAGAACTTAGAGTTCTGCTGATGAGAGATCGATCTGAGATGTGAGAGATCGATCTCCTGGGTTTATACTTGATGAGAGATCGATCTCATGAAGGAAGAGATCGATCTGACAAGCCTTAAAACGGTGTAAAGGGTTTAAGGTAAAAAGAGATCGATCTGCAAGGGTTAAGAGATCGATCTGCTCTAAGTCAGAGAACTTAGGAGATCGATCTGGTAAGGAAGAGATCGATCTGCTCAAAGTCAGTGAGCTTAAGAGATCGATCTGGTGTATTGAGAGATCGATCTTGCCTCAAACAGAGAGGATAGGAGATCGATCTGCCTATTCGACAGATCGATCTGCCTCTGCCTATTCAAACTAACAGATCGATCTGGTAATGTATGAGATCGATCTCCCTGTGTATTTGTGCTTTGTCATTGCAGGATTTAAAACTAGGAGATCGATCTGGCCAAGATAGGAGATCGATCTGTCTGACCACTGGAGGTTCCCAACGGCTATTTTCTTCAAATCTCAACGGAAAAAACTGCATTTAATGCTCCAACTACCCAACCTTCAGTATATAACCAAGCATTGAAGATAAAGCAAAGAGAGAGACTATCACTGAACATTCCAAACATTCTCAAGCTTTAATTCTTTCATTCCTTGTATCCCTATTGCTCATTAATTGAGATTTATTGTATAAGCTTAAGTAATACAAGCTTTGTTAGTCCTACCCACTGAAAAGCCTTATTCTGTATTCATCCACACCTTAAAAGAAAAGAGGATTGTTCCTCAGTGAGAGTTATTGTAAAAGGGTGAATACATTTTCTGTATTGCTAAGGGTAGAGAGGTTATTCCTTGACCTGTAAAAGGAACTTTGTAAACTCTATTGAAAGAGAGAAAGAAACCACTTGACAAGAAAGTCAAGGAGAGAGGACGTAGGCAAGAGTTGGTCGAACCTCTATAAGTTGCTGTGTTTGTTTCTCTTTCCCTCTCTTTGCATTAAATTGTTATATTGCACTGTTTTATTCATTATCATTTGTGTTTAAATTGCGATTAATTTAAAATCTGCCATAATTGTTAGAAAACCGATTCACCCCCCCTCTCGGTAGAGCCAACAATTGGTATCAGAGCTAGGACTCTTTAATCACGTAGGAACAACTTCCTAAGAGTAGAAACGATCAAATGGCTCTTAACAATGTAGCAACTAGTTTGATAGGAGAGGGGCACTCCACGGTTAGACCTCCCATGTTCAATGGTGAACATTATTCTTATTGGAGGACTAGGATGATGCTATTTATTCAAGCAAATGACTATGAAGTATGGAGAATTATAGTTAAGGGACCTCAAATCCCTACAAAGAAAATAGAGGGAAGAGATATTCCCAAAGAAGAAGATGAATGGGATTCTAATGACATTAAATGTGCACAGCTAAATGCTAAAGCTATGCACACATTATTTTGTGCTTTAGGTCGTAATGAATATAATAGAGTCTCCGGGTGTGATAATGCCAAGCAAATATGGGATAAATTGGCAATAACTCATGAGGGTACAACCCAAGTGAAGGAGACAAAAGTAGGTATGCTCACACATGATTATGAGCTCTTTAGGATGAAGGAAGAAGAATCCATTAGTGATATGTTCACTAGGTTTACCGACATAATTAATGGATTAAAATCTTTAGGAAAAATATATTCTAACATTGAAATGGTAAAGAAAATTTTAAATAGCTTACCTAAGTCATGGGAAGCTAAGGTAACAGCAATAGAGGAATCTAAGGATCCACACACATTATCCTTAGATGAATTAATAGGTTCCTTGCTAACTTATGAGATGAAGCTTAAAAAAAATGAAGAGACACCCAAGAAAGTGGGTGTTGCTCTAAAATCCACTGCTGAAAAGGAAATTAAAAATGAGAGTGGCAGTGAGGAGGATATTGAGATGGCAATGTTTGCCAAAAGATTTAATAAATTCATGAGGATGAGAACTAGTAATAGCAATAGGAGAAACAATAGGAGAGAACAAGAGGAAGTAGGTAGAAAAGACTCTATTGTGTGTTATGAATGTAAAAAACCTGGACACATAAAGTTTAACTGCCCTCTTCTCAAAAGATCTAATGATAGGTTTCATAAAAAGAAGGCAATGGTAACAACATGGAGTGACAGTGACTGCTCCGATGATGAATCAAATGAGGACATTGCCAACCTATGCTTCATGGCTATTGATGATGATGAAAAGGTAACTTCTAATATCAATGAATACTCTTTTGATGAACTGCAAGATGCATTTGATGATTTAGCATTAGAGTATGAATCTATGAGCATGAAGTATAAAAAGTTAATATCTAAATTAAAAAGGGAAAATGAGATAATGTTAAAAGATAAATTGGAATGTGAGGAGAAACTAGAGATTGCAAATCTAGAAATTGGTGATCTTAAGGAGAAAAATAGCAATTTACATAACTCCTTTAATAGATTTCACATGGGGCAACAAAAGCTAGATAGCATGTTAGAAACCCAAAGGGCATTTTTTGACAAAAATGGCTTAGGGTATAATGTACAAAGTAGGGAAACCCATCTTAAGAGTTTTATTGCTAGGAAGAGCATGAATAAACCTGCAATTACTTGTTCATATTGTAATAAGAAGGGACATAAGTCACATTATTGCAATATAAAGATGAGGAATCTTAAAGGAAAAATTGTAAAAAGGATATGGATTCCAAAAGAGGTAATTCATTCCAAGGACTGCAATGCATTAGCAAAATGGATCCCAATGGGATCAAGAATTGCATTTACTAACCTTCAAGGACCCAAGAGAATTTGGGTACCTAAGACTTGAGTGGGTTTATTTTTTTTTGTTGTAGGTGATTGAGCATAGCCACAAAGCTAAAACAAAAGAAGCTTGGTACTTAGATAGTGGATGCTCAAGGCACATGACGGGTGATAAAAGCCATTTCAATTCCTTCAAATCGAAAATTGGTGGAGAAGTCACTTTTGGGGACAACTCCAAAGGCCAAGTGGAAGGAAGTGGCTCAATAGGTAATAATCATTTCTCTTTAGAAAAAGTATTACTTGTTAGGGGTCTAAAGCATAACTTGCTAAGCATTAGTCAACTTTGTGACAAAGGTTACAAAGTAATTTTTGATTGCATGAAATGTAATGTTATAGATCCTAAGTCAAATAAAATTCTTCTTCTAGGTCATAGGCAAGGTAACATATATATAGTCTACCTTAATGAACTCAAAAACGAAAACATATGCTTAATGGTAGATAACAAAAAGGAATCTTGGTTATGGCATAGGAGACTAGGTCATGCTAGCATGCATGTGCTATCCAAATTAGCAAGAAAGGATCTAGTCATAGGCTTACCCAAACTACCCTTTAATCATGAAGAAATATGTGAAGCTTGTGTTAAAGGAAAACACAAGAGAACAACTTTTAAGCCTAAGAATAGTGTATCCACCACTAGGCCTCTTCAATTACTGCATTTAGACTTATTTGGACCAACTAGAACCACTAGCCTAGGTGGGAAACACTATGGTTTTGTAATAGTTGATGATTACACTAGGTACACTTGGGTGTTCTTTTTGAGAGTAAAAAATGAAGCCTTAGAGAAATTCATAACTTACTCAAAGGTGACTCAAAATGAAAAAGGTTATACAATAACAAGCATTAGAAGTGATCATGGCAAAGAATTTGAAAATATAGGATTTGATGAGTATTGCAATGATCAAGGAATTAGCCATAATTTTTCAGCCCCTAGGACACCGCAACAAAATGGTGTAGTTGAGAGAAGAAATAGAACTTTGGAAGAGATGGCTAGGACCATGTTATGTGAAAATAACTTGCCAAAGTACTTTTGGGCTGAAGCTATAAACACATCATGTTATATAATCAATAGAGCTATGATAAGACCCATGCTAAAGAAAACTCCTTATGAGCTCTACAAAGGTAAGAATCCTAACATTAGTTACTTCCATCCTTTTGGCTGCAAATGCTTTGTTCTAAATAATGGAAAGGATAATTTAGGAAAATTTGATGCCAAAAGTGATGAGGGAATATTTCTAGGATATTCATTGAATTCAAAGGCTTATAGAATTTATAACAAAAGAACATTAATGGTTGAAGAATCTATTCATGTTTTATTTGATGAATCAAATAATATATCTAAAGATTCAACCAACAATGATGAAAATGTTGAGATATTTGATGAAGGCTTAGAAGATGACTTTCTAGAAAAGCTTGATTTGAATAAAGAAGATGAAGAAGAAATAGAAGTTTTAGAAAGAGAACCTAGAGCACCAAGAGAGTTAGGATATGTAAAAGATTGTGAAATAGTAGGAGATCCAACTCTTGGAGTTAGAACTAGGTCATCCTTAAGGAATATGTGTCAATATATAGCCTTTGTATCTCAAATAGAGCCTAGGAATGTCAATGAAGCCTTAGAGGATAATAATTGGTTCCTAGCAATGCAAGAAGAGTTAAATCAATTTGAGAGAAGCAAAGTATGGAAACTAGTTCCAAGGCCTAGTGATCACTCTATAATTGGAACTAAATGGATATTCAAGAACAAAATGGATGAAAATAGTGTGATCATAAGGAATAAGGCTAGGCTAGTTGCTCAAGGCTATAGACAAGAGGAAGGCATAGACTATGATGAAACATATGCACCGGTAGCTAGATTAGAGGCAATACGAATGTTACTTGCCTTTGCATGTTATAAAGATTTCAAGTTATATCAAATGGATGTAAAGAGTGCATTCTTGAATGGTTTCATTAATGAAGAAGTCTATGTAGAGCAACCTCCCGGATTTGAAAATCATGAATTTCCTGAACATGTTTTCAAATTGTCTAAGGCACTTTATGGGTTAAAACAAGCTCCTAGAGCTTGGTATGAAAGGTTGTCAAAGTTCTTAATAGAAAAAGGATTCTCAAGAGGAAAGGTAGACACCACATTATTCATCAAAAATAAAAATAAGGACTTACTAGTTGTACAAGTATATGTAGATGATATTATTTTTGGTTCAACTAATGAGTCTTTATGTCAAGAGTTTGCTAAGATCATGCAAGGGGAATTTGAGATGAGCATGATGGGAGAACTCACATTCTTCTTGGGACTTCAAGTGAAACAAACAAAGGATGGAACTTTCATCAATCAAGCAAAGTACACCAAGGACTTGCTCAAGCGATTTGGAATGGAGAGTTGCAAATCTCAAGCCACTCCAATGGGCACCAACATCAAGCTTGACAAAGATGAAAGTGGTAAGTGTGTAGACACTAAACTCTATAGGTCTATGATTGGTTCTTTGCTTTATTTAACTGCTAGTAGACCAGATATATTGTTTAGTGTGTGCCTTTGTGCTAGATTTCAATCATCTCCTAGGGAATCACATCTATTGGCAACTAAGAGAATTTTTAGATACCTCAAAGATACTCCCTCACTAGGACTTTGGTACCCCAAGGACTCCACTTTTGCCCTTCATGCATTTTCAGATGCTGATTTTGGAGGATGCAAAATAGATAGGAAAAGTACTTCAGGTACTTGCCAATTCCTAGGAAATAGGTTAATTTCTTGGTTCTCCAAGAAACAAAACAGTGTAGCTCAGTCCACAACTGAAGCTGAATATATAGCAGCTGGTAGTTGTAGTGCTCAAGTGTTGTGGATTAAACAACAAATGAGAGATTATGGTATTGACATGAAGCAAGTCTCAATTAAATGTGATAATACCAGTGCCATTAATCTATCTAAGAATCCTATTCAACACTCCAGAACTAAGCACATAGAAATTAGACATCACTTCCTTAGAGATCATGTACAAAAAGGGGATATAATCTTAGAGTATATTGATACTACACATCAAATAGCTGATATATTCACCAAACCCCTTGATAGAGATAGGTTTTGTATCCTTAGAGGTGAATTAGGACTCATGAATATGCCTTAGGACTTTCATGTTGTAAAAATCTTGATTTCAAGTTGATTTTTAAAGAGTTTTTGCAAAAATTTTCTGGCAAACAGGATGAGAGATCGATCTCCTTGTGATATAGATCGATCTCCATGCTTCTATCAAGCCTAAATCGTCAAGGTTAATCTAAGAAGATCGATCTTCTAACCATAAGATCGATCTCCTTACGTCTCTGTCTAAAGGCAGATCGATCTGTCCTCACGACAGATCGATCTCATCAAGCTTCCGCATTCTACAGATCGATCTGTGCATGTACCAGATCGATCTCCTTAAGCCTCTGTTTGCGACCAGATCGATCTGTCCCTACGACAGATCGATCTCTCTTCGCTTCTGGGAGTACCAGATCGATCTGTCGCCTCGACAGATCGATCTCCTATGCCTTGGAGTATAAATACCCGCGAAAAATCCCCAAATCTCCCAAAACCTAAAATTCAAAATTCTCCAATTCCCTCGCATCCTCTTCTTCAATTCCTCCTCAGATCGATCTTCGTACGGTCATTCCTGCATCCCAGTGTCGTATTCTGGTATTTTAACCCACATCTCTTACAAATTTCTCAAAAATTTTCTCTGATTTGTGTTGTTATTCATTCTAGGGCAACCCGAGGTACTGTTTCATTGCTTTTCTCTCTGTTGAAATTGTTTAGGCGAATTTAGAATCTAGAATCATGCCTAGGAAGTCAGTAGCAAACAAACCCCCTAGAACCAGAGGAGAGGCAGGTTCCTCATCCCAACCCACTCCTTCCGCTTCCATCGCTTCTTTCAATAGGTGTTTTAAAACACCTGCAAAAAGGAAGCGATACGAAGAATATTTTTCAACTATGCCAATCAAGCATTGGCGCACCATTGATTTTTCCTTCCTCAATCACATAGACTTTCCATACCTATCAAAATTTGAGGAATTTGGTTGGGTGAAATTCTTGAGAATCAACACTCCTGTCCCTCCAAATCTCGTTCGCGCATTCTTTTCCAATGCCGAACTCGTATATGACCCCGATGACACCTGTAAAATCCTTGCCTTCAAAACCTTCGTCATGGGTCAATCAATAATAATTGATTCTGAAGTTATAGCCAAAGTGTTTGATTTATGCGATGAAGGCTTAACTAATGAGGATGAGGAAGTCCCCTTTGCGTTTGAACTCCCCGGGGACAAAGCGAGTAACCTTCCAATGCACCTTCGGTTACTCCACCTCATAATCTCGTGGAATCTCCGCCCTTACGGTACCCGTCACTCTACCGTTTGGCGTCTAGACCGTTTTTGGCTTCATCACATTCACACCACAAGCCAAAAGCCTAACCTCCCTCATTTCATATACGAATACTGGCTGAAGATTGTGCATGGCCAAGCTACCACAATAGTTTTTCCACACCCAGTGGCTTATCTTCTCCGTCGCCTTGGCATCGACTGCAGCGGCGAAACTGGCGAACTTCCATCTCCTAAAAGCGAGCTTAACATTGGGACCCTACATCATATGGGGTACTACAAAGATTTCCGGGGAGAGTGGACGAAAAAGCAAGAACAGCAACCTGCTGAGGCTGAGGATGACCACACTGCTGAACCAGCACACCCACCTGCAGCACCCGCTCCAGAACCGTCGTCCTCCACGGCTGCGCCAACTGCACAAACATCGTCTCCTGCTGACTTGGAGCTGATCGTGAAGATGATAAGCGACCTCAGTCAGAGAATCGATGAAGGACATACCACTCAGCAGCGTATGTTTGCCGAATTGACTCAACGAGTGGATCACCTTCAAGACACTCAAAAGGTGATGTTCGATAAATTTCAAGAAACTCAAGAGGCAATGTTCGATGAACTTCAAGTGACGCGCACGCATGTTGAGGAGCTTTTGGATCGTGATCCTCCCTCACATTAGGCTTTAGGTGTATGGTTTAGTTCAGTTATATCATTCCGCACTGCACTTTGTACTGAATTTGCTTGAATGCAATATAAATTGATTGTTTATGAAAATGTGGCATTGTGTGAGTCAATGTTGATTTTGAACTGCCATGGTTTTGACAATGTTGCATTTTGTGAGTTAATGACCATGTGTGATTGATATGACAAAAAGGGGGAGAAGAAACATAAGAAACATCATAAGAAACAACATGATAAGAAACATGCATGTTGTTGTGATTTATGTTAAATGTTTAAAAGGATGATAGGATGATTTAATTGAGGGGGAGTTATAGGATGATTTAATTGAGGGGGAGTTAAGAGCTAGAGCTAACTAAGGGGGAGTTAAGATTTAACTAAGGATGAGTTAAATCTTTAACAAAGTCAAAAGCTCACAAAAAGGGGGAATTTTGCAAATTCACTAAACATGTTTATTGGATGAGTTTTGTCATATCAAAAAGGGGGAGATTGTTGAGTTAATGTATTTTGAAATGACAAAACAAGTTAATACAATAATGTTAAGATGGTATACAAACATGTTTAGAAGATATCAGGACCAGAACTTAGAGTTCTGCTGATGAGAGATCGATCTGAGATGTGAGAGATCGATCTCCTGGGTTTATACTTGATGAGAGATCGATCTCATGAAGGAAGAGATCGATCTGGCAAGCCTTAAAACGGTGTAAAGGGTTTAAGGTAAAAAGAGATCGATCTGCAAGGGTTAAGAGATCGATCTGCTCTAAGTCAGAGAACTTAGGAGATCGATCTGGTAAGGAAGAGATCGATCTGCTCAAAGTCAGTGAGCTTAAGAGATCGATCTGGTGTATTGAGAGATCGATCTTGCCTCAAACAGAGAGGATAGGAGATCGATCTGCCTATTCGACAGATCGATCTGCCTCTGCCTATTCAAACTAACAGATCGATCTGGTAATGTATGAGATCGATCTCCCTGTGTATTTGTGCTTTGTCATTACAGGATTTAAAACTAGGAGATCGATCTGGCCAAGATAGGAGATCGATCTGTCTGACCACTGGAGGTTCCCAACGGCTATTTTCTTCAAATCTCAACGGGAAAAACTGCATTTAATGCTCCAACTACCCAACCTTCAGTATATAACCAAGCATTGAAGATAAAGCAAAGAGAGAGACTATCACTGAACATTCCAAACATTCTCAAGCTTTAATTCTTTCATTCCTTGTATCCCTATTGCTCATTAATTGAGATTTATTGTATAAGCTTAGGTAATACAAGCTTTGTTAGTCCTACCCACTGAAAAGCCTTATTCTGTATTCATCCACACCTTAAAAGAAAAGAGGATTGTTCCTCAGTGAGAGTTATTGTAAAAGGGTGAATACATTTTCTGTATTGCTAAGGGTAGAGAGGTTATTCCTTGACCTGTAAAAGGAACTTTGTAAACTCTATTGAAAGAGAGAAAGAAACCACTTGACAAGAAAGTCAAGGAGAGAGGACGTAGGCAAGAGTTGGCCGAACCTCTATAAGTTGCTGTGTTTGTTTCTCTTTCCCTCTCTTTGCATTAAATTGTTATATTGCACTGTTTTATTCATTATCATTTGTGTTTAAATTGCGATTAATTTAAAATCTGCCATAATTGTTAGAAAACCGATTCACCCCCCCTCTCGGTAGAGCCAACATATTATCTCAATTTCATATAAATATATATATATATATCTTCCCCTTTATACTTCAATTAAAATGTTTATTATTACGTAATATAAATAAAATATAAATCTGTAGATTATTATTCTAATTAATTTACTCATGGCAAGGTGATAACAAGCAAAAAAACTGGTTCCCTTATTCAAACCTCTTTTGAAAGAGGGATAGATTTATACTATTAGAAATGTGCAAGTTCGCTTTTATACAGGAACATATAAGGTTGTGCGAGAAAATTTTATGTTTATGTTCTCATTTATGACTGTTGTTGATTAGATTAATCAAGACAATAATATTTTTGGAAAACACAAATTTGAGTTTGTTAAAGTTCAATGACATTTTAAAAGAAACTGAAGACAACAAATATTTGTAGGTAAAAGGGTAAAAAAAAAACTTCGAAAAATAAGTATTAGCAATTGAATTTTTAATATTTTTTTACAATTAATTGAACCTTTAAATTTTAATTTGTATTTAATTGATATAATGAAAATTGTTATATTCTTTGTCACATGTAACATAAATCATGTACGGACGAAACAATTTTTGCCTACCGAAATGCTCAATTGAGTGAAAATTAAAATATAAAACTTAATTGATTACGAAAAAAATATTAAAGGCTTAATTGATAAAATTATTTTTTTGAAGGTTTTTTTTACCCTTTAGCCATTTTTGTAAAGTAACCATAGTCAATCTTTTATATTATTCATTTAATTTACAACTGCAAAAGAAATTGATATAGGTCACTAAATATGTATATATACTTGTTTCAAATGTTGTTGGAAGATTAAAAAGCATAACTCCAACTAATGATCAAATTTTTAGTAAGTCGAGGTAAAAATAAAGGATAATAGAGCTTCAAGATGAAAGGTTTGTTTTTTTAATCTTTATTGTTGATAGTGGTCCTATCATCAAAGTTCACGTGTACAATGATCTACTAACCAGAGACTGTCACGTGTCAAACACAAGATAAGCCACGTGGCTATTACGGCGACAGAGTCTTCACGCTACACAGTTGCTTGGTAGGCGACAGAGTCTCTAGGCGATAAAGACTCTGTCGCATAGCTTCTGCGCGACACGTCAGGTTGCAATAAACCTCTACCGCATGGATCGCGACATACCTCTACCGCCTGCACTGCGAAAGAGCTCTACCGCATAGACCGCGGCAGAGGTTCATGTGTACTCTGCCGCATGCCGAACTCACCCGCAATTTGTCTAGCTTCGAATCGCGACAGAGTACCCAATGACTCTGTCGCGGCCCAGACACGCGCCTGGGCCTCAACCCGAACCGACCCGGAAGAAATCTATAAATGCCCCAGGTGAGTACTGAAAAGAAAGAGAGAAAAAAAAAAGAGAACCCTCTTGAATTTGGAAGAACATAATTCTTTTCTTCTTATATACAGAAACTCAGCTTTCTAACTTAATCATCGGAGCGCGCGTGCAGGGACCAATCCCTGCGCCCTCTGATTTTCGTTGTTTTTGCAGGATATACACATGAGGAACACGTGGAAGAAATCGCATTGACGTCATCTCTTTGTCATTAGCGCAACTTGAATACGTGGAAATTATCATCCCGTTGTCGTTTTAGGAGGCAACATCAATTGGTGCCGTCTGTGGGAATCAAGACAAAAAGCCAGATTTTCTATTACAGCAGCAGAGGAGACAGGGGAGCAGAATTCTGTAAGTCCCCCTGTTAGGGGTGTAAAACGGGCTCAAACCCGCGGGTTGGTCCGTAAAAACCTCTGGCTTTTAACGATCTGGTTCATTAATATGTGATCCGTTTAAAAACGGGCTTATACGGGTCAAGCCGGCCGGGTAAATAATTTATACGGGCCAACCCGTACGGGTACGGGTCGACCCGCGGGCTATTTTACCAACACACCAATCAAACTTAAGTCCTAAATCATTCTCATTCTACCTATTCTAATTTCTAAAGTTTAAACAAACAAAACTACAAAAGTAAAAAATTGAAAATTTACCAAAATAATGTTATTGTATTTTTATTTAATAATTGAAAGTTTTATTTTATAAGTTGGAAAGATGTTGAGGAAAACAAAGATAAATTGGTGGAAGAATCAAATGATTCAAATCATTTGAATAATGAGATTAACTCACAAGTTTAATGTTGTTTGATGTGGAGTTTAATGGATGCTTATAGATTTTATGACTTTTAAACTTATTTACTATTCTTTATTTAACTATTTAGACTATAATATTATGTCATGTGTAATTTGTATTTGTAATGCGAGTTTGTTTAATGGATATTATGTTTGTAGATTTTATTTTTATTGAGATTAATATAATAATATTTGTAAAAATTTTCACAATTTTATGACTTGCTTGCTTATGATATAATATATTGCTTATGCTGATATATATATATATATATATATATATATATATATATATATATATATATATATATATTACAAACCCATAATTTGCTTTTGTACATAATATATTGTTTTATGTGACTAACTTACAATTTGAAATTAAGTGGAGAACTCCAAATCATTTTGGTTTTTGTTTTGAACTTGTTATATTTGATCATGAATGAACTAATATTCCTCTTGTTAAAAAAATTGCAAATTAAACTTTGTATTTTAGTCTCAAATCTATGTGATTTGATTTTATAACAATTTTGGTTAATTCCCAAAGCCCAATAATCATTTAACAAATTAAAATTAGACTTATTAAGTGTTTAGGCTCAATTCATTATTTTTTAAAATTCAATTCTTTATTTCCAAAAAAAAAGTTAAGTTAGCCCGCGGGCCAATCCGGCCCGCATTAGAATCGGATCGGTCTCCACAAATTTAATCCGTTTAAATGCGGGCCTAAACGGGCTCAACCCGCTTAAATCCGTATCCGTATTAATCCACATCGGTCCGCACCGTTCGACCCGTTTTACACCCCTACCCCCTGTCAGGTCAGAGCAAGGACGGAGAGGGAAAGAAAAAGACCATAGGCAGGCCTTCGTTTCCCTGGAGGAATTTGAAACTCTGAGACGTCAGAATGAGGAGATGACAACAGCGTTGAAAGCTATGGTGAGCTTTTTCAGAAACGCTCTCCCACAATTTAGCTTACCCCCTGAGGTGCAGCAGCTGGTGGGGGAAAACGTCCCAAGGCAGACCTACGAGAGAGGTCAACCCTCCACCCTGGTGAGTGCTGGACAAGGGGCAGGAGCGCAAAATAATGGCACTGGATTAACCCCAAACTCTACTGCATTTCAAAGGAATTATCATGTAGCAGAGTTACGGGAAGTGAATGCTACTGCAGTCCGAGCAAGACAGAGTTCTCCCGCAGATCACGGGCGGCAGAGCTCACCCGCAGACTGCAGGCGACAGAGTTCGCCAGCAGCTGTGCGGCAGATCTCACCCGCGGACCTTATGCGGCAGAATTCACCCGCAGCAGATAGGTGGCAAAGCTCACCCGCGAATAACGTGCGGCAGAGGTCTCCCGCAACACGTGTGCGACGGAGTTCTCCCGCAGCATATAGGCGGCTGAGTTCACCCGCAGCAGATATGCGGCAGAGCTCACCCGCGAACAACGTCCGGCAGAGGTCTCCCGCAACACGTATGCGACGGAGTTCTCCCGCAGCCTATAGGCGGCAGAGTTCTCCCGCGGCCCATAGGCGGCAGCGTTCTCCCTCATGGCGCGACTCTTCTCCCGTGGAGTTGGAGCAGGAGTTAGGAGAACATAGGCCCAGGGAGTGACGAAGACAGAGGAGTTCTGACCCCCGAGACTGTCGCGAAAGGTCAAGTCCCGGAATAGGAGATACCGGAAGGGGTGCCTACCAGTCGGACTCTTCTAGTCCCAAAGGGAGGCGAACATACTCGGTTCAAGGGTCGAAAAACGTGGAGAAAGTTATCCAAAGGGTTTTGGAAAAGAGGAAACTGGTGTCTCCGGACGATAGTCAAAGAAGGAGAATTTCGTTCAGTCCAGAGATCATGAACAAACCCTTGCCGAAAAAGTTCAAGATGCCTTCTATGGCCACTTACACAGGCAAAGCCGACCCATACGACCACATACAAAGATATGAGTCCCTCATGTTGTTACATGGGTGGGAAGATGAAATCATGTGCAGGGCCTTTTCACTTACACTGTCCGGGCACGCGCTGAAGTGGTTTAATGGGTTGAACGAAGGTTCCATCTCGTCCTTCGACCAATTGCGAAATGAATTTTTGAGATTCTTCATGATCAATAGCCAGAGGAAGAAGGACACTACTTATCTACTCACTCTTAAGCAAGGGAATAAAGAATCCTTGAAGAGCTATGTAGATCGTTTCCGAGATGCAACCTTGGAGGTGGAAGATCTACCAGTAGGAGTGGCCATGGCTGCAATGTTGGAAGGGACGAGGTCTAAAAAGTTACAAGAATCCCTCTCCCTCGACCAGCCGGTGACACTTTCTGACCTATTTGCTAGAGCCAATAAATATGTGGCTCAAGAAGAAGTAATGAAGATGGTACAGCCCCGAGAGGCAAGGGTGGTGTATTGATTCCTGTGGAAATTCTGCAAAGGAAGAAAATGAAAGATCAGACGAGCCGAAAGAGCCTGAGGTGCAATAGCGTCACTGTGGCCAGGCGTATAATCAGACGAGCCGTAAGAGCCTGAGGCGCAATAGCGTCACTGTGGCCAGGCGTGAAAATCAGACGAGCCGTAAGAGCCTGAGGCGTAATAGCGTCACTGTGGCCAGGCGTGAAAATCAGATGAGCCGTAAGAGCCTGAGGCGCTATGCGTCACTGTGGCCAGGCGTGAAAATCAGACGAGCCGTAAAAGCCTGAGGCGCAATAGCGTCACTATGGCCAGGCATGAAAATCAGACGAGCCGTAAGAGCCTGAGGCGCAATAGCGTCACTGTGGCCAGCGTGAAAATCAAACGAGTCGTAAGAGCCTGAGGCGCTATGCGTCACTGTGTCCAGGCGTGAAAATCAGACGAGCCGTAAGAGCCTGAGGCACAATAGCGTCACTATGGCCAGGCGTGAAAATCAGACGAGCCATAAGAGCCTGAGGCGCTATTCGTCACTGTGGCCAGGCATATACTCAAACGAGCCGTAAGAGCCTGAGGCGCAATAGCGTCACTGTGGCCATGCATGAAAATCAGACGAGCCGTAAGAGCCTGAGGCGCTATGCGTCACTGTGGCCAGGCGTGAAAATCAGACGAGCCGTAAGAGCCTGAGGCGCAATAGCGTCACTGTGGCCAGGCGTGAAAATCAGACGAGCCGTAAGAGCCTGAGGCGTTATGCGTCACTGTGGCCAGGCGTATATTCAGACGAGCCGTAAGAGCCTGAGGCGCTATGCGTCACTGTGGCCAGGCGTATATTCAGAAGAGTCGTAAGAGCCTGAGGCGCTATGCGTCACTGTGGCCAGGCATATATTCAGAAGAGCCGTAAGAGCCTGAGGCGCTATGAGTCACTGTGGCCCGGCGTGAAAAATCAGACGAGCCGTAAGAGCCTGAGGCACTATGCGTCACTGTGGCCAGGCGTATATTCAGAAGGGCCATAAGAGCCTGAGGCGCTATGCATCACTGTGGCCAGGCGTATATTCAGAAGAGCCGTAAGAGCCTGAGGCGCTATGCGTCACTGTAGCCAGGCGTATATTCAGAAGAGCCGTAAGAGCCTGAGGCGCTATGCGTCACTGTGGCCAGGCGTATACTCAGAAGAGCCGTAAGAGCCTGAGGCGTTATGCGTCACTGTGGCCAGGCGTATATTCAGAAGAGCCGTAAGAGCCTGAGGCGCTATGCGTCACTGTGGCCAGGCGTGAAAAATCAGACGAGCCGTAAGAGCCTAAGGCGCTATGCGTCACTGTGGCCAGGCGTGAAAAATCAGACGAGCCGTAAGAGCCTAAGGCGCTATGCGTCACTGTGGCCAGGCGTGAAAAATCAGACGAGCCGTAAGAGCCTAAGGCGCTATGCGTCACTGTGGCCAGGCGTGAAAAATCGGACGAGCCGTAAGAGCCTGGGGCGCTATGCGTCACTGTGGCCAGGCGTGAAAGATCCGACTAGCCATAAGAGCCTGAGACGATATGCGTCACTGTGGCCAGGCAATGGAAACATAAAGGCCGTAAAAACTAAAGACGCGCTCGCGTCGTGATAGTCAGGCCTCAGAAAGGTATGTAAAATTCTTTCCGAAAATATATTTTTCTATTAAGAATCCTCTTTCACAGGAAAAAATCCTACCAAAGAGTGGGGAGCAATTGATGGTGGTCCTATCATCAAAGTCCACGTGTATAATGATCTACCAACCAGAGACCGTCACGTGTCAAACACAAGATAAGCCACGTGGCTGTTACGGCGACAGAGTCTACACGCGACACAGTTGCTTGGTAGGCGACAGAGTCTCTAGGCGATAGAGACTCTGTCGCATAGCTTCTGCGCGACACGTTAGGTTGCAATAAACCTTTACCGCATGGATCGCGACATACCTCTACCGCCTGCACTGCGAAAGAGCTCTACCGCATAGACCGCGGTAGAGGTTCATGTGTACTCTGCCGCATGCCGAACTCACCCGCAATTTGTCTAGCTCCGAACCGCGACAGAGTACCCAATGACTCTGTCGCGGCCCAGACACGCGCCTCGGCCTCAGCCCGAACCGACTCGAAAGAAACCTATAAATACCCCAGGTGAGTACTGAAAAGAAAGAGAGAAAAAAAGAGAACCCTCTTGATTTTGGAAGAACATAATTCTCTTCTTCTTATATACAGAAACTCAGCTTTCTAACTTAATTATCGGAGCGCACGTGTAGGGACCAATCCCTGCGCCCTCTGATTTTCATTGTTTTTGCAGGATATACACACGAGGAACACGTGGAAGAAATCGCATTGACGTCATCTCTTTGTCGTTAGCGCAACTTGAATACGTGAAAATTATCATCCCGTTGTCGTTTTAGGAGGCAACATCAATTGTCATTATATTTTCCATTCTTTACTTTCATATTACAATTTATATTACATTTTCCTCTTAAATTTTTAATAAAATTATTTTTTTAGTGGTCAAATATTGGGGATTGTACTTTGGGGTGACATTATTAATCAGATTAATGTTAATGATTTGAACTCAATAAACAGTTCCACTCTGTCGGTTGTTACATTTAATTCAATCAAAAAATTCAAAGGCATTTTCAAATTCTTTAATATTATTATCTTTTTAATTTTTTTAAACTTTATAAATATAATTATTCAATTTTATAGATATCTATACTTTATCTTCAACCACTGAAGCGAAAATTTACATCAATCTAGGTATTGTTGAAGCTTCAATAATTTTACGATGGTATGTAACTCAAAACAATTTTATCTAAAACAGTTGTGTACTTATTCAAATATTTTCTGTATTTAATTTATCTAAAGGAGATTCTGACATAAAATTTCATCATCACATAAAAAATTAGCATCGGATAAGGTTTCAACGTTTATAAATAGGATATCTCTTTCGGAAATTAATGTATCGGTCACAAAGTTACTGTTTAAGGTATTAACTAACATATATTTTTTTCAATGATAAAGATATATAGCAACATGATTTTAGAATATGACTAATATATATATATATATATATATATATATATATATATATATATATATATATATATATATATATATATACACATGAGAGAGAGAGAATCTTTCAAGAGTAGAGTAATTATCACAAAAATTGGTACAAGAGACAACAAAAAGCTGTCTGATGATGGAAAATTTTATTGTTTCTCATGTAATGTTGATGTCTCTTATCCAACCCCAAGGAAAATAATAATTATATATAACTTAATAGTAGCATTTTATATATTTTTTAAGTACAAGGTGAATGTTGAGGCACTTGACGGCTTCAAAAAGTGATGTTTATACTTTTCAACGTTGAAACTAAGAAAATAGTTGATAAATATGTTGACAATCTTTATGATATTTCACTTAAGGTATTGGCTAAGTAATAATTATTTTCATATTGATTAATTGTTACATCTCGAAAAACGTGACAAAATAATAATTTATTACAAAAAATATAACTTATTTAGGCGTTTTTAATTTTTTAATTTATCATTTATTTATTATACCAGTAAAATCCTATATATTTTTAAATCATAAACTACTTAATTCGGTTTAAAGCTTCGAATTTAAGGTTTCAAACAAATTTCATATCAAAATCTATCCAAAATAAACCGATATGTAATTTTACTAAAAACAAAAATTTTCGATTTCGACCTATTTTAGATTTGTTATCTAAACTCGGGCCAAATGCAGTCGAAACTTAAATCTAACTATTCACTGCATTGTAACACTTATATATCTACTTCATGTTCAAATTTCATAGTTTTCAGAGATCATTTGGTTCTTCAAAATATTTACTAAAGATATATTCAAATATATTTTAGATTCTGACACTTTCGGACATAAAAATTCATTTGTATCCCGTTATTCAGAAAAATACATATCATACTACAATTCCATACACATCTCATCTTAAGTATTGGTACAAATTTATCTGAAGCTGAAATCATTTAAGCAATAGAAAGCTATACTGAATGTACGCTGTAAGTGTTTTGAAGATAGAAACTTCAGTGTCAGATACTGAAATCAGCAAAATTGCATCCATCACTTAACATTTGATGGAAATAGTTGGGGAGTGAGCTATAAAGCCCAGCAAGTTAACCGCACAAGTACAAAATTAACCACGTACATTAGTATGCATTACAATGTGTATTATGTTAATATGAACTTAGTTTATGGAAATTGATTAAACAGGGATTTAAACTAATAATTAGTTGGATATAAGTCAAAACCAAGGAATAATATTTTATTATTTGTAAGTATATATTTTGGAGGATTAAACGACCTCTCAAAATTATAAAACTTGGAAACAAGATAGATCTTAAGGTGTATGAGGAAACTAGACATTGAAATTGAGATTTGGATAAAAATTATGAATTGTGAATTGAGGGCTATTTGATTTTTTGTTGGCAAGGGAATTACGCATTTAATCGAAGATGGTGTCAAAATTTATTTTAAACTTCTTATTGAATTTTAATGAACTGGGGCCTTAGGTACACTTATCTTAAACTCGAATCAGACTACATGTGCTTATAATGACTATAGGTATTGACTCACTACACAATCATTGATAAGAAAAATGGAAAAAATTAACCCTAAAATTCGTATTTCGCGATAAGTGACTGTATTACCGCGTTCTTTGGGTTGTGATATATTATCAATTATCTTATCATATCCTTTTCTTTATGCACTAAACTTTAGTTTTTTAAGTATTATGGTTCAAACCTTATAACTTGTGCGTGTGTTTGTCTATATATATATATATATATATATATATATATAATGAATAGATTAAAGTTTTGGAATTGTTTCATCTACCCTTGACTTTATAGCTAAATTTTTACATAAAATTGATATAAATTTTTAATTTTTTTCATGCAAATTAGTCCATAATTTTATTTTATTGTAAATAAATATTCAACATTTTCAAATCGTGCAATTAAGTTCAAATTTATTAAATAATACTAATTTCTATTTGTATTGCACATGTGATAACCTACTAAGATATCCACGTCAACTGCCACGTAATATGTTCAAACGTCAACAGTTAGTGTCATGTAACAAATTTGGATTTAATTGCCTTATTTAAGAAGATATGAGTTTATTTTACAGTAAAATAAAAATTTATAAACTAATTTACTTGGAATAAAATATTAAGTGTTTATATCTATTTTTTACTAAAAGTTGAAAGAATATTTTGAATATTAAGCCTTATTCTACTCAATTTTACTTATTTTCTATATTTAACAGAAGCAACTTAATTTCTTATTTTCAAACTTCAAATAATATTTGTCTATTCAGTTTTATTTATTTTGCGAATAGTTATGTTTAATATAAACAATTGTTCAGTACAAGAGCTGCATAATAATAATAAAAAAAATGTCTTCCTATTCATGAATTATAAAATGTCTCTTTTCCATAACCATTTCCATTAATTATTTTTAATTCGAAGAATTTGAGATTTTGTTGTATGCTAGATGCATAATTGACTTTAATAAGGTCTATTCACAGTTCAAAGCCGAATTTTTACTGTTCTAGTCTCACTTCCTTATTTGTTAATTTTTTTTCCTCGCAGCTAATTAAGTGTTCCACCAGTGATAAAAGAATCTCATATAAATTAAATTTGGATATGCTGGTCTCAAAAATAATGTGACAACCCATGAAAAATGAAAAGATAAAAGAAAAGTTCCCACGTTAATTTCATTGCGCTGCATGCATCCGATTCCTATTCCAAAGAAAATTAGATTTTTTGTTTTTCATGTAAAGAATCTGACAGCTAATGCAAAGCATTTATAGATGCAAAGATTATGGGTTGTGAGAATTGGAATTAGCATTAGATGCCTGAAAAAGGAAAATCATTCACTCTTTATAAAAAGCCAAAAACATGACTTTTGAAGGATTAGTGAATCAATGTCAGTTTGTCTGTGGATCGACCAATGGGATATGAGCAAGTGTGATTATTTTTATTTGCATTCAAAAGTGTATAACATGCATAAGATCGATGTAGAAAATTGTTGTTTGGAATGAGATTGATTATATATATTTTATAAAAGAATTTGATTGATTTTTTTTTAAAATTATAAGACGTTCTCATACCACATTAAGTATAAGATAAATTATAACTCGTGCTTCGTCATTGATACCGATTCAAGAGAATTTGAACTGGTAAAAATCTAAATATAAAATTTCTCACTATAAATAATTTTTACTCAGAAACTCAATAAAATTTTACACAATTAAACAATTTTTTTGAATTTTACTTGTATCTAATTGATAACAAATTAATAATCCATGGAACAATTTTTATCCTATAATTATACTCTTTGAACTCATTAATTATTAATACATAATTATATCTTTTATAGATGCATGCTTGCTATCCCAACAGGTAAGATATTTTCATTTTCTCAAAACGCATCGGTTAAAGCTTGTGATTGATCTATTTACCAATTTAGGTAAGTTATAATAATAATAATAAGGTTGAATTTCAAATCTTATTTTCAAAGCTGGAATCTATTTACCAATTTAGCTTTTTTCTATCAATTATTCATTAATTTACTAATGTTTAGATCATTTAGTCGACTAGATCTTAACTCAACACTAAGAACGAGATTTTGAAACTTTGAGCTTAATTTTTTCCTCGAGGACTAGGTTGGGTTATCAGGTCAGGTTAGGATCATGAAAAATTGGATAATTTCACATTCAATCATCTTGTTTTTGAGTTGCGTTTGGTTTGAGTCGAGAAAAAAATTGAATCATTTTGATTTTGAATCATTTTAGCTTCAATCAGGTTGAGTTTGAGTTATTTGAGTTTGGTGCATTTTGGGTTAGATTAATTCGGATTTAGATCATTTTGTTTCATTTGATTCTCGTATCATTTGAATTGAACACTTATGTTAATCATTTTTATTTTATTAACTTTCAAATGAAATAAACATAATTAAATTTTATAAAAATTAAAATATCAAAGTTAAATGATTTCAATATAATTTGTTAATAATAAGAAATTATGATATGTTAAATATAAAATTATATTTATTTATGATAAAAATTATTAATTATTTTTTATTGATTGATATTTATACTTATTTCTAATATTTAATGCATTAACTATTAATTCATTGTTACCTATTCGTAATAATATTTCATACGATCACATTCGTTCACATTATTCATTAGTAATGACTTGAAAATGAATAAATAATTAGATAGTTTCTTGAAAACTCACCATTAGAGTCATCTACTGGTATTGATTAATTAATTAATTAATTGTCATAACAGTCTAATCTTAAAACTTTAAAAGGATTTAAAATATCAGAATTATTTAGAAATAGTATTAATTTAATTTTAGCAATTTATTTTTTGAATAGAAAATAATACAAATGTATAATAAAAAAAGGACAAAGACATAAAACCCCTATTGGTTTTAAGTATTGATAATGGTCGTATCATTAGAGTCCATGTGTACAAACATCGACTAACAGAGGACAGTCACGTGTCAAATACAACCACAAGACACATAAGCCACGTGGCAGGTAAAAAGAGGTGGCGATAGAGTCTCTATGCGACACAGTCTCTGGCGTGGGGCGATAGAGTCTCTAGGCGATAGAGTCCCTGGCGATAGAGTCTCTATGTGACACCGTCCCTGGCGTGGGGCGATAGAGTCTCTTTGCGATATAGTCTCTATGCGACACTGTCCCTGGCGTGGGGCGATAGAGTCTCTTTGCGGTAGAGTCTCTAGGCGATAGAGTCTCTATGCGAAAGAGTCTCTGGCGATAGAATCGTTATGCGACAGAGTCATGCGGCAGACCTCTGCGCCTTGGAGTCCAACAGCAAGAGCGATAGACCTCTGTGGGAGAGTATGAATCCGACAGACTGTATGGCGACAGAGTCCCTGCGAGAGAGTGGACGCGGTAGAACTCTGTTGTGAGTGCTGCGGCAGAGGTCCCCGAACCTCTGTCGCATGTTGAACTCGTCCGCACAGAAGTAGACTCTGACCCCGCGACAAAGTGTCTAACAACTCTGTCGCAGCTCGGACTTGTGCCTGGGCCTCAGATCCGAACCTATAGTTATGGGCCTAAGATATTCTAAGCCCTGGAAAAAAAATGAAGCCCGACTTAATTCTAAAAAAAAAGTCTATAAATACACCAGGTATGATAAAAAAACCCTAATTTCTATTTCACATACAGAAACTCTGCTTAAACAGTTTTCTGACATAAGCATCGAAGTGAGCGTGCAGGGACAGATCCCTGCGCCTCCCTGACTTTTACTGTTTTTGCAGAATATTCAAGACACGTGGAAAGGATCGCATCAGCATCACTTAATTATTGTTTAGAGCAACAACAATTGGCGCCGTTTGTGGGAATCAGAACGAAAAGTCAGATTCCCTATCAAAATGGTGAGAACACGTTCGACAGCAGCAAATCTGGGAGAAGAGAATTCTGTGAGTCCCCCTGTCAGACCAGAGCAAAGACAAGAGCAGAATGAAGAGGGTGGCAGGGTCGCCTCAGTTTCTCTCGATGAATTTGAGGCTCTAAAGCGTCAGAATGAGGAGACTACAACAGCGTTGAGGGCTATGGTGAATTTCTTCAAAAACGCTATCCCGCAATTTAGCTTACCTCCAGAAGTGTAACAGATGGTGGGGGAAAACACCCTAAGGCAGACTTACGAGAGAGATCAACCCTCCACTATGGTGAATGCTGGACAAGGCGAAGGAGCGCAAAATACTGTCACTGGACTGATTCCAAACTTTGCCACAAGTTTGGAGGATAACCCTGCAGCGACCTTGAGAGTAAACTCTACCGCATATCAGAGGAGGCGCCCCGCGACAGGGTTACGGGAAGTGAACCCTGTCCCAGGTCTGAGGGGAATGAATACCGCCGTGAACCCGACTGAGCAGAACTCCCCCGCAGAGCACAGGCGGCAGAGTTCCCCCGCAGAGTACAGGCGATAGAGCTCTCCCGCGACACACTGGCAACAGAGCTCCCCCGTAGAACGCAGGCGACAAAACTCTCCCGCAGGGCATAGGCGACAGAGTTCACCCGCAGGACACAGGCGACAGAGCTCTCCCGCAGCACATAGGCGGCAGAGTTCTCCCGCAGAGTATAGGCGACAGAGTTCTCCCGCATGGCACAGGACTTCTTCAGCGAAATTAGAGCATGAATTCGAAGATCACAGGTTTGGGGAGCGATGGAGATAGAATAGTCATGACCCCCGAGACTATTTCGAGGGTACCAGGTCGAATCACGGAATGGGAGGTGCTGGAAGAAAGGATACAGGGCAGGCCCCTAGAGGTCGAGAAACCTTAAACGAGGAAGAGATACTTAGCCGGGGAGCTGACCATGTGCAAATTCTCCGGAACAGAGGAGGAAGGAGTGCTTACCACTCAGACTCTTCTAGTCCCGAAGAAAGGGGAGCGTACTCGACTTGAGGATCGAAAAATATGGAGAAGGTTGTCGAAAGGATTTTAGAAAAGAAGAAACTGGTGTCTCCTGATGATAGTCAAAGAAGGAGAGTTCCCTTCAGTCCAGAGATTATGGACAAACCCTTGTCGAAGAAGTTCAAGATGCCTTCTATGGCTACTTACGCAGGCAAAGCAGACCCATACGACCACATACAAAGTTATGAGTCCCTCATGTTGCTACATGGATGGGAAGATGAAATCATTTGCAGAGCCTTTTCGCTTACAATGTCTGGTCATGCGCTGAAGTGGTTTAATGGGTTGAGTGAAGGTTCTATCTCATCCTTCGACCAATTACGAAGTGAATTTTTGAGAGCCTTCATGATCAACAGCCAGAGGAAGAAAGACGCTACTTATCTGCTCACCCTTAAACAAGGGAACAAAGAATCATTGAAGAGCTATGTAGATCGTTTTCGAGATGCAATCTTAGAGGTGAAAGATCTACCAGTAGGAGTAGCCATGGCTGCAATGCTGCAAGGGATAAAATTCGAGAAGTTGCAAGAATCCCTCTCCCTCGATCAGCTGGTGACACTTTCTAATTTGTTTGTTAGAGCTAATAAATACGTGGCTCAAGAAGAAGTAATGAAGATGGTACAGTCCCGAGAGACAAGGAAAGGAAGAAAGAGAGAGAGAGATGTACCTGAGAGAAGCTCTCCAAGGCCTGTCAGATTAGATAAGGCTCCTAGACTCAGGTATGAAAGTTATACCAGACTGAATGAGCCTCGCACCGCGATACTAGCAGCTATTGAGGGAAAGGGACTGTTGGAATTCCCTAGAAAGAAAATTGGAGATGTGGGGCGAAACCCTGATGCCTACTGCGAATTTCATGCTGCTCACGGTCACCCCACGGAAAGATGCAGAGATCTGATGGATCAGCTAGAGAGGCTAGCTAGAGAGGGAAAAATTAACCGCTTCCTGTGGAGAAGTGAAAGGCCTCGTTATCCTCCCCGAGATCGAAGGAATGATCGTCCGCGGAATATGTAAAATAATGATAACGGAAGAAATAGGCCAAGGAATGAAGCAGCTAGGCCTATCCCCCGAGGTAATCAGCCAGATAACAAACCTACCGCCCCGGCAATAAATGTTATCGCAGGAGGAGAATCGATGGCAGGAAGCTCCTCTGCTTCCCGTAAAAGTTACGCAAGGCAAGCATATCAGGTTCATGCTGTGATGGAGGAGAAGGCAGATGAAGAACCTATTGTGTTCACTCCGGCAGATAAGGGTGATATTGTCGTGCCTCATGATGATCCCATGGTAATATCCGCAGTAGTGGCGAAACATCCGGTGAGTAGAATCCTAATCGATAATGGAAGTTCGGTGAACTTAATCTATTGGAATTGCTTCGAGAAAATGAACATATCCGCGGATAGATTAAGACCTGTTATGACGCCATTGTACGGATTTACGAGTGAAAAGGTAAAGGTGGCCGGATCTATAGAGTTGCCTGTGACTCTAGGAGAAAGCCCAAAGGATGTGACACGACAAGTATTGTTCATGGTTATGAGGTCAACCTCAGTCGCTTACAACATGATCCTAGGAAGGCCTGTACTGAATGATATGAGGGCGGTGATATCCTCTTGTTACTTATTAATGAAGTTTCCTACTCCCAACGAAGTTAGGCAAGTACGAGGAGATCAAAGGAGGGCTCGTACTTATTACATCGCGTCTACTACCAGCAAAGGAGTACAGAGAAAGGAGACTTTGTGCATAGATGACCCACCCAAGCCTCAGCCTGTAGAGAAAACGGAATCCATTGAGCTAGTCAAAGGGGATGAAGAGAAGAAGGCATTCACAGGAACTCAGCTGAATGAACAAGCAAGAAGGGAGATAGTTGAATGCCTATAAAAAAACTCGGATGTTTTCGCTTGGACCCTGACTGATATGCCCGAGATTAATCCTGAAGTGATTTGTCATGAGCTTAATGTCTCACCCGGGCATAGACCTGTCAAGCAGAAGAAGAGGAATTTTACCCCGAAAAGATAGAAGGCGATCACTGAAGAAATCAATAAACTTTTAGAAGCCGGGTTTATTAGAGAGGTCTACTACCCTGAGTGGCTGGCCAATGTTGTAATGGTAAAGAAATCCAATGGAAAATGGCGAATGTGTGTGGATTTCATTGATTTGAATAAAGTCTGCCCTAAAGATTCGTACCCCTTGCCCCGAATAGATAGGCTTGTGGATGAAACGTCCGGATATGAACTCCTCAGTTTTTTAGATGCTTTCTCCGGATATCATCAAATTATGCTCCACCCAGAAGATGAAGAGAAGACTTCTTTTATAACTGACGATGGAACATACTGCTATCGGGTAATGCCATTTGGTTTAAAGAACGCTAGAGCCACATACTAGCGAATGGTGAACAAAGTGTTCAAAGATCTTCTGGGAAATACTATGGAAGCCTATGTGGACGATATGATTATCAAGAGCATAGCAGGAAAGTCTCACGCTCATCAGATGTTCGATGTGCTAAGGAAATTCAATATGAAGCTAAATCCCAGCAAATGCTCATTCGGAGTGAGATCAGGGAAGTTCTTAGGCTTCATGATCACTGACAAGGGTATCGAGGCAAATCCCAAAAAGATACAGGCAATTATAGACATGAAGCCACCAACCACAGTGAGAGATGTCCAAAGGTTGACAGGCAGAATAGTAGCTCTAAACCGCTTTTTGTCAAAGTCTGCAGAAAAGAGCTTGCCATTCTTCAAAACTCTACGGGGAGGAAAGAATTTCGAATGGACAAGTGATTGTCAAAAAGCATTTGAAGACCTAAAGGAATACTTGAAGCAGTTACCCTTATTGACAAGACCTTTGGAAGGGGAACAATTATATATGTACTTAGGAGTCAGTGAATTCGCCATCAGTGCGGTACTACTGAAGAAAGATGAATAGTGTACCGTCCCATTTACTATGTGAGCAAGATACTACTAGACCCGGAGACCCGTTATCCGTTAGCCGAAAAGCTAGCTTTGGCCCTTGTGATGGCCTCTCGTAAGTTGCGCCCTTATTTTCAGGCACACTCCATCACCGTCTTGACAGATCAACCATTAAGACAAATTCTTCAGAAGCCTGAACACTCAGGGAGACTAGTGAAATGGGCAGTGGAACTTGGAGAATATGATATCACATTCCAACCCAGGCAGGCTATCAAAGGTCAAGCTTTGGCAGACTTTATAGTAGAATGTACTAGCCCGAGCGACAATAATGGAAAGGAAACTCAACCGTGGTTACTGTATGTCGACGGGGCATCAAGTGCAAATAGAAGTGGAGCAGGTGTAGTCTTAGTATCACCAGAAGGGAAATCCCTAGAATACTTTTTGCGGTTTGGGTTCCTCAGTTCAAACAATATAGCAGAGTATGAGACTTTAGTAGCTGGAATGAAGCTGGCAGAGAGGTTGCAAGTTCACCACCTGGTAGCGCATAGTAATTCTCAATTGGTGGTAAACCAGTTCAACGGACAATATGAGATTCGAGAGCCGATGCTGGTTCCTTACCTACGGAAAGTCCAATCTCTAGCTCGGACTTTCGAGAACTTCCAGCTAATACAAATTAATCGATCTGAAAACACACATGCAGATTCATTGTCCAAGTTAGCCTCCTCTAATGAGACAGGAGGAAAGATAGTGAAGGTGGAGAAACTTGAGCAGCCTAGTATTGAAGAGGTCGGAGTGTGCGACATTGAAATGGGGGACGATTGGAGATCCCCATTCAAACAGTATTTTACTGAAGGTACACTCCCGCAAGATAAAGATGAGGCTCGTCGCTTAAGGATACAAGGGGCGAAGTTCACACTAATAAATAGGAAACGGTACAAAAGGGGGTATTCATCACCTTTGTTAAAGTACCTGGGGCCAGAGCAAGCAAATTATGTCCTAACTGAGGTGCATGAAGGAATTTATGGTGAGCACTTGGGAGTTAGAGCCCTTGTTGCTAAGATACTGCGATCGGGATTCTATTGGCCGACATTGAAAAAAGACGTGATAGATAAAGCCCGCAAGTGTGACAAGTGCCAAAGGTTTGCACCAATAACAATGGCCCCAGTGACTCCCTCCCATAGTACGGTACAACCAATTCCTTTTGCACAATGGGGATTGGACATTCTGGGGCCTTTTCCATTAGCTACGGGTCAAAGAAAGTTTCTGTTGGTCGCCACCGATTACTTTACAAAGTGGATTGAGGCAGAGCCTTTAGCTATAATCACGGAGAAGAAAGTGGAAGCGATGGTGTGGAAAGATATTATTTGCTGGTTCGAAATCTCACGTATCTTAAATGTTGATCACGGAAAACAATTTGATTGTGACGCCTTCCGTGAATTCTGTAAGCGCCTTGACATTCAGCTAAGGATTTCTTTTGTATCATATCCTCAAGCTAATGGACAAGCCAAAGTCAGTAATCGGACTATCCTTCATGGGTTGAAGACCAGATTGGACAAAGTTAAGGGAGCATAGGTGGACGAATTGCCTAGTGTCTTATGGGCGTATCGCACCATTAGTCGGGTATCGATTGGGGAAACGCCGTTTAGCCTTGTATACGGTACTGAAGCATTGATTCCCGTGGAAATTGGAGCGTTGTCATCCAAAGTGGTGCCTTTAGTGGAAGAAAAGAATTCACAAGGACTAAGGGAAAGCCTAGATCTGCTTGATAAGCATAGAAAGGCCGCAGCTATTCGGTTGGCATCCTATCATCAAAGGGTGGTCAACTACTACAACAGCCGGGTGAAAGATAGACCGATGTCCGAGAGAGATTTGGTACTCAGAAAGTCACATATCACGAATGCCTTGAGGGAAGACGAAAAATTCAGAGCCACTTAGGAAGGTCCATTCAGAATCAAACGAAAGATTGAGCCCAACACCTGCATCCTGAAAACTCTGCAAGGGAAGAAAATAGGGAAAACATGGAACTCAAATCACTTGAAATTGTATTTGAATTAATCATTATGTTTTCTTTCTTGAACCTTATACTCTCATATTATTGTTATTTGTTTACACTGTCACAAGATACCATTATCCGATATTATGCAGATTGTTCTTTTATTATATCTCCAGTTTTTATAAATCTAAATCTTGTGACATGATACAAAGGAGCCGTAAGAGCCTGAGGCGCAATAGCGTCACTGTGGCCAGGCGTAAAAATCAGACGAGCCGTAAGAGCCTGAGGCGCAATAGCGTCATTGTGGCCAGGCGTAAAAATCAGACGAGCCGTAAGAGCCTGAGGCGCAATAGCGTCACTGTGGCCAGGCGTAAAAATCAAACGAGCTGTAAGAGCCTGAGGCGCAATAGCGTCACTATGGCCAGACGTAAAAATCAGACGAGCCGTAAGAGCCTGAGGCACAATTGCGTCACTGTGGCCAGACGTAAAAATCATACGAGCCGTAAGAGCCTGAGGCACAATTGCGTCACTGTGGCCAGGCGTAAAAATCAGACGAGCCGTAAGAGCCTGAGCCGCAATAGCGTCACTGTGGCCAGACGTAAAAAATCAGACGAGCTGTAAGAGCCTGAGGCGCAATAGCGTCACTGTGGCCAGGCGTAAAAATCAGACAAGTCGTAAGAGCCTGAGGCGTAATAGCGTCACTGTGGCCAGGCGTAAGAAATCAGACGAGCCGTAAGAGCTTGAGGTGCAATAGCATCATTGTGGCCAGGCAATGGAAACATATTGGCCGTAAGAACTCAAGACGCATTCGCGTCATGGTGGTTAGGCCTCAGAAAAAAGGTATGTTTATATATGTAATTCTTTCTGAAAGTATATCTTTCTATCAAGAATTAGGGAGCATATACGAATAAATAAACATACGAGTAAAGTAAGTAAAACAACAAATGAACAGATAAGCGATTAAATAGCGAAAGGTTAACTAACAACGCAATATGAAGCATAAACAGAACCTTGACTTTATTTATTTAAGAAAATCTTTACAAGTACGAATAAGTCCAACAAAAATAAAACAACAAAAACAAAAACAAAACAACAAAATGTTCAAAAAGGAAAACGAAATATATATTCAATCCGCATGGGATGAAAGCTCGGGATCAAGTGCCGACAGACCCTCGCACTCTAAAGACTGCTGACCATCTTCCCCATCCAAGTCGTCGAGGGCACCAATAGGTTCGGGAGCATTATCCAGGCTCACAGGCTCCCAAGGACCGGTAAGGTTTGCAAGATCATCTTGTGCAGTCCTCTTAAAAAGCTCATCAGGAGGTTCAGCCCTCGATTCATACTTAATCCAATCAGGAGCCTCAAATAGCATCGCCTCGCGCGTATATTGAAGCTCAGGGAATTCTTCGCCTTCCCTATGCTTCTCCAACCAGGATCTAGCAAGGTAAAATCCATATTTTACATATGGGTTCGAAAAATCCTCCTTTCGCCTCAAGCAATCCCTAGAAAGACGGTACTCCTTCACGGCTTCCGCCCTGATGCTATCAATCTCAACTTGATTTAAAGAGGGGGTGGCCCAACTTTCTAGTTCGACGACATATTGCTACAGCTCCTGATTGCGATCAATTAAGGACCCATATTTAGACTGCATGTTTTCCAGTTCAGCTTGGGCCTGTTGAAGATCTTCGTTAAATTTGTTAGACCTAGCCGCCTCGACAGCAAGATCCCCCTTGGCTTGATTCAAATCTTGGCGCGTTTTCAAGAGTTGATCTTCTAAGTTTCGCACCACACTTGGAAGCCCGGATAAGTTGTTGACGGTATTTGATAACTCCATGATTTTGTCCTTCAACTCCCGGATCTCCTTGTCAGCTCGCTCCCGATAAGCTCGGTGTTGAGCGTTGTTAGCCACAGTCCTCTGAGCAAGCTGAAAAGAAACACAAAAAGTCAAACTCAAAGTATAGCAAAAAGAAATTAAACGAAAAAAGAACATGAAGATTACCCTCAGCGCTTCCACATCAGCTAAATCTTCTCCCTCTGGATAATTCCTGAATATTTGAGCTTCGTCCCTCGAGAGAATAGTGGCCCAACTCAGTCGAGACGCCACCCCGGGAGAATCCAAGGTATTGTTGTCACGAACTCCCGGGTAAACCCGGAACTCAGACCACCTCATGATGTAACCACCGTCTACGGGGTAGGATCTCTCATCAACAGGACCTATCCTTGGGAGAATTGGCCTAGTCCCTATTGACGGCTCGATATACAAATGCCTCCGATTCTTTCGTTGGGACGAAATTATATTGCACTCGCACGCTCTTCAGATCGAGGCCGTCCAGACGAATCGGAAGCCTTCCTTGAAGAGAAAGGAGCCTTCCCTCTATCCCGAGAAGGATCCCTTTATTCCAGAGCAGGAGGCATCTCTTGTCTAGGAGGAGGCGGGGTCCGAGCCCGAGGCAATTGAGGGGGAACTGGTGCCTCACTGGGAACATCATCAGCCAAGCAAGGTCTCTTTCTAGTGGGGTCGCTAGACGAACCTCCCTCCAAACCTTTACGTGCCAAAGATCGTCTAAAATGGCTCATTTCTACAAAAAAGAAAAAGAACAAATAAGTGGTCAAAAACGTGGTCAGAACCAACAAACAATAAAAAAAAACATTAAAAAGTTATCATCAGGAGAATCAAAATGCTCCTGAAGGGACTCTATGTTTATCATATCATTATCATCAGGAAGAACCATGAAAGTTGAACCAAACCCTTCCCAGTCGTTCAGGTCAGCTAAGGGTTCACTGTCAAAACTAGATTCTCTATTTGTGCTCCCTATATCCTCTTGCGACCTTAAATGTTCAGGGTTCAACTCAGAGGGAATCGATGATGAAGGATTCGAGGGAGGAACAGAAGGGCCGACAACAGGGACGAGACCCACACCCCAGCCAGCAGATATCAAATTTTCATTTGATAGAAGACTGTCAAGACTAATAGGACTATCAACTAATAACCTATTGACATCTAAGGACAACTGTTCTCTAAGTGTAGAAATCCGGGGGCCCTTAGGGATTTCACGCCTAGTTTCCCAACGAGTAGGGAAATCCAAGCCCTCAGGCGTCTCCACAATAAGCCACTCCGATTCAAAATCATGAAGCTTATTTACGGGTTTTTCGAATAACCTATTTTCAAATCCGGGCTTATACACCCGTTGAAGAGAATAGGGAACTAAACCGGGGCTACCTCGGAACCTAAAAAAGGTATCAAGTAAGGGAAGAGACGGAGAAACGCCCCTTAGTCGGCAATGCACAGTAAATCCTATTAATTGCATCCATGCATGAGGATGCAGTTGTCCAGGGGCAATCCTGTGCGTCCTAAGGAAAGAAGCCCCAAAGTCGGATATTGGAAAATGGAGTCCTATCGGGCAAAGGAAACCTAGACATAAGGTCTTGGATGTCAACTGCCTTCAAAGTCGATTTGACTCCTAGTTCTATATGCTTCCCTACACCATGACCGGCCATTTTTTAAATTCAAGAAAAATAACAAAGGAAAAACTACCCGCGACATAGTTTACCTAACAAAAACGCACTTGCAACGGCGCGACAGAGTTTTGTAATCGCTACAGAGTTGCGAAACAGTATGGATTTTATGCGTCAAGAGTGTTTGCGACAGAGTTGCGAAACAGGGCAGCAGAGTATCAGTGAAGTGGCGATAGAGTTGCAGAAGAGTTGCGATAGAGTTGTGTTTGACTGGCGACAGAGTTGCGACAGAGTACGGGGAGAATATGCGACAGAGTGATCCTAAGCGAGAGAACTCAGCAGATACTGCGATGCCTGGGAGCTTATATATAGGGGCGGCTGCATCCACACGTGCACGGTAATTCGCACGCGCTCTGGAACAATAAATCAAAAATACTCTTTCGCAGGAAATATTCCCACCAAAGAGTGGGGAGCAATTGATAATGGTCGTATCATCAGAGTCCACATGTACAAACATCGACTAACAGAGGACAGCCACGTGTCAAACACAACCACAAGGCACATAAACCACGTGGTAGGTAAAGAGAGGTGGCGATAGAGTCTCTATGCGACACAATCCCTGGCGTAGGGCGATAGAGTCTCTAGGCGATAGAGTCCCTGGCGATAAAGTCTCTATGCGACACCGTCCCTGGTGTGGGGCGATCAAGTCTCTTTGCGATAGAGTCTCTATGCGACACCGTCCCTGGCGTGGGGCGATAGAGTCTCTTTGTGGTAGAGTTTCTAGGCGATAGAGTCTCTATGCGAAAGAGTCCCTGGCGATAGAATCGTTATGCGACAGAGTCATGCGGCAGAGTAGGTTTGCGGCAGACCTCTGCGCCTTGGAGTCCAACAGCAAGAGCGATAGACCTCTGCGGGAGAGTATGAATCCGACAGATTGTATGGCGACAGAGTCCCTGCGGGAGAGTGGACGCGATAGAACTCTGTCGCGAGTGCTGCGGCAGAGGTCCCCGAACCTCTGTCGCATGTTGAACTCGTCCGCACAGAAGTAGACTCTGAGCCCGCGACAGAGTGTCTAACAACTCTGTCGCAGCTCGGACACACGCTTGGGCCTCAGATCCGAACCTATAGTTATGGGCCTAAGATATTCTAAGCCCTGGAAAAAAATGAAGCCCGACTTAATTCTAAAAAAAAAGGTCTATAAATACACTAGGTATGATCAAAAAAATCTTAATCTCTATTTCACATACAGAAACTCTGCTTAAACAATTTTCTAACTTAAGCATCAGAGTGAGCGTGCAGGGACAGATCCCTGCGCCTCTCTGACTTTTACTGTTTTTACAGAATATTCAAAACACGTGAAAAGGATCGCATCAGCATCACTTAATTGTTGTTTAGAGCAACAACAAGTATAATTAAGCGCAGGGCTTGGCATGACATGACTTAACTTGGTCAATTAGTTGGTTTCATTTTAATATTTTAACTTTTAAGTTATAAGTTATAACATTTGAAATTGAGTGTTACTTTTATGTATAACAAAAAGAATATAAGTATGTGTCTATATACAAATTATATTATATAATTTGTAAAATTTTCTTCATAAAAAACTTAAGAAGTTTATTTGTTTAATACAACTAATATTAATACTAATTATTTAATATATTATAAAATTACTATATTTAATAGTTAAAATAAATAACTAAATATGATATTATTATTCTACCTACAAATTATTCATTATTTTTTATATTTACCAGATATCAATAAATAATAAATTAATAAAATTTGAACTCCGATTATTTCGGATTCGGATTCGCTCAAGTTTGGGTTTGAGTCAATTTTAAATTTAGATTAACTAAAATTCAAATCAATTTGATTTGAATTAATTTGAGTTCGGATAAATTTGTTTTATGTTAAATCGTTTTCAAATTAATTTGAATTTGAATAAATTTAAGATTTGATCAAATCGATTCAAATTAGATCAGTTTTGAATTTTTGACTTCTTAACCAAATTGAGTCAATCAAATTTAAATTCGATCTAATTAAACAAAGTTTTCCAATTGAGCCAACTTTCCCACCTATACGTTATTGGTGTTGAAAGTTCGCCAGTAAGCTAAGGTGTTAACAACCCCCAGCCACGGTAAAGCAACAGTTCCACTTCAAGTGCCCTGGAGTATATAAACTAGGCAACTGCCTTACTCACTCACTCACTAACACACACAGTCAGTCTCATTTAACAAGAAAAAATGGCTAAGAAGAAGCATGTTCTGAAGAAAGAAGAAGAAGAACGCGATTCCAACAGAAAAGAAGTTTGTCGAGCTGACTTCCCTCCTGACTTTGTGTTTGGTGTTGCTACGGCTTCCTATCAGGTAATTCTTATTTTATTTTCTTCTTCTTTTGATGTGATCAAGTGCATATGTTCCTTTCCTTTGGTTTATGTTATTAATTTCATGCCTTTCATAACATTTTAGGAGTTGTGCATGTCTGTTTAATTGATCTTTCCAGCTAAGAATTCATTCATTTCCCTCAAATGCTCACATTTTTTATTTGTCCCAATTTGAGAAAAATGCAATGGAAAGGATTACGTATAAAAAAAATTAATTGTGAAATAACTTTTTTAATTTTCAAATAATCATTATAGTTATTTTTTTATAGTTCATTCATGATATTTATTTATTCATCAATTTTTTTTTGTTTTAATTTCTATTTTGATCACAAATATCATTTTATCATTTTATTATTATTTCAAAAAACTGATTTTTATTTACTTTAATATTTTTAATATTGTTACTTAAATGCCCTTACATTAACTCTAATGTAACAATTATCACTTGGATAAGTTGAAGACAAAAATAAAATATCTTAATATATATCAAAATTTTATTTTTAGTTATATAAATAACTAATATAAATTATTATTTGTTATTTTATAAAAAGAAAGTTATACTTGAAATGAATATTATAGTGAATAATTTTCTTTTTCATTCTTTAAAAGAATCAATGATTTTTAAGATTTCCTTTCTAACAATTCAAAAAGATGGTTTACTTTTTATTTTCTTTACTTTTGTTAATTCTAATAATCCAAATAAAATACATATATCATTTGCTTTACTTTTTTTTTTTATTAATATTTATCCAAATATAACGCTACACTCTTTTTTATTTTTTATTTTGGCCTGCTTTGGCAAGTTTTTTCTTTTTTATATGATTTCCACTTTGCTTATCTTTGATGATGAGGACTTGGTATAGTTAATCTATGCTCCATAATGAAAGGACTGCCCAAACATTTGTGAGAACGACGCCCAACTTCTCTTTTTGGTGGATTCTGTCTTCTTCTTCTTCTTCTTCTTCTTCTTTTCTACCACTTAGCTTATCTTGGATGACTGGGTTGGTCCAGTTATATCAAATTGATCAATATCTTTAACTGAAAATAAAATAAAATAAATATAATAGTAAATTTGATTTTATGGAAGATGATTTATAATTAGAGTTGTGGTATATTGTTTGGTGGAGTGGAAGAATCTCATTTGAATCGTCATTCATTTTAACTATTATTTAAAATTAATTTTTTTTAATTATTTGATTGATACATGATGAGTTTGAGTTGTTTTATGATGATTTTTTATTTTTTTTTATTTAAAATAAAAATAGAAACTTTTAAAAATGTTAATAACTTTTTTATTTAACACCACAATTTCATAAAAATCCATAAAAAATAATAAAGCAATGTAAAAAATAAAAATGTTAAAAGTAAAAACAATAACAAAGCAACAAAGTTAAAAATAAAGCGACAAAAAGTAACATAGCAAGTTAAAAATAAAAATAAAAATTATTATAGGTCAATAAATATCCCTGAAGCAAGGGCAGCATATTAATAACATTGCAATGAAAAATGCCCTTTCGTAGTTTAAAACGCTGTTATCAGTAAGCCAAAGTTGTTATCCTCTATCAACAATTGCTTAAAAAACATGCAAGTGAATTTTCTTTGAGTATTTCCATAAAATTTAAATGTTAAAGTCGATATTATTAAAAAAAATTATTTGAATTTATTCTGATTCGAACAAAATTATTCTTAGATTCTGAACTGTTAACGGAAACGATATTTTTGTAAGAACAGCCACTAAAATATTTTGCTGGTGGATATTGAACGATGTTCGCGGTTAAACACTGGTTAATGGCATTTTTAACAATGATTACTGCTGCTGTATCTTTCTATTACAAGCTTCATACAGACAATTTTTCATTTTCAAACTTTATTCTTTTTAGATTGAAGGAGGTGTCAAGGAGGGTGGCAGAGGGGCAAGCATATGGGATGTTTTCTCGCACACGGAAGGTATATCTGAAATACGATAAAAAGCCTTTTTTTCTTACCCCTTCCAAAAAATTTAAAAAAAAAAAAAAAAAACAATTAAAGTCTTACATACAGTTGATATATACACTAAATTGGCAGATACGGGCCTTACCTGGAAAATAAAAATAAGAATGTTGAATTGTCTTACTATACTCAGTTTTGCTTATTCATTTTTCTTTTTTTTATTAGGAAAAATTATTGATGGAAGCAATGCTGATGTGGCAGTGGATCACTATCACCGCTACAAGGTTAGTATTATATAAAATTGGTAAAAACTGGTTTGAACCTAAAAATTTATTCAAATCAAACCAATATTGAATCCATGACCGATTTGAATTAAGAAAAAAAAATCAAAGGTTAGAACTTAAAAAAACCTTATTTGAAAAACCTCGAATTTGAAAAAGATCAAATTCGAAAAAATCTAAATCCAATACGACTTAAACTAGACATAACTGAGCCCAAAAAAAACCGAATTCATAACCTTAAAAAATGCGAATTATAATTATATGATTATTTTATTATAAAATAAAATAAAACAAAAAAATAAAGACACACTTTTTCTAATTAAAAATTATAAAATTTTAAAAATAATCATTATTTATCATACAATTATATCAATAATGTATTATTTACAAAATAAGTATTTAATATTTAAATTCAATTATTAAATAAAATTATTTTAAAATACGATATAAATATATATAAATATCAAATAATTTTTAATATCATACTTATTGTATTTCTAATAATAAATAATAAATATATTATTAAATATAACATTTGATTTTATTATAAAAACAATTATTATATATTTCACTTTAAAATTTTAATTTTAATATAATAATAAATCAAATATTTAAATCATTATATAATTGCAACATTTGTTTGAATTTTATATTTTATGTAAAAAATTAAGAACATTATTAACAAAATTAATTTTAAATTATATTTTCTTAGAGTTTCAAATATATAAAAATATTAAATTTATTTGAAAATAAAAAACATAATCTTAATATTAAGATATACTGTTTTAAATTTAAAAGAAAAGTTAAATAACTAATCAAATAATACAACTATACAAATACTTGTTTCTTGTACAAATGAGAAATATTCAATTAAAGCTAAGTTAGACAAAAGTGGCAATATATATACAAATATATATCACACATACATGTGTATCTTAATGTGTGTATAAATTTTGAATGTGTAAAAATTGTATCTTAAATTTTATTAATTTTATATTAACTTATTAACTATTATGAAATTTTTATTAATTTAATTTTAGTGTCGTATGTTTAAAATTTAAAAACATATTATATAAAGTATAATTAACTAATTTAATTTCATAATTATTTTATTATTATGTTTCATTAATTTTTTTGTGTCAAAATTGTTTTATTAAAATTGATAATTAAAATTTTAAATACAATTTGTATCATATTCATATCATATACATATATATATACTATAATATCATATATATATATATATATATATAATCAATGAGTAAAAATTGCATCTTAACTAATTATGAAACTTTTACTAATTTAATTTAGTACCTTATGTTTAAAATTTAAAAACATATTATCTTAAGCATAATTAAATAGTTTAATTTCATAATTATTTTATTATTATATTTCATTTATATTTTTGACTCAACAATATTTTATTAAAATTGATAATTACAATTTTAAGTACAATTTTCATAATAAGAACTGTATTTCAACTAATTATAAAACTTTTATTAATTTAATTTAGTACCTTACATTTAAAATTTTAAAATATATTATATTAAGCATAATTAACAAATTTAATTTCTTAATGTTTCATTAATATTTTTGACTCAATAATATTTTATTAAAATTGATAATTACAATTTTAATTACAATTTGTATCATATTTATTTACATATACTATAGTATCATATATGTAAATAGTCATTGTGTAAGAATTACATCTTAACTAATTATGAAATTTTTATTAATTTAATTTCAGTGACCTATGCTTACAAATTAAAAACTTATTATTTTAACTATAATTAACTAATTTAATTTCATAATAATTTTTATTATGCTTTATTAATTTTTTAAACTCACAAATTTTTATTATATAAATGTATTTTTTTTAGCTTATTATATTAAGTACAAAATATGGTTCATATGGTAAGAAATTTTCATGGAAATTAAAGGGCCAAGTCTGAACCTCATCAATCTCAATATGTTTTACTAAGTATTTTAAACATTCTAATTAGATATGCAATCAATTGGTGCATATAACTTTTTAACTCAACATTCTAAATTTTTAATGAAATATTTGATTAATTAGTGTATACGATTATATTTAATGGAATAAAGTTAATATTATAATTTATGTACAAACAAAAAACAAACTGAAAATAAAATTGAGCTAATTAGCCGACCAATTATTCATATTAAGTATATTTTATAAAAAATAATTAGTATTTTTTCATAATATCTATTTTGCAATTGATGAATATAATTATATATATTATTTTATAAAAAATATTGTAGAAAATTAAAAAAATAAATAATTTTTGTCAAATAATAAATATTACAAGGTAGAAGTTTATATTTATATAAATATTTATTAAAATTTAAAATTATATAAAAATTAAATTAATTATTATATTCAAAATTTAAAAAAAAAATTCATAACTTATAAAATTTTAAAATAATTTGAAGTCAACCTACTAAACTCTAAACTCAAATCGAAAACGAACATAAAACCGAACTAAATCCAAAAAAAATTTATACCTGAAAAAGCTCAAACTTGAAAATATTTAAATCCGAAAAAAATCGAATTTAAAAAAATTCAAACTCAAGAAAATTTGAATCTAAAATAACTCGAAGGAAACCGTCAAAACCCACTTGTTTACCTCCTCTATTATTATAGGTATTATGGTCAACTTGGTTTTTTTTTCTTCTTGCCGCTTCCACAGTTTATGAAAATCTATTATCATATAATATGTATATGTATATGTATATGTATATGTATATGCTCGCGCATGCAGAAACTTATGAGGCTTTCGAATCAAAGGAGGACAATATTCCTAATGCGTAGATTTCCGCATATTGCTAAACTTTGGCAGGATTTTGACTCTTCCTAACATTTAATTTTGGGCACGTCACACACACTATAGCGTATGCCTTCATATTATGTGTTTTCGTTCACCAACTTTTATGCTCTCCCAAGAATCCCCTTTTCTCTATTTGTTAATACTTTTTCTTTTTCTCTAATCTAAAATAAACGGTGATGCGCAGGAAGATATCGACCTTATCTCTGAGTTGGGGTTCAATGGTTACAGATTTTCCATATCATGGCCTCGTATCTTCCCAGGTATACCCCTTTACATGTATAATTCAGTCGGCATTCATTTGGCTTCTGTTTGTTTTCCGCTTTCCTCTCTATACCTCTAATGAATGTACATTTTAATGGATGAAGTGTTCGACTCAAAATTAATTTATCATATAAGTTAAGAGATTTAACCTGAATATGAGATCAAAAAAATTTAATATTTATCATATATAAGATAATACCATTTTTAATAAGTTTTTTATAATTATCACATGACAAACTTGTAATATAAGACATTTTTATCACATATAAATGTAACTATCACAAGACAAACTAAAAAATGTGCAGGATAAAAATTACGAAACAAAACTTTAATACTATATTACCAATTTACCATAAGTAGAGGGGTCAAGATTATTAAAAATTTAATATTTAAAAGATGTGAGATTATATTATAATCTAGGATATTTTTTCAAGGAAAGAATTAATTTCACCAAAAGAAAAAAATTATGCACAATCTGCTACAATCTGACATACAAAACTCGGAGAGAGACTTAAAAAGTGGAAGCCTTTGGCTCAAATTATGAGTACAGTGCCTATAAGGCATGGGACTTACCAGGTAGCTAGTTCGACGTTTCAATGGATTTTAAGAACAAATCTTAGTCCATGATTTCATCAATTTAATCCTATTTTTCGTTGATGCTTGCAGATGGTTTGGGAACCAAAGTTAACGAGGAGGGAATTACTTTCTACAATAATTTGATTGATGCCCTTCTTGAAAAGGGTACGAGTCTATTTGTGCTTGACTTCCTTATAAATGTGATGACAATATGCATCTTAAAGAATATTTCCTTGTGCATTTACAGGTATCGAGCCGTATGCGACTTTGCATCACTGGGATCTCCCATTGCATCTTCATGAGTCAATGGGAGGGTGGTTAAATAAGCACATTGTGTAAGTGTTACATACATACATACATACATACATACATAGATACATACATACGTATGAAAACGCATCCAACGTAAGCTCTTCTATTCAAGGACTGGTTGACAATATTGATGATCTGGCCAATGTCCAGAGACTACTTTGCTATCTATGCAGATACTTGCTTTGCGCATTTTGGTGATAGAATAAAGAGCTGGAGTACAATAAATGAGCCACTGCATATTGCTGTGGGAGGGTATGATACTGGAACATCTGCCCCTGGGAGATGTCAAAATTCATCCACAGAAACATATTTGGCTGCACACCATATGATTTTGGCCCATGCTGCAGCTGTTTCCATATACCAAAGCAAGTACAAGGTACTTCCATACTCTTTTCAGTTATTGATTTATCTTTTCTTTTTGTTCATCCAAAGTAATTAAGAATGACCTCTATTCGATGGCTATGTTTCAATTTATAAGAGATTTAGATTTGGATTCTGTCTAATTCAAAGAACTAGTTAATTGCATTTGCTTGCTGCTGCTGCTGTTGTACTCATTTTGTAGGACAAGCAAGGGGGACAGATAGGAATAGTGGTCGATTGTGAATGGGCAGAGGCTAACTCAGATAGACCGGAGGATAAATGTGCTGCATTAAGGCGGGTTGAATTTCAGCTTGGATGGTAGTTTCCCTCAAACTCAGTCTGTTTTATTATTTGTTTTACAAAAATAATTATAAACTACAATTTCTCATGCCTGTGCACTCTGACATTTCATGTGTTCGCCTATATGCACTTGCATGCTAATGCACAAAATATGAATTGCGTACTGTTCGTGGAGTTGAGATATTTTTCATTGGAATTTAATTTTGAAGTTATTTGCCATCATTTGTTCATGCAATTATGGTGTGATGCACTTTTAAAAAATAGATATGTGGGAGGATATGGATTTTGTTTCCTCATGTTATTTTTTCGTGCTATTTATATTTACATAGCTTATTTTAAATAATCGGATATAAAATTTTAAGATATGATTGTTGAATAATTGAAGATTCTTAAAATTAAAATTAAAATTATGTTTATTTCATTTTTAATGTTTCAAAATAATAGAATGATTCATTGAGAGAGAATGGAAGAAATTAACTAAATCGGAATAGAAATTGTTGATGTTTTTTTATTGGTCTTTATGATTTACATGTTACTTATTTATTTAGAGTTAATTTGAATAGGTAATGAAATTGATTTTAATAAAATAAAAAAATTATTAAAAATATATAATTTTTAATAAAATATTAAAGAAATTGATATAGAAAGTAAAAAAAATAATTTATTCTTTAATTTTTTGGTCCTATCATTACTATGCGCAGCTCACCTCACCTCACCCAAGGTGCATGTACGTATGCATTGATACTCTTATGGTCCGTATTACAATGGACCTTGATAGTGGCACAGTTGGGGCACTTTATCCCAATTATGCCGCAACACCGGTTTAGATGCCGCACTCTTGCTCGCTCATTGGACTCTTTTGAAGGTCTATGAGCAATCATTACCCTTTTAGCTCCCTCCCTCTTCATTTTCAATTTTCATTTTTGTATTTTAGATTTTTAATTTAATTATTATTTTATTTTGAAGTTTTTTTATTTTAGTTATTTTAATAATCTTAGTCATGCAAAATATAAATGTTTAAATAAATTATTATTTTATATTTATGTTAAATATTTATTAAAATATATTTATTTAAAATTTTAAATAGATTATTTTAATATAAAAATATGTTATTATTTATTTAAAAAATTAATTAACATACATAAAAGTAATTGTAACATTTAATAACAAAAATTAAATAATAAAAATAAATTTTAGTAATTTTAAATTATTTATTAATTTATAAATTTTATTTATACAAATTTTAATTTTATTTTCTTGTTAATTCTTTTTTTATTATATTTCATCTCACATCATCCATTATATTTGTATCTAAATATATATTTCACTTTTGATTTTAATCTCACTATTATATTGTCTAATCTCAAAGTTACAATAATCAATTTTATTGTTATTGTTATTTTTTATCTTATTGAAACAAATATCATCTGTCTAAATGGACTCCTAATGTCACAACAAAATACGTGTTAGTCTCCTGTCTAACCTTATACTCCATAAAATGTCAAAATATATATATATATATATATATATATATATATATGGACACCTCATGAATGAACCATTGAACGCAAATGAGAAAAATTTAGATTGAAAGTAGTACGATTATACATGTTGCGCAGGCAAGTTATCTGAAATCCCTTGTTAAGTTATAACTCTGAGTTTACTGTTTTCAATTTGCTTGATACAAATGTGGTTAAAGCTATCATTGAAAAATCAACCTTGGGAAAACCTTTCTCGCTGTTGTTCCAATATGCGTTTATTAACTGCCACAGGTTCTTGCACCCATTGTACTTTGGAGACTATCCTAAAAGCATGCGTGAAAGACTCGGGGATCAGCTTCCAGAGTTCATAGAGGAAGACAAGGAGTTACTTGATAGCTCCATGGACTTTGTTGGTTTAAATCAGTATACGTCGAGGTTAGTTTCTCATGCAGCAGATAGTGCTGAAGAAGGCCATTTTCATAAAGCACAACAGATAGAGAAAATTGGTAACGATCAACAGCAGAACTGATTTCCAAAGCTTTTCAACTGTTCTATTAGGTTGTTCATGTCACTGAATGATCTTTCTTATTGACAGTGGAATGGGAAGATGGTGAGCTGATTGGTGAAAAGGTATGAATCTCTGACTCTGTTCATTTTGCCATGGATGCATGCAGTAAATTTACCGATAATTAAACTAAGTAGAGAGTACCTCCATGTATGGGGTTTCGGGTCTTTGAACCGATTTTCTTTATGGCAGGCGGCATCAGACTGGCTCTATATTGTTCCTTGGGGCATGCGTAAGGTTCTCAATTACATATCTGATACATACAGTAATCCACCAATATATATCATGGAGAATGGTATGCAATCAAACCTTTTCTACTTCGTAAAAGATGTCAGATTAATTCGCATCAGGAATAAATACGCACTTGTCAATATTTAGAATAGAAAATAATGAACCCCAAAGATTCTTTTCCCCGTGTCATCTTATTGGCATGGTTTAGAGTTCAACAATTGAAATGAACACTAAAAAAAATTAATTTTTTGAATGTATCAAATCAAGAGATGAAGTGCACCTTTAAGATCGTCCAGAGATGTTGGACGTTTTAACCGTAAAAACCAAACAAAAAAACTAAAGAAACCCAGAAAAAATAAAAAATCTTTTTCATGCTTGAAATACGCTTGGAGTTTGTCAAGGGTACAGAATATTTTAAACTTCGTTATACGTACAACATATTTATTTTCTATAAAGGAAGAGGTTTCGTTGTTAGGCTAATAGTTCCATGCTTGCTTGCTTGCGTGCTGCAATTTAGGTATGGATGATGAAGAAAATGACACCGCGCCTCTCCATGAGATGCTTGATGACAAACCGAGGGTTCGGTTTTACAAAGGATACCTTGCTGCTGTTGCTCAAGCAGTTGAGTAAGTACTTTGTAGCATAGGTTATCTCTTTGTTAAAATACTTGACAATTAAGGAAGAAATTGCATTGACAATGACAGGGATGGAGTAGACGTGAGGGGATATTTCGCATGGTCGTTGCTGGACAACTTTGAGTGGTCTCATGGCTACACCAAGCGCTTTGGTTTGGTATATGTTGACTACAAAAATGGCCTCACTCGACATCCTAAGTCATCTGCATTTTGGTTCAAGAACTTCTTGACAGGTAATGAAGGAAGTGACAAGGACAATTAAGAGTGAGCAACTAACTTCCACCCATCAATTTCCATCGGTATTACAACATGTTTCTCATCTCAATTCGACTAATTGAGCAAATGCAAATAAAGATTGTGGACTTGTGTTTCTTTGCAGTAAAATCTTATTTGAATAAATGTTATTGGCGATTAGTTATCTGCCATCAAACAATCCCTTCTGTAATTGTTTTTGACTGGTTTTTTCGATTGTTTGTATCTATGATCTAATTTATAAATCTTAAAATGAATTATTCAAATATCTCTAGCTTTTTCTTATATAAAGATTTTTGCTAAACTCAAAATGATTGATACGAATTTGTTTCCATTTTTTCTAATGATTTATGTTTTTTTCCTAATGATGTTTTGCTTTTTTTTTTTTTTTTGATATAGTATATTTTGCTTTGTTTCTTATTAGTAATTTAACATCTGATACATAAATAAATATATATATATATATATATTCATATGCACTTACTTATATTCCTTTTTTATTAAAAAAAAATTATTTTTCTCTTCAGTGCTAAAAAATGTTGAAAGGTTAAGGCTAAAAAAGTAGTCTACATCATAAGTAGGTCTTGCTTTCTCCCCAAATCCGTATCTCTTCCTTAAAATGTCTCTCTCTCTCTCTCTCTCCCGCCTCCTAAACTCCAAATTCTTCACTCTTAACCCCAAATTCGTCAATTATTTCTCGCGTCGTTTCAAGGTTTAAAACTTCACATCTCAATTTTTGATTTGCCCCGTGACAATTTACGCTTCATTTTCTTGCACCTTTGACCTCGAGATCTCTCCGCCAAGATCGATTGAAGGAGAGGGAGAGAATGGTGCTGAGATTTGATCCTGAAAGGGTCAGTTGTGAAGGGAGTCAAATGAGAAAATGAATTTCTTGGAGCTCGCAGGTTTGCTTTTAGGCACATGTTCTTACATCATTTAATCGTGGTGGTTCTATCATCAGCAAATATAGTTGACCTGATCTCCTCTCTTCTTCTTCTTCTTCTTCTTCTTCTTCCATAGTTTAGTTGTTTGACGATCTGGACATTCGTAGATTCTGGATTCTTGTTCTTTTTTAATCTTGAGTTTTTGCAGTTCTTTTTTAGAGCTGAAAATGAAATTTTACGCGGTTAAATTTGAAATTTATATTGAATATGTTATTAAAGATTTTTTTTTTCTTCCTATTATTCTTTCATGGAGGAAAAAAGATTGAAATGAACTGTGTTTTTTATTATATAAACACTGCTAAATAATGAAAAAACTCCGCTAAAAACCCACTTTCTTGTAGAGATTATAACATTCAAAAATAAAAATATTGCAACTCAATTAGCAAAATAAAATTTTATTAATTATATGTTATTAAGTAAATGATAACAATAATATTAATTGAGGAAATATCACATTTTTAGAACAGTCAATTGTTTTGAATATAGATATAGAATGTAAAAATAGTAATAGACATGTATTTTTTCTTACACTTCGTCATCGGTAGACAACAACAAAAAAGCTCAGCTTTAACAACCAAAAAACTCAGCTTTAATTATGATATCAATTTAATTATGAGTCTATAGATAAAAGAACAAAAGACTTTAACTATATTTCAATTTTAAACTTAATTAATTATAGTAAAATTTTTTTTTAGGGAAATAATTAAAAAAAGATTTATTTTATGCGACTTAATAAATATTGTGCATGCAAAATAATGAGACTTAATTGTAAAGACAAACCTCTCATTTAAATATTGAGTCACACAATAAGTATGATAGAGTTGTCTTCCATCAACATAGCAAGATAACTAGACTTCTTTTAATTAGAGGCATGTTGAGTCACTCTAGGCAAGACTTTATACGAATATATTTGACCTACAATGGTGGGTCTCACTCAACTAGAATCATGTTGTTTTGATGTGTCACACATGACCACATGATTTTAGAGGCAACGGTTAAGAAAAATGCATACGATAAATTTAGATAAAAAGTTGTCACCTAATCGATCTAGGAGTTGCATATAGATGAAATTGTCAAACTAAGTTGCCTATTCAATTAGCTACAACATGATTTTTTTGGTCACTCAAGGTTATGTACGATGAAAGGAATTCTAGCTCACTAACAGATCTAAGAGTTCAACTCTTGAATATAGGTGAGCAAAAATTGATCAAACCAATTAAACCGATGGATTTTTGGTTTAATCTGTTCAATTTATTCGATTTCGATATTTTTATTTTTAAAATCAATTAAATTGGTTAAGTCGGTTGATTTTTTATGTCGAAAATTTTGAACTGAACCAAAAAAATCGATTGTTTTTAAATAAATATATATTTATTATATATATATATTTATATTATGTATTTATATATTTATAAATATATATTTATATTAATGTAATAAAAAGTTCAGTTTTAATCGAAAATAAAACTAAATCGAACAAAAAAATTCAATTCGGTTTGTTCGATTTACAGGAAATTTGGTTCAATTTTTATTTATATTCTTTTAAAAAAATTGATTTAGTCAGTTTTTTGTTTTGACAGATCAATTCAACCAAAAAAACTGAACCCTCACCCTTGTCTTAATGTGCTAAGTTCTAGGAACCTAACCGTCATACACAAATCTTAGGATTTGCTACCAACCATTCTATTTGGGTGTGATTGGTCACATATTTTAGATAAGGTTTGTTCTACATTCAAAGTTCTAGGCTCGAGAGTATGATTACGTGTTAGGAAAGATTAAAGAAAACTCCCAAGAGATGCACCTAAAAAGGTCTTAATACAACGTACAAGAATATTAACTAGACATACCCTAAACAAAAAAAAGGATCCAACAACAGAACATTAAACAAATAGACTCTATAAACAAGAATTCTAGAGCAGTTGAAAATAAAAACAAAAATAAGATCCCAAAATGAACTCAAGCAATAAGTTTTCATAGTTCTTAATAGATCAGCAACAAGAGAAAATCCAATAACATATGCTAACCATAGGTGAAACATAAAAAACGTTCGCCACCTAACAAATTGCATAGGAATGAATTGAAGCATCAAGATATGAGATCGCAATACAAACTTTTTGAGCGCGAGAAAAACTAAACATTGCATAATAGGATCTTATTGTAACCACTCATTTATTGTTCTTGTGAGATGCTCACTCATCCATTATCATTTCCATAAACTTGTTAATAAAATGACCTCATCATCATCAACAACAAAGGAAAACCCAAATAATTTACCAACTTCCAAAGTGTTGATTGCTTCTCTTCTATAAAGAGACACATCACCATGTAAAGAGTTTCTTAATTATATGTCTGATACGAGTTCGTAACAAGATAGCACTGTTTAGAATGAGTGCTTACTCTCAAGAGGAAAATAGAAGAATTGAGTAAGATAGAAATTTGGGGAGGAAGCAGACATAGTAGAATTCAAAGGAGAATAGAAATTGTAAGGTAGAGAAAATAGAGTTTATTCCAATCTGAAACTTCCTAGTACTTCAATAGAGTTTATATAGCAGTAAAACTAATAATTATTAAAATACTAGATATTCTATAATAATTAATAATACTCTAATAATAATAATAATAATAATAATAATCTAGTAGTTTAGCTGGAGGCCTTCTGTTTCGCTTCACACGATCCGCTTCACGATCGTCACCAACATTCAGTTTGTCCGTCGTATCACTCCCCCTTTCTTCGAAAACCACCTTGTCCTGAAGGTGCAAAGTTAGATATAATTGCGTTATTTCTTTAGCCGATTCCCATGAGGCATTTTCTGGAGGACTATCATGCCATTGGACCAATACTTGATTGATAGGATTACCATTTTTTAAGACCTGTCGAGTAGCACAAATCGCAAGTGGCTTAGATACAGGCTTACCCCCAATAAATTCTTCAGGTAATGAATAGCTTACATCCTGTCCATCTCCACGAAATGGCTTGAGAATGGACACATGAAAAACTTGATGTATTTTAGCTTCAGAAGGTAAATCCAAACAGTAAGTGACAACACCAATCCGCTTCAATATTTTATAAGGACTGAAATACCTCTTGGCTAATTTATGTGAAGCACGATTAGCCAAAAAAGTCTGTCGATATGGCTGAAGCTTAACCAAAACCAAGTCACCTTCTTTCAACTCAAGTTCTCTATGTGGCTATTAGCCTTAAGCTCCATTCTATGTTGCGTTTCTTTAATATTTGCTCTTAATTGCTAAATCAAATGATCACGATCCACCAATAACTCATCTAAAGCTTGCACTGAAGTAGAATTAGGAGAGTACCTGGGAATTTCAAAAGGAACTCGCCCATAAAGAGCTTGGTAAGGCGTCATCTTAATGCTACTATGATAACTCGTGTTATAACAATACTCAGCCCAGCAAAGGTAAACAACCCAACTCTTAGGCCTTTCATGTGTAAAAACTCTCAAATACTGCTCTAGTCCACAATTGATAACTTCAGTCTTTCCATTAGTTTGTGGGTGATATGCTGAACTCTGTAACGACCATTGACCTTGGAAATTCGAAGGAAATTTTTTTTTTGAAGTTTTAAATTCTTACTTATTTCTTCATTCACTTAGACTTCATTCCTGTTCAGTGCCGTTTCTTTTATCTTACTTATTCACCGATAATTATACTTAAATTAAATTTTACATCTAAATGGCCGATAGAAATTTCGGTAGCATAACGACTTATATATAAGCCTACCCACCTGCAAAACAAACGCTTTAACAATCCTAGATATCCACAACTATCAAACATGCTTCCCAATTTGCATCATCAAGCCAACATATATCCGTTCCAACTAAGATTAGTACTCCAAGATTAATTTTCAAAAGAGATATTCTTTACGTTTGTTTTATCTTTACGTTTGTTTTCTTACAAATTACATCCCAACAGAATATTTGCATTATATGTCTGTGCTTACAAAATGTGTCTGGTAAAGGAATGCAATTGTATACCTCTGCGTGTACAAAAAGTAGCCTATGGTAGCTCTTTCCACCAACCTATGTCGTGTCACTGCAAATAATCTTAAAGGTAGAAGGGTGAGCTTTTGGGAAAAAACCCAGTAAGAAATGCATTTAAAATGATCATAGTGTTTAAAACATACAGAATACATAATAATACCAAAAGGTGTCATTTCTTTACAAATATTACATCACTTTCAAAATGCATATCACAGAAAACACATTTAACAGAAACATGGTTTCGAAATAAGAAAACCTTAGCAGACCGATCAGAATCTTTCATGATATACAGAACTTCAAAAACATAGCTGAGCATGAAACATGTATCGAAAGATCAAATATCCTAAAAAAATCATATCGAATGGAAATCAGACCCTTTCAGATCATACAGAACTTCAAAAGCATTGCTGAGTATAAAACATATTTCGAAACATTAATATCTTAAAACAAAGATCATGTCAGATGGAAATCAGAACCTTTCAGATTATACAGAACTTCAAAAGCATTGCTGAGTATAAAACATATTTCGAAACATCAATATCTTAAAACAGAGATTATGTCATATGGAAATCAGAACCTTTCAGATCATACAGAACTTCAAAAGCATTGCTGAGTAAATCACATATCAAAGAATCAAATCTTAAAATAGAGTTCGTTTTGGATGGAGACTAGGCTAGCTCATGTAATCATCATGCGGAAATAACATATTCATCCTCCATAGAGGGAAAATCATAAACATGGCCATGGCAAAGCTGTAGACGTGATCAGGGTCGTACAACAAAACATACGCACCTGGGCCCTTTGGCTACCTCACCCCACTTAAGAGGTCTTTCTGGTTAGCTGAGCCTTTTGACTACCTCATCCCACTTAAGAGGTCTTTCTGGCTAGCCTTATCTCAGGTGGCAATCATACACATCTGAGCCTTTCGGCTACCTCACCCCACTCAAGAGGTCTTTTTGGCTAGCCTCATCCCAGGTAGCAAACTTATACGCCACGAAGCCGAGCTTGACAATTATGCATTGACTGTGTGACACTTTGCATCTGTAGGACCCAAGAGGTACCCCCACAGTCACACAGACTTGTGTGACACTTTGCTCCCATAAAACCCCATGATCGCATATCATTAAACATTGCCTTTGTCTCAAAACAGAGTTTTCAAAATCTTTCTTGGGCTTCATAAGCCTTTTGAGGGCCTGGGCCTTTTGACTACCTCACCCCACTTAAGAGGTCTTTCTGGCTAGTCTCATCCCAAGTAGGCCTCACTCACATATTTAAAATTCATAAACTGAATTTCAAATCAACTCTCTTTTGCGGTTGAAAACTCTTTCATAAAACAGAGAAACTGTGCTCATATAACAGATTTCATTTCTCGCAAAATATGTAACAAGTTCATGCATATGTCAAAATCATATCATTTCGTTCAAGAAACAAAATCAGAAAACATGCTCACAGATTTGAAGACATTCTCAAAACACATGTATTTAAATTTGTAAATCTTTCTTTCAGTTTCAGAAACATAACAAGATAAAGCTGGGGCTTAGTAAAAGTTGGGCTTGGTTTTGTTTAAATGTTAACTTGGACTAAAGAACGAACGCTTGGTATAAATTCTGATCATTTACTAAAATATTGCATAACTCAAATATTTTCATAGATCTAAGTTTGAGGGAAAACAGGATACTATTACCATTTTAAATTACACCCCTTATCTCGATTTATCGGGAGTTTAAGGTTCGAGTAGTGACGCCTCCAAGTATTTCCCTTTTATCCTTCTACGATTTTTCTACACCGAATTTGGTATTCTTAGTATCCTTATTTAAATCGAATAGCTTACAATGCTTCAAAATCGAAATCTTATTAGCCTAAGGAAAATACATTCGGAATTTAAATTCTAACTCCTTAAGATCGCATTAAACTATACATATTCAACCTTTGGAGCTCATCAATTTCCTCTTTTCTCCCTACTACTTGTAGAAATTTCTTTCCACTATAAACTTCATCATCACAATAAAAAAATAAATAATCCCTATGTGCTATTTCTTTGTGTGTGTATACAATTGTACCAATATAGTAGGGCATTTAATATTCATAAGCTCATATAGTAATACACACACATGTATATAACCGTATAATTATACATTTTATCTATTTCATCATCTCATTTCATTTTCATCTTCAATATTCAATCCCAATTCTTGATAATCCTACTCATAATATTTAATTTCCTTGCCTAATTCTCAAAATCCTCAATTGTCCAATTAACTCTAGTTTCCTAATTTCTTCACAACCAAAATTTAAACTAATTCATACAACAATCATGCTTTCATAATGCAATTTACACATAAATTCAACTAGATAAATCTTGGACTATTACTTAGGAGCTACTGTGCAGAAATTGGGAAATATCAACTAGGTATTTATTTATTTTATTTTTTTCATGGCTAAAGGGTACTGTAGAGCCGGAGGGGAACAAGGAAGGCCGAAAAGGTTCACCGGGCTCACGGTCCCTTCGCCGGTGGCCGGTGGTTTCACGAATAGGGGAGACTCCTCAGTTTGGCTTTGGTTCGGCGAGGGCGAGGGGAAAGGGAAAGGAAAGGGATTTTGGGGGTCTCCCGGTCGTCTAGGTTTTTCGGTGAGGCTGGGTCGCCGACGGTTGAGGTCGAACGGCAAGCGGGAAACGACAGTGCGAAGGAATCTGGTGCGGGTAGTGAAGGGAAGGGAAGAAGAAGAAGAAGAAAAGGGAGGGGAAGGGAAAAGCGATCGTGCGATCCTATCGTGCGATCTGCAGATTTCTCTTTTTTTTTTTTCGTTTCGTTTCTTTTTTTTGTTTCGTTTCTTTCTTTTTTTTTCATTTTATTTATTTTATTTTATATATATTTTATATTTATGTGTATATATATTTTGATTTTTTTCTTTTATTTTACATTTTCAATTTTGGACAAATACATGTATATATATTTATTGTAATTATTTTTATCATTCATTTTTTTAATGCATTTTCAATTTAACAAATATATATATATATATACATATATTTTCTTATAACATTTTCCCATTTAATTTTATTATTTAATTTAAATACAGAAAATTTGCGGTATTTACAGAACTCCTCTTCAAACTAATGCTGCTAAGCTTAAATAAACCATCCCAGAACTTGCTCATGAAAATCGGATCCCTGTCAGAAATTATGGAACTTGGAAATCCATGATGCTTCACTACAATCTCAACAAAAACCTGTGCCGTCTTATAAGCAGTGAAGTGACTCCGCATAGCTCCAAAGTACGCATATTTTGACAATCGATCCACTACAACCATTATAGCTGTATATCCCTGCGACACAGGCAAAGCAACAACGAAATCCATAGTAATTTGATCCCAAACTAAGGATGGTATCGGTAAAGGTTGTAATAGTCCAGCTAAAGCCTTAGTAGCATACTTTGTTTGTTGGCAAACCAAACACTCGCTATGAACTTCTCCACATCCTTCTTCATGTTCGACTAAAAGAAATTGTTGGATAATCAGGCTAATGTTCTTGCCACTCCTACATGACCCGACATTAGCGTAGCATGAAACTCGTGCAGTAATTGTTGTTTCATGGGAGAACTTGACCCAACTCGATACCTTCCTTTATAGCATAGTATTCCATTAAGGTTCTTATACTCTTGGTACCTTCCTCGTAGCTATCAACTCATGAATTTTCACTAATTCAGGTTCCATTTGATTATCACGCTGAAGATCATCTAGCAGTTTAAGTAAGGGCCGACTTTCAAGAGTCAATATTTGGCCCTCAGCTTCAGGTATCCTAGATAAAGCATTTGCTACCTTATTGGAACTCCCTGGCTTATACTCAATTTGAAAATTATATCCCATTAGTTTTCGAACATAAAACTGTTGCTCAGGGGTTTGAATTACCTACTATATAAGCAGATAAACCCTGTAGCCTTGGCCCTATTTTCTTACTGAAAAAGGAAATGGGTTTCTCTTCCTACATTAAAGCAGCTTCTATCCCAACGTTTGAAGCATTGGTTTCTACCACAAAAGTGTAAGCAAAATCTGGTAATCTCAACACAAGAGCCTTTGACATCGCCTCCTTGAGAACCATGAAAGCTTCATTCGCGGCTTCTGTCCAACAGAAATTGTCTTTCTCTAAGAGATCAGTCAAGGGCGCGACTAACTTAGCATATCCCCGTATAAATCGTCTGTAATACTCAGTCAAACCAAGGAATCCCCTCAATTGCTTCACTGAGACAAGTTTAGGCCAATTTACCATTGCCTCTATTTTCTTGGGATCGACATGAACACCTGCACCATCAACAATATGTCCCAAGTATTCGATGAAAGTTTGGCAAAACTGACATTTGCTGAGCTTAACATAGAACTGGTTCTCCTTCAAACTTTGGAACACCTACTGCAAGTGTTTTAAATGATCAGCAAAGGATGAACTGTATATAAGAATGTCTTCAAAGAAAACAATTACAAACTTCCTGAGATAAGGTGAAAATAATCGATTCATAGCTACTTGAAACATCGAAGGAGAATTAGTGAGCCCAAATGGCATCACTAAAAATTCGTAATGCCCCTCATGTGTTTTGAAGGTCATTTTCTGTACATCTCGATCATGAACTCTAATATGATGATACCCAACTCGCAGATCGAGCTCGGTAAATACCACTGCCTTTCCCAACTCATCAAACAACTCATCAACAGTGGAAATAGGAAAATTATCTCGAATCGTAACCGTATTCAGAGCCCTATAATCCACGTAAAATTGATAGGACCCATCTTTTTTTTTTTACCAACAAGACTGGTGATGAAAATGGACTCTGGCTAGGGCATATAATTCCCTGCTCCATCATCTCTTTTACCAGCTTCTCCATTTCACCCTTCTGATAATGCATGTAGCAATATGGCCTGACATTCACCGATTTAGTCCCAGGTTGGAGATGAATCTTGTGGTTAAAAATCCTATACGGTGGAAGCTCAGTTGGCGGCAAAAATAATTTATTATGCCTTTATAATAATGCCACCGCCTCCTCCGGTAACCCTTCAGGAAATTGCAATTCTCCTCCTTTCTCATTATTCCCTGTCTCTTCAATCATGGTTTCTCCTTTTAAGGAATACAACTCATATACTCCTTGTACTCCTTCCATTTGCACCAAAGCTTGTAAATGATTATAAGAAAATTTTCTAGCTCCTACAGTTTAATCGCCCTGCAACAATATTGTCTTTCCCTTCCAATCGAATTCCATGGTAAGACATGCATAAACCTGTGCCACCTTGCCCAACTATTGTAGCCACTGTACTCCCAAAACTACATCTGGTCTTTTTATTGGCAATACATAGAGATCCACCTTGAACTCGTTCCCTTGCATCACCAATGGTACTTGAAAACAACAAAATTCGCAAAGCAACGAGTCCCCATTATGAATATAGACATGGAAGGAATTGACCTATTGCACCCCAAGTTACAATTTTTTGACTATGCCAGGCTGTATGAAGTTGTGTGTGCTACCCCCATCAATTAATACTTGTAATGGTTGTCCATTAATTTCCCTAAGTATCTGTAACAACCTCAGATTGTCTGCCTTAGATAAGGAGTTCAGACTCGATATATCAGCAGTTAAAGCAACATCTTCATTCTCTATCTCATTTAACCCTAATCCATCATCACATGCTTTCGGTTCTCCTTCATTTGCACTTACTAGCATAAAAAATTTTGGTTTACACCGATGATTTGCATTGAACTTCTCGTCACAATTAAAACATAACCCCTTCTCTCTTTGTTCTTGCATCTCCGCTGTTGATAGCCGGCGAACTGGTAGAGAGTTGGTATTGGTGGAATTTTTATTGGTTGGGTATGTCAAGGTCAATGGTTTGGTGTTCATGGTCAGGTAAGCGTTTACAGGAAAGGTTGTGGTTGATCGAGGATTTGTATTTATCATGGGCTGCATGGAATTTGGATTCATCACTGACGGTCTACTCGCCCAGCAATAAGTGGTTCTCAACTCCATTTGTATTTCCTCCAATCTCTTCTCATGAATTCGGGCTAAGGAAAACGCATCCATGAGAGAATTCGGTTGAACAATCTGCAGTTCTCGCCTAATAAGCGGTTTTAATCCCACCACATACATGGAAATCAACATTGTCTCAGAAATCCCATTTACTTTATTCATCAAACTCTCAAATTTCAGATTGATAAGCTGCCACTGTTATCTTCTACATCAACTTAGATAATTTTCCTTAGTAATCCTTGTATTTGGAAGGATCAAATCTAATTTTCACCTTTTCTAGGAAATTATACAATGTAGACAGCAACTGATTCCGTTTCATCTACTGGTACCATTCGGAGGTCTTTCCTTCCATGGTAAAAGCTACTATACGTAGCCTTTGTTCATCTGGGGTCCTATGGAAATCGAAGTATTCTTACACTCGAAATGCCCACATAAAGGGATCGCTTCCATCAAATTTGGGTAATTCAAGTTTCATGGTACCGGGCTTAAGCAACGACACAACAGCTTCATCCCCTTCCACCATCGTCTCTTGTTTCCATTGCCTCATGGTAGGATTTGGTAATATTCCTTTTGTCGAATTGGATGAATCCGACGGTAAAACTCCAACTAGTTTCTTGGACAAATCATCAATAGCGGTGGCAAGTAATTGGTATTGTTAATGGTTTTGCAGGGTTTGTTTATCAAAATTTTCTTATAAACTGTTGAGTTAATTTATTTTGAAATGACAAAACAGTAAATTCAATAATCGATATAAATATAGAAATGTGTTAAACATGTTTAGAGTTTAATTAAATACATGTCATTGCCAGAAACTAAGTATTTAAGGATGAGAGATTGATCTCATAAGATGAGGATCGATCTCTTGGGTTTTTCAAGTATGAGAGATCGATCTCATGAGAATATGAGATCGATCTGCTAAATGATTGAAAACTCGAAGAGCTTGTATAAAATGCTGAGGAAGCAGAGATCGATTTATAGGGGTTATAAGATCGATCTTTAATTTACAGAATGTCTAAGAGATCGATCTGGCCTAGAAAGAGATCGATCTCCTCTAAAGACAAAAGTATTAGATCGATCTGTAGATCGATCTATGTTCAAACAGAAAGTTTATGAGATCGATCTTCTGTGAATAGAGATTGATCTCCTCAAAGTCAGAGAGTTTAGAAGATCGATCTAGGGTGATAAGAGATCGATCTCCTCCCTACAAGGATGCTTGCCAGATCGATCTAGAGATCGATCTTGCCTCAAACAGAGAGATTAGAAGATCGATATGATGGTTCGACAGATCGATCTTCACTAACACTTTCAAATTATAAAATCGATCTCTATGCTTCAAGTTGCTTTGTAATTATAGAAATTTAAACTAAGAGATCGATCTGGTCATGATGAAAGATCGATCTGGTGCTCTACTGGAGGTTCCCAACGGCTCTTTCTGCAAAATCTTCAACGGAAAAAACAACATTAAATGCTTCAACTACCAATCCTGCTGTATAAAATCAAGCATTGAAGACACTGAAAAATAAGAGACTTATGCTGTAAATTCTGTATATTCTCAAGAGATCTTTTCTAACATTCTCTTTGTCTTCAACATCACATTAAGTGTATTGTGTGAAAGAAACCTTGTGTAGAAGTTATTTTTCCTACCCTCAAAAGAAAGCTTCATTTTGTATTCATCCTTAATTCAAGAGAGAAGATGAGAGGTCCTCTGTGAGATAATTTTGTAAAGGGTGAATATTTGTCTTTGTAAAAAGGGTAGAGAGGTTATTCCTTAACCTGAAAAAGGGAGTTTGTATCAGCTATTGAGATAGTGAAAGAAAGCTCTTGACAAGGAGGTCAAGAAGAGAGGACGTAGGCAAGAGATTGACCGAACCTCTATAAATTACTGAGTTTGTTGTTTCCTTCCCTTATCTCCTTTAATTTATTGCATTGTACTTTATTGATTATTCTTTGACTGCTTGCAATTAGATTCAATTAAGTTTAAATTTACCATTATCATTAGAAAATCGATTCACCCTCCCTCTCTGTAGAGCCAATAATTAGTATCAGAGCTCGAACTCTTTGATCATAAAGGAATAACTTCCTAAGAGTTAAAAACGATCTAATGGCTCATAACAACATAGCAACCAGTCTAGTAGGAGAGGGGCACTCTACAATTAGGCCTCCCATGTTCAATGGTGAACATTATGCTTATTGGAAAACTAGGATGATGCTTTTCATTCAAGCAAATGATTATGAGGTATGGAGGATTATAACTAAAGGTCCTCAAATCCCAACTAAAAGAATAGAGGGAATAGATATCCCTCAAGAAAAAGATGAGTGGGATTCTAATGATGTAAAATGTGCTCAGCTAAATGCAAAGGCCATGCACACCTTATTTTGTGCTTTAGGGCCCAATGAGTATAATAGAGTCTCTGGTTGTGACAATGCCAAACAAATTTGGGACAAATTGGCAATTACTCATGAAGGTACAACTCAAGTAAAGGAGACTAAGGTAGGAATGCTCACACATGATTATGAGCTATTTAGGATGAAAGAATGAGAGTTAATTAGTGACATGTTCACTAGATTTACTGACGTAATGAATGGACTAAAGTCCTTAGGTAAAATCTATTCAAATATAGAAATGGTTAAGAAAATCTTGAATAGCCTACCAAAATCATGGGAAGCTAAAGTAACTGCAATTGAAGAGTCCAAAGACCCCCACACACTATGACTAGATGAATTGATAGGATCACTACTCACATATGAAATAAAATTAAGGAGAAATGAAGAGCCACCCAAGAAAGTAGGAGTAGCTTTGAAATCCACTACTCAAGAAGATTTGAAAGAGAATAAAAATGAGAGTGGTAATGAAGAAGATCTCGAAATGGCAATGTTTATCAAGTGATTTAATAAATTTATGAGAATGAGAGCAAGTGGTAGTGGTAGGAGAAATCACAAGAAAGAACAAGAAGAACTAGGTAGAAAAGATACTATTGTATGTTATGAATGCAAAAAACTTGGACATATTAAATTTAACTGCCCTCTTCTTAAAAGATCAAATGATAGGTATTACAAAAAGAAGGCAATGATGGTAACATGGAGCGACAGTGACAGCTCCGATGATGATTCAAATGAGGATACTGCCAATCTATGCTTTATGGCAATTGAAGATGGAAAGGTAACTTCAGATTTCAATGAGTACTCTTTTGATGAACTACAAGATGCATTTGATGATCTTGCATTAGAATATGAATGCATGAGTATGAAGTACAAAAAATTAATCTCTAAACTAAAGAAAGAAAATGAGTTAATACTAAAGGATAAGATAGAATGTGAAAAAGGATTAGAAAATACAAATCTTGAAATTCATGACCTAAAAGAAAAAAATAGTAACTTACATAATTCCTTTATTAGATTTTACATGGGTCAACAAAAACAAGATAACATGCTAGAAACTCAAAGGGCTTTCTTTGATAAGAATAGATTAGGATATGATGGAAAAAGTGGGGAGACTCACTTCAAAAGTTTCTTAGCTAGAAAGAATATGCATAAACCCTCAACTACTTGTTCACATTGTAATAAAAAGGGGCATGCATCAGATAGTTGCAATGTAAAGATGACCACATTTAGAGGAAAAATAGTGAAAAGAATTTGGGTTCCAAAAGAGGTAGTTAATTCAAAAGACATTAATGCTATAGTAAAATGGATCCCAAAGGGATCAATAATTCTAATCACTAACTCCAAAGGACTCAAGAAAATTTGGGTACCTAAGACAAAAGTTTGAATGTTGATTATAGGTGATTGAGCATTGTTACAAAGTAAAAACAAAGGAAGTTTGGTACTTAGACTGTGGATGCTCAAGACACATAACCGGTGATAGAAGCCACTTCAACTCATTTAAATCAAAAGTTGGTGGAGAAGTCACATTTGGGGACAACTCCAAAGGCCGAGTTGAAGGAAGTGGTTCAATTGGTAATGACTATTTCTCACTAGAAAAGGTATTACTTGTTAGGGGTCTAAAACATAATTTGTTAAGTATTAGTCAACTTTGTGACAAAGGTTACAAAGTAATTTTTGATTGCTTGAAATGTCATGTTATAGATCCTAAATTAAATAAAGTTCTTTTTCTAGGTCATAGACAAGGTAACATATACATTGTTTATCTAAATGAACTTAAAAATGAAAATGTATGCCTTATGGTAGATAAAGAAAAAGAACCTTGGTTGTGTCATAGAAGACTAGGTCATGCTAGCATGTATGTGTTATCTAAGCTAGCTAGAAAAGATCTTGTTATAGGATTACCTAAGTTGTCATTTGACTATGACAAAATTTGTGAAGCTTGTGTCAAAGGAAAACATAAAAGGACAACATTTAAACCTAAACATAGTGTATCAACCACTAGACCTTTTCAATTACTTCACCTAGATCTATTTGGACCAACTAGAACTACAAGCCTAGGTGGTAAGCATTATGGGTTTGTGATTGTAGATGATTACACTAGGTTCACTTGGATGTTGTTCTTAAGAGTAAAGAATGAAGCCTTAGACAAATTCATTGTCTATACAAAAGTAGCCAAAAATGAAAAAGGTTACACTATAACTAGAATTAGAAGTGATCATGGCAAGGAATTTGAAAATATTGGATTTGATGAATATTGAAATGATAAAGGAATTAGTCATACTTTTTCAGCCCTTAGGACACCACAACAAAATGGGGTAGTTGAGAGAGGAAATAGAACATTAGAAGAAATGGCTAGAACAATGTTGTGTGAAAATAACTTACCTAAATATTTTTGGGCTGAAGCTATAAATACATCTTGCTATATTATTAATAGAGCCATGATTAGACCAATCTTAAAGAAAACCCCTTATGAGCTTTACAAGGGAAAGAAGCCTAATATTAGTTATTTTCACCATTTTGGTTGTAGATACTTTGTCTTAAATAATGGAAAAGACAATTTAGAAAAATTTGATATCAAGAGTGATGAGGGAATCTTTTTAGGCTACTCATTGAATTCAAAGGCATATAGAGTATATAACAAAAGAACCTTGATGGTTGAAGAATCAATACATGTAATATTTGGTGAGTCAAATGATGTATCTAAAAGTTCAACCAATGATGAGGATATTGAAATATTTGATGAAAACTTGAAATAAACCTCAAACATAGAGAATGATCTATTAGAAAAATTTGACATTAATAAAGAGGATGAAAAAAAACTAGAAATATTAGAGAGAGAGTCTAGAGCACCAAGGGAATTAGGATATGTCAAAGATTGTGAAATTGTAGGTGATCCAACTCTTGGAGTTAGAACAAGGTCCTCTCTAAGAAATGTATGTCAATATATAGCCTTTGTATCTCAAATTGAACCAAAGAATGTCAATAAAGCTTTAGATGACAATAATTGGTTTTTAGCCATGCAAGAAGAACTAAATCAATTTGAAAGAAGCAAAGTATGGAATTTAGTCCTTAGACCTAGTGATCACTCTATAATTGGAACTAAATGGATTTTCAAGAACAAGATGAATGAAAATAGTGTGATCATAAGAAACAAGGCTAGGCTAGTTGCACAAGGCTATAGGTAAGAAGAAGGAATAGACTATGATGAAACTTATGCACCGATAGCTAAATTAGAAGCAATAAGAATGCTATTTGCCTTTGCATGCTACAAAAACTTCAAATTATATCAAATGGATGTAAAGAGTGCATTTTTAAATGACTTCATCAATGAAGAAGTTTATGTTGAGCAACCTCTCGATTTTGAAAGTCTTGAATTTTCTGAACATGTTTTCAAATTTTTTAAGGCACTTTACGGTTTAAAACAAGCTCCTAGAGCATGGTATGAAATACTGTCAAAGTTCTTAATAGAAAAAGGATTTTCAAGAGGAAAAGTAGATACCACTTTGTTTATTAAAAATAAAAATAGATTTACTAGTTGTTCAAGTGTATGTAGATGACATTATTTTTGGATCAACTAATGAATCTCTATGCCAAGAGTTTGCTAAGATCATGTAAGGTGAATTTGAAATGAGCATGATGGGAGAGCTCACCTACTTCTTGGGACTTCAAGTGAAGCAAACTAAAGATGGAACCTTCATCAATCAAGCTAAATATACTAAGGATTTGCTCAAACGATTTGGAATTGATAACTGCAAACCTCAAGCAACTCCAATGGGCACCAGCATTAAGCTTGATAAAGATGAAAGTGGTAAATGTGTAGACACTAAACTATATAGGTCTATGATTGGTTCATTATTTTATCTTACTGCAAGTAGACTAGATATTTTGTTTAGTGTATGCCTATGTGCTAGATTTCAATCTTCTCATAGAGAGTCACACTTACTAGCCACAAAAAGGATCTTTAGGTATCTTAAAGATACTCTCTCTCTAAGACTTTAGTACCCTAAGGACTCCACCTTTGCTCTTCATGCTTTTTCTGATACAGATTTTGGAGGTTATAAAATAGATAAAAAAAAAAAGCACTTCAGGAACATGCCAATTCTTAGGAAATAGATTAATCTCATGGTTCTCTAAGAAATAAAATAGTATAGCACAATCCATAACAGAAGCAGAATATATAGCAGCTGGTAGTTGTAGTGCTCAAGTGTTGTGGATTAAACAACAAATGAAAGACTATGGTATTGACATGAAGCAAGTCTTAATCAAATGTGATAATACCAGTACCATTAATCTCTCTAAAAATCTAATTCAATACTCTAGAACTAAACATATTGAGATTAGGCATCATTTCCTTAGAGATCATGTACAAAAAGGAGATATAATTCTAGAATATATTGATACTTTACATCAAATAGCTGATATCTTCACCAAACCTCTTGATAGAGATAGGTTTTGTGTTCTTAGAGGTGAATTAGGACTCATGAATGTTCCTTGAGATTTATTCCCTTCAAAACTTTGATTTCAAAGTGATTTTCAACTGATTTTTCAATTCATTTTCTGGGCAAAAAGGTATGAGAGATCGATCTCCTATCACTATAGATCGATCTTCGTGCTCCAAATTGGCCTAAAGCAGTAAGGTTTAGCTAAGCAGATCAATCTTCTATCTCATAAGATCGATCTCCTTAAGCTTCTGTATTTCACAGATCGATCTCTGCATTTGCAGATCGATCTCCTTCAACCTCTGTAAAGTTGCAGATCGATCTTTGCATTTGGCAGATCGATCTCTTTGAGCTTCTGTATTTTGAAGATCGATCCCTTAAAACATCAGATCGATCTCTTCAAGTTTCTGGAAATATCAGATCGATCTGGTACCTCGACAGATCGATCTCCTTAGCCCTAGACTATAAATACTTCTTCAAAATCTCCAAAATTTAAAATCCCAAAATTTTAAATCCCTAACCCTCTGTCGCGCCTCCTCCTTCGATTTTCACTCCCAGATCGAACTCGGTAAGGTTCTTGCTCAATCTTTTCATCAATCTTTGTTCTAGTAACCTACATTGTCAAATTCTCTTCAAAAATTTCTTTGTTTTTGTTGAAATCATCTTTAGGGCAATTCTTAAACTGTTTCATTGCCTAGGTTTCTAGAGAACTATTCAAACTATTGCCTAGGGTGTGTAAAACAATCTTAGAGTGTGTCTAGTTGAAGTTTTAGTCTACAATCATGCCTCATCTTAAGAGAGTTGCAACCAAAGACCCCAAACCACCTAGACAAACATCAAATGTTGATAGAGATTCATCCTCCCAACCTCAAACTGCTTCTCCCTCTTCTGTCACCACCTTAAGCAGATGTTTTTAAACACCTGCAAAAAGGAAATGATATGAAGAGTATTTCTCAACCATACCAAGAAAACACTGGCGAACAATTGATTTTTCTTTCCTAAATCGTATAGATTTGCCCCTATCTGTAAAAAATGGAAGAGTTTGGCTGGCTTCCATTCCTTAACATAAACACCCTGACACCTCTAAACATCATTAGAGCCTTCTTCTCTAATGTAGAGCTCATATATGACCCTGATGATACCTGCAAGATTCTAGGATTTAAAACATTCGTCATGGCCAAAACGATCTCTGTAAACATAACCCTATTAGCCCGAGTGTTAGGCATTGAAAATGATGGGTTGACTGATGAAGAGGAGGAGGTACCCCTCGAATTTAACCTCTCCGGGGATAAGGCTAGTGACCTACCGATGCATCTTAGGTTACTCCACCTTATAATCTCATGGAACCTTAGACCTTTCGGTACCTGCCATTCCACAGTCAGGAAACTAGACCGTTTTTAGCTCCACTACCTTCACACGTCTCAAAACCAAAAATCAAATCTAGTACACTTCATCTACGAAGATTGGCTGAAAATCGTGCACTGACAAGCCTCCACAATAGTCTTCCCACAACCGCTTGCATACCTGCTCCAACGACTCGGGGTGGACTGTTCCTGTAAGACCGGTGAAGTGCCTTCTACAAAGAGCGTCTTGAACATTTGCACACTTCACCATATGGGGTACTACAAGGACTTTCAAGGGCAATGGATGAAGAAATGAGAAACCCATTCTGAGGCAGCCATGGAAGAAGACCTACCAGCTGAGCCTACCACCCCGACTACTGAGGTTCCTTCTTCGTCGACTCCTTAACCTACTGAACCTGCCTCATCATCTGACAGGATGGAATCAATTATGGCCATGGTTATGGAGCTTAACCGGAAGATGGATGAAGGTTTTGCAAACCTTCATGCCACAAAGCAGGCTATGTTCGATGAGTTGCAGGTCACCCGCATTCGAGTCGAGAAACTTCTGGAGTGATTTCCTCCTCCGCCTTAAGGCATACTTGCATCAATTGTTCTAGATGATTGCTTGATTGATTATTGATATTTTGAGACATAATTGCTTGAATGTTTATCTTTTGAAATGACATGATTGATCATTTTAAGACATGTGTTATGCTTAGGAATTTCTTGATTTATGATACATGGTTTTATGTCTTTACTGCCATTGATATGACAAAAAGGGGGAGAAGAATATGTTAAGAAACATGTTTAAAGGGAGCTTAAATTAAGGGGGAGTTAAGGGGAGCTTACATTAAAGGGGAGTTTTTGAAACCAAATGATTAGATGCATAATGCTAAGGGGGTAACTAAACATGTTTATAAAATTAGTTTATTGAATAAGTTTTGTCATATCAAAAAGGGGGAGATTGTTGAGTTAATTTATTTTGAAATGACAAAACAGTAAATTCAATAATCGATATAAATATAGAAATGTGTTAAACATGTTTAGAGTTTAATTAAATACATGTCATTGCCAGAAACTAAGTATTTAAGTGTGAGATTTGAGAATTTCAGACATTTTAATGATGTAATAAGAATTTGAAGTGTAATTTATTGAGCTAAGTGAATTGTGGGAATTATAATTGGAGATTTATATGTTAAGTGTGTAAAATAAGCATGAACCATGAGGACAGATCGATCTGGGAGAAGGAGAGATCGATCTGGTGAGTTAAAAATGACGAGGAAGGAGGAATTTGAGGAGCAGATCGATCTCCAATGGAAGAGATCGATCTCTAAATGATTCTGTTTGAGAAAGGATCGATCTCATGAGGAAGAGATCGATCTCCAAATGATTCTGTTTGGGGAGAAGATCGATCTCCTTAGGAGCAGATCGATCTCATAAAGCCATAAAGAGATCGATCTCACCCCTCGACAGATCGATCTCCTAGGCATAAAATTACCCAGATCGTCCCCAAATTTCAAACGCAGATCGATCTCATCAAGAGGCAGATCGATCTCCTACCTCCAGTCTATATAAGGAACCCGTGTTTTCTCCTGCAAACTCACTTTCTCTCTCTTCCAAACCCATTTCCACCAAAAATCTAGCTTTCTCACTCATCCAAATCACCCATTTCCAGTCGAATCAGCTGTTGTGGTAAGAAGGAAAGTTGTTCCTCATCAAAGGGAGAACAACATACTTGAAAATCGAAGGACGAATCGGATCGAGGCGTGAGTTGTGCGTCTCACAAGCTTTGGGTAATTTCTAAACCTCTATCTTGATATTTAAGCTGATTTTGATGATATTGGTGGTTGTCATTGTGTTGAAATAGCTGAGAAATGATTAGGGATTGATGAAATTTCAATGTGGTTAGAGTGATAATGATATTTAGCGATTTTGATAATTTTGAGAATTTTGAACTATAAATGGAAATATAGACAATGTGGAGAATTAGCCTAGATAATTGGCATGAGGAATGTAGGACGTTGAGATATTGGGAATGAGGTTGTAGTTTAGGGTTGAGTTACGAGAATCAAGAGATTTGAGGTGTTATGAGCAATTATGCTCGATTTTGAGAATTTAGGTTGATGCGATAATTGAGTATTGATGTTTTAACATCGTTTGGACAGCTCGAGAGTTCCAGAGTGGAATGCGAGGCTAGTCCGTGATACGGGGGAAACGATTGCACTATACGAGGTGCAAAGAGGTAAGGGAAAATCTAAACCATTTGTGTATGTGAATTGCAAACTATTTTAGCATGAATTGTGGTTTACAAAACAAGCATGTTGAGTTTTGTGTTGAGATTTAATTGCACACGATTTTATAGCCGGTTGGGGCTCAATGTTTTTATGAGTTTATAACTGGGCTCTACGTTAAGGCAATATTGAGATTGGAGAAATGTGTGCGTGTGCTTTGCCGGTTGGAACTCAGTTTTATTACGCTTTGTGTTGAGTACAAAACGATTTTTAAATGAGTTTTATGAGAGAAAAACCATTACGAGTTCTACGTGAAGGCAAACCTGTCTTATGTGATAAGACTTAGGTGTGTAGTTGTGAGTACACACCGGGCATTGCTCTGGTAGCATGTAAGCCCAAATTCTTCTCCGTTCTGGTAACGTGAGAATAACCTATTCTGTGGCTATGCCACGTAAAATTGGTGGCTGCGCCACGTTGAGAAACCCCATTGGTGGCTGTGCCACGTTATACCCCATTGGTGGCTGTGCCACGTTAAGAAACCCCATTGGTGGCTGCGCCACGTTATACCCCATTGGTGGCTGTGCCACGTTATACCCCATTGGTGGCTGTGCCACGTTGAGAAACCCCATTGGTGGCTGTGCCACGTTATACCCCATTGGTGGCTGTGCCACGTTGAGAAACCCTATTCTGTGGCTATGCCACGCGAGAAATTAAATCTGTGGCTACGCCACGCGAGAAATTAAATCTGTGGCTACGCCACGCGAGAAATTAAATCAGTGGCTTTGCCACGTGTGTTTTGTGGCTATGCCACGCGAGAATTTAAAACAGTGGCATGCCACGTGTGTTTAGTGGCTGTGCCACGTGCATTATTTTTACTGTGATTTTATCACGTATTTGAGAAAGCGTTTAACGCGTTATTTTCACATGCTTTGTTATTGCTCTAGAGTGAGCCCTTTTACTTCATGTTTTTACATGATTTGAGATATGAGAATATCGTTTTCAGTATTTTCATGCTATGGTTTTCAAATGAGTTTCACATACAAATAAACATTGTGTGATGTGCATTTTGGTTTATGAAATGAGTTCCTTACCCCCTTTACTGAGCGATTTAGAAGCTCACCCTGTTTTCCTTTCCCCCCAGAGTTCTTCAAGTGAAAAAGGATCTCCCTGCGACGTACGGAGTAGTGGCTAGTGGAGGATTCGAGCTCCAGGCCATATATATTGTATCTTGAGGTATATTTTATCTTTTCATGTACCCAGACTATTATTGCAATTGCAGACACTCGATGTATAACATTATATGGGATGTATTAGGATTAATTAACTTGAGATGGATTAATGTATTTGATATGATATATAAATCCTAGTGATGAGATCCTGAGGCATAATAATTATGATGATGTATGACACTGCACAGGAATGCACTCTTAATTGTGAATTAATGAGTAAAAGTTTAAGTTAGCCCTATTTTTCGCATATTCGGGGCATGACAGAGTTTTCTTGGTATCAGAGCCTAGGGTGTCCAGTACTGTCATTGTCGGTTAAGAGAAATAGAATACATCCCAAGTGTCTGTAATAGTCTGGTCATGAACTGAAATTGAGGATTGAGATTTCAATCAATTTTGATATGTACGCGCAGGAGACGAGTTGAGATAGAGAATGAGTAAACGGCGAGGTCGTTCGAGGAGGCAGGCAGAGTCCCCTCCGCCACCTGTCCCACAACCAGAGAGTCCTAACTCTCGGTTTAATCGGATTAAGACTGATGTGAGGCAAGGTTTTGAGCAGATGGCAGCGTTATTCGCGCAATACTTTGGAGTTAATGCCTCGGATACTACCCCTACACCACCACAAGGACCTCCCATACCCCCAGTACCTCCCGTCACTCAGCCTGAGGATAGAAGCATGGTCCGACTAAGGGATTTTTTGAAGATGAATCCACCAGCATTTAAGGGAAAGAAGGATCCTACAGAGGCTGAGGAGTGGTTGACGGAATTAAGAATTATATTTGATATCCTGGGGTGCACCGATGCTGAGAGGGTCAGTATGAGCGCCTATATGCTGAAGGGGAGAGCTCGAGATTGGTGGGGTACTACCCAGGGTATTCTGATGTCCCACCATGATGTGATTGGTTGGGAAGAGTTCCAGACAGCCTTTAGGACCCAATATGTACCACGAGCCGCCCAGAGAAAGAAACAAGCTGAGTTTTTGAGTTTGGTACAGGGTGACATGTCTGTGGATGACTATGAGAGTCAATTCACAGCGCTATTGAGATATGACCCAGAGACCTTTAAGAGTGAAGAGCTCCGCACAGAGAAGTTTGTGTATGGGTTGAAGCCCGTCATCAGAGATAGATTGATAGGGCTATGCATTACTGAGTTTGGAGATGCTCTGAGACGAGCACAAGAGATTGAAAGAGGGATAGAGATGGTACAATCCCAGAATGAGCTCAGAGCGGTGAATAGAGATAAGGGCAAGAGGCCAGCACTTTTCCAAACAGAGGCTCGGAGAGGTTCCTTCAGAAGAGGAAGGATTGAGGTACAGAAGGACAGATTAGAGAGACCCAGAGCCTATCCTATTTTTAAGGAGACCCCTCGATATGTCAGGCCGGAGATAAGGGTTTGTAGGGACTGTGGCTGATCGCATGAGGGAAGTTGTACTGGGTCGATCCATGGATGTTTTAGATGCGATGACATGGGTCACAGAGTGAAGGACTGTCCCCAACCTCAGATACCACATGCTCCGGAGCCCACTAGACAACAGCCTCAGAGAGTGGATCCCCGGAGACGGGCCACTGCGGCAGAGAAAGGGAAGAAACCTGTGGCACAGGGACGTGTGTTCGCCCTGGATAAGGAGACCGCAGACACTTCGGCAAAAACTATAAGAGGTACACTCTCTGTCTGTAATTATGAGACTCATGTGTTGATTGATTCAGGATCCACGCATTCGTTTATTTCTGAGCATTTTGCATGTAGATTAAACTTGAAGTTTGAACCTCTAGAATATATACTACATGTAAATACCCCTATGCGTGAATCCCAGAGAACTGAGTTAATCTGTAGAGGATGTGAAATAAAGGTGGGAGATAGAGTGATGTTAGCAGATCTAATCATGTTGAATGTACATGGGTTTGATGTAATTTTGGGAATGGATTGGTTGGCAACCAATCGAATGAGTTTAGACTGTTACACTAAGATTGTAACTTTCTCCCTACCTGAACCTTACAGTGTACGGTTGAGATGTTGAGGAAATGAATATGTGAAATTCTAGTAAGTAATTTGAGAATTTTGATATTATTTTGGAGAATATTAAATATGATTGTTCATGTGAAGGTTATGAGACACTCATCTCAGACGATGAGCGGGAACATCCGAGGATTGAGGATATACCTGTGGTTTGTGAATTTCTGGATGTTTTCCCAGATGAATTGCCAGGTTTACCACCAGAGAGAGAGCTGGAGTTTACCATTGATTTGGTACCAGATACTCAGCCGATCTCTAAACCTCCTTACAGGATGGCATTAGTGGAACTTGAGGAATTGAAGAGACAACTACAGGAGTTATTGGATCAAGGGTTTATTAGACCCAGTGTTTCACCGTGGGGAGCGCCAGTACTATTTGTTAAGAAGAAGGATGGTAGTCTCAGATTATGTGTAGACTACCGATTGTTGAATAAAGCCACGGTGAAGAATAAATACCCACTGCCCAGGATTGATGATCTACTTGATCAGCTGAGAGGGGCATCAGTCTTTTCTAAGATTGATTTGAGATCGGGCTATCACCAATTGAGGATTATGGAAGAAGATATTCCAAAGACGGCCTTCAGGACAAGGTATGGCCATTACGAATTTTTGGTGATGTCCTTTGGATTGACGAACGCCCCTGCAGCATTTATGAGATTGATGAACGAGGTGTTCAGAGACTATCTGGATAAGTTTGTGATAGTCTTTATTGATGATATCCTGGTGTACTCTCGGTCGTATGAGGAGCATGCACAGCATTTGTGGTTAGTACTTCAGATACTCCGAGATAAGCAATTGTACGGAAAGCTTAGTAAGTGTGAGTTTTGGCTGAACCGGATAGCTTTCCTTGGGCATATAGTCTCAGAGGAAGGAGTATCAGTGGACCCAAGAAAGGTGGAGGCTGTGCTTAATTGGGACAGACCGAGGACAGTGACTGAGGTACGAAGCTTCCTTGGTTTGGCAGGGTATTACAGGAGATTTGTGGAAGGATTTTCAAGGATTGCCGCCCCTTTGACTAAGCTCACGCGCAAAGAGACTCCATTTATATGGACTGATTAATGTGAGCTCAGTTTTCAGGAATTAAAGAGGAGGTTGACAGCGGCACCTGTGTTACTATTCCTGAGGGATCAGGAGGATTCTCAGTGTATAGTGATGCATCTCACCAAGGATTAGGGTGTGTGCTTATGCAGCACGGAAGAGTGGTCGCATATGGATCGCGACAGCTGAAAGACCATGAGCGGAATTACCCCACGCATGATTTGGAGTTAGCCGCTGTGGTATTTGCTTTGAAGATCTGGCGACATTACTTATATGGGGAAAGATTCCAGATCTTCACTGATCACAAGAGTTTGAGATATCTCTTTGATCAGAAAGAGTTAAACATGAGACAAAGGAGATGGATGGAACTCCTTAAGGATTACGACTGTGAGATTCTTTATCATCCGGGTAAGGCGAATGTGGTTGCTGATGCCCTGAGCAGGAAGAGTATGATATCTGCTATGATGATCAGGGAATGGGGTTTGTTAAAGCAGTTCGTCGAACTTCGGATCAGAGTTAAAGAGGTAGAGACTAGATTTTTGGCTAGCCTGCGGATAGAGCCCAGGATCATGGATCAGATTAGAACTGGACAGCGCAGTGATCAGAGATTGATAGACATGGTTAGCCAAGCTGAGCAGAGTTCGCAGTCGGATCTCACCATCAGTGAGGATGGATTGTTGAGATTCAGAGGACGGATCTGTGTACCGGATGATGATACCCTGAAGAGACAGATACTGAGAGAATCCCACTGCTCGCGATACACCATGCACCCAGGGAGTACTAAGATGTACCGAGACTTGAGAAAGGTGTATTGGTGGAGTGGTATGAAGCGAGACGTGGCAGAGTATGTGGCCAGGTGTTTAGTATGCCAGCAAGTGAAAGCTGAGCATCGGAAGCCCGGAGGACTACTACAGCCCTTACCTGTACCTACATGGAAATGGGAGCATGTCACTATGGACTTTATTATGGGTTTACCGAGGACCCGGAGAGGTCATGACGCTATATGGGTTATAGTGGATAGATTGACCAAGAGTGCCCACTTCCTTGCCATCAAGAGCACAGATACTGTGGATGCCTTAGCTGAGCTATATGTCAGCGAGATAGCTAGATTACATGGGGCTCCAGTGAGTATTACTTGTGATAGAGATTCCCGATTTACTTCCAGATTTTGGACCCAGTTTCAGGAGTCCATGGGATCTCGATTGAGTTTTAGTACCGCCTATCATCCTCAGACAGATGGTCAGTCAGAGAGGACTATTCAGACCCTGGAGGATATGTTGAGGGCGTGTACGATGAATTTTAAGGGATCATGGGATGATCACCTGCCCCTAGCAGAGTTTGCATACAATAACAGCTATCATGCGAGTATTGGAATGGCACCTTTTGAGGCTCTATATGGTAGGAGGTGTAGATCCCCTGTAGCTTGGAAAGAAGTCGGTGACAGAAAGATAAATGCTCCCGAGCTTGTTGAGCAAACCGTACAGAGTGTGAAACTCATATGTGAGAGGTTACGGGCTGCACAAAGTAGACAGAAAAGCTACGCGGATGTGCGTAGATGGCCACTCGAGTTTGAGGTTGGTGATGCAGTATTCCTGAGGGTATCACCGAGTAAGGGTATCGTGCGATTTGGGAAGAAAGGGAAATTGAGTCCTCGATACGTGAGACCATTCGAGATTCTTGAGAGAGTGGGAGAGGTAGCTTACAGATTAGCATTACCCCCACAGATGTCCGAAATACACAATGTTTTTCATGTGTCTATGTTGAGGAAGTACCACCCGGACCCTTCTCATGTCATAGAGTATGATGAGATGGACATTCAAGAGGATATGAGCTACACTGAGGAACCCGTCCGGATTCTCGATAGAAAGGAGAAGGTACTGAGAACCAAGAGCATCCCATTAGTGAAAGTTTTATGGAAATATCACTCAAGGGAAGAGGCAACGTGGGAACTAGAGAGTCTCATGAAGGAGAAATACCCCTATCTCTTTAACTAGTTGAGTTGAATTTGGAGGACCAAATTCTTTTAAGGTGGGGAGGATGTGAGATCTGAGAATTTCAGACATTTTAATTATGTAATAAGAATTTGAAGTGTAATTTATTGAGCTAAGTGAATTGTGGGAATTATAATTGGAGATTTATATGTTAAGTGTGTAAAATAAGCATGAACCATGAGGACAGATCGATTTGGGAGAAGGAGAGATCGATCTGGTGAGTTAAAAATGACGAGGAATGAGGAATTTGAGGAGCAGATCGATCTCCAATGGAAGAGATCGATCTCCAAATGATTCTGTTTGAGAAAGGATCGATCTCAGGAGGAAGAGATCGATCTCCAAATGATTCTGTTTGGGGAGAAGATCGATCTCCTTAGGAGCAGATCGATCTCATAAAGCCATAAAGAGATCGATCTCACCCCTCGACAGATCGATCTCCTAGGCATAAAATTACCCAGATCGTCCCCAAATTTCAAACGCAGATCGATCTCATCAAGAGGCAGATCGATCTCCTACCTCCAGTCTATATAAGGAACCCGTGTTTTCTCCTGCAAACTCACTTTCTCTCTCTTCCAAACCCATTTCCACCGAAAACCTAGCTTTCTCACTCATCCAAATCACCCATTTTCGGTCGAATCAGCTGTTGTGGTAAGAAGGAAAGTTGTTCCTCATCAAAGGGAGAACAATATACTTGAAAATCGAAGGACGAATCGGATCGAGGCGTGAGTTGTACGTCTCACAAGCTTTGGGTAATTTCTAAACCTCGATCTTGATATTTGAGCTGATTTTGATGATATTGGTGGTTGTCATTGTGTTGAAATAGCTGAGAAATGATTAGGGATTGATGAAATTTCAATGTGGTTAGAGTGATAATGATATTTAGCGATTTTGATAATTTTGGGAATTTTGAACTATAAATGGAAATATAGACAATGTGGAGAATTAGCCTAGATAATTGGCATGAGGAATGTAGGACGTTGAGATATTGGGAATGAGGTTGTAGTTTAGGGTTGAGTTACGAGAATCAAGAGATTTGAGGTGTTATGAGCAATTATGCTCGATTTTGAGAATTTAGGTTGATGCGATAATTGAGTATTGATGTTTTAACATCGTTTGGACAGCTCGGGAGTTAAAGAGTGGAATGCGAGGCTAGTCCATGATACGGGGGAAACGATTGCTCTATACGAGGTGCAAAGAGGTAAGGGAAAATCTAAACCATTTGTGTATGTGAATTGCAAACTATTTTAGCATGAATTGTGGTTTATAAAACAAGCATGTTGAGTTTTGTGTTGAGATTTAATTGCACACGATTTTATAGCCGGTTGGGGCCCAATGTTTTTATGAGTTTATAACTGGGCTCTACGTTAAGGCAATATTGAGATTGGAGAAATGTGTGCGTGTGCTTTGCTGGTTGGAACTCAGTTTTATTACGTTTTGTGTTGAGTACAAAACGATTTTTAAATGAGTTTTATGAGAGAAAAACCATTACGAGTTCTACGTGAAGGCAAACCTGTCTTATGTGATAAGACTTAGGTGTGTAGTTGTGAGTACACACCGGGCATTGCTCTGGTAGCATGTAAGCCCGAATTCTTCTCCGTTCTGGTAACGTGAGAATAACCTATTCTGTGGCTATGCCACGTAAAATTGGTGGCTGCGCCACGTTGAGAAACCCCATTGGTGGCTGTGCCACGTTATACCCCATTGGTGGCTGTGCCACGTTGAGAAACCCCATTGGTGGCTGTGCCACGTTATACCCCATTGGTGGCTGCGCCACGTTATACCCTATTGGTGGCTGTGCCACGTTGAGAAACCCCATTGGTGGCTGTGCCACGTTATACCCCATTGGTGGCTGTGCCACGTTGAGAAACCCTATTCTGTGGCTATGCCACGCGAAAAATTAAATCTGTGGCTACGCCACGCGAGAAATTAAATCAGTGGCTTTGCCACGTGTGTTTTGTGGCTATGCCACGCGAGAATTTAAAACAGTGGCTATGCCACGTGTGTTTAGTGGCTGTGCCACGTGCATTATTTTTACTGTGATTTTATCACGTATTTGAGAAAGCGTTTAACGCGTTATTTTCACATGCTTTGTTATTGCTCTAGAGTGAGCCCTTTTACTTCATGTTTTTACATGATTTGAGATATGAGAATATCGTTTTCAGTATTTTCATGCTATGGTTTTCAAATGAGTTTCACATACAAATAAACATTGTGTGATGTGCATTTTGGTTTATGAAATGAGTTCCTTACCCCCTTTACTGAGCGATTTAGAAGCTCACCCTGTTTTCCTTTCCCCCCAGAGTTCTTCAAGTGAAAAAGGATCTCCCTGCGACGTACGGAGTAGTGGCTAGTGGAGGATTCGAGCTCCAGGCCATATATATTGTATCTTGAGGTATATTTTATCTTTTCATGTACCCAGACTATTATTGTAATTGCAGACACTCGATGTATAACATTATATGGGATGTATTAGGATTAATTAACTTGAGATGGATTAATGTATTTGATATGATATATAAATCCTAGTGATGAGATCCTGAGGCATAATAATTATGATGATGTATGACACTGCACAGGAATGCACTCTTAATTGTGAATTAATGAGTAAAAGTTTAAATTAGCCCTATTTTCCGCATATTCGGGGCGTGACATTAAGCATGAGAGATCGATCTCATAAGATGAGGATCGATCTCTTGGGTTTTTCAAGTATGAGGGATCGATCTCATGAGAATATGAGATCGATCTGCTAAGGGATTGAAAACTCGAAGAGCTTGTATAAAATGCTGAGGAAGCAGAGATCGATCTTTAATTTACAGAATGTCTAAGAGATCGATTTGGTCTAGAAAGAGATCGATCTCCTCTAAAGACAAAGGTATTAGATCGATCTGTAGATCGATCTATGTTCAAACAGAAAGTTTATGAGATCGATCTTCTGTGAATAGAGATCGATCTCCTCAAAGTCAGAGAGTTTAGAAGATCGATCTAGGGTGATAAGAGATCGATCTCCTCTCTACAAGGATGCTTGCCAGATCGATCTGGAGATCGATCTTGCCTTAAACAGAGAGATTAGAAGATCGATCTGATGGTTCGACAGATAAATCTTCACTAACACTTTCAAATTATAAGATTGATCTCTACAAATAAGAGATCGATCTTCATGCTTCAAGTTGCTTTGTAATTGCAGGAATTTAAACTAAGAGATCGATCTGGTCATGATGGAAGATCGATCTGGTGCTCTACTGGAGGTTCCCAACGGCTCTTTCTGCAAAATCTTCAACGGAAAAAACAACATTAAATGCTTCAACTACCAATCCTGCTGTATAAAATCAAGCATTGAAGACACTGTAAAACAAGAGACTTATGCTGCAAATTCTGTATATTCTCAAGAGATCTTTTCTAACATTCTCTTTGTCTTCAACATCACATTAAGTGTATTGTGTGAAAGAAACCTTGTGTAGAAGTTATTTTTCCTACCTTCAAAAGAAAGCTTCATTTTGTATTCATCCTTAATTCAAGAGAGAAGGGGAGAGGTCCTCTGTAAGATAATTTTGTAAAAGGTGACTATTTGTCTTTGTAACAAGGGTAGAGAGGTTATTCCTTAACCGGAAAAAGGGAGTTTGTATCAGCTATTGAGATAGTGAAAGAAAGCTCTTAACAAGGAGGTCAAGAAGAGAGGACGTAGGCAAGAGATTGGTCGAACCTCTATAAATTACTGAGTTTGCTGTTTCCTTCCCTTATCTCCTTTAATTTATTGCACTGCACTTTATTGATTATTCTTTGACTACTTGCAATTAGATTCAATTAAGTTTAAATTTACCATTATCATTAGAAAATCGATTCACCCCCCTCTCGGTAGAGCCAGTAATTAGTATCAGAGCTCGGACTCTTTGATCATAAGGGAATAACTTCCTAAGAGTTAAAAACGATCTAATGGCTCATAACAACATAGCAACCAGTCTAGTAGTAGATGGGCACTCTACAGTTAGGCCTCCCATGTTCAATGGTGAACATTATACTTATTGGAAAACTAGGATGATGCTTTTCATTCAAGCAAATGATTATGAGGTATGGAGGATTATAATTTTAACATTTCTTTTTCTTTCTTTGTTTTTTCTTCTTTTTCTTGGTGGGATATTCCAAGCAGTTATCCTTAGGTTCATCACCGATATCACATTCATCACTTTCATCAGCATCACACTAAACACCTTTATCTCCTTCAATTACAATATCTAACTATAAAGGATGTGAGTCAATAGGATCATTAGGTTTAGAACTTGGAAAGAACTATAATTCAAAATCTTAAAACAAGTCATAAATCAAATCTTAAAACAATTATAAAACATGTCATAAAATCAAATCGTGAAATCATAAGAAAAATGGGAAGGCAAATCATACAAATTGGGTAAGACAATCAGCTTTGTACAGGTCAAAAGCTAGATCAGGGTATCTTTAGTATTTTGTTGAATTAAAGCTCTTAAATTCAATGATTTTATCATTACTTAAATTTTCATTTTTAATAATGATATATAGCCCAAGGATTATGTTGTTTCCCAAGAAATCTCTATCTTTGGATTTTCGATTTTCGTTTTTTCTTTGTTCTTAATCATTTTCCTGATTTGTCTAATTTATCTTAGTTTTAATCTGGAATATTACTTCATTCTAACTTACATTAACTTAACCTAACTTGTGAGACCCCGTTTATGTATAGCTAAGTATATAGGAACATGGGAATGTAAATAAAATCATAAGTAAGATGATGTATTGTAATGCGAAATGTATGCAATGTAAGTTCATAAGATTATGTACGCACTTGTAGTAAGAATTGTGATTATACGTACAAGTTGCATTATGAGTGAGTAGGAAGAAATAAACTTGAAACGAGAAGAATGTGATCGAAATGGGATATGAGTAGTATAGTAAATGGAAGGAAAGATTTACATAAGTGTATATTTCCATTCGAGTAATATCGTATATATCTGGTCATACAAAGATTCTACACAAGTTTTAATATGTATGTAGTGAGGATGGATCCCATTTTCAAGTCTCAAAGATGAATGAATGAAGAAATGATCATGGTAGTAAATTAAGGGTGTTTGGTAAGGGTTGTTGCAGAAAAACTGCAGGAAATCTGGAATTTGTGAAGGCCAGATCGATCTCATAGGATGAGAGATCGATCTGGGAGAGCCAGAATGCTCTTATGTGAGAAATGGAAGGGAGCAGATTGATCTCCCCTAAGACCAGATCGATCTCCTTAGCTCTCGGGTTGGAAGCAGATCGATCTCCCATAAGACCAGATCGATCTCCTTAAGCTTCTGTTTGACAGCAGATCGATCTCCAGTCTCGACAGATCGATCTCATACCTTTAAAACGTCTCAGAAAAAAGGGATTTTTGAGGAACAGATCGATCTCCACCCAAGGAAGATCGATCTCATCAAGTCAAAACTATAAATGGGAGCAGTTGGATCATCAGAATTTCGGGACAAACATTTCCATTTCACTTCAACTCAAAGAAATCTAGTTTCTCACTCCTAAATCCAGCCATTTTCAGTGAGATTTAAGGAGAGGCTATTAGAGACAAAGTTGTTCACATCAAAGAGAAGAACAACATAGTCTAGAGGCATTTCCCCATTTGATGGATTGAAGAAATAGAGGGCAATCCTAATTGGAGCAAGAGGAAATCCGATGAGGTAAGTTCTAATGCACAAATCCAAGTACATTGGTTTAGTTAATGCTTATAAAGATATTTGGGTGTGCATATTGTGGATAGAACTACCTAGGATGGTATGAAATGAATATAACTTAGAAATAGTCAAGTGTGAGAAAGTGGAGTGTGGGAGTGTTTATGATGAATGAGATATCTTGAGTGGATGAGTATGTTGTGGAAATGGTTTGGAAATGTTGATATTAGGACAAATTGGGAGATTTACCACAAAGGGTAAAAATGTGTAATTAAGGCATTGGATAAATGCTTAGTTGAATAAGAGTTAGAAACATTAACCCAAATGTTGGTGGATGAATTTCAGTTTCGGATGATACGCCGGAGCAAGTCGAGATGAGAACGCGAGAAGCATAAAGGCGGATAGTTGCACACAAGTAAAACGAGGTAAGGGACTGTGTGTTAGCTATAGAGATGTTCGTACGTAATTACAGCAATTTCGTAGATATATTGCTAGGACTAGTACGATATTATAATTTTATGAAATTAGATGGAAGTATGAAAAGTACTATGATGTATATATATATTGAGAAATGGGATAGGGTAAGGAAATAGCATGATATGCATGTTTTCAATGAAATTCTCAATTTTATATTGTTATTGATGATTGAGAAACGTTGATGATAGGTTGGCTAATTTTACATGTTTTAGCATGAAGAAGCATGCTGTATGAATAAACACGTTTTGAATTTTAAAAAGAGAAAATAGCTATCTATCAGTTTTGAGATGAGATTTGGTGTTGAAGCATTAGCTCACACCCGGTTTAAAGCCTTGATGTACCGTGCGGGAGTTTTAACTCGCACGAGGGTTTTGAGAAAGTGCGGGAACTTTGCTCGCACCTATTTTGTTGAGTTAAGGTAAACCTGGGGGTCTGGGACCCAAGGGGATACCAGTCGACGGCCAATTGAACGGGCTGGGCCTTAACGATAGATCGTGCCGCGCTGGAGCTTTGCGTTGACTGTGTGTCACGCTGCTTGCTCGCCTGGTATATGAGACATGGTTTAAGGATAAAAAGTCCATCGAAGTTGGAGTATGGACTTGGGTCCACGGTTGTACGTAGAACAGTGTAGTCACCCGTTGGTATACTATGTACCGTGCTGGGTGCACGTGAGTACGAGTATCGCGTAGATGACACACGACGTATCTTCACCGTGAGTATAAGAGGAGATGAGGTGGATTGAAATGAGCCGGAGGGTAGGACTGACCCATCCCCCTTCAGGCGAAGTGATACCCTGTGCACACCTGATCAGTGAGGCCTGGGATCACTGACTGTGGCCATAAGTCGTGGATATTTGATTGCCTAAAATTCCATGCCTGTCTCAGAGAATCGAGAAAACAGAGACAATCTCAGAAAAGAAAGAGATTTGCGAGAAAGAATGATTTGAGAAGTAAAAGAGATTTCGTGTTTTAATAAATCTCTGATTTCACATTTGTGCCACGAGGGTACTATTTATGAGCATGTTTTAAATGGAAGTTTGACATTTGATTTACACGAAAATGCTATTGAGAAATATGTGTTTAAATGCATTGTTCGTATGATATTTCCATTTATAACGAAAACATGGTTTTGGTTTGTGCATGCATGGGCTATGTAGGTAGTACGATATCTACCTGCTAGCATACATTTCCTTACTGAGCCGTGGTTTGCTCATCCCACTATTTTCCCCCTCCAAGTACTGAGAAGTAAGAGAGCGGTGGTCTCTAAGTCTTTTGTGTTGAACAGCTCTCACAATCCGCAAAGGTATAAGATTTGTATACACGAGTATTTTGTATCTAATATATTGTATCGCACAGTTATATCTTGGAATTGTAATCAGTATTATGGGGATGATATGTAAGCACATGGTATTTATACAATTAATTTTGTGTATTTACACACACACCTGGGAGTGTGAATTAAAGTTTTAAATATTCCGCTGTAAATGAATAAATTTTTAGTAATTGCATCTTCTCACAGCCCAACCGTAGTAGAGAATGTATGGATAGAAGGGTTCCCGAAAGCGGGGCATGACATAACTAATCCTAATTTGATCACTCATCATAATCTAATTTTAATTTACCAACTGAACCTATAAATAATTTAACTAAACAAGACTAAGACATAGACCCTACTCAAATATACATATCAATTGTAACCAAAGACATGTAATTCATGCCCAACTCAACAGATTGAATTTTATTAGACAAACCTGAACAAAATGGGATGTCCAGAGTTACCGTTCTTTGTGCATTTTTAGTTAAACAATAATTGTACAAAAACATAGACATTTATTTTGTCCGACTCTCTCTCTTTCGAAAAATCTTTTATGAAGAAAGGCACGGTGTGAGATCTGAGAATTTCAGACATATTTTATTGATGTAATAAGAATTTGAAGTGTAATTTATTGAGCTAAGTGAATTGTGGGAATTATAATTGGAGATTTATATGTTAAGTGTGTAAAATAAGCATGAAGTATGAGGACAGATCGATCTGGGAGAAGGAGAGATCGATCTGGTGAGTTAAAAATGACGAGGAAGGAGGAATTTGAGGAGCAGATCGATCTCCAATGGAAGAGATCGATCTCCAAATGATTCTGTTTGAGAAAGGATCGATCTCATGAGGAAGAGATCGATCTCCAAACGATTCTGTTTGGGAGAAGATCGATCTCCTTAGGAGCAGATCGATCTCATAAAGCCATAAAGAGATCGATCTCACCCCTCGACAGATCGATCTCCTAGGCATAAAATTGCCCAGATCGTCCCCAAAATTCAAACGCAGATTGATCTCACCCCTCGACAGATCGATCTCCTACCTCCAGTCTATATAAGGAACCCGTGTTTTTCTCCTGCAAACTCACTTTCTCTCTCTTCCAAACCCATTTCCATCGAAAACCTAGCTTTCTCACTCATCCAAATCCCCCATTGCTGGCCGAATCAGCTGTTGTGGCAAGAAGGAAAGTTGTTCCTCATCAAAGGGAGAACAACATACTTGGAAATCGAAAGACAGATCGAATCGAGGCAAGAGATAAGAGTCTCATAAGCTTTGGGTAAATTATAAACCTCGATCTTGATATTTGAGATGATTTTGACGATATTGGTGGTTGTCATTGCGTTGAAATAGTTGAGAAATGATTAGGGATTGATGAAATTGCAATGTAGTTGGAGTAATGTAGATATTTGGTAATTTTGGTAATTTTGAGAATTTGTGCTATAAATGGAAATATAGACAATGTGGTGAATTAGCATAGATAATTGGTATTAGAAATGTGGAACGTCGAGATGTTGTGAATGAGGTTGTAGTTTAGGGTAGAGTTATGAGAATCGAGAGATTTAAGGAGTTATGAGCAATTATGATCGATTTTGAGAATTGAGGTTTATGTGATAATTGAGTATTGGTGTTTTAACATCGTTTGGACAGCTCGGGAGTTCCAGAGTGGAATGCGAGGCTAGTCCGTGATACGGGGGAAACGATTGCACTATACGAGGTGCAAAGAGGTAAGGGAAATCTAAACCATTTGTGTATGTGAATTGTAAACTATTTTAGCATGAATTGTGGTTTATAAAACAAGCATGTTGGGTTTTGTGTTGAGATTAAATTGCACACGATTTTTATAGCCGGTTGGAGCCCAATGTTTTTATGAGTTTATAACTGGGCTCTACGTTAAGGCAATATTGAGATTTGAGAAATGTGTGCGTGTGCTTTGTCGGTTGGAACTCGATTTTATTACGTTTTGTGTTGAGTACAAAACGATTTTCAAATGGGTTTTATGAGAGAAAAATCATTACGAGTTCTACGTGAAGGCAAACCAGTCTTATGTGATAAGACTTAGGTGTGTAGTTGTGAGTACACACCGGGCATTGCTCTGGTAGCATGTAAGCCCGATTTCTTCTCCGTTTTGGTAACGTGAGAACAACCCATTCAGTGGCTGTGCCACGTTATACCCCATTGGTGGCTGTGCCACGTTATACCCCATTGGTGGCTGTGCCACGTTGAGAAACCCCATTGGTGGCTGTGCCACATTATACCCCATTGGTGGCTGTGCCACGTTGAGAAACCCCATTAGTGGCTGTGCCACGTTATACCCCATTGGTGGCTGTGCCACGTTGAGAAACCCTATTCTGTGGCTATGCCACGCGAGAAATTAAATCAGTGGCTTTGCCACGTGTGTTTTGTGGCTATGCCATGCGAGAAATTAAATCAGTGGCTTTGCCACGTGTGTTTTGTGGCTATGCCACGCGAGAAATTAAATCAGTGGCTTTGCCACGTGTGTTTTGTGGCTATGCCACGTGAGAAATTAAATCAGTGGCTATGCCACGTGTGTTTAGTGGCTGTGCCACGTGTATTATTTTTACTGTGATTTTATCACTTTATTTGAGAAAGCGTTTAACGCGTTATTTTCACATGCTTTGTTAATGCTCTAGAGTGAGCCTTTTTACTTCATGTTTTTACATGATTTGAGATATGAGAATATCGTTTTGAGTACTTTCATGCTATGGTTTTCAAATGAGTTTCACATACAAATAAACCTTTTGTGATGTGTATTTTGGTTTATGAAATGAGTTCCTTACCCCCCTTACTGAGCGATTTAGAGGCTCACCCTGTTTTTCTTTCCCTCCAGAGTTCTTCAAGTGAAAAAAGATCTCCCTGCGACGTACGGAGTAGTGGCTAGTGGAGGATTCGAGCTCCAGGCCATATAAATTGTATCTTGAGGTATATTTTATCTTTTCATGTACCCAGACTATTATTGTAATTGCAAACACTTGATGTGTATCATTGTATGGGATGTATTAGGATTAATTAACTTGAGATGGATTAATGTATTTGATATAATATATAAATTCTAGTGATGAGATCCTGAGGAATGATAATTATAATGATGTATGACACTGCACAGGAATGCACCTTTTATTGTGAATTAACGAGTAAAAAGTTTTAAATTAGCCCTATTTTCCGCATTTTCGGGGCGTGACAGAGTTTTCTTGGTATCAGAGCTTAGGGTGTCTAGTACTGTCAGTGTCGATTAAGTGAAATAGAATACATCCCAAGTGTCTGTAATAGTCAGGTCATGAACTGAAATTGAGGATTGAGATTTCAATCAATTTTGATATGTACGCGCAGGAGACGAGTTGAGATAGAGAATGAGTAAACGACGAGGTCGTTCGAGGAGGCAGGCAGAGTCCCCTCCGCCACCTGTCCCACAACCAGAGAGTCCTAACTCTCGATTTAATTGGATTGAGACCGATGTGAGGCAAGGTTTTGAGCAGATGGCAGCGTTATTCGCTCAACACTTTGGAGTTAATGCCTCGGATACTACCCCTACACCACCACAAGGACCTCCCATACCCCCAGTGCCTCCCGTCACTCAGCCTGAGGATAGAAGTATGGTCCGACTAAGGGATTTTCTGAAGATGAATCCGCCCGCATTTAAGGGAAAGAAGGATCCTACAGAGGCTGAGGAGTGGCTGACAGAGTTAAGGATTATATTTGATTTCCTGGGGTGCACCGATGCTGAGAGGGTCAGTATGAGTGCCTATATGCTGAAGGGGAGAGCTCGAGATTGGTGGGGTACTACCCAGGGTATTCTGATGTCCCACCATGATGTGATTGGTTGGGAAGAGTTCCAGACAGCCTTTAGGACCCAATATGTACCACGGGCCGCCCAGAGAAAGAAACAAGCCGAGTTTTTGAGTTTGGTACAGGGTGACATGTCTGTGGATGACTATGAGAGCCAATTCACAGCGCTATTGAGATATGACCCAGAGACCTTCAAGAGTGAAAGCTCCGCACAGAGAAGTTTGTGTATGGGTTGAAGCCCGTCATCAGAGATAGATTGATAGGGCTATGTATTACTGAGTTTGGAGATGCTCTGAGACGAGCACAAGAGATTGAAAGAGGGATTGAGATGGTACAATCCCAGAATGAGCTCAGAGCGGTGAATAGAGATAAGGGCAAGAGGCCAGCACTTTTCCAAACAGAGGTTCGGAGAGGTTCCTTCAGAAGAGGAAGGATTGAGGTACAGAAGGGCAGATTAGAGAGACCCAGAGGTTACCCTAATATCAGAGAGACCCCTCGAGATGTCAGGCCTGAGACAAGGTTTTGCAGAGATTGTGGCCGATCGCATGAGGGAAGTTGTACTGGGTATATCCATGGATGTTTTAGATGTGGTGACATGGGTCACAGAGTGAAGGACTGTCCTCAACCTCAGATACCACATGCTCCGGAGCCCACTAGACAACAGCCTCAGAGAGTGGATCCCCGGAGATGGGCCACTGCGACAGAGAAAGGGAAGAAACCTGTGGCACAGGGACGTGTATTTGCCCTGGATAAGGAGACCGCAGACACTTCGGCAGAAACTATAAGAGGTACACTCTCTGTCTGTAATCGTAAGGCTCATGTGTTGATTGATTCAGGATCCACGCATTCCTTTATTTCTGAGCATTTTGCATGTAGATTAAACTTGAAGTTTGAACCTCTAGAATACATACTACATGTAAATACCCCTATGCGTGAATCCCAAAGAACTGAGTTAATCTGTAGAGGATGTGAAATAAAGGTGGGAGATAGAGTGATGTTAGCAGATCTAATCATGTTGAATATACATGGGTTTGATGTAATTCTAGGGATGGATTGGTTGGCAACCAATCGAGTGAGTTTAGACTGCTACACTAAGATTGTAACTTTCTCCCTACCTGAACCTTACAGTGTACGATTGAGATATTGAGAAAATGAATATGTGGAATTCTAGTAGTAATTTGAGAATTTTGATATTATTTTGGAGAATATTAAATATGATTGTTCATGTGAAGGTTATGAGACACTCATCTCAGACGATGAGCGGGAACATCCGAGGATTGAGGATATACCTGTGGTGTGTGAATTTATGGATGTTTTCCCAGATGAATTGTCAGGTTTACCACCAGAGAGAGAGCTGGAGTTTACCATTGATTTGGTACCAGATACTCAGCCGATCTCTAAACCTCCATACAGGATGGCATTAGTGGAACTTGAGGAATTGAAGAGACAACTACAGGAGTTATTGGATCAAGGGTTTATTAGATCCAGTGTTTCGTCGTGGGGAGCGCCAGTACTATTTATTAAGAAGAAGGATGGTAGTCTCAGATTATGTGTAGACTACCGGTTGTTGAATAAAGCCACGGTGAAGAATAAATACCCACTACCCAGGATTGATGATCTACTTGATCAGCTGAGAGGGGCATCAGTCTTTTCTAAGATTGATTTGAGATCGGGCTATCACCAATTGAGAATCAAGGAAGAAGATATTCCAAAGACGGCCTTCAGGACGAGGTATGGCCATTACGAATTTCTGGTGATGTCCTTTGGATTGACGAACGCCCCTGCAGCATTTATGAGGTTGATGAATGAAGTGTTTAGAGACTATCTAGATAAATTTGTGATAGTCTTTATTGATGATATCCTGGTATACTCTCGGTCGTATGAGGAGCATGCACAGCATTTGTGGTTAGTACTTCAAATACTCCGAGATAAGCAATTATACGGAAAGCTTAGTAAGTGTGAGTTTTGGCTGAACCGGATAGCTTTCCTTGGTCATATAGTCTCAGAGGAAGGAGTATCAGTGGATCCAAGTAAGGTAGCAACTATGCTTAATTGGGAGAGACCGAGGACAGTCACTGAGGTGCGAAGCTTCCTTGGTTTGGTAGGGTATTACAGAAGATTTGTGGAATGATTTTCAAGGATTGCCGCTCCTTTGACTAAGCTCACGCGCAAAGAGACTCCATTTATATGGACTGATCAATGTGAGCTCAGTTTTCAGGAATTAAAAAGGAGATTGACAGCGGCACCTGTGTTAACCATTCTTGAGGGATCAGGAGGATTTTCGGTGTATAACGATGCATCTCACCAAGGATTGGGGTGTGTGCTTATGTAGCACGGAAGAGTGGTCGCATATGGATCGCGACAGCTGAAAGACCATGAGCAGAATTACCCCACGCATGATTTGGAGTTAGCCACTGTGGTATTTGCTTTGAAGATCTGGCGACACTACTTATATGGGAAAAGATTCCAGATCTTCACTGATCACAAGAGTTTGAGATATCTCTTTGATCAGAAAGAGTTAAACATGAGACAAAGGAGATGGATGGAACTCCTTAAGGATTATGACTGCGAGATTCTTTATCATCCGGGTAAGGCGAATGTAGTTGCTGATGCCCTGAGCAGGAAGAGTATGATATCTGCTATAATGATCAGGGAATGGGATTTGTTAGAGCAGTTCGTCGAACTTCGGATCAGAGTTAAAGAGGTAGAGACTGGATTTTTGGCTAGCCTGCGGATAGAGCCCAGGATCATGGATCAGATTAGAACTGGGCAGCGCAGTGATCAGAGATTGATAGATATGGTTAGCCAAGCTGAGCAAAGTTCGCAGTCGGATCTCACCATCAGTGAGGATGGATTATTGAGGTTCAGAGGACGGATTTGTGTACCGGACGATGATACCCTGAAGAGACAGATACTGAGAGAATCCCACTGCTCGCGATACACCATGCACCCTGGGGGTACTAAGATGTACCGAGACTTGAGAAAGGTGTATTGGTGGAGTGGTATGAAGCGAGACGTGGCAGAGTACGTGGTCAGGTGTTTAGTATGCCAGCAAGTGAAAGCTGAGCATCGGAAGCCCGGAGGACTACTACAGCCTTTACCTGTACCTACATGGAAATGGGAGTATGTCACTATGGACTTTATTATGGGTTTACCGAGGACTCGAAGAGGTCGTGACGCGATATGGGTCATTGTGGATAGATTGACCAAGAGTGCCCACTTCCTTGCCATCAAGAGCACAGATACTGTGGATACCTTAGCTGAACTGTATGTCAGCGAGATAGCTAGATTACATGGGGCTCCAGTGAGTATTACTTCTGATAGAGATTTTCGATTTACTTCTAGATTTTGGACCCAGTTTTAGGAGTCCATGGGATCTCGATTGAGTTTCAGTACCGCCTATCATCCTCAGACAGATGGTCAGTCAGAGAGGACTATTCAGACCCTGGAGGATATGTTGAGGGCGTGTACGATGGATTTTAAGGGATCATGGGATGATCACCTGCCCCTAGCAGAGTTTGCATACAATAACAGCTACCATGCGAGTATTGGAATGGCACCTTTTGAGGCTCTATATGGTAGGAGGTGTAGATCCCCTGTAGCTTAGGAAGAAGTCGGTGACAGAAAGATAAATGCTCCCGAGCTTGTTGAGCAAGCCGTACAGAATGTGAAACTCATATGTGAGAGGTTACGGACTGCACAAAGTAGACAAAAAAGCTACGTGGATGTGCGTAGACGGCCACTCGAGTTTGAAATTGGTGATGCAGTATTTCTGAGAATATCACCGAGTAAGGGTATCATGCGATTTGGGAAGAAAGGGAAATTGAGTCCTCGATACATAGGACCATTCGAGATTCTTGAGAGAGGGGGAGAGGTAGCTTACAGATTAGCATTACCCCCACAGATGTCCGGAATACATAATGTTTCTCATGTATCTATGTCGAGGAAGTACCACCCGGACCCTTCTCATGTTATAGAGTATGATGAGATGGACATACATGAGGACATGAGCTACACTGAGGAACCCGTCCGGATTCTCGATAGAAAGGAGAAGGTACTGAGAACCAAGAGCATCCCATTAGTGAAAGTTTTATGGAAACATCACTCAATGGAAGAGGCAACGTGGGAACTAGAGAGTCTCATGAAGGAGAAATACCCCCATCTATTTTGACTAGTTGAGTTGAATTTGGAGGACCAAATTCTTTTTAAGGTGGGGAGGATGTGAGATCTGAGAATTTCAGACATATTTTATTGATGTAATAAGAATTTGAAGTGTAATTTATTGAGCTAAGTGACTTGTGGGAATTATAATTGGAGATTTATATGTTAAGTGTGTAAAATAAGCATGAAGTATGAGGACAGATCGATCTGGGAGAAGGAGAGATCGATCTGGTGAGTTAAAAATGACGAGGAAGGAGGAATTTGAGGAACAGACCGATCTCCAATGGAAGAGATCGATCTCCAAATGATTCTGTTTGAGAAAGGATCGATCTCATGAGGAAGAGATCGATCTCCAAATGATTCTGTTTGGGAGAAGATCGATCTCCTTAGGAGCAGATCGATCTCATAAAGCCATAAAGAGATCGATCTCACCCCTCGACAGATCGATCTCCTAGGCATAAAATTACCCAGATCGTCCACAAAATTCAAACGCAGATCGATCTCACCCCTCGACAGATCGATCTCCTACCTCCAGTCTATATAAAGAACCCGTGTTTTTCTCCTGCAAACTCACTTTCTCTCTCTTCCAAACCCATTTCCACCGAAAACCTAGCTTTCTCACTTATCCAAATCCCCCATTTTCGGCCGAATCAGCTGTTGTGGCAAGAAGGAAAGTTGTTCCTCATCAAAGGGAGAACAACATACTTGGAAATCGAAAGACGGATCGAATCGAGGCAAGAGATAAGCGTCTCACAAGCTTTGGGTAATTTCTAAACCTCGATCTTGATATTTGAGATGATTTTGACGATATTGGTGGTTGTCATTGCGTTGAAATAGTTGAGAAATGATTAGGGATTGATGAAATTGCAATGTAGTTAGAGTAATGTAGATATTTGGTAATTTTGGTAATTTTGAGAATTTGTGCTATAAATGGAAATATAGACAATGTGGTGAATTAGCATAGATAATTGGTATTAGAAATGTGGAACGTCGAGATGTTGTGAATGAGGTTGTAGTTTAGGGTAGAGTTATGAGAATAGAGAGATTTAAGGAGTTATGAGCAATTATGCTCGATTTTGAGAATTGAGGTTTATGTGATAATTGAGTATTGGTGTTTTAACATCGTTTGGACAGCTCGGGAGTTCCAGAGTGGAATGCGAGGCTAGTCCGTGATACGGGGGAAACGATTGCACTATACGAGGTGCAAAGAGGTAAGGGAAATCTAAACCATTTGTGTATGTGAATTGTAAACTATTTTAGCATGAATTGTGGTTTATAAAACAAGCATGTTAGGTTTTGTGTTGAGATTAAATTGCACACGATTTTTATAGGTGGTTCGAGCCCAATGTTTTTATGAGTTTATAACTGGGCTCTACTTTAAGGCAATATTGAGATTTGAGAAATGTGTGCGTGTGCTTTGCCGGTTGGAACTCGGTTTTATTACATTTTGTGTTGAGTACAAAACGATTTTCAAATGGGTTTTATGAGAGAAAAACCATTACGAGTTCTACGTGAAGGCAAACCAGTCTTATGTGATAAGACTTAGGTGTGTAGTTGTGAGTACACACCGGGCATTGCTCTGGTAGCATGTAAGCCCGATTTCTTCTCCGTTCTGGTAACGTGAGAACAACCCATTCAGTGGCTGTGCCACGTTATACCCCATTGGTGGCTGTGCCACGTTGAGAAACCCCATTGGTGGCTGTGCCACGTTATACCCCATTGGTGGCTGTGCCACGTTGAGAAACCCCATTGGTGGTTGTGCCACGTTATACCCCATTGGTGGCTGTGCCACGTTGAGAAACCCCATTGGTGGCTGTGCCACGTTATACCCCATTGGTGGCTGTGCCACGTTGAGAAACCCTATTCTGTGGCTATGCCACGCGAGAAATTAAATCAATGGCTTTGCCACGTGTGTTTTGTGGCTATGCCACGCGAGAAATTAAATCAGTGGCTTTGCCACGTGTGTTTTGTGGCTATGCCACGCGAGAAATTAAATCAGTGGCTATGCCACGTGTGTTTAGTGGCTGTGCCACGTGTATTATTTTTACTGTGATTTTATCACGTTATTTGAGAAAGCGTTCAACGCGTTATTTTCACATGCTTTGTTAATGCTCTAGAGTGAGCCTTTTTACTTCATGTTTTTACATGATTTGAGATATGAGAATATCGTTTTGAGTACTTTCATGCTATGGTTTTCAAATGAGTTTCACATACAAATAAACCTTTTGTGATGTGCATTTTGGTTTATGAAATGAGTTCCTTACCCCCCTTACTGAGCGATTTAGAGGCTCACCCTGTTTTCCTTTCCCCCCAGAGTTCTTCAAGTGAAAAAGGATCTCCCTGCGACGTACGGAGTAGTGGCTAGTGGAGGATTCGAGCTCCAGGCCATATAAATTGTATCTTGAGGTATATTTTATCTTTTCATGTACCCAGACTATTATTGTAATTGCAGACACTTGATGTGTATCATTGTATGGGATGTATTAGGATTAATTAACTTGAGATGGATTAATGTATTTGATATGATATATAAATTCTAGTGATGAGATCCTGAGGAATGATAATTATAATGATGTATGACACTGCACAGGAATGCACCTTTAATTATGAATTAACGAGTAAAAAGTTTTAAATTAGCCCTATTTTCCGCATTTTCGGGGCGTGACACACGGAACTTCAGATCTTATCTTGAAAAAGCTCCATCCACAAGGCAAGGCATGTGACTTTAAATTTTTTCTGGAAAAAAACCCCTTCCACAAAGAAATGCATGGGACTTTAAGTTTTATCTCAAAAAGGCTCATTCCACAAAGAAAGGCATGAGACTTTAAATCTTCTCTTGGAAAACCTCTTTTTTCGCAAGGAAAGGCATGGGACTTGAATTCTTCTCTCGTAAATCATCCAATTATCCCTTAAGGTCTTAAAAAATTTGCCTATAGGTCTTACAATTAATGGTACCTGAAGGATTTAAGAAATCTTGCCTGAAGGCCTTATAGATTATACTTGGAGGTTTAGAAAAACTAATAATTCTATGAAAATATAATTATTTGTGCTTAATTTGCTAATTAATTATTTAAATCCCCAATTTATTTTGTTAATTATCTCCTTTATTTAATTAAAATTCTTTAATGTGCAGGTAAATTAAATCCAGATGAAACTCAATTGTTTCAGTAAAAAATGGGTTGAAAACGGGCTAAAGGAGACTGGACCACTTCCAATTTGTAGACCGAGTCACCAGTCATCTGGACACGTGGGATGCCAAGTGTTAATATTTTATTCACTCCGAAACGATAAGATCGACGGACACCGTGCTAACCTTTTCGAAGACAAATGTCGGGTCACATCACACAGCCAACTGGACAACCGACAAATGACGTGGAAATATCTACTCTGCAGCAAATAAAATGAAGACAAATGGCCAAACAATGCCAACTCATCTAGGATGGAAAATTATCATTGTACCCCTAAGTGTGTGTATAAATAAGACATGAAAGCAATTAAAAAAAAAAACTAAAGAGTGTTAGTGTAAAACTAGTTAAGGTAGCAAAGGAAAAATAGTCTTAGATTTTTTTGCTTTCCCGATTAGGTTTTTTTTAGCCATCATTTTATTCCATTTTCCATGGTTACTGTTCATACAATTTCTATGTTGATGAAAAGCTTTTGTTTATTTCTAGTTCTTGGATATTTTCACATGAATAAAGAGTAACTATTTTCCATTTCTCTTATTCTCGTCATTGTATAAGTTCCATTTCTTTGTTCTTATGCAAGGGTTTTTATGAAAAGCTGATATGTTTTTATAGTTTCTAATCTCGGGTTACTTAGTAAGTTAGTTTTATTCTTTTGATTTTTTATAGTTATTCGGGTTAGTGGGTTCTAGGTACAACCGAAAGGCATGAAGAAGCAGTAGATTTAGATGTGTTGGCTGCTGAAGCTGGGTAGTTTATTACTGTTCGGGTTCAAGTTATAGCAAAGCTGAACGGTGCAGAATTGCCACTGATTCCAGTTCCAGGAACGATGCGGGTGGCAAGGAGACCAAACCCATCTGATTTTCTTCCAGATTTCATTTTTTGCTTCATGTGTTTTTGCTTCCTTTTGCATTTTATATTTATTCTTTTGTTCTAGTATTTCTTTAAATCATCATTTCTCCTCTGTTCTCCCCTGTTCTATGTTTTCATTCACTGTTTACCTTCCTTTTCTGGTTAAAGGAGTTGCTGCTTATGTGTGACCGACTGCAGTGATCAGCATCTACTGGGCAGAAAGATGACCGGTTGCTGTACGTGCTGATTATGGCAGCTGAAGCAAGGAAGATTGGAGAGGTAACTTCAATACATGGGTGCTGCATTATTTTAACATGTTGAAGAAGTGCAGAGTTGGTATCTGCGGGGATGTTGCAAGCGGTGCTGAATCCGCCTGTATTGTGGTGTAATATTGCTGATCGGGTATTCAGCTGCTGTTACTGGAATTGATGAAGAAGTTGCAGCATTGCAGTGCAGTACAGGAGCCGGATAATACAGGTTGCAGAAGCCACAGACAGCACCCATACCTGGACATAGAGAAGAAGCAGGAGCAAGACGTGTGCGGGAGCATGTTTGGCCAAAAAATGAAGCTTGTAGCAGTTGGTAACATGCTGTGTTGAGTTGCAAGGAAGGATGCTGTACACGGAACCGAGGCAGAGTCGGTGGAAGTTCCAGAGCAGGAGCTGGATAATACCTGCAGATATGGAAATGAAAACGGGGCATGTACAATACTATTTCTACACGGGACCAAGGCAGTTGGCAAATTCAATCAAGGCCACGTTTGGCCCTTAGAATTAACCCAAATTACTGTATGCTTTTTTATGTTTCGGTTAATGGTGTTTTTACTTTTTAATGTTTGTTAGTTTAGGTATACATTAATAGCATAATAGTTTAATTTTCTTAGTTTATTAGTTTAAGGTTTAGTTTAATTTTATTAGTATCTAATTTGTGACTATATTAGGATTTAGGAATTAGATGTTGCATTTAGGATTAAATTAGAGGACTATTATTTTATTTTATGCATTTTTAAGTTTTCATTTTAAATTGAAAAACCCAAAAATATCTTTCGTGCATTAATTAAATTTTGTTTTAGTGTTAGTAAATTAGTTAAAGTTAGATTTAATTTAGGATTATTTTATAGGTAATTATTTTCTTAGTTTGATGTAAGAATTTCTTTAGGATTAATTGAAGTTTTATTTTATTAGATTTTAGGTTAGCTTGATTTGCATTTTTATTAAGTAGTTTAATTACATGCATATTTTATTTTAAATTTGTTTAATTTTAGCTTAATTAATTTGTGTCTTTATTTTCATATTTGCATTCTAGTTTAATTGCATTTTAGTTAATTAAGTTTAACTGTTTTAATTTTCTATTGTAGGTTGTTGTTCTTAATTACTCGAAACTCTGTAAGTAAATTTTAGCTCGGTTTTATTGTCTTTAGTTTATAGTTTTTATTATTTACAATATCTCTAGCCTTGTAGATCACCCACAATAACTCATAATTTGCTAGGATATACTTAGGGTCAGATTAAACGGTAGTTAATTAGACTAATTACTTCTCTGTGGGACGATAATTCGAGACTCAAATCCCATTATTACTTGTACGACCCATGCACTTGCAGATAATACGTTTAGTTCGTATCAAGTTTTTGGCGTCGTTGCCGGGGAAGATAATTAGCCAGTAATTAATATCGGTGAAATTATGCTTAGGTATAATTCTAGCTTGTAAATATTTAGGTTATAAATATTTAGAGCCTTAGTTTAGGTTAGTTAAATTTTCTCCTTCCTAAAAAAAATAATAATAATAATAAATTAATTTTTAAAAGGACTTTGTGATATTTGCATGCGTAGAACCAGGAGTTATGATTGCTTTCCTTTAGATCCTGAAATTGAATGAACTCTTAAAAAAATTCGAAAGGATTCTAGGAAATTAATAGCTCCGCTGCAAAACACCATGGCCGAAAATAGAGAAATTAGGACCGTAGGAGATTATGCAGTACCGACTATTGGAGGGTATTATACTGGCATTAGGCCACCAGCTGTCCCGGCAAATCATTTTGAAATTAAACCTTCAATCCTTCAGATGATCCAGACTTCACTACAGTTCAGTGGGCTTCCGCATGACGACCCACATGCTCACCTCGGACAATTTCTGGACCTGTGCAACACATTCAAGCACAATGGATTATCTGATGATGCGCTTAGGCTTAGATTATTTCCCTTCTTGCTTAGGGATAGGGCGTGACACTGGTTAACCTCCTTACCTCCAGGATCCATTTCTACATGGGACGAGTTAGCCTATCAATTTCTAACTAAATTTTTCCCTCCCTCTAAAATGGCCAAACTCCGTAGTGACATATCTTCCTTTACCCAATTCGATTCTGAATCTCTTTACAAAGCTTGGGAACGATATAAGGAGCTTCTTAGGAAGTGCCCTTATCATGGCCTACCTTTGTGGCTATAAGTCCAGACTTTCTACAACGGACTTACGAGCCAAAATAGGACCATCGTTGATGCTGCTGCGGGTGGAGCTTTAATGTGCAAAACGGAGGAGGAAGCTTACGGTCTCTTAGACAAGATGGTTACTAACAACTATCAATAGTCTTCGGAGAGGCAACTGCCTAAGAAGTCGAGGGGTATCTATGAGGTCGACACGCTGTCTACCTTGACCTCTCAAATAGCTAACCTTACGAAAAAGGTAGAATCGCTCAATACCCAACATAACTCTTCTACCAGTCCTAACATTGTGTATTCTGTTCAAAGTCCTTTTCTTTCTTGTGATCTGTGTAGTGGTACACACTCTGTAGATAGGTGTCCGCTTAACTTAGAATCGATTCAGTACGTTGCCCCATCTCAGAAGCAACAGAACAACCCATTTTCAAACACCTATAATCCAGGGTAGAGGAACCATCCTAACTTTTCTTGGAACCAAAACCAAGGGCAATCTTCTAATTCTAAACCTGCAGGACCCCTTTATTTTCAAGCTCCACCGGTTCAAGTATCACCACAACATCAATTTCCACACCATCCACCACATCAGTCATATCCACATCACCCACCTAATCACTCTCATCCACCTCACTTTCATCAACCACCACCACCTCAACCCCAACACTTACCAGCAGCTGAAAAGAAGCCTTCGCTTGAGGAAATGTTCACAACGATCCTGTAAAATCAAGCAGTTTCAATTAAAAACCTAGAGGTTCAGGTGGAATCCTCCAGCATTAGAGCTCAAACCTTTACCCTCACACCTTAAGTATGCTTACTTAGGTGAATCCTCCACTCGACCGGTAATAGTTTTTGCTGCTCTCTCAAGTGATCAGGAAGAGAAATTATTACAAGTTTTAAGAGAGCATCAGAAGGCTATAGGTTGGTCTATCTCTGATCTTAAGGGTATTAATCCCTCTATCTGTATGCATAAGATACTACTGGAGGAAGGGTATAGGTCATCCATAGAGCACCAGCATTGATTGAACCATGTAATGAAAGAAGTTGTAAAGAAAGAGATCATTAAGTGGTTAGATGCAAAGATCATCTATCTCATTTCTGACTGTTCCTGGGTGAGTCCAGTACAATGTGTCCCTAAGAAGGGAGAGATGACAGTGATCGAGAATGAAAATAATGAGCTCATCCCCACTAAGACTGTCACTGGTTGGCGAGTATGCATGGACTATAGGAAACTCAACAAAGCCACCAGGAAAGACCACTTCCCTTTACCCTTCATTGACCAAATGTTAGATCGATTAGCTAGTCACGAATTTTATTGCTTGCTGGACGGATACTCTGGGTACAATCAGATAGCTATAGCCCCAGAAGACCAAGAAAAGACTACCTTCATCTGTCCCTATGGGACCTTTGCTTTTAGAAGAATGCCTTTTGGCATATGTAATGCACCTGCTACATTCAAACATTGCATGATGGCCATATTTCATGATATGGTGGAGGATTTTCTTGAGGTTTTCATGGATGATTTCTCAGTATTTGGGGATAGCTTCGATTTATGTCTGCATAATTTGGCATTAGTACTAAAGAGGTGTGAATAAACAAATTTAGTGCTTAATTGAGAGAAATGCCACTTTATGGTGAAAGAAGGTATAGTGCTTGGGCACAAAATCTCTGCTAGGGGGATAGAAGTGGATAAAACTAAGGTGGAAATTATTGAGAAGTTACCTCCCCCTATCTCTGTTAAAGGAATCAGAAGTTTCCTGGGCCATGCAGGATTTTACAAAAGGTTCATTAAGGATTTTTCTCAGATATCTAAGCCTTTATGTAATCTCCTGGAAAAAGACACTACATTTTGCTTTGATGAATAATGCTTAGGAGCATTTAAGACTTTGAAGAAAAAATTATTTATAGCCCCTGTAATCATAGCTCTAGATTGGAGTTTACCCTTTGAGCTTATGTGTGATGCAAGTGATTATGCTGTTGGGGTTGTACTAGGACAAAGAAAAGAAAGAGTCTTTTATGCTATCTACTATGCAAGCAAAACTCTGAATGAGGCCCAGTTGAACTATGCTACTACCGAGAAGGAGTTGTTAGCTGTAGTATTTGCTTTTGATAAGTTTCGCTCCTATCTCATTGGTACTAAGGTAATAGTTTATACTGATCATGCTGCCATTAAGTACTTAGTCTCCAAGAAGGATGCAAAGCCTCAACTGATTAGATAGATCCTCTTACTACAGGAGTTTGACTTGGAGATTAGGGATAGGAAAGGAACGAAGAATCAGGTTGCTAACCATCTATCTAGATTGGAGAGTGGACTCAAAGAAGATGGTATAACTATTAATGAGTCCTTTCCTGATGAGCAGTTATTTACTTTTGGGCATTCCAAATTACCCTGGTACGCTGATTTTGTGAAATACCTGGTGAGCAATGTGATGCCACCTGATTTGACTGCCCAGTAAAAGAAAAAGTTTTTGAGTGATGTTAAGTATTATGTTTGGGATGAACCCTTCCTGTACAAATAATGTAAAGACCAGATTTTAAGGAGGTATGTCCCTATGGAAGAAGTAGAAGATATACTTAGACATTGCCATTCTTTTGATTATGGAGAGCACTTTGGAGGAGAAAGGACAGCTGTCAAGGTTTTGCAATCTCGATATTACTGGCCCACGTTGTTTAAGGATGCCCACTACTTTGTATTGAAATGTGATAGATGTTAGAGGGTAGGTAATATTTCCAAATGAAATGAGATGCCTCTGACTAATATTTTAGAAGTAGAGCTCTTTGATGTGTGGGGAATTGACTTCATGGGACCTTTTGTTCCATCATATGGCAATCTCTATATTCTAGTGGCTATAGACTATGTGTTGAAATGGGTTGAAGCAATGGCTTTACCGACTAATGATACTAAGGTGGTGATAAGGTTTTTGAAGAAGAATATTTTCATAAGATTTGGCACACCTAGGGCTATCATTAGTGATGGAGGATCCCACTTTTGCAATCGAAGTTTTGACGGGCTTTTAAAGAAATATGGGGTCAAACATAAGGTAGCCACTGCTTATCACCCACAGACGAGTGGCTAAGTAGAGTTGTCCAATAAGGAAATTAAGGGGATATTGGAGAAAACAATGAAACCTAAGTAGGAAGGACTGGTCCATTAGGTTAGATGATGCACTTTGGGCTTATAGGACAGCCTTCAAAACACCTTTAGGAATGTCCCCTTATCAGCTTGTTTATGGTAAGGCCTGTCATTTATGGAGCTTGAGCACAAGGCCTATTGGGCCCTTAAAAACCTAAATTTCAATTTAGATGCAGCAGGAGAGAAGAGGCTGCTACAGCTCAATCAGTTAAATGAGTTCAGGTTGCAGGCTTATGAGAATGCCAAGCTCTACAAGGAAAAAACTAAGCGATGGCATCATAGAAAAATCAAGGAGAGACACTTTGAGCCAGGCCAACAAGTTCTGTTATTTAATTCACGGTTGAAGTTGTTTCCAGGAAAACTTAAGTCTAGATGGTCAGCACCCTTTACCATTACACGAGTATTCCCTCATGGAGCTATTGAAATTATGGATGAGACTTTGAATAAACCCTTTAAGGTTAATGGGGGCAGACTGAAACATTATTTCGGGGGAGGATTTGATCGTCAGCATTCTGTGACCACTTTAGCTGACCCTCCTACTTCTAATCCTGCTACTTAGCTTCATTTTTCTTTGCACTTTTTGTACAGTTCTTTTCTCTTTTCTGCTGTTTCTTCTTTATTTATTTTGCAGGTTGCTTTTACAGCATTACGTTTTCAATCAAGCTTCAATTGTTCATCATCATCAGATAGGAGAGTACTATGTCTTATATTATATGCACACTGAGGATATTGTGCACTTTAAGTTTGGAGGAGGAGATATCACTTGAGCAATTTTGGGAAAAATTGAAAAAAATTTCAAAATTTTTTAAAAAAATCTGAGAAAGAATTTTCAAATTTTTTTTCAAAAATATGAGCTTAAATTATTTGATTTTGGGATGATTTAGTGCTTAGCATGTAGTTTTCCCATATTCCAATGATATGACCCCATGATTTAGTCTGACTTTAATTGAATAAAAAGCATGATTATAAGAAAAGCATGAAGTTGAATTGTTGAATTTATCTTAATTCTGATTGTGATTGCCTCATCTTATGCACATGTCATGTCATGAATCAGTATATTTAATTAGAGAAAGCTTATGTGTACATAGGATTGCATTTGTTCAGTTGATTTTATGCATCATATTCTAGAATTTGTTTGATCTGATCTCAAGGTGAAATATTAGATTACACTTAACTGGGGAGATGATTTAGGCCATCTTTGGATCGTTTGAGCCTTTCTAGCCATCCTTGTACATATTCTACCCCTAGTCACCCATCTGGGCCAATTAAGCTGTTCTCTGTAAATACACCTGCAATTTTTTTTCGTAGCTTAAATACTTTGTTCCTATCCCTTACCTCGAAAGCATGAAAAGTCATTGGGATATATTGTGAGCTACGTACATATGGGTATTAAGTGATAGTGAAGGAGTATATATAAAAAAAATGATGAAAAAGAAAGAAAAAGAAAACAAGAAAGAAGAAAAATACAAAAATAGAATAAAAAGTTTAGTAAAATAAATAAGTTTGAGGGAAATAAATTTGAGCTCTTACATAAAGATCCTAGAAGTAATGCTTGTTAAGGGGTAATTAAACCTAAATCGACTTTATTATACCTTAGCCCCATCCTTACATTACAAGCTTAATGAAATCCTATTGATCTTTGGTTAAGTGTGACTACATTAGTGGAGAGATAAGTGAAAAAAAAAACTTATGGGAATAATCACATGTCATTGACTTTGCATTCACTGTGATTGCATAATCTGATCCGGATAATGTACTGTGATGTGGCTTTGACAGTTTCACACACTCACGAGGAGTCCAATTTGGGTTAGGACTTATGATTGAATGATTCTAAATGTTGGACTTGTAATTGTGAATCTTTGAGATCATAGTCTGTATTTTTTCTTTGAAGATAATATTGGGGAAATTATTATGTTGGTACTTGTCATTCCTGTATGAATTTTGTTTTGCTTGAGGATAAGCAAAAGCTCAAGTTTAGGGGTGTGATAATTCTATGAATATAGAATTATTTGTGCTTAATTTCCTAATTAATTATTTAAATCCCCAATTTATTTTTTTAATTATCCCCTTTATTTAAGTAAAATTCTTTAATGTGCAGTAAATTAAATCCAGATGAAACTCAGTCGTTTCAGTCAAAAATGGGTTGAAAACGGGCTAAAGGAGACTGGACCACTTTCAATTTGCAGACTGAGTCACCAGTCGTCTGGACACGTGGGATGCCGGGTGTTAATATTTTATTCGCTCCGAAACGATAAGATCGACGGACACTGTGCTAACATTCTGGAAGACAAACGCCGGGCCACATCACACAGCCAACTGGACAACCGACAAGTGACGTTGAAATATATACTTTGTAGCAAATAAAATGAAGACAAGTGGCCAAACAATACCAACTCATCTAGGATGAAAAATTACCATTGTACCCCTAAGTGTGTGTATAAATAAGACATGAAAGCAATTGAAAAAAAAAAAAACTAAGGAGTGTTAGTGTAAAACTAGTTAAGGTAGCATAGGAAAAATAGTCTTAGATTTTTTTGCTTTCCAGATTAGGTTTTTTTTTAGCCATCATTTTATTCTATTTTCCATAGTTACTGTTCATACAATTTTTATGTTGATGAAAAGCTTTTGTTTATTTCTAGTTCTTGGATATTTACACATGAATGAAGAGTAACTATTTTCCATTTCTCTTCTTCTCGGCATTGCATAAGTTCCATTTCTTTGTTCTTATGCAGGGGTTCTTATGAAAAACTGATATGTTTTTATAGTTGTTAATCTCGGGTTGCTTAGTAAGTTAGTTTTATTCCTTTGATTTTCTATAGTTATTCGGGTTAGTGGGTTCTTGGTACAACTAAAAGGCATGAAGAAGCAGTAGATTTAGATGTGTTGGCTGCTGAAGCTGGGTAGTTTATTACTGTTCGGGTTCACCAAAGCTGAACAGGGCAGAATTGCCACTGATTCCAATGCCAGTAACAACGCGAGTGGCAAGAAGACTGAACCTATCTGATTTTCTTCCAGATTTCATTTTGTGCTTCATGTGTTTTTGCTTCCTTTTGCATTTTATATTTATTCTTTTGTTCAAGTATTTCTTCAAATCATCATTTCTCCTCTGTTCTCCCCTACTCTATGTTTTCATTCACTGTTTACCTTCCTTTTCTGGTTGAAGGAGTTGCTGCTTATGTGTGACCGACTGCAGTGATCAGCATCTACTGGGCATAAAGATGGTTGGTTGCTGTACGTGCTGATTATGGCAGCTAAAGCAAGGAAGATTGGAGAGGTAACTTCAGTGCATGGGTGCTGCATTATTGTAACGTGTTGAAGAAGTGTAGAGTTGGTATCTGCTGGGATGTTGCAAGTGGTGCTGAATCCGCCTGTATTGCGGTGTAATATTGCTGATCGGGTATTTAGCTGTTGTTATTGGAATTGATGAAGAAGTTGCAGCATTGCAGCGCAGTACAGGAGCCGGATAACACCGGATGTAGAAGCCACGGACAGCACCCATACCTGGACATGGAGAACAAGCAGGAGAAAGACGTGTGCGGGAGCAGGTCTGGCCAGAAAATGAAGCTTGTAGCAATTGGTAACGTGCTGTGTTGAGTTGCAAGGAAGGATGCTGTACACGGAACCGAGGCAGAGTCGGTGGAAGTTGTAGAGCAGAAGCTGGATAACCTGTAGATATGGAAATGAAAATGGGGCATGTACAGTACCATTTCTACACGGGACCAAGGCAGCTGGGAAATTCAATCAAGGCCACATTTGGCCCTTAGAATTAACCCAAATTATTGTATGCTTTTTTATTGTTTTGATTAATGGTGTTTTTACTTTTTAATGTTTGTTAGTTTAGGTATACATTAAATAGCATAATAATTTAATTTTGTAAGTTTATTTGTTTAAGGTTTAGTTTAATTTTATTAGTATATAATTTGTGACTATATTAGGATTTAAGAATTAGATGTTAGATTTATGATTAAATTAGAGGACTATTATTTTATTTTATGCATTTTTAAGTTTTCATTTTAAATTGAAAAATCCAAAAATATCTTTCATGCATTAATTAAATTTTGTTTTAGTGTTAGTAAATTAGTTAAGGTTAGATTTAAAGGATTATTTTATAGGTAATTATTTTCTTAGTTTGATGTAAGAATTTCTTTAGGATTAATTGAAGTTTTATTTTATTAGATTTTAGATTAGCTTGATTTGTATTTTTATTAAGTAGTTTAATTGCATGCGTATTTTATTTTAAGTTTGTTTAATTTTAGTTTAATTAATTTGTGTCTTTATTTTCATATTTGCATTCTAGTTTAATTGCATTTTAGTTAATTAATTTTAACTGTTTTAATTTTCTTTTGTAGGTTGTTGTTCTTAATTACTCGAAACTCTGTAAGTAAATTTTAGCCGGTTTTATTGTCTTTAGTTCATAGTTTTTATTATTTACAATATCTCTAGCCTTGTAGATCACCCACAATAACTTATAATTTGCTAGGATATACTTAGAATCAGATTAACCGGTAGTTAATTATGCTAATTACTTCTCTGTGGGACGATAATTCGGAACTCAAATCTCATTAATACTTGTACAACCTGTGCACTTACGGATAATACGTTTAGTTCGTATCAAAAACTCACATGAAAATATACCTTGAGGTTTTAAAAACATCATATGAAAAATAGAATAGAGTCAGAGATTTTGATAATATATCTTATACCTTGATGTATTTCTTTTCAAACTTCACTTTTCTCTTTCTTTTTCAAATTGTACTAAAAAGGCTTTTGAAATTTTACATGAAGACTTTCGATCTCATCTCATCATTTTCAATCCTATCTATTTTAATCTTCTCTGCATCCATTTTAAAAACCTCATCATTCCAATCTCATCTTCTTTAATCTTATCATTTCTAATCTCATTATCTGATAGTTTTGTCAATCAAATGTAAACTTTTTGTCTTTGAAAAATATCAATTTCATCTTTTATTCCTTTTTATTTTAGTTTATTATAGTCATTTTTTTTTTCAATCTCTTCATTTTGTTCCTATTTCATCTTTTAAAAAAAAAAAACTTCATTCGCTTTCTCATCACATCTTTTCAATCTTTCCTCATTTTTTTGGTCTCATCATATCATTTCGATCGCCTCTTTCTTTGTCTTATTTGAATCATATCTTTTCAATTTCCTCCTTTCTTCCAAACTCTTTTGGAAACTTTTTATTTTCCTTTGAATAAAATCAACTTTAGAATTTTAGGGTTTAAACTTCCGTCATCTTTTATGCAATGAATGCCATAAATGTCAAGAATGCCATCTATGCCATGAATGTCATGAATTCTATGAATGCTATAAGTGTAATGCAAATGTCACACAATCCCTTACCAAACTATATTCTTTTATCATATTTCTCTATTCAACCTCTTGTCATCATTAATTTAGTCTTCTCCTTACCCTAAAAACACTTTTGTATCAATCTGAAAATTACTTGTCTTTCATCCATCTCCATAAAACATGTCTTCACATAACAATTGCCTCGGAAAGGTTATCAGAATTCTTTAGCCCTTTTCACATCTTCATAAATACTCATGTTCTCATCATAATTTTATCACCATAGCAAATTACCCCACATAATTATTTCTAAGATAAAACTTTTAACATTTAGATTTCTCAACAATTAGCGATTACTACTCAAAACGAATTGGGTAGATTATTGCTTGGTCTTTCCAAATGAATGAAAAAGTTTAACATATTAAAAAAGTTTGGCATTGAGAACATCTTACCATCTGATACAAAAATAAAAAATAAAAAATAAAAAATCAATGTCATAATATTTAGGCTCACATATGAAATACGTTTTCTTGAATTTCTCAAAAATCAAAACTCTTTTGCAAAAATAGTTTTTCTTAGAATCGAATCCATTTGATACTTATTTAACTTTTGATATCTTCCATTTCAATAAATGTCAAGATTAATTATGATAGGCTCAAAACAAAAAGGGTTCAAACCTAGAAACAAATTTTCAAATGGGCATTCTTTTAGGCTTTTCAAAGAGTTACGACTGAAACAATCATTCCTTTGGTTTTTTTTTTCTTTGTTGTTGTTGCCTCTAATAATCATACATAAGCCTTGAGTTATTCCAGAAGAGTTCCATTCTTGCTTTAGACTGCCTTTTTCTAGCTTTTCGCCTAACTAAGAGCTTCTCTTTTTCTTTTAATTGATTATTCTACCGTGCATGTGAAAATTCAAATTTCATTCAAAACAAAGGATAAAGGAGAAGCAAATAAGGACTGAGTGGATCCCCTTGCTTCAAGCCTCTTCTCGGACCAAAAATGGAGTAAGCACCCATTGATGAGAACCAAATATGAAACGGTTGTGACACATTGCATAATGAGGTTCACCCACCTTTCATCAAATCCCAGCTTCAATATCTCTTACTTTAAGAAACACCATTCCAGTTTGTCATAAGCCTTCGAGGTATCGAATTTCAATGCAAAATGGCCTTTCCTCCCTCGTGTTCTGCCTTTCATGGAATGCAAGAGTTCGTAAGCAACCGACACATTATTTGTAATGAGTCTACCCGAAATGAATGCACTCTGAAATGGATTAAAGCACGTTGGTAGAACATAGCACCTTGGGAATGAGCTTGTACAAAACATTACACAAAGATTATAGGATGAAACTATGTAATCGATTTTGGTTCTCTCACTTTGGGCACCAAACATATATGGGTATCATTAATTTCATATAAAAAGCATATTCGATTCAAGCAGTCAATGCAGTATTGTACTACACCATCACTAATGAGATTCCAAAACTGTTGGTAAAACATTGCCGACATCCCATCTGGGTTTGGAGATTTGCTTGGTTGCGTCTAACGCAAAGCTACTTCAATTTCATCTCGTGTGAACTCTTTTAGCAAAAAAGAATTCATTGAAAGAGTAACTTTAGTATCCACCGCTTCTAGAAGATCCTCATAATTACATGGCAAAGTGGACTGGAACAGAGCTTTGAAATAACCCGTTACCATACTGGAAAATTCATCAAAAGACTCACACCAATGACCATCAGTAGCCACCAATCCCTTGATGGAATTGCATTTCTTTTGCCTTGTTGCTTGAGAGTGGAAGAACTGTGTGTTTTGGTCGCCTTCTCGCAACTATGCGCGACCTTTGATGCCAGTACTGCTCATCCTGCTATAACAACTTGTTTATTTCTGCTTTAATATGAAACTTATGTTGCAGCACCGTATCAGTTTGTGTTTGCAACTATATAACAGATGTACCAGCTAGCTCAGCTAACTCTGCTGATGAACACTCAGAACACTCTGTCAACCTTGATGCTTCTTTTGTTGCGATTCCAGACTCTTCTTCTGTTAAGCCCTTGAAGACTGCAGCAGAAAATTAGCTAGAAACTGTTACTAATTCCTTGTAATTAGCTAGTAGTTAGTTGATAATTTTTCTAGTCAGTTAGCTTTGTCAGATGAGCAGAGCTCGCTATAAAAACTCAACTCATGTATCCTGCAAATGACGTTTTTTTGTAGAAATAAAATTTTCTGCATTCTTTAAATTTCAATATGGTACCAGAGCTGACAAAATTGCCCCACAAATTCTTCCATTTTCTTTTATTTTCTTCTTAGCCAAACACTCTTCCATTTTTAGCTAAGTTTTCTTTCATGGCGAAATAACAGACACAAACACAGACGCAAACACAGGCTGATGATTCTTCAAATCCTCTTTATCTACATGCTAATGAAAATCCAAGCTTAGTCTTGGTTGCACCAGTTTTAGATGGTTCTAATTATCATTCATGGAGCCGGTCCGTTCGTCTAGCTCTTCTTTCCAAGAATAAGCTTGGCTTCGTCGATGGCAGCATCCCTGTACCAGATAAAACTGCATCCACTTTCTCAACTTGGCAACGTTGCAATAATATGGTGCTTTCATGGCTAATACACTCTGTCAGTCCCTCAATAGCACAGAGCGTCATTTGGCTTGATACAGCCAGAGATATTTGGCTCGATCTCAGAGATTGGTTTGACAGGGAGATTCCATTCGCATCTTAGATCTGCAAGATGAGATTCAAAATTTCCTGCAAAAGTAACTTAGTGTTACTGCTTACTTCACACACTTGAAGATTCTTTGGGACGAATTAGCCAAACTTACGACCTATTCCTGTTTGCGTTTGCTCTCCTCAATGTTCCTGTGATGCATTCAAAACTATGAGGAAATACTTGCAGAATGATCATGTCAGTAAGTTCTTCCGAGGACTCAATGACAATTTCACTGCAATTCGTTCTCAGATCTTACTATTGGATCCGCTTCCACCGCTCAACAAGGTATTTTCTATGGTTGTACAGCAGGAGAGACAAAATAATGTGATGTCAGCACCTCAGGGAATCGGATCTAATATCTTCAATGTTAAGAATGTTGGATCTACTAATTCACAGTCCACTGGTTTCAAGAGACAGAGTTTTCAAAACTCTAGGTGACCTGTTTGTACTTATTGTGGCTTCAATGGTCACACTGTTGACAAGTGTTATCGCAAACACGGTTTTCCTCCAGGATACAAGTCAAAATCCAGAAACGCAGCTATGGTTAATCATGTTGAAGCTGCGGCTACTGATGCCACTTCTCTTACACAAGCAAGCAGTAGTACTAAAGTAATATCTTCACCACAGCTTACAGTGAACCAGTATCAACAACTTTTAGCATTGCTTAAAGAAGCTGAACCAGTATCTTCTCCAGTAGATCACACTAAACCCATAAATGCAACTTTTACATCACTGACCAATCCTGTAGGTAACTATATTGCTAGTTGCTCCATAGACAAAACTATGCATTTTGACATTTGGATTTTTTTATAGTGGTGCCACTGATCATATTACTTGCTCTTTAGATACTTTTGAATCATACATAACCATAGAAAATGCATTTGTTAAACTGCCCAATGGTTCCCATATTTCAGTCACTCATATTGGTAAAGTTAGGCTTTCTTCTACTCTAGTACTCGTTGATGTTCTTTTTGTGCCAACTTTTCGTTTCAACTTAATCTCTATCCAACCACTAACCAAGAATCTTCACTATGTTGTTTCTTTCGATCCTGAACTTTGTGTGGTGCAGGACCAGAAGAGCATGAAGATGATTGGTTTGGGTAAGCAAGTGCAAGGTTTATACCAATTTATCAAGCAAATATCGAGTGGCAGTGCTACTTCTCAACCTCCTGTTTTTACTTCAGTTTTTCCTTATGTGAATTCTTTACAATCTAAGGACTTTGATTTGTGGCATTTTCGTTTAGGTCACACCTCCCATTCTAGAATAAAGATGTTGCAAAACATAGACTCATCAATCCAAAGTGAAGAAAATTTAGTTTGTGAAGTTTGTCATTTTGCCAAACAAAAACGAAATCCATTTCCTATTCGCTTTTTTGTTAGTACACATATTTTTTATCTTGTCCATATGGATATTTGGGGTCTATATCATGTTGCTTCACATTATGGTCACCTTATTTTTTAACTATTGTAGATGATTTTACTAGAGCAACTTGGATTCATCTTATGAAGAATAAGTCAGAAGCTAGGAGTCATGTTCAACACATTTGTAATTTGGTGGCTAATCAATTTTCTGTTAACATTAAGGTCATTCGAACAGACAATGGCCAAGAATTCAATATGCCCTCATTTTTTTCAATCCAAAGGGATTATCCATCAAACCTCATGTGTCCAAACTCCACAACAAAACAGTGTTATGGAACGAAAGCACCAACATATACTAAATGTAACACAAGCACTACGATTTCAAGCTGCCTTGCCTGAGTTTTTTTGGTCAGATTATGTCTTACATGCAATGTTTCTTATCAATAGGGTTCCATCTCCTGTCATAGGCAACAAAACACCATTTGAACTATTACATAATAAACCACCTGATTTTACTTCACTAAGGGTTTTTGGGTGTCTTTGTTTTGTAACTACATTAGCATTTCCTCGACCAAAATTTCATTCTCGAGCTCGAAAATGTCTCTTTTTAGGATATCCTTCACATCAAAAGGGCTACAAACTATATGATCTCCACACTAAAGAAATATTTGTCTCTCGTGATGTCATTTTCTATGAGCATATCTTCCCATTTAAAAACAATCTTCTTACTAGTTCGTCCATTGTTTCACCAACAAATGATCATTTTGTTTTTCCTAACCTCACTTTAGATTCTGATGTTATGTCAGCACCAAATTCGCATAATGATTCTGCCTCTAACATCTCTGTCACGACCCAATTCCATTCTCTTTAACCGAAAATCACTGAAAATTTTTCGCGTTTTACTGTTACCTTACCCGGTCGTGAACTAACTCACCACATACTGTTGGGCTGTGAGTCAATAATAAACACCACATCTCATTCATTCTCAATTAATTAAGACGATGTCATACATGTGCATTTAATCGTGTACTTATACAATACATATTTTACTGACATCTACATCCCCCATAAATACAACTCAAAAGAATACTGTGCTTCTACATTGTTTAGATATAAAAAGAATCACTGTGTATATACCTCTTAGCGATGGAGATGCAGTGAGTCCAAAATAATACGCCTCAGTCCTCACTGGGCTACTATGCACGCTCTGTAGGGGGGAAAATAGAGTGGGATGAGCAACCACACGCTCAGTAAGGCAATAATGCATGCATGGTAGATAACTACTCTATCTACATGCTAATAGTGTTATGCATAAATCATTTATAGTAGGAGCATGAGGAATAAAACTATGCCATATGAGTATACATATATATCATGTATCAAAGTCATGTAATATTGGCATATAAAACATGGTAAAACATCATGTATAAATCATCTCATGCTCGATCTCATTTAAATTCATAAAAAGGGCAATTCATTAAGAAACCTCCTCTTTAAACCCACGTCATAAATCTCTTTCTCATCACATACAATCACATCACATCAATTCACAATCACAACCACGTTTTCATTTCACAATTCAAATCCACGAGGCTCGACCCCTCCTTCGGGTCTACCTTAAACAATCACAATCACACTTAGAGATTTAAAATCATGTGGTAGTAAGTAAATCAAGCAAGGAGACAGGTTACTATATCTCAAGTGACTACATTGGCCAATCGTCACATATCATCCCAGACCACACGGATTCCGGTGTGCGAGGTATCATGCTGGCACGAAGGTGGGTTAGTTCTCTGCCAGACTTTCTCAATCAAGTAACCACCACGCGGTACATCGTACTCCATGTGATATACACGGTACATCGTACTCCGCGGACCCATAACATGGTTAGGGGGTGCCTGCCATAGGTCTTATCTACCCCATATCGAGTGTAACCTTTATAGTCTCAAGAGCGCGTGGGAGTAACCGCAATACCAGGTCCTAGCCCCTTATGGCCTTGCTCGCCCCTGTTGGGTTCCCTGATCCAGGTCCTAGCCCCTCACCCTCACCCCACCTAAGAGGTCTGTCAGGCCTGTTGGGTTCCCTGGATGGATTATGTCAGGTCCTAGCCCCTCACCCTCACCTCACCTAAGAGGTCTGTCAGGCCTATTGGGTTCCCTGAGTTAATCCGTATCTCTCACCACGGCCTCATACATACCACAATGTGAAAACCAGCGCGAGCTACGCTCTAGCGCGAATTCATGCATCAAAACCAATCACTTCGTACGAGCAACGCTCTGGTATGGCATTTATGCATAAAATATGAAGAAACCATGTACGAGCATAGCTCCAGTACAGTTATATGCATAAGAAAAACCACTCAAATCCATGTACGAGTATAAGCTCCAGTACGGTTTATAAACATCATCACAATTCAATTTCAAAGTGCGAGCTAAGCTCAAGCACGTTTCACACAAGTGAAAACATAGAAGTCTCGCGCGAGCGAGGCTCTAACGCGAATTATATCTCATACACGCGATAGGCGGCTTACATGCATTCAAAACATCTCATAATATGCTTAGTGCCTCATATGGGCTATTTCACAACATCATTCAAGTACTAGCCAGCCTATCCTTTTATTTGCTCAAATCAAAGCATTGTGTTTTGTAAAAGCATTCAAAACAATGATTTATGCAATTATTAGCCTTACTATTCCTTTTTCATAAAATCCACTTCAAATCCAAAACCACGCATATACCCATCATCTTTCACGAATACCATCAACATTTATTTGAGCAATCATGCATTTCATAAAAACACCCGATATTCACCCACAAGTTCAAAGTACGAGCTGCTACCTCTATATACTCATAAAATTCCCTTACCTGGAATCGCGATACGTGATTCCACTTCCTTAAGCTGCTTTCTCGTACGGTTCGGTCCGCCTTCAACGAACTCTTCGGGACTGTACAAAATCGTATCCCGCATTATATTCGATCCATATAATTGCAACCCTTGTGCTTGCTATAGTCAATTTAATCTATAGTCTCTATTAAAGCTTATTTGGCCTCGTTTCATTACTTTACCCATAGCTCGAGTCTATGGACCTTCTTAGGCATATTAACTTATTCAAAATCGATATCAAATCGACATAAAGCTCATAGCGTTCATATTCCATGAATCCCCTCACTATGGCATTTATCAATTATATACATACCCATTTCCACAATTCCTCCAAACTCACTATGTAATCTCATTTAACCGTTTAAAATCATAAATATTATCCCAATAACAACTTTGGCATGCCATAAATCATAAACTCATTCAATCCCTCATATTCTCACATTATACCCATTTTAGATTTCTAGGTCACACCAATTCCACTACATTCCTAGGTAGTTTATCCATCAATACTCATACCAATCAACTCCAAAGTCAATTAAATAGCTAATGCATTTGGATTGGAGTGTTAGAATCTTACCAATATGATTTCTCTTCTTGCTCCAATTGGTAATGCCCTCAACTCCTTCAATTCCAAAAATGGGAAAATACTCTCTCACTATGTTGTTCTCCTCTTTGATAGGAACAACTTTGCCTCTAATGATCTCTCTCCAAATCTCACTGAAAATGGCTGATTTTAGAGAGAGAAAGTTGGGTTTTTGGGGTTGAAATTGTAAAGTTTGGTGTTTTTCCGAGATTTTCAGATTTTCAGCTCTCCTTATATAGAAATGACTTGAGGAGATCGATCTGGTCCAAGAGGAGATCGATCTGGTCCCTTAAAATCCCTCTTTTTCACGGCATTTTTAAGCCTGAGATCGATCTGTCGAAGCAGTGAGATCGATCTGTTGAAGCATGAGATCGATCTGTCGAAGTATGAGATCGATCTGGTCCCAAAAAGAGAGCTAAGGAGATCGATCTGGGTGCTTGAGGATCGATCTTTTCACTTACAGAATGCTTGGCAGATCGATCTGGCTCCATTGGAGATCGATCTACTCAATTCTTTCGCCCAAATAAGAGCATTTTGGCTCTCCCAGATCGATCTCTCATCCTAGGAGATTGATCTGGACCTCATGTTTTCCAGATTTCCTGCAGTTTCATTGCTGCAACTCATACCAACACACCCTCAATCTATTGCCATGGCCATTTCCTCATCCATCCACCTTTATAACTTGAAAATGGCATCCATTCATACCTTATGCACATTGAAACTTGTGTGCATTCATTGTATATTCAAAGGTATGCAACATAAAACCAAATGGAAGCATAACTCCATTCCATTTTACCACACTACTCATTTTGTGTTTCAATCACATCCATCACTTGCCATAACTCCTTTCTTCGTATTCACACTCAATGAAACTTGTATGTACGTTACAATTTATATTACACATACATACATTGAATCCATGGACTTACATCAATCATACTTTACATTACAAGTCCATTCATATTATTTGATCCAATTACACATATTACCCTTTTACATATACGGGGTCTTACATTCTCCCCTCCTTCAAGAAATTTGGTCCTCCAAATTACAACCAAGTCACTCTTCAAACAGTTGGGGGTACCTCTCCCGTATCAAGTTCTCCAATTCCCACGTGGCCTCTTCCGCCGTGTGGTGTTGCCAAAGCACTTTCACCAAGGGAATTGTCTTATTCCGTAACACTTTCTCTTTTCTATCCAGTATCCGAACCGGCTTCTCAACATACGTCATACTCTCATGGAGCTCCAACGGCTCATATCTTATTACGTGTGCCGGGTCCGGGTGATACTTCCGAAGCATCGAGACATGGAAGACGTTGTGGACATTCGCCAAGTCCGGTGGCAATGCCAACCTATACGCCTTATCTCCCACTCTCTCCAAAATCTCGAAGGGTCCGATGTATCTAGGGCTCAGCTTGCCCTTCTTACCAAATCTCATAATACCCTTCGATGGTGATACCCTCAGAAACACCGACTCACCCTCATCAAACTCCAGTGGTCTTCGTCTCTTGTCAGCATAACTCTTTTGCCGGCTCTGAGCTGTCCGTAATCTCTCACATATCAACTGGACGTCCTCAGATGCCTGCTGCACTAAGTCCGGAGCAAAAATCTGTCTGTCACCAACCTCTTCCCATCCAATGGGGGAACGGCATCTACGCCCGTACAATGCCTCATAGGGTGCCATCCCGATACTAGCATGATAGCTATTATTATATGCGAACTCGGCTAACTGCAGGTGGTCATCCCAGGAGCCTCTAAAATCCAGCACACACGCTCTCAACATATCCTCGAGGGTCTGTATAGTCCTCTCTGACTGCCCATCTGTCTGAGGATGAAAAGCGGTGCTAAAACTCAGTCGGGTCCCTAGCGCTTCCTGAAAATGTTCCCAGAAATGGGAAGTGAAGCGGGCATCCCTATCAGAAACAACACTCACTGGTACACCATGTAGCCGTACTATCTCTCGAATATACAGGTTCACCAACTGACTCAGTGGATCGGTAGCTCTCATAGCCAAGAAATGGGCGGACTTAGTCAACCGGTCCACAATAACCCATATGGCATCATGACCTCTGCGGGTCCTCGGCAACCCCATCACAAAATCCATGGTGACATGCTCCCACTTCCAGGTCGGTATCGGTAGAGGCTGCAATAATCCTGCAGGCTTCTGATGCTCTACCTTCACTTGCTGACAAACGAGACACTTAGCGACATATTCCGCAATGTCTCTTTTCATTCCAGACCACCAATAAACCTTCCGAAGGTTTTGATACATCTTGGTACTTCCCGGATGTATCGTATACTTCGATGAGTGAGCCTCTGATAAAATCGTCCTCCTGATCTCAGGATCCCTGGGAACGCATACTCTGCCTCTGAACCTCAATAAGCCATCAGCACTCAGCTCAAAATCAATACCCACACCTGTCTTTATCTGCCTCAGCCAATCGATACACCGTCGATCGCTCTGCTGGGCTTGTCGAATACAGCCAATCAACTCTGGCTCTAGTCTCAAACTAGCCATGATCTCAAGTCTCTCAGATCCAGGTGGGGTTACATCCAAACTGAGGTTCGCAAAGTGTTCTAACAATTCATGTTCCCGTACCATCATATAAGACACCAATCCAAGGTTCTTTCTACTCAAAGCATCGGCAACCACATTTGCCTTACCTGGGTGGTACATGATTTCACAGTCATAGTCTTTCAGAAGTTCGAGCCATCTCCTCTGTCTCATATTCAGATCTTTCTGCTAGAACAGGTACTTAAGGCTCTTATGATCTGTGAACACCTGAAATTTCTCACCATAGAGATAGTGGCGCCATATTTTTAAAGCAAATACTACGGCCGCCAACTCTAAATCATGTGTCGGGTAGTTCCTCTCATGATCTTTCAACTGTCTAGATCCATAGGGAACTACCTTCCCATCCTGCATAAGCACACAGCCCAGTCCCTGGTGTGATGCATCCGTATACACCGAGAATCCTCCTGAGCTGGTAGGAATGGTGAGAACTGGAGCAGTCGTCAATCGACGCTTAAGCTCCTCAAAACTCCTCTCACATGCCTCATCCCACACAAACTTAACATCTTTTCGCGTGAGGCGTGTCAACGGAGCAGCTAGTCTGGAGAAACCCTCTACAAATCTCCGATAATATCCTGCCAATCCCAGGAAACTCCTGATCTCAGTTACTGTCTTGGGCTGTTCCCACTGTACAACTGCCTCTATCTTGGATAGATCCACTGATACCCCATCCTTAGACACAACATGCCCCAGAAATGAGATCTGTTCCAACCAAAAGTTACACTTGCTGAGTTTGGCATACAATTCTCTCTCTCGGAGGGTCTGCAGAACTATCCTCAAGTGCTCCTCATGATCTTCCCTGGACTTGGAATACACCAAAATGTCATCTATGAAAACAATCACAAACTTGTCCAGGTATGGATTGAATATATCATTCATCAATGCCATAAATGCTGCGGGAGCATTCGTCAGTCCGAATGGCATCACCAAAAACTCATAGTGACCATAACAGGTACGAAATGCTGTCTTGGGTACATCTCCACTCCTGATCCTCAACTGATGATACCCTGACCGCAGATCTATCTTAGAAAATACTTCGGCTCCCTGGAGCTGATCCAACAAATCATCGATTCTTGGAAGGGGGTACTTGTTCTTAATGGTGGCCTTATTCAACAACCGGTAATCTATACACAGTCGGAGGCTTCCATCCTTCTTCCTTACAAATAAAACCGGTGCTCCCCAAGGTGAGACACTCGGTCTAATAAACCCCTTCTCCAACAACTCTTGCAGTTGTTTTTTCAGCTCTTCCAACTCTATCGGAGCCATTCTATAGGGTGGCTTCGATATCGACTCTGTACCAGGCACTAACTCAATGTAAAATTCCATTTCCCTTTCAGGTGGTAGCCCTGGTAATTCATCCGGAAAGACATCAGGGTAGTCCGTAATTACGGGTATGTCCTTCAATTCCGGGTGTGCCTCATCTATATCGACCACATAGGCAATGAACCCTTCACATTGTCCTCTCCATCGTTAGTAACATAAACCATCACTCCACATTCAACATTTATCATAAATAATAAATTTATCTCTCAAGCAATATGAATTTAAAATCATACTCCTTTATTTACAACAAACATGCTATTTTCATATCATTTCTTTTCATCAAAGTTTACAATAAGATTGTCTAATCCTGAAAACATCAATGTTTTGGCATGACAATCCATCACAACACGATTGGTAGCCAACCAATCCATTCCCAAAATTACATCAAAATCATTCATATTCAATAAAATCAGATTGGCTATCATTTCCTTCCCCTCTATCTTTAACTTACAATCCCTACATACATGCTCAGTCAATTGACTATCATTCATGGGTGTGGAAATCATCAATATTTTATCCAATAATGTTGGTTTCACATACTTCAATAATTTATGTGCAAAAGAAGGTGATATGAAAGAATGCGTGGCACCAGGATCAAATAATACCAATGCCTCTAAATCAAAGATTCGGATGGTACCTTTAATCACATCCGTCGAAGCATCTGCGGTGTCCTGATCCAGTGCATGTACTCTTCCTCTGCTCACACCCGCAGCCTGTTTCCCTTTTTCCTCAGCTGTAGCCCTACTCCTCGGGGCCGCTGTCTCAACTGGAGCTCCCTTAGGCTCCTTGTCCTTCTGTGGGGCAACCTCAATCATTTCAGTGCAGTACCTCGATATATGCCCTGGCCTCCCACACCTAAAACACGAAACAGGGGGCGCCTGACATGGCCTAGTCCCATGGTATCTCCCACATCTCCTACACTGATCCGTGGTAGGTCGTGGTCCTCCAATAGTTATACCCCTCGGCGCTGTCAAGGCTGGGTATACGGGAGGTCTGGCAGCTCTCTCCTGCACCTCCTCGATCTTAGGCCTCTTCTAGAAAAACCTTTGGCCACCTCTCTTGGCCACTCTTCCAAACCCGGATCTCTTCCGGTCTCTGTTCTTCCTGACACTGATCCTTCCAAGCTCGAAGGCATTTCGCTCAAAGTCTTGCTCACATAACTGAGCCTTATGTACAGCCTCCTCATAAGTCACAATGTCGAAGGGAGCTAGCTTAGTTCGGATGGCCAATCTCAACCCATCCATGAACTTCTGAATCTTTCGGGTCTCACTACCCATCGTGTCCGGGTCATATCTCCCCAAGGGCATAAACTTGGACTCATACTCGTCCACAGTACGGTTCCCCTGAACCAAGTTCATAAATTCCATCCGCAGTCTCCTCTGTGCGGTAGCTGGGACATATTGTCTCCTGAAGGCCTCTAGAAATATCTCTCATGAGATCTCAGAGTGTCTGGCCCTCAAAATAACCTCGGTGGACCTCCACCAATGCTCGGCCTCGCCTTTCAGCATAAACACGGCAAAGGCAACCTTCTCACTTGAAGTGCATCGGAAAAACCTATACAGTTTCTCCATCTCATACACCCAATCTTCCGTAATCACTGGGTCCTTCACCCCTCTAAACACTGGGGGTTTCAGCGCTTGAAACTCTCGCAACCTGCTCAAGTCGCAGTCATAACCCACATCACTACCGCTCTGCTGTGGAGCGATAGGAGAATCTGTATCCTGGGCTGGAGGTGGTGTAACTGTAACTGTCTCAGCAGTCTGAGGTCTCTCCGCCTCTGCAGCTGCCTGTTCAGTAGTAGGCTGTGCTGCGGGACCTCGTCTGTCATCGGCGCCCAAGGCCTGCGTGACTATCTCCACCAGACTCTCAATACTCCGCTCTAATCTAGCGAAGCGAGCCTCAGTATCACCCGCTCTCTCAGTAGGGTTCTGTGGAGCCTGCTCAGTCTATGGCTTCGCACGGCTCTCAGGCCTACCTCTACGGCATCTAGCACGTGCTCTCGCCCCTCTACCTTTGCGTGTAACTGGCATAGTGCCTAACTCCCTGTATTATAATAATTCATTAAGCTCAATCCATCACGGTATACACAGTTATATCTAAACAAAAGCACAGTACTATGGAGATGTACTTTCTTACATTTTATTAATGACTCACATCAGTCCAACACAGCTCTGATACCAATCTCTGTCACGACCCAATTCCATTCTCTTTAACCGAAAATCACTGAAAATTTTTCGCGTTCTACTGTTACCTTACCCGGTCGTGAACTAACTCACCACATACTGTTGGGCTGTGAGTCAATAATAAACACCACATCTCATTCATTCTCAATTAATTAAGACGATGTCATACATGTGCATTTAATCGTGTACTTATACAATACATGTTTTACTGACATCTACATCCCCCATAAATACAACTCAAAAGAATACTGTGCTTCTACATTGTTTAGATACAAAAAGAATCACTGTGTATATACCTCTTAGCGATGGAGATGCAGCAGAGTCCAAAATAATACGCCTCAGTCCTCACTGGGCTACTATGCACGCTCTGTAGGGGGAAAATAGAGTGGGATGAGCAACCACACGCTCAGTAAGGCAATAATGCAAGCATGGTAGATAACTACTCTATCTACATGCTGATAGTGTTATGCATAAATCATTTATAGTAGGAGCATGAGGAATAAAACTATGCCATATGAGTATACATATATATCATGTATCAAAGTCATGTAATATTGGCATATAAAACATGGTAAAACATCATGTATAAATCATCTCATGCTCGATCTCATTTAAATTCATAAAAAGGGCAATTCATTAAGAAACCTCCTTTTTAAACCCACGTCATAAATCTCTTTCTCATCACATACAATCACATCACATCAATTCACAATCACAACCATGTTTTCATTTCACAATTCAAATCCACGAGGCTCGACCCCTCCTTCGGGTCTACCTCAAACAATCACAATCACACTTAGAGATTTAAAATCATGTGGTAGTAAGTAAATCAAGCAAGGAGACAGGTTACTATATCTCAAGTGACTACATTGGCCAATCGTCACATATCATCCCAGACCACACGGATTCCGGTGTGCGGGGTATCATGCTGGCACGAAGGTGGGTTAGTTCTCCGCCAGACTTTCTCAATCAAGTAACCACCACGCGGTACATCGTACTCCATGTGATATACACGGTACATCGTACTCCGCGGACCCATAACATGGTTAGGGGGTGCCTGCCATAGGTCTTATCTACCCCATATCGAGTGTAACCTTTATAGTCTCAAGAGCGCGTGGGAGTAACCGCAATACCAGGTCCTAGCCCCTCATGGCCTTGCTCGCCCCTGTTGGGTTCCCTGATCCAGGTCCTAGCCCCTCACCCTCACCCCACCTAAGAGGTCTGTCAGGCCTGTTGGGTTCCCTGGATGGATTATGTCAGGTCCTAGCCCCTCACCCTCACCTCACCTAAGAGGTCTGTCAGGCCTATTGGGTTCCCTGAGTTAATCTGTATCTCTCACCACGGCCTCATACATACCACAGTGTGAAAACCAGCGCGAGCTACGCTCTAGCGCGAATTCATGCATCAAAACCAATCACTTCGTACGAGCAACGCTCTGGTACGGCATTTATGCATAAAATATGAAGAAACCATGTACGAGCATAGCTCCAGTACAGTTATATGCATAAGAAAAACCACTCAAATCCACGTACGAGTATAAGCTCCAGTACGGTTTATAAACATCATCACAATTCAATTTCAAAGTGCGAGCTAAGCTCAAGCACGTTTCACACAAGTGAAAACATAGAAGTCTCGCGCGAGCGAGGCTCTAACGCGAATTATATCTCATACACGCGATAGGCGGCTTACATGCATTCAAAACATCTCATAATATGCTTAGTGCCTCATATGGGCTATTTCACAACATCATTCAAGTACTAGCCAGCCTATCCTTTTATTTGCTCAAATCAAAGCATTGTGTTTTGTAAAAGCATTCAAAACACATGATTTATGCAATTATTAGCCTTACTATCCCTTTTTCATAAAATCCACTTCAAATCCAAAACCACGCATATACCCATCATCTTTCACGAATACCATCAACATTTATTTGAGCAATCATGCATTTCATAAAAACACCCGATATTCACCCACAAGTTCAAAGTACGAGCAGCTACCTCTATATACTCACAAAATTCCCTTACCTGGAATCGCGATGCGTGATTCCACTTCCTTAAGCTGCTTTCTCGTACGGTTCGTTCCACCTTCAACGAACTCTTCGGGACTGCACAAAATCATATCCCGCATTATATTCGATCCATATAATTGCAACCCTTGTGCTTGTTATAGTCAATTTAATCTATAGCCTCTATTAAAGCTTATTTGGCCTCGTTTCATTACTTTACCCATAGCTCGAGTCTATGGACCTTCTTAGGCCTATTAACTTATTCAAAGTCGATATCAAATCGACATAAAGCTCATAGCGTTCATATTCCATGAATCCCCTCACTATGGCATTTATTAATTATATACATACCCATTTCCACAATTCCTCCAAACTCACTATGTAATCTCATTTAACCGTTTAAAATCATAAATATTATCCCAATAACAACTTTGGCATGCCATAAATCATAAACTCATTCAATCCCTCATATTCTCACATTATACCCATTTTAGATTTCTAGGTCACACCAATTCCACTACATTCCTAGGTAGTTTATCCATCAATACTCATACCAATCAACTCCAAAATCAATTAAATAGCTAATGCATTTGGATTGGAGTGTTAGAATCTTACCAATATGATTTCTCTTCTTGCTCCAATTGGTAATGCCCTCAACTCCTTCAATTCCAAAAATGGAAAAATGCCCTCTCACTATGTTGTTCTCCTCTTTGATAGGAACAACTTTGCCTCTAATGATCTCTCTCCAAATCTCACTGAAAATAGCTGATTTTAGAGAGGGAAAGTTGGGTTTCTGGGGTTGAAATTGTAAAGTTTGGTGTTTTTCCGAGATTTTCAGATTTTCAGCTCTCCTTATATAGAAATGACTTGAGGAGATCGATCTGGTCCAAGAGGAGATCGATCTGGTCCCTTAAAATCTCTCTTTTTCACGGCATTTTTAAGCCTGAGATCGATCTGTCGAAGCAGTGAGATCGATCTGTTGAAGCATGAGATCGATCTGTCGAAGTATGAGATCGATCTGGTCCCAAACAGAGAGCTAAGGAGATCGATCTGGGTGCTTGAGGATCGATCTTTTCACTTACAGAATGCTTGGCAGATCGATCTGGCTCCATTGGAGATCGATCTACTCAATTCTTTCGCCCAAATAAGAGCATTCTGGCTCTCCCAGATCGATCTCTCATCCTAGGAGATCGATCTGGACCTCATGTTTTCCAGATTTCCTGCAGTTTCATTGCTGCAACTCATACCAACACACCCTCAATCTATTGCCATGGCCATTTCCTCATCCATCCACCTTTATAACTTGAAAATGGCATCCATTCATACCTTATGCACATTGAAACTTGTGTGCATTCATTGTATATTCAAAGGTATGCAACATAAAACCAAATGGAAGCATAACTCCATTCCATTTTACCACACTACTCATTTTGTGTTTCAATCACATCCATCACTTGCCATAACTCATTTCTTCGTATTCACACTCAATGAAACTTGTATGTACGTTACAATTTATATTACACATACATATATTGAATCCATGGACTTACATCAATCATACTTTACATTACAAGTCCATTCATATTATTTGATCCAATTACACATATTACCCTTTTACATATACGGGGTCTTACAATTTCTTTTCCTCCTGATGACTCTGTTTCTCCATCTTCTCATACTACTCAACCTTCTCAGCCAAACACTGACACAGTTCTAAGGAGGACTGATAGAGTTAGACGACCACCTCAATATTTGCAAGATTATCATTGTGCTATGACCATTGCACAGGCTTTTCCAAATGGTTATTCTTCAGGTACTTCTCATCCTCTTTCTCGAGTCTTGTCTTATCATAGTTTATCTTCCTATCACAAAGCTTTCTCTGTTAACATTACTACTCTAGTAGAACCTAAGACTTATAGTCAAGCCATTCAATTTGATCACTGGAAAGATTCTATGAAAGCAAAACTTGATGCTTTGCAAAAGAATGATACATGGGACATTGTTGATCTGCCTTCTTCCACCCTGCCTATCGGATGCAAATGGGTATATAAGATAAAGTATAAAGCTGATGGATCAGTGGAGAGATTTAAGGCACGCCTTGTTGCCAAGGGCTACACTCAACAACCAGGTATTGACTATCTTGACACTTTTTCACCAGTTGCAAAAATGACAACAATTCGCACACCACTTGCTATTGCTGCTGCAAAAGAATGGTATCTTCATTTGATATAAACAACACCTTTTTGCATGGTGACTTGACTGAAACAGTATATATGGAGCTTCCACCAGGTTTTACCACTACTGCTCCTAACCAAGTCTGCAAACTTAAAAAATCATTATATGGCCTTAAGCAGGCCAGCAGACAATGGTTCTCAAAGCTAAGTGATGCTTTGCTCCATCGAGGTTTTTTCAAAGCTAATTCTGATCCATCTCTCTTTCTTAAACACACTGGTGCACTTTATTGCTTTGCTCGTATATGTGGATGATGTAATCTTAGCAAGTGATGATGTCCAGTGCATCACAGACATAAAGCATTACTTGGATGAAGCTTTTCAAATCAAAGATTTGGTAGTGCTAAAATATTTCCTAGGCCTTGAAGTTGCTAGGTCAAGCCAAGGCATCAATTTATGTCAACGAAAATATACTCTGGACATACTCCAAGATTCTGATTTCTTAGGTTGCAAACCTGTTAAAACACCTATGACTCTTCCACATAAGAATGCTTCTCCTGACAATAGCACATTACTTTCTAATCCTCTGGAGTATAGACGTCTTGTAGGCATATTGCTCTATTTGACTTCTACACGTCTTGACATCACCTTTGCAGTACAGCAACTGTCTCAATTTGTTGATAAGCCTACTTCTCGTCACCTTCGAGCTGCTCATCGCGTCTTACGAGATCTCAAGGCTGCACCAGGACAAGGTCTTTTCTTCCCAGCTGACTCAGATCTCACTCTCAAAGCCTTATCTGATTCAGATTGGGCCACATGCAGTATTACTCGAAAATTCATTACAGGTTTTTGTGTATTTTTGGGTTCCGCCTTAATCTCTTGGAAATCCAAGAAACAAGAGACAGTTTCAAGATCTTCTTCCGAGGCTGAGTATCGAGCCCTTGCTACTGTCACATGTGAATTGCAATGGCTTAAATACTTACTTGCTGATCTGTGTATTCCTCATCCAACAACTACAGTGATATATTGCGACAATCGATCTGCTATTCATATAGCTGAAAATCCAGTTTTCCATAAACGAACAAAACACATCGAGCTTGATTGTCACATTGTTCGCCAAAAGCTTCAAGCTGGACTCATTCATCCTCTTCCAATTTCTTCTTCAGCTCAATTAGCTGATATCTTCACTAAATCACATTCCTTCTCTATTTTTAATTCTTTCATTTTCAAGCTGGGCATACAGAATCTATATACTCCAGCTTGTGGGGGGGTAACAGTTGTACCAGCCAGCTCAACTAACTCTGCTGATGAACACTCAGAACACTCTGTCAACCTTGATACTTCCTTTGCTGCGATTCCAGACTCTTCTTCTGTTAAGCCCTCGAAGACTGCAGCGGGAAATTAGCTAAAAACTGTTACTAATTCCTTGTAATTAGCTAGTAGTTAGTTGATAATTTTTCTAGTGAGTTAGCTTTGTAAGATGTGCAGAGCTCACTATAAAAACTCAACTCATATATCCTGCAAATACGTTTTTTTTTATAGAAATAAAATTTTCTGCATTCTTTAAATTTCAACACTATACCCCACTGAGTTCTGCCTTGAAGGCCCTGACCTGCTATCTCTTAGCCTTCAGAGTATTACTATTCCAATCACGTAATCTTTGAATGGTATGCTGAATTTTAAAATAGACAGAAGACTAAACAGTCTCTCCCTAGGCTTTCTCGATGACCTATCAACATTGCGACTCTGACACCCAGTAAGCTTCAAACCGAGCCAATTATAGTGGGAACCCCTCCTTGCGATACATCCCCATTCTGTATCCAATTGAATCGGACAATAGTCAGACTTATTAAAGGTTAGATGTTTCACTAAATAATTAAGAAACTTGTCCCACCATGTCGACATTGATACATAGCGGTCCAACCATTCTTGTACAAGAGTGGCCACAGAATGGTCACGCTGCCAAGTACACCAGCATCCTTGATAGCCCAAATCATTCAACTTACAATCTATAGAAGTGGAACGAAATAATTGCACTGTGTGAGCCTAACAGAGACATCTTCTTAATTTTTCACCTCCCAAAGAATTTCATTAAAGTCATCAAGGCCTAACCACGGCCCATCACAGTGCATAGACAGAGAGCGTAGCAAATTCCATGAATGTAGTCTTCTAAACTAAATTAGGTCACCATAAAAACCTATCAACCTCTATTTCATTTGTGAATCCTTACCCAGTATCGCGACATCGATACGATGATTAGAATAATTAAGTAATTGAACTATCAAAGGTTCATCCCAAAGCAGTGCTAGAGCTCCCCTTGTTCCTTCAGCAGTCACTCCAATACAACCACCCATACGACATCGCCTCTTTTTTCTTTCTAGTTTATTGACATGTAATTTTGGTTCTGAAAGAAACAAGACATGAGGATCTTGAAGATTGACGAGCTCAGAGAGAGCTCGAACTGCCCGTGAGTTCCCAAGCCCACGAAAGTTCTAGGCTATAATTCTCATGGCTGAAGGCAGGACTCAATGTTAGTCACCACTCTATCATTCAAATATGTGTCTATCATAACATCAGCCTCAGACCAGGTATGTTGGAAATAGATAGAGGGAGCAGCATGAGGAGGGGACAAATCAATTGAAGCTTTCCTCACCACCATAATCTGTCAGCAACGAATCTGTTGGAGTCCGTTACCTAGCGAATCTTTTCTAGCCATGATGATTTGGAGCACCGATCATAGAAGACCCAGAACACCAGAGGTAGGTTGTGTCAGTTTTTCCTTCCCGTCAGTTGATGGAGTAATAGTTATAGAAACCATTTTTCTTTTAACCATCCGTGAACTGTCTGGGTTATTACCAATAGTCACTTTCGCCTGATAATTCAGGGACAAACTTAATTGTCGCTGGCCTTGCCAACCATCCCTGCTATCCATAGTATTGTGAAATTTTGTTCCCTCGACATCAAAAATAGGGCATCTGTGTTTTTGATGTTCCAATCTGGGCACACAGTGCAACAGTGACCCCGAACGTCTCGTAACCTCGTTTATTCATTGGAGAGGCCTGAAGCCATGAACCGCATTAGGGGGTCTCTACACCATCATTATCCTTCTCTACCACTTGGTCACATTCAGCATCAACGTGGTTTAGTAAGCCATAGATAAAACAAAAATTTCGTAGATGTTCATATGCTAGTTGGCCCCAGACCTGAGTACCTCTGTTAGAATCTGTAATGGGAACAAATTGCCGAAGTGGTTGAGTAACATCCATATCCGCCCGTTTCCTAAGATATCTTCCACGTCCATGCTAACTATGGATATTTTCATAGTGCACGAACGTTCCCAACTTATTTCCAATCATCTAGCCATTTTAGAATTCATCATCCCAGTGGGATATCATAGACTTGGACGCAAAACAACGTTGTACCAAATGTATTCTCTCAAGGCTTTAAGCTCCCATTATAGTCAACGAACAAGATAATGAACTTGTCAAAACTCTAAGGGCAACCTTCTAGAATTCATTGTTTATCTTTAAGATTTACGAACTTGGAGAGAAACAAATTATTGTCAAGCACCACTACGACTAGCGATTGTGAGACTTTCCAGACTATGTTCAAGTACCCAAAAAAGCATCCTTATTAACCCATCGCTGACAATCTGGAAACCAACCATGTTCGTCCATCAGTAACTTCAGAGCCAAGTGAGCCCGCCACATAGAGAGACTCCGCTTCTACAGACGTCAGCTTCAGTTTAGAGAGCGTTGCCCAATCATGTCCTCCAAATTCGCCTTTAGAGAAAGATGGTCATAATAAATAACTATAAAAAGGATTAATTTGGATAAGATAAAATTAATTTCTATTGAAAAAAATAAAATGATAATTAAAAATATATATTTTTTAATAAAATAATAAAAATATTAAAAAACAATATATTTTACCCTTAGAAGTACTTGTCTTTTACCTAAATCCACTGCCCCACAGTATCCATTGGCCCCCAAATGGAATCCAAACCGACCAAGAGAACCACTGAGAGAGAGAGGACTAAGTAATCATTGTAGTCCGTTCTACAGAAATAGAGAATAGTGTAATCACTGCCCGAAAAGAGACACTACTTCTAGAGAGAAGACTCAAAGAGAAAACTCAAAGACTTTTTTTTTTTTTTTCAATTTAAATAGCTGTGTTTGAAGCATTTCAACTTACAATTACGTAACAAATCCATGTGCACCATATCTCTCTATATATGCAGTTAATTAGAACACAACGATAAGTTAAAGGAAAAACATATACAAAAGTGGAGGAAAACCCCACTCTTTGTACCATATGATTCATAACTATCTTATTCAAGATTAGAAAGCCTGGTATTATAAACTTTCCGAGGACCCATCGTATCATACTTGAAGTTCCCAAAATACATAGCACTTGAGAAAGTCCCAAATGCTATCTCTGAACTTCAGTTTCGGACCCTTAATCTAAAATTGTCCTGCTTCATGGTCAGTGGAGTTAAAATTTTTTTTTTAAAAAAAAAAAAGGTAAACCAAAATAGAGCCTATCTTCCTAAGTTGAATTGGTTATTGTAGAAGAAAGAAATCAAAGTTAAGAAATCAGATATGTATACATCGATCCTTTTCTTTCCCTTAGACCCGTGCATCTACTTTGATCTCATGTATCCTTCCATACTGTGAAGGTTGGGCCTCCATGGCAGACAGCCATATGGCTTGACGACTTTTCTGCAATGGCAGGAACTGCAGTTGGCACCCAGTTATTGCATGCTGAGGCTTGATCGTATGAGCTACCCTTCACTCCTCCTGTCGATAATTGGTGTGAAAGATAATGCAAATTCCTTGAATGATAAGGATCAGCTGATCCATACATGTTTTCATAACCAGATGGTTTCACTTCATCGTCTCTGAAACCGGTGCCTTGATTATGGTTACCATCACTGGCTATAACAGTCCCCAAGGGGATCACATGTTCTCCATTGCCCCCATACGACATCCCTTGGTAGCCACCAGTAGCACCACTATTTCCTGCACCATCATTGCTATAGATGACTGAGCTGTGCTCCATTGAAGAAGAGTCCATGGACATGAGATTCTGCAAAACAGAAGGCTGGAAAAAATTGTGGGTGCTTCCAAACTGTGGTTGATGAAGATTCTGGAAGGTATGATTGGCATCAGAATCTTGCTCTTGTTTGCACCAAACTCTTTGTCCATAGGGATAGTGCATGCTAAGAGACTGAGCTTGTTGAAATGCAATGGTAGGCCAGCCATGGTGTGCTGCACCATAACTGTTAATTCCATCAGACAAGTGCGTATTCATGTTATTATCGCCTGCCCTTGTTGCATCTATAGCCATTTCTGCATGCTCAACGTCTTTTAATCGCTTTGCAGCTCCACCAATTGGCACTGTACTGCTGTCTAAAATGCTCTTAACATCATATCTGCTCATATCAAAGTTGGTTACAGCATTCAATCCTCGAAATTTTATGGCTGCAATGTCATAGGCTTCTGCTGCCTCTTCCTGGGTACCTATATAAAAATTGATTGCAAGAAACAACGGTTATTCGAAATTATTACCAATTAAAACATCCCTCCAAGAAGTTTAGTATGCTTAGGCTACGTATATCAACAAATAAAATTGATTGATGAGTGAATAATCATCATACTGGACTGGAGAATTACGTATACCGATTCAATTATAGTTACCATTGCTTTGAAAATTTCCCAGTTTGATGCTCATGGCTCCTCTGGACATTACTCAAAAACATTGTACAATTGGTTAAACACATGAGAAAGATTAAAACTACAGATTCCAAACTTACTGAAGGTCCCCAAGTAAAGGTCTTTGTTTCCAGCAACTCTTCCAATCCTTGCTTGCCATCTTCCATGTTGGTGGTGCCTGATTAATTTCAACAAAATTACAATTTTAATTAGTGTTAAAAACTAAAATATTGATCATAGAAAAATGAGGACAACAAAAAGATGCTAATAAACAGTGAAAATGTCGCACACAACATGCAATTAGTAATAGCAAATTGCTTGTTCTAGCCTAGTGCAATGTTTTCTTAAGAGTCTAAAACTCGCTTTGATAGGAAGAAAATAAAGAGAAAAGGAAGAAATACTTTTAATTTAATGGTTGATAAGTTACTTAATAACAAGCTTTTTTAGTTCAATCATCAAATTAAATATTTTTTTCAAACCAATCGAAAAATAGAAACATGAAAATATAGAAAGTTGAAAGGGGAGAAAAATAAAAAGATAAAAACCATATTTTCTCTTTCCATTATTGTGTTTGGTAGGAAAGATGGGAAAGGGTAAAAAAATTATATTTTCTTTCCATCCATTACATGATAACGTTAAAAAATGTAAGGAAAAAACTGTAATTATATTATTTTATTATTATACTATTAATTAGTCAAAATAAAATTTTGAAAAATAAATGATAAGTTATTATTAGTATATATTTGATTCACATCTTTTATCTTTGTCGCATTTTTTTTACTAAGCGCTATTAACTTTTTTTTTTTTTTCAATTTTTTACTCACATCTATCTCATCTTTTATTTTTTCATTCAATCAAGCACACTTTAAAGCCCATAATGCTCTCATCAAATATTTAAAAAAGGATATATATATATATATATATATATATGAAAAAAAATAAGCTTAATCTTCAGACCTTGTCACTCCTCTATAAATGGATGCTCCTCGAGAAAATCCACTACTTTTCCTGCATCGAAGAAGCACATAAACTTCTACTATTCATGGTTATGCATTTCCATTATTTTTGCTCAATCCAACATAGTTTATGAGGCCATTGCTTTTACGGTGTTCTACCTTCGCAGAGAAGCAATATACTCCTGCCGGGTCATGTGCTTCATTTCTTCCAACTCTTCTTCATAGTTACTAATCTGCAATTAAAAAAATATTATATAAAAGAGAAGATTTTGCTGTAAACAACCAAAGCTCATAAATCAAGGCAATATTCGAGCCTAAAAACTAGTACATGACAAAATCCTATTATGGGAATGGGGATGCCTTTTAGGAGCACAAGAACATGTACAATGCTTAGATTAATGTAATTAAACTGCTAAACACTTTCCCCCATGTTGTTTGGCATAGAAAACTGCATGTCAAGGGCAGTGAAAAGATGGGGCCAATACATGAATTCATTTTCCTCTGGGAGAAAGAGTCCAAATGTACAAGGATGAAAAAAAATAGGAAACTAATGAATTGTGAATAATGCTCGGATCTAACTTATTATTTAATAAAAGATTGATTTAATGATTTATAATTTTTTTTGAATGAAAATTATTTATAGTGAAAATTTTTATATTTAAATTTTCACCGTATCAAATTCTTTTCAAACATATTAGTCATGAAGAACAGATGAGAATTAGTCTCATAATTAATATGGTATAAGAATAATTAAAAAAAAAAAAACCTATTTTACAAAAGGAAGTGGAAATAAACTCACAGGAAAATTTGTTGTTGTGGTGGTTCCCCAGTACTTTAGTGCCGCTAAATCATAAGCTCTACCTGCCTTTTCTTCTTTGTCATACCCTCCTATGAAGCAAAAATTAACCAGAAAATATAAAATAAACAAACAAATAAATAAAAGGCTTAACAAATTATTAAAACTCCAAGAGGAATAATCAATAAACCCAAGAACATTTATCCTTTTGTACCTACCCAAATAAACTGCAGGTATATTGAAGAAGCCGAACACCAAATCATGCGAAATTGCAGAAAATGGAATCAGGAGTTAGTAAATAATAAAAATAATAATAATAATAATAATAATAATAATAATAATAATAATCATTCATTAAAAATGAATGAAAAACAAATTCCATTCCCCTTTGTGTTGTGTGTATAAGTTTTAGTAGTATCCAGGATTTTATGGCATGAAAACAATACCTTGCTTTCCTTTACGTGTTTGTCCTTCTCTTCTGCAACTATTGTCCCACAAATGAGCCTCATACCTACCCGTCCATCTATGCCTGTAAAAACCAAAAAACCCCTGAAATCTTTCCAACATTTTTTCACTGAAATGTATATTAATAAGGAAGATAGACAAGGTTTGGTTTTATACAAATAAAATAATAACCTGGTTACACCACGGTATATGGAAGTTCTTTGCCCAAATGTGTCGATAGATTTCCTTGGAATCGCTTCGCTTGCACCGCTTTGGGTAATTTTCATACCTGTTGGTGTCTTTTGCTGCTTATTATTTTCAGGTGAAGAGCTCTCTCTGCCGCTTTCGCCGCCAGTGCTTGTGGTGAGTAGTGGCAAAGGAGAGCCTGTTTGTGGACCAGTACTCATTGAAAGAGACAAAGATTGTGAAGAACTGCCATTGATTTTAGCTTCTGCTTGAGTCGGTGCTTGTTGGTTCCTTAACCAAGTCTTGATCATAGATAAGCCAATGGAGCTACTGCTATTGCCGCTGTTGATGTCTGTGTTATTATTACTGTTATTTTCATCTCCTCCGTTGCTTGTTCTTGCATTTGTTGTATCTTCTGATGGAAGCTGCAATGAACAGTTGGGAAACATGTATTCTCCGGTGGTAGTGTTGTACATAGTGTTGCAACTCTGGAGCTTATTTTGTTGATGATTGGAGAAAGAGTGGCTTCCAAGGAAGTTTTCAAGCTTCGGTTCTTGATTGCTTTGATCAAGGTTTTGGCTATTGCATGAACCCCCCATCCCAATCAACATGGAAAGCTCTGAGCTTGTCCTGTAGTTTCCATCTGAGCTCATTCCTAAACCCTTCAAATTCCAATCTGCAAGAGCCAAAAAAAAAAAGTCAAACATTCGAAATATGATTGAAGAACAAAAATGAATGGTTAGGGTTTTTGGAGTTTAAGGCTTTTGACATGAGAGAAAAATGTCAAAGTGCGTGTGTTTTGATGAAGTGAGACAAACCAGACCTTGGTATTGATTGTTTCTGTTGAAGGCTTCTAGTATGCCTAAAGGAGTAGGGAGATTGAGAGAAGGGGCCGAGGAGTCGGAGGTGAGATCGAAACACTCGCCAGAAACATCGGTACCGGCGATTTCATTGGAGTTGAAAGCAAGGCGAGAGGCTGTGGTTTGAGAGTGATGACCTTGATGATCAACAGGCTGTGATGACATTTCTTGAGATGACAAAGAAAAGGCCAACCAATTGTTCATGGAAGCAATAAGAACTCAAAAGAGAAGTGTGAAACAGTGAAAGATCAGTGCTTTATGGGGAACTCATAAGGAGATGTTGAATTAGTTCATGCATGAATGCAGTAGCAAAGATGGAAGTGAGATGGCAACCTTGGGGTAGTAAAGATGAAAGAAGGAACAGGAAAGGTCAAATTGAAGAGAAATCATCTCTTCCAAAACAATAAATGAAGATTTATATAACACCTTCTCTCTCTTTCCCTCTTTTCCCTCTCATGAACCATCGTAATCCGTAATCATAAATGGGGCACCCTCCAATTACAAAGGCAGTCTTAGGACGGTTGATTTCACCCGTTAGAGTAGTTCTATGTAGGGGTAGGTGTTCTTAAATTAAATAGAAACCATTTATTATAAAATTTAAATTTAATTTAAATTTAATTTAAATTTGATTGAATTTAATTTTAATTTAATTTAATAAAATATTTAAATAATTTAAATTTGATTCAATAAATTTAATTAATTAAATTTTAATATCTGTACCTATGTTATCGGTTGAGAAAGGGGTATTCTTGTATTTATCCCGTATGTGAAGAAACCAATTATCAAGCAACTAAGGAGGTGCGCATATCATTATGAAAGGAGCATTTGAGATGATCTTTCCACAATCTTCCACTCTTTGAGACATCCTTAAACGACAAATACATACGAACTTTCTCTCACTTGCTCCTCTTTTAGGAAGGATTATTTATTTTTAAGGAAAAAAGGAATAATTAATTAAAAGTTAGACGAGGAGAAGAGGTAAATAATTTTGGTAGCAATCTAAGAATAGGCAAGTTGATCTTATCTTCACGGCTTTGTTAGATGGTTGAAGTCATTTTATAATATTAACTAGGAAAAAGGGCTAACACATGGGTCATAAAGCTATGAAACAGCATGTACGTGGTTTCGTAATCTTAACTTAAAACAAGCTTGTATTGTAATCTTCCCTTTGGACTTCAAATTTAAGTTCAAAGATCGATGCGTACGTGTGTATATAAGTTAAAAAGGAAATTGCAAGCTTCCATTGGTACTTTATTATTAGAATATGATCAAACTGGCTCTAGAAGGAGAATCCAAGAGCTGACATGTGTACAAGTGTATATAAGTACAGATGTTTACTAATACCAAAGTATATAATAATATTATAATTAAAAATGAAAATGCATTTGAAATCGAAAGAAATTTGTATTTTTTTTAATTCCTCTGTCTTTGCTGTGAAACACCTGTTGTAGAAGATGACATATATCTGACAAAGTGGGGGAAAAACCCACACCCATTTCTTGATGCTCAGTTGGACTCAAGTCATTTCATTGTCAGTGTGATCTGCAGCTGCCACTACCCCTAGCCAATCCCTTTTCATCCCTTTCTATCACATCTATAATTTTATTTTATTTTATTTATATTCAGCTAACAGAGAGTAGCAGTTGCAGACCCCATCAGTCTTTGCCGCAAAACCCCATAACTTTCTCACATTCCATCCATCCATGCCATTATTTTACTATTATCCCCAACTCCTAATCATCAAACTGCTCCCCCGCTTCAAACGGGCTCTACCTGCTCTTCCCATCACGATAATTCATGCATGTCTGACAAATTTTCCTGAGTTTTTAAAATTTTTAATTATATTAATACAATCTGCACCGCAGAGGAGAGGAGAATCCTGTGTTTATTCTTCCTTTCTTTTCTTTTTTTTTTTCCCTACAAAAGGCAAAAAAAAATGTTAGAAAGAAAATATATGGAGAAAGGTTTGCCCTTTGCACCCTTTTCTGGAAACATTAACCCTTGTTTTCCGGGTCTTTGAGTTTTTATATATATATATATATATATATATATATATATATATATATATATATATATATATATATATATATATCACTCTCATTTGTTTTTCTTCTTCATTTTCTTTACTATTTTCAATTTTACTTTTCAGGGACAGATGGGAAGAAAATCTAATTTTCAAGGATCCAATATGAACTCTCCTCTATGACACTATCCCTATTTTCAATGTCTAATTGTCAACTCTACTCATTCTCTCTCTCCTTTCAATATCCATTCCATTCCTTGTATATAAGTATATTTCAATGTTTCACTCTTTAAATTAAGGGCTAATTTAGATAGATAATTTGATTACTTTTAATGAGATTGAAGAAAGTGAAATGATTATTAAATATATATATTTTAAATAAAATAAAAAAATAAAATAAAAAAGATGAAAATATAATTTTACACTTTTAATTTTTTGTCCTTCCCCCCTGCTCCATTCTCACCTCACCACAGTTAAACAGGGATCCAAACTGATGTTGCCTACCTGACAGCAACAGTGCTTTACCTTCCACGTGGTCTGATTATGCCTTTCGCGTAGTCTGATTACACTAACGACGAAAGGGTGACGTCGATGCAATTTGCTCCACGTGTTCTTCGTATATCCTGCAAAAATAACAGGAATCAGAGGGGGCAGGGATTATTCCCTGCACGCGCACTCCGACGATCAAGTCAGTGATCGGGAGTTGGTGTATGTAAGAAAAGGGGAAAGTATTGCTTAAATCAAAGGGTTTAAGTGTTTCTCCCTGTTTTTCTCTTTTTTTGGATCGGACCGGATCTTCTTTTTCAGAGAACTCACCTGGTATTTATAGGTTCCTGAGGCGGTTCGGGCTGAGACCCAGGCGCGTGTCTGGGCCGCGACAGAGTTATAGGGGACTCTGTCGCGCCTTGGGCCATGCAACTTGCGGGGAAGTAGTCTGGCGACAGAGTATGCATGGAACCTATACCGCTGTTGGTGCGGGAGACCTCTGCCGCTACGCTGGGCGAGGGACCTCTACCGCTGTCTAAGCGGGAGCTGCTCTGCTACTACGCCGGGCGAGGGACATCTACCGCTGTTCGTGCGGGAGACCTCTACCGCGATCTGTGCGGGAGACTTCTACCGCAGGCTGAGCGGGGGACCTCTACCGCGGTCTATGCGGGAGACTATACCGCATGCTGTGCGGGAGACCTCTACCGCAGTTTGTGCGGGAGACTATGCCGCATGCTGAGCGGGGGACCTCTACCGCGGTCCGTGCGGGAGACTATGCCGCATGCTGTGCGGGGGACCTCTACCGCGGTCTGTGCGGGAGACCATGCCGCTATCTGTGCGGGAGACCTCTGCCGCATGCTGTGCGGGAGACTTCTACCGGGTCTGTGCTGGAGACTATGCCGCATGCAGTGCGGGAGACTTCTACCTCGGTCTGTGCGGGAGTCCTCTACCGCGTGAGGTGCGGGAGACCTCTACAGCGGTCTATGAGGGAGTCCTCTACCGCGTGAGGTGCGGGAGACCTCTACCTCAGGCACGCGGGAGACCTGTGTCGGGGGCAATGCGGAGTCCTGTGATGTGCATGGGCGATGGAGGTCTGCCGCTCACGATGTGCGGCAGACTGTGAGGCGGCAGACTCCTCTCGCATCAGACACTCTGTCGCACCTCTAGGAACGGTGTCGCATGGCGGTTCTGTCGCCAATCTGCCACGTGGCCTGTTCTTGGTTCGACACATGGCAGGCGGATAGTTGCACACGTGGATCTGGTGACACGACCACCATCAATTGCTCCCCACTCTTTGGCGGGAATTTTTTCCGCGAAAGAGGATCTGGGTCTGGCGTTTCTCGGGTCGGGTCGGACCTCCGCGTGTGTGTGTACCTAGGCGAGCCGCTATAAATACTGGGCCCCTGACGTCCTTGTCGCTACTGAATTCTCTCGCAAGGACACTCTGCCGCGACTCTCAGGACACTCTGTCGCCACTCTACCGCAACTGTGTCGCATATATCTCACTGTGTCGCAAGTCTGTCGCAGATTTCCACACTCTGCCGCGAGTTCTGTTTCCATTATCTTAGGTAATTTTTCGTAGCCCGTAGTCCCACTTCTTTGATCTACGAACTTCTAAGATGGCTGGACATGGCATAGGAAAGCAAATCGATCTAGGCGTTAAGTCGACTTTAAAGGAAGCCGACGTCCAAGACCTAGAATCCTGATTTCCTTTATCCGAGGGATACACTTATAGACTCCCAACCCCTCAGGAGAGCGATATACGTCGTGTGTCTGACGGGGCTGTCGTTTTTAGGGCAGCTTTGGAGTTAGGACTCCGTTTCTCATTGTCCGACTTTGGGGCTTCCTTCCTCAGGAAGCACAGGGTATCCCCGGGGCAACTGCATCCTCATGCATGGATGCAATTGGTACCATTCACTGTGCACTGCCATTTAAGGGGCGTCCCTCCATCTCTTCCTCTTTTTGAAGTATTCTTTAGGCTTCGAGGGAGTCCCGGCTTAGTGCCTTACTCGCTTCAGCGGGTGTACCAGCCTGGTTTTGAGAACCGATTATTTGAGAAACCTGCTAACAAGCTTCATGGTTTCGAGACAGAATGGCTGGTTGTGGAAGTGCCCGAGGGCCTGGATATCCCCACTCGTTGGGAGAATAGGCGCGAAATCCCCAAGGGTCCCCGGGTCGCTACACTTAGGGAGCAGTTGTCTTCTGACATCGACAAACTGCTAGTCCCTCATCCCCTTAGCCTCGACACCCTTGTATCAAATGAAAATTTGATATTAGCAGGCTGGGGTGTGGGTCCGGTCCCTGTTGCAGGACCCTCTGTTCCGTAGTCAGATCCTCTGCCTTCGGCTTCTCCCGAGTTGAATCCTGAAGCTCCTAGGCCACAAGAGGATATAGGGGGCACCAATCTGGAATCCAGCTCTGGTAGCGAACCCTTAGCCGATCTCACTGGTTGGGAAGGGTTCGGCTCCACTTTCATGGTGCTCCCGGACGACGAGGGGATAAATATCGAGTCCCTTCAGGAGCACTTAGACTCTCCTGACGGTAACTTTTATTTTTTCCCGCTGCTTATCATTTTTGATCAATTTATTAACCACTGATCTTCTTTTTCTTTTTTGCAGATATGAGTCATTTTCGGCAATCATTAGGTCGCCAGGCTTCTGAGGCTGGTCCTTCCAGCGCTCCTGCCAGGAAGAGGCATCGTTTGGCTGACGATGTCCCAAGTGAGGCACCGGTCCCCTCTCATCCATCTCGTGCTCGGACCCCTCCTGTTTCTAGGCAGGCGATGCCTCCCCCTCCTTCAGAGCAGAGAGATTTCTCTCGGGATAGGGGGAGAGTTACCTCGTCTTCACGGGGAGCTTCCGGGTCATCCGGGCGATCACGCTCCGAGGAGCGCGCGGAATGCAATATCATTCCGCCTCAGCGAAAGAATAGAAAGCGCCTGTACATCGAGGGTTCGATGGGAAGCAGACCGATATTGCCGAGGATAGGTCCTGCCGACGAGAGGCCCTATTCCGTGGATGGGGGGAATATTATGAGGGGCCACGAGTTCCGAGTCTACCCCGGGGTTCGTGACAACGACATTTTGGACACTCCCGGGGTGGCCCCCCGGTTGAGTTGGTCCACTATCCTTCCTCGAGATGAGGCAAGGATATTCAGAAACTACCCCGAGGGTGAAGACTTAGCCGATATCGAGGCGTTGAGGGTAAGTTTCTGATTTCTCTTCTTTTTGATTGCTTTTTGTAGCATGCTTTGACTCTAACATTTTTGCATTTTTCGCAGCTGGCTCAACGAACCGTGGTAAATAATGCCCAACATCGGGCTTATCGGGAGCGAGCCGACAGAGAGATCCGGGAGTTGAGGGACAAAGTCATGGAGTTACAGAACACGGTCAACAACTTGTCCCCTCTTCCGGATTTAGTTCGAAGCCTGGAGGAGCAGCTTACTAAGGCTCATCAAGACCTCAGTCTTGCAAAGGGGGATCTCACAGTGGAGACGGCCCGGTCTTGTAAACTCCAAGAGGACCTGCAGGAGGCTCATTCTGAGTTAGACCGTATGCAATCCAACTATAGGTCTATGCTCACTCGGAATCAAGAGCTCGAGCAGCGTGTTGCTGAGTTGGAAGGCCAAGCTGCTCCTGTACTGTCCCAGACCGAGATTGACAGCATACGGGCCAAGGCCGTAAAGGAGTATCGTCTCTCCAAAGACTGCTTGAGGCGGAAGGAAGACTTCTCCAACCCTTATGTTAAGTACGGGTTCTACTTGGCCCGATCTTGGCTAGAAGCACACAGGGAAGGAGAGGAATTTCCTGAGCTCCAATACACCCATGAGGCGATGCTCTTTGAGGCCCCTGATTGGACCAAGTACGAGCCCGAGGCTGAGCCTGCGGACGAGCTGTTCAAGAGGACTGCTCAGGACGATCTCGTCAACCTTGCTGGTCCTTGGGAGCCCGCGGATCTGGACGGTGCTCCTGAGCCTATAGAAGCCCTCATCGATTTAGACGGCGAGGAGGGCGAGCAGTCCCTTGGAAGCGAAGGTTTTGCAGCTGATCCCCAGCTTCCTCCCGGAGAGTAGATAGGGATTTTTGCTTTTTTGTTTTTTGTATTTCATTTCAAGTACTTTGTTTTTTGTTTTAACTTTGTACTTTTGTCGAAATGTAATTGTAAAGATCTGTTAAAGATCTGTTTGTACCGACACTTGAATGAAATGAAATTGAGATTTTTGTTCATGCTTTGTCTTGCACTACTTCTCTAATTGTCATTTATCATTCTTTGTCTGATTGTTTCTTTTGCTTTGCTTGTATATACTTTGCTTGTATATAGCTTTGTATTTATATTCGTGTATGCTCCCCAATTCTTGATAGAAAGGTATACTTTCAGGAAGAATTTTTTGTGCAAACGCGCAGTTGTTTAAGGCTTGAGTACTGTAACGTGAAGGCGTCTTTAGTTTTTATAGCCTTAGTATTTTGATTACCTGGCCACAGTGACGCGTAGCGTCTTAGGCCTTTATGGTTAATTGAATGTTTTATGCCTGGCCTTAGTGACGCATTGCGTCTCAGGCTCTTACGGCTCTTTTGAGTATACGCCTGGCCACAGTGACGCGTTACGTCTCAGGCTCTTACGGCTCTTGTGTGGATGTATATATACCTGTTTTACAGTGATACGTATACGCCGGGCCACAGTGACGCAAAGCGCCTCAGGCTCTTACGGCTCGTCTGAACTACGCCTGGCCACAGTGACGCATAACGCCTCAGGCTCTTACGGCTCGGTTGAACTACGCCTGGCCACAGTGACGCAAAGCGCCTCAGGCTCTTACGGCTCGGTTGAACTACGCCTGGCCACAGTGACGCAAAGCGCCTCAGGCTCTTACGGCTCGGTGGAACTACGCCTGGCCACAGTGACGCAAAGCGCCTCAGGCTCTTACGGCTCGGTTGAACTACGCCTGGCCACAGTGACGCAAAGCGCCTCAGGCTCTTACGACTCGGTGGAACTACGCCTGGCCACAGTGACGCAAAGCGCCTCAGGCTCTTACGGCTCGGTGGAACTACGCCTGGCCACAGTGACGCAAAGCGCCTCAGGCTCTTACGGCTCGGTGGAACTACGCCTGGCCACAGTGACGCAAAGTGCCTCAGGCTCTTACGGCTCGGTGGAACTACGCCTGGCCACAGTGACGCAAAGCGCCTCAGGCTCTTACGGCTCGGTGGAACTACGCCTGGCCACAGTGACGCAAAGCGCCTCAGGCTCTTACGGCTCGGTGGAACTACGCCTGGCCACAGTGACGTAAAGCGCCTCAGGCTCTTACGGCTCGGTTGAACGGTCTACTTTGGGTCTGTCCCACTCAACCCGTATTGTCCGCTTTGGGTTTGGCCCGTTGGTAGCCTGCGTTCGCAGGGCCTGAACCAAGGGCAGCCCTCACGGTTTTGAATCCTGTCACGAGATTTTGACTTACAACAAAAAGATAATTCATATATCGGTTAGGTAATGACATCTAGTGACAGTGTAAGTAAAACAATAGTGCTTGGGAAGGAAGATGTAGTGGTTAATTCAAATACAGCTTTAAGTGATTTGAATTCCACGTTTTCCCTATCTTCTTCCCTTGTAGAGTTTCCAGAGCGCAAGTGTTGGGTCCGATCTTGCATCTGATTTTGTAGGGACCTTCCCAGTTGGCTCTGAACTTCCCATCCTCCTTCAGGGCATTTGTGATCTGTGACTTTTTGAGCACTAGATCTCCCTCAGACATTGGCCTATCTCTTACCCGGCTATTATAGTAGTTGGCCACCCTCTGATGATAGGATGCCAATCGAATAGCCGCGGTTTCTCTGTGTTCATCAAGTAGGTCCAAGCCTTCCCTTAGAGCTTGTGAGTTTTCTTCCTCTACTAAGGGTACCACTCTTGGCGATAATGCTCCAAGTTCCACGGGGATCAATGCTTCTGCGCCGTATACAAGGCTGAACGGCGTTTCTTTAGTCGACACACGACTGGTAGTACGATATGCCCATAAAACACTAGGCAATTCGTCCACCCAGGCCCCTTTTGCTTTGTCTAGCCTGGTCTTCAGCCCATGGAGGATAGTCCGATTACTGACTTCGGCCTGTCCATTTGCTTGAGGATATGACACTGAGGAGATCCTTAGCTGAATGTTGAGGCTCTTACAAAATTCACGGAAGGCGTTGCAATCAAATTGCTTTCCATGGTCGGCATTTAGGATGCGGGGAATTTCGAATCGACAAATAATGTCTTTCCACACCATTACCTCTACTTTCTTTTCCGTGATTGTGGCTAAAGGCTCTGCTTCAATCCACTTTGTAAAGTAATCGATAGCCACTAACAGGAACTTTCTTTGACCCGTGGCTAATGGGAAAGGTCCAAGGATGTCCAACCCCCATTGTGCAAAAGGAATTGGTTGTACTGTGCCTTGAGAGGGAGTTACTGGGGCCGTGGTGATAGGCGCAAACCTCTGGCATTTGTCACACCTGCGGGTTTGGTCCATTGCATCCTTTTTCAGCGTTGGCCAGTAGAATCCCGATCGCAGTACTTTAGCAGCGAGGGCTCTTGCTCCTAAGTGTTCGTCGCAGATTCCTTCATGCACTTCCGCTAGGGCATATCTTGCTTGTTCCGATCCCAGACATTTTAGCAGTGGCGATGAGTATCCCCTTTTGTACAGTTCTCCGTTGATGAGTGTGAACTTCGCCCCTTGTATTTTCAAGCGACGAGCCTCGTCTTTATCTTGGGGGAGTGTACCCTCAGTGAGATACTGTTTAAATGGGGATCTCCAATCGTCTGCAACTTGAATGTCACACACTTCGACTCCTTCAATACCCGGTCGTTCGAGCCTCTCCACCTTTACTGTCCTTCCTTGTGTTTCGGTGGAGGAGGCTAGCTTAGACAGTGAATCAGCATGTGTGTTTTCGGACCGGTTGATTTGCATCAGCTGAAAGCTTTTGAAAGTCTTGGCCAGGAGTTGGACTTTCTTTAAGTAAGGAACCAGCATCGGTTCTCGTACCTCGTACTTTCCGCTGAATTGGTTCACCACCAGTTGAGAATCACTGTGTGCTACCAAGTGGTGAACCTGCAATTTCTCCGCTAGTGCCATCCCTGCTATCAGAGCTTCATACTCCGCTATGTTGTTCGAACTAGGGAATCCGAATCGTAGGGAGTATTCCAGGGATTTTCCTTCTGGCGACACCAGGACTATACCCGCTCCACTTCCATTGGCACTTGATGATCCATCGACATGCAGCAACCATAGGTGAGCCTTCCCTTCACTGCTGTCGTTCGGGATAGTGCATTCCACGATGAAGTCAGCCAGAGCTTGACCTTTGATAGCCTGCCTCGGTTGGAATGTGATGTCGTATCCCCCAAGCTCCACCGCCCATTTCACTAACCTTCCTGAATGTTCAGGTTTCTGGAGGATCTGTCTTAATGGTTGATCTGTTAAGACGGTGATGGGATGTGCTTGGAAATACGGACGCAACTTTCGCGAGGCCATCAAGAGGGCTAATGCTAGCTTCTCGGCCAGTGGATAGCGGGTCTCTGGATCCAATAACACTTTGCTCACGTAGTAGATGGGACGGTGTATCATTTCATCTTTCTTCAGTAACACCGCGCTGACGGCGAAATCACCGACTCCCAAATACATATAGAGCTGTTCTGCTTCCAGGGGCCTTGTTAATAGAGGCAACCGCTTCAAGTATTCCTTGAGGTCTTCAAAGGCTTTTTGACAATCTTCCATCCACTCGAAGTTCTTTCCCCCCCGTAGAGTTTTGAAGAAAGGCAAGCTCCTTTCTGTTGATTTCGACAAGAAGCGATTCAGAGCCGCTATTCTGCCTGTCAATCTTTGGACCTCTCTTACGGTGGTTGGGGGTTTCATGTCAATGACAGCCTGTATCTTCTCAGGATTTGCCTCGATGCCCCTGTTAGTGATCATGAAGCCTAGGAATTTTCCTGATCTTACCCCTAATGAGCACTTTTCGGGGTTTAGCTTCATGTTGAATCTCCTCAATACTTCAAATACCCTGGACATTTGATCAGCGTGAGACTCTCCTACGTGGCTCTTGATTATCATATCGTCCACGTAGGCTTCCATGGTATTTCTCAGAAGATCCTTGAACACTTTGCTCACCATTCGTTGGTAGGTGGCACCCGCGTTCTTTAAACCGAACGGCATTACCCGATAACAATAGGTCCCGTTGTCGGTTATAAAGGAAGTCTTTTCCTCATCTTCTGGGTGAAGCATGATTTGGTGATACCCGGAGAATGCATCCAAGAAACTGAGGAATTCGTAACCGGATGTTTCGTCTACTAGTCGGTCTATCCGTGGTAGGGGGTATGAATCTTTGGGGCAGGCTTTGTTTAGGTCGGTGAAATCAACACACATTCGCCACTTCCCGTTAGATTTCTTTACCATCACTACATTGGCTAACCACTCAGGGTAGTAGACCTCTCGGATGAATCCGGCGCCTAGGAGTTTATTCACTTCTTCAGTGATTGCTCTTTGTCGCTCCGGGGCGAAACTCCTCTTCTTCTGTTTGACGGGTCTATGTCCGGGTATGATGTTAAGTTCATGGCATATGACTTCGGGACTGATCCCGGGCATGTCCGCTGGGCTCCAGGCGAAGATATCCGAGTTTCTCCTCAGACACTCGACTATCTCCTTTTTCTGTTGCTCGCCCAACTGAGTCCCAATGAATGCCCTTTTTCCGCTATCCCCTTCAGTTAGAGCAATGGCTTCTGTTTCCTCTACAGGTTGGGGTTTACGCGGATCGTCGATGCATTAGGTTTCTTTCCTCTGTGTTACCTTGTTGGCAGTGGAAGCGAGATAACAAGTACGGGCACTCCTTTGGTTTCCGCGTACTTGCCCGACTCCGTTGGGAGTGGGAAACTTCATCAATAGGTAGCAAGAGGATATCACCGCCCTCATGTCATTCAACACCGGCCTGCCCAAAATCATGTTATAGGCAGCAGAGGTCGATCTGACTACCATGAATAATACTTGCCGGGTCACGTCTTTCGGGTGCTCACCGAGAGTTACAGGCAACTCTATGGACCCGGCAACTTTCACTCGCTCCCCCGTGAATCCATATAGTGGTGTCATAACGGGTTTTAACCTATCTTCGGATATGCTCATTTTTTCGAAGCAATTCCAATAGATCAGGTTCACTGAGCTCCCGTTATCGATCAGGACCCTGCTCACCGGGTGTTTGGCCACCACCGTGGATATCACCATGGGGTCGTCATGGGGCATGGCGACATCGCCTTTGTCAGCCGGAGTGAACATGATGGGCTCTTCATCTGCCTTCTCCTCCATCACCACGTTAACCTGATACGCTTGCCTAGCGTAACTTTTACGGGAAGTAGAGGAGCTTCCTGCACTTGAGTCCCCGCCTGCAATGACATTTATCGTGGGGTCTGTAGGTTCGTTGTTTGGCGGATTAGCACGGGGGATGGGCCTGACTGCTTCGTTTCTAGGCCTATCCCTTATGATATCATTATTTGCCCTCGTCCGCGGACGATCATTCTTTTGGTCGCGCGGAGGATAACGGGGTCTCTCGCTCCTCCATAGGAAGCGGTTGATCTTCCCTTCTCTGGCCAGCCTTTCCAACTGGTCCATTAAATCTCTGCACCTCTCTGTTGGGTGACCATGAGCACAATGGAATTCACAGTAGGCTTCGGGGTTTCGTCCTACATCTCCAATTTTCTTCTTGGGGAATTCCAATAATCCTGCCCCTTCGATGGCTGCCAGTATTGCAGTGCGAGGCTCATTTAACTTGGTATAACATTCATACCTGAGCCTAGGGGCTTTGTCAGTTCTCACGGGTCTTGGGAAGCTTCTCTCGGGTGCGTCTCTCTCTCTTTTCTTTCCTTCCTTCGCCTCCCTGGGCTGTATCGTTCTCATCACTTCTTCTTGAGCTACATATTTGTTAGCCCTGGCAAAGATGTCGAAAATCGTCATCGGTTGATCGAGAGAGATGGATTCTTGTAGCTTCTCGGAGCTCGTCCCTTGCAGCATTGCAGCCAAGGCTACGCCTACTGGTAGATCTTCCACTTCCAAGGTGGCATCTCGGAAGCGATCTACAAAGTTTTTCAAGGGTTCTTTATTCCCTTGTTTAAGCGTGAGTAAGTAGGTAGCATCTTTCTTCCTCTGGCTGTGGATCATGAAGACTTTGAGGAATTCATTTCTCAACTCATCAAAAGAGGAGATTGAACCTTCGCTCAACCCGTTGAACCACTTGAGAGCATGCCCGGACAATGTGAGAGAAAAAGCTCTGCACATAATTTTGTCCTCCCATCCATGCAACAGCATGAGGGATTCATAACTCTGAATATGGTCATAGGGATCCGTTTTGCCGGTATAAGTAGCCATAGAGGGCATCTTGAACTTCTTCGGCAAAGGTTTGTTCATGATCTCCAGGCTGAATGGGATCCTCCTCCTTTGTCCGTCATCCGGAGACACTAGCTTTTTCTTCTCGAGGATCCTTTGGACGACCTTCTCCACGTCCTCCGACCCTCGAGCTGAGTAAGGTACTGTCCCTTCTGGTCTAGAAGAGTCCGATTGATAAATGCCTCTTCCAGCACCTCTCACTATGGGACTTGATATCTCTGGACCTTCTTGTGGGTTAAAATCTCCTTGTCTCCGTTGCTCCCCAGCTCTATGTGCCCTTAGGTCATGTTCCAACACTACGGGAGATGAGTTGCGGCAGGTAGGGAGACTCTGCCGCCTAGGGGCTGCGAAAGGACCCTGCCGCTGAGCGGCCAGAGGAGAGGTCTGCCGCGCATCGGGCAAGGGTGAACTCTGCCGCCTATTAGAGGCGGGAGAGCACCGTCGCATATCTGATGTGGGATACCTCTGCCGCGTGTTGTCTGCGGGAGAGTTCTGTCGCCGTTGAGCCGCAGGGGGACTCCGCTGCACATTCGGCGAGCTCTGCCGCTCATAGGACAAAGGAGATGTTTGACGCATTGGAGATGCGGGTGAGCTGTGTCGCCAACGAGTCTCTGGCGAACTCTGTCTCCCGGGAGCTACGGGCGGACTCTGTCGCACCTGAGCCACTGGAGAACTCTGCCGCCTGGGAGCTGAGGGCGGACTCTGTCTCGCTGGATTGGCAGTAGCGTTGCGTGGCGTTCCTGCCTCTTGTCCAATGTTTACCAGGCTGGAGGGCTGACCTCTCTCGTAGGTCTGCCTCGGTGTGCTTTCTCCCACTAGCTGCTGCACTTCATGGGGTAAGCTGAATTGGGGGAGAGCTTCTTTGAAGAAGTTCACCATGGCTCTCAGTGCTGTGGTAGCCTCCGTATTTTTGCGTTTCAGGGCCTCGAATTCCTCCAAGGAGACTAAGGGTTCTCCTTGAGCCCTTTCACTGTGTCTTCTTCGCTGTTCCGATCTGACAGGGGGACTTACAGAGTTCTGCCCTCCTGTCAATTCTGCAGTTGAGCGTATCCTCACCATTTCGATAGAGAACCTGACTTTTTGTCGAGATTCCCACAGACGGCGCCAATTGATGTTGCCTACCTGACAGCAACAGTGCTTTACCTTCCACGTGGTCTGATTATGCCTTTCGCGTAGTCTGATTACACTAACGACGAAAGGGTGACGTCGATGCAATTTGCTCCACGTGTTCTTCGTATATCCTGTAAAAATAACAGGAATCAGAGGGGGCAGGGATTATTCCCTGCACGCGCACTCCGACGATCAAGTCAGTGATCGGGAGTTGGTGTATGTAAGAAAAGGGGAAAGTATTGCTTAAATCAAAGGGTTTAAGTGTTTCTCCCTGTTTTTCTCTTTTTTTGGATCGGATCGGATCTTCTTTTGCAGAGAGCTCACCTGGTATTTATAGGTTCCTGAGGCGATTCGGGCTGAGACCCAGGCGCGTGTCTGGGCCGCGACAGAGTTATAGGGGACTCTGTTGCGCCTTGGGCCATGCAACTTGCGGGGAAGTAGTCTGGCGGCAGAGTATGCATGGAACCTATACCGCTGTTGGTGCGGGAGACCTCTGCCGCTACGCTGGGCGAGGGACCTCTACCGCTGTCTAAGCGAGAGCTGCTCTGCCACTACGCCGGGCGAGGGACATCTACCGTTGTTCGTGCGGGAGACCTCTACCGCGATCTGTGCGGGAGACTTCTACCGCAGGCTGAGCGGGGGACCTCTACCGCGGTCTATCCGGGAGACTATGCCGCATGCTGTGCGGGAGACCTCTACAGCGGTTTGTGCGGGAGACTATGCCGCATGCTGAGCGGGGGACCTCTACCGCGGTCCGTGCGGGAGACTATGCCGCATGCTGTGCGGGGGACCTCTACCGCGGTCTGTGCGGGAGACCATGCCGCTATCTGTGCGGGAGACCTCTGCCGCATGCTGTGCGGGAGACTTCTACCGCGGTCTGTGCGGGAGACTATGCCGCATGCAGTGCGGGAGACTTCTACCGCAGTCTGTGCGGGAGTCCTCTACCGCGTGAGGTGCGGGAGACCTCTACAGCGGTCTGTGCGGGAGTCCTCTACCGCGTGGGGTGCGGGAGACCTCTACCTCAGGCACGCGGGAGACCTGTGTCGGGGGCAATGCGGAGTCCTGTGATGTGCATGGGCGATGGAGGTCTGCCGCTCACGATGTGCGGCAGACTGTGAGGCGGCAGACTCCTCTCGCATCAGACACTCTGTCGCACCTCTAGGAACGGTGTCGCATGACGGTTCTGTCGCCAATCTGCCACGTGGCCTGTTCTTGGTTCGACACGTGGCAGGCGGATAGTTGCATACGTGGATCTGGTGACACGACCACCATCACAAACTCCCCCTAAGTTCTCTCATACTTTTACAAGAATATACTTTGCAATCGAATATATAAATTATAATTCTCTTAAAATTAAAATAATTATTAACTAAATATTAATCATTAAAATAAAAAAAATTCTAACATTTTATCAACATATCAATCAATAATTAGGTTATAATTTTTTTATACATATAGTTATTAGTCGTTCAAATTAATGGTTCATTTTAGATTTGCTAAAGGGTTTACTTGTCCAAACCTGAAAGCTCATCCGATATTTGGTTGAATTTAAATAAAATATTAAATTCATTAAAAGGGGCTTGGGAAAACAAAATAAGCTTGATCAGAATTCGAGTTGGGTCTTGGTCATATCTTTAAAAGTCTAGGCCCGGGTTGCTAATATATATTAATAAAAGTATCATAATGTATCTTAAATCAATTAAACTAACAAAATTGAGCACAATTAAAAAAATCCATTAAACCCATTAAATATATTAACTTGTTAATAATTAAAAAATTCATATTAAACGGCCCAATTAAAGAAATCAGCCTAATAATAAAATCAAATTTTTGTTTTTTTTTAAAAAATGATTTATTTGGGTAGAATTGTTTTTTTTTTTTGGTTATTTATTCAGGCAGGTTTAGATAGAAAACTCAGGCTCCAACATCAAGCCAAGCCAAGCTTTTAAACTCAGGCTTCCTTCTCCCACCGAGTTTTAAACAATCGGAGACAAGTTCATTTGTGGGAAGGTGCCCCTAAACAAGTCGACCATAACCCACAATGCCTGGGCAATCTCTTCTCCCCATTTCTTTATAGCTTCGAATTCTGCCACAAAGACTATGTTCACGAGTGTCTCTTTTTCCACTTCAGCTTCGTGGCCCAAGTCACCAATTGAAGAACTCACAGTATCCTAATTTCCATCGCTTTTCATTACTGCAAATCGTGTTCTCACTATTGTTATAGAGCATAAAGCTTTTTTTTTTCGTTCTCCACAAACGACACCAATTATTGTTGCTCAGTTACAACGGTGACAAATTGCTAGCGTCTTTGCTTTGATCTTTGTGTCGCCTCCTTCTAAAGATTTTGCAAGAAAAATAATAATCAAAGAGATGCAGGGGTTGTTCCCTGCGTAAGCGTAAGTACTCCGATACTTAAGTCAGAAAGAGAGTTTGACAGAGTTTTAGTAAAGAAAATAGAAGCCCCGTGAGGAATCATACCTATATATTTCTTTCTTTTCTTTTCTTATTTTTTTGAATTATTTTTCTTCTCCTACCAATTTTTTTTCTTTCTTATTTCTTCTTTGGCTTCGGTTCCCACCACTGTTCACCTTCTCTTCCAGTGGCTTGGGCTGCCATCCTCCTTCATCGTTCTTCAGTCTAAGCTCGTCTCACTTGCCTCACATCTCCGCCTAGCGTCGATGCTTTCCTATCATCTCTGGTTTTAGCGCCCATATTCGCCTCCTCTGTTCTATTTTGCCACTTCAAGGCAGTCTGTTTCCTCCTTCCTTTCTTCCTTTCACATCTTTGCTCAGGCACCATCTACAGCATCCTTAGCCCTAGCAGTACCCTTCTCCTTTTCTTTTTGTTTCTGTCAACTTCATCACCTTTATGCCTCCACCTTGTTCATCCCCTTTTTAGCTCACAGCGGCTTCAGCACGTCGGCCCCACCACTGTCCCCTGTTCGTCTCTGTTTTCAAGTCCTACTATTGGCAGCTGCTGCATGTTTCCTTCTCCCCTTTCGGCTATCATCTCCATCACCATGTTCTGCCACTACCATGTCCCAGCCACTATTTTAAGTTGTTTTTAACTTCTCTCACCAAGCATTATCTCTTGATGTCTTCCCTCGGTACAACACTCATCAGTACAATTGCTGTTTCAATCGGCTCCGTTTTTCTGTAGTGAGGAATGATCCTTGAATCCATCGAGAAGAGCAACCACTGCATTCTGTCATCCACGATGCTTCTGATATTTCTTGTTTCATCTCAGTTTCACTTGGTTTTAATCTCCTTTGTTTCTATCAACTATCATTATTCTCGCTGCTCTTGTTTCTGTTCAATTCTAGACTTTAGCTGCTCTCCTTTTTTTTTTTGCCTTATATATATATATTACCTTAATCTATCTCATTCTCTTTCACACTAACTGCAGTAGCCAGCTCTACTGCCATCGCCTTATCCCTCCCTCACGTTTTCTGTTTCACGATTCCTGCTGCAATCTTCTGCTGGCACCACCTGCTGTTTTAGCATTATGATATATGTATTTCTACCTAATAATGCAGAATACCTGGCTATCTCAATTATGCTTAGTTTAATGGCTTTACCTCTCGGTTTTTATCCCAAACTTCCTAATTCTACTTCCCTGCTGCGGCTTCTATTTGCTTTCTTCTCTTTTCCGTTCTAGGCTCCCAATTCCTCGGCTGACTAGACCGTACCTCTTAAACATCTTAATTATTTCTTTCACCTTGATTATAGCTGGTTGCAGCAGTCTTCCACAAGCTCTCGTGTTTTGCGTGCAGCTCTTGCTGCAGGTTCACACACACACACACACATATATATATATATATATATATATATATATATATATATATATATATATATATATATATATATTCTAATGGAACTACACCACCATCCTGCCTTACCAAACACCATGGGTCTTCACGCCTCTGCCAAATTTTCAGACTTCCAATATCACTCTCTACCTACCAGTCATCCTGCTTCTAATTTATAATATATATATATATATATATATATATATATATATATATATATATATTTCCTTTAGTTATACCCCCTGTCAGACTATTTTCGTCCTCCTTCAATGCATTTTGTACATGTGTACACCGGTATATATACTTACCTGAATATATATATGTGCACTCCATGTGATTTGAGAAATTACTACTTACACAAATAATCGCATATATATATATATATATATATATATATATATATATATATATATTTATATATCCTTATACAGGATAGATTTCCTTTTCCAGTGTGTATAAGAGTGGATTTAGCTTAGTAATCGTACATATGCTTAATATAGATATGTCCTAGCTCATTTGAATATAAACTTTATTTCCACTTCTCATGGAGATTCATTCCTAATGTTAATATATATATATATATATATATATATATATAAATTTTTAATTAAATTAATTCTCTCAAGTTTCACTAAGAAAATAAAAATAAAAATTTAATTTAAATCCTTGGCTAATGGAACGAAATCTTTAATCTTAATAATTAAATTGCTAACCGAGGATAAAACCATGTACCTGAAAATTTACGGTATTTACATTCTCCCCACCTTGAGAAATTTGATCCCCAAATTTAGGAGTACCTTAGTCCTTAAACAGATGCAGGTACTTCTCTCGCATCAAGCTCTTCACTTCCCTCATGGCTTCTTTCGAATTGTGCTATTGCTCCAAAACTTTGACCAAAGGAATTGTCTTAGACCGCAATACCTTCTATTCCATATCCAATATCTGAACCAGTTTCTCCATATACGTCATATCCTTTTTCAACTCCAGTGGTTCATACTTTACCACATGCATTAGATCTGGATGATTCTTGCGAAGCATTAAAGTGTGAAAAACGCTGTGGGTACTCAATAATTCTTGCGGCAACGCCAATCGATTAGCTCATCTTCCACTTTGGTTTAAGACCTTAAAAGGTCTAATGTATCGAGAACTCAGTTTTCCTTTCTTTCCAAATCTCATTATACCATCGGAAGGAGAAACTCTTAGAACATCAATTCTCCCACTGAAATTTTCAAGGATCTTCATCTTTGGTCAGTACAACTCTTTTACTTGCTCTGAGCTGTTCTCAATCATCCACCAACTAATTAAATATCCTTAGAAGCTCGTTTAACCAAGTCGAAAACAATTCTCTTCCTCTCACCCACTGCTTCCATCTAATCGGTGAACGACATTTTCGACGATACTACACTTCATACGGTATCATTTTGATACTTGGGTGTTATCTGATATTATGTGCGACTTTGCTAATTAGCAATTTGCTCTTTTAGGAGCCTTTAAAATCTTGGCACATGCTTTCAATTCCATATAGGTGTGGGTAATAATCTCATAGGCTTTTAGTGCTCTACCTTAACCTGCTGACCTATGAGACATTTAATCCCAATTTCAATTATTTCTCTTATCGTACTTGATTGTCAATATACTTTCAAGAGATTTGATAAATCCTATTATTCTCCAAATGTGGGGTATATCTCTGTAAATGAGTCTCTGACGACATCAATTCCTTTAACTACAGATCATTTGATACACAATTCTGTTTTTAAATCTCAATAAATTATCAATACCAATACTCAAGCTAGTTGCAGCACCCATCTGGGTTTGATTAACTACATCAATACGGTACTTATCAATATGCTGAGCCTGTTCGATTCGATAAATCAAGTCCAATTTTCCACTCTCAGGCTCGCTACCACGAAATAAATGTCAGTATCAGAAAGGAACCACATCCAGTTGAGGTTTATTAAATATTTCAATAACTATGTCCTTGACCAATATACACAACGCCATCCTGTAATCACTTTTGCTCAAAGCACTAACTTGAGTCATTCCCTTTTTTCTTGTATTTGACAGCTTTTGTAAAATTTAATACTTAAACCTTCATGATCAGTAGAATTTCATAATTCTTCACCGCACAAGTAATGGTATCCTGACTTCGAACGCATATATGACGACTGTCAAATTTCAATTTATGGGTTATAGTACTCCTAGACGATGTCAAGTCTCTCAAGCGGGGAGGTATTTTGAAATACTTTTATTAGCCATTAGACCTGACCACATAATTGGTTGTGAATATAAGGGTTCAAGGTTCAATCTCAATAGAAAGTAAGATACCAAAACTTATCGCAATTTCACATTTATCCTTTGGTCACAACTCATTCGTTTTCACTTCAGAATACTTGATCCGAATCATTTCACATACTAGAGATATTCTTACCTTGCATACACATCTTATTCCAATATAACTTGCATTCGAAATTTATCACACTTCAACGCTTGTCTCATTTCGTTTATCAATTATAACAAAACTCTTTCCTTATTCGAATTAAGTCTCGCATATAAAACATAAGCATAAGCAATTTACAATCCTTAGACTCGATATGTAATTCATATTCCAAAGTTTCCTTATATCTCAATCTCTGAATCATCTTAATAGTTTTGGGTCTTTCTCTCTGATCTATAATCCTCGTTTGGAGAAATCTAATTAACTCCCATTTTTTATACAAAGCGACCTAGAAGACTCTAGGTCTCCTTAAAAATTAACGCCAGTACATTCCAAAGTGGATTACCTGTTTCGATAATCTCCTTTTCATGTAATCCTTGTAATTGCTTTTTCAGCATTCCTAATTCAATCAAAGCCACCAAGTACAGTGGTCAGAATAATTAATTCGATACCAGGTGCTAAATCAATTTCAGAACTTCACATTTCAATTTAGTGGACTTTAATAGATCATCCGAATATGTGTCAAAAATCCCTCTGTCTACTGGGGTGTCTATTTTTTCGAACACGCCCTATCTTTATCAACCATATAAACAGTGTGACATTCACTTATACTTCTAGTTTTGTAATTCATCTTTTCAGTTACAGTGACTTTACTTTATCACTCTCACTGCTTCCTTAGTACATCGCTTTTCTGCCACTTTCTTTACCTTTTCATTTTCTTATTAACCTCTAATTATACATTTCATATCATCACAGTTGTTCCTTGACTGCTTCCTCAAAATAACATCCAATGGGGCTAATTTAACTCCATTGAGGATCTTAGTACCTCCTACGAGTTTCCTGGACTTCTTCCGTTTCACATCTCTACTTATCCGAATTATACTTCTCAAAATCTATTTAATTTCATATTCATTCTAAGACTTGTTTTCTTATGTCCGATTCAATCATTTCAGCTATAATTTCCAATATGCTTCATCCAGAATGTGTTGCCGTCTAAAGGCCTTCAAAAACATATTTCATGTATTTCTCTATTGTCGGCTCTCGGATTAATTCAGGGAACTTCCCTCCGAGCTCGACTTCCCATTTTGATGTTGATGCCTCTATAGATACTTTTTATAGTAGTGCACTTCAAAAGTCCGTGTAACTTTTCCAATTCTTTACTACAAAATTGTAAGGCAGCTTTCTCGATAGAGTTACTATAAAAATTCCATAGGGTTTCTCCATCTCATTTATCCAATCTCCCACAATCATTGGATTTCTTAACTCCACTGAAAAATAGAGGCTTAAACCTCTGAAATTGCCTCAGTCTATTAAGTTCACAATCATACTCTAAGAATCCATGTAAGTTTCTCAATTTAATTTTCTAGTTTTCAATTACAATTGGATTCTTGACTCCAATATGTAATAGCACACTATCTTTCGAAATTAGCTCGGTCTTTCTCTTAGTGTCACGACCCATTTTTATTTCAAATCACTACAAATTTTTTATTTTTTTCTTTCCCTGTCGTGAACCGTCTCACCACCAACAGTTGAGCTGTGATTCAGTATTAGTCATACCTTACCGTCCACCATGTCATTAATTTCTTATTCTATTCAGAAGTAAACATTTACATTTAATAACCATAATACTACAACTTCGTATGTGTTTTTTTAATATTTACATTCTGTGAGACCCCGTATATGTATAATTGTAATATGTACATAGGAATGTAAATGGAGTTATACTATGAATTCATAAGTGAAGTATATGAAATGTAAGTCCATAAGGTTATGTACACACTTGCAATAAGAGTTGTGATTGTACATACAAGTTACATTATGTATGAATGTGAAGAAATGGACTTAAATATGTGAAGAATGTGAGTAAAATGGAATATGAGTAGTGTGGTAAATGGAATGAAGAATTGCATAAGTTGTGCACTTCCATTTGGTTTATATCGTATACTTTTGGTTATACAAGGATTCCACACAAGTTTCAATAGGTATAAGGTATGAATGGATGCCATTTTCAAGTCTCAAGGATGATTGGATGAGACAATGACCATGGCACCAAATTAAGGATGTTTTGGTATAAGTTTCTGTAGAAAACTACAGTAAAATCTGGAAATTATGCAGGTCAGATTGATCTCATAGGATGAGAGATCAATATGGAGGAGCCAGAATGCTCTTATTTGGGCAATGGAATAGAGCAAATCGATCTCCAATGAAGCCAAATCGATCTCCTAAGCTCTCTGTTTGAGGACAGATCGATCTCAAGCTTCGACAGATCGATCTCATGCTTAAAATGTCGTGAAAAAGAGGGATTTAAGGGGATCAGATCGATCTTCACAAGTGATTTCTATAAAAGGAGTGCTGAAAATCTAAAAATTTTGGGAAAAACACTATCCTTCCATTTTCAACCCAAAAACCTAACTTTCTCTCTCTAAAATTAGTCATTTCCAGTAAGATTTGAGGGCAGACCATTAGATACTAAGTTGTTCATCTTGAGGAAGAGAACAACATAGTTGGAACCTAAAATCCCATTATTGGTATTGAAAGAGCTAAGGGCATTGTCATTTGGAGCAAGAAGAAAAATCAGATTTGGTAAGATTCTAACACTCCAACTATGGTACATTATCTATTTAATTGATTTTGGAGTTGTTTGACATGAGTATGGATAGTTAGAAACTATCTAAAATGCATTGGAATGATTATGACTTAGAAATGGTCTAGTGTGAGAAAGTGGAATGTATGGAGATTAATGAGAAATGAGATGTCTAGAGATGACAATAGTGTTATGGGTATGATTTTAAGATGTTGTTGGTGAATAAATTGTAAGATTTACCTAAAATGGGTAAAATGTGGATTAAGACATTGGTAAAATGCATAAGTGACTTATATTGAATCGTGAGGTCAAATATGGGTTAAAAACATTAACTCAATTGATTTGGATGAATGAATCGCAACTTTCGAGGATACGTCGGAGCGAGTTGAGCCAAGAGCATGAGAAGTTAAGAGGAAAAGAGTCACACCAAGTAAATCGAGGTAAGGGAATTGTGTAGACTCTTAGAGATATCTGTGTGCAATTTAGGCGTTTAAATGCTTTGCTAGTGTAAGACCCGAATTTAATTAAAATATGAAATGAATGAGTATTCGTGAAGGGAAGTCGAGTTAAATTAATCCCGAACATGTGTAAGGGCAAAATGGTCAAAAGATCTAAAGTCGGTATAATTTCGATAAGAAAATTTAATTAAAAATAATGGATTGAGAAATCTTGGTCAATAAAGGTGAAATAAATTTATATTGGGTTAAATTGATCAAGATATTAATTTATGGAAATTAATTGGAATTAATCGGGATTTTTAGTTCGGAAAAATAATCTCGAAAATAATCAAAAAATATACCGAAAAGTCATTCGGGACAATATCCCGAAAATACGGAGAAATTATACCCGAAAAAGGGTTAAAATAAATTAAATAAATTAAATAAATTAAATAAAATTGAATAAATGAATTTAGAATTAAATAATAATTTTTGGTAGATATTTTGGGTATTTTAATGATTAAAATGTTAATAAAATAAATAAATAATAAAAGATAAAACATAAATGAATTGAAAAAAAAAAATCAGAATTGTCGGGGAGAGAGAGAAGAAGAAAACGGAAAACAGACGAAGCAGCCGAACCGAGGAAGCCAGAGGACGCACCGGCAACCGACAGGCTCCGACGAGGCCACGAGGAGGTAGAGGAGAGACCGGCGAGTACGTGGGCACCGAAATCGCACCGTGCAGTGGCCGGAGGAAGCCGATCGGAGGAGGGAAAGCACCGAGGAGAAACGGCCCGATTTTCGGCGATCCACGGCGACTGGGCATCAACGGAGGCCATCGATGAGTTCAGGAGGAGGAGCCGATCATTTTGAGACCGGTAGCAGCCGGCGAAACGGCCGGAATCGTCGACGACGGCCAAGAGGAGAAATGGGCTTCGACGGCAGGAGAGAAGAGGTCGGATCGGTGACTTTCCGGCGGACTTGGGTGAAACCGAGAGCTGATCTGTGATGCGGACGACCCAGCGGAGCTGCTGGCGGTGGAAGCCGGCGGAGAACCGACCGGCAAGGCCTTGAACCTGCGGTGAACCGGCCAAACCGGAGTGAACCGGCTGTCTGAACCGGTCCGAACCGGACTGAACCGGTTCAGCCAAAAAGAGAGGGAAAAAGGGAGAAAAAGGGAAAAAGAAAAAGAGAAAAAAATTGGAGAAAATTTCAGCGATGCAATCGAGCTTCGGGTAAGTCGATAAGCGGTCAAATTGACCGATTTAAATTTTGAAATATTTTATTTAATTAATTTTCGACTGAAAATTTACCCGGAAAATTATGAAATTATGTAGCTCGATGATTGACATCCACCGAGAGCTCGAGATAGCCTCGATTTACGTATTAGCATGAAATCTCGGGTAAGTGACCCTTATTTACGATAATTTACATCGTTATGCGTGTTTCAGATTTAAATTCCGTATAAATTGAATTAAATTATGGAAAATTTAGATAAATTGTCGTAAATATTAAATTTAGCTATTCGAGAGTTAGAACGAGGCCCAATAAATTGTTGGAGGGCCCAATGAGCCCAATAGGCCTCGATAAAGTGAAAATTAAGTGAAAAACGGGCTTAAGGCCGATTAAGGCCCATTAAGGTGCAATCGGGCCCAATAGGGGTAAACGGGCCCAATGATTTAAATTAAGCTCAGAAAATAGGAAATACAATTAAATTGTATAATATCTGACCTGAGGAATATTGATACGCAGTTCCGGACATTTGATTGGGAGTAGATCGGACTGCGCGACGAGACAACAATGGAAAAGAAAAAGGTCAGACTCGACAGGAAAGTAAGGTAAGGGAATTCTACGGACTGCTAGAGGTAAATTTTACGCAATTTTAAGTTCATTGCAGTCTTTAAAAATTATCTGAAGGGTCTAGAGGTCAAATAATAATTTTAGTGCCCCGAATGGGTAAATTACTAAAATACCCTTGTTAAGGGTAAAATTTACGAATTTAGAAAAATTGGGAGGAGCAAGAACAAGAGGTTTCTGCTCGTTCTGGAGACATTTTAATGCATGCATGAGTAGGCTGGCTAACCTTGAAAGAAAATGCACAGCATTGCATACTTTCAACGATGAAATTGTTTTGAAAACTGTTTTGAGGAAAAGAGCCGCCTACGTGTTTTTATTTACATGTGACGTGCTAGAGCTTAGCTCGCACGATGTTTGACTTGTGTGATGCATGCATTAGTGTTGGAGCGAGAGCTCGCACTAGAGTTTTACATGCATAGGTGTTAGAGTATAACTCGCACTAGATTTCACATGCTTGTTCGTGACACGGTGCTAGAGTCTAACTCGCACCAGATTTTACATGATTTTCGTGACAGGGTGCTGGAGTTTAACTCGCACCAGATTTTATAAGATTTTCATGTGATTTATATATAGAGTGCTAGAGCCTAGCTCGCACTAGTTTTACTGGATTTGTGGAGTAGCGCTGTCTGCCCTTGGAGTCAGCCAAAAGGCCCAACAGGCTCAAAAGGCCTCTTAAGTGGGGTGAGAGTGAGGGATGAGGTTGGCGGCCTTGTGGGGATGTAAAGCGGGCTCTGCCGATTTTACTTGATTTGATGAGAATGCTGAGTATCGCTCGCACTGATTTTATGAGAACATGCGATGAGCCGTGCTTGGAGCATCGGGTAGACTGTGTGTCACCGATTTAATAGGCTCGCACGTGCGTTTTGAGACATGGCATGAGTATTGAGAAACAAAACCTTTCTGTGGGAAGCAGGCCATTTGGGCTGGAGTACCTAGAGTGATATGGGTCCATGGAGTACGATGTACCGTGCAAGTAGCATGGAGTACGATGTACCGTGGGGTATCTTCGAATACGGTATCTTTGATATACGGAGTATCTTCAGATACGGTATCTTGTGATACGGGGTATCTTCGGATACGACATCTTCGGATGCGTGAGATCGGATAAGACTGACGGGTTGGATTGACCCACCTCTCGGGCGGTTCCCGATCAGGGTGAGACCTCGCACACTGGGATCCGTGAAGCTGGAGGGACTCACGAGGACACATATGGCCAGTCCTGGTTATTGCCGTTATACAGATATTGCCTTGTCTCGCATGTCGATGATTTTGATGATTTAAACTGGGTTTTTAATTAAATGTGCATGATGGTTATTTCCATGCTTTTTAAACCCATGTGTGATGTATACCGATTTTCATGGTTTTGTGTGAGTCAGGATCACCCGAAGGAGGGGTCGAGTCCTGACTTTATTGTGAAAATTTTAATTGAGAAAGAAATGATTTGAAATAATTGCATGTTGAATTTTCTGTGCAAACTCGATTTACATAACATCATAACTTTCATATCATCTGTTTTAAATGTGTGGAGAAAGGGTGGTTTATGCATGGCACCACGTTCATGTAGGTAGTATGGTTACCTACTTGTTCGTAGGATTGCCTTACTGAGCTTGATGTGCTCACCCCTTTCATTTTCTCCCAGAGATAATCTCTAGTTGAAGTTGAGGCGACTCAGTACTGCATTCCGGATGTCCGCTGCTGCCCATCATTTAAGGTATATACACTTGTACATATTGTATCTACATAAGCATAGCACAGTAACATGTTTGTAAGTAACTTTAGGGGATGTATAAATAATGTAAACAATATTAAATGATTAGAGAAGAAATAAGTTAGATGGTAATTGAATGGTGGGACTGGCATTGACGCACAGCCCAATTATTAATGGAGTGTGGTCACGATTCGAGGACAGGTAAGAGTTTAAGTAATAAAAATAACAAAGCGCGAAAAATTTACTCTGATTTTTGGGTAGTTTGGGTCGTGACAGCTAGATTGCATGAGATATTAGGAAATGATGTTGGGTGATTAAAGGGTGAAAGTTGGGAGTTTGATAAATTTGCATGAAAACAAAGGCATAATATTTTGAAAATCATGTTTTATTGCTTTTTAGCAAGTGATTGGTAGGTTGGCTAGCATTTGAAATGAATTGCAAAAGAAATGAGTTGTTTTGGTTTGTTAACCACACTTTGCAAAGAAATGAGCCACCTACATTGTTTTCGTGAGAATGAAAGCGTGCTAGAGTACGACTCGCACGAGATTTGACGTGTTTTATACACATGAGTGCTAGAGGCACTAGTTTTCACATGGATTTCATATTTGTTTTGGCATTGTGCTTGGAGTTTGTCTTGCACTAGATGCCCACCTTGCTTGTTGCCATGCTTGGAGCTTCGAGTAGACTGGGTGTCATATCGATTAAATAGGCTCGCACGTGTATTGTTTTGACATGATTATTAGTCGTGTTAGGAACTTCGGGTAAACAAGAGGTCGTACCGATTAAATAAGCTCACACGTATGTTTTGAGATGTGGCTTGATATGATGTGTTGATTAGGTCCACGGAGTACGTTGTACCGTGCATGTAGCATAGAGTATGTTGTACCGTGTTGAGATGTGATGTGCCATCTTCGAACGAGATCTGCTATGGACTGGCGGGTAGGATTCGACCCATCTCCCGTGTGGAAGCAGATAGTGGTGGTATCCCGTACACCTGATCCGTGTAGCCGGTATCACAGGTTATGGCCATAGACCTTGAGGTTATTACCTATTATTGAATTACCTATCTCACATGTCTATTTTTTGAGAATAAATCCATGTCTAATATGATTTGTGGGTCAGGACAGTCCGAGGGATGGGCTAGGACCTGACAAGTGTTGAATTGTTTTGAGATATTGATTGTTAATGGTTTTTAAAATGCACAGATGCATGATGGTTAATGCCATGCTTAGTTGAGAAAATGCATGATGGTTAATGCCATGCTTATTTGAGAAAACGCATGATGGTTAATGCCATGCTTTATTATGAATTATGCATGATAATTTATACCATGCTTTGAGTTGAAATGTGCACTGGATTTTAATAGCATGAATGCTTTACATACCATTAACACAATCATACACTCATGTTTTGAGATAAAATGATGAATTAAATGCTTTTGAGCATGGCATCATGATCACGTAGATAGTGCAGTATCTACCTGTTCGCATGATTGCCTTACTGAGCGTGTGGTTTGCTCACCCCCCTTATTTTTCCCCTCTCTACAGAGATTTTAGTATAGAGTGAACGTGACTGGAGGCTTGTCCCTTTTGGTAATCCGCTGCATCCCATCACTAAAGGTATACACACTTGGATTATTTTGTATCTAAACTAGACATAGCATAGTAGCATTTTGTATGTAACTATTGGGGATGTAAAACAATGTAAACACATGTAACAACTCTGATATATATACATTTATATAAGTGTTTACTTATGAATAATATGTAAATCGAATTGGTATAGTGGAGTGAGTTAGACGTCGACACACAGCCCAACTATTGAGGAGAGTTGCTGTTCACGATTGAGGTAAGGACGAATGATAAACGATGCATGAAAATGTAAAAAATTTGTACGTATTTTGATAAGTTGAGGGTCGTGACACATTCCCCATATTACATTCTCAAACCATTACTGTGCTGTTACATGTTTAGATACAAAATGATACCTGTGTGTATACCTTTCGATGATGGGAAGTAGCGGATACCAGGAATGCAAGTTCTCAGCCACTCACTAACTATTGCGAATGCTCTGAAAAAGGGGTGAAAATGAAAGGGTGAGCAAACCACACACTCAGTAAGGCAATCATACGAGCAAATAGATAACTATACTATCTACATGTTCATGATGCCATGTATTAAATCATTTTCTTTCGAAATCATACGTAAATGTGAATCTCATGCATACTTTTATGCCAGATAAAATCATTCGTATAAAATAATTCATTTCATAAAATGACAGATAAAGTATGGAATTATACATCATGTTATTTAAATAATTCATATTATGTCAAAACATGCCATTTATTTCAAATCAACATTCGCCCCAAAATCATAAAATCATGAAATCACAAAATCAAATAATAAGTAATATGTGATTTTGCAAAGCAAATAACATGCGATTTCACAAAGCAAGTGACATGCGAGACTAGGCAAGAATCATGGTAATAACTCTAGGACTATGGCTATATCCTCTGTGATCCTAAGCTACACGGATCCTAGTGTGTGGGGTATCACATCACATCTGAGGCTGCCCCAGGAGGTGGGTACCAAACCTACCCGCCAGTCAATCAGATCACTAGTCCGAAGACTACACATCATATATCACGGCACAATACAACGTACTCCATGCTGTAAGCACAGTACAACGTACACCTCATGCCCACGTCATCTCAATATCCAACGCCATGTCTCAAAATGCACGTGTGAGCATATTAAATTAGTGTGACACACAATCTACTGACAAGCCCTAAAGGTATTACCGCAAGTGCATGGGTCGTACAAGTAATAATGAGATTTGAGTCCCGAGTTATCGTCCCTCAGAGAAGTTGGTTAGCCTAATTAACTACCGGTTAATCTTACCCTAAGTATATCCTAACAAATTATAAGATTAAGGTGGGTGATCTACTAAGTCTAAAGTTAAAAATACTGGAAAGCAATAAAATAAAAAGAATAAAACCGAGCAAAATTACTTACAGTGCTCCACGCAATTAAAATAAAAAACCTACAAAAATAATTAAAACAGTTAAAACTAATTAACGCAATTAAAATAAAATGCAATTATGAAAATAACAAAGCAAGATTAATTAAATTAAACTAACCTAAAATGCAATTAAACTACTTAATTAAAATGCAATTTAAACTAAGTTAAGATTTAATGAAATAAATTTACCCCTATTTTAATTCTAAATGAACACTTAATTAACTATCAACCTAATTAAAACTAAGTTCTAAACTATTAAGCAAGAATATTAATCATGCAATTTAATTAAAGACTCTAAACTAAGCTAACAAATTAAATTGAAATTAAACTAAATTAATAATGCATGAAAATGAATTAATTACTATTATGCACTAGCCAAACAAGCCTTAACCAATTTTAAATCATCCAAATCCCTCCATTCACTGTTCATTCTTCATTTCATTTTTATTTCCAGGTGAGGTCTCGGTTTGTCCTCTGGTCCAGGCTTTTGCCTGCTGTTCGGCCTCCATTCTCGGTCTGTCATGCAATACTGACACTGCAACTTGCTCCAGGCTGCTCTAGGTCTGCTTGGCTGCCAACGATACTGTCCCACTGTTGCCCCAGGTTCCAGCTGTGCTCTCGGTTTTAGCTCTAGGTTGCTGTTCGTGCTGTCTCCAATCGGCATGCTGCACTCTGCTTCTCGGTTCTGCAATCTGCTGCTGCTCCAGGCCTGCTGTTTCTGCCCTGGTGTGTCTCGGTTCTGTCCTGCTCCTGCATTGCTCGTCCAAGTCTGCTTCAAGCTTCATTTTCTGCCCATGCCGCTACCTGCCCAGACATGTTTTACACATCCTCGGTCCCGATTCCCGCTAGCAGTAACGTGCTCCTATCTTATTTAGTTTGACAGCAGCCCACACACATCCTGCTCTCGGTCCGTCCTCGCTTGCTTTCCACATGTTCTGCATTAACGTTGTTGGCACCAGCACCATGGACCTGCCCGAGCTCATTCCTTTCCCAGCTGCTTCCTTCTTCTGGCCAGACTTGCTCTCGATTTTTTTTCCAAATGAAGTCCTGCCCAGCTCAAGTTGTCCTGGCCTTGCTTCCGATTTGTCCGCTCCTGGTAATGTCCTACACCCTGCTGTGCTTCAGGAGAGTACACGGATGAAGAAACAACAGTGAGACCAAGAGGACAGAATGTCTAATCTAAGAAATAGGAGCCTAAAGAAGATGAACAGTAGAAAACGGTGACGAGCAGAGTAGAACATAGCAGTTTTGGTTTGCTGGTCTGCTTCCTCATTGTCGTCCAACTGCCACTCGAACACACTCTCAGTGTCACAGCAATTAGCTTCTCTTCAAATCTGGAAATGAGTTGAAGTATTTGAAGAGACCTGAGAATGAAAAAAAATAGTTCACTTTGCACACTAGCTGGTCCCGAAAGACATAGATAGGAAAGTGTCCAAATGAAAACCTATTAATGCATGAAAGTGAAACATTCAAACCGAAAAGAACAATGCAGAAAATGGATAGTAGATAAGCAACCCGAGAGCTAGGAAAACTACAGATTATCTTTAAGAAAAAAACACCAAGCCGAGAGCTACACTAGAACAAATGGGCTGTGTAAAACAAAACTTGAAAAAAAAAAAAACAAAGAGTTGATTTAACAAAACCGAGAAGCTTGGAATGATAAATTGATTGCCATGAAAATAGAATTATCCAAGACTAAAAAATGAAGAACATAAAAATGGATTGAACAATAAAAGTAAATGGAAGCTAACGGGAAACTAAACTAAAAGAAACAAGGAAAAATAAATCCTAAGATTAATTCTAACACTATACTACTCCTAACTTACATTACCTTACACTACTCCTACTCCTACCTTACATACTCTTTCAATTGTCATCCTTTCCTATTTATAAACACACTATGGGTAAAATTGTAATTTCTATATCCTTGATGAGTTGGCATTTTTTTGGCCACTTGTCTTCACACCATTGGCTCCTTGAAAAGATATTTCCATGTCATCGGTCTTCTCGTCCAATTGGATGTGCTAGGTGGCATGACTTGTGTTGTCCGCGTGGCTCAATCTCGATTTTAGCCCAATTTCGGTCCATTTTCTACCAAAATATTCAAAATTCATCCAAATTTAATTTATCTGCAAAGATGAGAATTTTAATTAAATAAAGGGGATAATTAACAAAATAAATTGGGGATTTAAATAATTAATTAGGAAATTAAGCATAAATAATTCTAAAAATATAGAATTATCACACCCCCAAACTTGAGCTTTTGCTTGTCCTCGAGTAAAACAAAATGATTGTAAGAATGACAAGTACAAAACACAATAATTTCCCCAATATCATCCTCAAAGAAAAAGTATAGATTATGAAATCAAAGACTCACAATTACAAGTCCAGCACTTAGAATTATTCAATCGTAAGTCCTAACCCAAATTGGACTCCTCGTGAGTGTGTGAAAAATGTCTAAGTCACTTCTCAGTACATTATCCGGATCAGATTATGCAAACACAGTGAATGTAAAGTCAATGACATGTGATCATTCCCATAAGTTTGTTTTTCACTTCTCTCTCCACTAATGTAGTCACACTTAACTAAAGATCAATAGGACTTCATTAAGCTTGTAATGTAAGGCTGGGGCTAAGGTATGATAAAGTCGATTAGGTTTAATTACCCCTTAACATGCATTACTTCTAGGATCTATAATGTAAGAGCTCTAATTATTTCCCCCAAACTTATTTCTTTTGCTAAACATTTTTTTTTGAATTTTTCTTCTTTCTTCTTTTCTTTTTCTTTTTCTTTCTTTTTCATCAATTTTTTTTATACATACTCTTTCACTATCACTTAATACCCAAATAGCGCACAATATATCCCAATGACTTTTCATGCTTTTGGGGTAAGGGATAGGAACAAAGTATTTAAGCTAAGGAAAATAACGCAGGTATATTTACAGAGAAGAGCTTATTTGGCCCAGATGGATGACTAGGGGTAGAATATGTACAAGGAAGACTAGAAAGGCTCAAACGATCCAAAGATGGCCTAAATCATCTCTCTAATCAAGTGTGATCTAATATTTCGCCTCAAGATTAGATCAAACAAATTCTAGAATATGATGCACAAAATAAACTGAACAAATGCAATCCTATGTACACATAAGCTTTCTTTAAATAAATATATTGATTCATGACATGACATGTGCATAAGATGAGGCAATCGCAATCAGAATCAAGACAAATTCAAGAATTCAACTTCATGCTTTTCCTATAATCATGCTTCTCATTCAATCAAAGCCAGACTAAATCATGGGGTCATATAATCGGAATATGGAAAAACTACATGCTAAGCACTAAATCATCCCAAAATCAAGCAATTTAAACTCATATTATCGAAAAAAATTTTGAAAATTCTTTCTCATATTTTTGAAAAAAAAATTTGAAATTTTTTCTAATTTTTCACAAAATTGCTCAAGTGATATCCCCTCCCCCAAACTTAAAGTGCACAATGTCCTCAGTGTGCAGATAATATAAGAATTTAAGCTCAAGAACAGAGTACTCCCATTTCTGATGATGATGAACAACTGAAGCTTGATTGAAAGCATAAAACTAGAAAATAAACTTACAAAATAAACAAGGAAAGAAACAACAGAAAAGAAAAAGAAAAACGAACTATATACAAAGTGAAAAGGAAAACACAACCACTTTAAATGCAGCTGAAAAAAACAACACTTAGCAGCAGGGTGAAGAGTAGGAGGATTAGCCAGAATGGTGATAGAATGTTAACAGTTAAATCCTCCTTAGCTCTATCTACTTCCCTCATTCTTTCAAATTTCATGTGCTTAAGCCTTATATCCTCATTAATCTCTATCTTAAAACACTCTTGAGAGTCATCAAGGAGTTTCAAAGGTTTGAAAACATTAAACTTCACTTCCTGATCTTGCACTCTCATAGTCAACTCCCCCTTTTGCACATCAATTATCGTCCTACCAGTAGCTAGGAAAGGTCTGCCTAAAATAATGGGGACTTTCCTATCTTCCTCCATATCTAGTACAATAAAATCTGCAGGAAAAATAAACTTGTCCACCTTTAGTAAGACATCCTCAATGACCCCCTTTAGATATTTAATGGATCGATCTGCTAGCTGAAGGGTCACTTAGTGGGCTTGACATCCCATATTCCTAACTTCTGATAGATAGACAAAGGTATTAGATTGATACTAGCTCCTAAATCACACAGGGCTCTACCAAAGAATAGATTTCCAATAGAGCAGGGTATGGTAAAACTCCTGGGATCCTTGAGCTTGAGGGGTAATTTCCTTTGGATAATTGCACTACATTCCCCAGTTAAGGCCACCGTCTCATAATCTTCCAATCTTCTCTTCCTCGAGAGGATATCCTTTAAAAACTTCACATAACTTGACATTTGCTCTAAGATATCTACAAAAGGAATGTTGATGTGAAGCTTCTTAAAAATCTCAAGAAATTTAGCAAATTGTTGTTCCAGTTTTTTGATTTTGGAACTGCTGAGGAAAAGGTACTGATGGTTTAACTAGAGGCAATGTAGTGGGAACCTGTGTAGAATCAGAGGATGAGGAAGGCAATGGAGAAGAAGAAGGTATAGATGAAGAAGCGCCTAGCTTTGTTTCCTTTGCAGCCCGATCCTGATGTTCCTGCTCCTTCTGAGCTGCTTTGTTAGAACTTAAGGATTCTTCAACTATGTACTGTTCAGGTTGGGACTTAACTTGTGGCTCCTCTAGCACTTTATCGCTCCTAAGGATGATGGATTTTACATGTTCTTTACCCTCCCTTTGCCTAACATGATTAGCTTCAGTGTTACTAGGAAGGGTCCCTTGAGGACGTTGGCTAAGAGCATTTGCTATTTGTCCTACTTGAACCTTTAAGTTCTTAATTGAAGCAGCTTGATTTTGCAAGATCATTAGGAATATTTCCTCAAGCAAGGGCTTCTTCTCAGCTGCTGGTACGTGGTAATGTTGGGGCTGCATAGATTGTGGTGGTGGTGGTGGTTGATGGAAGTAAGGTGGATGATGTTGAAATTGAGGTGGGGATGGTTGATGCGGTGGATGATATGGATATTACGGCTGTGGTGGTAGATGAACCGGTGGAGCTTGAAAACTAGAGGGTTCTACAGGTCTAAAACTAAAATATTGCCCTTGGTTTTGGCTCCAGGAAAAGTTAGGATGGTTCCTCCACCCTAGGTTGTAAGTATTTGACAAGGGGTTGTTCTGTTGCTTAGGAGGGGCAATGTACTAAACCAATTCTAAGTTAAGTGGACACCTATCTACAGAGTGGGTACCACTACACAACTCGCAGGAAAGGAAAGGACTTTGGACAGAATACACAGGGTTAGGACTAGTGGGAGGATTATGTTGAGTACTGAGCAACTCTACCTTCTTCGTAAGATTAGCGATTTGAGAGGTCAAAGTAGACAGTGTGCTGAGCTCATAAATACCTGCCGACTTCTTTGGCAATTGCCTCTCCGAGGACCATAAATAGTTATTAGCCGCCATCTTGTCTAAAAGCTCGTAAGCTTCCTCCTCTGTTTTGCACATCAGGGCTCCACCCGCAGCAGCGTCAACAATGGTCCTATTTGGGCTTGTAAGTCCATTGTAGAAGGTTTGGACTTGCAACCACAAAGGTAGGCCATAGTGAGGGCACTTCCTAAGAAGCTCCTTATATCGTTTCCATGCTTCGTAAAGAGTTTCAGAGTCGTACTGAGTAAAGGAAGATATATTACTACGGAGTTAGGCCATTTTAGAGGGAGGGAAAAACTTAGATAGAAATTGATGGGCTAACTCGTCCCATGTAGAAATGGATCCTGGAGGCAGGGAGGTTAACCAGTGTCTCGTCCTATCCCTAAGTGAGAAGGGGAATAATCTAAGCCTAAGCGCATCATCAGATAATCCATTATGTTTGAAGGTGTTGCACAAGTCCAGGAATTGCCCAAGGTGAGCATGTGGGTCATCGTGTGGAAGCCCACTGAACTGTAGAGAAGTTTGGATCATCTGGAGGATTGCAGGCTTAATTTCGAAGTTATTTGTAGGGACAGATGGTGGTCTATTGCCGGAATAATATCCTCCAATCGTCGGCATTGCATAATCTCCAACGGTTCTAATTTCCCTATTTTCTGCCATCGTGTTTTGCAGCGGAGCTATAAATTTTTTGGAGTCCTTTTGAATTTTTCTAAGAGTGTGTTCAATTTCAGAATCTAGAGGAAAGCAATCAAAACTCCTGGCTCTACGCATGCAAACATCAGAAAGTCCTTAATTTTTTTTAAGTTTTTAATTTTTCAATTTTTTTAATTAAATGGAGAAAATTAACTAAACTCAGGACCTAAATTGTAAGACCCGAATTTAATTAAAATACGAAAATTAAATAAGAAAAGATGAGAGATGTAGGAAGGAAGGTCAGGTTAAATTGATTCCGAAAACAAGAGCAGGGGTAAAATGGTAAAAATACCAAAACCCAGTATTAGGATGATAAGGAAATTTTAATTAAAAATAAGGATGTAGGATATCTTGATCGATAATAAGGAAATTATAAATTTTGGGTCAATTGATCAAGATTCGAAAATTTTAAAAATACCGAAAAAATTACCGGAACGATATCTCGAAAAGCGTGAAGGAATAATATCAAAAATTTGAAAAAAAATATATTTAATAAGTTAAATTTAAATTAAATAAATTAAATTAAAATAAAAATAATATAAATGTAGATATTTTGGATTTTATGGAGTATTTTAATGAATAGTAAAATAATTAAATAAATAATAATAATAATAATAATAATAATAATAATAATAATAATAATAATAATAATAAAAGATTGAAATCGCGAAACGCGATTTTTGACGAAAATAACGAAGCAAACGGAGGCTGAAGACCGGCGAGCCACCGGCGACCAGAGACCCAGGCGAGGGCCGGCGAAGGTAGCCCGACCCCGGGCGACTTCACAGCACCGGCGACGCGCCGTGAAACTCGCCGGAGATCGGCGAATCGGGGAGAGAAGCCGAGGGAGAAAGAGTTCCGATCGGCGGCGAACGGCGCCGATCTGGCCAACCCCGACCCCAGCCGAAGCTTCCCCAGGCACCGGTGAGCCGATTGGTGGCAGCGCCGACCGACGAAACTGCCGGCAAACGCCGGAAACGGCGGAAGAAGAAAATGGGTCCGAAGGTCGGAGGAGAACAGGCCGGACCGGCCATTTTTCGGCGAGCTTGACCCAAACCGAGGGCAGATCTGAGATGCGGACGACCCAGCGGAGCGATTGGTGGCGAGAACCGGCGGAGAACCGGCCGGCAAGGCAGTGAACCGGCGGTGAACCGGTCGAACCGGAGAGAACCGGCGGTCTGAACCGGTCCGAATCGGACTGAACCGGTTCAGCCAAAAAGAGGAGGAAAAAAGGAAGAAAAAAGGGAAAAAGAAAGAGAAAAAAATTGGAGAAAATTTCGGTGATGCAATCGAGCTTCGGGTAAGTCGATAAGCGGTCAAATTGACCCGATTTAAATTTGGAATATTTTATTTAATTAAATTTCGACCGAAAAGTTTACCCGAAAATGTAATTAATTGTGTAGCTCGACGATTGGCATCCACCGAGGGCTCGAGACAGTCTCGATTTGCGGACTAGCATGGAATCTCGAGTAAGTGACCCCTATTTACGATAATTTTCTCGTTATGCGTGATATTGATTTAATTTCCGCATAAATTGAATTAAATTATGGAAATTTAGATTAATTGTCGTAAATATTAAATTTAGCTATTCGAGAATTAGAACGAGGCCCGATAAATTATTGGTGGGCCCAGTGAGCCCAATAGGCCTCGATAAAGTGAAAATTAAGTGGAAAACGGGCTTAAGGCCGATTAAGGCCCATTAAGGTTCAATCGGGCCCAATAGGGGTAAATGGGCCCAACGATTTAAATTAAGCCCAGAAAAGATTAAGTACAATTAAATCATATGTTATCTGACCCGAGGAATGTTAATACGCAGTTCCGAGCATTGGATTGGAAGCATATCGGACTGCGCGACGAGACAACATTGGGAAAGAAAAGGTCAGACTCGACAGGAAAATAAGGTAAGGGAATTCTGCGGACTGCTAGAGGTAACTTTACGCAATTTTAAATTCATACGCAGTCCTTTAAAATTAACTGAAGGGTCTAGAGGGCGAAGAACAATTTTAGTGCCCCGAATGGGCAAAATTACTAAAATACCCTTGTTAAGGGTAGAATCTAAAAATTTAGGAAAAATTGGGAGGAGCAAGGACAAGAGGTTCCTGCTCGTTCTGGAGGTATTTCAACGCATGCATGAGTAGGCTGGCTCACTTTTAAAGAAAAATGCATAGCATTGCATATCTTAATTGTTGTGATTTCTGTGAAAACTATTTAGAAATAACCGAGCCGCCTACATGTTTTTATTTACATGTGACGTGCTAGAGCTCAGCTCGCACGATGTTTGATTTGTGTGATGCATGCATTAGTGCTAGAGCGAGAGCTCGCACTAGAGTTTTACATGCATAGGTGCTAGAGTATAACTCGCACCAGATTTCACATGCTTTTGCGTGACACGGTGCTAGAGTCTAACTCGCACCAGATTTTATAAGATTCTCATACAATTTATATACAGAGTGCTAAGCATAGCTCGCACTAGTTTTACTGGATTTGTGGAGTAGCGCTGTCTGCCCTTGGAGTCAGCCAAAAGGCCTAACAGGCTCAAAAGACCTCTTAAGTAGGGTGAGAGTGAGGGATGAGGTTGGCGGCCTTGTGGAGATGTAAAGTGGGCTCTGCCAAGTTTACTTGATTTAATGAGAGTGCTGAGCATCGCTCACACTGATTTTTATGAGAACATACGATGAGCCGTGCTTGGAGCATCGGGTAGACTGTGTGTCACCGACTTAATAGGCTCGCACGTGCGTTTTGAGACATGGCAACGAGTATTGAGTTATGAAAACCTCTGTGGGAAGCAGGCCATTTGGGCTGGAGTACCTAGAGTGATATGGGTCCATGGAGTACGATGTACCGTGCAAGTAGCATGGAGTACGATGTACCGTGGGGTATCTTCGGATACGGTATCTTTGTGATACAGGGTATCTTCGGATACGGTATCTTTGTGATACGGGGTATCTTTGTGATACGGTATCTTTGTGATACGGTATCTTTGTGATACGGGGTATCTTTGTGATACGGTATCTTTGTGATACGGGGTATCTTCGGATACGGCATCTTCGGATGCGTGAGATCGGATAAGACTGACGGGTTGGATTGACCCACCTCCCGGGCAGTTCCCGATCAGGGTGAGACCTCGCACACTGGGATCCGTGAAGCTAGAGGGACTCACGAGGACATATTGGCCAGTCCTGGTTATTACCGATATACAGTATTGCCTAGTCTCGTATCTTGTATATATATACGTATGTTTTCGATATCGATGCTTTTGAGAGACTCAATTTTCATGGTTTTGTGTGAGTCAGGATCACCCGAAGGAGGGGTCGAGTCCTGACTTCATTGTGAAATTTTAAACGAGAAAGATATGATTTTGAATATAATTGCATGTTGAATTTTTCGTGCAAACTTGATTTACATAACATCATAACTCATATAATTTGTTTTAAAATGTGTGGAGAAAGGGTGGTTTATACATGGCACCACGTTCATGTAGGTAGTATGGTTACCTACTTGTTCGTAGGATTGCCTTACTGAGCTTGATGTGCTCACCCCTTTCATTTTCTCCCACAGATAATCTCCAGTTGAAGTTGAGGCGACTCAGTACTGCATTCTGGATATCCGCTGCTGCCCATCGACATAAGGTATATACACTTGTACATATTGTATCTACATAAGCATAGCACAGTAACATGTTTGTAAGTAACTTTAGGGGATGTATAATTAATGTAAACAATTATAAATGACTGGAGAAGAAATAAGTTAGATGGTAATTGAATGGTGGGACTGGCATTGACGCACAGCCCAATTATTAGTGGAGTGTGGTCACGATCAGAAGACAGGTAAGAATTTAAGTAATAAAAATAACAAAACGCGAAAAAATTAACTCTGATTTTTTGGTAGTTTGGGTCGTGACATATAAAGGTGGTATCAGAGCAGCAATTGGTCTGATGTGTGTCAGTGTCAGTAATTAGAAAATTACATCCCCGTGTTACTGTGCTTGGTTAGATACAATAGTGTATATCGAGATGGGTTTTGACTAAGAAATGGTCGAGAATGCAGGAATGCCTAATATGAGTCGCGTTAGATGAGATAGTGCACGAGGCAGAGGTCGTAGTGGTAGACCTGAACCTGCTAGTCGTGCTGAGTTGACCTATGAGAATCAGAATGAAATTGAAATGGAGGCTAATGTTGAGCATGCCCCACAGAGTCCGACAGAGAGATCGGATAATATTGAGACACGCTTCGCGAGATTGAAGCGGAGTGTGGAGATTATTGTGAGGAGCTAATTGCTCAGATTATGTATAAGATCAGAGGGCGCAGCGGAGCATTGGTGGAAACCCGCTCGACCCATCTTAAGTATTAAACATCCAGAGCTGACGGGAGAAATATTTGGATGTATTCCGGTGATAGGATATCCTGGACATGATTTAAAGGAAAAATTTCTTACACTGCCCAGGAATACTAAATTGATTATGAGTATGAAACTCAGTTATATTCTTTGGTAGATATTACCTCGACACTATGAACAAGTGACAGTCGAGATGTCTAAAAGTTCATGAAATGGCTCAACTTTTTAATTTGAGTCTGATTGGCCCATGAGATACTACCTATACCGAGGCAGTGCGCAGATTTACAGTTGGGTAAATAAGAACATGAATTGCACGCTTCTAAGATTGGGAAAGGTAGTGAGGGCTGAAATAGAGACAGAAAAGAGAATCGAGAAATGACAAAGATGTTAAAATGGGAAAATGGTAATTGGTAAAAGATTTAATTTGACGAGTAATGGAGTAAGATAATTGGTAAGGCCCCAGTGCATCTAATTTTGGCACTGTTGAGGGGCATTGTGATTGGAGGACCCCGACCTGCTACGAAGCAGTGTAGCAGTGTAAGCAGTGTGAGATGTGTGGTGGATACCACAGAAGGAGGGTCTATACCTACACTGTATTGATGAAAATGACCGTTAAGTGTGGTAAGACGGACCATTGATTTTGATTACACAGAGTTGGGCGAGATCGCCCCACAGAAAAGTAAAGAGACAGATAAAAACTTCATTGGTATAGCTGCAACGAGAAGGGAGGCAATAGCCGAAAAGAAAAAAGGAAGTAGGCTGTTGGACGAAGGCGAGAGGATGTCTTGGACCAGGACACTATTGATGTTTCATGGATGTGGTGTAAGATACCACACTTGTTATGAATAATGAAGTACATATGTTCATTGATCCTGGTGCTACATATTCATTCATACCGCCTTCATTCGCATATAAGTAAGAAAAAGGCATGAATGCCTACATCATTGGACACAATACTGATAAATGAGAACCCCAATAGAGGAGGATTAATTAACGGAATATGGATATAGAGATTTTAAGTGACAAAAAGGGGTGTAACAGTTGAAATTAAAGGAGTAAAGGATTGTACTCACGAAATGAATAATGAAAGAGTTTTGTCATAAGGGATATACGAAAGGAGATAATTTTTAAGATATGTTGATCCTAAATACAAGATGTATTGGAGTAAAAGGCGTATGCTAGGTAAGAACATCCTTACGATATGAAGTAATTAGGATTGAAGCAATTAGTAGCGAATATAAAGTGTGACCACATGGACTGGTATATAAAGTAATTGTGGTTAAGTCTGAAGGTTAATAAAGGTATTTCAAAATGCCTCCCCGCCTGAAGACTTAACAGCGTCTAAAAGTATATATATATATATATATAACCTATAACGTGAAACCGATCGTCGTAATAAATACCTTTAGCATTAGGATACCTTTACTAAGACGATAAGAATATTAAAATTCGACAAATCATAAAAGTTAACATAGTAAAAATTTAATAAGAGCCGTTAAGATAAGAAAAGGAAATGACGCAGGTTAGTACCCGAAAACATAAACGATTTTGAAGGATCTTATGCGCTTACGCGTACATAAGTCAAGGATATAGGCGATTGAATTATGCAGTGGAGCTCAATTACGATGAGTTATTTAAACTTGACCTGGACCGATTCGTAATCATCATTATTGATGATATGTTGGGTGAAGTCAAAGTCTAGGGCAGATTATAAGCAATAATTGGAAAATTGCTTTTACAAATGGGTTGTTGCGACTTCTAAAAAGGGTATACCTTGACACGTTTAACTATGAAAATGTGGTCTTTGAGTGAGATGATAGATGTGACAGGAATTTGGTGTAATGAAGTATAAACTGATCACCGTGATTATTTTCACCATACCCAACAGCTCAAGAGGTTCTCAGTGAGTATGGATACCTCAAAATCATGAAGGAGCTGTGTATTGATGTATAATGGGAAGATAGTCAATTATGGAGTCAGACAACTCCTTAATCATGAAATAAACTATCTAACCCATGATTTAAAGTTGGCAACAGTATTTGTACCGAGGATATGGTACTATTATGTACACGGTGAGAAATTGTGGATATGCACTGATCATAAAGCCCGAGTATCTGTTTTCACAGAAAGAGGCGAATATGAGAATACATAGTGGGTTAAAGCTTCTAAGAGGTTTTGATTTGTGAAAATTGTACCACCCAGGAAAGGCTAATGTGATGGCTGATGCCTCGAGTATAAAGAGCCTCGGGATGGTACCACATATGATGGCCAGGGAGCGTGAGCTGCTTGAACAGTTGTGGACCTTAGTAGTGATGCGATCCCTTCTGATGATGACAGTGATTGTGTGACAGCTAGCCTGAGACTAGAACTGGATGAGAGTGCCCGGATTTGACAGGCTTAGCGTGATGATCGGCAGGATGTCGATAGTTTGGGTCAGATTCAGAAGGGTACAGTGACAGAGTTCACGGAGTATGATAATGAGTTACTGAGGATTTCGAGACAGTATAAGTGCTCCCCAGGACCACAGTTGATGAGATACTAATATTGTCAGAAGCTCACTCTTCGGGATATACAGTGCATACGGAAGTAAAGAAATATATCGAAATCTCGAAAAGGGTATGGGTGGTCAGATGTGAAAAGAGATATTGTAGAGGTTGTGAAAAAGTGCCTAGTATGTCAGCAGAATAAGGTAGAGTATTAAAAGTCTGCAGAGTTATTGCAGCACCTACCTATATCGACACGGCACGAAAAACGAGAGCAAGTCTCCATGAATGTCGTGATGGGTTACAGAGGACCCAGGTGATATTACGAGACTATTTGGATGATAGTAGATAGAGTGACTAAGTTCACCTACCTTCTGGTTATGAACTCCCCAGATACTCAGAGTGTGTATGAGGATTTATGTGTAAGGCAGTTTGTGGAACATTAAGTAGCGTTCCAGTGAGCATAGTATCATATAGGGATTCCCGCTTCACTTCCTACCTCTGAGGATATTTAAGGAAGCTATGGGAACCCGACTGAGTATTAAGCACAGCTTTCCATCCTCAGACTGATGGTCAGTCAGAGAGGACTGTACAAGTTCTGGAGGATTCGATGAAAGCGTGTGCCATTGATTTTATAAGCTCCTGGAATGATCAGTTGATTTCTAATTAAAGTCGCCAATAACGACAGTTGGCAGTTGAGTATCGGGATAACAAGATATGAGGCAGAGTATGACTGTAGGGGTTGTTCCCCAAATTTGATAAGAAAAAGTGGGTGACATTTCCACTTGAATAAGCAGGCACCCACAATGTGTTCCAGCTTTTGATGCTTCGGCAATACTATCCAGATCCAGCATAGGTGATCGATTATGAACTCCAAAAGTTCAGTTTAATGAAAATATAAGTATATTGATAAGTTGATTCGGGCATTAAACAGGAAAGAGAAAGTAATGAGGTTTAAAATGATCTCCCTAATTAAAGTCTTTTGGTAGTGTTACACTCCGAAAAAGGTCACATAAGAATTAAAGAAGTATGATACGATTGATGTACCCGGAGTAGTTTATGGACTCATATGAATTGGTTCTAATTTGGAGGACCAAATTCTTTAAGTGGGGGAGAGTTGTAAGACCCGAATTTAATTAAAATACGAAAATTAAATAAGAAAAGATGAGAGATGTATGAAGGAAGGTCAGGTTAAATTGATTCCGAAAACAAGAGCAGGGGTAAAATGGTAAAAATACCAAAACCCGGTATTAGGACGATAAGGAAATTTTAATTAAAAATAAGGATGTAGGATATCTTGATCGATAATAAGGAAATTATAAATTTTGGGTCAATTGATCAAGATTTGAAAATTTTAAAAATACCGAAAAAATTATCGGAACGATATCTCGAAAAGCGTGAAGGAATAATATCAAAAATTTGAAAAAAAATATATTTAATAAGTTAAATTTAAATTAAATAAATTAAATTAAAATAAAAATAATATAAATGTAGATATTTTGGATTTTATGGAGTATTTTAATGAATAGTAAAATAATTAAATAAATAATAATAATAATAATAATAATAATAATAATAATAATAATAATAATAAAAGATTGAAATCGCGAAACGCGATTTTTGACGAAAATAACGAAGCAAACGGAGGCTGAAGACCGGCGAGCCACCGGCGACCAGAGACCCAGGCGAGGGCCGGCGAAGGTAGCCCGACCCCGGGCGACTTCACAGCACCGGCGACGCGCCGTGAAACTCGCCGGAGATCGACGAATCGGGGAGAGAAGCCGAGGGAGAAAGAGTTCCGATCGGCGGCGAACGGCGCCGATCTGGCCGACCCCAACCCCAGCCGAAGCTTCCCCAGGCACCGGTGAGCCGATTGGTGGCAGCGCCGACCGACGAAATTGCCGGCAAACGCCGGAAACGGCGGAAGAAGAAAATGGGTCCGAAGGTCGGAGGAGAACAGGTCGGACCGGCCATTTTTCGGCGAGCTTGACCCAAACCGAGGGCAGATCTGAGATGCGGACGACCCAGCGGAGCGATTGGTGGCGAGAACCGACGGAGAACCGGCCGGCAAGGCAGTGAACCGGCTGTGAACCGGTCGAACTGGAGAGAACCGACGGTCTGAACCGGACTGAACTGGTTCAGCCAAAAAGAGGAGGAAAAAAGGAAGAAAAAAGGGAAAAAGAAAGAGAAAAAAATTGGAGAAAATTTCGGTGATGCAATCGAGCTTCGGGTAAGTCGATAAGCGGTCAAATTGACCCGATTTAAATTTGAAATATTTTATTTAATTAAATTTCGACCGAAAAGTTTACCCAAAAATGTAATTAATTGTGTAGCTCGACGATTGGCATCCACCGAGGGCTCGAGATAGTCTCGATTTGCGAACTAGCATGGAATCTCGGGTAAGTGACCCCTATTTACGACAATTTTCTCGTTATGCGTGATATTGATTTAATTTCCGCATAAATTGAATTAAATTATGGAAATTTAGATTAATTGTCGTAAATATTAAATTTAGCTATTCGAGAATTAGAACGAGGCCCGATAAATTATTGGTGGGCCCAGTGAGCCCAATAGGCCTCGATAAAGTGAAAATTAAGTGGAAAACGGGCTTAAGGCCGATTAAGGCCCATTAAGGTTCAATCGGGCCCAATAGGGGTAAATGGGCCCAACGATTTAAATTAAGCCCAGAAAAGATTAAGTACAATTAAATCATATGTTATCTGACCCGAGGAATGTTAATACGCAGTTTCGGGCATTGGATTGGAAGCATATCGGACTGCGCGACGAGACAACATTGGAAAAGAAAAGGTCAGACTCGACAGGAAAATAAGGTAAGGGAATTCTGCGGACTGCTAGAGGTAACTTTACGCAATTTTAAATTCATACGCAGTCCTTTAAAATTAACTGAAGGGTCTAGAGGGCGAAGAACAATTTTAGTGCCCCGAATGGGCAAAATTACTAAAATACCCTTGTTAAGGGTAGAATCTAAAAATTTAGGAAAAATTGGGAGGAGCAAGGACAAGAGGTTCCTGCTCGTTCTGGAGGTATTTCAACGCATGCATGAGTAGGCTGGCTCACTTTTAAAGAAAAATGCATAGCATTGCATATCTTAATTGTTGTGATTTCTGTGAAAACTATTTGGAAATAACCGAGCCGCCTACATGTTTTTATTTACATGTGACGTGCTAGAGCTCAGCTCGCACGATGTTTGATTTGTGTGATGCATGCATTAGTGCTAGAGCGAGAGCTCGCACTAGAGTTTTACATGCATAGGTGCTAGAGTATAACTCGCACCAGATTTCACATGCTTTTGCGTGACACGGTGCTAGAGTCTAACTCGCACCAGATTTTATAAGATTCTCATACAATTTATATACAGAGTGCTAAGCATAGCTCGCACTAGTTTTACTGGATTTGTGGAGTAGCGCTGTCTGCCCTTGGAGTCAGCCAAAAGGCCTAACAGGCTCAAAAGACCTCTTAAGTAGGGTGAGAGTGAGGGATGAGGTTGGCGGCCTTGTAGAGATGTAAAGCGGGCTCTGCCAAGTTTACTTGATTTAATGAGAGTGCTGAGCATCGCTCACACTGATTTTTATGAGAACATACGATGAGCCGTGCTTGGAGCATCGGGTAGACTGTGTGTCACCGACTTAATAGGCTCGCACGTGCGTTTTGAGACATGGCAACGAGTATTGAGTTATGAAAACCTCTGTGGGAAGCAGGCCATTTGGGCTGGAGTACCTAGAGTGATATGGGTCCATGGAGTACGATGTACCGTGCAAGTAGCATGGAGTACGATGTACCGTGGGGTATCTTCGGATACGGTATCTTTGTGATACAGGGTATCTTCGGATACGGTATCTTTGTGATACGGGGTATCTTTGTGATACGGTATCTTTGTGATACGGTATCTTTGTGATACGGGGTATCTTTGTGATACGGTATCTTTGTGATACGGGGTATCTTCGGATACGGCATCTTCGGATGCGTGAGATCGGATAAGACTGACGGGTTGGATTGACCCACCTCCCGGGCAGTTCCCGATCAGGGTGAGACCTCGTACACTGGGATCCGTGAAGCTAGAGGGACTCACGAGGACATATTGGCCAGTCCTGGTTATTACCGATATACAGTATTGCCTAGTCTCGTATCTTGTATATATATACGTATGTTTTCGATATCGATGCTTTTGAGAGACTCAATTTCCATGGTTTTGTGTGAGTCAGGATCACCCGAAGGAGGGGTCGAGTCCTGACTTCATTGTGAAATTTTAAACGAGAAAGATATGATTTTGAATATAATTGCATGTTGAATTTTTCGTGCAAACTTGATTTACATAACATCATAACTCATATAATTTGTTTTAAAATGTGTGGAGAAAGGGTGGTTTATACATGGCACCACGTTCATGTAGGTAGTATGGTTACCTACTTGTTCGTAGGATTGCCTTACTGAGCTTGATGTGCTCACCCCTTTCATTTTCTCCCACAGATAATCTCCAGTTGAAGTTGAGGCGACTCAGTACTGCATTCTGGATATCCGCTGCTGCCCATCGACATAAGGTATATACACTTGTACATATTGTATCTACATAAGCATAGCACAGTAACATGTTTGTAAGTAACTTTAGGGGATGTATAATTAATGTAAACAATTATAAATGACTGGAGAAGAAATAAGTTAGATGGTAATTGAATGGTGGGACTGGCATTGACGCACAGCCCAATTATTAGTGGACTGTGGTCACGATCAGAAGACAGGTAAGAATTTAAGTAATAAAAATAACAAAACGCGAAAAAATTAACTCTGATTTTTTGGTAGTTTGGGTCGTGACATAAATATTTACAAGCTAGAATTACACCTAAGCATAATTTCATAGATATTAATTACTGACTAATTAAAACTTCCCCGGCAACGGCGCCAAAAACTTGACAAGCCCTAAAGGTATTACCGCAAGTGCACGGGTCGTACAAGTAATAATGGGATTTGAGTCCCGAGTTATCGTCCCTCAGAGAAGTTGGTTAGCCTAATTAACTACCGGTTAATCTTACCCTAAGTATATCCTAACTAATTATGAGATTAAGTGGGTGATCTACTAAGTCTAAAATTAAAAATACTGGAAAGCAATAAAATAAAAAGAATAAAACCGAGAAAAATTACTTACAGTGCTCCACGTAATTAAAATAAAAAACCTACAAAAATAATTAAAACAGTTAAAACTAATTAACGCAATTAAAATAAAATGCAATTATGAAAATAACAAAGCAAGATTAATTAAATTAAACTAACCTAAAATGCAATTAAACTACTTAATCAAAATGCAATTTAAACTAAGTTAAGATTTAATGAAATAAATTTACCCCTATTTTAATTCTAAATGAACACTTAATTAACTATCAACCTAATTAAAACTAAGTTCTAAACTATTAAGCAAGAATATTAATCATTCAATTTAATTAAAGACTCTAAACTAAGCTAACAAATTAAATTGAAATTAAACTAAATTAACAATACATGAAAATGAATTAATTACTATTATGCACTAGCCAAACAAGCCTTAACCAATTTTAAATCATCCAAATCCCTCCATTCATTGTTCATTCTTCATTTCATTTTTATTTCCAGGTGAGGTCTCGGTTTGTCCTCTGGTCCAGGCTTTTGCCTGCTGTTCGGCCTCCATTCTCGGTCTGTCATGCAATACTGACATTGCAACTTGCTCCAGGCTGCTCTAGGTCTGCTTGGCTGCCAACGATACTGTCCCATTGCTGCCCCAGGTTCCTGCTGTGCTCTCGGTTTCAGCTCTAGGTTGCTGTTCGTGCTGTCTCCAATTGCCATGTTGCACTCTGCTTCTCGGTTCTGCAATCTGCTGCTGCTCCAGGCCTGCTGTTTCTGCCCTGGTGTGTCTCGGTTCTGTCATGCTTCTGCATTGCTCGTCCAAGTCTGCTTCAAGCTTCATTTTCTGCCCATGCCGCTACCTGCCCAGACATGCTTTACACATCCTCGGTCCTTATTCCCGCTAGCAGTAACGTGCTCCTATCTTCTATTTGACAGCAGCCCGCACACATCCTGCTCTCGGTCTGTCCTCGCTTGCTTTCTGCGTGTTCTGCATTAACGTTGTTGGCACCAGCACCATGGACCTGCCCGAGGTCATTCCTTTCCCAACTGCTTCCTTCTTCTAGCCAGACTTGCTCTCATTTTTTTTCCAATTGAAGTCCTGCCCAGCTCAAGTTGTCCTGGCTTTGCTTTCGATCTGTCTGCTCCTGGTAATGTCCTACACCCTGCTTTGCTTTAGGACAGTACACGGATGAAGAAACAGCAGCGAGACCATGTCATGACCCAATTCCCTTCTCTTTAACCGAAAATCACTAAAAAATTTTTCGCAAATTTCTTTCCTTACCCGATCGTGAACTAACTTACCACCACACTGTTGGGCTGTGAGTCAATAATAAACATCACATCTCATTCATTCTCAGTTAAATAAAGTGATGTCATACATTTGAAAGTTACTCATTAACTTATACAGAATATGTTTTACTGACATCTACATCCCCCATAATTACATTTCAATTGACTACTGTGTTTTTACATTGTTTAGATACAAAAAGAAATCACTGTGTATATACCTCTCATTGATGGAAACAGCGGATGTCCAAAAACACAATGCCTTAGTCCTCACTGGGCTACTATGCACGCTCTGTAGGGTAAATAGAGAGGGATGAGCAACCACATGCTCAGTAAGGTAATAATGCAAGCATGGTAGATAACTATTCTATCTACATGCTGGTAGTGTTATGCATAAATCGTTCATAGTAGGAGCATAAGGAAGTAAAACTATGCCATATGAGTATACATATATATCATGTATCAAAATCATGTACATTGGCATATAAAACATGGTAAAAACATCATGTATAAATCATCTCATGCTCAATCTCATTTAAACTCATAAAAAGGGTAATTCATTAAGAAACCTCCTTTTTAAGCCCACATCATAAAACTCTTTCTCAAACACATACAATCCCATCAAATCAAATCAATTCACAATCACAACCACATTTTCATTTCACAATTCACACATGTTTATAAAAACCAAGTCACTATATCAAAAGTGCCTATGTGGACCAACTACATCATAAATCATCCCAGACCACACGCATCCAGGTGTGCGGGGTATCGTGCTGGCACGGAGATGGATTATCCCTCGCCAGACTTCCTCATCACATAACCATCATGCGATACATCGTACTCCATGTGATATAGATGGTACAGCGTACTCCGTGGACTCATATCGTAATTAGGGGTGCCATTCCTAGGTTTTACCTACCCCATACCAAGAGTTTTCCATATCCGTGAAGGAGAGCCTCCCTGCCGAACAGAGCCTCCCTGCCCCTCCAGGGCTTAAGGATGTTGGCTTAAGGATCCTTCCGTAAGAGAGCCTCCCCACCGAACAGAGCCTCCCAGCCTAACAGAGCCTTCTCGCCTCTTTGGGCTTAAGGATGTTAGCTTAAGGATGTAGGGCTTAAGGATCTTACCGTAAGAGAGCCTCCCCACCGTACAGAGCCTCCCCACCTAACAGAGCCTCCCCGCCTCCTCGGGCTTAAGGATGTAGGGATTAAGGATCTTACCAACTTTCACAACCTTATACGTATCACAATGTGCAAACTTGTGCGAGCAAAGCTCTAGCACGACTCATGCATCCTATCATAAAGAGATCGCGTATGAGCATAGTCTAGTACGGTTATACTCATAAGACAAACCACTCAAAAGTCACGTACGAGCAGAAGCTCCAGTACGGTTTATAAACATCATCATAGTTTCCAAATCAAGGTGCGAGGTAAGCTCCAGCATGTTTCATACAAATGAAAACATCAATACCCGGTGCAAGCTAGGCTCCAGCACGGTTTAATTCACATAAACATGATAGGCGACTCATAAGCTTTCAAAACTAATCTCAAAATATATTTGGCACTTCCCATGTGCTATCACAATCACCAAACCATAATAGCCAACCTATCTATCAATTCGTTTAAAACCAAACACATGTTTTGTAAAAGCATTCAAAACACTTGATTTATGCAATTATTAGCCTTACTATCCCTTTTCTTTACAATACCATTTCAACCACCAAATCTCATACAATTATTCATAGTCACATCCATACATCATCAAAATACATTTCTATAAATCCATGCACATTTCCAAAGCCCTATATACCCACAAAATACGAGCAGCTACCTCTATATACCTACAGAATTCCCTTACCTGGAATCGCGATGCGTGATTCCACTTCCTTAAAGTTGCTTACTCGTACAACTCGATTCATTTCCAACGGACTCTTTGGAACTGCACAAAATCGTATTTCGCATTATATTCGATCCATATAATATGACATCGTGCGTTCACTATAGTCAATTCGACCTATAGTTTCTAGTGACGCTCTTAAGGCCTCGTTTCATTACTCTACTCATATTTCGAGTCTATGGATTCTTTTAGGCCTATTAATTCATTCCAAATCAATATGAAATCGACATTAAGCTCATAGTGTTCATATTTCATGAATTCCCTCACTATGGCATTTATCAAGCGTTTACATACTCACTTTCACAATTCCTCCAAACTCATAATGTAATCCCATTTAACCATCTAAAATCATACACTACCTCAATAACAACTTTAGCATGCCCATAAATCATAAACTCATTCAACCCATATCTTCTCACATTATACCCATTCTAGGTTTCTAGGTCACACCAATTCCACCACATCCTTAGATAATTTATCCATCAATACACATCCAACCCAACTCCAAAATCACTTAAATAAACAATGTACTTGGATTGAAGTATTAGAAACTTACCAAATCTGATTTCTCTTCTTGCTCCAAATGTCAATGCCTTTATCTCCTTCAATACCAACAATGGGATTTTGGGTTCCAACTATGTTGTTCTCTTCCTCAAGATGAACAACTTAGTGTCTAATGGTCTCCCCTCAATTCTTGCTGAAAATGACTGATTTTAGAGAGAGAAAGTTAGGTTTTTGGGTTAGAAATGGAAGGTTGGTGTTTTTCTCAAAATTTTTTGATTTTCAAGACTCCTTTTATAGAAATCACTTGAGGAGATCAATCTGGTCCAAGAGGAGATCGATCTGGTCCCCTTAAATCTCTCATTTTCACGGTATTTTAAGCATGAGATTGATCTGTCGAAGCATGAGATCGATCTGCTCCCAAACAGAGAGCTAAGGAGATCAATCTGTATGCTTGAGGATCGATCTTTTCATTACAAAAATGCTTAGGAGATCGATCTGGCCCCATTGGAGATCGATCTGCTCTATTCCATTGCCCAAATAAGAGCATTCTGGCCCTTCCAGATCGATCTCTCATCCTATGAGATCGATCTGGCCTTTATGTTTTCTAGATTTCCTGCAGTTTCCTTGCTGTAACTCACACCCAATTGTCCTTAATCTACTGCCATGGCCATTTTCTCATCCATCCACCTTTATGACTTGAAAATAACATCCATTCATACCTTATGCACATTGAAACTTGTGTGCATTCATTGTATATCCAATAGTATCACATTCCAAACTAAATGGAAGCATAACTTCATTCCATTTTACCACACTACTCATTTTGAGTTTCAATCACATCCATCACTTATAAGAACTCATTTCTTCATATTCATACTCAATGAAACTTGTATGTATGTTACAAATCATATTACACATACGTACATTGAATCCATGGACTTACATCAATCATACTTTACATTACAAGTCCATTCACATTCATTACATATTACAACTATACATATACGGGGTCTCACAGACCAAGAGGACAGAATGTCTAATCTAAGAAATAAGAACCTAAAGAAGATGAACAGTAAAAAATGGTGACGAGCAGAATAGAACAGAGCAGTTTTGGTTTGTTGGTCTGCTTTCTCGTTGCCGTCCAACTGCCACCCAAACACACTCTCAGTGTCACAGTAATCAGCTTCTCTTCAAATCTGGAAATAAGTTGAAGCATTTGAAGAGACTCGAGAACGAAAAAAAATAGTTCACTTTGCACACTAGCTGGTCCCGAAAGACATAGATAGGAAAGTGTCCAAATGAAAACCTATTAATGCATGAAAGTGAAACATTCAAACCGAAAAGAACAATGCAGAAAATGGATAGTAGATGAGCAACCCGAGAGCTAGGAAAACTACAGATTATCTTTAAGAAAAAAACACCAAGCCGAGAGCTACACTAGAACAAATGGGCTGTGTAAAATAAAACTTGAAAAAAAAAACAAAGAGTTGATTTAACAAAACTGAGAAGCTTGGAATGATAAATTGATTGCCATGAAAATAGAAATATCCAAGACTAAAAAATGAAGAACATAAAAATGTATTGAACAATAAAAGTATATGGAAGCTAACGGGAAACTAAACTAAAAGAAATAAGGAAAAATAAATCCTAAGATTAATTCTAACACTAAACTACTCCTAACTTACATTACCTTACACTACTCCTACTCCTACCTTACATACTCTTTCAATTTTCATCCTTTCCTATTTATAAACACACTAGGGGTAAAATTGTAATTTCTACATCCTTGATGAGTTGGCATTTTTTTGACCACTTGTCTTCACACCATTGGCTCCTTGAAAAGATATTTTCATGTCATCGGTCTTCTTGTCCAATTGGATGTGCTAGGTGGCATGACTCGTGTTGTCCGTGTGGCTCAACCTCGATTTTAGCCCAATTTCGATCCATTTTCTATCGAAATATTCAAAATTCATCCGAATTTAATTTATCTGCAAACATGAGAATTTTAATTAAATAAAGGGAATACTTAACAAAATAAATTGGAGATTTAAATAATTAATTAGGAAATTAAGTATAAATAATTTTAAAAATATAGAATTATCATCTACACAATGCTCCAGCACAGCCTTATGCATGTCATATAAAAATTTAGTGCGAGCAAAGCTCCCAACACTATGTCATGTATAAAATCATGTAAAATCGAGTGCAAGCCAAGCTTCGAGCACCCTGTCACATGCACAAATCATGTCAAATCTCGTGCGAGCAATGCTCTCAGCACATTTTGTTTCCACATATATTACCTAAGTGACTCAATTTCAAGGAATGGTTTTCAAAAACCAAAATTAGCACCTGCCACGTGCTATTTTATGTAAATTGATAAAACTTCAGTCAACCTACCCATATCCTTGTTGAAAAGCATAAAAATTCATTAAGAACACTTAGTTCCTGCTTTTCATGACTTTTTTTAAAAGTGAAAATTTTTACCCTTCACAGGGTTAAATTCGTCATTTATCCTCTCGGGTCGAAATAAATATGATATAATTTGCTAAAAAATAGTATTTCATACTGAAAATACTTAAAACATGCTATTTATACATATTCCAGTCTAATCCTAACTTTTTCAAAATTTCCCTTAATATGGGCAAAACGATAATTTTTTTTTATGTCGGGTTTCTACCGATATTTTCCATATTCGAAATTTATATACAATTTAATTATTCAAAAATATACCCAAAAATACGTATAGCTACCTCTAGCTAGTCACAAAATTCTCTTACCTCGTAGATCTTGGGGCAGCACAAAATTGTCGGTACTGGGATTGCCTCGATTTACGTGTCAAATTCTTGAGCTACCCAAAATGATACCAATTCATCATATATTGATCAATTTCATCTTAACATACTCAATTTTGATTTATCTTCTCGAAGTTTGACCAATTTTGACTTTTCGATCAACTTTTTTAGTTTTTTCGGTTTTACCGATTTAGTGCCGTTTTTGACCAATTTCATTATTCTAATTTCTCATTTCATTAGTTCATTAACCTTATGACTCATATAAGTTCATAAATCATACTAGTCACTTTGCCAAATTTTTAATTCTTTCACTTTTCGGTTTTCTACTGAGTTAAACTATAAATCGGGCTTTCTCGGTATAAATTTAACCGTTAACAACCTTAGATCCATCAAATTTTCACCACAAATACATCAACATCTTGCTGTCTAGAACTCAAATCATCCATTGAATTTAAATCATCCAATTCCACTTAACTAAAAACCTTCTAAAAACACCAAACAACAACATATATGAACTTCATCATCATCCATAAACTTTTCCTCGGGTTTGACCAAGGTTGACCACATTTTTCTTCCTCAAAATTGATCCTCAACTGTAATTTAACATGTATAGAGCTTATAATCATCAAAAACTCAAAGTTTTTCACTTACCAAAAACAGGGCAGATTTATCCACTGTTTTTCTTTTGAGTTTTTCACCTAGCAAATGAACTTATTTGTGGCTAAATTTTTTATATGTTATAGAAGACTGAAAGAGGAAGATTTTATCCTTCTTGTCCGACATCTGAGTCTGGCTGGAAGGTCACCGGAAAAATCACGCATTGAGGGAAAATGGAGGACGCCTACGGGAATGAAGGGGAGGGGCTTGCTCTCGGTTGGAAAGTCTAATTGGGTTGATTTTTATGCCTCCTGAAAGCTTAAGAAGTCTAATTTCAGACTTAAAAAATTTGGCTCAAATTGATTACCCTAAAGTCTCCAAATTTGACAAAAATGGAGGCTTGGTCGACAGACTGAAGGGGACAGATTTCTGTCCTGGTTTTAGAAAATTCAAAAAAAAAAATCATTCTAGTCCAATTTTATCCAATTTTCCACTTCTCAAGTGTTATACTATGTCCCTAGTATGTTTCATAAAAATTTGGGGGTCACTTGTTTGAGAAATACCGAGCAAAATGGCTTAAAGTTTTCAATTTAACTTAAAAATTAATTTGATCCCCGAAACCTCCATATTTCCACTTGATTTTAATTCCTAAAGTAAATTTCACCTTATATTAATTTTCTATGGTCTCAAAATAATTTTTGGGATTTTTTAGAATTTAATCTGAATTTATTTCTAATTCTAAACCCATTTGTTCGGTTCAGTGCAAAACCCGAACCTTACTAACTTTTTCACTTCCAATAACTTGGTTTTCATTTCTAATCATCATTTCATAACCATAGATAAAATTCGTAAGAAATTCTTAGGTTTAAGGTCTTAACTCGATTTTCGTGCCAACGGGTTCCATGCCACTAACCCGAGTGCTTCGAGTGCTTTCAGTGATTTCGAGCCTGCACAATATTATTCCAAGTTCTCAATTACCTCTTAGTTTTCTAATTAAGAAATAAAGTGTGAAAAATTTGGGTTTCACACTCAGTCACACCTCAATCATTAGCATTATCATTGTGTCGCTATCACTTGATCAAACAATGCCATCATTGTTTCCATGTCTCGCTCAAATTTTACGAAGCAGACTCCAAAAATTTTCAGTAAAACTATAAGGTGTACACTCAGACGAAGGTTCACTACACCTCTCGAGCCTATCTCTACGGTCTCGAGGAACAGTTCATTTTCGTCTATTAGTATGGCTGTAATACCAACCAGCCATATCTATCAGTTTCTCTTCATTTAATGACATATATTTCAATAAGGCACAGCCATGTATACCTATTTGTATCTAAATAATGTACAATAATGCTGAGGATGTGAACTTTTCAAAATTTCTTTCACTTTTAATATCGACTCGTATCAAGCCAACATTACTCTGATACCAATTTTGTAACGACCCGAATTTACGCACATTTCGGTTGGGTAACAAGTCGATATTAAGTAAGAAGAATAACTTAGTCTAATTAATTTTCTTTACTTAGTAACAAATTTTAAACAAAATATATTCACATTCCCCATACACATATTGTGTGCATTATTGTACTTACACAAATTTTAGATACAAAGGAATTGTATAAATCTGAGTATACTTTCGATGCAGAAATATGCTCCGCGAAATCATAACTGTGCGAAATGCCTTATTAACGGAAGTGATCCCAGCTACAGAGGGACTCTTGGAGGAAAGTAAGAGGGTGAGCTCAACATGCTCAGTAAGAAAAACCAAGTGGCAGGTAGATAAATACACTACCTATATACTTATGCCACAAATGAGTTTCTCATAAAATATACTGTAAATTTTCAGTTCAATAATCCACAATTAGTATCTTAACAGTTTACTGTAACAATTTCACAATTTCGAAACTTCAAGCTGTGGAATACACAGTTTCAAATCACAACACAATTCACATTTTCATTTCAGAAATTCCAGATAGACGAGGCAAAACATTTCACACTATATCAGATATCAGAAGTGATAATTGGCCAATGTCGGTGACTCCGGGCAATTCACGGGCCAGGTGTGTCGGGATGTCAGGTGCCGTGGGAGTGGTTAGCTACCCAAACGGCTCACACAGTACACTATTTTTCAGTAACACGGTACATCGTACACACATGCATACAATATGGTACATCGTACTCCATGGACCTCAACATCATTCACCATTCAGTATGATTTCACTATTCACGATTCCATATAATTTCACTGTCGCCTTTTTACCTCAAATCACGTGCAAGTAGGTAGTGCAAGATCACACAGTAATACACACCTAACAGACACGATTTTAACATCAAAACGCTTTAAATCACGTGCAAGTAGGTAATGCAATATCACATAGCTATACACGTCTGACTAGCACAGTTTTAACCTCAAATACTTTAATCTCGTTTCAGCTCATAAAATATAGTAAAAGGGGCTGGTCTTGCCCTTTTTTCACAAAACACGATTTTCTCAGTATAATTCTGAAATTTTATATTTTTTTTACAAATAATTTTAAAACTACTCAAATATTTATTTAAATAGGCTCGATAATACTATATCGAAAATCAGGCCGTTTTATGGAGTTTTAAAACTCTTCTTTAAATTCCAAAGCGTAAAATCGGTTTAAGGTTTTCTATAATTTAGGTGACTAAAAATTTCAGTTCTAAAGTTCACAGTCTCAAATACCCAGAAAATATACGGAGATATTTTTAACAATTCATGAATATTTTTCTATAGTAGAAATACAACCTAAATTTATATCTACAAAGTATCAGAAAAATACGTGCAATTTATCTCTAGTAGCACACAAAATTTTTCTTACTTCGATGTCTATCCGTAGTCCTCGATTGCCTCAATGTTGCGAGTCGGTTGGTCCGACCCTCTCGGTTAATTTTTCAGAGCTCTTTCCCGGGATTTCCCAAATTTTCAGTATACTATTTTATTTTCAATATTTCCATTTATATATTTATATATACATATATAATCCCTTATACATATATATATATATATATATATATATATATATATTTCTTTCTTTTTTTTTGAATTATTTTTCTTCTCCCTCCAATTTTTTTTTTCTTCTTTGGCTTCGGTTCTGGCCACTGTTCACCTTCTCTTCCAGTGGCTTGGGCTGCCATCCTCCTTCATCGTTCTTCAGTCTAAACTCGTCTCACCTACCTCCTGTCTCTGCCCGGTGTCGGTGCTCTCCTATCATCTCTGGTTTCAGCGCCCATATCCGCCTCCTTTGTTCTGTTTTGCCACTTCAAGGCAGTCCGTTTCCTTCTTCCTTTCTTCCTTTCACGTCTTTGCTCAAGCACCATCTACATCATCCTTAGCCCGAGCAGTACCCTTCTCCTTTTCTTCTTGTTTTTGTTAACTTCATCACCTTTGTGCCTCCACCTTGTTCGTCTCCTTTCTAGCTCACAGCGGCTTCAGCTCGTCGACCCCACCACTGTCCCCTGTTCGTCTCTGTTTTCAAATCCTACTACTGGCAGCTGCTGCATGTTTCCTTCTCCCCTTTCGGCTACCATCTCCATCACCATGTTCTGCCACCACCATGTCCCAACACCAGCCTCTATTTTGAGCTGTTTCTAACTTCTCTCATCAAGCATTATCTCTTGATGTCTTCCCTCGGTACAACACTCATTAGTACAATTGCTGTTTCAATCGGTTCCATTTCTGCAATGAGGAATGATCCTTGAATCCATCGAGAAGAGCAGCCACTGCATTCTGTCATCCACGATGCTTCTGATATTTCTTGTTTCATCTCGGTTTCACTTGGTTTTAATCTCCTCTGTTTCTATCAACTATCATTATTTTCGCTCCTCTTATTTCTTTTTAATTATAGAATTTAGCTGCTCTCCTTTTTTTTTTTTTGCCTCATATATATATATATATATATATATATATATATATATATATTGCCTTAATCTATCTTATTCTCTTTCACGCCTCAAACTGCAGTAGCCAGCCTTACTGCCATCGCCTTATCCCTCCCTCACATTTTCTGTTTCACGGTTCTTGCTGCAATCTTCTGTTGGCACCACCTGCTGTTTTAGTGTTATGATATATGTATTTCTACCTAATAATGCAGAATATCAGGCTATCTCAATTGTCCTTAGTTTTAATGGCTTTACCTCTCGGTTTTTATCCCAAACTTCCTAATTCTACTTCTTTGTTGCAACTTCTATTTGCTTTGTTCTCTTTTCCGTTCCAAGCTCCCCATTCCTCGGCTGACTAGACTATACCTCTTAAACATCTTAATTATTTCTTTCACCTTGATTATAGCTGGTTGCAGCAGTCTTCCACAAACTCTCGAGTTTTGCGTGCAGCTCTTGCTGTAGGTTCACACACACATATATATATATATATATATATATATATATATATATATATATATATATATATATATGTGTGTGTGTACTATATATATATATATATATATATATATATATATATATATATATATATATATTTCCTAATGGAACGACACCACCATCCTACCTTACCAAATACCATGGGTCTTCATGCCTCTGCCAAATTTTCAGACTTCCAATATCACTCTCTACCTACCGGTCATCTTGCTTCTAGGTTATAAAATATATATTTCCTTTATTCATACCCCCTGTCAGACTATTTTCGTCCTCCATCAATGCATTTCGTGCATGTGTACACCGGTATATATACTTACCTGTATGTATAAATGTGCACTCCATGTGCTTAATTTGAGAAATTACTACATACACAAATAATCGCATATATATATATATATATATATATATATATATATATATATATCTATAAATTTTTATATATCCTTATACTTGATAGATTTCCTTTTCCAGTGTGTATAAGAGTGGATTTAGCTTAGTAATCGTACATATGCTTAATATAGATATGTCCTGGCTCATTTGTATATAAACTTTATTTCCACTTTCTATGGAGATTCATTCCTAATGTTAATATATATATATATATATATATATATATATATATATATATATATATATATAAAATTTCAATTAAATAAATTCTCCCAAGTTTCACTAAAAAAATAAAAATAAAATTTAAATTTAAATTCTTGACCAATGAAACCAAATCTTTAATCTTAATAATTAAATTACTAACCGAGGATAAAATCAAATACCTGAAAATTTACAGTATTTACATTATGTTGTTGTTTTAAATAAAAAATTATAATGATGGATTATGAAGTATAATCGCTGATATATTATTAAGTGCACCAACAATCTATCCTATAGAATTTTTTTTATCAATAAATCAATGTGTAAGATGCACAGAGAAGGGAAAATTAAAATGTTCTTATGTGTAGTCCGAATGGAACAAAATAATAAAACCACATTCTTCATTAAGCCATTAAATAAGACAAAATAATTCAATTATCATTTCAAGTTTATAACAAAATACTAACTTATAAGCTCATTGTTTAAACAAAAACACAGTTTAATCCTAAGATTTTTTTTTGGCAAAAAATGCCTTATATTAAAATCATCAAAATCCTAAAAAAGTTTCAATGCAAACAAATTATTGAATCAAGCTCCAACATTTCAAAGTCAGGTCTAACTTCCGTTTGTTCCCAGATTTGGAGTAATTGCCTTCTCTTCCCTTTTTTAGACACCATTATCTCTTTTTCTTTCCTTGATGTGGTTGCTTATTTTTCTTTCCACCTCAAACCAGGACCTTTCTATACATAATTAAATGTAGATATATGGATCAACAACTCCAATTTTTCTTTTATTGGACATCGTAATTTAATTTGATTTGCCAGGTTGAATAAAGAAATAAATATATGATCAATACACAATGATATGTGTAATTAGTTCTTTTACTAGAATAAATTGAGCGTTGCTAGAAAAATTGCTTACATTCTATATTTGTTCTCCACTTTAAAGATTTATGTACAGACCAATTCTTTCAATACTTTTATTTTTTAAAAGTTCGATTTTTTTGGGTATAAGGTCCTTTTTGTTCCCTTTCCTAGGGTGCACTTGAGTATCACTAATTGATGGGCATTGCTTCTCAGAAATCGGCTTTGCGTTCGTAATTGATTGTCCTTAACAGAGGAATAACAGAGGTGCATTCTCAGCAGCAGCGTTCTTCCAGTCTAGCTAGCTTGACAGCTGTAGCAACTAACTCCAATATCTTCTTATAATCAGTTACTTAGTTATAACTTATTAGACTTAGTTGTAACTCATAAACCAATTTAGTTAGTTTGTTACATTTTCTGTTAGCCAAGTTGTTAAGCTCTTTTGTATATAAACTCAGTTTGTATTCTTTTGCAAATTGATGAGAAATATCCAGAGAATTTCTCATGGTACCAGAGCATTTTTTTTTTGGTAGTTTTCTCTGCATATTTCTCAGCAACCAAACACATTTCTTCCCCCATCACTAATGGCTTCCTCCACCTCTTCCGCTCAAACTTCAAACCGAGCTGATGATTCCATTTCTAATCCTTACTTTTTACATCCAAATGAAAGTCCTGCGTTGGTACTGGTTTCCTCTATTCTAACCGGATCCAACTACCATTCATGGTCTCGCTCAATGAAGATGGCCTTACTTTCCAAAAACAAACTACAGTTTGTTGATGGATCACTTGCTATTCCTGCAAAGACTGACGATCTATTTCCTGCATGGCAGAGATGTAATACCATGGTTCTTTCATGGCTACTACACTCTCTTTCACCTTCTATTGCACAGAGTGTTTTGTGGCATGATTCAGCATCCGACGTATGGCGAGATCTACATGATCGTTTTTCACAGGCATCGGATGTAGCTCGAAGGCATCAAGAACAGGATTATGTGATTCGATTTCTCAAGGGACTTAATGACGAATTTGCAACTGTACGATCTCAGATCATGTTGCTTGAGCCCCTGCCATCAATTAACAAAGTTTTTTCTTTGGTTATTCAACAAGAGAGACAGATGGCATCCATGATTCATGCTTCTTCTCCTAAGATTGAGTCTACTGTTCTTGCTAGTCAGTTCAATTCCGGATCAGTTTCTGGCAATCCCAGGAGGCTCAATGGAAAAAGACCTATTTGCTCTTATTGCGGTCTTGTTGGACATCTTGTGGATAAATGCTATAAAAAGCATGGATATCCACCTGGCTTCAAGTTTAAACACAGAGCCCCCTCAGCCAATCTTGTTGAATCAGATTCATCACATCAGATCAACTCCTCTTTGCATTCTGGTGTTCACATTTCAGCAAATAAGGTGTCTTCTGCAAAAGCTTCTAGTCCAGTTTCTTTCACAAAGGATCAATATGACCAATTGCTTGCATTGCTTCATTCCACTGAAGTTGCTTCATCTCCTGCAGCACATGTTAATGCAGTTACTGAAGTATCACAATCTTTGACTCAACATTCAGGTATCTCTCTAGCAACCTGTTCTATAAATCAGTCTTCATTCCCTTCCTTATATCTTCTTGACACAGGAGCTACTGATCATATTATTTGTTCTTTACAATTTTTTGATTCATATAAGTCAGTCACTAATTCATTTGTCAATTTGCCTAATGGTCATCAAGTTCCTGTCACACACATTGGTACTGTAAAGTTGACTCCACAACTTGTTCTTGAAAATGCTTTGTTTGTTCCTGCTTTTTCTTTCAATCTTATTTCGATCAGTAAGCTCACTTCATCCTTACATTGTTCTCTCATTTTTCTACCTGACTTCTGTATTTTACAGGACATAAAGACTTCGAGGATGATTGGATTAGCTAGACAAATTCAAGGTTTATATCATTTCCAGATTAATCCTTCACATCCTACTTCTCGGTTTCCAATAACAGCTTCTTCTCATTCAGTTTCCTTAAACCACCTTTGGCATTTACGATTAGGACATGCTTCCCCTGCTAGAATAAAATTGTTACACACGTTAGATTCTTCTATTACTGTACCAGATAATCATTTTCCTTGTAATACATGTCACTTAGCTAAACAAAAGAGACTCCCTTTTCCAGTTAGCACCTCTGTTACTAGTAATCTTTTTGATTTGATTCATGTGGATATATGGGGACCCTATCCTCTTGCATCTCTATATGGACATCATTATTTTCTTACTGTTGTTGATGATTACAGCCGACATACATGGTTATACCTCATGAAACAAAAATCTGAAGCTAGGTCTTTGCTCCAAAATTTCTGCAGTTTTGTCAAAACACAGTTTGACTGTAACATCAAGGTTATTAGAACTGACAACGGTCAAGAGTTTAATATGCCAATTTTTTATGCTTCCAAAGGAATTATTCATCAAACCACCTGTGTCCAAACCCCTCAACAAAACAGTATTGTTGAAAGGAAGCATCAACATATATTGAATGTTGCAAGGTCTTTGAGAATTCAAGCATATCTACCTGAAAAGTTTTGGAGTGATTGTGTTAGTCATGCTGTTCATCTTATTAATAGGTTACCCTCACCAGTTATAGGAAACAAAACACCTTTTGAATTACTGTATAATAAACCTCCTGTTTTTTCTCATTTAAAGGTTTTTGGTTGCCTTTGCTATGCTTCTGTTTTAGTGCATTCTAGGTCTAAATTTGATCCTCGAGCCATTAGGTGTGTTTTTATAGGTTTGCCTGCTGGAACCAAGGGATACAAACTTTATAATTTGTAAAATAATGATGTTTTCATATCTCGAGATGTTATTTTTTATGAGCATATTTTTCCATTTTTATCTACTGTCCCTGAGTCTAGTCCTCTTGATAATTCTTCTCCATCTAGTACTGTTCTTCCTCTTGTTCATGATCAATTTTTTGATTCTTCCATTCCTACTATTACATCTTCTGAAAATTCTTCTGCTTCAGCAGAACCTCTTCAATCTACTATTTCTTCTGTACCTCCACTTCGAAGATCATCTAGAGTTACTCATTCTCCTACTTACTTGCAAAATTATCATTGCTATCTAGCTAATTCATATCATCATCAGTCTTCCTTTCCTGTTTTTACACAGCCAGGTACTCCTCATCCTTTATCTTCTGTTGTTAGTTATAATAATTGTTCTTTGTCTCAAAAAGTTTTTTCTGTCAATGTCACTACTATTGTTGAGCCTAAGACGTATGCTCAAGCTCTTAAGCATCAATGTTGGAGAGATGCTATGGCAGTGGAATTAGAAGCTTTGCAAGCTAATCATACTTGGGAAGTTACTGACTTGCCACCTACAAAGCAGGCTATTGGTTGTAAGTGGGTGTATAAGGTCAAGTATAAGTCCACTGGTGACATTGAGAGGTTTAAAGCTCGGCTTGTTGCAAAAGGTTACACTCAGCAACATGGTATCGACTATATTGATACTTTTTCTCCTGTTGCTAAAATGAGTACTGTCCGAACCCTTTTAGCAGTCTCAGCAGCTCGTAGTTGGCATTTGAATCAATTAGACATTAACAACGCTTTTTTACATGGAGATTTGCATGAAGAGGTGTTTATGGAGCTTCCTGCTGGTTATTCCCATGCCAAGCCAGGCCAAGTTTGTCGTTTGAAGAAATCTTTATATGGATTGAAGCAGGCTAGTCGCCAATGGTATTCTAAATTGACTTCTGCTTTGCTTGCTAGAGGATTCACACAAACAGTTTCAGATCCTTCCCTGTTCGTTCAAAAGACTGATAATTCTTTTATTGCTTTATTGGTGTATGTTGATGATGTGATTTTGGCTAGTGATGATGCTAGCCTTATTCAAGATATGAAGGTTTATCTTGATTCTGCTTTTAAAATAAAAGACCTAGGCATTCTCAAATATATACTGGGATTGGAGGTTGCTAGATCAGCTATAGGTATCAATGTTTGTCAGAGAAAGTATGCCTTAGAAATATTACAAAATGCTGGTTTTCTTGGTTGCAAACCAGCTCCCACACCTATGCTTCCTTCTTTGAAGCTTTCTAAGTCTTCTGGCTCTTCCTTGCCGAATCCTTTCCTTTATCGAAGGTTAATTGGTCGCTTGCTGTATCTTACTACTACGCGTCCAGATTTGTGTTTTGCTGTTCAACACCTATCTCAGTTTTTAGATCATCCTACTGATCTTCATTTACAAGCTGCTTATAGAGTTCTACGGTACATTAAGAAGAATCCAGGCCAGGGATTATTTTTTCTTGCTTCCTCTGATCTGCAGCTAAAGGCTTTTTCTGACTCTGATTGGGCTTCTTGCCCTGACACTCGACGATCTGTTACTGGATACTGCATATTTCTTGGTGATGCACTTGTTTCATGGAAATCCAAGAAACAGCAAACTGTTTCTCGTTCATCCTCTGAAGCTGAGTATCGGGCCATGGCTTCTTTGGTCTGTGAGTTGCAATGGTTGCTTTATCTTCTTGCTGACTTACAGGTTCTTCATTCTCAGCCAGCTCTCATGTTTTGTGATAACAAATCCTCCATTGCAATCGCTGAGAACCCCGTTTTTCATGAACGAACCAAGCACATTGAACTTGATTGTCATCTCATCAGGCAGAAACTTCAAGCTGGAGTTGTACGCATTCTTCATGTTTCCTCTTCTGCTCAGCTTGCTGATGTTTTCACTAAACCTCATCCTCCCAACAGTTTCAACAACGCTGTAGCACGCCTTGGTCTCCATAGTATTTACACTCCAGCTTGTGGGGGGCTAACAGAGGAATAACAGAGGTGCATTCTCAGCAGCAGCGTTCTTCCAGTCTAGCTAGCTTGACAGCTGTAGCAACTAACTCCAATATCTTCTTATAATCAGTTACTTAGTTATAACTTATTAGACTTAGTTGTAACTCATAAACCAATTTAGTTAGTTTGTTACATTTTCTGTTAGCCAAGTTGTTAAGCTCTTTTGTATATAAACTCAGTTTGTATTCTTTTGCAAATTGATGAGAAATATCCAGAGAATTTCTCACTTACTTCTTGATCTATACAAGCAAAATACAAAGAAATAAGCTTCATAGGAAAATATCAATAGAAAGAAAAACTTTAAAACTTATACTTTCGAATGAACCTTTCATTGGGAGCTCATTGTTGTTCTTTGTGCATAACTTTGTCTATTATGTCTTTGTAGTCCACATATCTTACATCTCATTTTTCGATCTCTTCGTGTCCATTTTCTTTTTTTTTTTTTGCTCATTCTTATCTTTCCTCTGTGTTTGTGGTCTAGTAGGCGTCTTCCTCACATGTGGAGGCCGTATTGGATCATTATCTTTGAGCCAAAATTTTTTCCCCTTAATGATTGTAATGAATGTTTGTAAGCCATGATATATTTGTCTTTTAAATACCATTCAGCCATATAATGTTCGGGATTTTTCTTGTCATGGTACATGACACAAATAACATGTGAGCATGGGATTCCACTTAAATCCCATGCCATATAAGTGCAATTTAATGACTTCAAAGAAAATATATGCTGATCGTCTTTATGCACAATCTCAAACCTCCATCCCTATTCCATGTCAACCTACAATTCATAGACTTTACCATATTTTTCTCTAACTTCTACAATACCTTTGGTGCTATATTGGTTTTCCACCTTTACGTAAAAAAACCTCTTTACATTCATCCTTTCCATTACCATGAGCCTTATCTCTTTAACTGTACTTATAATATTCTTGCATTTGGGTTCCAATATCCATATATTGAATGCTTCAGTTGTGTTTTCATCTACAATATCACATTTTAATCTGGGATCAAAATATGCCATACACCAGTATTGAAGAGAAGTTTCCAATGCAACATTTGCAAAACCAAATGCAAGGGTATCTAATTTTTTAAGTTGGTCATCTAAATCCTCCACATAAGTTACCCTTGCAGCATTCCAAAATTTCATTTAACTTATCACCCTTGTAAGTTTTCTACCACTTGGTATATAAATGCTGAGCACATAGCCTATGTTCCATTTATGGTATTATTTCTTGAATAACTAAAAATAAACCCTGTTTAACAAAAAGTTGTCTAATTAAATAAAAAAATTTAATTTTTTTCAATTAAAAAAATACAACAATTAAATGAATACCAAGTGACTATCTGACATCAATGTCAAGCCTTTACCATTATAGTGACCGATATCTTGCATCAGGTTATTAAAAAATCACTTATAAAATGCCTTGTTTTCAGCCTCCGCAATTGCCCATGTAAATGGAAACATCTGGTTGATTCTGTCCTTACCCACAGCAACGAATAACTTCCTTTTGCATACATCTCTTAGGAAGCAACCGCCAATCCATATCAAGTTTTACATCTTTCTTTAAATCCATTTTTAAGATCCTTAAAGAAAACATAGAACTTCAAGAAATATGGCTTATTTTCTGCATTATTTCTATCAAATTTTATTTTTACTATGGTACTCGGATTAGTATGCATTAACTCTGTACCATATCCCCGTAACCTAGCATGCTCATCTATATAACCACCCTTTAATTGCTTAATCACTATGCTATTGGCTCTTTGAAAAATGTTGTAACTAGTATAGACATTTAATTCTTTTCTACATAAATCCTTCATGTCCCTAGTTACCTTATAAGGTTGGGATAAAATTCTATCCTTAAAGTGTTTAGCTATGTAATCAGAAGAGATAAGATCAATCTTGTTAGTTCTAAAACACCTATGCTCAGGATTATATGTTTTAATCTCAAAATAATGATTCCTAGAGTCATGACTAGCAAAAAGATCCATGGACAACCCTTCATACACCCAACCCTAACTCTTTTTGGTTCATTTTTCTTAAACTTAAGTTGAACCCCTTGTGAAAACACATACTTCTTGTGAAACCTAAATTTTTCACACTTTATTTCTTAATTGAAAAACTAAGAGGTAATTGAGAATTCAGAATAATATTGTGCAGGCTCGAAATCACCGAAGCACTCGGGTTAGCGGCGTAGGGCTCGCAGGCATGAAAACCGAGGCAAGACCTCAAACCCGAGAATTTCTTACAAATTTTATATATGGTCATGAAATGATGATTAGAAATGAAAACTAAGTTATTGGAAGTGAAAAAGTTAGTAAGGTTCGGGTTTTGCACTAAACCGAGTAAATGGGCTCGAAATTAAAAATAAATTCAGATTAAATTCTAAAAATTCCTGAAAATTATTTTGAGACCATAGAAAATTAATATAAGGTGAAATTTACTTGAGGAATCAAAATCAAGTGGAAATATGGAGGATTCGAGGATCAAATTAATTTTTAAGGTAAATTGAAAACTTTAAGCCATTTTGCTCGGTATTGACCAAATCGTGCAAAATGGGCTCAGTCGGGAACATTTTCTCAAACAAGTGACCCCTAAATTTGTAAGAAACATACTTGGGACATAGTTTAACACTTGAGAAGTGAAAAATTAGAGAAAATTGGACTAGAATGATTTTTTTTTTTGAATTTTCTAAAACCAGGACAGATATTTGTCCCCTTTAGTCTCCCGACCAAGCCTCTATTTTTATCAAATTTGGAGACTTTAGGGTAATCAATTTGAACCAAAATTTTAAATCCTAAAATTATACTTCTTAAGCTTTCAGGAAGCATAAAAATCAACCCAATTGGACTTTCCAACCGAGAGCAATCCCCTCCCCTTCAATCCCGCAGGCGTCTTCCCTTTCCCCTCAGTACGCAATTTTTTCGGTGACCTTCCGGCCAGATTCAGGTGTTGACCAAGAAGGATCAAGTCTTCCTATTTCATTCCTATATAACATATAAAAACTTTAGCCACAAATAAGTTCATTTGCTAGGTGAAAAACTCAAAATAAAAACAGTGGACATATCTGCCCTGTTTTTGGTAAGTGAAGAACTTGGAGTTTTTTATTCTTTGGTTGGATTTTCTTGTAGTTTTTGATGATTATAAGCTCAATACATGTAAATTACAGTTGAGGATCAATTTTGAGAAAGAAAAACATGGTCAACCTTGGTCAAACCTGAGGTAAATTTGATGGATGATGATGAAGTTCATATATGTTGTTGTTTGGTGTATTTAGAAGGGTTTTAGTTAAGTGGAATTGGATGATTTAAATTCTATGGATGACTTGAGTTCTGGACAGCAAGGTGTTGATGTGTTTGTGGTGAAAATTTGATGGATCTAAGGTTGTTAACGGTTAAATTTATATCAAGAAAGCCCGATTTACAGCTTAACGTAATAGAAAACCGAAAAGTGAAAGAATTAAAAATTTGGCAAAGTGACAAGTATGATTTATGAACTTAAATGAGTCATAAGGTTAATAAAGTAATGAAATGAGAAATTAGAATAATGAAATTGGCCAAAAACGGCACAAAATTGGTAAAACCGAAAAGTTAACCGAAAAGTCAAAATTGGTCAAACTTCGAGAAGATAAATCAAAATTGGGTATGTTAAGATGAAATTGATCAATATATGATGAATTGGTATCATTTTGGGAAGCTCAGGAATTTGACACGTAAATCGAGACAATCCCGAGAACCGACAATTTTGTGCTACCCTAGGATCTACGAGGTAAGGAAATTTTTTAAGTAGCTAGAGGTAGCTATACGTATTATTGGGTAGATTTTTGAATAATTAAATTGTATATAAATTCTGAATTTGAAAAATATCGGTAGAGACCCGACATAGAAAAATTATCGTTTTGCCCCTAATAAGGGAAATTTTGAAAAATTTAGGATTGGACTGGAATATGCATAAATAGCATGTTTTGAGTGTTTTCACTATGAAATACTGCTTTTTAGCAAATTATATAATATTTATTTCGACCCGAAAGGATAAATGATGATTTTGCCTCTAACAAGGGTAAAAATTCACTTTTAGAAAAAGTCATGAAAATTAGGAATTGAGTGTTCTTGATGAATTTTTATGCTTTTCAACAAGGATATGGGTAGGCTGATTGAAGTTTTATCAATTTACATAAAATAGCACGTGGCAGGTGTTGATTTTGGTTTTTGAAAACCATTCCTTGAAATTGAGCCACCTACATGATATATGTGGAAACAAAATGTGCTGAAAGCATTGCTCGCATGAGATTTGAAATGATTTGTGCATGTGACAGGGTGCTGGAAGCTTGGCTTGCACTCGATTTTACATGATTTTATACATGACATAGTGTTGGGAGCTTTGCTCGCACTAGATTTTTATATGACATGCATAAGGCCGTACTGGGAGCATTGTGTAGACTGTGTGTCACACTAATTTAATATGCTTGCACGTGCATTTCGAGACATGGTGTTTGTCACGACCTCATTTCGTGACTTACCTTTCTCTCCTCAACAATTGGGCTGTGATTCAATATTAGTTATGTGAGACCCGAATTTTCATACTATTGTTCATTTTAAGATAAATCGAGAAGTTTAAAACTTGTGTAAATGTTTATACAGGGCGTAGAAAGATCGAGATGCCCGGGATAATGACATGAAGCCCGAGGCACGTGTTTCGAGGTAAGATCTCGAATTTAAGTACTTTTCAATAAAGTATGATTTTAGGTATGTTATGATGATTAAAAAGTGAAACTAATACATTAGAAGTTGAAAAATTTGTAAAACTCGGGTTTACACTAAACCGAGCAAATAAGCCTAGAAATAGAAATAAATTCGAAATAAATTCTAGAAATTCACGAAAATTATTCTGAGGCTATAGGAAATTATTATAAGGCATAATTTATATGAGGAATGAAAATTGAGTGGAAATATGGAGGTTTCGGTGATCAAATGAATTTTTAAAGTAAATCGAAAACCTTAAGTTACATTGTTCAGTAATGACCAAGTTATGTAAAATGGGCCCAATCGGGAAATATTTCTTAAACAAGTGGGTCCCAACTTTTTATGAGAGATACTAGAGACATAGTATCATACTTGAGAAGTGGAAATTTGGAAGAAAATGGGCCAGAACTAATTTTCATAGATTTTCTAAAACTGACCAATGGGCTGCCCCAACCTAGTGAACTGGATACCCATTAGGAAAAGCCAAATTTTGACCCATATACAAATCATATTTACACCCAGAATTTTAGGACACAAAACTAGACTTATTTATCATTCATAGGGCTTGAAAACACCCAGAAATAAGCCTCCACGCGCTCTCACCTTCCTCCCGAAAGTTCCGCAGGCGTTACTGTAGATCTCCCCTTATTGAATTTTTTCGACCCATTTCCAAGCAGAATTGGACTTTGTCCAAGAAGGATGAAATATTAACTTTTCAACCCTATATAACATATAAAAAATTCAGCCATAAAGGAGTTCATTTACTAGGTAAAAACTTAGAGAGAAGAACAGGGACAGAATCTGCCCTGTTTCGAGGTGAGAGAAAGTTTGATTTTTGAAAGTTTTTAGTTGGTTTTTCTTGTAGTTTTTGATGATTCTAAGCTATATACATGTTTAATTACAGCTGAGTAATTGTTTGGAAGATCAAAAACTTAGTCAACTTTGGTCAAAGGTGAGAGAAACTTGATGGATGATGAAGATGATGAGATATGTTTATGTTTGATGATTTTTAAGGATTTTTAGTTAAGTAGAATGTAAAAAAATAATTTATATGGAAGTGTGTAGTTCTGATCAGCATGCTTAAGTTGTGGAAATGATCAATTTTGGATGAATTGAAGGTTATTAATAGTTAAATTTATATCGAAAAAGTCCGATTTATAGCTTAGTTTAGTAAAAAATCGAAAGGTGTGAGAATTTGTAAGAATTGGATTGATAAAGTGTGGATTATGGATATGAATGGGTATGTAGGTTATTAAGATAGTGAATGTGAAGTTAGAATGATTAAATTGGATAAAATAGCTTCAACCGGCACTTAAATCGGTAAAACCAAAATTAATAGGAAAAGTTGACAAAAAGGTCAAATTTGGTCAACTCTTAAGGAGATAAATACATATTTGGATATGTTGAGATGAAATCAAACAATATTTGATAATTTGGTATCATTTTAGGCAGCTTGGAAATTCGGCACATAAAATGAGGTAAACCCGAACCCCGACAGAGTAACGCTGTTTTAGCTCCGTTGAGGTAAGGGATGCAATTTAAAATAGTACTAACCTCCTATATCTCTTTATTGTTCATAAATGACTTGAAAATCGTATAAAGAAATCTGTTTGAAAACCATACTTTCTCGGTTTAAGTCCAAAAGGAATAATAAACCGTTTTTAGATACTGAAATCATGGTTTTCACTTATTTTGTATAAATAAAATAGATATACATATTTTGTATGAATTATGATATGATTTGATGATTAAAGTTTCCATACGAAAGTAAGTAAGTAAGTATGAAAGTAAGGATTTTGAGACGACAGGCTACTATTAGTATATGCTGAGTGCATAATCATGCTTGCTACTTGTGGTGTCCTGGCTCCGCCGCACGTAGTATTAGTTTAGATTGACCAGTGTAGTGTCTATTCCGCCTTAGTGGTGTTGTTTTTTTTCTCTACACGTGGTGTCTATTTCCGAAGTATCTTGTGACTGCACGGTGTGTGCCACTAGTGCCCGTGCCCTAGCTGTGTGCTAGTGTGATTGAGATATTATATTAAAACCGCTGTACGACCCTGATCCAGTCTACAGCCCTTACCATGGCCATAGGTATTATTACCTCTACTGAGGATATGATATGTTGCATGATAACTATGTTGAAATAGCCTAGTCTCCATGTTTTGATGTATAATATTTTAATAAAGAAAGTATGTATGATGTTTTAGTATATGAAAGTATGTACAACGTTTTGATGAAGTATGATGTATTTTAAAGTAAGCATGTAAAAATGGTTTTCTAAGTATGTATGTACAGAAGTATGTTTATTCTGATTTTCTAATTGTTTTTAAATGGTTAGAATTGTTTTAAATGCATACCTTACTAAGCTTTTCCCCCGAAGCTCACCCCTTCTCCTCTTCCATTTCAGAGTACCTGCAGTGAGATTATTCAGCTATTTACACGTACGTGAGTAGTTGGTGGATTCAGTGCCTCTCAGACTACTTTCAGTACTAGCTCAGGTATATCATCGGATATTTATTCCCAGACATGTATATTGTACAAATACTGGATTGTATATAAATACTTTTGGGATGTAATTAGTTGTTTTATGGATTATTTTGTAAACGTTTTGGGAAGTGAATGAAATGTCGATGATACTGAGTATGGATGTGGAAGTTGTAGTAATAAAAATGTAGAGTTGAAAGTAATAAGTTTAAGAAATAAAATTAACTGCCTTGTGAATATAAACTGCGTTTACCTGCAGGGGGATAGGATATATTATAAAAGGTTATGCTGCCGAAATTTTTGGTAAAATTAAATGGTTAAAAGAATAAGTAAAGAAAGAGAAGAAGTAACCTACACTGTACAGGAATGCAACCTAAGTAGAAAAATAATATTTAAAGGAAAAAGTTAGCCCCTATTTCCGCGCTTCCGGGGCGTTACAAGTTACCCACTCACATTCATTCATAATATACATAGAATTTAGTATTCTTTTGAATAACATAAACTGTTATACAGTATTTGTACATATGCATCCCGACCGTACAATTGACTTCATAATTGTGCTTATACATTCTTCAGTATAAAATGTTCGACTGTGTATACCTCTTGTAAGATGGATAGGCAGCGGATACAATGAATGCTATACCTCAACCGGACTTACTCTATTGCGGATGATCTGTAGAGGATGGAAAATAAGGGGGGTGAGCATACAACGCGCTCAGTAAGGAAATTAGGCAAGCAAGTAGATAACCGCACTATCTACTGAAAATAAGGCTTTGCTTTTCCTTCTCTCATCTCAAAGCATGTATTAAATGATATAATAGTAGTACAAATTAAATTTCATGTTCTTGAAATCATGCTTATTTATCAAATGTAGGCATTCATGCAAAACAATGCATATTTATAAAATTAGGAATGCCTTTATCTCAATCATGCCATTTACATTTAAATCAAGTAAATATGGCAGTTCACAACACAAACCGGTTTCTGACCTTTCTCTCTTAGGTCTAGCCGTATCATGAAAACAAGTGATATAACATGAGAGACTCAGTGGCTAATGCAATACTCTCCTGGACTATGACCATATCCTATAATGTGAAATCTCAGGCAACACAGATCTCGGTGTGCGGGTATCGTGCTATAACGGGAGGTGGGTTAGTCCATCACAATCGCTAGCTATCAATCCCTCAACTCCAAAACTCCACCACACGGTACAGTGTACTCCATGCCACTCGCTCGGTACAACGTACACCCATGGACCCTCTCCTTATGGTCTAGATGCCTGCCATAGGTCTTAGTCCTCATACCATGGAAATACATCATAGTCGGGGTGCTTGCCATAAGTCTTAGCCCTCATACAATGGAATAAATGCCACGTCTCTAAATCCACGTGCGAACATCTCAACAGTGTGACACTCAGTCTAAACAGAGGAAATCGTCACGATTTTTTTCTCTTTAACATGTATTATATATCACATAAAAACTACAATACGCGTCTTGAGTGTGACTCTCAATCAATACTCCGCCTCTTAAACACTGTATATACATCTCAAAATATCAAACACTAGTGCGAGTAACCTCTAGCACTAGGTTAATGCATATTTCTCATTTCAATTTAAGTACGAGTTATTACTCAAGTACTATGTCATGTATAAATCATGAAAATTGAGTACGAGTAACGCTCCTAGTACTCTATCATGTAAAATTGAGTATGAGCAAAGCTCCCAATACTCTATATGCATCAATCACAAACTGAGTACGAGCAATGCTCCCAGTACTTAATATGCATAAAATATCATTAAAATATAGTACGAGTATATCCTCCAGTACTATGTGATGCATATCTCAAAATATAGTGCGAGTATTCTCTAGCACTTATGGTTTTCACACAAAACCAGATAGATGGCTTATTTAAATCACAACTCTCTCAGTTCAAATCAATTTAGCATTTAAATGTGTTGTTTTCACATATACATGAAAACATTAGCCATTCTATCATGCAACTCATGAATTTTGGTTTACAACATGCTTCTCAGGCTTTTTATCCTATCTTTGGATAAAACACACTTTATCTCATTTGTCTCTATCACACATTAGGCCTATTCATGGGAATTCATATAGAGTATAATATCAAAACTCTATTTAAAATACGTGTAGCCATCTCTAGCTACTCACGAAATTCCCTTACCTCAGATCACGTCAAATGACCTCTCTTCCTCGGTGCAACTCACTTTCGCAGTCCGAGCAGCTTCCACAATGATTTCTGAAGCTGTTACAATTATTAGCATTAGTATACTACTCTATACTCATTTCATTTGTCAAGTTTAAACTTAACACATTATTATACCATTTTCTCTCAATATGGCATCATACGATATTTTCACATAATTATATTCATCACTCCTTATTTCCAATATATGCATTTCATAAGATTAACTTATAATCTTCCATACATGCATATTCTATCATTAAATCAATGTTAATACCATTTCCTCATCACTTTCTCATTTTCTCACCAATATCTAGGTTATGGTGATTTTTCATTCTCCATTCATTTCCAACCTTTTATATATATACCAATCAACTCATCAATACACCTAGTTTAACATATATCAACTTGGTGCATTAAATCTTACCTAGTTGAACATTCTTTCCTTTTTCACCAAAATGGTAAAATCCTCCTTGCTCCTTGAACTCTTGATTTCCATCATTTGTTTCCAAGTATGTTGTTCTCCACTTTGCTAAGAACAACTTTGCTCACTTATACCTCACTCAAATTGATCAGAAACTGAAGTTTTCTAGTGTTTCTTGGCTAGGTTTAGGTTTAGTTCTCAAATGAAATAGTAACTCTCGGGAAAATGAAGTGCAGAAGTCCAGTATTTATAGAATTGTCTTGATGAGATCGATCTGCTCTGCATTTTTCCTCTTGAAACTGACCTTCCAACCCACATGAGATCGATCTGCTATTTCATGTGATCGATCTGTTACAACACAGAACCTTAAGGAGATCGATATGCTCTTGCATGAGATCGATCTGTTGCAAGTCAGTAGCTTAAGGAACTCGATCTGGCCCTTCTGAGATCGATTCTTTCAAAACAGAATGTTTAGCAGATAGATATGCTCTCCAATGAGATCAATCTGACCTGTTCCATCTCTCAAATAGGAGCATTTTTGTCTCTTCCAGATCGATCTCTCATCCCATGAGATCGATCTCTCATCCATATTTACCAGATTTTACTGTAGTTTTCTGCAGTAACACATGCCAAAGTTCATACATTTTGCTACCATGGCCATTTTCTCATTCATCCACACTTAAGGCTTGAAAATGACATCCATTCATACCTTATACACATTGAAACTTGTGTGTATTCATTGTATAACCAAAGGTATACAATTTACAACCAAATGGAGTATAGAACTTATGCAACTTATGCATACTTAAATCCATTTTACCACACTACTCAATTTTCCATATATTCTCATTTATCACATACTTAAGTCCATTTCTTATTATTCATACATAACGTAACTTATACGTACATCACCAACTCATATTACAAGTATGTACATTCAATTCTATGGACTTTACATCATTCATGCTGCACATAACATGTACATGTATGTACTTATGAATTTGAGAGTCTTACAATCCTCCTCTCCTTAAAAGAATTTGGTCCTCCAAATTAGAACCAAGTTAGTCTCTAAATAATTGGGGATATCTCTCTTGTATTAGACTCTCTAGCTCTCAAGTAGCTTCCTCTGAAGTGTGATGTTGCCAGAGAATCTTCACTAACCCGATAGTCTTATTTCTCAGGACTCTCTCCTTTCTATCCAGTATCCGTATAGGTTTCTCTATATAAGTCAAATCATCTATGAGCTCCAATGGCTCATACTGAATCACATGATTTGGATCTGGATGATACTTCCTTAACATCGAAATGTGAAAGACATTATGCACTCCCGATAAATTCGGTGGCAAAGCTAATCTATATGCCTTATCTCCCACTCTGTCCAGTATCTCTAAGGGTCCAATGTAGCGAGGACTCAGCTTACCTCTCTTCCCAAATCTCGCTATACCCTTAGAAAGAGAAACTTTCAGAAATACTGACTCACCAACTGCGAACTCAAGTGGTCTTCGTCTTCTGTCAACATATCTCTTTTGTCTACTCTGAGCTGTCTTCAATCTCTCAACAATTAACTGGACATCCTCAGAGGCTTTTGTAACCAAATCAGGAGCAAAAATCTTTCTGTCTCCCACTTCTTCCCAACCAATAGGGGAATGCCATCTACGGCCATACAAAGCCTCATACGGTGCCATCCCGATACTCGAATGATAACTGTTGTTGTAAGCGAACTCGGCTAGTGGCAAGTGATCATCCCAAGAGCCTCTAAAATTCAGCACACACGCTCTCAACATATCCTCCAGGGTCTGTATAGTCCTCTCTGACTGCCCATTTGTCTGAGGATGATAAGCGGTGGTCAAACTCAATTGGGTTCCTATGGTTTCCTGAAAATGTTTCCAAAAGTGGGTAGTGAAGCGAGAATCCCTATCTGAAACAATGCTCACTGGAATACCATGTAACCTCACTACCTCCCGTACATACAGTTCTGCCAATGTACTCAGAGTATCGGTAGCTCTCATAGCTAGAAAGTGGGTTGACTTCATCAGTCTATCAACTAGCACCCATATAGCATCGTGATTCCTCTGAGTCCTCGGTAAACCCATCACGAAATCCATGGTGATGTGCTCCCATTTCCATGTCGGTATAGGTAGAGGTTGCAATAACCTGCAGGTTTCTGATGCTCTACCTTTACTTGCTGACATACAAGACATTTTGCCACAAAATTCGCAACATCCTTCTTCAGACCTGACCACCAGTACACCTTCCGGAGATTCTGATACATCTTACCATTTCCCGGATGCAACATGTACCTCTATGAATGAGCTTTCAAAAATATCAATCTCCTGAGCTCAAGGTCCTTAGGATCACACAATCTGTCTCTAAACCTCAGAAGTCCATCTGAACTTATCTCAAAGTCAGTCACTGTTCCCTTCTGTATCTGACCTCTCATGTTAATGCAATTCGGATCAGTCTGCTGAGCCACTATGATCCTTTCTAGCAGATCCGGCTCTAAGCGTAAACTAGCAATCACATAGTCCGTATTCATGTTAGAAGGCACAACTCCCAAACTGAGGCTAGCAAACTACTTTAGCAACTCATGTTCCCGGACCATCATATACGATACCATCCCAAGGCTCTTTCTGCTCAATGCATCTGCTACAACATTAGCCTTACCCGAATGATAAAGTATCTCATAATCATAATCCTTTAGAAGCTCTAGCCATCTCCTCTGTCTCATGTTCAATTATTTCTGTGAGAATAGGTACTTAAGGCTCTTATGGTCAGTAAATATCTGAAACTTCTCTCCATACAAGTAGTGGTGCCATATCTTCAACGCAAACACTACTGCTGGTAACTCTAAATCGTAGGTCGGATAGTTCTTCTCATGGTCCTTTAGCTGTCTGGATCCATAAGAAACTACCCTCCCATCCTGCATCAATACACAGCCCAGTCCCTGATGCGAAGCATTAGTAGATATTGAAAATCCTCCTGGCTAGTACGTATAGTAAGAATTGGAGCGATGGTCAATCGACTCTTCAATTCTTGAAAACTCTTCTCACAATCCTCGTTCCACATAAATGCTACACCCTTCCTAGTGAGATGTGTCAATGGAGCAGCTACCTTCAAAAATCCTTCTACGAATCTTCGATAATATCTTGCTAAACCCAAGAAACGTCTGATCTCGATGACTGTTCTTGGTTGTTCCCATTGAACTAGAGCCTCAATCTTGGATGGATCTACTAATACACCATCCTTCGACACTACATGTCCCAAAAATGAGATCTGTGACAACAAAAAATCACACTTGTTGAGTTTAGCATATAGCTTTTGCTCTCGTAAAGTTTGCAATACTATCCTGAGGTGTCTCTCATGCTCTTCCTCAGACTTAGAGTATACCAACATGTCATCTATGAAGACGATAACAAATTGATCCAAATATGGCTTGAACATATCGTTCATCAAAGCCATGAAAGCTGCAGGAGTATTCATCAGTCCGAATGACATAACTAAGAACTCATAGTGGCCATATCGGGTCCTAAATGTCGTCTTGGGCACATCTCTACTCCTTACTCCCAATTGATGATACCCAAACCTCAAATCAATCTTAGAAAAGACCTGCGCTCCCTGAAGTTGATCTAATAGATTATCAATACGTGCAAGGGGATATCTATTCTTGATGGTTGCCTTATTCAACAATCTGTAATCGATACACAATCGGAGGCTTCCATCCTTCTTCCTCACAAATAAAACCGGTGCTCCTCATGGTGAAACACTCGGTCTAATGAAACCCATGTCCAACAGCCCATGTAACTGTCTCTTGAGCTCCTCTAGCTCAACTAAGGCCATGCGATATGGTGGTTTCGATATAGGTTCAGTACCAGGCACCAAGTCTATACAGAATTCTATCTCTCTGTCTGGTGGCAACCCTGACAATTCATTCTGAAAGACATATGGGAATTCACTAACCACAGGAATATCTTCCAACTCCGAATGTACCTTATCTGTATAAACCATGTACGTAATAAGACCTTCAACATATTCATTTCTCAGTCAGCATAGTACATTATCAATTACAATCATAACAACTATTTTCATTTCTTTTCATCAAACTTTACAACATACTTTTCAGGGTTAGGAAACATAACTGTCTTAGCGTAACAATCTAAAACAGCATGGTTTGACGATAACTAATCCATTCCTAATATTACATCAAACTCACTCATACTTAACAATATTAGATTGGCTGTCATATCTTTTTCCCCTACTTTCAGCTTACAATTATTCAACACATACTCCACTAGCTGACTATTATCCATAGGCGTACAAATCAACATCATCTTATTTAAAGGAGCACACTCTATATACTTTGCTATCTTACATGCAAATGAAGGTGATACAAATGAATGCGTGGCACCAGGATCAATCAATACATGTGCTTCTAAATCATAAATCAAGATGTTACCTTTAATCACATCCGATGAAGCATCTGCTGTTCCCTGGTCCAAAGCATGTACTCGTCCTTGTCCCATCACTTACTTTCCCTTCTCCTCGGCCGTTGCTCTCCTCCTTTGAGTAGACGTATCACCTGGAGCTCTCTCTGGCTCCCTGCCCTTCTGTGGGGTAGTCTCAATTGTCTCTGGAAAAACTCTAGCAATATGCCCTGGTTTCCCACATCGAAAACACATAATAGGACTTATTGGACAAAGTCTACCACCATGGTATCTATCACATCTACTGCACTGATCAGTAGTAGGCCGCAGTCCTCTAATCATAATGCCCCTATAATCGGGTATGTAGGAAATCTCACAATCTTTTCCTGTACTTTTTTGATCTTTGGTCTCTTACCGAAGAGTCTCCTCCCTCATCGATATCTAAAACCTCGAGCACGGTCACTCATTAGCCTCTTTCTAACTCTGTCTCTACCTTTTTCGACTGATCTAAACTTTGAGACATTTCTCTCATAATCTTGTTCACAGAGTTGCGCCATGCGCACAGCCTCATTGTAGGTAGAAATATCGAATGGAACCAGTTTAGACCGTAACATTGGCCTCAATCTATCGATAAACATACAGACCTTTCTAGTCTTGCTGTAGATGGCATCCGGGTCATACCTTCCCAGGGCTAAAAATCTAGTCTCGTACTCATCCACTGAAAGACTTCCCTAGCTCAATGCCAAGAATTTGACCTGTAGCCTCCGTTGTGCCGTATCTAAAACAAACTGCCTCCTAAAGGTATCCAAAAATAGCTCCCAACTAATCTCAGCATGTCGGGCTCTCAATATAGGTCTGGTGAACTTTCACCAATGCTCTGCAGTCCCCTTGTGACCCTCTCTAAAGTTGCACACTCAAAGAATCCGTACAACTTCTCTATCTCTCCAATCCACTCCTCAGCAACAATTGGGTCCTTAACCCCACAAAAAGATGGTGGTCCAAGCTTCTAGAATTGTCGCAATCTATCTAAATCGCGTCCATATCCCAATCAACCACTCTCTTGAACTGGTGGGGATGTAAGAGTATCTGTAGCCTGTGGCATCTCAGGTGCAGGCTATACAGGTGTGTCAGGTGTAATTGCCTCTCCTGTCACAGTCTCTGCATCTTGTCCCTATCTACCTGGCATAGTCTGTGCCAACAACTCCACTATCATCTCTAAACTATGCTCAATCCTAGTGAAACGTGCCTCAACAGTCTCTGGTACCTCATTAGTACCCACATTCTCATCTCGGGTCTCTGGCCTACCTCTACGGCCTCGAGCCCTACCTCTCGCCCCTCTACCTCGGCTGGTATTAGCCATATAGACTAAATTCCTGCATTCATAATCATTAATTAGTCCGATTCCTATCTTGTATACACAATTGTAATTGAACAAAGTACAGTACTATGAGGATGTATATTTTCCTAATTACTAATATAGACTCGCATCAGACCAACACCGTTCTGATACCATTCTGTCACGACCTCATTCCGTGACTTACCTTTCTCTCCTCAACTGTTGGGCTGTGACTCGATATTAGTCACCCACTCACATTCATTCACAATATACATAGAATTTAGTATTCTTTTCAATAACATAAACTGTTATATAGTATTTGGACATATACATCCCGACCGTACAATTGATTTTATAACTGTGCTTATACATTCTTCAGTACAAAATGTTCGACTGTGTATACCTCTTGTAAGATGGATAGGCAGCGGATACAATGAATGTTATACCTCAGCCGAACTTACTCTACTGCGGATGATCTGTAGAGGATGAAAAATAAGGGGGGTGAGTATACAATGTGTTCAGTCAGGAAATTAGGCAAGCAAGTAGATAATCGCGCTATCTATTGAAAATAAGGCTTTGCCTTTCCTTCTCTCATCTCAAAGCATGTATTAAATGATATAATAGTAGTACAGATTAAATTTCATGTACTTGAAATCATACTTATTTATCAAATGTAGGCATTCATGCAAAACAATGCATATTTATAAAATTAGGAATGCTTTTATCTCAATCATGCCATTTACATTTAAATCAACTAAATATGGCAGTTCACAACACAAACCAGTTTTCGACCTTGCTCTCTCAGGTCTAACCGTATCATGAAAACAAGTGATATAACATGCGAGACTCAGTGGCTAATGCAATCCTCTCCTGGACTATGGCTATATCCTATAATGTGAAATCCCAAGCAACACAGATCTTGGCGTGCGGGTATCACTGTTGTCACGGGATGGGGGTCAGTCCATCATAACCACTAGCTATCAACTCCTCAACTCAACAACTTCACCACACGATACAGTGTACTCCATGCCACTCGCAGGGTACAACGTACACCCATAGACCTTTTCCTCATGGTCGGGATGCCTGTCATAGGTCTTAGTCCTCATACCACGAAAATACATCATAGTCGGGGTGCTTGCCATAAGTCTTAGCCCTCATACTATGGAATAAATGCCACATCTCTAAATCTACGTGCAAACATCTCAGCAGTGTGACACTCAGTCTACACGAAGGAAATCGTCACGGTTTTTTTCTCTTTAACATGTATTATATATCACATAAAAACTACAGTGCGCGTCTTGAGTGTGACTCTCAATCAACATTCCGCCTCTTAAACACTGTATATGCATCTCAAAATATCAAACACTAGTGGTTGTAACCTCTAGCACTAGGTTAATGCATATTTCTCATTTCGATTCAAATACGAGTTATTACTCAAGTACTATGTCATGTATAAATCATGAAAATTGAGTACGAGTAACGCTCCCAGTACTCTATCTCGTAAAACTAAGTATGAGCAAAGCTCCCAATACTCTATATGCATCAATCACAAACTGAGTACGAGCAATGCTCCAGTACTCTAATATGCATAAAATAGCATTAAACTATAGTACGAGTATATCCTCAAATACTATGTGATGCATATCTCAAAATATAGTGCGAGTATTCCTTAGCACTTATGGTTTTCACACAAAACCAGATAGATGGCTTATTTAAATCACAACTCTCTCAGTTCAAATCAATTTAGCACTTAAATGTGCTATTTTTGCATATACATGAAAACATTAGCCATTCTATCATGCAACTCATGAATTTTGGCTTACAACATGCTTCTCAGGCTTTTTATCATATCTTTAGATAAAACACACATTATCTTATTTGTCTCTATCACACATTAGGCCTATTTATGGGAATTCATATAGAGTATAATATCAAACTCTATTTAAAATACGTGTAGCCATCTCTAGCTACTCACAAAATTTTCTTACCTCGGATCACGTCAAGTGACCTCTTTTCCTCGGTGCAACTCACTTTCGCAGTCCGAGCAGCTTCCACAATGATTTTCGAAGCTATTACAATTATTGGCATTAGTATACCACTCTATACTCATTTCAATTTCTAGGTCTCAACTTAACACATTATTATACCATTTTCTCTTAATATGGCATCATACGATATTTTCACATAATTATATTCATCACTCCTTATTTCCAATATATACATTTCATAAGATTAACTTATAATCTTCCATACATGCATATTCTATCATTAAATCAATGTTAATACCATTTCCTCATCACTTTCTCATTTTCTCACCAATATCTAGGTTATGGTGATTTTTCATTCTCCTTTCATTTCCAACCTTATATATATATATATATATATATATATATACATATATATATATATATATATATATATTTCAATCAACTCATCAATACACCTAGTTTAACATATATCAACTTGGTGCATTAAATCTTACCTAGTTGAACTTTCTTTCCTTTTTCACTAAAATGGTAAAATCCTCCTTGCTCCTTGAACTCTTGATTTCAATCCTTTGTTTCTAAGTATGTTATTCTCCTCTTTGCTAAGAACAACTTTGCTCACTTATACCTCACTCAAACGGATCACAAACTGAAGTTTTCTAGTGTTTCTTGGCTAGGTTTAGGTTTAGTTCTCAAATAGAATAGTAACTCTCGAGAAAATGAAGTGAAAAAGTCCAGTATTTATAGAATTATCTTGATGAGATTGATCTACTACCCTAGGAGATCGATCTGCTTTGTATTTTTCCTCTTGAAATCGACCTTCCAACCCACATGAGATCGATCTGCTCTTTTAGAGATCATAAACATGTAAATAGTATGGTTATCTACTTGCTCGCATGATTGCCTTACTGAGTGTGTGGTTTGCTCACCTTTTCATTTTCACCCCATTTTCAGAGCATTCACAATAGTTAGTGAGCGGCTGACAACTTGCATTCCTGGTATCCGCTGCTTTCTATCATCGAAAGGTATACACACTGGTATTATTTTGTATATAAACATGTAACAGCACAGTAATGGTTTGAGAATGTAATATGAGGAATGTAAATATTGAAAAAACACGTACGGAGTTGTAGTATTATGGTTATGAAATGTAAATGTTTACTTCTGAATAGAATAAGAAATAAATGACATGGTAGACGGTAAGGTATGGCTAATACCGAATCATAGCCCAACTGTTGGTGGTGAGACTGTTCATGATAGGGAAAGAAAAAAATGAAAAATTTATGGTGATTTTAGATAAAAAGTTGTCGTGACAGTGGTGGTATCAGAGCTGAGTTGGTTTGATGTGAGTTGATATTAGGAAATAGAAAGTTTATATCCCCATGTTACTGTGCTTTGTTTAGATGCGATTGTGTATACCAAGATGGAAATTGACTAAGAAATTGTTTTGAATGCTGGAATTTAGGCACTATGCCTGATACCCGCCGTGGTAGAGGGACAGGAGCACGAGCTAGAGGCCGTAGGGGTAGGCCTAGGGACCGTGCTGAGCCGATACCACATGAGACTCATGAGGAGGTAGAAGTGGAGGCTAATGGTGAGCATGCTCTATAGGGTCCGACAGAGAGATCAAAAAATATTGAGGCGCGCTTCTCCAGGATAGAGTAGAGTTTAGAGGCAATTTTGGAGTTGATTGCCCAATCATTACCTGGAGCTGGGACGGGCAAGGTACAGCTGCCAAGGTAATGGTGAACAGGCGACTGACCTTGAGATGCCTGCACAGCCAGCCGAAGAACCTAAGACTACAGACATTCCTACACCTCCACCAGTACAGGAAATACCTTCTACTGTTACTCCACCACAAGGTAGAAGAGATTAGGGTTATGGATGTGACTTGGATAGGTTAAGACAATTTCAAAAATTTAACCTACCATCTTTTCGTGGAGTTAAGGACCTAGTATCTTCAAAGGACTGGGTGAATGAGTTTGAGAAATTATATGGGTTTTTCGAGTGCACTACTATCGAGATGGTAGCGTTTGCCACATTCATGTTGAAAGGATCGGCAGAGCATTGGTGGAAGTACACCAGACCTGTTCTGAGAGCCCGACATACATAGATCAGTTGTGATGTATTTTTGGAGGCCTTCCAAAGGTAATATGTTTTGGATACTGCGCAGTGGAAGCTACAAATGGAATTCTTAGATTTAACTCAGAAGAGTAGATCAGTGGATGAGTATGAGACAAAATTTATCTAGCTTAGCAGATATGATCCTGATACAATAAACAGTGAGGTCAAGAAGGTCCGAAAGTTTATGGATGGACTGAGACCATCCATCAGGTCCTGATTGGTTCCCTTTGACATATTGACCTATGAGGAGGCAGTACATAGGGTACAGTTATGTGAACAATACCTTGAGCGAGTTGCCTCAGAGTTTGGAAAGGTTGGTAGAGTGAGAGACAAAGATAGAAAGAGACCGACGGTAGACAGAGGCTTCAATTATAGAGGAAGAAAGAGATTTTTTGGGAAGAGGTTGAAGATTGAGGAAATTCGAGAGATGACAGTTAAGCCTCCCATGTATCCGGCTATAGTTCCAACAAAGGGTATAGTGATTGGAGGGCCACGACCTACTACAGAACCATGCAGTAAGTGCGGTAGGTACCATGGAACTCGGCCATGTTATGGATCTCCTGCTATATGTTACCGATTTGGAAAACTCGGGCATGTAATTCAGAATTACCTAGAGATGACTGAGAGTGCCCCACAAAAGGGCAAGGAGCCAGAGTGTCACGCCCCGAAAATGCGGAAAATAGGGCTAATTTAAAACTTTTTACTCGTTAATCCACAATTAAAGGTGTATTCCTGTGCAGTGTCATACATCATTATAATTATCATTCCTCAGGATCTCATCACTAGAATTTATATATCATATCAAATACATTAATCCATCTCAAGTTAATTAATCCTAATACATCCCATATAATGTTATACATCAAGTGTCTGTAATTACAATAATAGTCTGGGTACATGAAAAGATAAAATATACCTCAAGATACAATATATATATATATGGCCTGGAGCTCGAATCCTCCACTAGCCACTACTCCGTACGTCGCAGGGAAGTCCTTATTCACTTGAAGAACTCTGGGGGAAAAGAAAACAGGGTGAGCTTCTAAATCGCTCAGTAAAGGGGGTAAGGAACTCATTTCATAAACCAAAATACACATCACAAAAGGTTTATTTGTATGTGAAACTCATTTGAAAACCATAGCATGAAAGTACTCAAAACTACACTCTCATGTGTCAAGTCATGTGAAAACATGAAGTAAAAGGCTCACTCTAGAGCAATAACAAAGCATGTGAAAATAATGCGTTAAACGCTTTCTCAAATAACGTGATAAAATCACAGTAAAAATAATGCACGTGGCACAACCACTAAACGCACGTGGCATAGCCACTGATTTAATTTCTCACGTGGCATAGCCACAAAACACTCGTGGCAAAGCCACTGATTTAATTTCTCGCGTGGCATAGCCACAAAACACACGTGGCAAAGCCACTGATTTAATTTCTCGCGTGGCATAGCCACAAAACACACGTGGCAAAGCCACTGATTTAATTTCTCACGTGGCATAGCCACAAAACACACGTGGCAAAACCACTGATTTAATTTCTCGCGTGGCATAGCCACAAAACACACGTGGCAAAGCCACTGATTTAATTTCTCGCGTGGCATAGCCACAGAATAGGGTTTCTCAACGTGGCACAGCCACCAATGGGGTATAACGTGGCACAGCCACCGATGGGGTTTCTCAACGTGGCACAGCCACCAATGGGGTATAACGTGGCACAGCCACCAATGGGGTTTCTCAACGTGGCACAGCCACCAATGGGGTATAACGTGGCACAGCCACCGATGGGGTTTCTCAACGTGGCACAGCCATCAATGGGTTGTTCTCACGTTACCAGAACGGAGAAGAAATTGGGCTTACATGCTACCAGAGCAATGCCCGGTGTGTACTCACAACTACACACCTAAGTCTTATCACATAAGACTGGTTTGCCTTCACGTAGAACTCGTAATGGTTTTTCTCTCATAAAACCCATTTGAAAATCGTTTTGTACTCAACACAAAACGTAATAAAACCGAGTTCCAACCGGCAAAGCACACGCACACATTTCTCAAATCTCAATATTGCCTTAACGTAGAGCCCAGTTATAAACTCATAAAAACATTGGGCTCCAATCGGCTATAAAAATCGTGTGCAATTAAATCTCAACACAAAAGCCAACATGCTTGTTTTATAAACCACAATTCATGCTAAAATAGTTTACAATTCACATACACAAATGGTTCAGATTTCCCGTACCTCTTTGCACCTCGTATAGTGCAATCGTTTCCCCCGTATCACGGACTAGCCTCGCATTCCACTCTGGAACTCTCGAGCTGTCCAAACGATGTTAAAACATCAATACTCAATTATCTCATAAACCTCAATTCTCAAAATCGAGCACAATTGCTCATAGCACCTCAAATCTCTCGATTCTCGTAACTCAACCCTAAACTACAACCTCATTCACAATATCTCAACGTCCTACATTTCTCATGCCAATTATCTATGCTAATTCACCACATTGTCTATATTTCCATTTATAGCACAATTCTCAAAATTACCAAAATCACCACATATCTACATTACTCCAACTACATTGCAATTTCATCAATCCCTAATCTTTTCTCAACTATTTCAACGCAATGACAACCACCAATAACATCAAAATCAGCTCAAATATCAAGATCGAGGTTTAAAAATTACCCAAAGCTTGTGAGACGCACAGCTCACGCCTCGATCCGATTCGTCCTTCGATTTCCAAGTATGTTGTTCTCCCTTTGATGAGGAACAACTTTCCTTCTTACCACAACAGCTGATTTGGCCGAAAATGGGTGATTTGGATGAGTGAGAAAGTTAGGTTTTCGGTAAAATGGGGGTTGGAAGAGAGAGAAAGTGAAATTGCAGGAGAAAAACACTGGTTCCTTATATAGACTGGAGGTAGGAGATCGATCTGCCTCTTGATGAGATCGATCTGCGTTTGAAATTTGGGGACGATCTGGGCAATTTTATGCCTAGGAGATCGATCTGTCGAGGGGTAAGATCGATCTCTTTATGGCTTTATGAGATCGATCTGCTCCTAAGGAGATCGATCTTCTCCCAAACAGAATCATTTGGAGATCGATTTCTTCCTCATGAGATCGATCTTCTCTCAAACAGATTCATAAGGAGATCGATCCTCTTCCATTGGAGATCGATCTGCTCCTTAAATTCCTCCTTTCTTGTCATTTTTAACTCACCAGATCGATCTCTCCTTCTCCCAGATCGATCTGCCCTCATAGTTTCACATTTATTTTAACACTTAACATATAAATCTCCAATTATCATTCCCACAATTCACTTAGCTCAATAAATTACACTTCAAATTATTATTACATCAATAAAATATGTCTGAAATTCTCAGGTCTCACATTCTCCCCACCTTAAAAAGAATTTGGTCCTCCAAATTCAACTCAACTAGTCAAAATAGATGGGGGTATTTCTCCTTCATGAGGCTCTCTAGTTCCCACGTTGCCTCTTCCCTTGAGTGATGTTTCCACAAAACTTTCACTAATGGGATGCTCTTGGTTCTCAGTACCTTCTCCTTTCTATCGAGAATCCGGACGGGTTCCTCAGTGTAGCTCATGTCCTCCTGTATGTCCATCTCATCATACTCTATGACATGAGAAGGGCCCGGGTGATACTTCCTCAACATAGACACATGAAAAACGTTGTGTATTTCGGACATCTGTGGGGGTAATGCTAATCTGTAAGCTACCTCTCCCACTCTCTCAAGAATCTCGAATGGTCCTATGTATCGAGGACTCAATTTCCCTTTCTTCCCAAATCGCATGATGCCTTTGCTCGGTGATACTCTCAGAAATACTGCATCACCAACCTCAAACTCAAGTGGCCGTCTACGCACATCCGCGTAGCTTTTCTGTCTACTTTGTGCAGCCCGTAACCTCTCACATATGAGTTTCACACTCTGTACGGCTTGCTCAACAAGCTCGGGGGCATTTATCTTTCTGTCACCGACTTCTTCCCAAGCTACAGGGGATCTACACCTCCTACCATATAGAGCCTCAAAAGGTGCCATTCTAATACTCGCATGATAGCTGTTATTGTATGCAAACTCTGCTAGGGGCAGGTGATCATCCCATGATCCCTTAAAATCCATCGTACACGCCCTCAACATATCCTCCAGGGTATGAATAGTCCTCTCTGACTGACCATCTGTCTGAGGATGATAGGCGGTACTAAAACTCAATCGAGATCCCATGGACTCCTGAAACTGGGTCCAGAATCTAGAAGTAAATCGGGAATCTCTATCAGAAGTAATACTCACTGGAGCCCTATGTAATCTAGCTATCTCACTGACATACAGCTCAGCTAGGCATCCACCGTATCTGTGCTCTTGATGGCAAGGAAGTGGGCACTCTTGGTCAATCTATCCACTATAACCCATATAGCGTCATGACCTCTTCGGGTCCTTGGTAAACCCATAATAAAGTCCATAGTGACATGCTCCCATTTCCATGTAGGTACAGGTAAGGGCTGTAGTAGTCCTCCGGGCTTCCGATGCTCAGCTTTCACTTGCTGGCATACTAAACACCTGGCCACATACTCTGCCACATCTCGCTTCATACCACTCTACCAATACACCTTTCTCAAGTCTCGGTACATCTTAGTACTCCCTGGGTGCATGGTGTATCGCGAGCAGTGGGATTCTCTCAATATCTGTCTCTTTAGGGTATCATCGTTCGGTACACAAATCCGTCCTCTGAATCTCAGCAATCCATCCTCACTGACTGTGAGATCCGACTGCGAACTCTGCTTAGCTTGGCTAACCATATCTATTAACCTCTGATCACTGCGCTGCCCAGTTCTAATCTGATCCATGATCCTGGGCTCTATCCGCAAGCTAGCCAAAAATCCAGTCTCTACCTCTTTAACTCTGATCCGAAGTTCGGCGAACTGCTCTAACAAATCCCATTCCCTGATCATCATAGCAAATATCATACTCTTCCTGCTCAGGGCATCAGCAACTACATTCGCCTTACCCGGATGATAAAGAATCTCGTAGTCATAATCCTTAAGGAGTTCCATCCATCTCCTTTGTCTCATGTTTAACTCTTTCTGATCAAAGAGATATCTTAAACTCTTGTGATCAGTGAAGATCTGGAATCTTTCCCCATATAAGTAGTGTCGCCAGATCTTCAAAGCAAATACCACAGCGGCTAACTCCAAATCATGCGTGGGGTAATTCCGCTCATGGTCTTTCAGCTGTCGCGATCCATATGCGACCACTCTTCCGTGCTGCATAAGCACACACCCCAATCCTTGATGAGATGCATCACTATACACCGAGAATCCTCCTAATCCCTCAGGGATAGTTAACACAGGTGCCGCTGTCAATCTCCTTTTTAATTCCTGAAAACTGAGCTCACATTGATCAGTCCATATAAATGGAGTCTCTTTGCGCGTGAGCTTAGTCAGAGGGGCGGCAATCCTGGAAAATCCTTCCACAAATCTTCTGTAATACCCTGCCAAACCAAGGAAGCTTCGCACCTCAGTGACTGTCCTCGGCCTCTCCCAATTAAGCACAACCTCCACCTTGCTTGGGTCCACTGATACTCCTTCCTCTGAGACTATATGACCAAGGAAAGCTATCCGGTTCAACCAAAACTCACACTTACTAAGCTTTCCATATAATTGCTTATCTCGGAGTATCTGAAGTACTAACCACAAATGCTGTGCATGCTCCTCATACGACCGAGAGTACACCAGGATATCATCAATAAAGACTATCACAAATTTATCCAGATAGTCTCTGAACACCTCGTTCATCAACCTCATAAATGCTGCAGGGGCATTCGTCAATCCAAAGGACATCACCAGAAATTCGTAATGGCCATACCTCGTCCTGAAGGCCGTCTTTGGAATATCTTCTTCCTTGATTCTCAATTGGTGATAGCCCGATCTCAAATCAATCTTAGAAAAGACTGAGGCCCCTCTTAGCTGATCGAGTAGATCATCAATCCTGGGTAGTGGGTATTTATTCTTCACCGTGGCTTTATTCAACAATCGGTAGTCTACACATAATCTGAGACTACCATCCTTCTTCTTAACAAATAGTACTCGCTCTCCCCACGGTGAAATACTGGGTCTAATAAACCCTTGATCCAATAACTCCTGTAGTTGTCTCTTCAATTCCTCAAGTTCCACTAATACCATCCTGTAGGGAGGTTTAGAGATCGGCTGAGTATCTGGTACCAAATCAATGGTAAACTCCAGCTCTCTCTCTGGGGGTAAACCTGGCAATTCATCTGGGAAAACATCCATAAATTCACACACCACAGGTATATCCTCAATCCTCGGATGTTCCCGCTCATCGTCTGAGATGAGTGTCTCATAACCTTCACATGAATAATCATATTTAATATTCTCCAAAATAATATCAAAATTCTCAATTTACTTACTAGAAATCCACATAATCATTTCCTCAATATCTCAATCGTACACTGTAAGGTTCAGGTAGGGAGAAAGTTACAATCTTAGTGTAGCAGTCTAAACTCACTCGATTGGTTGCCAACCAATCCATCCCCAGAATTACATCAAACCCATGTATATTCAACATGATTAGATCTGCTAACATCACTCTACCTCCCACCTTTATTTCACATCCTCTACAGATTAACTCAGTTCTCTGGGATTCACGCGTAGGGGTATTTACATGTAGTATGTATTCTAGAGGTTCAAACTTCAAGTTTAATCTACATGCAAAATGCTCAGAAATAAAGGAATGCGTGGATCCTGAGTCAATCAACACATGAGCTTCATAATTACAGACAGAGAGTGTACCTCTTATAGTTTTTGCCGAAGTGTCTGCGGTCTCCTTATCCAGGGCAAACACACGTCCCTGTGCCACAGGTTTCTTCCCTTTCTCTGCCGCAGTGGCCCGTCTCCGGGGATCCACTCTCTGAGGCTGTTGTCTAGTGGGCTCCAGAGCATGTGGTATCTGAGGTTGGGGACAGTCCTTCACTCTGTGACCCATGTCACCACATCTAAAACATCCATGGATCGACCCAGTACAACTTCCCTCATGCATTCGGCCACAATCTCTGCAAAACCTTATCTCAGGCCTGACATCTCGAGGGGTCTCTCTGATATTAGGGTAACCTCTGGGTCTCTCTAATCTGCCCTTCTGTACCTTAATCCTTCCTCTTCTGAAGGAACCTCTCCGAGCCTCTGTTTGGAAAAGTGCTGGCCTCTTGCCCTTATCACTATTCACCGCTCTGAGCTCATTCTGGGATTGTACCATCTCAATTCCTCTTTCAATCTCTTGTGCTTGTCTCAGAGCATCTCCAAACTCAGTAATACATAGCCCTATCAATCTATCTCTGATGACGGGCTTCAACCCATACACAAACTTCTCTGTGCGGAGCTCTTCACTCTTGAAGGTCTCTGGGTCATATCTCAATAGCGCTGTGAATTGGCTCTCATAGTCATCCACAGACATGTCACCCTGTACCAAACTCAAAAACTCGGCCTGTTTCTTTCTCTGAGCGGCTCGTGGTACATATTGGGTCCTAAAGGCTGTCTGGAACTCTTCCCACCCAATTACACCATAGTGGGACATCAAAATACCCTGGGTAGTACCCCACCAATCTCGAGCTCTCCCCTTCAGCATATAGGCACTCATACTGACCCTCTCAGCATCGGTGCACCCCAGGAAATCAAATATAATCCTTAACTCCGTCACCCACTCCTCAGGCTCTGTAGGATCCTTCTTTCCCCTAAATGCGGGTGGATTCATCTTCAGAAAATCCCTTAGTCGGACCATACTTCTATCCTCAAGTTGAGTGACGGGAGGCACTGGGGGTATGGGAGGTCCTTGTGGTGGTGTAGGCGTAGTACCCGAGGCATTAACTCCAAAGTGTTACGCGAATAACGCTGCCATCTGCTCAAAACCTTGCCTCACATCGGTCTCAATCCGATTAAATCGAGAGTTAGGACTCTCTGGTTGTGGGACAGGTGGCGGAGGGGACTCTGCCTGCCTCCTCGAACGACCTCGTCGTTTACTCATTCTCTATCTCAACTCGTCTCCTGCGCGTACATATCACAATCAATTGAAATCTCAATCCTCAATTTCAGTTCATGACCAGACTATTACAGACACTTGGGATGTATTCTATTTCACTTAATCGACACTGACAGTACTAGACACCTTAAGCTCTGATACCAAGAAAACTCTGTCAGGCCCCAAAAATGCAGAAAATAGGGCTAATTTAAAACTTTTTACTCGTTAATCCACAATTAAAGGTGCATTCCTGTGCAGTGTCATACATCATTATAATTATCATTCCTCAGGATCTCATCACTAGAATTTATATATCATATCAAATACATTAATCCATCTCAAGTTAATTAATCCTAATACATCCCATATAATGTTATACATCAAGTGTCTGCAATTACAATAATAGTCTGGGTACATGAAAAGATAAAATATACCTCAAGATACAATATATATATATATGGCCTGGAGCTCGAATCCTCCACTAGCCACTACTCCGTACATCGCAGGGAAGTCTTTATTCACTTGAAGAACTCTGGGGGAAAAGAAAACAGGGTGAGCTTCTAAATCGCTCAGTAAAGGGGGTAAGGAACTCATTTCATAAACCAAAATGCACATCACAAAAGGTTTATTTGTATGTGAAACTCATTTGAAAACCATAGCATGAAAGTACTCAAAACTACACTCTCATGTGTCAAGTCATGTGAAAACATGAAGTAAAAGGCTCACTCTAGAGCAATAACAAAGCATGTGAAAATAATGCGTTAAACGCTTTCTCAAATAACGTGATAAAATCACAGTAAAAATAATGCACATGGCACAGCCACTAAACACACGTGGCATAGCCACTGATTTAATTTCTCACGTGGCATAGCCACAAAACACACGTGGTAAAGCCACTGATTTAATTTCTCGCATGGCATAGCCACAAAACACACGTGGCAAAGCCACTGATTTAATTTCTCATGTGGCATAGCCACAAAACACACGTGGCAAAGCCACTGATTTAATTTCTCGCGTGGCATAGCCACAAAACACACGTGGCAAAGCCACTGATTTAATTTCTCGCGTGGCATAGCCACAGAATAGGGTTTCTCAACGTGGCACAGCCACCAATGGGGTATAACGTGGCACAGCCACCGATGGGGTTTCTCAACGTGGCACAGCCACCAATGGGGTATAACGTGGCACAGCCACCAATGGGGTTTCTCAACGTGGAATAGCCACCAATGGGGTATAACGTGGCACAGCCACCGATGGGGTTTCTCAACGTGGCACAGCCACCAATGGGTTGTTCTCATGTTACCAGAACGGAGAAGAAATCGGGCTTACATGCTACCAGAGCAATGCCCGGTGTGTACTCACAACTACACACCTAAGTCTTATCACATAAGATTGGTTTGCCTTCACGTAGAACTCGTAATGGTTTTTCTCTCATAAAACCCATTTGAAAATCGTTTTGTACTCAACACAAAACGTAATAAAACCGAGTTCCAATCGGCAAAGCACACGCACACATTTCTCAAATCTCAATATTGCCTTAACGTAGAGCCCAGTTATAAACTCATAAAAACATTGGGCTCCAACCGGCTATAAAAATCGTGTGCAATTAAATCTCAACACAAAACCCAACATGCTTATTTTATAAACCATAATTCATGCTAAAATAGTTTACAATTCACATACACAAATGGTTTAGATTTCCCTTACCTCTTTGCACCTCGTATAGTGCAATCGTTTCCCCCGTATCACGGACTAGCCTCGCATTCCACTCTGAAACTCCCGAGCTGTCCAAACGATGTTAAAACATCAATACTCAATTATCTCATAAACCTCAATTCTCAAAATCGAGCACAATTGCTCATAACACCTTAAATCTCTCGATTCTCGTAACTCAACCCTAAACTACAACCTCATTCACAATATCTCAACGTCCTACATTTCTCATGCCAATTATCTATGCTAATTCACCACATTGTCTATATTTCCATTTATAGCACAATTCTCAAAATTACCAAAATCACCAAATATCTACATTACTCCAACTACATTGCAATTTCATCAATCCCTAATCCTTTCTCAACTATTTCAACGCAATGACAACCACCAATAACATCAAAATCAGCTCAAATATCAAGATCGAGGTTTAAAAATTACCCAAAGCTTGTGAGACGCACAGCTCACGCCTCGATCCGATTCGTCCTTCGATTTCCAAGTATGTTGTTCTCCCTTTGATGAGGAACAACTTTTCTTCTTACCACAACAGCTGATTTAGCCAGAAATGGGTGATTTGGATGAGTGAGAAAGTTAGGTTTTTGGTAAAATGGGGGTTGGAAGAGAGAGAAAGTGAAATTGTAGGAGAAAAACACGGGTTCCTTATATAGACTGGAGGTAGGAGATCGATCTGCCTCTTGATGAGATTGATCTGCGTTTGAAATTTGGGGACGATCTGGGCAATTTTATGCCTAGGAGATCGATCTGTCGAGGGGTAAGATCGATCTCTTTATGGCTTTATGAGATCGATCTGCTCCTAAGGAGATCGATCTTCTCCCAAACAGAATCATTTGGAGATCGATCTCTTCCTCATGAGATCGATCTTCTCTCAAACAGATTCATAAGGAGATCGATCCTCTTCCATTGGAGATCGATCTGCTCCTTAAATTCCTCCTTTCTTGTCATTTTTAACTCACCAGATCGATCTCTCCTTCTCCCAGATCGATCTGCTCCTTAAATTTCTCCTTCTTTGTCGTTTATAACTCACCAGATCGATCTCTCCTTCTCCCAGATCGATCTGCCCTCATAGTTTCACATTTATTTTAACACTTAACATATAAATCTCCAATTATCATTCCCACAATTCACTTAACTCAATAAATTACACTTCAAATTATTATTACATCAATAAAATATGTCTGAAATTCTCAGGTCTCACACAGAGAGAGCTCCAACTGATACTCCTACTTCGAGACGAAGAGCGACAGTTGAAGAAAAGGGAAAGCAGGTGGTTGGCAGAGGGCGAGTACACGCCTTGGACCAGGATACTGTAGGTCAGTCGTTAAATGTGGTGAAAGGTACCATCTTGATCTTTGATTTTGAAGCATATGTTTTGATTGATCTTGGTTTCACACATTCATTTGTATCACCTTCATGTGCTTTTAAGTTGTTGAAACATGTAAAGCTTTCCCCGTTAAGTAGGATGTTACTAATTAGTACTCCAATGAATGAGAGTCAGTTGGTAGAGTATGTGTGTAGAGATTGTAAGTTGAAGGTAGGAGAAAATGATATGTCAGCCGATCTCATTATGTTGGATATGAAGGATTTTGATGTAATACTATGAATGGATTGGTTGGCTAAGAATCATGCTGTTTTAGATTGCTATTCTAAGACACTAATGTTTTTTAAATGTATTGTAACATGTTTTGAAAAGAAATGAAAGCAATAGTTGTTGTAATTAAATGATGAAATTTATGTTGACCAGATGATTAATATTTTGAAGGTATATTGGCATATGTGGTTGATATGGATAAGGCACATCCGGAGTTGGGAGACATTCATGTGGTTAAGGAATTTACAGATGTTTTTTCAGATGATTTACCAGGGTTACCACCGGAGAGAGAGATGGAGTTTTGTATAGATTTGACACCTGGTATAGAGCCAATATCCAAGCCACCGTACAGAATGGCTCGATCGAGTTAGAGGAGCTAAGGAAGCAGTTACAGGAATTGATGGATAAAGGGGTTTATTAGATCGAGTGTCTCACCCTGGGGATCTCCGGTCTTATTCGTTAAGAAAAAGGATGGAAGCCTTCGACTGTGTATTGATTACAGGTTGTTGAATAAGGCTACCATCAAGAATAAGTACCCCCTTCCAGGCATCGATGATTTATTAGATCAATTTCATGGAGTGCAGGTCTTTTCTAAGATAGATTTGAGGTCTGAGCATCGTCAGTTGAGAATTCGAGATGAGATGTACCTAAGATAACATTTCAAACCCGTATGGCCATTATGAGTTTATGGTTATGCCATTCAAATTGACGAATGCTCCAGCAACTTTTATGGCGTTGATGAATGATGTATTTAAGCCATACCTGGATCAGTTTGTTATCGTCTTTATCGATGACATTTTGGTGTACTCAAAATCCAGGGAAGAGCATGAGAAGTATCTGAGGACTGTATTATAGACCCTCCAGGAGGAGTTGTATGCTAAACTCAGTAAGTGTGATTTTTGGTTAGAGCAAATTTCATTTTTAGGCCATGTGGTGTCGAAGGATGGTGTGTCAGTGGATCCATCCAAGATCGAGGCAATAGTTCAGTGGGAGAGGCCCAAGACAGTCACTGAGATTAGGAGTTTTCTAGGTTTAGCTGGATATTACAGACGGTTTATAGAGGGATTTTCTAAGTTGGCTGCTCCATTGACACGTTTCACTAGGAAGAATGTTGCATTTATGTAGGACGATGGTTGTGAAAGGAGTTTTGTAAAACTGAAGCACCGATTGACCACCGCTTCGATTCTCACCATTCCTACCAACTCAGGAGGTTTATCTATATATACAGATGTTTCACATCAAGGACTGGTCTATGTATTGATGCAAGATAGGAAAGTAGTCGCTTCTGGATACCGACAGTTAAAAGATCATGAGAGGAACTATCCAGCCCACGACTTAGAGTTGGTAGCCGTGATGTTTGCACTGAAGATATGACACCACTATCTCTATGGTGAGAAATTTCAAATTTTCAGTGATCATAAGAGCCTTAAGTATCTGTTCTCACAGAAGGAGTTGAATATGAGATAGAGAAGATGGCTAGAACTTTTGAAGGACTATGACTACGAGATTTTGTACCATCCAGTCAAGGCGAATGTGGTAGCAGATGCCCTCAGTAGAAAGGGTATGATGTTCTATATGATGATTAGAGAATGAGACTTGTTAAAATAGTTCGTCGAGCTCAGAATCAGTATTGATGAGGTTGAGGATGGGTTTATGGCTAGCCTATAGATGGAGCCTAGTATACTGGATCAGATACGGGCAAGATAGAGAAATGATCAAAAGTTATTGGATATGGTTAGCCAAACCGAGGAAAGATTACAGTCAGACTTCTTGGTCAGTAATGATGGGTTATTGAGATTTTGGGGCCGTATTTGTGTACCCCATGATGACACCCTGAGACAAAGCATTCTGAAAGAGTACCACTGTTCTCGATTCACCATACACCCAGGTAGTACTAAGATGTACCTGATCTTCGAAAAGTGTATTGGTGGACAGGAATGAAAAAAGATGTGGAAGATTTTGTGACTAGATGTTTAGTTTGCCAATAGATTAAGGCTGAGCACCAGAAGCCAGCGGGACTACTTAAGTCATTACCGGTGCCTACTTGGAAATGGAGCATATTACTATGGATTTTATTATAGGGTTACCCAGGACCCAGAGAGGTCATGATGCAGTCTGGGTGATTGTGGAAAGACTGATAAAGAGTACCCACTTCCTTGCTATCAAAAGCACTAATTCACTAGATAAGCTAACAAATTTATATGTCAGAGAGGTGATACGATTACATGAAACTCCTGTGAGTATTACTTCTGATAGAGATTCTCGGTTTACTTCGAGGTTTTGGACTCATTTTTAAGAAGCCATGGGATCTCGACTGAATTTGAGCATCACCTATCATCCTCAGATAGATGGTCGGTCCGAGCAGACTATTTAGACCTTAGAGGTTATGTTAAGGGCGTATGCGCTAGATTTTAAGGGCTCATGGGATGATCATTTACCTCTCGCTGAATTTGTCTATAATAACAGTTATCATGCTAGCATTGGTATGACTCTTTATGAAGCTCTATATGGCAGGAGATGTAGATCCCTGATTGCCTGGGAAGAAATGAGTGATAGGAAAATACTTACTCTGGATCTGGTCGAACAGGCAGCTAAAGGTGTTTAGCTAATCTGTGATTAATTGAGGACAGCACGTAGTAGATAAAAGAGTTATGCAGATGTGTAAAGACATCCTCTGGAATTTCAAGTTGGGACTCTGTATTTGGAAAGGTGTCTCTGATGAAAGGTGTCACACATTTCGAGAAGAAAAGGAAGCTCAGTCATCGCTTCATTGGCCCTTTTGAAATATTGGAGAAAGTGGGAGACGTTGCTTACCGACTTGCACTACCCCCACAGTTGTCAGGTATACATAATGTCTTCTATGTTTCCATGTTGAGGAAGTATTATCCGGACTCTTCTCATGTCATCGAGTATGAACCATTGGAGATTCAGGAAGATATGAGTTATATTGAATAGCCGATCCGGATCCTCCACATAAAAGATAAGGTACTTCGATCTAAGAAGATTCCATTGGTAAAGGTTCTCTAGCGACACCACTTGACAGAAGAAGCTACGTGGGAGCTAGAGAGCCATATGAGAGAGAGGTACCCGCAATTATTCGGTAGATCAGCTTGAATTCGGAGGACCGAATTCTTATAAGGTGGGGAGAAACGTGAAACCCAAATTTTTCACACTTTATTTCTTAATTAGAAAACTAAGAGGTAATTGAGAACTCGAAATAATATTGTGCAGACTTGAAATCACCAAAGCACTCGGGTTAGCGCGTAGGGCCCGCTGGCATGAAAATCGAGGTAAGATCTTAAACCCGAGAATTTCTTACAAATTTTATATATGGTCATGAAATGATGATTAGAAATGAAAAATAAGTTATTGGAAGTGAAAAAGTTAGTAAGGTTCGGGTTTTACACTAAACCGAGCAAATGGGCTTAGAATTAGAAATAAATTCGGATTAAATTCTAGAAATTCTCAAAAACTATTCTGAGACCATAGAAAATTAAGATAAGGTGAAATTTACTTGAGAAATAAAAATCAAGTGGAAATATGGATGTTTAGGGGATCAGATTAATTTTTAAGGTAAATTGAAAACTTTAAGCCATTTTGCTCGGTATTGACCAAATCGTGCAAAATGAGCTCAATCGGGAAATATTTCTCAAACAAGTGACCCCCAAATTTTTATGAAACATACTAGGGACATAGTATAACACTTAAGAAAAAATTGGAGAAAATTGGACTAGAATGAGTTTTTTTTTGAATTTTCTAAAACCAGGATAGGAATCTGTCCCTTTCAGTCTGCTAACCAAGCCTCCATTTTTGTCAAATTTGGAGACTTTAAGGTAATAAATTTGAACCAAAATTTTCAAGTATAAAATTAGACTTCTTAAGCTTTCAAGAGGCATAAAAATCAATCCAATTGGACTTTCCAACCGAGAGTAATCCCCTCCCCTTCATTCCCACAGGCGTCCTCCCTTTCCCCTCAGTACGTGATTTTTCCAATGACCTTCCGACTATTCATTCCGATGTCATCCAAAAAGGATAAAATATTTCTCTTTAAGTCCTCTATAACATATAAAAAATTCAGCCACAAAGAAGTTCATTTTCTAGGTGAAAAACTCAAAAGAAAAACAGTGGACAGATTTGCCCTATTTTTGGTAAGTGAAGAACTTGGAGTTTTTGATTCTTTGGTTCGATTTTCTTGTAGTTTTTGATGATTATAAGCTCTATACATGTTAAATTACAGTTGAGGATCAATTTTGAGGAAAAAAACGTGGTCAACCTCGGTCAAACCCAAGGTAAAGTTGATGGATGATGATGAAGTACATATATGTTGTTGTTTGGTATTTTTAGAAGGTTTTTAGTTAAGTGGAATTGGATGATTTAAATTATATGGATGATTTGATTTCTGGACAGCAAGGTTTTGATGTGTTTGTGGTGAAAATTTGATGGATATAAGGTTGTTAACGGTTAAATTTATACCGAGAAAGCCCGATTTATAGCTTCACTCAGTAGAAAACTGAAAAGTGAAAGAATTAAAAATTTGGCAAAGTGACTAGTATGATTTATGAACTTAAATGAGTCATAAGATTAATGAAGTAATGAAATGAGAAATGAGAAATGAGAATAATGAAATTGGCCAAAAATAGCACTAAATTGGTAAAACCAAGAAAACCGAAAAAGTTGATCGAAAAGTCAAAATTGATCAAATTTCGAGAAGAAAAATAAGAATTGAGTATGTTAAGATGAAATTGATCAATATATGATGAATTGGTATCGTTTTGGGCAACTCAAGAATTTGACACGTAAATCGCGGTAATCTCGAGAATCGACAATTTTGTGCTGCCCCAAGATCTACGAAGTAAGAAAATTTTGTGAGTAGCTAGAGGTAGCTATACGTATTTTTGGGTAGATTTTTGAATACTTAAATTGTATATAAATTTTGAATATGAAAAATATCGGTAGATACCCGACATCGAAAAATTACCGTTTTGCCCCTACTAAGGAAAATTTTGAAAAATTTAAGATTGGACTAGAATATGCATAAATAGCATATTTGGAGTGTTTTCATTATGAAATATTGTTTTTTAGCAAATTATATAATATTTATTTTGACCCGAGAGGATAAATGATTTTTTACCCATGTGAAGGGTAAAAATTTTCACTCTTAGAAAAAGTCATGAAAAGTAAGAACTGAGTGTTCTTGATGAATGTTTATGCTTTTCAACATGGATATGGGTAGGCTGACTGAAGTTTTATCAATTTACATAAAATATCACGTGACAGGTGCTGATTTTGGTTTTTAAAAACCATTCCTTGAACTTGAGCCACCTACATGATATAAATGGAAACAAATGTGTTGAAATCATTGCTCGCACAAGATTTGACATGATTTGTGCATGTGACAGGGTACTGGAAGCTTGGCTTGTACTCGATTTTACATGATTTTATACATGACATAGTGCTGGGAGCTTTGCTCGAACTAGATTTTTATATGACATGCATAAGGCCGTGTTGGGAGCATTGTGTAGACTATGTGTCACACTAATTTAATATGCTCGTACGTGCATTTCGAGACATGGTGTTGGATATTGAGATGATGTGGGCATGGGGTGTATGATGTACCGTGTTTACAGCATGGAGTACGTTGTACCGTGTCGTGATATATGATATGTTGTCTTCGGACTAGTGATTTGAATGGCTGGCGAGAAGGTTTGGTACCCACCTCTTGGGGTCTCAGATGTGATGTGATACCCCGTACACTAGGATCCGTGTAGCCTGGGATCACAGAGGATATGGCCATAGTCCTAGAGTTATTACCATGATTCTTGCCTAGTCTTGCATGTCACTTGCTTTGTGAAATCACATGTTATTTGCTTTGCGAAATCACATAGTACTTATTATTTGATTTTGTGATTTCATGATTTTATGATTTTGGGATTGAGTTCTGATGATTTTGGGACGGATGTTGATTTGAAATAAATGGCATGTTTTGACATAATGTGAATTATTTAAATAGCATGACGTATAATTCCATGCTTTATCTGCCATTTCACGAAATGAATTATTTTATACGAATGATTTTATATGGTATAAAAGTATGCATGAGATTCGTATTTAAGTACGATTTCGAAAGAAAATGATTTAATACATGGCATCATGAACATGTAGATAGTCTGATTATCTACTTGCTCGCATGATTGCCTTACTGAGCGTGTGGTTTGTTCACCCTTTCATTTTCACCCCTTTTTCAGAGTATTCACAATAGTTAGTGAGCGGTTGAGAACTTGCATTTCTAGTATCCGCTGTTTCCCATCATCGAAAGGTATACACATTGGTATCATTTTGTATCTAAACATGTAACAACACAGTAATGGTTTGAGAATATAATATGGGGAATGTAAATATGAAAAAAAAAACACGTACGAAGTTGTAGCATTATGGTTATGAAATGTAAATGTTTACTTCTAAATAGAATAAGAAATGAATGGCATGGTAGACGGTAAGGTATGGGTAATATCGAATCACAGCCCAACTATTGGTGGTGAGATTGTTCACGACAGTGAAAGGAAAAAGCGAAAAATTTGTAGTGATTTTAGATAAAAAGGGGTCGTGACACTTCTTCACATCTTATTTAAATTGCTTATTATTTCAAAATCTCATTCTCAGCTCCCATATTAGAATAAGACACTGCGGATTATATCTTGGTCCAGTTTGTGTCTTTTTTTTTTAACACGATGAACACCTTTTTCTTCACTAGATTGTTCACTCCTACTATCTTCAGGATCTGAAGAATCTAAATAATCAATCTCTTATCCTTTCATTTTTCCTTCTAATGTTGCTCCGTATGTGTCTTTTTGACTTACTTCATACACTTTCTCACTCTCACCTTCACCTTCAATATTATTGTAAAAAACCCTAAACCCTTTATTAAAATGATTGTTATGCCCTTTAGCCATTAGAAAATTTTTAAGTTACTAACTTCATATATTTCCTTACTATCTCTCTTTGATACTTTTAACCTTTTCTCTAATACTTTGTATCTCCTCATCATCATTACACTTAAGCAACAACATCTATTAGGAAAACTTCATGTTCAACTTCCTCATTTAGCTTATTACCTCTAACATTACAAGCAACATCTAAACCATCATTAAATTCATCCTTGTTCTCATCCTTACCAACACCTAAACCATCAGTAAATTCTCATCCAACCACATCCTCACTAATACTTAAACTATCATTAAACTTATCAATTACAACATCCTTAACCTCATCACCAATGACAATTTACCATATCACCTAACACTTCACTGTCATCCCTTAACCCATCATTATTGCTATCAAGTTTATCTTCCACATTTGCATCTTTAGTATAATGAGCATTGTTAGTAATTCCTCTATGACATTAAAAGCATCAATGTGGTGATTTACATATAATTCCACCATGCAATGCTCAAATAAATACCCTTCTATTCTTACCAGTAATCTCATCATGCAACAACACTAGACCTTCACCTAACATATTTCCAGGGATCTTAAAGTATATATATGGCTCATGGGATAGGTTATTTCTTCTATAATTTTTAATTATTAGGTTGACATTCATGTCTAACCTCTTCACCACCTATATAACTTAGCTCATTGTGATTCACATTCACGAATTCTCTACAATGATATATTGTCAATAAATAAATTATCTCAAGCTCATCATCCATTCTACATGTATATAATAAAATATATAAATAAATAAAGTAAAATAATAAAAAGTTAGGTGAAAAACTACACTATAATAAATGTATTATTTATTTATTTATTAATTATTAAATTCAATAATAAGTTTTAAAAAAAATGCTCCACAATCTATTGGACCACTTCATACAACAAAAGCAATGGAAAACCATGCAGAATCCCATATAAAGACAAAGATATCACTTTCTTGTTACCTCCGTAAAACCAAAAAGTACAAAAGGACTAAACTAACTTTACTAAATAGTAAAACGATGAAAGAACAAGATAAACACTTACTTTAAAAAGCTAAGTTTTGTGGGCACCACTCACTTTAAAATCCTTTTGGTGCTTTTGTGACTAAGTTTAGATCATTCAATAAAGAATAAAACATCAAAGATTCTTTTTCCTGATGGAGCTTTCGATTTCTTGCTTGTGATTCTCATTCTTCTTCAATTCAAGATTTTTCTTTCTTTTTTGATTGGGTTCTCACTTTCTCTCATTATCTTTGATCTCAGTTTCAACAAGAGAGATAAAGAGCTAGTTACATTCAGGGATTTTATTTTTTATTGTGTTTTTTTTTTTGTTTTAGAGTTTAATTATTTACTTTAATATTTTTTATTTTAAAAATGATTTTCCATCTATGTATTTCTGCCACATCAAATTTACACATTTTATAAAAGCCAACATGTCACAAAATTAGCAGATGTTTTATGCCAATTGACAGATTTCATATAGAAAGGGGGCTTTTAGAGAGTTATTTAGATGTAATGAAAGAATAAAGGCTTTTTTAGATTTTTAAACATAGTTTATGGGTTTTTTTTTTTTTTTAATCCTTTTACCCTTTATAATTCCATTGCAAGTCCAATTTTGTTTCATATGCTTCATCATATTTAGTGACAAATAATCCCTATTATTGTCTATCTAAATAATGAAGGAAAACCTTTATGTTACTTATTGTTGTCAACCAAATCTCTTAGAAGATTTAGTTTTTATTTATTTTTGGATAATGACTGATTTTGTATAAGCTATTCTAGATACAGTTTGTGTAATTTCTCAATCTTTAGGAGATTTTATTCCTTATTTTTTTGGAGTTATTATTATTATTTTTATTTTTAGGGGATAGTTTAGGGATGTGAGGTTGAGTATTTTTTACTTAGGCTATTTATTTACCTATTCCATATCAATGAAAAACAACTTAAAATGAATTTTTTCTTTGGATTCATAATTCTTCTTTGTTTACATGGCATCAGAGTAGAAAAATTTTTGAACTAGTTTTGTTTATGCCAAAAACTAATTGAAACAACCAAAAAAGATGAGTCTTTAACTGTATCTTCATGCCAATCCCAACAAACACATCTTCCAATCATGACTTTACAAGGAGGAAGCGAGAATACTTCCTTGCATATTACGGCTCACAAGTTAAACGGAAAGAACGAGAATACTTCCTTGCATATTACGACCCATAAGTTAAATGGCAAAAACTATCTCTAGTAGGCACAGTCCGTCAAACTTGTAATTCGAAGGAGAGAAAAATAAGTTATCTAACTGGTGGAATTGCTGCTCCCAACATTGAATATCTAGCTTACTAGTATATGAGGCTGAAAACTCTATTATTATGGTTTGGCTTATTAATTCAATGAAGACTAAAATTAGACAGACTTATTTATTCTTGCCTATGGCAAAAACAATATGGGATGCTATGAAGATGACTTACTTAGATCTTAACTCAAGTGTTTGAGATAAAGTCAAAATTTAGAAAGATAAAATAAGGAGGCCAAACTGTGATAGATTATTTTAATGTTCTAAGAAATTTGTGGCAAGAATTGGATTTATTTAGCTGGGATTATATAGCTTGCAACGTCAAACAAAAACAATGGTGGACAAAATGAGTGTTCAAATTCTTAACAAGCCTAAACAAAGATCTTGATGAAGTTAGGGGCAAAATGCTATGCAAAGACCCCTTACCATCAATCGAAAAAGTGTTTGTAGAGATATGAAGAGAGAAAAGTCGACGGAAGGTTATGGTTGAAGATTTTAAGGAAGAAAATGGCAGAAAGAATACAACTAAAGGATCGACTTTGGTTGTAAGTGATTAGCAGCACTATAACAAGCATTCCACAAATAAAAAAATACGAGAAAATAGGGAATGACCTTGGTACAATGTTTGCCAACGTCATAGACATACCAAAGATGCTTTTTTGAAAATTCATGGCAAGCCACCTAATTGGACTCTTAGAAAGAGGAATGATAAGAAAAGCTTCCAAGTCTAAGGTATAGATAAGGAACACACTGTTGCCATAAATGCAATAGAAGGAGAATTAACCTATACTTTAATCAAGTTTAGCAAAGAACAAATAGATAACTTATATAAGCTTTTTAGTCAATCACAACCCCAACATCCACTTGCTTCCAACCCTCGTGCCAATTCTTGCTCTTTAGCCCAAACATGTAACTTTCTCAAAGCACTTAATGCCACTGTAAGTTCAAAGAGTCCTCGGATTATTTATTCAGGAGCTTTCGATCACATGACAGGTTCATCTAATTCTTTTATCACATATAGTCCTTACTCTAGTTGTAAGGCCCGTAAATTTTCATGTAATGTATATTATTGGATGTACAGAGAAATTACATTACGTATGAATTGCAAGGAATAAATGTTTTTGAGTTCTAAGTGTGAATGGATTGATAAATGAGTGTTGAAGTCATTGAAAATGAGTTTAACTAGGAAAATTACAGCAAAAATGAGGTAGGATGAAGGCCAGATCGATCCCATACAATGAGAGACCAATCTCGTGGCCTAGAGAATACAATGTCAAGCATTCTGGAAGAGGGAGATCGATCCCTCACTCAAGCAAATCGATCTCCATTGGTCTCGGGTTAGACCAGATCGATCTCCTAAGCTTTTTGCCTAAAACAAATCGATCCTATTCCATTGAACAAATCGGTCTCATGAAACATGGCAGATCGATCTCATACATCCAACAAACTGATCCCCTGCCTGCAAAATGTTGAAAAACTGAAAGATTCAAACAAGGTTAGATCGATCTCTATGATCGATCTCCACCTTATGCAGATCGATCTCCTAAGGTGTTTCCTATAAAAACAGGGCAGTTGGATCTGCATTTCAAAGGAACAAATCCATTTCTTCCATTTTCAACCTTAAACCTAGCTTTCTCTCTCTAAAACCATCCCATTTCCACAAAGATTTGAGAAAAAACTATTAGAGCAAAGTTGTTCATTATAAATAGAAGAGCAACATAGCTTGGAATCAACACTTCATTGGTTGGATTGAAGGACGAAAGGAGTGTTCTTATTTAGAGCAAGAAGAAAATCAAGCTAGGTGAGTTTCTAATACACTAACTCAAAGTACATTTGTCTAGTTATTGTTGTGAGTAGATGGGTGTATGTATTGATGATAGAAGCTACCTAGAATGTAATGGAACAAGTATAACCTAGAATGAGTCCAGTGTGAGAAAATGTGATATGGGTGAGTTGATGATAAATGGATTATGCTAAGGTGTTAGTGAAGTAATATGCTAGATTTTGAGATGATTGAATGAAGCTACATTGTGAAATTAGTCAAGTTATGAAAATAAGTATATAAGTTGTTTGATAAATTGTCATAGTGAAGTAAATGGACTAGAGACATTATGAGCTTAATATCGATTTAGTGGGAATCAATAGGCCTAAAAGAGTTTAATTAACTCTTGAAAAATTAATAAAGAGATCAAAATGGACTTAAGAGGAAGTAAGGCCTTGAAAGTGATATAAAAACTATAGGTCGAATCGACTATAGTTGTGAGACCCCGTATAAGTTTAACCTTGTATATAATGTAAATGAAATCATAAGTATGATGATACACTTGTAATGTGAAGTATATGTGATGTAAGTCCATAAGTTAATGTACATTCTTGTTATAAGAGTTGTGATTGTATGTACAAGTTACATTATATATGAATATGAAGAAATGAACTTTAGTATGTGATGAATGTGAGTGGAATGGAATATGAGTAGTGTGGTAAAAATGGATGAAGTTAAGGTGTGAATCTTTATGCTTCCATTTGGTTTGTATTGTATACCTTTGGTTATAAAATGAATACACACAAGTTTTAATGTGTATAAGGTAGGAATAGACACCAATTCCAAGTCTTAAAGGTAATTGGATGAGAAAATGACTATGGCAGCAAATTAAGGATGTTTTGGTGTAAGTTTCTGCAGGAAACTGCAATAAAATCTGGAAATTATGCAGGCCAGATCGATCTCATAGGATGAGAGATCGATCTGGAAGAGCTAGAATGCTCTTATTTGGGTAATGGAATAGAGTAGATCGATCTCCTTAGCTCTCTGTTTGGAGCAGATCGATCTCAAGCTTCAACAGATCGATCTCATGCTTAAAATGTCGTGAAAAAGAGGGATTTAAAGGGACCAAATCGATCTCCTCCTAGAGTAGATCGATCTCATCAAGCAATTTCAATAAATAGGAGTAGTTGAATCTGCAGATTTTGGGAGAAAACCATTTCCTTTCCATTTCAACTAAAAAACCTAGATTTCTCTCTCGAAATCCAACCATTTTTAAGGAGATTTGAGGGAAGACTATTAGAGGCAAAGTTGTTCACATCAAAGAGAAGAACAACATAGTTTGAAGGCATTTCCCCATTTGTTGGTTTGAAGGAACAAGGGGAATTCTATTTGGAGTAAAGAGAAAATCCAAAGAGGTGAGTTTCTTAAGCACTAACTCAAGTACATTGTTAAGTTATTGATGTTTGGGGTTGATTGAGGTGCTTAGTATTGCTAGAAACTATCTAAAATGCATTTGGAATGATTATGACTTAGAAATGGTATAGTGTGAGAAAGTGGAATGTATGGATATAAATGAGAAATGAGATATCTAAAGGTGATAATAGTGTTATGAGTATGATTTTAAGATGTTGTTAGTGAATAAATTGTAAGATTTACCTAAAAGGGGTAAAATGTGGATTAAGGCATTGATAAAAATGCATAAATGAATTATGTTGACTAGTGAGGTCAAAATATAAGTTAACAACATTAACTCAAGTGATTGGATGAATGAATCGTAGCTCCTGAGGATACACCGGAGCAAATTGAGCGGAAAGCGCGAGAAAACTAAGAGGAAGAGAGTTGCACTCAAGTAACCGAGGTAAGGGAATTGTGTGGACTCTTAGAGATATCTGTGCGCAATTTGGGCGCTTAAATGCTTTGCTAGAATGCATGAGATGTTAGGAAATAAAATTGGGTGATTAAAGGGAAAAAGTTGGGTATTTGAGAAATGTGCATGAAAACAAAAGCATAATGATGTGAAAATCATGTTTTATTGCTTTTTAGCAAATGATTAGTAGGTTGGCTGACATTTAAAATGTTTTGCAAAAGAAATGAGTTGTTTTGGTTTGTTAACCATACTTTGCAAAGAAATAAGCCACGTACATGGTTTTCATGAGAATGAAAGCGTGCTAGAATATGACTCACACAAGATTTGATGTGTTTTATACGCATGAGTGCTGGAGTTTAGCTCACACTAGTTTTCACATGGATTTCATACTGGTTTTGGCATGGTGCTTGGAGCTTAGCTTGCACTAAATGCCCACCTTATTTGTTGTCGTGCTTGGAGCTTCAGGTCGACTGGGTGTCACACCGATTAAATAGGCTCGCACGTGCATTGTTTTAACATGTTGATAGCCGTGTTAGGAGCTTCGGGTAGACAAGAGGTCGTACCGATTAAATAGGCTCACACGTGCATTTTGAGATGTGGCATGATATGATGTGTTGATGTGGGTCCACGGAGTACGCTGTACCATGCAGGTAGCATGGAGTACGATGTACCGTGTTGAGGTTGTGATATGCTGTCTTCAGACTAGATCAATTATGGATCGACGGGCAGGATTTGACTCACCTCCCATGTGGAAGCAGATAGTGGTGATAACCCGCACCCTTGATCCGTGTAGCCGGTATCATAGGATATGGCCATAGTCCTAAAGGTTATTTCCCTTATTGAATTACCTATCTCACATGTTTATTACTTTATGAATAAATCCATGTTTGAAATGATTTGTGGGTCAGGACAGTTCGAGGGAGGGGCTGAGTCCTGACAAGTGTTGGACTGTTTTGTGATAACGGTTTGTTAATGGTTTTAAAGTGCACGTACGCCTGATGTTTAATGTCATGCTTTACTTATGAAATGTGCATGATGATTAATGCCATACTGTCAAGACCCATCCTGACTTAACCAAAACCACTACAAAGTTTTCGCATTTTTACTTACTTTTCTCTCTTCAATGGTTGGGCTGTGATTCGATGTTAGCTTCCTCGCATACCATATCATTCATTATCATACATACATGTCAATATACTATTACTGACTATAATTTCTTTTTATAATACATGTGAGATTCGTATAAAAGCTAATACAATTACATTCCCCATAATATATATTGTATACATCACTGTGTTGTTTCTATGTTTAGATACATAACCGTACAAAATATGTATACCTGTCGATCGATAGGAAATAGCAGCGGACATAGGAATACTATCCCTCAAAAGCTCTCACTCTACTGCTGATGCTCTGCAGAGAGATGTAAAGAAAAGGGGTGAGCATACAACGCGCTCAGTAAGGAAATCAGGCAAGCAAGTAAATATCTACACTATCTATTCAAAATAATGCTATGCCTCAAAACGTTATTTCCTTAACTCATTTTCAAAGCATGTCTTTAAATATAAATATATATACTTGTACAGATTAAATCCCATGTACAGAAATCATGCTTTCTTTCTCAAATGTAGGCATGTAGTGCAAAATAATGCATCTTTATAATATCACAATGCCTTTAGATAAATCATGCCATGTATATTCAAATCACAGTAAATATGACATTTAAATCATTCACAACACAAATCGGATTCTGACCCATCCCTTAGGTCTATCCGCAAGTAAATCAGTCAATCAGGTGATATATCATGTGAGACTCTGTGGTGAAAAATGTAAATAGTATCCTGGACTATGATCATATCCGACAATGTGATTCCAGGCAACACAGATCTCGGTGTACGGGGCATCACTGCTGCAACGAGAGGGGGGTCAGTCCATCACAACCACCAGCTATATCCTCCTCAACTCCACAACACCACACGGTATAACGTACTCCATGGATCCTACATCACAGTCGGGGTGCCTGCCATAGGTCTTATCCCTCAAAACCATGGAATATCATACCACGTCTCTAAATCCTCATGCGAATCCTCTCACAGTGTGACACTCAGTCTACACGAGGACATCAAGCATGGTTTTCAACATGTATTATATATCACATACAGTGCGCGCCTTTAAGCACGACTCACAGTCGACACTCCGCTCAAACACTATTTCACATCACAAACTCAGACTCTAGTGTGAGTAAACCTCCAGCAACTAGGTCAATGCATAGTTCATGTTTCAAATCAAGTATGAGCAATAGCTCCAGTACCATGCTATGCATAATATCATCAAATCAAGTACGAGCAATAGCTCTAGTACTATGTCATGTATAAATCATGAAGAATCGAGTACGAGCAACACTTCAATACTCTGTCATGCATCTGATGTAAACTCGAGTACGAGCTAATCGGTCCAGTACTCTCTCATGCATATATCATATAAAACTGAGTACGAGTAAGAACTCTAGTACTCTGTCATGCATGTCATGGAAATCTAGTGCGAATCACAATCCAGCACTAATATATGTGGAAAATATATGAAATCCAGTGCGAGCTGTGCTCCAGCACGATTTATTCTCACATAATATGATAGATGGCTTTTTTTAAAAAGGGATGATTTACAAAACATCAAAATCAGCACTATAAAGTGTGCTTAATTCACATCAACCTTAAAATCATTAGCCCATCTATTTATTCTTCTGCTAAACAGCAGTAAAACACTCAAAATAGTGGCTTCCATGCTTTTTACAACTTTTCACAAAAGTTAACTTTTTTACTAACTAGGGGTAAAATCATAATTTGCCACTATTGGATTACAATAATTATTATTCACTTTCTCTGACCCTCAAAGTTTTTAAGTGAATATAAAAGCAGATGAAAATACGTGCAGGTTTCTAACTATTCACAAAAGTCCCTTACCTGCAATCACTCGAGAAATTTCACTTTCTTAATGCTGCTCGATCCAGCAGTCCGATTTGCTTCTTCAATACTCTCTGGAGCTGCATATAACCATTTATAAGGTTAATTACACTTTTCCTACTGTATTTCACCTTAAATACAATCTATTTCCCTTAATGGGTTTAATAAACCTTAATGGGCCTAACTATGCCTTAAGCCCATTTCCATTTTACTATTCATTTTCGTTGGGCCTATTGGGCTTATGGGGCCACCAACTCTTATTGGGCTTGTCCTAAACCCATTACATCACATTGGATCTAAAATATTTGGGCTTGGCCCATTGGGCCTCTCGGCCACATGCCATGGCCGAGAGCTATCCATGTTGTCGGTCACACCATGGCATGCCATCCATACCTATTTCCTTAGCCAATTCACTTAGGCCTTTTCACAAACACTTGGTTGGCAACATTTTAAAACATCACATAGTTCATTTAGGCATTTTATCAAACACCTTGATTGCCAACTTAATACATGTACTAATTAATCAAATTGATTAATTCTAATTATGCCATAATCATTAACACATGTACATTAATCCATTTATGTCTTAAAATCCTATGGGCATTCATCAACATTTCACTACTCACTCTCAGCCTAACCAAGATCATAGTGATTTCATATGTTTCAATGCTTAAAACATTTACCAATATACTTAAAATCATTCATACATTAACATATATGAAATTGAAAACTTGAAAATATACCAATAGTTGTGTTCACACTTGGTCGAAACTTTGGAGGCTCACGGTTTGCACTCTATGGCTCCTTGATAGCCAATTTCAACATAAGTCATTCTCCTTTCAATTTGGAACAACTTCCATGAAGAATGCAAGTTCCAATTATGCCTAATTCCTAGTGATTTCTAGTGAGAGAAAGCTTGGACAATGTGTTTCCACGGTTTCTTCTTCTAGCCGAGAATGGTGTGGTGAAGATGACAATGGTGTGGCTGATTTTATAAGTCACTTACTTAGCCATTAAGCCTTACTTTCCAGCCATTAAACTTGACTTTCTAAGGCTTAGTCATTAATCACCTAATGAGTCACCTTATGAGTCATGTTTAGCTTTAACTATGGTTAGATATTTATCTAATGAGCTTTCCATTTGGGCTTCTCGGTTTGGGCTTTCTTAATGGGCTTTCAGGCTGAAAATTTTACTATACCTCGGGCCTTTAATTGTCTAAATATTTGGCTGATCAATCGGTCCAACAATTCAGTCTAAGGGACCTAAGAATTTCGATCTACATTTAGTATACCTTAATGGGCTTTAAATTTTCACTTTAGGCTCATTACATTTTTAACCATTAAATTAAATCCGAAATCCTTCCGAATAAAATTTCCTTACTTTCGGGGATGATTATCTTGTATTCTGACCAAGAATATTTTTCCTCAATTTTTCCTCCTTAGGTTAATTTTTAACCATGATTAGTTAACTATGGTAAAAGTCCACTTTTCTTAACTATAGTTGACTTTTTTCTTAACCATTGACCAAGTTGACTTTTTCTCAAAATTCTAAAAGTGTCATATCTTATTTCTTACACTCTCGTCTTTACGTTTCAACCGTTCCCGGTAGATAATTACACCCGAAACACCTTAACTAGCTAAAAAGGTCAATTTTACCCTTTTTAGTTTTTTTCTCCCGTTCCTTATGTTCGGAACTAAATCAAGTTGACTTTCCTTCATGAGCTCTCTATATTTTCTCATTTTAAGTTCTTATTTTCAATTAGAATGATTCAGATCCACTTGGTTTAGCCTGTGACTCTTATAGCTCACATTAGGCTTTTTTGTAGCTTTTGCGTGTTAAATCATTTTACCAACACTTTAAATCTAGTAAATACTCTTCTTATGATTTAACTATAATAATAGAGTGTTCATACACATAGGAATCATAAGGTACTAGCTACATAAAATGCGGGTCTAACACATACCTTACTTATAAAAATATGCATGATGGTTAATGTCATGCTTTGAATTGAATTGTGCACTGGATTTTAATAGCATGAATGCTTTACATACCATTAACACCAGCATGAACTCATATTTTGAGAAAATGATGAAATGTATGCTTTGAGCATGGCATCACGATCACGTAGATAGTGCAGTATCTACCTATTCGCATGATTGCCTTACTGAGCGTGTGGTTTGCTCACCCCCTTATTTTCCCCTCTCTACAGAGCTTTGAGTATAGATTGAGTGTGACTGGAGGTTATCCCTTTTGGTATCCGCTGCATCCCATCGCTTAAGGTATACACACGTGAATTATTTTGTATCTAAACTAGACGTAACACTGTAGCCTTTTGTATGTAAACATTGGGGATGTAAAGCAATGAAAACACTTGTAAACAGTAACTCTGATGTATTTATAAAAGTGTTTACTTCTAAAATTATATTGCAAATTAAATTGTTATAGATGGATGAGGTAGAAATTGACACACAGCCCAACTGTTGAGTGTGTAGTTGTTCACGATCGAGGACGGATGATTAATAAACAACGCATGAAAATGCAAAAAAATTGTACATATTTTGGTAAGTTAAGGGTCATGATAGAAGTTCGTATCAGAGCTGAGTTCGTCTGATGTGTGTCATGTCTAAAATACTTAATAAGTTAGAAAATTACATCCCCATGTTACTGTGCTTGTTTAGATACAAATTGTGTGTGTGTCGATAGGTTGACTAAGAATTTGATGTGAATGTAGGGAATTGAGCAGTTATACCAAATACCAGTCGTGGTAGAGGGGTGAGGGTGCAAGTTAGAGGCCGTAGAGGTAGGCATGAGGGTCGTGTTGAGCCAGAAACACACGAGGCTCAGGAAGAGATTGAGGTGGAGGCTGAGGTTGAGCATGCTCCACAGGGTCCAGAGGAGAGACCCGAGAGCATTGAGGCTTGCTTCGCGAGGATTGAGCGGGCCATTGACATGATATTGGAGTTAGTCACCTAATCTTCACTTGGATTTGGCGGTAGACAGAGTCCCGCTACACAGGGTGATGCCGAGCAGGTGGTAACTCCTGAGACACGGCTAAGACAAGCCCAGAGACCTCAGATGATAGATACCCCACCCGCATAGGATATGCCTACGCCTATTGCTACACCATAGGCTAGTAGAGGCTGGGGTTACGGTTGTGATTTAGATAGACTGTGACAGTTAGACCGTCATCTTTCAGTGGAGTAAAGGACCCAATAGTTGCTGAGAATTGGATAAATGAGATCGAGAAGTTATATGGGTTCTTCGACTGCACTACTACCGATATGGTAGCATTTGTCGCTTTTGTGCTGAAAGGGTCAGCTGAACATTGGTGGAAATCCACCAAGCCTATTTTGAGAGCTCGACATAATGAGATCAGCTGGGATATATTTGTGGAGGCATTTTGGAGAAAGTATGTACCGGATACCACCCAGCGAAAGATGAAGATGGTATTTTTGGGACTAACCCAAGGGAACAGGACTGTGGATGAGTAGGAGATGACTTTTATCTCCCTGGGCAGATATGATCCCAACACGATGGGTAATGAGGTCGAAAAGATCTAGAAGTTTATGGATGGATTGAGATCGACCATCAGGTCTAGACTGGTTCCCTTGAATATACCAACCTACGAGGAGGCAGTGTGTAGGACTCAATTGTGCGAGCAAGATGTTGATAGGATTGCCTTAGAGTTTGGGAAGGTTGGTAAGATGAGGGACAGAGATAAGAAGAGACCAGTGATGGATAGAGGTTTCAGTTATAAGGGAAGCAAGAGGTTTGCTGGGAAGAGGCAGAGGATCGAAGAGATCCGAGAGAGGACAGTTAACCCTACCATCTATCCGGCCATAGGTCTAGCTTAGGAAATTATGATTGGATGGCCATGGCCTACGACAAAGTAGTGCAACAAGTGTGGCAGGTACCATGGCACTCGACCGTGCTATGGACATCATACAGTATGTTTTAGATGTGAGAAATCAGGGCACATAATTAGGGATTGCCAGAGATGGCCGAGAAAGCCCCATAGAAGGACAGTGAGCCAGAGAGAGCTCCAGTTGGGACAACTACTCTGAGGAGGAGGGCTACAGCTGAGGAAAAGCGGAAGCAGGCCGGCAGTGGGTGTGAGCAGAAGACGAGTGCATGCACTAGACCAAGACACTGCGAATCAATCTTCAGATGTGGTTAAAGATATCATCCAAATCTTTGATTTGGAAGCATTTGTACTGTTTGATCCTGGTGCCACGTATTCCTTTATACAGCCATCCTTTGCACATAAACTGTTGAAGCATGTCAAACCTACACTGTTTGATACGATGTTGATGATATCTACCCCTATAAATGATAGTCAATTGACTGAGCACGTGTATAGGAATTGTAAATTGAGGATAGGAGGTAAAGAAATGGCAGCCGATTTGATCTAATTAAACATGAGTGATTTTGATGTATTCCTAGGTATGGATTGGCTAGCTACAAATCATGTTGTTTATGGATTGTCATGCAAAAACTTTGATGTTTCCAAAGATAGACAATCTTGTAGTAAATTTTGTGAAATGAAATTAAAGAAACAAGATTATTATAAGTGTGATGAGTACAATCTTGATACATGATGTATCAAAGATAAATTTGTTTATCAATTTTGTGTGTGAATATGATGATTGTGTTACTAATGGTGGAAAGGATAATGTGAAAGGTTCATTACTTATGTTATTGAGACGAATAAGGCACGTCCGGAGTTGATAGACTTCCCAGTGGTCAGGGAATATCCAGATATCTTTCCGGAGGAATTACCAGGGTTACCTCCAAATAGAGAGATGGAGTTTGGTATAGATTTGACACCTGGTGTAGAGCTGATATCCAAGCCACCGTATAGAATGACTCAAGTTGAGTTGGAAGAACTAAGAAAACAGCTGCAAGAGTTGTTGGAGAAGGGGTTCATCAGGCCAAGCGTCTCACCTTGGGGAGCACCAGTTCTGTTTGTAAGGAAGAAGGATTGAAGCCTCCGACTGTGTATGGACTACCGGTTGTTGAATAAGGCCACCATCAAGAATAAGTATCCCCTTCCACACATCGATGACTTGTTGGATCAGCTTAAGGGAGCACAGGTCTTTTCCAAAATAGATCTGAGATATGGGTACATTAGTTGAAGATACGGAGTGGAGATGTACCCAAGATAGCTTTTCGCACTCGGTATAGACATTATGAATTTATGGTTATGCCATTCGGGTTGACGAATGCTCCCGTAGCTTTTATGTCGTTGATGAATGAGGTATTCCACCAGTATTTAGATCGATTTGTAATCGTGTTTATTGATGATATACTGGTGTACTCAAGGTCTAGAGAGGAGTATGAAAGACATCTAAGGATAGTGCTACAGACCCTCAGGGAGAAGAAGTTGTCCGCTAAACTCAGTAAGTGCGACTTTTGGTTCGAACAGATCTTTTTTTGGGTCATATAGTATCAAAAGATGGAGTGTCGGTGGATCCATCTAAGATTGAAGTCGTTGTTCAATGGCAGAGACACCAGACAGTGACAGAGATCAGAAGTTTCCTGAGTTTATCTGGGTATTACTGAAGGTTTGTGGAAGGATTCTTAAGATTAGCTGCTCTTTTAACACGTCTCACGAGGAAGACTATGGAGTATGTGTGGGATGATAAGTGTGAGAAAAGCTTTGAGGAGTTGAAAAGGAGATTAACCACAACTCTGATCCTCACCATTCCTACCAGCTCAAGAGGTTTCTCAGTGTATGCGGATACTTCACACCAAGGACTAGGCTGTGTATTGATGCAGGATGGGAAGGTAGTAGCCTATGGATCAAGACAGTTAAAAGATCATGAGAGGAACTACCCAACCCACGATTTAGAGTTGGCGGCCATAGTGTTCGCAATGAAAATATGGTGCCACTATCTCTATGGTGAGAGATTTCAGATTTACACTGATCATAAGAGCCTTAAGTACATGTTCTCGTAAAAGGAGTTGAACATAAGACAGAGGAGATGACTCGAGCTGTTAAAGGATTATGATTGTGAAATCCTGTACCACCCGGGTAAAGCAAATGTGGTTGCTGATGCATTGAGTAGGAAGCATCTCGGGATGGTATCATTCTTGATGGTCAGGGAACACGAGCTATTGAAACAGTTCACGAACCTAGTTTGGATATGACCCCGCCTGATGCTGATAGTGGATTTATGATAGCTAGCCTACAGTTGGAACCGGATCTGGTAGATCGAATCGACAGGCTCAGCGAGTTGATCAGCAGTGCAGTGATATTGTCAGGCAGATACAGAGGGGTACAGAGACGGACTTTGAGTTGAGTTCAGATGGATTGTTAAGGTTCAGAGGTAGGATATATGTTCCTGATGATGCAAAGATCAGAAGATTGATGTTGACAGAGGCTCACTCATCAAGGTATACGATACATCTAGGGAGTACCAAGATGTATCAAAACCTTCGAAAGGTTTATTAGTGGTCTGAGATGAAAAAGCACATTGCTGAATATGTTGCTAAGTGTCTCGTTTGTCAGCAGGTGAAGGTAGAGCATCAGAAGCCTGCAGGGTTATTGCAGCCTCTACCGATACCGGCTTGGAAGTGGGAGCACGTCACTATGGATTTTGTGATGGGATTGCCGAGGACCCGTAGAGGTCATGATGCCATATGGGTGATTATGGATCGGTTGACGAAATCAGCCCATTTCTAGCTATGAGAGCTACCGATACTCTGAGCTAGTTAGCGAACTTATATGTGCGCAATATAGTGAGGCAACATGGAATTCCAGTGAGTGTTGTTTCAGATAGGGATGCCCGATTCACTTCCTATTTCTGGGAACGTTTTCAGAAAGCGATGGGGACCCAATTGAGTTTTAGCACTACGTTTCATCCTCAGACAAATGGTCAGTAAGAGAGGACTATACAGACCCTGAAGGTTATGTTGAAAGGGTGTACGCTGGATTTTGGAGGCTCCTGGGATGACCATTTACCATTCGCAGAGTTCGCTTATAATAACAGTTTTCACGCGAGTATCGGGACGACACCATATGAGGCATTGTATGGGCATAGATCTCGTTTCCCTATTGGATGGGAAGAGGTTGGTGACAGATAGATTTTTACTCCTAACTTAGTGCAGCAAGCATCTGAGGACATCCGATTGAGATGTGAGAGATTACAGACAGCTCAGAGCTGGCAAAAGAGTTACGCTGACAAGAGACAGAGACCACTAGAGTTTAATGTGGGTGAGTCAGTATTTTTGAAAGTTTCTCCTTCGAAGGGAATTATGAGATTCGGGAAGAAGGGAAAGTTGAGCCCTAGATACATCGGACCCTTCGAGATTTTGGAGAGAGTGGGAGACAAGGCTTATAGGTTGGTATCGCCACCGAAATTGGCAAGTGTTCACAACGTCTTCCACATATCAATGTTAAAGAAGTACCACCCGAACCCGGCACTTGTAATAAGGTACGAGCCTTTGGAGCTCAATGAAAGTATGACCTATGTTGAGAAGCTGGTTCGGATACTGGATAGAAAAAATAAAGTGTTGAGGACAAAGACAATTCCCTTAGTGAAAGTTGACACGCCCTAAAGGTAATGTCTGCAAGTGCACGGGTCGTACAAGTAATAATGGGATTTGAGTCCCGAGTTATCGTCTCACAGAGAAGTTGACTAGCCTAATTAACTACCGATTAATCTTACCCTAAGTATATTCTAGCAAATTATAAAATTAAGGTAGGTGATCTACATAGCTAGAATTAAAAATACTGAAAGCAATAAAATAATAAAAGCTATAAAATACAGAAACTAAAACTGAGCAAAATTCCTTACAGTGCTTCACGCAATTAAAATAAAAAACCTATAAAAGAAATTAAAACAGCTAAAACTAATTAACGCAATTAAAATAAAATGCAATTATGAAAATAAAACAATAAAATTAAACTACAATTAAACTAACCTAAAATGCAATTTTAAACTACTTAATCAAAATGCAATTTAAACTAAACTAAAACTTAATGAAAATAAAGACTAAATTAAAAATGCATGAAACACATTTAATCTAAATTAACTCTAAATGCATCTAAACTAAAATAAAATCCTAAAACATTTAATATAAAATTAACTACTAACTAAAAATTAACACTACAAATTAACATGCAAAAATAATAAAATTAACCTACCATTATAATTGACTAAACTAACTAACTAACAACTAACAACTAACAAATGCGTGAAAATGGATTAATTGCTACAATGCACTAGCCAAACAAGCCTTAACCAATTTAAATCAAACAAAATCCCTCAAAACACTATTCACGTGTCTTTCCAGATTATGTTTCTTTCTAAACTTTCACGGTTTTGGCTATTGGCTCTCTGCTGCATTCTGCATGTTCGCCTGTTGTAGACTGCACCCTACTAGCTCTCGGTTCCTACTGCTCCAGGCTATGTTGTTCTACTTCTGCACCATTTTCTGCTTCAGGCTCCATTCTTGGTTCTGCTGTGTCCTGCTATGTCCTGCTGCTAGGTCTCAGGTCCCAGGTGCTCACAGGTTTCCCTCTGCTGTCTCTGTACGTTTCTGCCCTGTCTAAAGTTCTGCTCTCGGTATTCCTCACAATTTTGTCCTCTATTTTCAGGTGATGGTGTGCTATTCTCGGGTTGTCCAGGTATGTCCAGCAAACTTCTGCTTCAGGTTCAGTTGCTGCTGGTTCGTACAACCTCTGCCCAGTTATGTGCTCCACAAAATGGTCCTGCATTCTCGGTCTGTCAAGCATGTCTCCTGCTCATGCAATTTCCAACTCCCAACAGCACACTACAAGAAAACTGTCTTTCAGTGACAGAAATTTAGCGACGGAATGTTTCTGTCGCTAAAAAATTTAATTTGCGACGGATTTTCGACGAAATTTCGTCTCTAAAAAATTTCTGTCGCTGCAAAATCACCAACGGATATCCGTCGCTGAAAATTTCCGTCGCGAAAACAATTCAGCAACAGAATTCCGTAGCAGATGGATGAAAAAAATTCTAATTTTTGTAAACTTTTTATTCCACGCTCAAAGTTCCGTCTCTATAAGAATCTGCGACGGAAGTCCGTCGCAGAACTGTGGCTAATTCTGATATTTTTTATTTTTTAATTTCCGTCACTAATTTCTTTCTACGACAAAATTTCGTCGCTGAAATAGTCCGTAGCGAAAATAATTCAGCGACGGAATTCCGTAGCAGATGTGTGAAAAAAATTCTAATTTTTATAATTTTTTTATTCCGTCGCTGAAAGTTATCTGCGACGAAATTCCGTCTCAGATTGTTCCATCCCTATAAGTATTTTACGACGGAAGTCCGTCGCAGAATCCTTAAAAATTTCCAACATATTTTGTAATTTTTTTCCGTCGCTGAAAACTTTCTTAGACGGAATTTCGTCGCTAAAACTTTCGTCGCAGAAAACTTTCTGCGACGGAATTTCCTCGTAGATGCTTCTCAATTTTTTTACTTTTTTTCACTTATTTTATAATTTTTTTATTCCGTCGGTGAAAGTTATCTGCGACGGAATTCCGTCTCAGAATGTTCCGTCCCTATAAGTATTTTACGATGGAAGTCCGTCGCAGAATCCTTAAAAATTTCCAACATATTTTGAAAATTTTTTCCGTCGCTGAAAACTTTCTGGACGGAATTCCGTCGCCAAAAAGTCTGTCGCAGAAAGTTTTCTTCGACGAAATTTCGTCGCAGAAAGTTTTCTGCCGGAATTCCGTCGCAGATGCTTCTCAATTTTTTGTAATTTTTTTCCGTCGCTGAAAACTTTCTGAGATGAAATTTCGTCGCTAAAAAGTCCGTCGCAGTTGCTTCTCAATTTTTTTACTTTTTTTCACTTATTTTATAATTTTTTTATTCCATCGTTGAAAGTTATCTGCGACGAAATTCCGTCTCAGAATGTTCCGTCCCTATAAGTATTTTACGACAGAAGTCCGTCGCAGAATCCTTAAAAATTTCCAACATATTTTGAAATTTTTTTCCGTCGCTGAAAACTTTCTGAGACGGAATTCCGTCGCTAAAAAGTCCGTCGCAGAAAGTTTTCTTCGACGAAATTTCGTCGCAGAAAGTTTTCTGCGATGAAATTCCGTCGCAGATGCTTCTCAATTTTTTGTAATTTTTTTCCGTGCTGAAAAGTTTCTGAGACGGAATTCCGTCGCTAAAAAGTCCGTCGCAAAAAGTTTTCTGCGACGAAATTCCGTCGCAGATGCTTCTCAATTTTTTTTTTACTTTTTTTTCACTTATTTTATAATTTTTTTCTGTCGCTGAAAGTTTTCAGCGACGAAATTTCGTCGTAGATTCTTCTCAAATTCGTGCTTTTGTCCGTCGCTAATATACATCAGCGATAGATTTTCGTCTCTGAAATTCGTCGCTGAAAAGCCCTTAACCCTTAAAATTGTTCGGGCCCTGTTTTCCTTTCTTCAGTCTTCTTCATTTCACCCAAGTCGATTTCTCTGCAATCTCAGTCTCTGAAAGTGTTCCAAACCCAGCTTCCTAGCTGCTTCACCCCGTCACCGACCTCTTCCTTTTCCCCTGTCACTGGCCTCTGACCAAGCTGCTTCACCCCACCCGGCCACCGCATAGGTTTCCCTTGCTAATTTCATTACTGCTTCTGCAATCTCCGCCAGCCTTGCTCCAGCTGCCCCGCATACATCTTCCCTTTCCCCCGTCACCGCCCTCGTCCCTTTCCCCTGTCATCGACGGTGAGCCTCTCCTTTCCCTCCAACGCTGGTAACAATCTGGCCCTGCAACTGGAAATTATCAACTATATAAATTTTTTTTCGTTTTATTATTTCTTTTTAATGTTTTATTTAGCTATGTGTTAATTATCAACTGTGTCAATTTCACGCCCTGCTTACAGAAATTGCAGAAATTGCAGAAATTGTGTTAATTATCAACTGTGTCAATCTAGCTAGGGATTGAGTTCTAGCTGGGGATTCTCATATTTTTTTGGCATATTTTAGTATGCATATCGGCAATTGGCAGTACATTCTCAAACCTCCATATATTTCTTGTTAACATGTATGATCAGAACCTTTAGAGTATAGAACGAACATACTACATTGTTTTCTCCAAAACATTAAATGGAACAAAGATCTAGTTGTTCGAAAATGTTGCCAAACTTTGCACTTTAAATTTCAAATTAATTGGACATTCTTAGTAGTTAGTACCATGTTATAAAATTGAGAGAAGATAATGAGTAGTGAAAACTGTTTTTTGACCAAAACTTTCACCTTATGTGACTTACATAATGAACATTCAATTAAACAATTAGGCAAAGAAAAAGCCAACAAATTAGCTGAAGACTTGAGCTGTTTGTGAAGCTATTTATGTATTGTTGTTGACTAGTAACTGATCAGAAAATAAATAGTTTTATAATGTATACGTGTGTATGTATATATATATTGTTGATGTCTTTGGTGTTGGTGGAAAGTTATGATCCTCTGGATCGAGTATTTTTTTTAATCAAAGTGAATCTATATGCTCAATATTTTATTTTATACAAATTAATAAATTTTTATTTTTAAACTCTCAATTTTTAAAAATTATATAATTAAATGTGAATTTATTAAAGTTTGTATTGTACATGTTGCATATGGCAATACACAAAACTATTATGTATAGATTTAGATTTAATTGATTATTTTGAATGAATAAGAGTTTATTTATAGAAAATAAAAATTTATTAATTGATTTACATGCAATTGAAATAGTATAATATAACGTGAAGTCTTTAGTGATGAAATCTCAACTGGCATATGTTATTATTTATAAAAAAAAATGGAGTTTATCATTCATAAAGAGACACTAAAATGATGACAAACATTTTTTTTTTATTTTTTTTTTCAACTTCAATCGCATGAACTATTTTCTTTTTCTTTTTAAATCTGTATATGTCAATTTAAATATGTAATTTGATTTTATTACAACTTTAAAAATTCACCCAAAAAACTCTATCAACAACTTTTATATATATATATATATTTTATTTTTTAATTCAAAATTGAGAGAAGAAAAAAGAAAAGAGATATATTTTGAAATCATTGAAGATAGTATAGTATATATAACTCACGCATGGGTAATGGAGAGTAGACCTAACAGAGCCAACAAAAAAAAAAAAGAAAAGAGGAAAAAAAACAAAATCAATTGAATTTCTGTTCTGTGTTACTCTTTGCCATACGTAAAAATCATCTTTCTCCTTCATCTTGTTGTTTTTGTTATTTATATTTATTTTTGCCATTCATAGTTTATTTGTCATATGACGCAGCTCACGGTGATGAGTTATGTCATATGACCCACTCAACTTTTGAAAAATACATAATGCTTCTATATATATATATATATATATAATGAAAATGCAGAAAATTGCATCAAATATAAATCCTTTAGCTGGAAATTTATAAGGAATTGTTGGTTAATGAGTTTGCATCAATTAATCATGGAAAATTTGCATGAGAATGGAAGGGGTAGGTTCGACTAAATGGGACTTTTAGGACAATGATGTTTGCTGGAAAGCATGATTGTTAGTTGTGATTGGAAAGCATGATTGTTAGTTGTGGATAACTAAGATTGTTGAGATGATTTAATATGCATGAATTGTATTGATGATTTGGACTACTATCTGGACTTATATGTAGGTTGGGTAGAGACAAATTGCAGTCGTTATGCTGCCGAAATTTCTAAGGAAACTTAGAACTTTAAATATAATTCTCCACATATTCAGTTCCAAGATTTAAATCTATATATATTAATCTTAGCTAATTTGATTTATTTTGTAATAATTGATATTTTGTAGTTTATTTATTTTGTTATTATAGATGTTAACTTTTCTTATATGCACGTTACATACATTCAATGTTTATTTTTTTTAACTCCAGGTTATATTTTCAAATTAAAGCTGTCATATACGACATACATTAAAGGTAAGTTCAATTTAAATTACATGTTTATAATATGTATTACAAAATTATTTCTTTATTTTTTAGTTTTATATATTATTTAAAAATTAATAAATAATTAAAGTAAATATGAATGAAGAATACATAGGTATATTTTAATGAACAGTTTCGTTTTAGGGTTATTTAGGGTTATTCCTTCGAGAGGTACGGAATAAAAAAAATTATTATAAAATTGTTGGTTAAATTTACTTAATTAACAAAGATTATTTGTTGATATAGTGTAATTGTTATTCTATATTTTCAGATATAATATTATCTGTGTGAAAAATGGATAAGGATAGATCTTGGATGTATTGTTGATTAGATGTAGATGGATTCATTAGAGATGAATTTTTGAATGGAGTTGAAGAGTTTATTAGTTTTTCATTTTGTCATCCGGAGGTAGTTAGTGGAAATCGAATTAAATGTCCTTGTAGCAAATGTATGAATAAACAATTCTTGGAATTGGATAAGGTGCGTAAACACCTTTATTACAAAGGTTTTGTTGTTGGGTATACCACTTGGGATAAACACGGAGAAATTGAAGAAGGACAGTCATCACAAAATATAAATGAAACAGTTGATCCACTATCTGGGGTGAGACCTGAGGGACAAAATCCATATGTTAGAATGGTTACGGATGCTTTTCAAATGGATGAATCTGAAATTGGTAATTCTGTGAACAATTCAAGAAGTGAGGAGCAACATCTAGATTCATCTGCTACATACTTCTATTCTCTATTGAATGATACAGAAGAACCACTATGGCCTGGTTGTTCAATGCACACAACATTATCGGCTGTTTCACAACTTTTGAACTAGAAGTCAGAGTTTAATATAAGTGAAGCATGCTTCAATCGTTTGTTGGGGATTATGAAGCCTATGTTACCAGAAGATGATAATTTGCCACAAACCAACTATGAAATGAATAAGAAGCTAGAAAAATTGGGTCTTAGTTATGTTAAAATAGACGCATGCAAGAATAATTGTTTGTTGTTTGATAAAGAATATGCAGAGGAGGAGTATTGTCAAATATGTGGTCATCCTCGATATAAACCTATCTCAACAGTCGGTGGACGAGGAAAAAAGATACCTTATAAGGTTTTACATTATTTGCCATTAATTCCGAGGTTGCAAAGGCTTTTTATGGCGTCAGTAACTGCTAAGTTTATGACATGGCATGTTGAAAGTCAAAATACTAACGGAGTGCTCAATCATACTGTTGATGGGGAGGCATGGCAAAAATTTGATAGTATTCATCAATCGTTTGCTGCTGATCCTCGTAATGTAAGACTTGGTTTGTGTGCTGATGGATATTGTCCTTATGGCTCGGCATCGAGATCATACTCTTGTTGGCCAGTAATGCTTGCTGTTTACAATTTACCTCCATGGATGTGCATGAAGCAACCATATTTGTTTCTCAATATGATAATTTCGGGAAGAAAAAGTCCGTCATACAACATTGATGTTTTCTTGAGACCTTTAATTGATGAGTTAAAGGTGTTATGGGAACATGGTGTTGAGACTTATGATGCGCACAGAAAACAACATTTTATGTTAAGGGCCGGATTATTATGGACGATTAATGACTTCCCTGCTTATGGAATGTTGTCTGGGTGGAGCACACATGGTCGATTATCTTGTCCTTATTGCATGGAACGTACAAAGGCCTTTAGGTTGCAGTATGGACGAAAGCCTTGCTTTTTCGATTGTCATCGTCAATTTTTGCCTCCTAATCATCCTTTCAGGAGGCAACGTGACAAATTTAGTAAAAGGGTAGATCATGATCCTCCAGTGCAGAGATTGTCAGGTGAAGAAGTATTGCAACAATTAGATGCCATCAACGATTTACCATACGGTACAAAATGTGGTCTGATAATTCTATTTTTTATAGAATTATTTGTGCTTAAATTCCTAATTATTTACTTAATCCCCATATTAATTCCTTAATAATCCCCTGTATTTAATTAAAATTCCTATTTGTGCAGATAAATTAAATCCAGATGAAATTCAGTCATTTCAGATGAAATTGGGCTGAAAACGGGCTAAAAGAGACTGGACCACTTCTAATTTGCAGACCGAGTCACCAGTCGTTTGGACATGCGTAATGCCAAGTGTCGATATTTTATTTGCTCTGAAACGATAATATCAACAGACACCAAGCGAATATTCTGGAAAGCACACGCCGGGCCACATCGCACAACTAATTGGACAAAAAAACTGATGACGTGGAAATATCTACTCTGCAGCAAATCAAAGGAAGACAAGTGGCCAAACAATGCCAACTCATCTAGGATGACAATTTACCATTGTACCCCTATGATTTGTGTATAAATAGAGCATGGTGGCAATTGAAAAATCAAGTAGTTTTAGAGTAGTTTTAGAAGTAGTGTAGGTAGGGTAAATTAGATTAGCCTAGGGGTAGATAGTTATAGGATATTTTAGAATTTATTTGTTATTTTCCTTTCCGGTTAACAATTTCTTCTAGTGTTTTTACTGTTCATGAATCTTGTTTAAGTTCATTTCACAGATTATTTTCATTTTCATTCAAGCTCATTTCAGAATCAGTAAATCTTCCATTTGTCAATGTTTGTTCACAAGTATTTTTCCTTACTTTAGCTCTCGGTTTCTTGTTTCTTTTTCCCGAATCACTCAAGCTTTGTTTTCTCTACCATAAATCAGTTTGTCTCGGATTAACTTTCGAAGATGCATTCGGTTTCTGCTTCTCCCTGTATCTATGCTGATGGTTTTGGTGCTGGAATGTGGGCTAATGCTAGGCATTAGTTCACATTAAAGCAATGTGGAACCATTGTATTAGAAAGCTAGAAGAGGGGAAATCGATGGTGATGAGTGAGCTGCGGGTCAGAGATCATTTTGTCACTGCTGTTTTCTGTTGTCTTGTTAATCTCTCTCGGTTTTAATCTTCTGGGTTGTTTCATGTTTTTGTTCTTTCTTTTCTTGATTGCATTCTGACTTATACACATCTTATGTTCAGTTCTTGGTAGCATTTAGAATGTAGCTTCCATCTCTTACGGCATTTTCATTAGTTTTCGTTAATCGTCCCATTTTCTGCATTTTCTTTCACATATTAGTTAGTTGTTCATTTTCTGATTGTTAACGGATATTGTCAAGTTTTTATGAGTTTTATAGACGTAGAGTTCCTTGAAGTAATCTGTATAAGCAAAGGTTCACCATTAGTTTCATTTCTACTCTTTGTAATGCCCTGTTTTAGTCATTGCTCACTGTTTTTATCAGCTTTGTGCTAACTGGTTTTGTGCTTTGTTCTTATTGTTGCTGAGCACAAAGTTGAGTATCGAGGAGGCTGAAGATGATGTTAGAATAGAGTACAGCTGCTGCTAATGAAGTAAACCCGTGACCACCGCCTGAACCGAGACAAACCACCAGTAGCCAAACCGAGGATGCACTGCAGCAAAAACCAGGAGCAGGGGATTAACCGTGAACAACCTGGCAGCAGGAAGGCATATGCGAGACCTGAGGCAGAAGCAGTACAGACCTGCAGCAGACAGCAGGAGCTCACCGCAGGACAACGCATGGCAAATGCACAGCTGCAGCACCTGGAGAGGAAGACAGTATAGCAGGAGCAGAGGCGAAAATGGCAGAGCATTTCCAGGAGGAAGAAACGTGTACAGTGCACAGTGCACAGTACACTTGGAAATATTTTCGGGACCACTTGCTCTTTTATGCCCTAAGGCCTTGTTTGGAATTTTCCATTATTAGTTACTTAATTCATTTTTCATGCATTAGTGTAGATTAATTTTAAGTTAGCTTGAGCATTAGGAATTTAATCTAGCATTAGGATTTGCTTAAATTAATTTAGATAAATTCATTTCATGCATTTTAAGTAGTGATTAAGAATTCCAAATGTTGTTCATGCATTTTTAATTAGATTTTAGGTTAGTTCAATTTGCAATTAGTTTAATTACATGCATTTTTATTCTAAGCTTGTTTAAGTTTTAGTTTAATTAAGTTTATTGCTTTATTTTCATATTTGCATTTTATTTTAATTGCGTTATTAGTTTTAACTGTTTTAATTTTCTTTTGTAGGTTGTTTTTAATTGCTTGGAGTATTGTAAGTACTTTGAGCTCAGTTTTATTTTCTTTGTTTTATAGTTGTTATTATTTTCAGTACTTTAATTTTAGCTTAGTTGATCACTCACTTTAATTTCATAATTTGCTAGGATATACTTAGGGTAAAAGTAACCGGTAGTTAATTAGGCTAACAACTTCTCTGTGGGACGATAATTACGGGACTCAAATCTCATTATTACTTGGACGACCCGTGCACTTGCGGATAGATACCCCTAGGGTTCGATCAAGTTTTTGGCGCCGTTGCCGGGGAAGTTTAATTAGTCTTTAGTTAATATCGGTGAAATTATGCTTAGGTGTAATTCTAGCTTGTAAATATTTAGGGTGTAAATATTTAGAGCCTTTGCTTAGGTTAGTTAAATTTTCTCTTAATTAAAATTTAAAAAAAAAAATTTTAAAAAAAATTCAAAAAAAAATTTAAGGACTTTTCGATGATTGCAAGCGTAGAGCCAGAAATTTTGATTGCTTTCCTCTAGATCCTAAAATCGAACGAAAAATTCAAAAGGACTCTAGGAAATTTATAGCTCCGCTGCAAAACATCATGACAGAAAATAGGAAAATTAGGACAGTCGGAGATTATGCAATGCCGACGATGGGGGGGTATCATTCCGGCATTAGGCCACCAGCTGTCCATGCAAACAATTTTGAAATTAAGCCCGCAATCATCCAGATGATCCAAACATCTTTGCAGTTCGGTGGGCTTCCTCACGATGACCCACATGCTCACCTTGGGCAATTCTTAGACTTGTGCAACACATTTAAATATAATGGATTATCTGACAATGCTGTTAGGCTTAGATTATTCCCCTTCTCACTAAGGGATAAGGCGAGACACTGGTTAACCTCTCTGCCTCCAGGATCAATTTCTACATGGGATGAGTTAGCCCATCAATTTCTATCTAAGTTTTTCCCTCCCTCTAGAATGGCCCAACTCCGTAGTAATATATTTTCCTTTGCTCAGTACGACTCTGAATCTCTTTACGAAGCATGGGAACGATATAAGGAGCTTCTTAGGAAGTGCCCTCACCATGGCCTACCTTTGTGGTTGCAAGTCCAGACCTTCTACCACGGACTTACAAGCCCAAATAGGACCATTGTTGACACTGCGGCAGGTGGAGCCCTGATGTACAAAACAGAGGAGGAAGCTTACGAGCTTTTAGACAAGATGGCGGCTAACAACTATTTGTGGTCCTCGGAGAGGCAAATGCTAAAGAAGCCAGAGGGTATTTATGAGCTCGACACACTGTCTACCCTGACCTCTCAAATCGTTAATCTTACGAAGAAGGCAGAGTCGCTCAGTACCCAGCATAATCCTCCCACCAGTCCTAATCCAATTTATTCTGTTCAAAGTCCTTTTCCTTCCTGCGAGCTGTGTAGTGGTACCCACTCTGTAGATAGGTGTCCGCTCAACTTAGAATCGGTTCAGTATGTTGCTCCCCCTACGCAACAGAACAACCCTTTTTCAAACACCTATAATTCAGGGTGGAGGAACCATCCTAACTTCTCCTGGAGCCAAAACCAAGGGCAAACTTCTAATCCCATATCTGTAGGACCCCTTAGTTTTCAAGCTTCACCGGTTCAGGTACCACCACAGCTGCATTTTCAATTTCCACACCATCCACATCATCCATCCCCACCTCAATTTCAGTATCATCCATCACCACCACCACCACCACCACCACTCATGCAGCCCCAATTCTACCACACACCAGCAGCTGAGAAGAAGCCTACATTAGAGGAGATGTTCACGACTATCCTGCAAGATCAAGCTGCTTCAATTAAGAACTTAGAGGTTCAGGTGGGACAAATAGCTAGTGCTCTTAGCCAACATCCTCAAGGGACCCTTCCTAGTAATACCGAAGTTAATCCTGATAAGCAAGGGGAGGGTAAGGAACATGTTAGATCTATCACCCTTAGGAGTGGCGGAGAGTTAGATGCACTACAAGTCAAGTCCCAACCTGAACAGCATATAGTTAAAGAATTCGTAAGTTCTAACGAAGCAGCTCAGAAAGAGCAGGAACATCAGGATCGGGCTGCCAAGGAAATAAAGCTAAGCGCTTCTTCATCTATACCTTCTTCTTATTCATTGCCTTCCTCGCCCTCTGATACTATAAAGTTGACGATGAGAGTCCAAGATCAGGAAATGAAGTTTAATGTTTTCAAACCTTTGAAGCTCCCTGATGACTCTCAAGAGTGTTTTAAGATAGGGATTGAGGAGAATATAAGGCTTGAGCATAGGAATTCTCAAATAAAGAGGGAAGTAATGAGAGCTCAGGAGGATTTAACTGTTAACATTCTGTCACCATTTTGGCTAATCCTCCTGCTCTTTGCCCTGCTGCTGAGTGTAGTGTTTTTCAGCTGCATTTGAAGTGGTTGTGTTTTCACTTTCACTTTGTATATAGTTCTTTTTCTTTTTCTTTTCTGTTGTTTCTTTCTTTGTTTGTGTTGCAGGTTAATTTCTAGTTTTATGCTTTCAATCAAGCTTCGGTTGTCATCATCATCATCAAAAAGGGGAGTACTCTGTCCTGAACTTGAATTGTTTTATTATCTGCACACTGAGGATATTGTGCACTTTAAGTTTGGGGGGAGGGGATACTACTTGAGCAATTTTTGAAAATTTGAAGCAAATTGAAAAATTTTTCAAAATTTTTTCGAAAATTTGAGCTTAAACTGTTTGATTTTAGGATGATTTAGTGCTTAGCATGTGGTTTTTCCATATTCCGATGATATGACCCCATGATTTAGTCTGACTTTGGTTGACTTAGAAGCATGATTATAGGAAAAGCATGAAGTTGAGTTCTTGAATTTGTCTTAATTCTAATTGTGATTTCCTCATTTTATGCAAATGTCATGTCATGAATTTGTATATTCATTTAGAGAAAGCTTATGTGGACATAGGGGTGCATTTGTTCAATTGATTTTGTGCATCATATTCTAGAATTTGTTTGATCTGATCTCGAGGCGAAATATTAGATCACACTTGATTAGGGAAATGATTTAGGCCATCTTTGGATCGTTTGAGCCTTTCTAGCTATCCTTGTATATATTTTATCCCTAGTCACCCATCTGGACCAAATAAGCTTTTCTCTGTAAATACACCTGCGTTACTTTCCTTAGCCTAAAGTACTCTTTTCCTATCCCTTACCCCGAAAGCATGGAAAGTCATTGGATATATTTTGAGTTTTGTATATATGGGTATCAAGTGATAGTGAAAGAGTATGTAAAAAAAAAAAAAAAAATTGAAAAATGATGAAAAAGAAAGAAAAAGAAAAAGAAAAGAAGAAAATACAAAAATACAAAAAAAAAAGTTTAGCAAAAGAAATAAGTTTGGGGGAAATAATTAGAGCTCTTACACTAAATATCCTAGAAGGTAATGCATGTTAAGGGGTAGCTGAACCTAAATCGACTTTATCATACCTTAACCCTAGCCTGACATTACAAGCTTAATGAAGTCCTATTGATCTTTGATTTAGTGTGACTACATTAGTGGAGAGATTAGTGAAAAGCAAACTTATGGAAATGATCACATGTCATTGACTTTGCATTCACTATGCTTGCATAATCTGATCCGAATGATGTACTTTGAAGTGACTTTGACATTTTCACACACACACGAGGAGTCCAATTTGGGTTAGGACTTATGATTGGATGATTCTAAGTGTTTGACTTGTAATTGTGATTCTTTTAGATCATAGTCTGTACTTTATCTTTGAGGATAATGTTGGGGAAATTATTATGTTGTGTACTTATCATTCCTACTACTGTTTTGTTTTGCTTGAGGACAAGCAAAAGCTCAAGTTTGGGGGTGTGATAATTCTATTTTTTATAGAATTATTTGTGCTTAAATTCCTAATTATTTACTTAATCCCCATATTAATTCCTTAATAATCCCCTGTATTTAATTAAAATTCCTATTTGTGCAGATAAATTAAATCCAGATGAAATTCAGTCATTTCAGATGAAATTGGGCTGAAAACGGGCTAAAAGAGACTGGACCACTTCTAATTTGCAGACCGAGTCACCAGTCGTTTGGACATGCGTAATGCCAGGTGTCGATATTTTATTTGCTCTGAAACGATAATATCAACAGACACCAAGCGAATATTCTGGAAAGCACACGCCGGGCCACATCGCACAACTAATTGGACAAAAAAACTGATGACGTGGAAATATCTACTCTGCAGCAAATCAAAGGAAGACAAGTGGCCAAACAATGCCAACTCATCTAGGATGACAATTTACCATTGTACCCCTATGATTTGTGTATAAATAGAGCATGGTGGCAATTGAAAAATCAAGTAGTTTTAGAGTAGTTTTAGAAGTAGTGTAGGTAGGGTAAATTAGATTAGCCTAGGGGTAGATAGTTATAGGATATTTTAGAATTTATTTGTTATTTTCCTTTCCGGTTAACAATTTCTTCTAGTGTTTTTACTGTTCATGAATCTTGTTTAAGTTCATTTCACAGATTATTTTCATTTTCATTCAAGCTCATTTCAGAATCAGTAAATCTTCCATTTGTCAATGTTTGTTCACAAGTATTTTTCCTTACTTTAGCTCTCGGTTTCTTGTTTCTTTTTCCCGAATCACTCAAGCTTTGTTTTCTCTACCATAAATCAGTTTGTCTCGGATTAACTTTCGAAGATGCATTCGGTTTCTGCTTCTCCCTGTATCTATGCTGATGGTTTTGGTGCTGGAATGTGGGCTAATGCTAGGCATTAGTTCACATTAAAGCAATGTGGAACCATTGTATTAGAAAGCTAGAAGAGGGGAAATCGATGGTGATGAGTGAGCTGCGGGTCAGAGATCATTTTGTCACTGCTGTTTTCTGTTGTCTTGTTAATCTCTCTCGGTTTTAATCTTCTGGGTTGTTTCATGTTTTTGTTCTTTCTTTTCTTGATTGCATTCTGACTTATACACATCTTATGTTCAGTTCTTGGTAGCATTTAGAATGTAGCTTCCATCTCTTACGGCATTTTCATTAGTTTTCGTTAATCGTCCCATTTTCTGCATTTTCTTTCACATATTAGTTAGTTGTTCATTTTCTGATTGTTAACGGATATTGTCAAGTTTTTATGAGTTTTATCGATGTAGAGTTCCATGAAGTAATCTGTATAAGCAAAGGTTCACCATTAGTTTCATTTCTACTCTTTGTAATGCCCTATTTTAGTCATTGCTCATTGTTTTTATCAGCTTTGTGCTAACTGGTTTTGTGCTTTGTTCTTATTGTTGCTGAGCACAAAGTTGAGCATCGAGGAGGCTGAAGATGATGTTAGAATAGAGTACAGCTGCTGCTGATGAAGTAAACCCGTGACCACCGCCTGAACCGAGACAAACCACCAGTAGCCAAACCGAGGATGCACTGCAGCAGAAACCAGGAGCAGGGGATTAACCGTGAACAACCTGGCAGCAGGAAGGCATATGCGAGACCTGAGGCAGAAGCAGTACAGACCTGCAGCAGACAGCAGGAGCTCACCGCAGGACAACGCATGGCAAATGCACAGCTGCAGCACCTGGAGAGGAAAACAGTACAGCAGGAGCAGAGGCGAAAATGGCAGAGCATTTCCAGGAGGAAGAAACTTGTACAGTGCACAGTGCACAGTACACTTGGAAATATTTTCGGGACCACTTGCTCTTTTATGCCCTAAGGCCTTGTTTGGCATTTTCCATTATTAGTTACTTAATTCATTTTTCATGCATTAGTGTAGATTAATTTTAAGTTAGCTTAAGCATTAGGAATTTAATCTAGCATTAGGATTTGCTTAAATTAATTTAGATAAATTCATTTCATGCATTTTAAGTAGTGATTAAGAATTCCAAATGTTGTTCATGCATTTTTAATTAGATTTTAGGTTAGTTCAATTTACAATTAGTTTAATTACATGCATTTTTATTTTAAGCTTGTTTAAGTTTTAGTTTAATTAAGTTTATTGCTTTATTTTCATATTTGCATTTTATTTTAATTGCGTTATTAGTTTTAACTGTTTTAATTTTCTTTTGTAGGTTGTTTTTAATTGCTTGGAGTATTGTAAGTACTTTGAGCTCAGTTTTATTTTCTTTGTTTTATAGTTGTTATTATTTTCAGTACTTTAATTTTAGCTTAGTTGATCACTCACTTTAATTTCATAATTTGCTAGGATATACTTAGGGTAAAAGTAACCGGTAGTTAATTAGGCTAACAACTTCTCTGTGGGACGATAATTACGGGACTCAAATCTCATTATTACTTGGACGACCCGTGCACTTGCGGATAGATACCCCTAGGGTTTGATCATGGTCCACAAAAACCTTCAGGGTTTGGGGTATCTCATAATTGGGTGAAGAAGAGTATATTCTGGGAATTGCCTTATTGGCATACTAATCTTATTTAACACAATTTGGATGTCATGCATATTGAGAAAAATATTTTTGACAATTTGTTTAACACCCTGATGGATGTTAAGGGTAAAACTAAAGATAATATAAATGCAAGAATGGATATGACCTTCATTTGCAAAAGAAAAGAATTAGAATTGGTGAACAGTGATGGTAAAACATTAAAGCCTAAAGCTTCATTCACTCTAAGCAAGGAGGAGCAAAAAAGACTATGTGCTTGGGTTAAAGAGTTAAGGCTTCCTGATGGGTTTGCATCAAATATAGCTCGGTGTGTTAATGTTGATGAATGCAAATTCTACGGAATGAAATCTCATGACTGTCACATTTTTATGCAGTGCTTACTTCCCATAGCTATTCGTGATTTTGTCCCAAATCCAATTTGGGATGCAATCACAGAGCTATCTCATTTTTTCAGAGATGTATGCTCAACGGAAATACATGTAGATCACATGCAAGTTTTGCAAAGGAACATTATACAAACCATTTGCAAATTAGAGAACATCTTTCCCCCTTCATTTTTTGATTGTATGGAGCATCTTCCAAGCCACTTACCTTATGAGGCTATGGTTGGCGGTCCGGTGCAATATCGATGGATGTATCCTTTTGAGAGGTAATCACTTATAGTTAATCATTATTCAATGTTATACTAATATTTATCATCCTAAATATCCGAGCCAACAAGTTAATAAAATTTTATTGATTACAATATTCACTTCAGATTTTTGCATCACTTAAAAAAGAAAATGAAAAATCCAGCTCATCCAGAAGGGTCGATATGTATGGCATACATAAGAGAGGAGATTGGAAACTTTTGTGCCTTGTATTTTGAACCTGAAGTTCAAACAAGATTGACCCATCCACCACGTAATGATGATGGAGGAGATGTCGATCCGATGGGACGTTTGTCCATTTTTAGACGTCCAGGTCGACCAATTGGGCCGACAAAAAATAATGCTCGATACTTGGAGGAAGATGACTACAATGCTGCGTGTATATACGTGTTAATGAATTGTGAGGAAATAGTCCCCTATATTGAGTAAGTTATCTAAATCTAACCCATCGTTTAATGTAAAAATATATGGCTAATATTATTGTTCTCTTATTTAGTTCCAAATGTTATTGTAGGTCATTTGATGATATGATTAAAAGAGATCATCCGAATATCAGCGATGCACAATTAGAGAAAGCATGTCATGCTCATTTTCCGAAATGGCTTAAACAATTTGTAAGTACTATAAAAATAGAACAATTAGTAGTGTGAACTTACATTTTAAAATTTTAATGCACGAAAATTCACGAGGTTTCAGGTATTTGAACATGCCACTCAAACAGGTCCACGTATTATTGAGATTTCTCATGGTCCTGGACGTATGATAAGGAGTTATCAAGGTTATTTTGTAAATGGTTTCAAGTTTCATACGTTGGATTATGGTCGATCTCGAAAAACAATGAACAGTGGTGTATGTGTCAAAGGCAGCTGCTACAATGATTTGGATCGTGATTTTTATGGCATACTGAGAGATATAATCGAATTAGAGTACTTTGAAATTACGAATAAAGTTGTGTTATTCAAGTGTCATTGGTTTGATACAGAACGCGGTCTTCATGTTGATCCCCGACACGGTCTTGTTGATATCAAGAATAAATCTACACTTGCCAGTAACGAACCTTTTATATTAGCTGAACAGAGCCAACAAGTGTATTTTAGTCCTTATCCTTCTACAAAAAAAGATCGTCGTCATTGGTGGGCCGTATTCAAAACAAAGGCACGAAGTAGATTTAACCTTCGACGAAATGACGGTGGACAGATTCTAGATTTGAACGAAGGAGTTTACCAAGAAGTGGAAGTTTCAAACCCTAGAATAGTGGCATATTCATTCGAATTGGACAACCCTACTGTTCATATTAGTGGTGCATATGAAGAAGTCAATCAATTTGCAGAAGAAGAAGAAGAAGAAGAAGAAAAAGAAGAAGAAGACGAAGAAGAAGAAGAGGAGGAGGAAGAGGAAGTGGAAGAAGAGGAAGAAGAAGAAAAAGAGGAGGATGAAGTCTGGAATGATAAAACAGTTGGTAATGATAGAGAAGATGACAGTGATTACAATAATGAATAATGAGAATTAAACATTTGATTGTAAAATAAATATTATTGGACTTCATTTACTTATTTCTAAAGATAATTTTTTTATCTGTATTGCAGATGAGAAGATTGCAAAAGTTAGCACAACGATCACATAGGTCCAAGTCTCCTCTACCTGGATTGGAGTTTGACTATAATCTTGACTTTGACATTCAGCCTCAATCTCAGCAGCCTACTGAGTCTGATGCTCAGGCTCGTGATCGACTTTTAGCTCACCGTCCAAATCAGCCTCGTTCTCGGCCTCTCGTCCAACCAAATCCATCTTCGAGTCGACTTGATCCAGCTCCTGATAATGATGATGATGACGATGATGATGCCATTCCAGCTCCTCCATCAGCGGTAGAACAACCATTACCCGGACAAAGAATATCTACTGAGGACGCTACACAAACTGCGGATGGTAGTGGGAGTGGGAGTGGTGGTAGTGGCCGAAAAAGAACAAGAGGCCCAAATCAGAGCCTTGAAACACCGCAAAACCCAGAGCAAAGGTTATTCCTGACGCCACTTGGTAACAGGTATATTGCTTCTACTTTTTTTTTTTATTTTCATACAACTATGATATTAAATATGGTATAATATTTGACGATATCTTCTTTTTTGATTGGCAGTTCTTTTGAAGAGTCGAAGGGTGTGAGGACTATATCTAATTTAATTAAACAATATTACTCGGAACCATGGCCAACATGGAAAACGGTTCCAAATGAAGTGAAAGCACAGATGTGGAATAAATTTCAAGTACATTACTTTGAAGTAAAAAACTTGATAATTGGTCATAAACGTATCGAAATGATAATTATCAATTTTTTTTTTGCAGGAGAAGTTTAGGTGGTCTGCTAACCAAACCAATAATGTCTATACAATTTGGGAGCACTTATGCAAGTCACGTTTTAGAGACCTACTGCAGTTGGAGAGAAGACAAGCAATGCAATATTTTAATACGGATAAAATATCTGACTGTAAAGGGTACAACAAGTCGAAGTGGATTTCAGTCCTAATATGGGATCAATTAGTTGAGAATGAATGGGGGACTGAAAGTTGGGAGGCGAAGTCAAAAAAAGGAAAACAGAATCGGTTGACGGAAAAAGAAGGAACGATAACAAAGCATACAAGTGGTTCTGTATCTTTTTCGGTACATGAATATAGAATGGTAAGTCCAAATAATAATTTGATTTATTTTACTGTTGACTTTTATTTTAAAGTAATTTTTATTCATGAGTCGAATTTCATATCTTTTTATGAAAAATTGCATATCTTGTAATGTAGGCAAAACGTCTAGGTCGAGCACCGACATATAAAGAATTATTTGATCGGACGCATAGACGTTTAGGTGGAGATGGTGATTAGGTGGACAACAAGTCTAAATCTGTCAGTGTACGTAATGCATTCTATTGGCTTCTAATATGATTTTCTCGTTATTAAAGTTTACTGTTTATTATCCTTCTTCTAATTACATTGTAAGAAAGTACGCTACTTCATTGACTCAGAAATACGGCGAGGATATAAGCACTCATCTTCCTTTTGATCGAGCTGCATGGTGTAAGGTAATTGGAGGGATGGAGAGTACGCGTACACATATGTACGGATTTGGGACTAGGCCACATCGCCTTGATTTACAAATGGGCACAAACATTGCATCTGCCTCTGGTTCCACCCAATCTTCTTGCGCATCTCATTCAGCTTATAGTCCTTTTCCTTATCCTACTCCTGGTATGATGGGTACTCCTGACACAAATTCAGAGGTGCAGCAAGTGAAAGAGGACATCAGAGTCATTTCAAACAAGATTGATAATCTGGAAGGAAAGTTGTCTGATTTTATGGATCAGATGATGAACATGATGGCAAGGAATGCCAATAACACAAGAGCACCTGGACCTGGACCGTCTGGATCTGGAGGTCACCATAATCAGTGAGAGTACACATTTTATTTTATTTTATTTTGTTATGAATTCTGGATGATATTTGTGATGATGATTTGATCGGACTGTATATGATGATAATTTTCAATTAATAGTTGATGTTAGTTTTGACATATAGTTGTGATATATATTTTATATTTGTTCTTATCGATTTCTACAGCTCTGTTTCATTACTTTAGGTATACGGATTTAAGAGAAAAAAATATTAAAAAATATATAGATAAATTAGCTACGAAAATCCGTCGCTGAATCCGATTAGCGACGGGAAATTTAATTAATTAAAAACAAATTAGCGACGGAATTCCGTCGCTGAAACACTTTAGCAACGGAAATTTTATTAAATGAAATAGTAATATTAGAGATGGATTTTCGTCTCTAAAGTGTTTCAGCGACGGATTTATTAGCGACGGATTTCCGTCGCTGAAACACTTTAGCGACGGAAATGTCATTAAGTCAAATAATAATATCAGCGACGGATTTCCGTCGCTAAAGTGTTTCAGCGACGAAATTATTAGAGACAAAAATCCGTCTCTGAAACACTTTTAGCGACGGAAATGTCATTAAGTCAAATAGTAATATCAGCGACGGATTTTCGTCGCTAAAGTGTTTCAGCGACGGAATTATTAGCGACGAAAATTCGTCTCTGAAACACTTTTAGCGACGGAAATGTCATTAAGTCAAATAGTAATATCAGCGACGGATTTTTCGTTGCGAAAATGTTTCGGCGAAGGAATTTTTAGCGACGAATTTCCGTCGGTAAAACATTTCAGAGACGAAAAATATTTGCGACGGAATTACCGACGAAAATTTTCTTTCAGCGACGAAAAACTTTCAGCGACTTCAAATTTAACGACGAAATTAGCGACGAAAAATTCCGTTGCTAATTCCGTCGGAAATACTCATTTGCAACGGAATGCTAATATTAGCGACGAAAATTTCGTCGCTAATTCCGTCCCTTTTGCCTCTTTTTCTTGTAGTGGCAGCTATCTGCTGCTTTACTACCGACAGCACCCAACCTCGCGTTTGTCTTCCTTCTTGTGCCAGTCTTTTACTCCTGCTGTTTTTGTGCAAGTATCAGCTGAAACCAGCAACTGTAGCAACTGAGGCCTCTTCACGCAACAGCCATTCCACTTCCCGATTAACCAATTGCAAATCTGGAAACATAATAAATTAAATAGACTTACAGTAGCTAGGAAATAACTCGAGATCACTAAAGAAATGAAAACGAAGACAGCAACAACACTCTGAAACCTAGAACAACACTTGAAATAGAGCAGAAAAAATATCATTCAGAAACAAGCTACAAAATAAAATAAGCTAGTGCAGAGGAACTAAAGGAAGCTTGAAGGTAGCTGCTGCAATAAAACCGAGAACTAAGGACAGAAATTGCATGAACAGTGGAAGATGCTATAAAATAGAAGACAGTAGAGCTGTGATTTTCTATCGAGCTCAGCAGCCCATCCTTGTCACCTGAGGCTGTTAACACACCACACCGTGAGGCATCTTCCTTATCAGCCTACACTGCCACACATCCACTCCTCAGAATCAAACAGTCGCACTAGCTGAGCAATAAGAAACCGAATCAAAAAGACTGAACCATAAGCTCGGAAATAAACATTTAACTAGTGAAATTTTTTTTTCTTTTCTTCTAAAGAAAATGCAAATGGAACAGTTAGTAAAAGCATCAATAAGCAAAGAGAATAATGCAAAGGGTTGATGAAAAATGACTACTGTCACTAGCCATTCTCACTACCCGATCAATGAGTAATAAAAAAAATGAAAAGCAAAGCAATGAATTGAAATAACGAAGAAGAAAAAAAGAAGTAAAGCTTTTCATAAAATCAAGTAAATTGAAAGTTGACATGAACAGTGAAATAAGAAAATTCTTGCTAAACAAAATACTATTTGGAAAAGCTTGAAAGGAAGAATAAAAACTTTAAAAACTAAAATTACTCCTTAATTACTCTACACTACTCCTACCCTAAAACTACCCTAAATTCTACTCCTAAAAATTACATCCTCTTTCAATTGTCATCCTTTCCTATTTATAAACACACTAGGGGTAAAATTGTAATTACTACATCCTTGATGAGTTGGCATTTTTTTTGGCCACTTGTCTTCACACTATTGGCTCCTTGAAAAGATATTTCCATGTCATCGATTTTCTTGTCCAATTGGATGTGCTAGGTGGCATGACTCGTGTTGTCCACGTGGCTCATTCTCGATTTTAGCCCAATTTCGGTCCATTTTCTATCGAAATATTCAAAATTCATTCGGATTTAATTTATCTGCAAACATGAGAATTTTAATTAAATAAAGGGGATAATTAACAAAATAAATTGGAGATTTAAATAATTAATTAAAAAATTAAGCACAAATAATTCTAAAAATATAGAATTATCTCACCCCCAAACTTAAGCTTTTGCTTGTCCTTAAGAAAAACAAAATGATTGTAGGAATGACAAGTACAAAACACAATAATTTCCCCAATGTTTTTTCTCAAAGAAAAAGTACATACTATGAAATCAAAGAATCACAATTACAAGTGAAACACTCAGAATCATTTAATCATAAGTCCTAACCCAAATTGGACTCCTCGTGAGTGTGTGAAAAATGTCTAAGTCACTTCACAGTATATTACTCGGATCAGATTATGCAACACAGGGAATGCAAAGTTAATGACATGTGATCATTCCCATAAGTTTGTTTTTCACTTCTCTCTCCACTAATGTAGTCACACATAACCAAAGATTAATAGGACTTCATTAAGCTTGTAATGTAAGGCTGGGACTAAGGTATGATAAAGTCAATTTAGGTTTAATTACCCCTTAACATGCATTACTTCTAGGATCTATAATGTAAGAGCTTTAATTATTTCCTCCAAACTTATTTCTTTTGCTAAATATTTTTTTTTGAAGTTTTCTTCTTTCTTCTTTTCTTTTTCTTTTTCTTTCTTTTTCATCATTTTTTTATACATACTATTTCACTATCACTTAATACTCATATAGCTCACAATATATCCCAATGACTTTTCATGCTTTTGGGGTAAGGGATAGGAACAAAGTATTTAAGCTAAGGAAAATAATGCAGGTATATTTACAGAGAAAAGCTTATTTGGCCCAAATGGGTGACTAGGGGTAGAATATGTACAAGGAAGGCTAGAAAGGCTCAAACGATCCAAAGATGGCCTAAATCATCTCCCTAATCAAGTGTGATCTAATATTTTACCTTGAGATCAGATCAAACAAATTCTAGAATATGATGCACAAAATCAACTGAACAAATGCAGTCCTATGTACACATAAGCTTTCTCTAAATAAATATACCGATTCATGACATGACATGTGCATAAGATGAGGAAATCACAATCAGAATCAAGATAAATTCAAGAACTCAACTTCACGCTTTTTCTATAATCATGCATCTCAGTCAATCAAAGTCAGACTAAATCATGGGGTCATATCATCGGAATATGAGAAAACTACATGCTAAGCACTAGATCATCCCAAAATCAAACAATTTAAGCTCATATTATCGAAAATTTTTTGAAAATTCTTTCTTATATTTTCGAAATTTTTTTGAAAATTTATCCAATTTTTCACAAAATTGCTCAAGTGATATCCCCTCCCCCAAACTTAAAGTGCACAGTGTCCTCAGTGTGCAGATAAATAAGAATTTAAGCTCGAGAACAGAGTACTCCCCTTTCTGATGATGATGAACAACTGAAGCTTGATTGAAAGCATAAAACTAGAAAATAAACCTACAAAATAAACAAGGAAAGAAACAACAGAAAAGAAAAAGAAAAATAAACTATATACAAAGTGAAAAGAAAAACACAATCACTTTAAATGCAGCTGAAGAAAATAACACTCAGCAGAAGGGCGAAGAGTAGGAGGATCAGCCATAATGGTGACAAAATGTTAACAGTTAAATCCTCCTGAGCTCTATCTACTTCCCTCATTCTTTCAAATTTCATGTGCTTAAGCCTTATATCCTCATTAATCTCCATCTTAAAACACTCTTGAGAGTCATCAGGGAGATTCAAAGGTTTGAAAACATTAAACTTCACTTCCTGATCTTGCACTCTCATAGTCAACTTGATCTTGCACTCTCATAGTCAACTTGTCACGACCCGAAACTACCCAAAAATTAGAGTAAATTTTTTTTTCGCGTTTTTTATTATTTTATACTTACCTTTGATCGTGACCAACCATAACCAATAATTGGGCTGTATGTCAGTGCCCACATCTTCTCCATGCATTTACAATTAGTGCACAATTTAATTTAAATATACATTCATATATTCTGCACTACATTTCTTCGATTTCAATACATAATTATACCCACTCTATACATCCCAGTGTCATACAAAATATAATACTGTGCTCATGTTATTTAGATACAAGAACCATATATATAACATGTATATACCTCAAAAGATAGGCAGCAGCGAACAACTAGAATGCCGTACCCAGTCGCCTCCCAATCTACTGGAAGAAATCTGTGTGAGAAAGTGAAAGGGGTGAGCAGATCAAGCTCAGTAAGGCAATTCTACGAACAAGCAGATAACAATACAACCTACATGAACGTAGTGCCATGCATAAACCGCCCCTTCTCCACACATTTCCAAAACAGATGCTATGTTATGATGTCGTGCAAAATAACTCATATAAAATCCCAAAAAGCATGAAAACTTAACATGCATAGATTTTAAATCATTTATTTCTTGTAAAAATTTCATATAAGGTCAGGACTCAACCCTTCCCTCGGGTGGCCCTGACTCACACAAAATCCATAAAATTGAGTTTCTCGAAAGCATCGATATCCGAAAACATAGGTATATATGTATACGAGATACGAGACTAGGCAATAACTGTATATCGGTAATAACCAGGACTGGCCAATATATGTCCTCGTGAGTCCCTCTAGCTTCACGGATCCCAGTGTGTGAGGTCTCACCCTGATCGGGAATCGCCCGGGAGGTGGGTCAATCCAACCAGTCAGTCTTATCCGATCCCACGCATCCGAAGATGCCGTATCCGAAGATACCCCGTATCACAAAGATACCGTATCCGAAGATACCCCGTATCACATAGATACCGTATCCGAAGATACCCCGTATCACAAAGATACCGTATCCGAAGATACCCCACGGTACATCGTACTTTATGCTACTTGCATGGTACATCGTACTCCATGGACCCATATCACTCTAGGTACTCCAGCCCAAATGGCCTGCTTCCCACAGAGAGGTTTTGTTTCTCAATACTCATGCCATGTCTCAAAACGCACGTGCGAGCCTATTAATGGGTGTGACACACAGTCACTCGCTGCTCCAAGCACGGCTTATCTTATGATCTCAGAAAATATAGTGCGAGCGGTGCTCCAGCACTCTCATATAATCAAGTAACAGTAGTACGAGCTAAGCTCTAGCACCCTGTCACGAAAATCATGTATAAAAATATGGTGCGAGTTAAACTCCGGCACCGTGTCATGAAAATCATGTAAAACTCTAGTGCGAGCTCTCGCTCCAGCACTAATGAAATCATTGCATAAATCAAAGCTTGTGCGAGCTGAGCTCTAGCACGTTGCATTTATGAAAGGTCACGTAGGCGGCTACATTTCTCAAATCGGTTTCAACGAAAATCAACGTTTGTTGAAATTATGAAATGTTGTGCAATTTCATTTAAAAGTTAGCCGACCTACTCATGCATGTACCAAAATACTTCAAAAACGAGCAGGAACCCTTCGTTCTTGCTCCTTACACTCTTTTCTAAAATTTGGAATTTTACCCTTGACGAGGGTAATTTGGTAATTTGCCCATCCGGGGCCCTAAAATTTTTATCTCAAATCTAGACCCTTCGGACAATTTAAAAGAATGTAAATGGCGTCGAAAATTCGTAAAGCTATCTGTAGCAGTTCGTAGAATTCCCTTACCTGGAATCGTGTGCAGACTAAACCTGTCTCGATGATACCAAACCTCTCGGCCCAAGTGCGCGCCAACCAATGTACGTAACTGCATATAACCACATAGTCGAGGTTAATTCAATTATCCTGATCAGTATATTGCATTTACTGATCAACTTTAAGGTATTCGGCCTTATCTACCTTATTGGGCCTCGGCCCATTTTAGCCCTTTTTATATTTATTAATTCCCTTCTTCGGGTATACCGGGCTTATACAACTTTCTAATAATTATCGGGCTTCATTCCAAATTCATTGGATAGCCCGTATACCATTTACGGCAATTATATTACGACTCCGAATAATATTCCTTCCTATGCGAATTTAATCCATAATTTCGTAAAATAATTAAAACTCGGTATTTAAAGAACTCTGATTGCCGAAATTAAATTGTACTTACCCGATACGATGCGGGGTACGAAAATCAGAGCTCGATCGGCTCTCGTTCGGTCTCCGTCGTGAAGCTGCACAATTAGGTAAATCCAGATTATTTTTCATTAAAATAATATTAAATTAAATTTTCGAAATTTACCCGTAGGTCAATTTCGACCCTCGGTCAACTTACCCGAACCTCGAGTCGTCCCCGGTAAATTTCTTTCCTTTTTTCCCTTTTTCCTTTCTTTTCCTTCCTTTTCCTTCCTTTTCCTTTCTTTTCTTTTCCCCTTTCCTTCCTTTTCCCTCCTTTTCCTCCCTTTTCCTTTCGGCCAAACGGTGCCGTTTACTGCCTATTACCGTCGCCGATGTTTTCGACGGTCTCACCGGCCGAGATCGATCTCAAAAGAACCGGCTTCTTCCCCTGAGTGCGTCGGTGCCCTCCGTTTCAGCCCAGACGCGACGGTTCACCGAGAATCGACTTGTTTCTCCGTCGGTTTTCCTTAGCTCCGATCGGCCTGCTCCGACCACCTGGCGGCGTGATTCCGGTACCCACGTGCTCGTCGGACTCCCCTCTTCCTCCTGGTAGCTTCGTCGAAGCTCGTCGGTCGACGGCGTGCTGGAATCGACGGTGAAGGCTCGCGGGTCGTTTTCGATTTCTCTTTCTCGGGTTTTCTGAGTTTTTCTCTCTCCTCTCTTTTTTTTGTTTCAGATCCTTTTTTTTTTATTATTATTATTATTTTTATTATTTATTTAATTATTTCACTATTCATTAAAATACTCTATAAAATCCAAAATATCTACACTTATATTATTTTTATTCTAATTTAATTTATTTAATTTAAATTTAATTTATTAAATATATTTTTCTCCAAATTTTTGATATTATTCTTTCGCGCTTTTCGAGATATTATTCCGATAATTTTTCGATATTTTTAAAATTTCCGAATCTTGATCAATTGACCCAAAATTGTATAATTTCCTCATTATCGATCAAGATATCTTACATCCTTATTTTTATTTAAAACTTTCTTATCGCCTTAATACCGGGTTTTGGTATTTTTATCATTTTACCCCTGCTCTTGTTTCGAAATCAATTTAACCTGACCTTCTTTCATACATCCCCCATCTTTTCTTATTTAATTTTCGTATTTTCGGTTAATTTCATTCTGATCATTTTCGTTTGATCGATGGCCATTTCGACTCGTATTTAATTACTTCCGACGTCCATCGATATTCCATTTTATTCTTCTTTACAGATTTAATTTAGTCAATGCTCTTCTTATGATTCAATTTATTTATATAAGTGTACATCGCGTGAATCATAAGGAATATAGCAACAATACATACGAAGTGGGTCTTACATAATCTCCCCCACTAAAAGAATTTGGTCCTCCAAATTGGAACCAAATCAGTCTCTGAATAACTCCGGGTAATTCTCTTTCATCTGACTCTCTAACTCCCAAGTCACCTCCTCCGTAGTGTGATGCTGCCACAGTACTTTCACCAGAGGAATCGTCTTCGACCTCAATACCTTCTCCTTCCTATCCACAATCCGAATCGGTCTCTCAACATAGGACGTACTCTCACTGAGTTCCAATGGCTCGTATCTGATCACATGCGACGGATCCGGCTGATACTTCCGAAGCATGGAGACGTGGAAGACATTATGAACATTTGCTAGCTCTGGTGGCAATGCTAGCCTGTAAGCTCGATCTCCCACTCTCTCGAGTATCTCAAAAGGTCCTATGAAGCGAGGGCTCAGCTTCCCTCTCTTCCCGAATCTCGTAATACCCTTGGAAGGAGAAACTTTCAAAAATATTGACTCCCCTGCTGTAAACTCCAACAGTCTACGTCTCCTGTCAGCATAACTTTTCTGTCGACTCTGAGCTGTCCTCAACCTCTCACAAATCAACTGGACATCCTCAGAGGCCTGACGTATCAAATCGGGAGCGAATATCTGCCTGTCACCAACCTCCTCCTATCCTATAGGAGATCGACATCTACGGCCATACAAGGCCTCATATGGTGCCATCCCGATACTCGAATGATAACTGTTATTGTAGGCGAACTCCGCGAGTGGTAGGTGATCATCCCAGGAGCCTCTAAAATCAAGTACACAAGCTCTCAACATATCCTCGAGGGTCTGTATAGTCCTCTCTGACTGCCCATCTATCTGAGGATGGAAAGCTGTACTGAATCTCAATTGGGTCCCCATAGCTTCCTGAAAGTGTTCCCAGAAACGGGAAGTGAAGCGGGAATCCCTATCCGACACAATACTCACTGGGACACCATGTAGTCTCACAATCTCGCGCACATATAGCTCCGCCAATCTACTCAGAGTATCGATGACTCTCATCGCTAGGAAATGTGCCGACTTCGTCAATCTGTCGACTATCACCCATATGGCATCATTCCCTCTACGAGCCCTCGGTAAGCCCATCACAAAGTCTATGGTGACATGCTCCCATTTCCAAGTCGGTATAGGTAGAGGCTGCAATAACCCTGCAGGCTTCTGATGCTCTACCTTCACCTGCTGACAGACGAGACATCTCGCAACAAACTCTACTATATCTCTCTTCATCCCCGACCACCAGTATACCTTCCGGAGATTCTGATACATCTTCGTACTACCCGGGTGCAAGGTATACCTCGACGAATGAGCCTCTGTCAAGATCAACCTCCTGATCTCAGGATCCTCGGGAACACATATCCTGTCTCTGAACCTCAGTAATCCATTTGAACTCAACTCAAACTCAGTCTCAATACCCCTCTGCATCTGCCTGACTATCTCAATACACTGCTGATCCTTATGCTGAACCTACCGAATCCGATCCATCAAATTCGGCTCCAATCGCAGGCTAACAATCATATAACCACTATCAGCATCAGGCGGGGTCACATCTAAACTGAGGCTCGCAAACTGCTCCAATAACTCGTGCTCTCGTACCATCATATAAGCAACCAACCCAAGATACTTCCTACTCAACGCGTCAGCCACAACATTCGCCTTACCCGGGTGGTATAAGATCTCACAGTCGTAATCCTTCAGAAGCTCAAGCCACCTTCTCTGTCTCATTTTCAATTCCTTTTGCGAAAACAGATACTTGAGGCTTTTGTGATCGGTAAATACCTGGAATTTCTCACCATACAGATAGTGGCGCCATATCTTCAATGCAAACACTACGGCCGCCAACTCTAAGTCGTGGGTCGGGTAGTTCCTCTCATGATCCTTCAGCTGTCTGGATCAATAAGCGACTACCTTTCCGTCCTGCATCAATACACAGCCCAGTCCTTGGTTAGACGCATCCGTGTAAATAGAAAAACCTCTTGAGCTAGTAGGAATGGTGAGAATCGGAGCAGAGGTCAGTCGACGCTTCAGCTCCTGAAAACTTTCCTCACATCTGCCGTCCCACTCAAACGCAACACTCTTCCGAGTGAGACGTGTCAACGGAGTAGCCAATCTCGAAAACCCCTCCACAAACCGTCTATAATATCCTGCTAAACCCAGAAAACTCCTGATCTCCGTAACTGTCTGAGGCCTCTGCCACTCTACTACTGCCTCAATCTTGGATGAATCTACTGACACACCATCCCTTGACACAATATGTCCCAAGAAGGAGATCTGCTTAAGCCAAAAGTCACACTTACTGAGTTTAGCATACAACTGCTTCTCACAGAGGGTCTGCAATACAATCCTCAGATGCTGTTCATGCTCCTCTCTGGATCTCGAATAAACCAAGATGTCATCGATGAAGATAATCACAAACTGATCCAAATAAGGCCGAAACACCTCATTCATCAATGACATAAAAGTTACGGGAGCGTTCGTCAACCCGAATGGCATAACCGTAAACTCAAAGTGACCATAACGGGTGTGAAAGACTGTCTTGGGTACATCTCCATCCCGAACTCTCAACTGATGGTACCCAGATCTCAGATCAATCTTGAAAAAGACCTGTGCTCCCCGTAGCTGATCCAGTAAATCATCAATCCTCGGAAGGGGGTACTTATTCTTGATGGTAGCCTTGTTCAATAGTCGATAGTCGATACACAACCGAAGGCTCCCATCCTTCTTCCTAACAAATAGGACTGGTGCTCCCCACGGTGACACACTCGGTCTGATAAACCCCTTCTCTAACAGTTCTTGTAACTGTTTCCTCAGTTCCTCTAACTCAACTGGGGCCATCCTGTACGGTGATCTAGATATCGGCTCTGTACCGGGTGTCATATCAATACTGAACTCTGTCTCTCTCACTGGCGGTAACCCTTGTAACTCATCCGAAAAGACATCTGGAAATTCTCTGACTACTGGAATGTCTGTCAATTTCGGACGTGCCACAGCCGTATCTACCACGTATGCAATATAACCTTCACAACATTATCCACCAAATTAGTACGTCATTCATTCATACTCTTATAAAATTCTCATTCTCATTTACTTCAAGGAAATTGCACAATACATTTTTCTGGAGTATGAAATGTGACTGTCCTGGCAAAACAATCTAAAACAGCTCGATGAACAGCCAACCAATCCATTCCTAAGATTACATCAAAATCTCTCATATGCATTAAGATTAGATTGGCTGTCATCACTCTGCCACCTAATTTCAGCTCACAATCCCTCAATACATACTCCACTAATTGGCTAGTATTCATAGGTGTCATTATAGATAACTTTCTACTCAGAGGGGTAGGTTTCACATAATTACACAATTTAAATGCAAACAATGGTGATACAAATGAATGCGTAGAACCAGGATCTATTAACACATATGCTTCTAAATCATGGATCAGAATAGTACCTTTCACCACATCTGCTGACTGATCCGCTGTATCCTGGTCAAGAGCATGCACTCGCCTTGTACCAACCGCTTGCTTTCCCTTCTCTGCCACTGTCGCTTTCCTCCGCGGCGCAGATGTATCACCAGAAGCCCTCTCTGAAGCCTGGCCCTTCTGAGGGGCACTCTCAACTATCTCGGGACAATCTCTGCTCATATGTCCCGGCTTCCCGCATCTATAGCATGCTACTGGGGTACTAAAACAGGGTCTGCCACTGAGATATCTACCACACCTACCGCATCTCTCAGTCGTAGGTCGTGGCCCACCTATCACAATACCTTTCTGTGGAGCAGAAGAAATGGCCGGATAAACTGGAGGTCTAGCTGGCCTCTCTCAAATATCCTCTATCCTCGGCCTCTTCCGAATCAACCGTTTGCCCCCCTTATGTTCAGACCCTCTATCTCCCACTGATCTCTTCCTCTCTCTCTGTCTGCTGCCAGTCTTCCCAAACTCTGAGGCAGTCCTCTCGAAATCCTGCTCAATCAGCTGTGCTCTACTCACTGCCTCCTCATAAGTCGGGATAGCCAAAGGGACTAATCTAGATCTGATCGTTGGCCTCAATCCATCTATAAATCTCTGGACCTTCTTAGTCTCACTACATATGGTGTCCGTGTCATACCTGCCCAAGGAGATAAACCTCGTCTCGTACTCGTCTACCGACCGACTCCCCTGGGTCAAGTGCAAAAACTCAGACTGCAGCTTCCGCTGCGCTGTATCTGGGACATACTGCCTCCGAAAGGCCTCCAAAAATATCTCCCAGCTGATCACAGTATGTCTAGCCTTGAGAATCTGTCTGGTGGACTTCCACCAATGCTCCGCTGATCCCCTAAACATAAAAACCGCGAATGCCACCATCTCCGTAGGGGTACACTCGAAGAACCCGTATAGCTTCTCCATCTCGCTCAACCAATCCTCAGCTACCGCTGGGTCCTTCGCCCCGCTAAATGCCGGCGGTCTGAACTTCTGAACTGCCGCAGTCTATCCATATCACAATTGTAACCCCAATCTCTAATACTCTGGTGTGGGGCGGCAGGAGAATCCACGTCCTGAACCGGTGGGGGTGTAGGAGTCTCTGTATCCTGGACTGGCTGAGCAGGCGCATCAGGAGTAGCTGCCTGTCCAGCATCACCGTGTCCCCCTCTAACACCCTGTACTGACTGCGAAACCAACTCCATAAGCACCTCGAGGCTCCACTCTATCCTAGTGAAACGTGCCTCAATCGCCTCAGCAGATCTCCCTGCAGTATCTCTCTCTGCAGTACCCTGCTCTGTAGTCTCTCTCTCTGTAGGACCCTGTGGGGCATGCTCCACCCCGGTCTCTACCTCAGCCTCCTCTTGAGTCTCATGAGGTAACTCGGCACGTCTATCAGTCACAGGCCTACCTCTACGGCCTCTGCCTCGTGCCCGACCTCCTCTACCGCGACGAGTAACAGGCATCTTGCCAATAGTCCTGCATTCACAACCATTTCTTAATTAGAACCCATCTTAATATACACGATTGTATCTAACCAAGCACAGTAACACAGGGATGTAATTCCTAATTATTGACACTGATATACATCAGACCAATTCTGCTCTGATACCACCTTAATTGTCACGACCCGAAACTACCCAAAAATTAGAGTAAATTTTTTGTTTCGCGTTTTTTATTATTTTATACTTACCATTGATCGTGACCAACCATAACCAATAATTGGGCTGTATGTCAGTGCCCACATCTTCTCCTGCATTTACAATTAGTGCACAATTTAATTTAAATATACATTCATATATTCTGCACTACATTTCTTCGATTTCAATACATAATTATACCCACTCTATACATCCCAGTGTCATACAAAATATAATACTGTGCTCATGTTATTTAGATACAAGAACCATATATATAACGTGTATATACCTCAAAAGATAGGCAGCAGCGGACAACTAGAATTCCGTACCAGTCACCTCCCAATCTACTGGAAGAAATCTGTGTGAGAAAGTGAAAGGGGTGAGCAGATCAAGCTCAGTAAGGCAATTCTACGAACAAGTAGATAACAATACAACCTACATGAACGTAGTGCCATGCATAAACCGCCCCTTCTCCACACATTTCCAAAACAGATGCTAGGTTATGATGTCGTGCAAAATAACTCATATAAAATCCCAAAAAGCATGAAAACTTAACATGCATAGATTTTAAATCATTTATTTCTTGTAAAAATTTCATATAAGGTCAGGACTCAACCCTTCCCTCGGGTGGCCCTGACTCACACAAAATCCATAAAATTGAGTTTCTCGAAAGCATCGATATCCGAAAACATAGGTATATATGTATACGAGATACGAGACTAGGCAATAACTGTATATCGGTAATAACCAGGACTGGCCAATATATGTCCTCGTGAGTCCCTCTAGCTTCACGGATCCCAGTGTGCGAGGTCTCACCCTGATCGGGAATCGTCCGGGAGGTGGGTCAATCCAATCCGTCAGTCTTATCCGATCCCACGCATCCGAAGATGCCGTATCCGAAGATACCCCATATCACAAAGATACCGTATCCGAAGATACCCCGTATCACAGAGATACCATATCCGAAGATACCCCGTATCACAAAGATACTGTATCCCAAGATACCCCACAGTACATCGTACTCCATGCTACTTGCACGGTACATCGTACTCCATGGACCCATATCACTCTAGGTACTCCAGCCCAAATGGCCTGCTTCCCACAGAGAGGTTTTGTTTCTCAATACTCATGCCATGTCTCAAAACGCACGTGCGAGCCTATTAATGGGTGTGACACACAGTCACTCGCTGCTCCAAGCACGGTTTATCTTATGATCTCAGAAAATATAGTGCGAGCGGTGCTCCAGCACTCTCATATAATCAAGTAACAGTAGTACGAGCTAAGCTCTAGCACCCTGTCACGAAAATCATGTATAAAAATATGGTGCGAGTTAAACTCCGGCACCGTGTCATGAAAATCATGTAAAACTCTAGTGCGAGCTCTCGCTCCAGCACTAATGAAATCATTGCATAAATCGAAGCTTGTGCGAGCTGAGCTCTAGCACGTCGCATTTATGAAAGGTCACGTAGGCGGCTACATTTCTCAAATCGGTTTCAACGAAAATCAACGTTTGTTGAAATTATGAAATGTTGTGCAATTTCATTTAAAAGTTAGCCGACCTACTCATGCATGTACCAAAATACTTCAAAAACGAGCAGGAACCCTTCGTTCTTGCTCCTTACACTCTTTTCTAAAATTTGGAATTTTACCCTTGACGAGGGTAATTTGGTAATTTGCCCATCCGGGGCCCTAAAATTTTTATCTCAAATCTAGACCCTTCGGACAATTTAAAAGAATGTAAATGGCGTCGAAAATTCGTAAAGCTATCTCTAGCAGTTCGTAGAATTCCCTTACTTGGAATCGCGCGCAGACTAAACCTGTCTCGATGATACCGAACCTCTCGGCCCAAGTACGCGCCAACCAATGTGCGTAACTGCATATAACCACATAGTCGAGGTTAATTCAATTATCCTGATCAGTATATTGCATTTACTGATCAACTTTAAGGTATTGGGCCTTATCTACCTTATTGGGCCTCGACCCATTTTAGCCCTTTTTATATTTATTAATTCCCTTCTTCGGGTATACCGGGCTTATACAACTTTCTAATAATTATCGGGCTTCATTCCAAATTCATTGGATAGCCCGTATACCATTTACGGCAATTATATTACGACTCCGAATAATATTCCTTCCTACGCGAATTTAATCCATAATTTCGTAAAATAATTAAAACTCGGTATTAAAGAACTCTGATTGCCGAAATTAAATTGTACTTACCCGATACGATGCGGGGTACAAAAATCAGAGCTCGATCGGCTCTCGTTCGGTCTCCGTCGTGAAGCTGCATAATTAGGTAAATTCGGATTATTTTCCATTAAAATAATATTAAATTAAATTTTCGAAATTTACCCGTAGGTCAATTTCGACCCTCGGTCAAAATGAAGAAGCGCCTAGCTTTGTTTCCTTGGCAGCTTGATCTTTAGGTTCCTGCTTTTTCTGAGCTACTTCTTTAGAACTTACGAATTCTTCAACTATGTGCTGTTCAGGTTGGGATTTAACTTGTGGCTCCTCTAGCTCTCTGCCACTCCTAAGGGTGATAGATCTAACATGTTTCTTACCCTCTGTTTGCTTAACAAGATTAACTTTAGTATTAGTAGGAAGGGTCCCTTGAGGACGTTGGCTAAGAGCACTAGCTATTTGTCCCACTTGAACTTCTAAGTTCTTAATTGAGGCAGCTTGATTTTGCAAGATAGTCGTGAACATCTCCTCAAGCGAGGGCTTCTTCTCAGTTGCTGGTACATGGTAAAGTTTTGGCTACATAGGTTGTGATGGTGGTGGTTGATGGAAGTGAGGTGGATGATGTTGAAATTGAGGTGGATGGGGATAATGAGGCAGATGAAATGGAAATTGCGACTGTGGTGGTACATAAATCGGTGGAGCTTGAAAACGAAGGGGTTCAACAGGTCTAGAGTTAGAAGGTTGCCTTTGGTTTTGGCTCTATGAAAAGTTAGGATAGTTCCTCTATCCTGGATTATAGGTGTTTGAAAAAGGGTTGTTCTGTTGCATTTGAGAAGGGGCAACATACTGAATCGATTCTAAGTTGAGCGGACACCTATCTACAGAGTGGGTACCACTACACAGCTCGCAGGAAAGAAAAGGACTTTGGACAGAATACACAGGGTTAGGACTAGTGGGAGGATTATGTTGGGTACTGAGCGACTCTACCTTCTTCATAAGGTTAGCGATTTGAGAGGTCAAGGTAGACAGTGTGTCGAGCTCATAAATTGTAAGACCCCGTATATGTATAATTGTAATGTGTGTAATTGGATCAAATAAATATGAATGGACTTGTAACGTAAAGTATGATTGATTTAGGTCCATGGATTCAATGTACATAATGATAGTATGATTTTGTAATGTACACACAAGTTCCATTTTGTATGAATATGAAGAAATGAGTTCTTGCAAGTGATGGATGTGATTGGAACTCAAAATGAGTAGTGTGGTAAATGGAAGGAAGTTGTATGAATATAAATGCTTCCATTTGGTTTTATATAGCATACCTTTGGACATACAATGAATGCACACAAGTTTCAATGTGCATAAGGTATGAATGGATGCCATTTTCAAGTTATAAAGGTGGATGGATGAGAAAATGGCCATGGCAACAGATTAAGGATGTGTTGGTGTGAGTTGCAGCAAGGAAACTGCAGGAAATCTGGAAAACATGAAGGCCAGATCATCTCATAGGATGAGAGATCGATCTGGAAGAGCCAGAATGCTCTTATTTGGGCAATGGAATAGAGTAGAGCGATCTCCAATGGGGACAGATTGATCTCCTAAGCATTCTGTAATGAAAAGATCGATCCTCAAGCACCCAGATCGATCTCCTTAGCTCTCTGTTTGGGAGCAGATCGATCTCATGCTTCGACAGATCGATCTTATGCTTAAAATTTCATGAAAATGAGAGATTTAAGGGGACCAAATCGATCTCCTCTTGGACCAGATCGATCTCCTCAAGCTATTTCTATATAAGGAGTGCTGAAAATCTAAAAATTTCAGGAAAAACACCAATCTTCCATTTCTAACCCAAAAACCTAACTTTCTCTCTCTAAAATTAGCCATTTCCAGTAAGAATTGGGGGGAGGCCATTAGACACTAAGTTATTCATCTTGAGGAAGAGAACAACATAGTTGGAACCCAAAATCCCATTGTTGGTATTGAAGGAACTAAGGGCATTGACATTTGGAGCAAGAAGAAAAATCAGATTTGGTAAGATTCTAACACTCCAATCCAAGTACATTGTCTATTTAATTGATTTTGGAGTTGTTTGGCATGAGTATGGATGGATGAAAATACCTAGGTTGTATTAGAAACAAATGTAACCTAGAAAATGGAATGCCTCTAGTGTGAGAAAGTATGATTTGGGGAGTTGGTGGCTTATGGGTTATGATAAATTGTTAAATGAGTAATGTGGGTGATTTGGAATGGTTATGTGGAGTTATAATATGGGTTTAAGTGAAATTGTAAAATGAGTATGTATATGCTTGATAAAATGCCATAGTGAGGGAATTCATGAAATATGAACACTAGGAGCTTAATGTCAATTTAATATTGATTTGGAATAAGTTAATAGGCCTAAGAAGATCCATAGACTCGAGTTATGGGTAAAGTAATGAAATGCAGCCATATAAGCGTTAATAAAGGCTATAGATTCAATTGACTATAGCAAGCACAAGGGTTGCATTATATGGATCGAATATAATGTGGAATATGATTGTGTGCAGTCCCGAAGAGTTTGTTGAAGACGAATCGGACCACACGAGTGAGCAGCGCTAAGGAAATGGAATCGCGCGTTGCGATTCTAAGTAAGGGAATTTTGTAAGTATATAGAGGTAGCTGCTCATATTTTATGGGTGTATAGGGCTTTGGAAATGTGCATGAGTTTATAGAAATGTGTTTGAAGATGTATGGAAATTACTATGGGTATTTGGATGAGATTTGCTTGTTTGAAATGGTTATTGAAAAGGGATAGTAAGGCTAATAATTGCATAAATCACGTGTTTTGAATGCTTTTACAAAACACAATGCTTTGATTTGAGCAAATAAAAGGATAGGCTGGCTAGTACTTGAATGATGTTGTGAAATAGCCCATGTGAGGCGTTAAGCATGTTTTGAGATGTTTTGAATGCATGTGAGACACCTATCATGTGTATGTGATTTAATTCGAGCTAGAGCCTCGCTCGCGCTAGATTTCTATGTTTTCACTTGTGTGAAATGTGCTGGAGCTTAGCTTGCACTTGAATTTGAATTGTGATGATGTTTATAAACCATACTGGAGCTTACGCTCGTATGTGGAGTTGAGTGGTTTTTCTTATGCATATAACCGTACTGAAGCTATGCTCATACGTGGTTTCTTCATATTTTATGCATAAATGCCGTACTAGAGTGTTGCTCATATGAAGTGATTGGTTTTGATGCATGAATTTGCGCTAGAGCGTAGCTCGCGCTGGTTTTCACACTGTGGTATGTATGAGGCCGTGGTGAGAGATACAGATTGGTGTTCAGGGAACCCAATAGGCCTAACAGACCTCTTGAGTGGGGTGAGGGTGAGGGGCTAGGACCTGAATCAGGGAACCCAACAGGGGCGAGCAAGGCCATGAGGGGCTAGGACCTGGTATTGAGGTTACTCCCACGCGCTCTTGAGACTATAAGGGTTACACTTGGTATGGGGTAGATAAGACCTATGGCAAGCACCCCCAACCATGTTATGGGTCTGCGGAGTACGATGTACCATGTATATCACATGGAGTACGATGTACTGCGTGGTGGTTACTTGATTTGAGAAAGTCTGGCGGAGAACTAACCCACCTTCGTACCAGCATGATACCCCGCACACCGGGTCCGTGTGGTCTGGGATGATATGTGACAATTGGCCAACGTAGTCACTTGAGATATAGCAACCTGTCTCCTTGCTTGATTTACTTACTACCACATGATTTTAAATCTCTAAGTGTGATTTGTGATTGTTTAAGGTAGACCCGAAGGAGGGTCGAGCCTCGTGGAATTGATTTGTGAAATGAAAATGAGGTTGTGATTGTGAATTGATGTGATGAGATTGTATGTGTTTGAGAAAAAGTTTTATGACGTGGGTTTAAAAAGGAGGTTTCTTAATGAATTGCCCTTTTTATGAATTTAAATGAGATTGAGCATGAGATGATTTATACATGATGTTTTTACCATGTTTTATATGCCAATGTACATGATTTTGATACATGATATATATGTATACTCATATGGCATAGTTTTACTTTCTCATGCTCCTACCATAAACGATTTATGCATAACATTATTAGCATGTAGATAGAGTAGTTATCTACCATGCTTGCATTATTGCCTTACTGAGCGTGTGGTTACTCATCCCTCTCTATTTTTCCCCTACAGAGCGTGCATAGTAGCCCAGTGAGGACTGAGGCATGGTAATTTGGACATCCGCTGCATCTCCATCACATAGAGGTATATACACAGTGATTCTTTTTGTATCTAAACAATGTAAAAGCACAGTATTCTTTTGAGTTGTATGGGGGATGTAGATGTCAGTAAAACATGTTTTTGTATAAGTACACGATTAAATGCGAATGTATGACATCATTTTATTTAACTGAGAATGAATGAGATGTGATGTTTATTATTGACTCACAGCCCAACAGTGTGGTGGTAAGTTTGTTCACGACCGGGTAAGGTAACAGTAAAACTCAAAAAATTTATAGTGATTTTCGATTAAAGTGTAAGACCTGATATTTTCGAGTGCATTTAAAAATGCAAAAAGGATTTAAATGATATTCCCGAACATGTGCAAGGGTAAAACGATCAAAAGATGAAAATTCGATATTAATCGGGATAAGAAAATTTAATTAAAAATATGAGAATGAGAAATCTTGATCAATAACGAAGAAATAATTAAATTTCGGGTTAAATTGATTAAGATATGAATTTATTGGAATAAACCAAAATTTTCGTATCGAAAAAATAATCCCGAAAATAATCAAAAAATATACCGAAAAGGTAAAATCGGACTGATAAATTCATTTATGAAATAAATGAATAAAATAATAATTTTTTAGATATTTTGGTAAAATAAAAATAAATAATTCATTAAAATAATAATAAAAATAAATTATAAATAAATAAATAAAATGTTAAAAAAAAAGAAACGAATTCTGAAACAGAAGAGAAAAGAAACAGAAACGGGGAGAAGCGAAACAAGCGAGACCGAGGAAGAGGTTTGTCACCGGCGAGACACCGGCGGGGCTGAGGGGTCGGCGAGGGCCGGTGAAGGTAGCCCTACACCAAGCGAACCCACCGGCGGTCGCGACGTGCTGCGAGGTGGCCGAAAAATGTCGAAAAATGAAGGAGAAGCCGCGGAGAAGAAAACACGATTCACCGGCGATGGCTGCAATTCGACCCCAGCCGAGGCCCGATTTAGGAAGCCCAGGCCATGACGCACCGAACGACGGTGGAATCATGTCGGGAACCGGCCGGACGGCGCCGGCACGACCAAATGTTGCCTGAACCGGTCGAACCGAACCAGACTGAATCGGAGGTCCGAACCGGGTTGAACCGGACCGGTTCAACCAAAAAGAGAAGGAAAAAAGGAAGAAAAAGGGAAAAAGAAAAAGAGGAAAAATTGGGGAAAATTCCAGTGATGCAATCGAGCTTCGGGTAAGTCGGTAAACAGTCGAATTGACCGATTTAATTTTTGAAATATTTAATTTGATAAATAATCGACTGAAAGTTTACCCGAAAATATATTTAATTGTGTAGCTTGACAATTGGCATCCACCGAGATCTCGAGATAGCCTCGATTTGTGTACGATCATGGAATAACGGGTAAGTAACCCTTATTTACGATAATTTTATATCGTTATGCGTGATTGATATTTAACGCATAAATTACGGATTTTATTTCTGCATAAATGAATTAAATTCTGAAAAATTGGATAAATTGTCGTAAATATTAAATTGAGATATCTAAGAATTTAGAATGAGGCTAAATAAATACTGATGGGCCCAATGAGCCCAATAGGCCTCGATAAAGTGTGGTAAATGGGCTTAAGGCCGATTAAGGCCCATTATGGTGCAATCGGGCCCAATATGGGTAAACGAGTCCAATGATTTAAATTAAGCCCATAAAATTAAGAAATACAATTAATTACATTGTATTTGACCTGATGAACATTTATCCACAGTGCCGAAGATTTGATTTGGATTCAGAGCAAATTGGACTGCGTGACGAGTCATCAGTGGAAAGGTCAGATTGTACAGATAAATGAGGTAAGGGAATTATGTGAGTAGCTAGAGGTAGCTACACATATATTTTAATAGTTTTTCTGTACACTGAATATGTATGTATACATTGATAATGTATAATGATCCTAAAAGTGTTTAAATGATTTTAAGGATCGAAATAGGTGAAATGTCTATTTTACCCCTATTGAGGGAAGTTCACCTAAGGATGGTGAAAGCATGACATGCATGAAATGCATGATTTAAGGAAATTTCTAAATTAAGGATTTTATTGGTTTTTAATCAAAGCAAATCGATAGATTGGCCAGTAATTGTATGAATTTCACATGATAACACTACGTAAGTGTTAATTGTATTTAAATGGAAATTTCTTTGGAAAATAGGCCAACTAACAAGTTTATATGGAAACAGATAGTGCTGACACGTAGTTCGCACTATATCTACGTTTGTGAATGTGCATAAAGTGCTTGAGCGGTTGCTCGCACCGACTTGTGTGACATCATATGCATGAAATGTGCTAGAGCATGGTGCTCGCACTGATTTTTATTATTGTGAAATGAGAGCTGCTGGAGCCTAGCTCGTACTCTATTTTGACATGTTTTGACATGTTTTTATTTGTTTTGACGTGGTATGCATAAAATGGTGCTGGAGCGATTGCTCGCACTAGTTTTTAATGATTTGACATGCATGAGAGATGCTGGAGCTTAGCTCGCATCCTGTTTTGATATGACATTGCATAAAAGCCGTGCTGGAGTGTAACTCGCACGTGATTTGATTTAATTATGCATAAAACCGTGCTGGAGTGTTACTCACACGAGATTTGATTTACTTGAGCATTCATTTGTGCTGGAGCGTTGCTCGCACAAAGTTTTAAATGGTTTTATAACTCATTTTAAAGCCGTACTGGAGTTTTTCTCGTACGAGGTTTTCACTAAGTTGTTATACATATCCGTACTAAAGTATTGCTCGTACGTGGATTTAACTTGAATTTATAATCAGTTTAAGTCGTACTGGAGAGCTGCTCGTACGCAGATTTCATTTATTTCTATGAAACCGTGCTAGAGCTTCGCTCGCACGAGGTTTTCTGATATCATGAATATGCATGGAGCCGTGCTTGAGCTTCGCTCGTACAGGGATTTATATTACATGCATATAGCCGTGTTGGAGCCTCCTGTAGACTGTGTGTCACAGTGAGATGATATGCTCACAAGTGCGTACTGAGACAGAGATTATATGGGTGGATAAGACCTATTACAGGCACCCCTGACTGAGCTTGGGTTCACGGAGTACTTTGTACCGTGTATGTCACGTGGAGTACGCTGTACCGTGGGGATTGTTGGAGTGGAGTGGCATTAGCCACGAGGCAGCAAGCCTTGCCCTCGCAATCCTGGTGTTATGTTGTTCTGGCGGGTAGGACGACCCACCTCCCGTTTCAGGTGTGATACCCCGTACACTAGGTACTGTGTTGCCAGGGATCACTAGGATATGGCCATAGTCCTCGATGTTACTGATAATTACCTGATTGTCTCACATGATATAACTTGTGGTCTGTTAGACCAGGGTAGACCCGAAGGAGGGGTCAGGCCCCGATTTAACGATTTTATGATTTCACGATTTTATGATTTGTGACCCTGAAAGAAGGGTGGTTTTATAATCGAAGTTTTATAATGAATTTTTAATGAGTTGTTTTATGAGATGATTGACCCGGAAGGGTTAGTTTATACTGCAGTTTTAATGAATTGATTTAAATACAACAGCATGATGATATTTTCCATGCTTTTATTCAAATTCATGATTTGTCTTACATGACATGAAAGAATGCATGATATTATTTTAATTCATGCTAAGTATGATTTAATGATGTCACATAAAATGCTATGAATGCATGAATTACATGATTTATATATGCACAAATAGTTTTGGATAAACTATGGCATTGAATATGCATGACTTTGTGCGTGAAATTTTAAATGAAAAGAAATGGATTTAAGGGCATGGCATTATGAGCACGTAGATAGTGGAGTTATCTACTTACTTGCATAATTGCCTTACTGAGCGTGTGGTTTGCTCACCCCCCTTATTTTCCCATCTTTTCAGAGCACTTGCAATAGTTATTAAGCGGCTGAGGACTTGCATGCTTGGTATCCGATGCTTCCCATCGAGAGATAGGTATACACATTTGTATAGTGTTGTATCTAAATATGTAATGCACAGTACTGTAAACAGAAATTGATGTCGGGGATGTAGAGTTATAAATACCAATGTGTATGTATTTATTTAAAGTCAAAAGATAGTAAACTCTGATAAATGAATGGGATAATGGAAATGGAATGGTAAATAGTGTGAGGTGACTAACACCGAATCATAGCCCAACTGTGTTGTAAGATGGTCACGACGAGAGAAAGGTAAGAATTAAATAATAAATGAAAAAACGAAAAGTTTACTCTGATTTTTAGGTAATTTGGTTCGTGACAGGTATAATGGTATCAGAGCTGAGTTGGCCTGATATGAGTCGGTGTTAGTGGTTAAGGAAGTTTACATCCCCAATGTACTGTGCATTTTTTAGATACAATTGTGTATATCGAGATGGAAGTGCAGCTAAGAATTTAGTTTTAAATGCAAGAATAGACTCATTAACTGTTAGTCGCTATGGTAAAAGTGCTAGTACACGAACTCGAGATCGTTGAGGTAGGCCCGAGAGTTGTACTGAGTCGCAACATGAGACTCGAGATGAGATTGACGTGGAGGCTGATGTTGAGCATGCCCCACAGAGTCCGACAGAGAGATCGGACAGAGTCTGACAGAGAGATCAGATAGTATTGAGATACGCTTCGTAAGGTTGGAGCGAAGTGTGGGGAATATTTTACGAGCTAATTGCTCAGAGTATGCATGGTATTTATGGGCGAGTCGGAACATTGGTGGAAGTTCGCTCGACCCATTTGAAGAATTAGACATCCATAATGGACATGAAAAGTAATTCTAGATGTATTCCGGTGACAGAATATCCCGGACATTGTTAAAGGAAATTACAGATGATAGTATTTAATCTGACCCAGAGGAACATGTTGATTGACGAGTATGAAACTCTGTTTATATTCCTGGGTAGATGTGACTCCGACACTATGAACAATGAGAGTCGAAATGTTTGAAAGTTCATAGAAGGACTCAGATTATCAATTAGAGTCCGATTGGCCTGTTAGATATCACTACCTATGTCGAGGCAGTGCGCAGACTACAGTTGTGTGAATAAGATCATGAGTTGCACGCCTCAGAGATTGGGAAAGGTAGTAAGGGCCGAAATTGATACAAAAAGAGAATAGAGAATGACAGAGATGTCAGAACGGGAAAAAGGTAGATTGGTAAAAGCTTAGAGTTGATAAATTATGGGGTAAGATGATTGGAAGCCCCAATGTATCCAATTTCAATACTTATGAGGGGTATTGTGATTTGAGAACCCCGACCTGCTACGGAGCATTGTAAACAGTATAACAGAGTAGCAGTGTGAACATTGTAAGCAGTGTAAGATGTGTGGTAGTTACCACGGAAATAAAATGTTGGATGAGGGCGAGTGTATGCCTTGGACCAAGACACTATTGATGTTTCATATGATGTGGTGGAAGATACCACACTGGTTAAGAATAATGAAGTAATTATTTTAATTACTCCTGGTGCCACGCATTTATTCATACCGCCTTCAGTTACTTATAAGCTAGAGAAAAAATGTGAAGCCTGTACCCATAGATAAGAGGATGATAGTTAGCTGATTTTCACTAACTGAATATGGGTATAAAGATTGTAAGTTTGACAAATAATGAAAGAGTTTGTTATAAGTGATATATTGAAGGAGATATATTGGAATAAGAGACGTATGCAAGGTAAGGATATCATTGATATGCAAAGTAAGGATTAAGCAATATGTAGTGTATATGGATTGCGACCAAGATAAGGGGTAGATATATCTACACCCAGTCGATATGGTCAAATCTAAGGGTTAATAAAGGTATTTTAAAATATTCCCTGCCTGAAGACTTGACAGTGTCGTTAAGCGCACACGTAACCTAAAAATTGAAATCGACAGTCATAATATATATACATTTAAAATTTGGGTACCTTTACTGGTACGATAAAGAGATACAAAATTTGATTAATCATGAAGGTTGAAAAATTAAAATTTTATAAAAGCCGTTATTATAAGAGGAAAGAGATGACGCGAGTTAGTATCCTGAACGAAAGCGATTTCGAAATTATGTTTTACGTTTATGCATACGTAGGTCAAGAATATGAATGATTGAAATATTTAGTGGAACTCAACTATGATAAGGTATTTAAACCTTACCTGGACCGATTGTTGTCATCATTAGCGATGATATTATGATGTATTCGAAATCTAGGGAAGAGCATGAGTAGTAACAGGAAACTGTCTTACAGACAAGGTGTTATGAGTTTCTTGAAATGGGCTACTCAGTTGACACGTTTCGTTTGGAAAAAGATTTCATACGAGTGGTATGATAAGTATGAAAATAGCTTCCGTGAGTTTTGGTATATTGAAGCAATGAACTGACCACCGTATGTATTCTCATTATAACTAACAGCTCGAGAGGTTTCAGTGTGTATGGATACCTCCAAATAAGGATTGGGCTGTGTATTGATGTAAATTGGAGAGATAGTCGTTTATGGATCCAATTAGTTAGAGGACCATAAGAGAAACTATCCGACCCATGATTTAGAGTTGGCAGCCGTAGCGTTTATATTGAAAGTATGGCGCCACCATTTATACTGTAAGAAATTTCAGATATGCACTGATCGTAAAAGCCCCGATTATCTGTTTTCACAGAAAGAGTAGAATATGAGATAACCAAGAGGTTTAGAGCTTCTAAGGATTTTGATTGTGAACATTATACCACCCAGGAAAGGCTAATGTAAAGGCTGATGCTTTAAACAGAAAGAGCCTTGGGATGGTATCACATATGATGGTCAGGGAGCGTGAGCTGCTAGAGCAATGGTGAACCTCAGTAGTGATGTGATCCCTTCTGATGATGACGGTGATTGTGTGACAGCTAGCCTGAGGTTAGAACCGGATTTGTGTGACCGGATTTGCCAGGCTTAGCGTGATGATCGGCATGGTGTCGATAGTGTGGGTCAGATTCAGAAGGGCATAGTGACAGAGCTCACAGTGTATGATGATAACTTACAGAGGTTCAGAGACAGTATAAGTGCTCCCCAAGACCATAGTTGATGATATAGTATTATTGTCAAAAGCTCACTCTTCGAGATATACAGTGCATCCGAGAAATAATAAATATATTGAAAATCTCTGAAAAAGGTATTGGTGGTCAGATATGAAAAGAGGCATTGTAGAGATTGTGGATAAGTGTCTCGTATGTCAGCAGATTAAGGTAGAGCAAAAGAAGTTGCAGGATTATTGCAGCCTCTACCTATATTAACATGGAAATGGGAACAAGTTACCATGAATATTGTGATGGGTTATAGAGGACCCGAATGAATCACGAGGCTATCTGGGTGATAGTCGATAGATTGATTAAGTTTACCCACCTTCTGGCTATGGAAATCCCTAGATACTCTAAGTGTGTAGGCGGATTTATGTGTATGGAAGATTGTGAAATAGTATGTAGCGTTCCAGGGAGCATGATATCAGATAGGGATTCTCGCTTCACTTCCCACTTCTGGGAATGTTTTTCAGGAAGCTATGGGAACCCGATTGAGTGTTAGCACAGCTTCCACCCTCAGATAGATAGTCAGTCAGAGAGGACTGTACAGGTTCTGGAGGATGTGATGAGAGCGTGTGCCATTGATTTTATGAGCTCCTGGGATGATCAGTTACTACTAATCGAATTCGTCATTAATGACAGTTGTCACTCGAGTATCAGGATGAGATTTTATGAGGCGTAGTATGGCCGTAGGGATTGTTCCCGACTTGGATAAAAAGTGGGTGACAGATAGAGAGTTGTTCCTGAAATTGTAAGACAAACCTCTGGGGATGTTCAGTTGATTTGTGAGAGATTAAGAACACCTCAGAGCAGACAGAAAAACTATGCTGACAAGAGACAAAAACCATTGGAATTCACTGAGGGTGAATCAATATTGTTGATAGTTACTTGTCCTAAGAGCGTAAGGACGTAACAAGATTCATATAGAGATAGTGGACAAGTGGGAGATAAGACCTGTAGGTTGGCGTTACCAATTGAATAAACAGGCATCCACAATGTGTCCTATCTTATGATACTTCGAAAATACTATCCGGATCCAGCATATGTGATCGGATATGAGCTCCAACAGTTTAGCTCAATGAAAGAGTAATGTATGAAATCGAGTTGGTTATTAAGCATGAAGGAGAAAGTGTTAAGGTTTAAAATGATCTCCCTAGTTAAGTATGATGAAAATATTACACTCCGGAGAAAGTCACTTGAGCATGACAGTATATGATACGATAGATGTACCCGGAGTTAATTATGGACTCATTAACTTGGTTCTAATTTGGAGGACCAAATTTCTTAAGTGGGGGAGATTGTAAGACCTGATATTTTCGAGTGCATTTAAAAATGCAAAAAGGATTTAAATGATATTCCCGAACATGTGCAAGGGTAAAACGGTCAAAAGATGAAAATTCGATATTAATCGGGACAAGAAAATTTAATTAAAAATATGAGAATGAGAAATCTTGATCAATAACGAAGAAATAATTAAATTTCGGGTTAAATTGATCAAGATATGAATTTATTGGAATAAATCGAAATTTTCATATCGAAAAATAATCCCGAAAATAATCAAAAAATATACCGAAAAAGGTAAAATCGGACTGATAAATTCATTTATGAAATTATGAAATAAATGAATAAAATAATAATTTTTCAGATATTTTGGTAAAATAAAAATAAATAATTGATTAAAATAATAATAAAAATAAATTATAAATAAATAAATAAAATGTTAAAAAAAAAAGAAACGAATTCTGAAACAGAAGAGAAAAGAAACAGAAACGGGGAGAAGCGAAACAAGCGAGACCGAGGAAGAGGTTCGTCACCGGTGAGACACCGGCGGGGCTGCGGGGCCGACGAGGGCCGGCGAAGGTAGCCCTACACCAGGCGTACCCACCGACGGCCGCGATGTGCGGCGAGGTGGCCGAAAAACGCTGAAAAACGAAGGAGAAGCCGCGGGGAAGAAATCACGATTCGCCGACGATGGCTGCGATTCGACCCCAGGCGAGGCCCGATTTAGGAAGCCCAGGCCATGGCGCACCGAACGGCGGTGGAATCACGTCGGGAACCAGCAGGACGGTGCCGGCACGACCAAATGTTACCTGAACCGGCCGAACCGGACTGAACCGGCCGAACCGAACCAGACCGAACCGGCGGTCCGAACCGGGTTGAACCGGACCGGATCGGTTCAACCAAAAAGAGAAGGAAAAAAGGAAGAAAAAGGGAAAAAGAAAAAGAGAAAAAATTGGAGAAAATTCCAGTGATGCAATCGAGCTTCGGGTAAGTCGGTAAACGATCGAATTGACCGATTTAATTTTTGGAATATTTAATTTGATAAATAATCGACTGAAAGTTTACCCGAAAATATATTTAATTGTGTAACTTGACAATTGACATCCACCGAGAGCTCGAGATAGCTTCGATTTGTGTACGATCATGGAATAACGGGTAAGTAACCCTTATTTACGACAATTTTATATCGTTATGCGTGATTGATATTTAACGCATAAATTACGGATTTTATTTCTGCATAAATGAATTAAATTCTGGAAAATTGGATAAATTGTCGTAAATATTAAATTGAGATATCTAAGAATTTAGAATGAGGCTAAATAAATACTGATGGGCCCAATGAGCCCAATAGGCCTCGATAAAGTGTGGTAAACGGGCTTAAGGCCGATTAAGGCCCATTATGGTGCAATCGGGCCCAATATGGGTAAACGGGCCCAATGATTTAAATTAAGCCCAGAAAATTAAGAAATACAATTAATTGCATTGTATTTGACCTGATGAACATTTATCCGTAGTGCCGGAGATTTGATTTGGATTCGGAGCAAATCGGACTGCGTGACGAGTCATCAGTGGAAATGTCAGACTGTACAGATAAATGAGGTAAGGGAATTATGTGAGTAGCTAGAGGTAGCTACACATATTTTAATAGTTTTTCTGTACACTGAATATGTATGTATACATTGATAATGTATAATGATCCTAAAAGTGGTTTAAATGATTTTAAGGATCGAAATAGGTGAAATGTCTATTTTACCCCTATTGAGGGAAGTTCACCTAAGGATGGTGAAAGCATGACATGCATGAAATGCATGATTTAAGGAAATTTCTAAATTAAGGATTTTATTGGTTTTTAATCAAAGCAAATCGATAGATTGGCCAGTAATTGTATGAATTTCATATGATAACACTATGTAAGTGTTAATTGTATTTAAATGGAAATTTCTTTGGAAAATAGGCCAACTATCAAGTTTATATGGAAACAGATAGTGCTGACACGTAGTTCGCACTATATCTACATTTGTGAATGTGCATAAAGTGCTTGAGCGGTTGCTCGCATCGACTTGTGTGACATCATATGCATGAAATGTGCTAGAGCATGGTGCTCGCACTGATTTTTATTATTGTGAAATGAGAGCTGCTGGAGCCTAGCTCGCACTCTGTTTTGACATGTTTTGACATGTTTTTATTTGTTTTGATGTGGTATGCATAAAATGGTGCTGGAGCGATTGCTCGCACTAGTTTTTAATGATTTGACATGCATGAGAGATGCTGGAGCTTAGCTCGCATCCTGTTTTGATATGACATTGCATAAAAGCCGTGCTAGAGTGTAACTCGCACGTGATTTGATTTAATTATGCATAAACCGTGCTGGAGTGTAACTCACACGAGATTTGATTTACTTGAGCATTCATTTGTGCTGGAGCGTTGCTCGCACAAAGTTTTAAATGGTTTTATAACTCATTTTAAAGCCGTACTGGAGTTTTTCTCGTACGAGGTTTTCACTGAGTTGTTATACATATCCGTACTAGAGCATTGCTCGTACGTGGATTTAACTTGAATTTATAATCAGTTTAAGTCGTACTGGAGCGCTGCTCGTACGCAGATTTCATTGATTTCTATGAAACTGTGCTAGAGCTTCGCTCACACGAGGTTTTCTGATATCATGAATATGCATGGAGCCGTGCTTGAGCTTCGCTCGCACAGGGATTTATATTACATGTATATAGCCGTGTTGGAGCCTCCTGTAGACTGTGTGTCACAGTGAGATGATATGCTCACACGTGCGTACTGAGACAGAGATTATATGGGTGGATAAGACCTATTACAGGTACCCCTGACTGAGCTTGGGTTCACGGAGTACTTTGTACCGTGTATGTCACGCTTAGTACGCTGTACCGTGGGGATTGTTGGAGTGGAGTGGCATTAGCCACGAGGCAGCAAGCCTTGCCCTCGCAATCCTGGTGTTATGCTGTTCTGGAGGGTAAGACGACCCACCTCCCGTTTCAGGTGTGATACCCCGCACACTAGGTACCGTGTTGCCAGGGATCACTAGGATATGGCCATAGTCCTCGATGTTACTGATAATTACCTGATTGCCTCACATGATATAACTTGTGGTCTGTTAGACCAGGGTAGACCCGAAGGAGGGGTCAGGCCCCCGATTTGACGATTTTATGATTTGACGATTTTATGATTTGTGATCCTGAAAGAAGGGTGGTTTTATAACCGAAGTTTTATAATGAATTTTTAATGAGTTGTTTTATGAGATGATTGACCCGGAAGGGTTAGTTTATACTGCAGTTTTAATGAATTGATTTAAATACAACAGCATGATGATATTTTCCATGCTTTTATTCAAATTCATGATTTGTCTTACATGACATGAAAGAATGCATGATCTTGTTTTAATTCATGCTAAGTATGATTTAATGATGTCACATAAAATGCTATGAATGCATGAATTACATGATTTATATATGCACAAATAGTTTTGGATAAACTATGGCATTGAATATGCATGACTTTGTGCGTGAAATTTTAAATGAAAAGAAATGGATTTAAGGGCATGGCAGTATGAGCACGTAGATAGTGGAGTTATCTACTTACTTGCATAATTGCCTTACTGAGCGTATGGTTTGCTCACCTCCTTATTTTCTCATCTTTTCAGAGCACTTGCAATAGTTATTAAGCGGCTGAGGACTTGCATGCTTGGTATCCGCTGCTTCCCATCGAGAGACAAGTATACACATTTGTATAGTGTTGTATCTAAATATGTAATGCACAGTACTGTAAACGAAAATTGATGTCGGGGATGTAGAGTTATAAATACCAATGTGTATGTATTTATTTAAAGTCACAAGATAGTAAACTCTGATAAATGAATGGGATAATGGAAATGGAATGGTAAATAGTGTGAGGTGACTAACACCGAATCATAGCCCAACTGTGTTGTAAGATGGTCACGACGAGAGAAAGGTAAGAATTAAATAATAAATGAAAAAGCGAAAAATTTAATCTGATTTTTAGGTAATTTGGGTCGTGACATAAAGGGAATGGAATTGGATCGTGACATAAATACCCGTCGACTTCTTTGGCAATTACCTCTCTGAGGACTATAAATAGTTTTTAGCCGCCATCTTGTCTAAAAGCTCGTAAGCTTAATCCTCTGTTTTGCACATCAGGGCTCCACCTATAGCAGTGTCAATAATGGTTCTATTTTGGCTTGTAAGTCTGTTGTAGAAGGTCTGGACTTGCAGCCACAAAGGTAGACCATGATGAGGGCACTTCCTAAGAAGCTCCTTATATCTTTCCCATTCTTTGTAAAGAGATTCAGAGTCGTACTGGGCAAAGGAAGATATATTACTACGGAGTTCGGCTATTTTAGAGGGAGGGAAAAACTTAGCTAGAAATTGATGGGCTAACTCGTCCCATGTAGAAATGGATCCAGGGGGCAAGGAGGTTAACCAGTGCCGTGCCCTATCCTTAAGCGAGAAGGGGAATAATCTAAGCCTAAGCGCATCATCAGATAATCCATTGTGTTTAAACGTGTTGCACAAGTCCAAGAATTGCCTAAGGTGAGCATGTGGGTCATCATGTAGAAGCCCACTGAACTGTAGAGAAGTTTGGATCATCTGGAGGAATACGGGCTTAATTTCGAAGTTATTTGTAGGGATAGCTGGTGGCCTAATGCCGGAATAATATCCTCCAATTGTCGGCATCGCATAATCTCCAACAGTTCTAATTTTCCCATTTTCTGCCATGGTGAATTGCAACGGAGCTAATAATTTCCTATAGTCTTTTCGAATTTTTCTAAGAGTGTGTTCGATTTTAGGATCTAGAGGAAAACAATCAAAACTTCTGGCTCTATGCATGCAATCATCGAAAAGTCCTTAGAAAAGTTTTTTAGTTTTTCAATTTTTCAATTTTTTTAATTTTAATTTTTCAATTAACGAATCTAGATTAAATATTTACAAGCTAAAATTACACATAAGCATAATTTCACCGATATTAATTAACGACTAATTAAGACTTCCCCGGCAACGGCGCAAAAAACTTGACACGCCCTAAAGGTAATGTCCGCAAGTGCACGGGTCGTACAAGTAATAATGGGATTTGAGTCCCGAGTTATCGTCCCACAGAGAAGTTGACTAGCCTAATTAACTACCGATTAATCTTACCCTAAGTATATTTTAGCAAATTATAAAATTAAGGTGGGTGATCTACATAGCTAGAATTAAAAATACTGAAAGCAATAAAATAATAAAAGCTATAAAATAAAGAAATTAAAACCGAGCAAAATTACTTATAGTGCTCTACGCAATTAAAATAAGAAACCTATAAAAGAAATTAAAACAGTTAAAACTAATTAACGCAATTAAAATAAAATGCAATTATGAAAATAAAGCAATAAAATTAAACTGCAATTAAACTAACCTAAAATGCATTTTTAAACTACTTAATCAAAATGCAATTTAAACTAAACTAAAACTTAATGAAAATAAAGACTAAATTAAAAATGCATGAAACACATTTAATCTAAATTAACTCTAAATGCATCTAAACTAAAATAAAATCCTAAAACATTTAATATAAAATTAACTACTAACTAAAAATTAACACTACAAATTAACATGCAAAAATAATAAAACTAACCTACCATTATAATTGACTAAACTAACTAACTAACAACTAACAAATGCATGAAAATGGATTAATTGCTACAATGCACTAGCCAAACAAGCCTTAACCAATTTAAATCAAACAAAATCCCTCCAAACACTATTCACGTGTATTTCCAGATTATGTTTCTTTCTAAACTTTCACGGTTTTGGCTATTGGCTCTCTGCTACATTCTGCATGTTCGCCTGTTACAGACTACATCCTGCTAGCTCTCGGTTCCTACTGCTCCAGGCTGTGTGTGTCACGACCCGAATTACCTTAAAAATCAGAGTAAATTTTTCGCTTTTTCATTTATTATTATTTAATTCTTACCTTTCTCTCGTCGTGACCATCCTACAACACAGTTGGGCTATGATTCGGTGTTAGTCACCTCACACTATTTAACATTTCATTCCCATAATCATATATCAGAGTCTACTATCCTTTTTGACTTTAAATAAATACATACCCAATGGTATTTACATGACTCTACATCCCCGAAATCATATCCATTTACAGTACTGTGCATTACATATTTAGATACAAAACCATACAAATGTGTATACCTGTCTCTCGATGGGTAGCAGCAAGCAGCGGATATTAAGCATGCAAGTCCTCAGCCGCTCAATAATTATTACAAGTGCTCTGAAAAGATAGGAAAATAAGGGGGTGAGCAAACCACACGCTCAGTAAGGCAATTATGCAAGTAAGTAGATAGCTCCACTATCTACATGCTCATAATGCCATGCCCTTAAATCCATTTCTTTTCATTTAAAATTACACGCACAAAGTCATGCATATTCAATGCCATAGTTTATCCAAAACTATTTGTGCATATATAAATCATGTAACTCATGCATTCAAAGCATTTTATGTGACATCATTAAATCATATTACGCATGAATTAGATCAAGATCATGCAGTCTTTTATGCCATGTAAGACAAAACATGGATTTCAAATGAAAGCATGGAAAACTTCACATGCTACTGCATTTAAATCAAAACATTAAAACTGCAGTTAAAACTAACCCTTCCGGGTCCATCTCATAAGACAATTCAATAAAATTCATTATAAAACTCCGGTTATAAAACCACCCTTCTTTCAGGGTCACATATCATAAAATCATATGAAATTATAAATTCATCAAATCGGGGGCCTGACCCCTCCTTCGGGTCTACCCTGGTCTAACAGACCACAAGTTATATCATGTGAGACAATCAGGTAATTAACAGTAACATCGAGGACTATAGCCATATCCTAGTGATCCCTGGCAACACGGTACCTAGTGTGCGGGGTATCACACCTGAAACGGGAGGTGGGTCGTCCTACCCGCCAGAACAGCATAACACCAGGATTGCGAGGGCAAGGCTTGCTGCCTCGTGGCTAATGCCACTCCACTCCAACAATCCCCACGGTACAGCGTACTCCGCGTGACATACACGGTACAAAGTACTCCGTGAACCCAAGCTCAGTCAGGGGTGCCTGTAATAGGTCTTATCCACCCATATCATCTGTCTCAGAATGCACGTGTGAGCATATCATCTCACTGTGACACACAGTCTACAGGAGGCTCCAACACGGCTATATGCATGTAATATAAATCCCTGTGCGAGCGAAGCTCAAGCACGGCTCCATGCATATTCATGATATCTGAAAATCTCGTGCGAGGGAAGCTCTAGCACGGTTTCATAAAAATCAGTGAAATCTGCGTACGAGCAGCGCTCCAGTACGACTTAAACTGATTATAATTTCAATTAAAATCCACGTACGAGCAACGCTCTAGTACGGATATGTATAAAAACTCACTGAAAACCTCGTACGAGAAAAACTCCAGTACGACATTCAAATGAATTATGAAAACTACGTAAAACTTTGTGCGAGCAACGCTCCAGCACAAATGAATGCTCAAATGAATCAAATCTCGTGCGAGTTACACTCCAGCACGACTTTATGCATAATTAAATCAAATCTCGTGCGAGTTTCACTCCAGCACGGCTTTTATGCATAATTAAATCAAAACAGGATGCGAGCTAAGCTCCAGCATCTCTCATGCATGTCAAATCATTAAAACTAGTGCGAGCAATCGCTCCAGCACTATTTTATGCATACCACGTTAAAACAAATCAAGACATGTCAAAACAGAGTGCGAGCTAGGCTCCAGCAGCTCTCATTTCACAATAATAAAAATCAGTGCGAGCACCATGCTCTAGCACATTTCATGCATATGATGTCACACAAGTCGGTGCGAGCAACTGCTCAAGCACATTTATGCACATTCACAAACGCAGATATAGTGCGAACTACGTGTCGGCACTATCTGTTTCCATATAAACTTGATAGTTGGCCGTTTTCCAAAGAAATTTCCATTTAATTATTAATAACACCTACGTAGTGTTATTTTGTGAAATTAAACAATTTCTGGCCAATCTATCGCTTTGCTTTGATTAAAACCAATAAAATTCCTTAATCATCAAAAATCCTTAAATCATGCATTTCATGCATGTCATGCTTTCACCATCCTTAGGTGAACTTCCCTCAATAGGGGTAAAATAGACATTTCACCTATTTCGATCCTTAAAATCATTCAAACCATTTTTAGGATCATTATACAATATCCATGTATACATACATATCCAGTGTATAGACAAGCTATTAAAATATGCGTAGCTACCTCTAGCTACTCACATAATTCCCTTACCTCATTTATCTGTACAGTCTGACCTTTACATCGATGTCTCGTCACGCAGTCCGATTTGCTCCAAATCCGAATCAAATCTCCGGAACTGCGGATACACATTCATCAGGTCAAATACAATACAATCAATTGTATTTCTTAATTTTCTGGGCTTAATTTAAATCATTGGGCCCGTTTACCCATATTGGGCCCGATTGTACCATAATGGGTCATAATCGGCCTTAAGCCCGTTTACCACACTTTATCGAGGCCTATTGGGCTCATTGGACCCATCAATATTTATTTAGCCTCGTTCTAAATTCTCAGATAGCTTATGAATTATTTACGACAATTTATCCCAATTTCTAGAATTTAATTCATTTATGCGGAAATTAAATCCGTAATTCATGCGTTAAATGTCAATCACGCATAACGATATAAAATTGTCGTAAATAAGGGTCACTTACCCGTTATTCCATGATCATACACAAATCGAGGCTGTCTCGAGCTCTCAATGGATGCCAATTGTCGAGCTACACAATTAAATATATTTTCGGGTAAACTTTCAGTCGATTATTTATCAAATTAATATTCTAAAAATTAAATCGGTCAATTTGACCGCTTACCGACTTACCCGAAGCTCGATTGCATCACAGGAATTTTCTTCAATTTTTTCTCTTTTTCTTTTTCCCTTTTTCTTCCTTTTTTTCCCTCTCTTTTTTGCTGAACCGGTCCGGTCCGGTTCAACCCGGTTCGGACCGCCGGTTCGGTCCGGTCCGGTTCGGCCGGTTCTGTCCGGTTCGGCCGGTCCAATCTCCCTTTGGTCGTGCCGGCGCCGTCCGGCCGGTTCTCCGACCGATTCCACCGCCGTTCGGCGCGCCATCGCATGGGCTCCCTAGATCGGGCCTCGGTGTGGCTCGAATCGACGCCATCGCCGGCGAATCAAAGCTTTTCTCCCGCGGCATCTCCTTCGTTTTCCGGCGTTTTTCGGCCACCTGGCCGCGCGTCGATGCCACCGGTGGGTTCGCCTGAGGTCGGTCGACCTTCGCCGACCCTCGCCTGGGGCCCTTGGCCGCCGGTGACCGTCGGACGGAGGGATCTCCCTCGGTTCGCTTTTCGGCTTCCATTTCTTCTCTGCTTCTGTTTCAGACTTTCGTTTCCTCTCTGTTTCAATTCGCGTTTTTTTTTTTTTTTTTTTTTTTTTTATTTTTATTTATTTATAATTTATTTTTAATATTATTTTAATCAATAAAATAATATTAAAATACACAAATATCTTTTAAAAATTATATTTTATTCATCTAATCTGTAAATAATTTTCTCAGTCCGATTTTACCTTTCCGGTATATTTTTCGATTATTTTCGAGATTATTTTTCGATACGAAAATCTCGGTTTATTCCAATAAATTCATATCTTGATCAATTTAACCCGGAATTTAATTATTTCTTCGTCATTGATCAAGATTTCTCATTCTCATATTTTTAATTAAATTTTCTTGTCTCGATTAATACCGAATTTTGATCTTTTGACCATTTTGCCCTTGCACGTATTCGGGAATGTCATTTAAGTCATTTTGCATTTTTAAATGCACTTGAAAATATCGGGTCTTACAGTGTGGTTCTGCTTCTGCACCATTTCCTACTTCAGACTCCATTCTCGGTTCTGCTGTGTCCTGCTGCCAGGTCTCAGGTCCCATGTGCTCATGGGTCGTCCTCTGCTGTCCCTGTACGTTTCTGCCCTGTGCAAAGTTCTGCTCTCGATATTCCTCATGGTTTTATCCTCTATTTCCAGGTGATAGTGTGCTGCTCTCGGGTTGTCCAGGTCTGTCCAGCAAACTTCTACTTCAGGTTCAGCTACTACTGGTTTGTGCAACCTTTGCCCAGTTCCGTGCTCCATGAAATGGTCCTGCATTCTCGACCTGTCAAGCATGTCTCCTGCTCATGCAATTTCCAACTCCCAACAACAGCTATCTGCTGCTTTACTACAGACAGCACCTAACCTCGCGTTTGTCTTCCTTCTTGTGCCGGTCTTTTACTCCTGCTATTTTTGTACAAGCATCAGCTGAAACCAGCAACTGCAGCAACTGAGGCCTCTTCACGCAATAGCCATTCCACTTCCCGGTTAACCAATTGCAAATCTGGAAATAAAATAAATTAAATAGACTTACAGTAGCTAGGAAATAACCTGAGATTACTAAAGCAATGAAAACGAAGACAACAACAACACTTTGGAACCTAGAACAACACTTGAAATTGAACAAAAAAAATCATACAGAAACAAGCTACAAAATAAAATAAGCTAGTGCAGAGGACTAAAGGAAGCTTGAAGGTAGCTGCTGCAATAAAACCGAGAACTAAGGACAGAAATTGCATGAACAGTGGAAGAGGCTATAAAACAGAGGAGAGTATAGTTGTGATTTTCTGTCGAGCTCAGCAACCCAGCCTTGTCACCCGAGGCTGTTAACACACCACACCGTGAGGCATCTTCCTCATCAGCCTACACTGCCACACATCCACTCCTCGGAATCAAACAGCCGCACTAGCTGAGCAAGAAGAAACCGAATCAAAAAGGCTGAACCAGAAGCTCAAAAATAAACATTTAACTAGTGATTTTTTTTTTCTTTTCTTCTAAAGAAAATGCAAATGGAACAGTTAGTAAAAGCATCAATAAGCAAAGAGAATAATGCAAAGGGTTGATGAAAAATGACTACTGTCACTAGCCATTCTCACTACCCAATCAATGAGCAATAAAAAAAAATGAAAAGCAAAGCAATGCATTGAAATAACGAAGAAGAAAAAAAGAAGTAAAGCTTTTCATAAAATCAAGTAAATTGAAAGTTGACATGAATAGTGAAATAAGAAAATGCTTGCTAAACAAAATACTATTCGAAAAAGCTTGAAAGGAAGAATAAAAATTTTAAAAACTAAAATTACTCCTAAATTACTCTACACTACTCCTACCCTAAAACTACCCTAAATTCTACTCCTAAAAATTACATCCTCTTTCAATAGTCATCCTTTCCTATTTATAAACACACTAGAGGTAAAATTGTAATTTCTACATCCTTGATGAGTTGGCTTTTTTTGGCCATTTGTCTTCACACCATTGGCTCCTTGAAAAGATATTTCCATGTCATTAGTCTTCTTGTCCAATTGGATGTGCTAGGTGGCATGACTCGTGTTGTCCACTGGCTTAATCTCGATTTTAGCCCAATTTCGGTCCATTTTCTATCGAAATATTCAAAATTCATCCGGATTTAATTTATATACAAACATGAGAATTTTAATTAAATAAAGGGGATAATTAACAAAATAAATTGGAGATTTAAATAATTAATTAGGAAATTAAGCACAAATAATTCTAAAAATATAGAATTATCAAAAGTCCTTTGGCAACATCACACTGTGGAAGAAGCCACATGGGAATTGGAAAGTTTGATTTAGGAGAAGTATCCTGAGTTATTCACGGATTGAATTGGTTCCAATTTGGAGGACCAAATTTTCCAAGTGGGGGAGAATGCGAGACCCCGTATAAGTTTAACCTTGTATATATATGTAAATGAAATCATAAGTATGATGATACACTGGTAATGTGAAGTATATGTGATGTAAGTCCATAAGTTAATGTACATTCTTGTAATAAGAGCTGTGATTGTACGTACAAGTTACATTATATATGACTATGAAGAAATGGACTTTGGTATGTGATGAATATGAGTGGAATGGAATATGAGTAGTGTGGTAAAAATGGATGAAGTTGCATAAAAGGTGTGAATCTTTATGCTTCCATTTGGTTTGTATTGTATACCTTTGGTTATACAATGAATACTTTAATGTGTATAAGGTAGGAATAGATGCCATTTTCAAGTCTTAAAGGTAATTGGATGAGAAAATGATTATGATAGCAAATTAAGGATGTTTTGGTGTAAGTTTCTGTAGGAAACTGCAGCAAAATCTAAAAATTATGCAGGCGAGATTGATCTCATAGGATGAGAGATCGATCTGGAAGAGCCAGAATGCTCTTATTTGGATAATGGAATAGAGCAAATCGATCTCCAATGGGGCTAGATCGATCTCCTAAACATTCTGTAATGAAAAGATCAATCCTCAAGCATACAGATCGATCTCCTTAGATCTTTGTTTGGAGCAAATCGATCTCAAGCTTGGACAGATCGATCTCATGCTTAAAATGTCATGAAAAAGAGGGATTTAAAGGGACCAAATCGATCTCATCAAGCAATTTCTATAAATATAAGCAGTTGAATCTGCAGATTTTGGGATAAAACCATTTCCTTTCCATTTCAACTCAAAAAACCTAGCTTTATCTCTCTAAATCCAACAATTTTTAAGGAGATTTGAGGGAAGACTATTAGAGGCAAAGTTGTTCACATCAAAGAGAAGAACAACATAGTTTAAAGGCATTTCCCTATTTGTTGGATTGAAGGAACAAGGGGTATTCTATTCGGAGCAAAGAGGAAATCCAAAGAGGTGAGTTTCCAAAGAACTAACTCAAGTACATTGTTAAGTTATTGATGTTTGGGGATAATTGGGGTGCTTACTATTGTTAAAAACTATCTAAAATGCATTTGAAATGATTCTGACCTAGAAATGGTCTAGTGTGAGAAAGTGAAATGTATGAAGATTAATGAGAAATGGGATACCTAGAGGTGATAATAGTGTTAGTGGTATAATTTTAAGATGTTGTTAGTGAATAAATTGTAAGATTTACCTAAAAGGGTAAAATCTGGATTAAGGCATTGATAAAAATGCATAAATGAATTATGTTGACTAGTGAGGTGAAAATGTAAGTTAACAACATTAACTCAAGTGATTGGATGAATGAATCGCAGCTCCCGAGGATACATCGGAGCAAATTGAGCGAAAAGCACGAGAAAGCTAAGAGGAAGAGAGTCGCACTCAATTAATCGAGGTAAGGGAATTGTGTGGACTCTTAGAGATATCTGTGCACAATTTGGGTTCTTAAATGCTTTGCTAGAATGCATAAGATGTTAGGAAATAAAATTGGGTGATTGAAGGGTAAAAGTTGGGTATTTGAGAAATGTGCATGAAAACAGAAGATAATGCTTTGAAAGTCATGTTTTATTGCTTTTTAGCAAATGATTGGTAGGTTGACTGACATTTGAAATGTTTTGCAAAAGAAATGAGCTATTTTGGTTTGTTAACCATACTTTGCAAAGAAATGAGCCACCTACATGGTTTTCGTGAGAATGAAAGCGTGCTAGAGTATGACTCGCATAAGATTTGATGTGTTTTATACGCATGAGTGCTGGAGCTTAGCTTGCACTAGTTTTCACATGGATTTCATACTGGTTTTGGCATGGTGCTTAGAGCTTAGCTCACACTAGATGCCCACCTTATTTGTTGTCGTGCTTGGAGCTTTGGGTCGACTGGGTGTCACACCGATTAAATAGGCTCGCACGTGCATTGTTTTGACATGTTGATAGTCATGCTATGAGCTTCGGGTAGACAAGAGGTCGTACTAATTAAATAGGCTCACACGTACATTTTGAGATGTGGCGTGATATGATGTGTTGATGTGGGTCCACGGAATACGTTGTACCGTGCAGGTAGCATGGAGTACGATGTACCGTGTTGAGGTTGTGATATGTTGTCTTTGGACGATATCTGTTATGGACCGAGAGGCAGGATTTGACCCACCACCCATGTGGAAGCAGATAGTGGTGATAACCCATACACCTAATCCGTGTAACCGGTATCACAAGATATGGCCATAGTCCTAGAGGTTATTTCCCTTATTTAATTGCCTATCTCACAAGTCTATTGATTTATGAATAAATCCATGTTTGAAATGATTTGTGGGTCAGGACAGTCCGAGGGAAGGACTGAGTCCTGACAAGTGTTGGATTGTTTTGTGATAACGGTTTGTTAATGGTTTTAAAGTGCTCGTATGCATGATGTTTAATGCCATGCTTTACTTATATAATGTGCATGATGATTAATGTCATGCCTTACTTATAAAAATATGCATGATGGTTAATGCCATGCTTTGAATTGAATTGTGCACTGGATTTTAATAGTATGAATGCTTTACATACCATTAACACCAGCATGAGCTCATATTTTTAGAAAATGATAAAATGTATGCTTTGAGCATGGCATCATGATCACGTAGATAGTGCAGTATCTACCTGTTCGCATGATTGCCTTACTGAGTGTGTGGTTTTCTCACCCCCCTTATTTTCTCCCTCTCTACAGAGCTTTGAGTATAGATTGAGCGTGACTGGAGGCTATCCCTTTTGGTATCCGCTGCATCCCATCTCTTAAGGTATACACACATGAATTATTTTGTATCTAAACTAAACATAGCACTGTAGCCTTTTGTATGTAAACATTGGGGATGTAAAGCAATGTAAACACTCATAAACAGTAACTCTGATGTATTTATAAAAGTGTTTACTTCTAAAATTATATTGCAAATTAAATTGTTATAGATGGATAAGGTAGACATTGACACACAGCCCAACTGTTGAGTGTATGGTTGTTCACGATCGAGGAAGGATGATTAATAAACAACGCATGAAAATGCAAAAAATTTGTATGCATTTTGGTAAGTTGAGGGTTGTGACAATAGTAATCGCAAGAATTGTGTTATATTAGACCTAACTGATGTGATATATGATTTCGTGCAATCCCGGAGATTTCGTTGGAGGCGAATCGAACTGCACAAATGGACGGCTCTAAGGAAGTGGAATCATTCGACGCAATTTCCAGGTAAGGAAATTCTGTAAGTACTTAGAGATAACTGCTTGTATTTTGTGGGTGAATGACTACGAGTATATATATATGATGATTTGATTTTGAAGTGAATCTTACAAAAGGGATAGTAAGGCTAATAATTGCATAAATATCATGTTTTGACATCTTTATGAAATCATTGCTTTGGTTTAAGCAAACTTACGGAATAAGCTGGCATATTCGATTTCCATGATTTCACAAAATAACACGAGTCAGGTGTAAATTGTGATTTTGAATGTGTTTTGTTGAAATGGAACCACTTATCAGATTTGTATGAGTTAAATCGTGTTAGAGCCTTGCTCGCATTGGAATTTGATGTTTTCAATATGTATGAAAAGTACTGGAGCCTAGCTTGTACCATATTTTGAGTCAACGATGTTTTATAAGTCGTACTGGAGCTGATAGCTCGTACGTGGGTCTTCCTTGACTTACTTATGCATATAACCGTACTAGAGCTATGCTCGTACGTGATTTCTTCATGATTTATTATGCATAAAGTCGTACTAGAACGTTGCTCGTGCGAGGATATTTGCTGATGATGCATGAAACCGTACTAGAGCTTTGCTCGCACTGAGTTCACACTGTGATATGTAATGAGTCGTGCTGGATGCCTCGTGTAGACTTTGTGTCACACGGATGAGATGCTTGCACGAGCCGTGCTGGATGCCTTGTGTAGACTGCTAGTTATACAGATGAGATGCTCGCACGTGCACTTGATACTGAGTAGGTTATGCATGGCATGGGATAGATAAGACCTACGGCAGACACCCCCAACCATGATATGGGTCTACGGAGTACGTTGTACCCTGTAGATCACATGGAGTACGTTGTACCACGTGGTTGTGATGATGATTTAAAAGTCTAGCGTAGGACTAACCTACCTTCGTTCTAGCATGATGCACCGCACATCGGGATCTGTGTGGTCTGGGATGATTATGACATAGTTGGCCAACAGAGTCCTCGGTTTACCGTGATCGCCTATCTCACATGATATCACATGGTTTTTAGATACCAATGTTGACTTATGTTGTCTAGGGTAGACCCGAGGGAGGGGTCGAATCTTGTGGTATGTTTTAAAGGAATGATATATTGTTTTGATGGGTCTTGCTAATGTTTTGACAAGGTGTTACGCTTTGAGGGAAAGATTTATGATGAACCTTGTGATTTGAGATGCAATCGATAAACATTATCATATTGAGCATGAGAGGTTTTCACATGATGATTTTCCATGATTACATTCCTATTTTCATGTTTTTCAGTACATGATATATGTATATACATGTGGCATAGTTTTATTATTTCCTCATACTCTGAATATAAATGATTTATACCATGGCATTATAAGCACGTAGATAGTGTAGTTATCTACCATGCTTGCATTGTTGCCTTACTGAGCGTGTGGTTGCTCATCCCTCCATTTTTCCCCCTCTAAGAGGCGCACCATAGTCTAGTGAAGGACTACGACATTATATTTTGCATAACCGCTGCTCTCCATAGCCCAGAGGTATACAAATAGGAATTCTTTTTGTATCTAAACATGTAATAGCACAGTAATCATTTTGAAATGTAATATGGGGGATATAAATGTTAGCACTCATGTCATGTATAAGTACAAGACTTAAACTTACAAATGTATGAAATTGCTTTTGTTTAACTGAAATATGGATGGTAAATGATGATTATTACTGACTCATAGCCCAACTGTTATTTGTGAGGGCTGATCACGACCGGGTAACAAAATGAAAAAGTAAAAAATTTATGATGATTTTTAGATGAAATGGATGAAAAGGGCCATGACACTAGTAATGTTAAGTGAAAATTATTGATGGTTTTTTGTCAACTGTTGCTAGGTTCTATAAAACTCTCAAAAAACCTGATTCTTTATTTTGTTCTTTATATTCCCAACCTTAATTGTAATGTAGTGTCAGTTAGTAAATTAGCATGTGATAACAATTGCTTTTACAAAATTCTCACCATCTTCTTGTGAATTCCAGGAGATATCCTCGGGGAAGACGATTGGTAATGTTAGGGAACATGAAGAACTCTGCTTCTTTAAGGATGAGGATACTAAGACTAAAAAGCTTTTGCATCAAGTAGTAAATCTTTTATGTTTTTACTCAAAAAGAAATAATGTTGTGGCACCATAGACTTGGCCACCCAAACTTTTTTATCTTAAATGTTTGTTTCTTCAACTTTTCAGAAATAAAAGTTCTCATTCTTTCCAATATGATGTTTGCTAGTTTGCAAAACATAATGGTAACCATTTTTCCTTCCTTACCTTATAATTCTTCCTTACCTTTCTCATTAATTCACAATAACATTTGGTGCCCACCCAAAGTTACTATTCCATCTGGTAAATGTTGGTTCATAACATTTATTGATGACCACACACGAGTCACTTAGGTTTACCTCTTGAAACAAAAGTTTGAAACTTGTTAACTCTTTAAGAACTTTCATTCCATGATTCAAACACAATTTTAGGCATAAATTCATGTCTTACATGCAGACAATGGGTGAGAGTATTTTCATTCTATGTTAGGTGAGTTTTTAGCCAACAATGAGATTATCCATCAGAGTTTATATGTGAATACCCGACAACAAAATAGGGTATCTAAAAAAGAATTGACATTACTTGAAGTCACTCGGGCTCTGATGTTCACCATACATGTTCTAAAGTACTTGTGGGGTGAATCAATTCTTACAGCGGCCTACCTTATAAACAGATTACTGAGTTAGACTATCCACTACCAAACACCTCTTTCCACCCTCATAATAAATACTATCCTTATCTTTACACCTTGAATAATCTTTCCTTAAAAACCTTTGGTTTATTTCCTTTTTACATATACGTGCTAAATACCATAGCAAATTAAAGCCCAAAGCCATTAAAACTATGTTCCTCGACTACTCACCCTCACAAAAGGATACCGTTGTTACCCAACTATAAAAAACAAATTCTTCATCTGTTGTGATGTTACTTTTTTTAAGACTCAACCATTCTTTCACACCACCTCTTTTTAAGGGGAGATTGAAACTAATAAAAAATTGTTTATGAGAAACGATATCCATGCCTATTAATGATATGTCCAAGTCTACTCTACATCCTTCACCTAAATCAAATCTAAGCCTGTCTTCTCTAAACATGCCATAACAACAAAAAACATATTTGGAAACAATGAGAAGTTTCATAAGGCAAAAAAATCAAGAGCTACGTGTCTATACTAGAAGAAATCAAACTCAAGAAAGAAAACAATTCATGGTTCTCATAGCCAAGAGTTTAAAGCAATGGATGCCAATAGCTTAAGTACTCATTAAACCATTCCTCTTAAATGAAACTATTAAGTTACCAATTGCTTTTAGGAAAGGAGTCCATTCTTTCACTTTGTATCCCATATCTCAATTTGTGTCATACAAAAATCTTTCACCATCATTTCGTGTTTTTACCATTAATGTTTTCAATATTGAGATTCCTAGGTCAGTATAGGAGGCTCTAGCTAAACCTAACTAGAAAACAGGTATTGGGAGGAAATAAAAGCTTTTAAAAAAAATGGCACCCGGGAACTAGTGACACTACTTAATGAGAAGACTACTATTGGTTGTAAGTGGGTATTCACAATAACAGCTAAAGTAAATGACTCAGTTGAGAGATACAAGGCTATACTTCTTGCTAAAGGTTTCGCACAAACTCATGGGGTCAATTACATGGAGACATTTACACCGGTTGCTAAACTAAATAACATAAGGGTCTTGTTGTCTTTGGCATCAATTTTGGATTGGTCATTACACCAACTAGATGTGAAGAATGCCTTCTTGAATGGAGACCTGGAAGATGAGGTTTACATGGACATTCTATTAGGCTTTAAAGATACTAAAAATGCTTAGAATGAATGTATGCTAAAAAAAATCCCTATATGGATTGAAGCAATCACTGCAAGCATGGTTTGATCGTTTTTTAAGAGTAATAAGAAGATATGGAAACAATCAAGGCCAAACTAACCATTCTTTTTTCTTTAAACATCTTTCACTTGGAAATGTTACTATTCTGATAGTGTACATGGATGACATAATTTTCACAGGAGATGCTTTAGAGGAAATAGAGAAATTGAAAGGTCTACTAGCCACAGAGTTTGAAGTAAAGGATCTCAGTCTTTAAAGTTTTCTTTTTTAAAATAGAAGTAGCTAGAAGTAAGACAAGCATACTTGTTACTCAACGAAAGTATACTTTGGACTTATTAAAGGAAACAAGAATGTTGGATGCAAACCTGCTAATACACCAATGAAAGAAAGCCACAAGACAGTCCAATATAAGAGGGAAATTTGAATTGAAAAGGGAAGATATCAAAGGTTAGTGGGGAAAACTAATTTATCTCTCTTACACGAGACCTGATATAGCCTTCGCTATCAGCTGTTTTAGTCAATTTATGCACGATCCAAAGGAAGAATATGTCAGAGCTGTATTTTATGTAGCTTGTACCTTATGATTCCTATGTGTATGAACACTCTATTAGTATAGTTGAATCATAAGAAGAGTATTTGCTAGATTTAAAGTGTTAGTAAAAGGATTTAACACGTAAAAGTTACATAAAAAGCCTAATGTGAGCTATAAGAGTCACAGGCTAAACCAAGTGGATCTGAATCATTCTGACTGAAAATAAGAACTTAAAATGAGAAAGTATAGAGAGCTCATGAAGGAAAGTCAGCTTGATTTAGTCCCGAACACAGAAAACGAGAGTAAAAGCTAAAAAGGGTAAAATTGACCTTTTTGGCGAGTTAAGGTATTTAAGGTGTTTCGGGTGTAATTATCCACCGGGAATGGTTGAAACATAAAGACGAGAGTGTAAGACATAAGATACGACACTTTCAAAATTTTGAGAAAAAGTCAACTTGGTCAATGGTTAAGTAAAAAGTCAACTATAGTTAAGAAAATGGACTTTTACCATAGTTGACTAATCATGGTTAAAAATTTACCTAAGTGGGGAGAAAAATTGGAAAAAAATATTCTTAGTCAGAATACAATATAATCATTCCCGAAAGTAAGGAAAATTTATTCGGAAGGATTTCGGATTAAATTTAATGGTTAAAAACGTAATGGGCCTAAGGTGAAAATTTTAAAGCCCATTAAGGTATACTAAACGTATATCGAAATTCATAGGTCCCTTAGACCAAATTGTTGGACCAATTGATTGGCCAAATATTGAGACAATTAAAGACCCGAGGTATGGTGAAAATTTCAGCTCGAAAGCCCATTAAGAAAGCTCAAACCGAGAAGCCCAAATGGAAAGCCCATGAGATAAATATCTAACCATAGTTAAAGCTAAACATGACTCATAAGGTGACTCATGACTAAGGTTTAGGAAGTCAAGTATAATGGCTGGAAAGTAAGGTCAATGGCTAAGTAAGTGGCTTATAAAATCAGCCACACCATTGTAATCTTCATCACACCATTCTTGGCTACACAAGGAAACCATTGAAATACAATTATCCAAGCTTTCTCTCACTAGAAATCACTAGGAATTAGGCATATTTGGAACTTGCATCCTTCATAGAAGTTGTTCCAAATTGAAAGGAGAGTGACATATGTTGGAATTGGCTATCAAGGAGCCATAGAGTGCAAACCGTGAGCCTCCAAAGTATTCGGCCAAGTGTGAACACAACAATTGGTATATTTTCAAGTTTTTAATTTCATATATGTTAATGTATGAATGATTTTAAGTCTATTGATATATGTTTTAAGCATTGAAACATATGAAATCACTATGATATTGGTTAGGCCGAGAGTGAGTAGTGAGATATTGATTAATGTTCATATGATTTTAAGGCATAAATGGATTAATGTACATGTGTTAATGATTATGATGTAATTAGAATTAATCAATTTGATTAATTAATACATGTAATTAGTTGGCAATCAAGGTGTTTGATAAAATGCCTAAATGAACTATATGATGTTTAAGAATGTTGCCAACCAAGTGTTTGTGAAAATGCCTAAGTGAATTGGCTAAACAAATAGGCATGGATGGTATGCCATGGCATGACCGACGGCATGGATAGCTCTCGGCCATGGCATGTGGCCGAGAGGCCCAATGGGCCAAGCCCAAATATTTTAGGCCTAATGTGATGTAATGGGTCTAGGACAAGCCCAATAAAAGTTGGTGGGCCCCACAAGCCCAATAGGCCCAACAAAAATGAATAGTAAAATGAAAATGGGCTTAAGGCATAGTTAGGCCCATTAAGGATTAGTAAAGCCCATTAAGGGAAATAGACTGTATTTAATGTGAAATACAGTAGGAAAAGTGTAATTAACCTATAAATGGTTATATGCAGCTCCAGAGAGTATTAGAGAAGCAAATCAGACTGCTGGATCGAGCAGCGTTGAGAAAGTGAAATTTCTCGAGTGATTGCAGGTAAGGGACTTTTGTGAGTAGTTAGAGATACCTGCACGTATTTTCGTCTGCTTTTACATTCACTTAAGAACTCTGAGGGTCAGAGAAAGTGAATAATAATTATTGTGATCCGATAGTGGCAAATTACGATTTTACCCTTAGTTAGTCAAAAAGTCAACTTTTGTGAAAAGTTGTAAAAAGCATGAAAACCATCATTTTGAGTGTTTTACTGCTATTTAGCAGAAGAATAAATAGATGGGCTAGTGATTTTAAGGTTGATGTGAATTAAGCACACTTTATAGTGCTGATTTTGATATTTTGTAAATCATCCCTTTTTAAAGCGCCATCTATCATATTATATGAGAATGAATCATGCTGGAGCACAGCTCGCACTGGATTTCATATATTTTCCATTATATTAGTGCTGGATTTGATTCGCACTAGATTTCCATGACATGCATGATAGAGTGCTGGAGTTATTACTCGTACTCAGTTTTATATGATATATGCATGAGAGAGTGTTGGAGCGATTAGCTCATACTCGAGTTTTACATGAGATGCATGACAGAGTGTTGGAGCATTGCTCGTACTCGATTCTTCATAATTTATACATGACATAGTACTGGAGCTATTGCTCGTACTTGATTTGATGATATTGTGCATAGCATGGCACTGGAGCTATTGCTGGTACTTGATTTAATGCATGAACTATGTATTGACCTAGTTGCTGGAGGTTTACTCGCACTAGAGTTGAGTTTGTGATGTGAAACAGTGTTTGAGCGGAGTGTCGACTATGAGTCGCGTTCAAAGGCGCGCACTGTAGTGTGATATATAATACATGTTAAAAGCCATGCTTGATTTCCTTGTGTAGACTGAGTGTCACACTGTGAGAGGAATTCACATGAGGACACTAGAGACGTGGTATGATATTCCATGGTTTTGAGGGCTAAGACCTATGGCAGGCACCCCGATTGTGATGTAAGGTCCATGGAGTACGTTGTACCGTGCATGTGGCGTGGAGTACGCTGTACCGTGTGGTGTTGTGGAGTTGAGGAGGATATAGCTGGCAATTGTGATGGACTGACCCCCCTCCCGTTGTAGCAGTGATGCCCCGCACATCGAGATCTGTGTTGCTGGGGATCACATGTCGGATATGATCATAGTCCAGGATACTATTTACATTTTTTACCACAGAGTCTCACATGATATATCACCTGATTGACTGATTTAATTGCGGACAGACCTGAGGGATGGGTCAGACTCTGATATTGTGTTGTGAATGATTTAAATGCCATATTTACTGTGGTTTAAACATACATGGCCTGATTTATCTAAAGGCATTGTGATATTATAAAGATGCATTGTTTTGCACTACATGCCTACATTTGAGAAAGAAAGCATGATTTCTGTACATGGGATTTAATCTGTACATGTATATATTATTTAAAGACATGTTTTTAAAGTGAATTAAGGAAATAGCGTTTTAAGGCATAACATTATTTTGAGTAGATAGTATAGATATCTACTTGCTTGCCTGATTTCCTTACTGAGCGCGTTGTATGCTTACCCCCCTTTCTTTACATCTCTTTATAGAGCATCAGCAGTAGAGTGAGAGCTATTGAGGGATAGTATTCCTAAGTCCACTGGTAGTTCCTATGGATCGACAGGTATACATATTTTGTACGGTTATGTATCTAAACATAGAAATAGCACAGTATATTATGGGGAATGTATTTGTATTAGCTTTTATATAATCTCACATGTATTATAAAAGCAGTTATAGTCAGTAACAGTATATTAACATGTATATATATATGATAATGGATTATGTGGTAAGCGAGGATTCTGACATCGAATCACAGCCCAACCATTAAAGAGAGGAAAGGTAAGTTAAAAATGTGAAAAATTTGTAGTGGTTTTTGGTTAAGTCATGGATTGAGAACGGGTCCTGACAGAATATCTCAATGCAATTCATAGAATTTTGAGGTATCTCGAGATGACTCTAGGGAAAAGATTTTTTTTGAAAAGAAAGAAGAAAATAAGGTGGAAGCTTTTACTAGTGTAGATTGGGCAGGTTCAACTAATGATAAGAAGTCTATATACAATTATTGCACTATGGTTTCAAGAAATTCAGTAACTTGGAGAAGTAAGAAACAATCAGTGGTTGTTAGAAATAGTGCTATGGTAGAGTTCAGAGTTGTAGCTCACGACATATGTGAACTGATTTGGCTCAAAAAGCTTATGGAATAATTAAAGATTAGACTAAATAGTCAAATGCAATTATACTGCGACAACAAGGCTAGCATTAGTATTGCACATAACCTAGTGCACATTGATAGAACTAAGTATGTAATGGTTGACAAACATTTCACAAAAGAAAAAATTGAAAGCACAATGATCTATGTGACTTATGTTCCAACCACTTAGCAGGCTACAAACATCCTAACCAAAGGGTTACTACGACAAAATTTTGAAGTGCTTATGAACAAGCTTGGAATGATGAATATTTACTCAGCCCTGAGGGGGAGTGTTGTCATCAAGCTTTTTAAAAGATTTAGTTTTTATTTATTTTTGAATAAGGACTGATTTTGTCCTGGTTGTTCCATTAGTCAGTTTAATTTCTTGATCCTTAGGAGATTTTATTCCTTGTTTTTTGGAGTTATTATTTTTTGATTTTTAAGAGATAGTATAAGAATGTGTAGCTAGGTATCGTTGACTTAGGCTATTTTATATACCTATTCCATATCAATGATAAATAACTTAGAATGATTTTTTCTCTGGATTCATAATTCTTCTATGTTTTCACTTATCATAAGTAATTATGCATTGTTACAGCTTGCATCCTACATGGCATTAAGCATGGGTTTTCTAAGTGCAAGAGTGTGGACAATATGAGAATAGATAAGTTGGCATCTTAGTTGAATGAAAAAGTGTTGACACTAAAGGACTAATATTGTCACATTATGTTATCTTATCCTTTCACTACCAAATAACAAGGTATTATTGACGAAAATTGCCATCAGTAATACCTGTTAGTAAACAACTTATCAACAAAATTATTGACAGAATTTTCATCAAAAAATTGTTGAAATTTGCCTCATCAATAATTTATATTCGTCGATGACTACATTTTAGTTAGTATTCCATCAGTGAACACCAATAGAATATCTCTCATTAGTTCATTGGTATGCCTATTTTTCGTCGATATTTGTTGAAAAAATAAAAAAATAATCCATCGATAAATACCTATAGTTCTTCTCAAAAATTTCATCGGTAATCCATTGGTAAGCCGTCAGAATGTATAATTAGTTACTAAGCTCATTCCTTCGGTAATCTGTTGAGAATTCATCGGTAATTCTGTAAGAATTTGTTATTTTTAAATTATTAATATTTGTTAATTTATATTATTTATATGATAATATTCAATAAATATAAACAAAAAATTAAAGCTAAATTAATAATATCAAAATACTACTAATTACTAAAAAATAAATGGAAATTATTTATAACAATTAAAATCATCCATACAATAAAAATTAAAAGAAAATTAAATACAAAATGTCAAACAAAATAAAAACTACATTTTATAGCTATGCATCCTGGTGTATACTCATTGTCCCCGACATTGCTTTGTTATGGAGGACTAATAAGTCTCTAAAAATGAAATTTTAGGGTATTTTATTACAAGATTTTTTTTATTAATATATAGAATTTTTATTTATATTCTTCCTACTTATTTAATTTTACTTCATGTGCAAGAATTTTGAGATTACTAAGAAAACTAAGAAAATGTTTGTTTAAATCAAGAAAAGTGATAGATTTTTGGCCTAGGTCACACCTAACATTAACCTAAACCTAAAACTAAAACTCCAAACCCCAACTAAGTTCTAACCCATTTAGAACCTATGAAACCCTTAAAACCCATGAGATAAAAAACCTTTAACCATTAAAACCCAAAATTACCCAAACCGTGAACCCTTTCAAAATCATACAAATCTCAACTAAACACTCAAACCTTCAAGAGTCCCATTTGCATAAGGGCTCCTCAAGAAAGACTCATACAAGGATTCAACAAGTTATTAAACAATCCAAGAATAAAGGGAAGCCTCGACAAAAAAGAAACAAGGAAGAAGAGCCTACAAGACTTCAAAACCTACCAAAGAAACAAAGAGAATGAGAAGAGACCTTAAGTAAAAAGAAAGGAGATTGGATTATGAAGAACGATGGAAGATGGTGACTAGTGACAGACAACTGATCCCCACTAATTTTATTACTTCTTTTACTATTTTTCTTGACTTGAATTCGATTTAGTTTAGGGTAGTTTGTTCTGCTTAAAGGTGTTACTGCTTGAAGGGCTTAGTGGGGTGACATAGTTGGGTTCTCTTTTTACGATCCAACCCTTATTTTTCTTTCACTTACAATTTCAAGCTTTATTTTTTGTTTTACCTTCAATTTGTTTTTTATTTTACTTCTTTAAGCCTTTATAAGTTGAACAAGATTAATATAGTTTAAGTAGGTAACATTTTACATATATATTTAAATTAAAGTTTGAAGATTTTTTTACCTTTGTTTTATTACGTTATTTTCTTTTACAAGTTTGATTGCTGCATTGTTGTTTTTATTTTTACTTATATTCTTTTGCTTATTATTTTTTGCCTAGTTTTACCTTTATATTAGGTTAGGTCTAGGTTAAGGTAACTAAATTTAAGTAGTTTTTATACTTAGTTTTAGTTGGGTTGTTTTCTTACTATCTTACTTGTTGTGTTCTTTCATACTACATGTGTTAACTTTGTTTCTATCTTTTGCATTTTCTACTTTTATGCACCTTTTAGGAATTTGTTATTTTTTCTTTGCTCATGGTTAGATGTCTAAGTGCATGGATGTAAGAAAGAGCTAAAGCAATGCCAGACTGAAGAGGAAGTTGCATAGCTAGCTGTTAAGGAACGAGTGTGGTGTTGTGGTGTAAAGCTAGCTATAACATGACATGATGGCTAGAGGCTAGGATTTGCAAGGGTTGAAAGTTCTAAGAGGCGTGGCTGGATGTTAAAAAGATGTGGTGTTGTTGTAGGCTTGTCATTATTATTATTTTTTTAATTTCCATTTAGCTACCTTCTTAGTTTTGATATCTTTAAGTAGTAGTAGTAGCAGTAGCTCCAGCAGCAACAACAACTCTAATAAGTCTAGTGATTTTGAGTTCCGTAGTAACATGTCTAGTTCCTCCCATTTTCTTTCATCTAGGCATTTGTAAATTGTTGCCATAACTGTTTCTTGTGTTATAAGTAAGGTAATTTCTAGTCATACATCTACGAAGGATTGCGCAGCCTCACTAGATAGTGACCTTGAGCATGGTATTGCTTACGATAGTTTAAGGATAGAGTCTCTTATTCTCAATAAGTTATCTGACCTTACTCGATAGTTTAAGGGTAGAGTCTATTCTTCTCAACAAGTTATGTGACCTTACTCGATAGTTTAAGGGTAGAGTCTCTTCTTCTCAATAAGTTATCCGACCTTACTCTAGCTAAGTGTTGGCGAGCTTGGGGGATCCAAACCTTCTTCTTAGTTCCATTACTTTGTCTTGGGCTTCTCGCATTAAATATGTAATGCACATAGTTTTACATGTATTTCTTATGAAGTTATGATGTATATGCACATTGTTATAGGTGTATAGATAATAAAGGATGTAGAGATTATGAAATTTAATGTACAATCATGATTTCAAGTTGTGTTTACAAGTTTTATTGCCTATGAATTATATGGAATGGATATTATTATACATTAGTTGTATACGGAATGTAAAATGAGGTATTAGGCGAATAAGGATGAGTTACACATTGGGAATCTGTAGGAAACTGCAGTAATATGGATGCAGGGGAAGAGCAGATCGATCTCCCATGAATGAGAGATCGATTCCCTCTCATGAAATGTCAAGTATCAGTTCAATTGGAATAGGGTAGATCGATCCCGTAACAAGGCAGATCGATCTCCTTAAGCCTCATCCGAAAGAAATTGATCTCTCACAAGGAACAGATCGATCTCCAAATGTCTTGGGTTGAAACAGATCGATCTTCCCTTACTACCAGATCGATCTTGTAGCAGGTAATCTGAGTGGTTGGAGTAGTTGAACCCTTAGAAGATCGATCTCCACCAAGCACCAAATCGATCTTCTAAGCTTTTTCTATATAAGAAACATGGCTCTTGGAACTGGAACACGTTTCCCTCTTTCCTAAACACTCCAACACTCACCATTTTCACACAAAACCAAGCTTTCTCACTCTAGAAAACACTACATTCTCAGCAGATTTGGAGGAAGTTTAAAGAGGTAAAATTGTTCTTTGTAGTGAGGAGAATAATATATCTAAAAATCTAAAATTGTATTACTCAAGGAAAAGAGTTAAGCATCCCACAAGTTTAGTCTAGAGAAAGGGGCAAGCTTGGTAAGTCTTTAAAACCCTCAACTCCGAGCATGATGTTTTAAGTGATTTTAGGAGTTGATGGATGCATATTATGTTAACAGAATATGGCTAAGATGCGTAGAACTCACTTGAAATATATCTAGAAAAGCAATAGATTAAATTTTCTATTGTGATGATCTTGGAATACTATGATATTGATGGTGTTGAGTGAATGATTTTAGATGGATATACAAAGAAATATCAAGGTGAAATATGATAAAAAAGCTTGAGAAATATGAATAGCTAAGTAAATGACAATGTGAATGTTTAGGAAAAGAAAAGGAAAACAACGTAATGATTTAGACGTGTAGATTGGAATACGTTAGAACATGATTAACCCAGATCACGAATGGAGTAAACGAGACGAAGGAGATACAAGCACGATTCGAGGTAAGGGATTGTATGTTAACAAAAGAGATATTCGTATGTATTTTGCAGCAAGTTTAGTAGTTATGACGCTAGTGATATTATGTTTAGCTATTGAGCCAGGAAGTGATATGAAAGTATGAAATGTATTATGGTATAAATTGTGAAAATGGGACGCGGTAAGGAAAACAACATGACATGCATGTTTTTAATGTTTTTACAACAATATGTTGTTATTGTGACTGAGGGATGATGAAGGATAGGTTGGCTAGTTTTACATGTTTTGCATAGATAGGCTTGCTACGTTAATAAATACGATTTAAGTTTTCTTATTTAGAGAAAATAGCCATCTATCCGATTTGAAATATGAAAAGGTGTTAGAGCCTTAGCTCACCCATGGTTTTTGATGATTTTACTATGCTAGAGATTAGACTCACATATGTTTTCATGATTTGATAAACAGTACCAGAGCGTAGCTCGCACGTGGTTTTATAATGATGATAATGTGTTGGAGCCTATCTCGTCCGATGATTTTGAGATGATACAGTACTAGAAGCAGTTGCTCGCACTGAGAGATACCACGCTGGGGCCTTACGAAGACTGTGCCACGCTGATTCTGCTCGCCTGGTATATGAGACATAGGTTAGGATGATGAGTCCATCATTGTAGGGTCGATGGACTGGGTCCACGGGCATACGTTGTATCGAGTAGTTGTCCAGGGAATACTATGTATCGTGCTGTGTGCACGCGAGTACGAGTATCGCGTAGATGACACATGGAGTACGTTGTACCGTGAGTATATGTGATATGATGAGGGAGATGATGATGATGATGATTGAGATGAGCCAAAAGGTATGACCGACCCATCCCCCTTCAGGCAAGTGATGCCCTGAGCACACCTGATCAGTGAGGCCTGGGATCACTGACTATGGCCATACGTCGTGGATATTTGTTTCCCTAAGATTTCCTACCTGTCTTAGAGATCAGAGAAATTTGATGAAAAGAAATGGTTTATGAGAAGAAAAGAAGTAATATGATTTGATAAATATCTTGATTTAAATGCTTGTGCTGTGATAGCACTGTTTTATGACATGTTCTTAAATGGAAATATTAAGCATTGGTTTTTATGAAAATGCCTAAGAGAGAAGAATGTATTAATGTATTTTTCCATTGATATTTTCATCTATAATGAAAGATGAGTTTGTTGATCATGCATGGGCTATGTAGATAGTACAGTAACTACCTATTAGCATAATTTTCCTTACTGAGTTGTGGTTTGCTCACCCCACTATTTTCCCCTCCAAATACTGAGAAATAGAAAAGTGCGGTGGTCTCCAGATCCGTTTAGTGTCGATCAGCTTACACCAGTTGCTAAGGTATAAGAATTGTATATACTAAAGCATTTTGTATCTATTGTATTGTATCGCACAGTCATACAAAAAAATATATAATAATTTGTATGAGGATGTTATGTAAAGATATTATAAATATATAATCGATTTTGTATATCTACACATATGCCTGGGAGTGTGTACATTTGAATTTCAATTATTTCTCTATAAATGTATGGAATTAGTAATTACATCAGCTCACAACCCAACCGTAAGTGGTATATGTATGCATGAAGGGCACCCAGAGTTGAGGTGTGACAGAATTGGTATCAGAGCAAGGGTTGGTCTGATGTGAGTCGATGTTTAGGATTAAGAAAATGTACACCCCAAGTTACTGTGTGATATTTAGATACAATGTGTATATGGAGTTGGTAGTGATCTAAGAGTTTGTTATAAATGCAAAAAAGTCAATAGGCTTGTGAGCTATGCCTGAGAGACACCGCAAGAGGGGAGAGAGCTCACAAGCTTAGGGGCAGAATGATATGACTGAGAGGCATAGTAGATCGTTCTCTAGTCACAAGCCCCATGATCAGGTAGAGGCTTTCGATTCTTGGGTAGCCAGATTAGAGGAAGAAATGCATACGATGATGACCATGATGGGTCAGATTATGTCTAGGTTTGAGGATATACCTGGTACAGTAGGACAGACAGCACCGAATCCCCCAGCAGCTGCACCTGAACCTGAGAATGCTGCACCTACACAACCCGAACAAGATAGACCATGAGGTCCCCCTATTCGGCCAGTTCCTCCTCCAGTGGCCCCATAGCAGTGTGATGATGATGATGATGATTTAGGGCCTAGTTATGACTGTGATATGGAGAGATTGAGGTATTTTATGGACTTTAAACCTCCTTCTTTTAGTGGGGTAAATGATCCAGCAGTGGCTGAGGATTGGATAAGTCAGATAGAGAAGTTGTTTGATTTTTATAGATGTTCGGCTACGGAAAGAGTAGCGCTTGTGGCCTTTGTATTGAGAGGTAAATCAGAGCACTGGTGGAAGTCCACCATACCTATGTTGAGAACTCGGGGTACAACGATCACATGGGTTATATTTTTGGGTGCTTTTAGAGAACAATATATCCCAGATACTGTTGGACGTAGGTTGCAAAGGGAATTTTTGAATCTGACTCAAGGGAACCGAACAGTGGATGAGTACGAGTCACGATTCACGATTCACATTATTGGGCCGGTATGATCCGGACTCTATAAGGAGTGAAGCTATTAGGGTCCATAGATTTGTTGATGGACTAAGACCTTCGATTAGAGCTAAACTGGCCCCTTTGATGTTGCTACATATAGAGAAGCTATACGACGGACCCAGTTGTGTGAGCAGGACTATAACCTACATATTTCAGAGTTCAGTTGGGGTAAGGATAAGGGTCTAAGGAAATTAGGAGATGGCAAAAGTGCCAGATTTGGTTGGAGATATGTTGGTAAGCATCGAAGAGAGGCAGATGAGTCACAGAAAAAGGCTGCTATACCTTTTATGCATCTGACTCCAACTCTAGCCAGGGGTATAGTGATTGGTGGACCCCGATCGACTACTGAACAGTGCAGAGTATGTGGCCGATATCATGGTAGTAGGCCCTGTCATTTTTAGGGTACACGATGTTTCAAATGTGGTAGGTTTAGGCACTATGCAAAGGATTATCCCAAAGAAGGGCAAGGAGTTAGAGAAAGTTCCTATAGTTACACCTCCTGCAAAGGAAAGAGTCACGACTAAAGAAAAATGGAAGCAAGTTGTGGGTCAAGGTAGGGTATGTGCGATAGACCAAGCATCAGTAGATACCTTTTCTGAGGTGCTAAAAGGTACAATTCTAATTTTCAATTTGGAAGCTATAGCTTTATTTGATTCTGGTGCTACGCATTCCTTTATATCGCCTGCATGTGCATCAAAGTTAACAGGTTTTGTAAAACCCTTATATTTAAATAGGACTTTATTAATAAGTACTCCAATGAGAGTTAGTCAATTAGCTGAACAAGTATATAAAGATTGTAAAGTAAAGGTATGTCACGCCCCGAAAATGCGGAAAATAGGGCTAATTTAAAACTTTTTACTCATTAATTCACAATTAAGAGTGCATTCCTGTGCAGTGTCATACATCATCATAATTATCATGCCTCAGGATCTCAACATCATATAACGTATATTGTACCGTATACAAATACTCAATTTCAAGTTAATTAATCCTAATACATCCCATATAATGTCATACATCAAGTGTCTGCAAATACATTAATAGTCTGGGTACATGAAAAGATAATATACCTCAAAATACAAATTATATAGCCTGGAGCTTGAATCCTCCACTAGCCACCACTCCGTACGTCGCAGGGAAGTCCTTATTCACTTGAAGAACTCTGGGGGGGAAAGAAAAACAGGGTGAGCTTCTAAATCGCTCAGTAAGGGGGTAGGGGACTCATTTCATAAACCAAAATGCACATCACAAAGCATTTATTTGTATGTGAAACTCATTTGAAAACCATAGCATCAAAATATTCAAAACGACACTCTCATGTGTCAAGTCATGTGAAAACATGAAGTAAAAGGCTCACTCTAGAGCAAAACTAAGCATGTGAAAATACGCGTTAAACGCTTTCTCAAATAACGTGGCATAGCCACTGATTTAAAATCACACGTGGCATAGCCACAATACACACGTGGCAAAGCCACCGAATTATTTTCTCACGTGGCATAGCCACAAAATAGGGTTTCTCAACGTGGCACTGCCACCAATGGGGTTTCTCAACGTGGCACAGCCACCAATGGGGTATACGTGGCGCAGCCACCAATGGGTTTCTCAACGTGACACAGCCACCAATGGGGTATACGTGGCACAGCCACCAATGGGGTTTTCTCAACGTGGCACAGCCACCAATGGGGTATACGTGGCACAGCCACCAATGGGGTTTTCTCAACGTGGCACAGCCACCAATGGGGTATACGTGGCACAGCCACCAATGGGGTTTTCTCAACGTGGCACAGCCACCAATGGGGTATACGTGGCACAGCCACCAATGGGGTTTTCTCAACGTGGCACAGCCACCAATGGGGTATACGTGGCACAGCCACCAATGGGGTTTTCTCAACGTGGCACAGCCACCAATGGGGTATACGTGGCACAGCCACCAATGGGGTTTTCTCAACGTGGCACAGCCACCAATGGGGTATACGTGGCACAGCCACCAATGGGGTTTTCTCAACGTGGCACAGCCACCAATGGGGTATACGTGGCACAGCCACCAATGGGGTTTTCTCAACGTTACCAGAACGGAGAAGAAATCGGGCTTACATGCTACCAGAGCAATGCCCGGTGTGTACTCACAACTACACACCTCAGTCTTATCACATAAGACGGGTTTGCCTTCACGTAGAACTCGTAATGGCTTCTCTCTCATAAGACTCATTTGAAAACCGTTTTGTACTCAACACAAAACGTAATAAAAATCGAGTTCTAACCGGCAAAGCACACGCACACATTTTCCAAATCTCAATGTTGCCTTAACGTAGAGCCCAGTTATAAACTCATAAAACATTGGGCTCCAACCGGCTATAAAATCGTGTGCAGTTCAAATATCAACACAAAATACTCAACATGCTTGTTTATAAATCGTAAATCATGCTAAAACAGTTGCAATTCACATACACAAATGGTTTAGATTTCCCTTACCTCTTTGCACCTCGTATAGTGCAATCGTTTCCCCCGTATCACGGACTAGTCTCGCATTCCACTCTGGAACTCCCGAGCTGTCCAAGCGATGTTAAAACATCAATACTCCACATCACATAAGCCTCAATTCTTAAAATCGAGCATAATTGCTCATAACACCTCAATTCTCTTGATTTCTCGTAACTCAACCCTAAACTACAACTCTATTCACAATATCCCAATGTTCGATATCTCTAATACCAATTATCTACGCTAATTCTCCACATTGTCCAATTTTCCATTTATAGCTCACAGTTTCCCAAATTCACCAAAATTCTCAATATGCATATCACTCCTACCACATTGAAATTTAATCAATCCCTAGTCATCTTTCAGCCATTTCAACACAAATTTAACCACCAATAACATCAAAATCAACTCAAATATCAAGATCGAGGTTTAGAAATTACCCAAAGCTTGTGAGACGCACAACTCACGCCTCGATCCGATTCGTCCTTCGATTTCCAAGTATGTTGTTCTCCCTTTGATGAGGAACAACTTTCCTTCTTACCACAATAGCTGATTTGGCCGGAAATGGGGGATTTGGAGGAGTGAGAAACTAGGTTTTCGAAAAAATGGAGGTTTGAAAGAGAGAGAAAGTGAGATTTCAGGAGAAAACACGAGTTCCTTATATAGACTGGAGGTAGGAGATCGATCTGTCTCCTGGGGAGATCGATCTGCGTTTGAATTTTTGGGGACGATCTGGGTAATTTTATGCCTAGGAGATCGATCTGTCGAAGGGTGAGATCGATCTCTTTATGGCTTTATGAGATCGATCTGCTCCTAAAGAGATCGATCTTCTCCCCAAACAGAAGCATTTGGAGATCGATCTCCTCCTCATGAGATCGATCTTCTCTCAAACAGATTCATTTGGAGATCGATCTCTTCCTCATGAGATCGATCCCTTCTCAAACAGATTCATAAAGAGATCGATCTCCTCCATTGGAGATCGATCTGCTTCTCAAATTTCCCCTTCCTCGTCATTTTTAACTCACCAGATCGATCTCTCCTTCTCCCAGATCGATCTGTCCTCATGCTTCATGCTTATTTTACACACTTAACATATAAATCTCCAATTATAATTCCCACAATTCACTTAGCTCAATAAATTACACTTCAATTTATTATTACATCATTAAATATGTCTGAAATTCTCAGATCTCACATCCTCCCCACCTTAAAAGAATTTGGTCCTCCAAATTCAACTCAACTAATCAAAATAGATGGGGGTATTTCTCCTTCATGAGACTCTCTAGTTCCCACGTTGCTTCTTCCCTTGAGTGATGCTTCCACAAAACTTTCACTAATGGGATGCTCTTGGTTCTCAGTACCTTCTCCTTTCTATCGAGAATCCGGACGGGTTCCTCAGTATAGCTCATGTCCTCCTGTATGTCCATCTCATCATACTCTATAACATGAGAAGGGTCCGGGTGGTACTTCCTCAACATAGACACATGAAAAACATTGTGTATTCCGGACATCTGTGGGGGTAATGCCAATCTGTAGGCTACCTCTCCCACTCTCTCAAGAATCTCAAATGGTCCTATGTATCGAGGACTCAATTTCCCTTTCTTCCCAAATCGCATGATACCCTTGCTCGGTGATACTCTCAGAAATACTGCATCACCAACATCAAACTCGAGTGGCCGTCTACGCACATCCGTGTAGCTTTTCTGTCTACTCTGTGCAGCCCGTAACCTCTCACATATGAGTTTCACACTCTGTACGGCTTGCTCAACAAGCTCGGGAGCATTTATCTTTCTGTCACCGACTTCTTCCCAAGCTACAGGGGATCTACACCTCCTACCATATAGAGCCTCAAAAGGTGCCATTCCAATACTCGCATGATAGCTGTTATTGTACGCAAACTCTGCTAGGGGCAGGTGATCATCCCATGATCCCTTAAAATCCATCGTACACGCCCTCAACATATCCTCCAGGGTCTGAATAGTCCTCTCTGACTGACCATCTGTCTGAGGATGATAGGCGGTACTAAAACTCAATCGAGATCCCATGGACTCCTGAAACTGGGTCTAAAATCTGGAAGTAAACCGGGAATCTCTATCAGAAGTAATACTCACTGGAGCCCCATGTAATCTAGCTATCTCGCTGACATACAGTTCAGCTAAGGCATCCACAGTATCTGTGCTCTTGATGGCAAGGAAGTGGGCACTCTTGGTCAATCTATCCACAATGACCCATATCGCGTCACGACCTCTCCGGGTCCTCGGTAAACCCATAATAAAGTCCATAGTGACATGCTCCCATTTCCATGTAGGTACAGGTAAGGGCTGTAGTAGTCCTCCGGGCTTCCGATGCTCAGCTTTCACTTGCTGGCATACTAAACACCTGGCCACATACTCTGCCACATCTCGCTTCATACCACTCCACCAATACACCTTTCTCAAGTCTCGGTACATCTTAGTACTTCCTGGGTGCATGGTGTATCGCGAGCAGTGGGATTCTCTCAGTATCTGTCTCTTCAGGGTATCATCGTCCGGTACACAAATCCGTCCTCTGAACCTCAATAATCCATCCTCACTGATGGTGAGATCCGACTGCGAACTCTGCTCAGCTTGGCTAACCATGTCTATCAATCTCTGATCACTGCGCTGCCCAGTTCTAATCTGATCCATGATCCTGGGCTCTATCCACAGGCTAGCCAAAAATCCAGTCTCTACCTCTTTAACTCTGATCCGAAGTTCGGCGAACTGCTCTAACAAATCCCATTCCCTGATCATCATAGCAGATACCATACTTTTCCTGCTCAGGGCATCAGCAACCACATTCGCCTTACCCGGATGATAAAGAATCTCACAGTCATAATCTTTAAGGAGTTCCATCCATCTCCTTTGTCTCATGTTTAACTCTTTCTGATCAAAGAGATATCTCAAACTCTTGTGATCAGTGAAGATCTGGAATCTTTCCCCATATAAGTAATGTCGCCAGATCTTCAAAGCAAATACCACAGCGACTAACTCCAAATCATGCGTGGGGTAATTTCGCTCATGGTCCTTCAACTGTCGCGATCCGTATGCGACCACTCTTCCGTGCTGCATAAGCACACACCCCAATCCTTGGTGAGATGCATCACTATACACCGAGAATCCTCCTGATCCCTCGGGAATAGTTAACACAGGTGCCGCTGTCAATCTCCTCTTTAACTCTTGAAAACTGAGCTCACATTGATCATTCCATATGAACGGAGTCTCCTTACGTGTGAGCTTAGTCAAAGGAGCGGCAATCCTCGAGAACCCTTCCACAAATCTCCTGTAATACCCTGCCAAACCAAGGAAGCTTCGTATCTCAGTCACTGTCCTCGGTCTTTCCCAATTAAGCACAGCTGCTATTTTACTCGGATCCACTGATACTCCTTCCTCTGAGACTACATGCCCAAGGAAAGCTATCCGGTTCAGCCAAAACTCACACTTACTAAGCTTTCCGTATAATTGCTTATCTCGGAGTATCTAAAGTACTAACCACAAATGCTGTGCATGCTCCTCATACGACCGAGAGTACACCAGGATATCATCGATAAAGACTATCACAAACTTATCCAGATAGTCTCTGAACACCTCGTTCATCAATCTCATAAATGCTGCAGGGGCGTTCGTCAATCCAAAGGACATCACCAGAAATTCATAATGGCCATACCTTGTCCTAAAGGCCGTCTTTGGAATATCTTCCTCCTTGATCCTCAATTGGTGATAGCCCGATCTCAAATCAATCTTAGAAAAGACTGATGCCCCTCTTAGCTGATCAAGTAGATCGTCAATCCTGGGCAGTGGGTATTTATTCTTCACCGTGGCTTTATTCAACAGCCGGTAGTCTACACATAATCTGAGACTACCATCCTTCTTCTTAACAAATAGTACTGGTGCTCCCCATGGCGAAACACTGGGTCTAATAAACCCTTGATCCAATAACTCCTGTAGTTGTTTCTTCAATTCCTCAAGTTCCACTAATGCCATCCTGTAGGGAGGTTTAGAGATCGGCTGAGTATCCGGTACCAAATCAATGGTAAACTCCAGCTCTCTCTCTGGTGGTAAACCTGGCAATTCATCTGGGAAAACATCCAAAAATTCATAAACCACAGGTATATCCTCAATCCTCGGATGTTCCCGCTCATCGTCTGAGATGAGTGTCTCATAACCTTCACATAAATAATCACATTTAATAATCCCCAAAATAATGTTAAAATTCTCAAATTACTCACTAGAAATCCACATAATTATTCCCTCAATATTTCAATCGTACACTGTAAGGTTTAGGTAGGGAGAAAGTTACAATCTTAGTGTAGCAGTCTAAACTCACTCGATTGGTCGCCAACCAATCCATTCCCAGAATTACATCAAACCCATGTATATTCAACATGATTAGGTCTGCTAACATCACTCTATCTCCCACCTTAATTTCACATCCTCTACAGATTAACTCAGTTCTCTGGGATTCACGCATAGGGGTATTTACATGTAGTATATATTCTAGAGGTTCAAACTTCAAGTTTAATTTACATGCAAAATGCTCAGAAATAAACGAATGCGTGGATCCAGAATCAATCAACACATGAGCCTCATAATTACAGACAGAGAGTGTACCTCTTATAGTTTCCGCCGAAGCGTCTGCGGTCTCCTTATCCAGGGCAAACGCTCGTCCCTATGCCACAGGTTTCTTCCCTTTCTCTGCCGCAGTGGCCCGTCTCCGGGGATCCACTCTCTGAGGCTGTTGTCTAGCGGGCTCCGGAGCATGTGGTATCTGAGGTTGGGGACAGTCTTTCACTCTGTGACCCATGTCACCACATCTGAAACATCCATGGATCGACCCAGTACAACTTCCCTCATGCGATCGGCCACAATCTCTACAAATCCTCATCCCCGGCCTGACATATCGGGGGGCCTCCTTGATAATAGGATAGGCTCTGGGTCTCTCCAATCTGTCCTTCTGCACCTCAATCCTTCCTCTTCTGAAGGAACCTCTCCGAGCCTCTGACTGAAAAAGTGCTGGCCTCTTGCCCTTATCTCTATTCACCGCTCTGAGCTCATTCTGGGATTGTACCATCTCAATCCCTCTTTCAACCTCTTGTGCTCGTCTCAGAGCATCTCCAAACTCGGTAATACATAGCCCCATCAGTCTATCTCTAATAACGGGCTTCAACCCATACACAAACTTCTCTGTGCGGAGCTCTTCACTCTTGAAGGTCTCTGGGTCATATCTCAGTAGTGCGGTGAACTGGCTCTCATAGTCATCCACCGACATGTCACCCTGTACCAAACTCAAAAACTCGGCCTGTTTCCTTCTCTGGGCGGCTCGTGGTACATATTGGGTTCTAAAAGCTGTCTGGAACTCTTCCCAACCAATCACATCCTGGTGGGACATCAAGATACCCTGGGTAGTACTCCACCAATCTCGAGCTCTCCCCTTCAGCATATAGGCACTCATACTGACTCTCTCAGCATCGGTGCACCCCAGTAAATCAAATATAACTCTCAACTCCGTCAACCACTCCTCAGCCTCTGTAGGATCCTTCTTTCCCTTAAATGCGGGTGGATTCATCTTCAGAAATTCCTTTAGTCGGACCTTACTTCTGTCCTCAGGCTGAGTGACGGGAGGCACTGGGGGTATGGGAGGTCCTGGTGGTGGTGTAGGGGTAGTATCCGAGGCATTAACTCCAACGTGTTGCGTGAATAGCGCCGCCATCTGCTCAAAACCTTGCCTCACATCGGTCTCAATCCGATTAAATCGAGAGTTAGGACTCTCTGGTTGTGGGACAGGTGGTGGAGGGGACTCTGCCTGCCTCCTCGAACGACCTCGTCGTTTACTCATTCTCAATCTCAACTCGTCTCCTGCGCGTACATATCACAATTGATTGAAATCTCAATCCTCAATTTCAGTTCATGACCAGACTATTACAGACACTTGGGATGTATTCTATTTCACTTAATCGACACTGACAGTACTAGACACCCTAAGCTCTGATACCAAGAAAACTCTGTCACGCCCCGAAAATGCGGAAAATAGGGCTAATTTAAAACTTTTTACTCATTAATTCACAATTAAGAGTGCATTCCTGTGCAGTGTCATACATCATCATAATTATCATGCCTCAGGATCTCAACATCATATAACGTATATTGTACCGTATACAAATACTCAATTTCAAGTTAATTAATCCTAATACATCCCATATAATGTCATACATCAAGTGTCTGCAAATACATTAATAGTCTGGGTACATGAAAAGATAATATACCTCAAAATACAAATTATATAGCCTGGAGCTTGAATCCTCCACTAGCCACCACTCCGTACGTCGCAGGGAAGTCCTTATTCACTTGAAGAACTCTGGGGGGGAAAGAAAAATAGGGTGAGCTTCTAAATCGCTCAGTAAGGGGGGTAGGGGACTCATTTCATAAACCAAAATGCACATCACAAAGCATTTATTTGTATGTGAAACTCATTTGAAAACCATAGCATGAAAATATTCAAAACGACACTCTCATGTGTCAAGTCATGTGAAAACATGAAGTAAAAGGCTCACTCTAGAGCAAAACTAAGCATGTGAAAATACGCGTTAAACGCTTTCTCAAATAACGTGGCATAGCCACTGATTTAAAATCACACGTGGCATAGCCACAATACACACGTGGCAAAGCCACCGAATTATTTTCTCACGTGGCATAGCCACAAAATAGGGTTTCTCAACGTGGTACTGCCACCAATGGGGTTTCTCAACGTGGCACAGCCACCAATGGGGTATACGTGGCGCAGCCACCAATGGGTTTCTCAACGTGGCACAGCCACCAATGGGGTATACGTGGCGCAGCCACCAATGGGTTTCTCAACGTGGCACAGCCACCAATGGGGTATACGTGGCACAGCCACCAATGGGGTTTTCTCAACGTGGCACAGCCACCAATGGGGTATACGTGGCACAGCCACCAATGGGGTTTTCTCAACGTGGCACAGCCACCAATGGGGTATACGTGGCACAGCCACCAATGGGGTTTTCTCAACGTGGCACAGCCACCAATGGGGTATACGTGGCACAGCCACCAATGGGGTTTTCTCAACGTTACCAGAACGGAGAAGAAATCGGGCTTACATGCTACCAGAGCAATGCCCGGTGTGTACTCACAACTACACACCTCAGTCTTATCACATAAGACGGGTTTGCCTTCACGTAGAACTCGTAATGGCTTCTCTCTCATAAGACTCATTTGAAAACCGTTTTGTACTCAACACAAAACGTAATAAAAATCGAGTTCTAACCGGCAAAGCACACGCACACATTTCCCAAATCTCAATGTTGCCTTAACGTAGAGCCCAGTTATAAACTCATAAAACATTGGGCTCCAACCGGCTATAAAATCGTGTGCAGTTCAAATCTCAACACAAAATACTCAACATGCTTGTTTATAAATCGTAAATCATGCTAAAACAGTTGCAATTCACATACACAAATGGTTTAGATTTCCCTTACCTCTTTGCACCTCGTATAGTGCAATCGTTTCCCCCGTATCACGGACTAGTCTCGCATTCCACTCTGGAACTCCCGAGCTGTCCAAGCGATGTTAAAACATCAATACTCCACATCACATAAGCCTCAATTCTTAAAATCGAGCATAATTGCTCATAACACCTCAATTCTCTTGATTTCTCGTAACTCAACCCTAAACTACAACTCTATTCACAATATCCCAATGTTCGATATCTCTAATACCAATTATCTACGCTAATTCTCCACATTGTCCAATTTTCCATTTATAGCTCACAATTTCCCAAATTCACCAAAATTCTCAATATGCATATCACTCCTACCACATTGAAATTTAATCAATCCCTAGTCATCTTTCAGCCATTTCAACACAAATTTAACCACCAATAACATCAAAATCAACTCAAATATCAAGATCGAGGTTTAGAAATTACCCAAAGCTTGTGAGACGCACAACTCACGCCTCGATCCGATTCGTCCTTCGATTTCCAAGTATGTTGTTCTCCCTTTGATGAGGAACAACTTTCCTTCTTACCACAATAGCTGATTTGGCCGGAAATGGGGGATTTGGAGGAGTGAGAAACTAGGTTTTCGAAAAAATGGAGGTTTGAAAGAGAGAGAAAGTGAGATTTCAGGAGAAAACACGAGTTCCTTATATAGACTGGAGGTAGGAGATCGATCTGTCTCCTGGGGAGATCGATCTGCGTTTGAATTTTTGGGGACGATCTGGGCAATTTTATGCCTAGGAGATCGATCTGTCGAAGGGTGAGATCGATCTCTTTATGGCTTTATGAGATCGATCTGCTCCTAAAGAGATCGATCTTCTCCCCAAACAGAAGCATTTGGAGATCGATCTCCTCCTCATGAGATCGATCTTCTCTCAAACAGATTCATTTGGAGATCGATCTCTTCCTCATGAGATCGATCCCTTCTCAAACAGATTCATAAAGAGATCGATCTCCTCCATTGGAGATCGATCTGCTTCTCAAATTTCCCCTTCCTCGTCATTTTTAACTCACCAGATCGATCTCTCCTTCTCCCAGATCGATCTGTCCTCATGCTTCATGCTTATTTTACACACTTAATATATAAATCTCCAATTATAATTCCCACAATTCACTTAGCTCAATAAATTACACTTCAATTTATTATTACATCATTAAATATGTCTGAAATTCTCAGATCTCACAAGGTAGAAGATAAGCGTACGACAGCCAATCTGATTTTGTTGAATATGTATGACCTTGATGTAATCTTGGGAATGGATTGGTTAGCTACTAATCATGATGTCTTAGACTGCCACTCTAAGTCTATTACATTTTCTCTACCCGAGAAATTTGTTGTAATGTTTTATGAGAAGTAATGAAATCCTGATTTTTGCAGCAAGTAAAGTTTATTGGTACATAAATGTTATTTTGAAGGTTTTATTGCTTATGTGGTGAATTTGAACAAAACACATCTGAGTATGGATGACATTCCAGTGGTTAGAAAATTCCCTGATATCTTTCCAGACGACCTACCGGGATTGCCACCGGATAGAGAAATGAAATTTGGTATAGATTTGACACCTGAAATAGAGCCAATATCCAAATCACCATATATGATGGCTCCAGTTGAGCTTGAGGAATTAAGGAAGCAGTTACAAGATATGCTAGATAAAGGGTTTATAAGGCCGAGCGTCTCACCATGGGGAGCCCCAGTATTGTTTGTAAAGAAGAGAGATGGGGGTCTTAGGTTATGTATCGATTATCGGTTGTTGAACAAGGCTACCATCAAGAATAAGTACCCTTTGCCGCGTATCGATGATTTGTTGGATCAGCTTCAGGGAGTACAGATATTTTCCAAGATAGATCTGAGGTCTAGATACCTTCAATTGAAGATTCAGAAGGAAGATGTGCCAAAGACAGCTTTTCGCACCCACTACGGTCATTACAAATTCTTAGTGATGCCTTTCGGGTTGACGAATGTGCCAGCAGCTTTTATGGCTCTAATGAATGATGTATTCAAGCCATACTTGGCTCAATTTGTGATAAGATTCATCGATGATATATTGGTTTATTCCAGATATGATAATTCCATATTTTTAGAATTATTTATGCTTAATTTCCTAATTAATTATTTAAATCCCCAATTGATTTTGTTCATTAACCCCTTTATTTAATTAAAATTCTCATGTTTGTAGATAAATTAAATCCGGATGAATTTTTGAATATTTCGGTAGAAAATGGATCGAAATTGGGCTAAAATCGAGATTGGACCACGAGGACAACACGAGCCTAGCACATCCAATTGGACAAAAAGACAGATGACATGGAAATATTATTTTTCAAGGAGCCAATAGTGTGAAGACAAGTGGCCAAACAATGCCAACTCATCTAGGATGAAAAAATTACAATTGTACCCCTAAATGTGTATATAAATAGAAAATGATGGCAATTGTAAAAGGAGGGTAGTTTTAGGTTTTTTTTTAGGTTAAAATTTTATTGTTAGGTTTTATTATTTTTCCTTAGGTTTCCTTTGAAGTTTTCGGCTGGTGACAGTGGCCAAGGCTTCTCCCCTGTTCTTGATGCGTTGTTTTCCATTGTTCTGTGCCTTAAGTTTCTGTTTTATTTAGATTTTAATTAGCTCTTCAGTTTATTGTTACGTTTACACTTCGTTTTCAATAGAATTCAATCTCCTTTTCAGAATTTAAATTCAATGAAGTTTCCTTTTTATCGTGTCCCCTTGATTTGATTAGTAATTTACTGTTCTGGGTCTTTAATTCTACACTGCATTATTTTCGTTTATTGCTTGTTTTTGGTCTCTGCAACGTGTTGGTGCGTGAAAGCGATTCAGGACAAGGCTGGTCTAAGGCAGCGTTGCTGCAGTTGCATGCTGGGTTCACTACTGTTGCTTGGCTTAGCCATGGGTTGAAGGATTAAAGATACTGCAAAAGGCAGCAGCTAGCGTCAGTATAAGTTGGAACGCTTGTTGCGGTCGATAGAGAACCACGTTTCTCCTCTATTCTCCCCTGTTATAACTTTTGTTTACTGTTCAGTTTCAATTTTCATTTTCCTTGTCACGGGTTGAGGTTGATTGGATGTAGGTTGAAGACCAAGGAAGATCGGGAGTGAAGCCATCAACAGATTCGTGGTACAGCTGGATGACAAGTGGAACGGGACAGTAATGTATGTTGTTGTCGGTTGCAGTAGATACCAGTGGGAGCAGGAGCAGCACCAGGCCACGCATGTCATGGAAGATTGGTGATGAAGACCACGTCTGAAGCAACGCCTAATTGCACTAGTATAGCAGACTGATAACACAGAACCGAGAGGCATGGTGCGAAAGCAACCCGTTACAGCCTGAAACCGAGCCCACACCTAGAAACCAAAAAATGAAATGAAGCATGAACAGTGTTTGGAGGGATTTATTGGTTGATTTAAATCTAAGACTTTGTTTGGCATTCAACTCTTGTATTAATCAATTTTCCTTGCATTTTTAGTATAGTTTAATTAGTTGTTAGTTTAGGATAGTTGTTAGTTGTCAATTTAGATTAGTTCTAAATTTTTTTTATTTGTTAATTTAATTTTTTAGTCTTAATTTTTTGTTAATAGTTAATTTTATATTTTATGTTTTAGGATTTAATTTTAGTTTAGCATTTTACAAGTTACCTTTAGATTTAATCTAGATTAAATGTGTTTCATGCGTTTTTAATTTAGTCTTTATTTTCATAAAGTTTTAGTTTAGTTTAAATTGCATTTTGATTAAGTAGTTTAAATTGCATTTTAGGTTAGTTTAATTTTAGTATAATTAATCTTGCTTTGTTATTTTCATAATTGCATTTTATTTTAATTACGTTAATTAGTTTTAACTGTTTTAGGTTTTTTTATCTTAATTGCGTGGAGCACTATAAGTAATTTTGCTCAATTTTATTTAGTTCTTTTTATTTTATTACTTTCCAGTATTTTTAACTATAGACTTAGTAGATCACCCACTTCAATTTTATAATTTGCTAGAATATACTTAGGGTAAGATTAACCGGTAGTTAATTAGGCTAACCAACTTCTCTGAGGGACGATTACTCGGGACTCAAATCCCATTATTACTTGTACATCCCGTGCACTTGTAGACTATACCTTCAGGGCGTGACAAGTTTTTGGCGGCGTTGCCGGGGAAGTTTTAATTACTTGTTAATTGATATTGGTAAAATTATGCTTAGGTGTAATTCTAGCTTATAAATATTTAGGTTTTAAATATTTAGATCCTTAGTTTAGTCTAGTTAACTTTCTTATAATAATAAAAAAGAAAAATTTTCTAAGGACTTTCTGATGTTTGCATGCGTAGAGCCAGGAGTTTTGATTGCTTTCCTCTAGATCCTGAAATTGAACGAACTCTTAGGAAAATTCGAAAGGATTCTAGGAAATTTATAGCTCCGCAGCAAAACACGATGGCAGAAAATAGGGAAAGTAGGACCGTTGGAGATTATGCGATGCTGACGATTGAAGGATATTATACTGGCATTAGGCCACCAGCTGTCCCTACTAATAATTTTGAAATTAAGCCTTCCATCCTTCAGATGATCTAGACTTCTTTACAGTTTAGTGGGCTTCCACACGATGACACACATGCTCACCTTGGGCAATTCTTAGACTTGTGCAATACGTTCAAACACAATGGATTATCTGATTATGCGCTTAGACTTAGACTATTCCCTTTCTCACTTAGGGATAGGGCGAGACACTGGTTGACCTCCCTACCTCCAGGACCAATTTCTACATGGGACGAGTTAGCCCACCAATTTCTCCAAATTTTTTCCTCATTCTAAAATGGCCAGACTTCCGTAGCGATATATCCTCCTTTGCCCAGTACGACTCTGAATCCCTTTACGAGGCATGGGAACGATATAAGGAGCTTCTTGGGAAATGCCCTCACCACGGTCCAGACCTTCTAGAATGGACTTACAAGCCAAAATAGGACCATAGTGGATGCTGCTTCGGGAGGAGCCTTGATGTGCAAAACAGAGGAGGAGGCTTATGAGCTGCTAGATAAGATGGCGGCTAACAACTATCAATTGTCCTTGGAAAGGCAATTGCCAAAGAAATCGGTGGGTATATATGAGCTCGACACTCTATCCACATTGACATCTCAAATCGCCAATCTTACAAAGAAGGTGGAGTCCCTCAGTACCCAATATAATCCTTCCAACAATCCTAACCCTGTATTTTTTATCCAAAGTCATTTTCTCTCTTGTGATCTGTGTAGTGGTACCCATGCTGTAGATAGGTGTCCACTCAACTTAGAATCGGTTTAGTACGTTGCCCCCAAGCAACAGAACAACCATTTTTCAAACACCTATAATCCAGGGTGGAGGAACCATCCTAACTTTTCTTAGAGCCAAAACCAAGGGAAAGCTTCTAATTCTAGACTAGCAGGACCCCTAAGTTTTCAAGCTCCACCGGTTCAGGTACCACTACAACATCAATTTCCTCACCACCCACCACCACAGTATCCACATCATCCACCTAACCATTCCCATCCATCCCATGTCCATCAACCACCACCACAACCCCAGCACTTACCAGCAGCTGATAAGAAACCCTCGCTTGAGGAAATGTTCACAACATTCTTGCAAAATCAGGTAGCTTCAATTAAGAACCTAGAGGTCCAAGTGGGATAAATAGCAAACGCTCTTAGTCAAGGTCCTCAGGGGACCCTTCCTAATAACACTGAAGCCAATCCTGTTAGGCAAAGGGAAGGGAAGGAACATGTGAAAGCCATCACCCTTAGGAGTGACAAAAAGCTAGTAACTCCCCCTGTTAAGTCCAGACCTGACCAGCCCATAGTTGAAAAACTCATAGGTTCTAGTGAAGCAGCTCAGAAGGAGCAAGAATCAAAAGATCAAGCTGCAAAAGAAGCAAAGCTAGGCAATTCTTCACCTTTACCTGTTTTTTTTCACAACCTTCTTTATCCTCTGATGCTACAAAAGTTTCCACTACATCTCCTCTTGTTAGACCACCAGTCCCTTTTCCTCAGAGATTTCAAAATAAAAAACTGGACCAATAATTTGTAAAATTCCTTGAGGTTTTTAAGAAACTTCACATAAACATTCCATTCGCAGATGCCTTAGAGCAAATGCCAAGCTATGTGAAGTTTATGAAGGACATCCTCTCTAGGAAAATAAGATTAGAAGATTACGAGACAGTGGCCTTAACTAAGGAATGTAGTGCCATTATCTAGAGAAGGTTATCCCGCAAGCTCAAGGATCCCGGGAGTTTTACCATACCATGCACTATTGGAAATTTATTCTTTAGTAGAGTCCTGTGCGATTTAGGAGCTAGAATAAATTTGATGCCATTGTCTATCTATCATAAGTTAGGAATAGGGGATGCCAAGCCCACCACAATGACCCTCCAGTTGGCCAATCGATCAATTAAATATCCGAAGGGGGTCATTGAGGATGTCTTAGTAAAGGTGGACAAGTTTATTTTCCCTACGGATTTTATCGTGTTGGACATGGAGGAAGACAGGGAAATCCCAATTATACTAGGCAGGCCATTCCTAGCAACTGGTAGAACTTTAATAGATGTACAAAAGGGGAAGTTAACAATGAGAGTTCAAGATCAGGAAGTCAAGTTTAATGTGTTCAAATCTCTAAGGTTCCCTGACGACTCTCACGATTCTTTTAGGATGGATTTAGAAGATAAGGACATCACTGAGGAGTTTTCCAAGACACATCCTTTAAACCCTTTAGAAGCCTCCTTAGTGAAATCTGTTAATCTTAGAGAATACAGTGAAGATGATGATAAGGTTTACGAGACTTTATAGTTATTAGAGGTCACTCCTTTTGAGGAAATTGCCCAATTTGAGACACTAGACTCTTCATCTATTCCAGTTTCAAATATCTTTCCATCCACCAGTGATCCTCCAGCATTAGAACTCAAACCTTTACCCTTACACCTTAGGTATGCTTACTTAGGTGAATCCTCTACACGACTGGTAATAGTATCTGTTGCTCTCTCTCATGATCAAGAAGTAAAATTATTACAAGTGTTAAGAGAGCATCAGAAGGCTATAGGCTGGTCTATCTCTGACCTTAAGGGTATTAGTCCCTCTATCTGTATGCATAAGATACTATTAGAGGAGGGGTATAGGTCATCCATAGAGCACCAGCATCGATTGAACCTTGTAATGAAAGAAGTTATCAAGAAGGAGATCATCAAGTTGTTAGATGCAAGGATTATCTATCCTATTTTTGACAGTGCCTGGGTGAGCCCAGTACAATGTGTTCCTAAGAAGGGAGGGATGACAGTGGTCGAAAATGAAAATAATGAGCTCATCCCCACTAGGATTGTCACTGGTTGGTGAGTATGTATGGATTATAGGAAACTCAACAAGGCCACCAGGAAAGATCACTTCCCTTTACCCTTCATTGACTAAATGTTAGATCGATTAGCTGGTCATGAATTCTATTGTTTGCTGGACGGATACTCTGGGTACAATCAAATAGCTATAGCCCCAGAAGACCAAGAAAAGACTACCTTCACCTATCCCTATGGGACCTTTGCTTTTAGAATAATGCCTTTTGGCCGATGCAATGCACCTACTACATTCCAGCGTTGCATGCTGGCCATATTCCATGATATGGTAGAGGATTTTCTTAACGTTTTCATGGACGATTTCTCAGTATTTGGGGATAGCTTTGATCTATGTTTGCAGAATTTAGCAATAGTGCTGAGGAGGTGTGAAGAAATAAACTTAGTGCTTAATTGGGAGAAATGCCACTTTATGGTGAAAGAAGGTATAGTTTTAGGGCACAAAATCTCTACTAGGGGGATAGAAGTGGATTAGGCTAAGGTGAAAATTATTGAGAAGTTACCTCCTTATACCACTGTAAAGGGAATTCAAAGTTTCCTAGGCCATGCAGGATTTTACAGAAGGTTCATTAACGGATTTTCTCAGATATCTAAGCCTTTATGTAATCTCCTTAAAAAGGACACTATGTTTTGCTTTGATGAGAGATGCTTAGAAGCATTTAAGACTTTGAAGGAAAAATTAGTTACAGCCCCTGTAATCATAGCTCTAGATGGGAGTTTACCTTTTGAGCTTATGTGTGATGCAAGTGATTATGCTGTCGGGGCTGTACTAGGACAAAGAAAAGGAAGAGTCTTTTATGCTATTTACTACGCAAGCAAAACACTTAATGAGGCCCAAATGAACTATGCTACTACCGAGAAGGAGCTGTTAGCTGTGGTATTTGCCTTTGATAAGTTTCGCTCTTATCTCACTGGCACTAAGGTAGTAGTATATACTGATCATGCTGCTATTAAATACTTAGTCTTCAAGAAGGATGCAAAGCCGAGGCTGATTCGATGGATCCTCCTACTAAAGAGTTTGACTTGGAGATTAAGGATAGGAAAGGTATGGAGAATAAGGTTACTGACCATTTATCTAGATTAGAGAGTGGACATAAAGAAGATGGTACAGCTATTAATGAATCCTTTCCTAATGAGCAGTTATTTACTTTCGGGCACTCCAGATTGCCTTGGTACGCTGATTTTGTAAATTATCTGGTGAGCAATGTGATGCCACCTGATTTGACTGCCCAACAAAGAAAAAAGTTTTAGAGTGATGTCAAGTATTATGTTTGGGATGAACCCTTTCCATACAAGCAATGTAAAGATCAGATTTTGAGAAGGTGTGTTCCTATGGAAGAAGTAGAGGATATACTCAGACATTACCATTCTTCTGATTATGGAGGGCATTTTGGAGGCGAGAGGACAACAACCAAGGTTTTATAATCTGGATATTACTGGCCCACGTTATTTAAGGATGCCCACTACTTTGTGCTGAAATGTGATAGATGTCAGAGGGTAGGAAATATTTCCAAAAGAAATGAGATGCCTCTAACTAATATTTTAGAAGTGGAACTCTTTGATGTAAGGGGCATTGATTTCATGGGACCATTTGTTCCTTCATATGGCAATCTCTATATTCTAGTAGCTGTGGACTATGTATCGAAATGGGTTGAAGCGATGGCTTTACCGGTTAATGATGCCAAGGTGGTAGTAAGGTTTTTACAGAAGAATATTTTCACACGATTTGGCACACCTAAGGCTATCATTAGTGATTGAGGATCCCACTTTTTGCAATCAAAGTTTTGATGGGATGTTAAAGAAATATGGGGTCAAACATAAGTAGCCATTGCTTATCACCCACAAACGAGTGGCCAAGTAGAGTTGTCCAATAGGGAAATTAAGGGGATATTAGAGAAAACAGTGAACCCAAGTAGGAAGGACTGGTCCATTAGGTTAGAGGATGCATTTTGGGCATATAGGACAGACTTTAAAACACCTTTAGGAATGTCCCCTTATCAGCTTGTTTATGGTAAAGCCTGTCATCTACCAGTAGAGCTAGAACACAAGGCCTATTGGGCCCTTAAGAACCTGGATTTCAATTTAGAGGCAGTAGGGGAGAAGAGGCTGCTACAGCTTAATCAGTTAGATGAGTTCAGGTTGTAGGCATATGAGAATGCCAAGCTCTACAAGGAAAAGACTAAGCGATGGCATGATAAGAAAATTAAGGAGAGACACTTCGAGCCAGGCCAGCAGGTTCTGTTATTTAATTCACGCTTGAAGCTGTTTCCAGGAAAGCTTAAGTCTATGTGGTTAGGTCCTTTTACCATTATGCAAGTATTCCCTCTTGGAGCCATTGAAATTATGGATGAGACCCTGAATCAACCCCTTAAGGTTAATGGGGGCAGACTGAAACACTATTTTAGGGGAGGGTTTGATCGTCAGCATTCTGTGACCACTTTAGCTGACCCTCCTACTTCTGATCCTGCTACTTAGCTTCAATTTTCTTTTTCACTTTTTGTACAATTCTTTTCTTTTCTGTTGTTTCTTTCGTTGTTTATTTTGCAGATGTCTTTTCTAGAATTACCTTTACAATCAAGCTCCAATGTTCATCATCATCAGAAAGGGGAGTACTCTGTTTATGAACTTCAATTTTTATATTATCTGTACACTGAGGACACTGTGCACTTTAAGTTTGGGGGAGGGGATATCACTTGAGTAGTTTTTGAAGATTTGGGCAAAATTGATAAAACATTTCAAAATTTTTTCGAAAATCTAAGCTTAAACTGTTTGATTTTGGGATGATTTAGTACTTAGCATGTAGTTTTCCCATATTCTGATGATATGACCCCATGATTAAGTCTGATTTTGATTGACAAAGAAGCATGATTATAGGAAAAGCATGAAGTTTAATTCTTGTATTTATCTTGATTCTGATTGTGATTTCCTCATCTTACGCACATGTCATTTCATGAATCTGTATATTTATTTTGAGAAAGCTTATGTGGACTTAGGATTGCATTTGTTTAGTTGATTTTGTGCATAATATTCTAGAATTTGTTTGATCTAATCTCGAGGTGAAATATTAAATCACACTTAATTAGGGAGATGATTTAAGCCATCTTTGGATCGTTTGAGCCTTTCGAGCCATCCCTGTACATACTTTATCCCTAGTCACCCATCTGGGCCAAATAAGCCTTTCTCTGTAAATACACCTGCTTATAATTTTCCTTAGCTTAAATACTTTGTTCCTATCCCCTACCCCGAAAGCATGAAAGTCATTGGGATATATTTTAAGCTTTGTACATATGGGTATCTGGTGATAGTGAATGTTTTAAAAAAATGAAAAAAAATACAAAAATAGAACAAAATAAATAAGTTTAGGGGAATAAATTTGAGCACTTATATTAAGATCCTGAAAGTAATGCATGTTAAGGGGTAATTAAACCTAAATCGACTTTATCATACCTTAACCCCAGCCTTACATTACAAGCTTAATGAAGTCCTATTGATCTTTGATTAAATGTGACTACATTAGTGGAGAGAGAAGTGAAAAGCAAACTTATGGGAATGATCACATGTCATTGACTCTGCATTCACTGTGTTTGCATAATCTAATCCGGATAATATACTGTGAAGTGACTTTGACATTTTTCACACACTCACGAGGAGTCCAATTTGGGTTAGGACTTATGATTGAATACTTTTGAATGTTGGACTTGTAATTGTGAATCTTTAAGATCATAGTCTGTACTTTTTCTTTGAGAATAACATTAGAGAAATTATTGTGTTTAGTACTTGTCATTCTTACAATTATTTTGTTTTGCTTGAGGACAAGCAAAAGCTCAAGTTTGGGGGTGTGATAATTCTATATTTTTAGAATTATTTGTGCTTAATTTCCTAATTAATTATTTAAATCTCCAATTTATTTTGTTAATTATCCCATTTATTTAATTAAAATTCTCATGTTTGCAGATAAATTAAATCCAGATGAATTTTTGAATATTTCAGTAGAAAATGGACCGGAATTGGGCTAAAATCGAGATTGGACCACGCGGATAACACGAGCCTAGCACATCCAATTGGACAAAAAGACAGATGACATGGAAATATTATTTTTCAAGGAGCCAATTGTGTGAAGACAAGTGGCCAAACAATGCCAACTCATCTAGGATGGAAAAATTATAATTGTACCCCTAAATGTGTATATAAATAGAAAATGATGGCAATTGTAAAAGGAGGGTAGTTTTAGTTTTTTTAGGTTAAAATTTTATTGTTAGGTTTTATTATTTTTCCTTAGGTTTCCTTTGAAGTTTTCGACTGGTAACAGTGGCCAAGGCTTCTCCCCTGTTCTTGATGTGTTGTTTTCCATTGTTCTGTGCTTTTAGTTTCTGTTTTATTTAGATTTTAATTAGCTCTTCAGTTTATTGTTATGTTTACAGTTCATTTTCAATAGAATTCAATCTCCTTTTCAGAATTTAAATTAAATGAAGTTTCGTTTTTATCGTGTCCCCTTGATTTGATTTGTAACTTACTGTTCTGGGTCTTTCATTCTACACTGCATTATTTCTGTTTATTGCTTGTTTTTGGTCTCTGCAACGTGTTGGTGCGTGAAAGCGGTTCACGACAAGGCTGGTTGCAGGCAGCGTTGCTGCAGTTGCATGCTGGGTTCACTGCTATTGGTTGGCTTGGCCACGGGTTGAAGGATTAAAGATACTGCAAAAGGAAGCAACTAGCGTCGGTATAAGTTGGAACGCTTGTTGCAGCCGATAGAGAACCACGTTTCTCCTCTTTTCTCCCCTGTTATAACTTTTGTTTACTGTTCTGTTTCAACTTTCATTTTCCTTGTCACGGGTTGAGGTTGATTGGATGTAGGTTGAAGACCAAGGAAGATTGGGAGTGAAGCCATCAACAGATTCGTGGTACAGTTGGATGACAAGCGAAACGGGACAATAATGTATGTTGTTGTCGGTTACAGTAGATACCAGCAGGAGCAGGAGCAGCACCAGGCCACGCATGTCATAGAAGATTGGTGATGAAGACCACGTCTGAAGCAGCGCCTAATTGTACCAAGATAGCAGACTGATAACACAGAACCGAGAGGCATGGAGTGGAAGCAACCCGTTACAGCCTAAAACCGAGACCACACTGAGAAACCAGAAAATGAAATGAAGCATGAACAGTGTTTGGAGGGATTTATTGGTTGATTTAAATCGAAGGCTTTGTTTGGCATTCAACTCTTGCATTAATCCATTTTCCTTGCATTTTTATTATAGTTTAATTAGTTGTTAGTTTAGGATCGTTGTTAGTTGTCAATTTAGATTAGTTATAATTTTTTTTTGTTAATTTAATTTTTTAGTCTTAATTTTTAGTTAATAGTTAATTTTATATTTTATGTTTTAGGATTTAATTTTAATTTAGGATTTTACAAGTTACCTTTAGATTTAATCTAGATTAAATGTGTTTCATGCGTTTTTAATTTAGTCTTTATTTTCATAAAGTTTTAGTTTAGTTTAAATTGCATTTTGATTAAGTAGTTTAAATTGCATTTTAGGTTAGTTTAATTTTAGTATAATTAACCTTGCTTTGTTATTTTCATAATTGCATTTTATTTTAATTGCGTTAATTAGTTTTAAAAGTTTTAATTATTTTTGTAGGTTTTTTATCTTAATTGCGTGGAGCATTGTAAGCAATTTTGCTCGGTTTTATTTAGTTCTTTTTATTTTATTACTTTCTAGTATTTTTAACTGTAGCCTTAATAGATCACCCACTTCAAATACTTTCTTGTATTTTATTACTCTCTGAGGAACGATAACTCGGGACTCAAATCCCATTATTACTTGTACGACTCGAGCACTTGCGGACTATACCTTCAGGGCGTGTCAAGTTTTTGGCGCCGTCGCCGGGGAAGTTTTAATTAGTCGTTAATTGATATTGGTAAAATTATGCTTAGGTGTAATTCTAGCTTGTAAATATTTAGGTTTTAAATATTTAGATCCTTAGTTTAGTTTAGTTAACTTTCTTCTAATAAAAAAAAATTCTAAGGACTTTCTGATGTTTGCATGCGTAGAGCCAGGAGTTTTGATTGCTTTCCTCTAGATCCTGAAATTAAACGAACTCTTAGGAAAATTCGAAAGGATTCTAGAAAATTTATAGCTCCGTAGCAAAACACGATGGCAGAAAATAGGGAAAGTAGGACCGTTGGGGATTATGCGATGCCGACGATTGAAGGATATTATACTGGCATTAGGCCACCAGTTGTCCCTGCTAATAATTTGTAAATTAAGCCTTCCATCCTTCAGATGATCCAGACTTCTTTACAGCTCAGTGGGCTTCCACACGATGACCCACATGCTCACCTTGCACAATTCTTGGACTTGTATAATACGTTCAAACATAATGGATTATCTGACGATGCGCTTAGACTTAGGCTATTCCCTTTCTCACTTAGGGATAGGGCGAGACACTGGTTTAGCTCGACACTCTATCCACCTTGACATCTCAAATCGCCAATCTTACAAAGAAGGTGGAGTCGCTCAGTACCCAATCTAATCCTTCCAACAATCCTAACCCTATGTTTTCTGTCCAAAGTCCTTTTCTCGCTTGTGATCTGTGTAGTGGTACCCATGCTGTAGATACGTGTCCACTCAATTTAGAATCGGTTCAGTACATTGCCCCCCAAGCAACAGAACAACCCTTTTTCAAACACCTATAATCCAGGGTGGAGGAACCATCCTAACTTTTCTTGGAGCCAAAACCAAGGGCAAGCTTCTAATTCTAGACCAGTAGGACCCCCAAGTTTTCAAGCTCCACCAATTCAGGTACCACAACAACATGAATTTCCTTACCACCCACCACCACAGTATCCACATCATCCACCTAACCATTCCCATCTGTCACAACCCTAAAACAACCCAAAAATCAGAGTAAATTTTTTGCTTTTTGTTTATTCTTAGATTCTTACCTGTCCTCTGATCGTGACCACACTCCGCTAATAATTGGGCTGTGCGTCAATGCCAGTCCCACCAAATTAATTCTTTCTCAGTCATTTTTAAATGTTTACAATATTTATACATCCCCTAAAGTTACTTACAAACATGTTACTGTGCTATGTTTATTTAGATACAATATATACAAGTGTATATATATACCTTAAATGATGGGCAGCAGTGGATATCCGGAATGCAGTACTCAGTCGTCTCAATATCTACTGGAGATTATCTGTGTGAGAAAATGAAAGGGATGAGCACATCAAGCTCAGTAAGGCAATCCTACAAACAAGTAGGTAACCATACTACTTACATGAACGTGGTGCCATGCATAAACCACCCTTTCTCCACACATTTTAAAACTGATACTATGATTCATGATGTTATGTAAAATAAGTTTGCATGGAAAATTCAACATGCAACTCCTTTTAAATCATTTCTTTCTCATTTAAAAATTTCACAATAAAGTCAGGACTCAACCCCTCCCTCAAGCGGTCCTGACTCACACAAAACCATGAAAATCAGTTTACATCACACATGGGTTTAAAAAGCATGGAAATAACATCATGCAAATCTGATTTAAAACCCAGTTTTGATCTCATCAAAATCGTCAACATGCGAGACTAGGCAACATCTGTATATCGGTAATAACCAGGACTATGACCATGTGTCCTCGAGAGTCCCTCTGCCTACACGGATCCTAGTGTGCGGGGTCTCACCATGATAAGGAACCGCCTGGGAGGTGGGTCAGTCCATCTCGTCGGTCTTATCTGATCCCACGCATCCGAAGATGCCACACGTATCCGAAGATACCATGCATCCGAAGATGCCACACGGTACATCGTACTCCACGGTACTTGCACGGTACATCGTACTCCGTGGACCCATATATCATACCCTGTCTCAAAACGCACGTGCGAGCCTATTTAGTTAGTGACACATAGTCTACCCGACGCTCCAAGCACGGCTCATCGCATGTTCTCATAAAATCGATGGGGGGTGCGAGCGATGCTCCAGCACTCTCGTCAATTCAAGTAAAACTAGTGCGAGCTAAGCTCTAGCACTCTCATCAAATCATGTGGAAAATCTGGTGCGAGTTAGACTCTAGCACCCTCTCACGAAAATCATATATATATATATATATATATAAAATCTGGTGCGAGTTGGACTCCAGCACCAATGCATGTAAAACTCTAGTGCGAGCTCTCGCTCCAGCACTAATGCATGCATCACACAAATCAAAACATCGTGTGAGCTGAGCTCTAGCACGTCACATGTCAATAAAAACCACGTAGGCGGCTCTATTTCCTCAAAAAAATTTTCAAAACAATTTCATCGTTGAAAATATGCAATGCTGTGCATTTTTCTTTCAAGGTTAGCCAACCTACTCATGCATTCATCAAAACACCTCCAGAACGAGCAGGAACCTCTTGTTCTTGCTCCTCCCAATTTTTCCTAAAATTGTAAATTTTACCCTTAACAAGGGTATTTTGGTAATTTACCTATTCGGGGCACTAAAATTATTAACTTACTTCTAGACCCTTCAGATAATTTAAAAGACTGCATATGACTTTGAAATTTCATAAAGTTACCTCTAGCAGTCCGTAGAATTCCCTTACCTTATTTTTCTGTAGAGTCTGACCTTTCCTTTTCCATGGCTGTCTCGTCACGCAATCCGATTTACTCCCAATCCAATGTCCGAAACTGCGTATAAATATTCCTCAGGTCAGATATCATACAATTTAATTGTATTTAATATTTTTCGGGCTTAATTTAAATCATTGGACCCATTTACCCTTATTGGGTCCGATTACACCTTAATGGGCCTTAATCGGCCTTAAGCCCGTTTTTCACTTAATTTTCACATTATCGAGGCCTATTGGGCTCATTGGGCCCACCAACAATTTCTTGGGCCTCGTTCTAACTCTCGAATAGCTCAATTTATTATTTACGACAATTTATCTAAATTTCCATAATTTAATTTATTTTATGCGATAATTAAATCTGAAGCACGCATAACGATGCTATCGTAAATAAGGGTTACTTACCCGAGATTCCATGCTAGTATGAAAATCGAGGCTGTCTTGAGCTCTCATTGGATGCCAAATGTCGAGCTACACAATTTCATAAATTTTCGGGTCAATTTTTAGTCAAAAATTAATTAAATAAAATATTCCAAAATTTAAATCAGTCAATTTCGACCGCTACTGACTTACCCGTAGCTCGATTACATTGCCGGGATTTTTTTTTTCAATTTTTTCTCTTTTTCTTTTTTCCCTTTTTCCTCCTTTTTTCTTGGCTGAACCGGTTCGGTCCGGTTCAGACCCGATTCGGACCGCCGATTCACTCTGGTTCGGCCGATTCAGTGCCTTGTTGGCCAGTTCTCTGCCGGCTTCCGCCGCCAGTGGCTCCGCTGGGCCTTCCGCAGCACGAATCTGCCCTCGATTTCGTCCAAGGCCGCCGAAAAGTCATCGGTCCGGCTTATTCTCTCCACCGTCGGTACCCATTTCCTCTTTCCGCTGTTTTCGGCGCCATCCTTGGGTTTCGACGGTTGTTTTCGATGCCATTCGGCGTACCATCGCCTAGGTTTCCAGAATCGAGCCTTGGTGGGGCTCGAATCGGCGCCGATGGCCGCCGATCGGAGCATTCCTTCCCGCGGCTTCTCTTTCTGTTTTCGACCTCCTCCGATGTTGCCGGCGCGCGTGATGGCGGCTGGTGGTTCCTACGAGGCTCGTCGCCCTTCGTCGGCCCTTGTCGGCCCCTCAGTCCCGTTGGTGACTCGTCGGTCTTCCTCGGTTTCGACTTCGTTTTTTTTCGTTTTTTCTTTCTCTCTCCCCGATCAATTTCTGATTCCTTTTTTTAACTTAATTAATTTAATTTAATTTATTATTTAATTTTATTAATATTTTAAATTAATAAAATATATTAAAATATCTAAAATATCTACCAAAAATTATTATTTTATTCCAAATTAATTAATTTAATTTTATTTAATTAATTTATTATATTTTAACCCTTTTTCGGCTATAATTTATTCGTATTTTTGAGATATTGTCCCGAATGACTTTTCGGTATTTCTAAAAATTTTGGATCTTGATCAATTTAACCTAAAATTTAATTATTTCTTCTTTATTGATCAAGATTTCTCAATCCCATATTTTTAAATAAATTTTCCTATCGGGTTTATACCGAATTTCGATCTTTTGATCATTTTGCCCTTGTACGTGTTTCGAAAATTTCATTTCAGTCCTTTTGCATTTTTAATTTCGTGTTTTAACTAAAATCGATCTTACATAATCTCCCCCACTTGACGAATTTGGTCCTCCAAATTAGAATCAAGTCATATGAGTCCATAGACTACTCCGGGTACATCAATCGTGTCATACTTTTTAATTCTCATGTGACCTTTTTTGGAGTGTAATACTACCAAAGGACTTTAATTAGGGAGATCGTCTTAAACCTCAATACTTTCTCTTTCCTGTTTAATGCCCGAATCAACTTTTTCAATATACTTATATTTGCACTGAGCTGAACTGTTGGAGTTCATATCTGATCACCTATGCTGGATCTGGATAGTATTGCCGAAGTATCAAAAGATGGGACACATTGTGGATGCCTGTTTATTCAGGTGATAACGTCAACCTACAGGTCTTATCTCCCACTTGTCCAATCTCTCAAAAATTTCATTCAGTAAAACTCAATTTGCCTTCTTCCCGAGTCTCATAATGTCGTTATTCCCTTAGGACAAATAACTTCAACAATACAGATTCACCCTCGATGAATTCCAATGCTTTTTGTCTGCTCTGAGGTGTTCTTAATCTCTCACTCAACTGAACATCCTCAGAGAATTATTATACTAATTCGGAAGAAATTTCTATCTGTCACCCACTTTTTCTTGTCTGAGTCGGGGAACAACCCCTACAGCCATACACTGCCTCATAATTGTTATCTCGATACTCAAGTGCCAACTGTCGTTATTGGGGACTTCAATTTGTAACAGCTAATCATTACAGGAGCTTATAAAATTAACGGCACACACTCTGAGTATCTGGAGATTTCATAACCAGAAGGTGGGTAGACTTAGTCAATTTAACGACTATCATCTAGATAGCCTCGTGATTCATCTGAGTCCTCTATAACCCATCACGAAATTCATGGAGACTTGCTCCCATTTTCGTGCCGTGTCGATATAGGTAGAGGTTGCAATAATTCTGCAGACTTTTAATAGTCTACCTTATTCTGCTGACATACTAGGCACTTTTCCATAATCTCTACCATATCTCTTTTCACATCTAATAACCAATACCCTTTTCAGAGATTTCATATATATAATCGTTACTTTCCGTCTGCACTGTATATCCCGAAGAGTAAGCTTCTGACAATATTACTATCTCATCAACTGTGGTCCTAGGAGCACTTATACCGTCTCTGAACCTCTCTGTAAATCATCGACACTCTCTGTGAACTCTGTCACTGTACCCTTCTGAATCTGACCCAAACTATCGACACCATGTCGATCATCACGCTAAGCCTATCAAATCCGGGCACTCTCATCCGGTTCTAGTCTCAGGCTAGCTGTCACATAATCACTATCATCATCAGAAGGGATCACATCACTACTGAGGCTCACAACTACTCTAGCAGCTCACGCTCCCTGACCATCATATGTAATACCATCTCGAGGCTCTTTCTGCTCAAGGCATCAGCCATCACATTAGCTTTTCCTGGGTGGTACAATTTTCCACAATCAAAATATCTCAGAAGCTCTAACCCACTATGTATTCTCATATTCGCCTCTTTTTGTGAAAACAGATAGTTGGGGCTTTATAATCAGTGCATACCCAAAATTTCTCACCATGCACATAATAGTACCATATCCTCGGTACAAGTACTACTGCTGCCAACTTTAAATCATGGGTCAGATAGTTTATTTCATGATCCTTGAGTTGTCTGGATCCATAATTGACTATTTTCCCTTTTTGCATCAATACCTAGCTCATTCATGATTTTGAGGTATCCATACACACTGAGAAACCTCTTGAGCTGTTGGGTATGGTGAAAATAATCACGGTGGTCAGTTCATACTTCACTACACCGAAATTCATGTCACATCTATCATCTCACTTATCATCTCATTCAATTACCACGTTTTCATAGTTAAACGTGCCAACAAAGTATACCCTTTTTAGAACTCGCAGCAACCATCTGTAAAAGCAATTTTCCAATTGTTGCTTATAATTTGCCCTGAACTTTAACTACACCCAACATATCATCAATAAGGATGATAACAAATCGGTCCAGGTAAAGTTTAAATAACTCATTGTAGTTGAGCTCCACTACATATTTCAATCGCCCATATCCTTGACCTATGTATGCATAAGCATGTAGTATCACTTCAAAATTGCTCTCGTTCAAGGTACTAACCTGCGTCATTTCCTTTTTCTTATATTAACAGCTTTTATTAAATTTTAATATTTTAACCTTCATAATCAATCGAATTTTATAGTTCTTTATCGTACTAGTAAAAGTATCCAAATTTTTAAATTTTTATCTTACCACGGTCGATTTCAAGCTATAGATTATATATATATATTTCTAGACGCTGTCAAGTCTTCAGGCGGGGAGGTATTTTGAAATACCTTTATTAACCCTTAGACTTAACCACAAAGACTAGTTATGGTTATATCCACCCTTATCCTTGGTTATAATTCATATTTACTACTTATCGCTTTAATCCAAATTACTTCATATTTTAAGGGAATTCTTACCTAGCATACGTCTCTTACTCCAGTACATCTTGTATTTAGGATCAAACATATCTTAAAGAGTATCTCCTTCATATATCAATTATAACGAAGCTCTGTCATTATTCATTTTATAAGTACCATCATTTGCTCCTTTAATTTCAACCGTTGCACCTCTTTTTAGTACTTATCAAAACTTACAATATACTTTTCAGGGGTAATCATATCACTATCTTAGGATAGAAATCCGAACATCATAATATGCAGCCGATTACTTTATTCTCAAATATTACTTTAAATTATTCATAGTCCATTGAATAAAATCGGCTGACTTATACTTCTTCCCCCGTTTTCAACTTAAAATCTCTTCATAATTATTCCGTTAGTTAACCTTCCTCTATTGGGGTACTCATTTATCAGCATTGTGCCCAAGAGTGTAGGCATTCATGCCTTTTACTCACTTACATGCGAATGAAGGTGGTAGAAGAAATACGTGGTATCAGGATCAATTAACACAATTACTTCTTTATTTATAAGCAGTGTGGTATCTTTTACCACATCCTGTGAAACATCAGTAGTGTCCTGGTCCAAGACATATACTCGTCTTCGTCCAACAGCCTACTTTCCTTTTCTCTTCGGCTGTGGCCTCCCTTTTCGATGCAGCTATCTCAACAGGGTTTTCTCTATCTCTTTACCTTTCTGTGGGGCAATCTCGCCTAACTCTGAGCAATCATAATAAATGGTCCGTCTTACCACACTTAACGGCCATTTTCATCAATAATATGTAGGTGTAGGTCCTACTTCCGTGGTATTTACCACACATTCTATAGTGATCTGTAGCAGATCGGGGTTCTCCAATCACAATACCCCTCAAAAGTGCTACAATCGGATAACTGTGGCCTTACCAATCATCTTAGCCCATAACTCATCAAATCAAATCTTTTACCAAACTACCCTTTTTTTCTCGTTCTACCATCTCTATCATTCTCGATTCTCTTTCTGTCTCTATTTCGACCCTTACTACCTTTCCCAATCTCAGAGGCATGCAACACTCGATCTTATTCACACAACTGTATTCTGCGCACTTCCTCGGTATAGGTAGTGATATCTAACGAGGCCAATCGGACTCTAATTGACAATTTGAGCCCTTCCATGAACTTTTGGGCTTTCCGACGCTCACTGCCCATAATGTCGAAGTAATACATGGGCAGGTCTATTAACTGAGATTCATACTCGTCAATCAACCAGTGTCCCTGGGCAGTGTAAGAAATTTTCCTTGAAATTTCCTTTAAATAGTGTCCGAGATATTCTGTCACCGGAATACATCAAAAATATTTCTCATGTCAACTCTTAAGATGGGTTGAGCGGACTTCCACCAATGCTCCGTCTCGCCCTCAAATCCCATGCATACTCTGAGCAATTTGCTCCCAAAATATTCTCCACACTCCGCTCCAACCTCGCGAAGCGTGTCTCAATACTGTCCGATCTCTCTATTGGACTCAGTGAGACATGCTCAACATTAGCCTCTATTTCAATCTCATACTAATTCTCACAGGTCAACTCAGCACGATTAGCAGGCTCAGGTCTTCCTCTACGACCTCTGCCTCGTGCTCTACCTTCTCTATCACGACTAATATTAGGTATTCCTGCATTCTCAACCATTTCTTAGTTAAAACCCATCTCGATATACACTATTGTATCTAACCAAGCACAGTAACATGGGGATGTAATTTCCTAATTACTGACACTGACACACATCAGACCAATTTCGCTCTGATACCACCTTTATATGTCACGACCCCAAAACAACCCAAAAATCAAAGTAAATTTTTCGCTTTTTGTTTATTCTTAGATTCTTACCCGTCCTCTGATTGTGACCACACTCCGCTAATAATTGGGCTGTGCGTTAATGCCAGTCCCACCAAATTAATTCTTTCTCAGTCATTTTTAAATGTTTACAATATTTATATATCCCCTAAAGTTACTTACGAACATGTTACTGTGCTATGCTTATTTAGATACAATATATACAAGTGTATATATATACCTTAAATGATGGGCAGCAGCGGATATCCAGAATGCAGTACTTAATCGCCTCAAAATCTACTGGAGATTATCTGTGTGAGAAAATGAAAGGGGTGAGCACATCAAGCTCAGTAAGGCAATCCTACGAACAAGTAGGTAACCATACTACCTACATGAACGTGGTGCCATGCTTAAACCACCCTTTCTCCACATATTTTAAAACTGATACTATGATTCATGATGTTATGTAAAACAAGTTTGCATGAAAAATTCAACATGCAACTCCTTCTAAATCATTTCTTTCTCATTTAAAAATTTCATATTAAAGTCAGGACTCAACCCCTCCCTCGGGTGCTCCTGACTCACACAAAACCATGAAAATCAGTTTACATCACACATGGGTTTAAAAAGCATGGAAATAACATCATGCAAATCTGATTTAAAACCCAATTTTGATCTCATCAAAATCGTCAACATGCGAGACTAGGCAACATCTGTATATCGATAATAACCAGGACTATGGCCATGTGTCCTCGGGAGTCCCTCTGCCTACACGGATCCTAGTGTACGGGGTCTCACCATGATTGGGAATCGCCTGGGAGGTGGGTCAGTCCATCTCGTCAGTCTTATCCGATCCCACGCATCCGAAGATGCCACACGTATCCGAATATGCTACGCATCCGAAGATTCCACACGGTACATCGTACTCCATGCTACTTGCACGGTACATCGTACTACGTGGACCCATATATCATACCCTGTCTCAGAACACACGTGCGAGCCTATTTAGTCGGTGACACACAGTCGACCCGACGCTCCAAGCACGGCTCATCGCATGATCTCATAAAATCAGTGGGGGGTGTGAGCGATGCTTCAGCACTCTCGTCAATTCAAGTAAAACTAGTGCGAGCTAAGCTCTAGCACTCTCATCAAATCATGTGAAAAATCTGGTGCGAGTTAGACTCTAGCACCCTCTCACGAAAATCATATATATATATATATAATCTAGTGCGAGTTGGACTCCAGCACCAATGCATGTAAAACTCTAGTGTGAGCTCTCGCTCCAGGACTAATGCATGCATCACACAAATCAAACATCGTGTGAGCTGAGCTCTAGCACATCACATGTCAATAAAAACCACGTAGGCGGCTCTGTTTCCTCAAAATAATTTTCAAAACAATTTCATCGTTGAAAATACGCAATGCTGTGCATTTTTCTTTCAAGGTTAGCCAGCCTACTCATGCATGCATCAAAACACCTCCAGAACAAGCAGGAACCTCTTGTTCTTGCTCCTCCCAATTTTTCCTAAAATTGTAAATTTTACCCTTAACAAGGGTATTTTGGTAATTTATCCATTTGGGGCACTAAAATTATTAACTTACTTCTAGACCCTTCAGATAATTTAAAAGACTGCATATGACTTTGAAATTTCGTAAAGTTACCTCTAGCAGTCCATAGAATTCCCTTAACTTATTTTTCTGTAGAGTCTGACCTTTCCTTTTCCATGGCTATCTCGTCACGCAATCCGATTTACTCCCAATCCAATGTCCGAAACTGTGTATAAATATTCCTCAGGTCAGATATCATACAATTTAATTGTATTTAATATTTTCTGGGCTTAATTTAAATCATTGGGCTCATTTACCCCTATTGGGTCCGATTGCACCTTAATGGGCCTTAATCGGCCTTAAACCCGTTTTCCACTTAATTTTCACTTTATCGAGGCCTATTGGGCTCATTGGGCCCACCAACAATTTCTTGGGCCTCGTTCTAACTCTCGAATAGCTCAATTTATTATTTACGACAATTTATTTAAATTTTCATAATTTAATTTATTTTATGCGATAATTAAATCCGATGCACGTATAACGATGTAAATTATTGTAAATAAGGGTTACTTACCTGATATTACATGCTAGTACGTAAATCGAGGCTATCTCGAGCTCTCGTTGGATGCCAATTGTCGAGCTACACAATTTCATAAATTTTCAGGTAAATTTCCAGTCGAAAATTAATTAAATAAAATATTCTAAAATTTAAATCGGTCAATTTCGATCGCTACTGACTTACCCGTAGCTCGATTACATGTCGGGATTTTTCCTTAATTTTTTCTCTTTTTCTTTTTTCCCTTTTTTCTCCTTTTTTCCCTTCTTTCTTGGCTGAACCAGTTCGGTCCAGTTCAGACCTGGTTCAGACCGTCGGTTCAACAGGTTCAGTGCCTTGCCCGCCGGTTCTCCGCCAGCTTTCATAGCCAGTGGCTCCGCTGGGCCGTCCGCAGCACGATTCTGCCCTCGGTTTCGTCCAAGGCCGCCTGAAAGTCACCGGTCCGGCCTGTTCTCTCCACCGTCGGTACCCATTTCCTCTTTTCGCTGTTTTCGGCACCGTCCTTGGGTTTCGACGGTTGTTTCCGGTGCCATTCGGCGCACCGTTGCCTGGACTTCCAGAATCGAGCCTTGGTCGGCTCGAATCGGCACCGATGGCCGTCGATCGAAGCATTCCTTCCCGCGGCTTCTCCTTTCGTTTTCGGCCTCCTCCGGCGTTGTCGGCTCACGTGCCGACGCCTGGTGGTTCTCATAGGCTCGTCGGCCCTTGTCGGCCCCTCAGTCCCGCCGATGGTGGCTCGTCGATCTTCCTCGGTTTCGGCTTCATTTTTTTTTCGTTTCTTCTTTCTCTATCCCCGATCAATTTCTGATTCCTTTTTTTTAAAACTTAATTAATTTAATTTAATTTATTATTTAATTTAATTAATATTTTAAATCAATAAAATATATTAAAATATCTAAAATATCTATAAAAAATTATTATTTTATTCCAAATTAATTAATTTAATTTAATTATTTATTATATTTTAACCCTTTTTCGGGTATAATTTCTCCGTATTTTTGGGAAATTGTCCCGAATGACTTTTTGGTATTTCTAAAAATTTTGGATCTTGATAAATTTAACCTGAAATTTAATTATTTCTTCGTTATTGATCAAGATTTCTCAATGCCATATTTTTAATTAAATTTTCTTACCGGGTTTATACCGAATTTTGATCTTTTGATCGTTTTGCCCTTGTACGTGTTTCAAAATTTTCATTTTAGTCCTTTTGCATTTTTAATTTTGTGTTTTAACTAAAATCGGGTCTTACACCATCCATCCCACGTCCATCAACCACCACCACAACCCCAGCACTTACCAGCAGCTAATAAGAAACCCTCGGTTGAGGTAATGTTCACAACAATCTTGCAAAATCAAGCAGCTTCAATTAAGAAACTAGAGGTCCAGGTGGGACAAATAGCAAATGCTCTTAGTCAACGTCCTCAGGGACCCTTCCTAGTAACACTAAGGCCAATCCTGTTAGGCAAAGGGAAAGGAAGGAACATGTGAAAGCCATCACCCTTAGGAGTGGCAGAGAGCTAGTAACTTCCCCTGTTAAGTCCAGACCTGACCAGCCCATAGTTGAAAAACTCATAGGTTCTAGTGAAGCAGCTCAGAAGGAGCAAGAATTAAAAGATCAAGCTGCAAAAGAAGTAAAGCTAGGCAATTCTTCACCTTTACCTGTTTCTTTGTCACAACCTTTTTTATCCTCTGATGCGACAAAAGTTTCCACTACATCTCCTCCTGTTAGACCACCAGTCCCTTTTCCTCAGAGATTTCAAAATCAAAAACTGGACCAACAATTTTTAAAATTCCTTGAGGTTTTTAAGAAACTTTACATCAACATTCCATTCGCAGATGCCTTAGAGCAAATGCCAAGCTAAGTGAAGTTTATGAAGGACATCCTCTCTAGGAAAAGAAGATTGGAAGATTACGAGACGGTGGCCTTAACTGAGGAATGTAGTGCCATTATCCAGAGAAGGTTACCCCCCAAGCTCAAAGATCCCGAGAGTTTTACCATACCATGCACTATTGAAAATTTATTCTTTGGTAGAGCCCTGTGTGATTTAGGAGCTAGTATAAATTTGATGCCATTGTCTATCTATCATAAGTTAGGAATAGGGGATGCCAAGCCCACCACAGTGACCCTCCAGTTGGCCAATCGATCAATTAAATATCCGAAGGGGGTCATTGAGGATGTCTTAGTAAAAGTGGACAAGTTTATTTTCCCTGCGGATTTTATCATGTTAAACATGGAGGAAGACAGGGAAGTCCCAATTATACTAGGCAGGCCATTTCTAGCAACTGGTAGAACTTTAATAGATGTACAAAAGGGGGAGTTAATAATGAGAGTTCAAGATCAAGAAGTCAAGTTTAATGTGTTCAAATCTCTAAGGTTCCCTGACGACTCTCACGATTGTTTTAGGATAGATTTAGTAGATAAGGACATCACTAAGGAGTTTTCTAAGACACATCTTTTAAATCCTTTAGAAGCCTCCTTAGTGAAATCTATTGATCTTAGAGAATACAGTGAAGATGATGAAAAGGTCTATGAGACTTTACAGTCATTAGAGGTCACTCCTTTTGAGGAAATTACCTAATTTGAGACACTAGACTCTTCATCTATTCCAATTTCAAATATCGTTCCATCCACCAGTGATCCTCCAGCATTAGAACTCAAACCTTTACCCTTACACCATAGATATGCTTACTTAGGTGAATCCTCCACTCGACTGGTAATAGTATCTGCTGCTCTCTCCCGTGATCAAGAAGAAAAGTTACTACAAGTGTTAAGAGAGCATCAGAAGGCTATAGGCTGGTCTATCTCTGACCTTGAGGGTATTAGTCCCTCTATCTATATGCATAAGATACTATTAGAGGAGGGGTATAGGTCATCCATAGAGCACCCGCGTCGATTGAACCCTGTAAAGAAAGAAGTTGTCAAGAAGGAGATCATCAAGTGGTTAGATGCAGGGATTATCTATCCCATTTTTTACAGTACCTAGGTGAACCCAATACAATGTGTCCCTAAGAAGGGAGGGATGGCAGTGGTCGAAAATGAAGATAATGAGCTCATCCCCACTAGGACTGTCACTAGCTGGCGAGTATGTATGGATTATAGGAAACTCAACAAGGCCACTAGGAAAGATCACTTCCCTTTACCCTTCATTGACCAAATGTTAGATCGATTAGCTGGTCACAAATTCTACTATTTGCTGGATGGATACTCTGGGTACAATCAAATAGCTATAGCCCCGGAAGACTAAGAAAAGACTACCTGCCCTTGTCCCTATGGGACCTTTGCTTTTAGAAGAATGCCTTTTGGCCTATGCAATGCACCTGCTACATTCCAGCGTTGCATGATGGCCATATTTTATGATATGGTTGAGGATTTTCTTGAGGTTTTCATGGACGATTTCTCAGTATTTAGGGATAGCTTTGATTTATGTTTGCAAAATTTAGCACTAGTGCTGAGGAGGTGTGAAGAAACAAACTTAGTGCTTAATTGGGAGAAATGCCACTTTATGGTGAAAGAAGGTATAGTGCTAGGGCACAAAATCTCTGCTAAGGGGATAGAAGTGGATAAGGCTAAGGTGGAAATTATTGAGAAGTTACCTCCCTCTACCACTGTAAAGGGAATTCGAAGTTTCCTGGGGCATGAATGATTTTACAGAAGGTTCATTAAGGATTTTTCTCAGATATCTAAGCCTTTTTGTAATCTCCTTGACAAGGACACTATGTTTTGCTTTGATGAGAGATGCTTAGAAACATTTAAGACTTTGAAGGAAAAATTAGTTACAGCCCCTGTAATCATAGCTCCAGATTGGAGTTTTACATTTTGAGCTTATGTGTGATGCAAGTGATTATACTATCGGGGCTATACTAGGACAAAGAAAAGGAAGAGTCTTTTATGCTATTTACTATGCAAGCAAAACACTTAATGAGGCCCAGATGAACTATGCTACTACCGAGAAGGAGTTGTTAGCTGTAGTATTTGCCTTTGATAAGTTTCGCTCCTATCTCATTGGCACTAAGGTAGTAGTATATACTGATCATGCTGCCATTAAATACTTAGTCTCCAAGAAGGATGCAAAGTCGAGGCTGATTCGATGAATCCTGCTACTACAGGAGTTTGACTTGGAGATTAAGGACAGAAAAGGTACGGAGAATCAGGTTGCTGACCATTTATCTAGATTAGAGAGTGGACATAAAGAAGATGGTACAGCTATTAATGAATCATTTCCTGATGAGCAGCTATTTACTTTCGGGCACTCCAGATTACCTTGGTACGCTGATTTTGTAAATTATTAGGTGAGTAATGTGATGCCACCTGATTTGACTGCCCAACAAAGAAAAAAGTTTTTGAGTGATGTCAAGTATTATGTTTGGGATGAACCCTTCCTATACAAGTAATGTAAAGATCAGATTTTGAGAAGGAGTGTTCCCATGGAAGAAGTAGAGGATATACTCAGACATTGCTATTCTTCTGATTATGGAGGGCATTTTAGAGGCGAGGACAGCAGCCAAGGTTTTACAATCTGGATATTACTAGCCCACGTTTTTTAAGGATGCCCACTACTTTGTGTTGAAATGTGATAGATGTAAGAGGGTAGGAAATATTTCCAAAAGAAATGAGATGCCTCTAACTAATATTTTAGAAGTGGACTATGTATTCAAATGGGTTCAAGCGATGGCTTTACCGACTAATGATGCCAAGGTGGTAGTAAGGTTTTTAAAGAAGAATATTTTCACACGATTTGGCACACCTAGGGCTATCATTAGTGATTGAGGATCCCACTTTTGCAATCGAAGTTTTGATGGGCTATTAAAGAAATATGGGGTCAAACATAAGGTAGTCACTGCTTATCACCCACAGACGAGTGGCCAAGTAGAGTTGTCCAATAGGGAAATTAAGGGGATATTAGAGAAAATAGTGAACCCAAGTAGGAAGGACTGGTCCATTAGGTTAGAGGATGCACTTTAGGCCTATAGGACAGCCTTCAAAACACCTTTTTGAATGTCCCCTTATCAGCTTGTTTATGGTAAAGCTTGTCATCTACCAGTAGAGTTAGAACACAAGGCCTATTGGGCCCTTAAGAACCTGAATTTCAATTTAGAGGTAGCAGAGGAGAAGAGGCTGCTACAGCTTAATCAGTTAGATGAGTTCAGGTTGCAGGCATATGAGAATGCCAAGCTCTACAAGGAAAAGACTAAGCGATGGCATGATAAGAAAATTAAGGAGAGACACTTCAAGCTAGGCCAGCAGGTTCTGTTGTTTAATTCACGCTTGAAGCTATTTCCAGGAAAGCTTAAGTCTAGGTGGTCAGGTCCTTTTACCATTACGCAAGTATTCCCTCATTGAGCCATTGAAATTATGGATGAGACCCTGAATCAACTCTTTAAGGTTAATGGAGGCAGACTGAAACACTATTTTGGGGAAGGGTTTGATCGTCAGCGTTCTGTGACCACTTTAGCTAACCCTCCTACTTCTGATCCTGCTACTAAACTTCATTTTTCTTTTTCACTTTTTGTACAATTCTTTTCTTTTCTGTTGTTTCTTTCGTTGTTTATTTTGCAGATGTCTTTTCTAGAATTACCTTTTCAATGAAGCTCCAATTGTTCATCATCATCAGAAAGGGGAGTACTCTGTTTATGAACTTCAATTCCTATATTATCTGCATACTGAGGACACTGTGCACTTTAAGTTTGGGGGAGGGGATATCACTTGAGCATTTTTCGAAGATTTGGGCAAAATTGAAAAAAAATTTCAAATTTTTTCGAAAATCTAAGCTTAAACTATTTGATTTTAGGATGATTTAGTACTTAGCATGTAGTTTTCCCATATTTCGATGATATGACCCCATGATTAACTCTGATTTTGATTGACTAAGAAGCATGATTATAGGAAAAGCATGAAGTTGAATTCTTGAATTTGTCTTGATTCTGATTGTGATTTTCTCATCTTACGCACATGTCATGTCATGAATCTATATATTTATTTAGAGAAAGCTTATGTGGACTTAGGATTGCATTTGTTTAGTTGATTTTGTGTATCATATTCTAGAATTTATTTTATCTAATCTCGAGGTGAAATATTAGATCACACTTAATTAGGGAGATGATTTAGGCCATCTTTAGATCGTTTGAGCCTTTTAAGACATCCTTGAACATACTTTATCCCTAGTCACCCATCTGGGCCAAATAAGTCTTTCTCTGTAAATACACCTGCTTATAATTTTCCTTAGCTTAAATACTTTGTTCTTATCCCCTACCCCGAAAGCATGAAAGTCATTGGGATATATTTTGAGCTTTGTACATATGGGTATCTAGTGATAGTGAATGTTCAAAAAAATGAAAAATGAAAAAAAAAAGAAATATACAAAAATAGAACAAAATAAATAAGTTTGGGGGAATAAATTTGAGCTCTTACATTAAGATCCTGAAAGTAATGCATGTTAAGGGGTAATTAAACCTAAATCGACTTTATCTTACGTTAGCCCCAGCCTTACATTACAAGCTTAATGAAGTCCTATTGATCTTTGATTAAGTGTGACTACATTAGTAGAGAGAGAAGTGAAAAGCAAACTTATGGGAATGATCACATGTCATTGACTTTGCATTCACTGTGTTTGCATAATCTAATCCGGATAATGTATTGAGAAGTGACTTTGACATTTTTCACACACTCACGAGGAGTCCAATTTAGGTTAGGACTTATGATTGAATACTTTTGAATGTTGGACTTGTAATTGTGAATCTTTAAGATCATAGTCTGTACTTTTTCTTTGAGGATAATATTGGGGAAATTATTGTGTTTAGTACTTGTCATTCCTACAATTATTTTGTTTTGCTTGAGGACAAGCAAAAGCTCAAGTTGGGGGTGTGATAATTCTATATTTTAAGAATTATTTGTACTTAATTTCCTAATTAATTATTTAAATCTCCAATTTATTTTGTTAATTATCCCCTTTATTTAATTAAAATTCTCATGTTTGTAGATAAATTAAATTCGGATGAATTTTTGAATATTTCGATAGAAAATAGACCGAAATTGGGCTAAAATCGAGATTGGACCACGCGGACAACACCAGCCTAGCACATCCAATTGGACAAAAAGACAGATGACATGTAAATATTATTTTTTTAGGAGCCAATGGTGTGAAGACAAGTGGCCAAACATTGCCAACTCATCTAGGATGAAAAAATTACAATTGTACCCCTAAATGTGTATATAAATAGAAAATGATGGCAATTGTAAAAGGAGGGTAGTTTTAGGTTTTTTTTTTAGGTTAAAATTTTATTGTTAGGTTTTATTATTTTTCCTTAGGTTTCCTTTGAAGTTTTCGGCTGGTGACAGTGGCCAAGGCTTCTCCCCTGTTCTAGATGCGTTGTTTTCCATTGTTCTGTGCTTTTATTTTCTGTTTTATTTAGATTTTAATTAGCTCTTCAATTTATTGTTACGTCTACAGTTCGTTTTCAATAGAATTCAATCTCCTTTTCAGAATTCAAATTCAATGAAGTTTCATTTTTATCGTGTCCCCTTGATTTGATTAGTAACTTACTGTTATGGGTCTTTAATTCTACAATGCATTATTTTCGTTTATTGCTTGTTTTTGGTCTCTGCAAAGTGTTGGTGCGTGAAAGCGGTTCACGACAAGGCTGGTCGAAGGCAGCGTTGCTGCAGTTGCATGCTGGGTTCACTGCTGTTGCTTGGCTTGGCCACAGGTCGAAGGATTAAAGATACTGCAAAAGGAAGCAGCTAGCGTCGGTATAAGTTGGAACGCTTGTTGCAGCCGATAGAGAACCACATTTCTCCTATGTTCTCCCCTATTATAACTTTTGTTTACTGTTCAGTTTCAATTTTCATTTTCCTTGTCACGGGTTGAGGTTGATTGGATGTAGGTTGAAGACCAAGGAAGATCGGGAGTAAAGCCATCAACAGATTCGTGGTACAGCTGGATGACAACCGGAACGGGACAGTAATGTATATTGTTGTCGGTTGCAGTAGATACCAGTGGGAGCAGGAGCAGCACCAGGCCATGCATGTCATGGAAGATTGGTGATGAAGACCACGTCTGAAGCAACGCCTAATTGCACCAAGATAGCAGACTGATAAAACAGAACTGAGAGGCATTTTACGGAAGCAACCCGTTACAACCTGAAACTGAGACCACACCTGGAAACCAGAAAATGAAATGAAGCATGAACAGTGTTTGGAGGGATTTATTAGTTTATTTAAATCTAAGGCTTTGTTTGGCATTCAACTCTTGTATTAATCCATTTTCCTTGCATTTTTATTATAGTTTAATTAGTTCTTAGTTTAGGATAGTTGTTAGTTGTCAATTTAGATTAGTTCTAATTTTTTTTATTTGTTAATTTAATTTTTTAGTCTTAATTTTTATTTAATAGTTAATTTTATATTTTATGTTTTAGGATTTAATTTTAGTTTAGCATTTTACAAGTTACCTTTAGATTTAATCTAGATTAAATGTGTTTCATGCATTTTTAATTTAGTCTTTATTTTCATAAAGTTTTAGTTTAGTTTAAATTGCATTTTGATTAAGTAGTTTAAATTTCATTTTAGGTTAGTTTAATTAATCTTGCTTTGTTATTTTCATAATTGCATTTTATTTTAATTGCGTTAATTAGTTTTAACTGTTTTAATTATTTTTGTAGGTTTTTTATCTTAATTGCGTGGAGCACTGTAAGTAATTTTGCTCGGTTTTATTTAGTTCTTTTTATTTTATTACTTTCCAGTATTTTTAACTTTAGACTTAGTAGATCACCTACTTCAATTTTATAATTTGATAGAATATACTTAGGGTAAGATTAACCGGTAGTTAATTAGGCTAACCAACTTCTCTGAGGAACGATAACTCGGGACTCAAATCCCATTATTACTTGTACGACCCGTGCACTTGCGGACTATACCTTCAGGGTGTGTCAAGTTCTTGGAATCAGAGGACGACGAAGGCAATGAAGAAGAAAAAGGTATAGATGAAGAAGATCTAGGGAAGATCACGAGTAGCACTTAAGGATTGTTCTACAAACCCTTCAAGAGTGAAAGTTGCATGCCAAACTTAGTAATTGTGACTTTTGGCTAGTGCAGATTTCCTTTCTGGGCCATGTTGTATCGAAGGATGGGGTGTCAGTAGATCCATCCAAGATTGAGGCTATTGTTTAGTGGGAACAGCCTAGGATAGTCACAAAGATTAGAAGTTTTCTAAGTTTGGCAAGTTACTACATGAGAATTTTTAAGGGTTTCTTTAGATTGACTGCTCTGTTGACACATCTTACGAGGAAGAATGTGGAGTTTATGTCGGATGAAGCATGTGAGAGGAGTTTTCAGGAACTTGAGCACAGATTAACCACCGCGCCAGTTCTCATCATTCCTAATAACTCAGGAGACTTTTCTGTTTACACGGATGCTTCAGACTAAGGACTGGGCTGTGTTTTGATGCAGAATGGAAGGGTAATTGCTTACAGATCCAGACAGCTGAAAGATCATGAGAAGAACTATCCTACTCATGATTTAGAGTTGGCGGCCATAATATTTTCATTGAAGATATGACTCCACTACTTGTATGGTGAGAGATTTCAGATCTTTACGGATCACAAGAGTCTTAAGTATTTGTTCTCACACAAAAAGTTAAATATGAGATAGAGAAGGTGGTTAGAACTCCTCAAAGACTATGATTGTGAGATTTTGTACCACTAGGGGAAGGCGAATGTGGTTACTGATGCATTGAGTAGAAAGAGTCTCGGGTTGGTATCATGTATGATGGTTAGGGAGCATGAGTTGTTGGAACAATTCACGAACCTTAGCTTAAATGTAACCCCACTTGAGATTGGCAGTCATGGGATTATAGCCAACTTGAGATTAGAATCGGAGTTGATTGAGAGAATCCGACAAGCTCAACAGAATGATCAATGGTGTATTGATGTGATTACCCAAATTCAGAAAGGTAAGGGTACTGATTTTGTATTTTGTTCAGATGGAATACTAAGGTTCAGAAATAGATTATGTGTCCCTAAGGATTTAGAGCTTAGAAAGTTGATTTCATCAGAGGCTCTCTCATCAGATACACAGTACATCCAGGGAGCAGTAAAATGTATCAAAATCTTTAGAAGGTATATTGGTGCTCTGGAATGAAAAGAGATATAGCTGAGTATGTTGCTAGATGTCTCATCTGTCAGCAGGTTAAGGTAGAGCATTAGAAACCTGGAGGATTATTGCGACCTCTACCGATACCGACATGGAAGTGGGAGCACGTCACCATGGATTTTGTGATGGGATTACCGAGAACCCGTAAGAACCATGATGCTATTTGGGTTATAGTAGATCGGTTAATGAAAGCAGCACACTTTTTAGCTATGATATCTACAGATACTCTGAGTGCATTGGCGAACTTGTATGTACGGGAAATAGTGAGACTGCATGGAGTCCCAGTGAGTGGTGTTTCTGATAGGGATGCCTGCTTCACTTCCCACTTTTAGGAACATTTTCAAGATGTGATGGGGACCCAATTGAGCTCTAGCACTGCTTTCCATCCTCAGACTGATGGTCAGTCAGAGAGGACTATACAGACCCTGAAGGATATGTTGAGAGTGTGTGTGCTGACTTTTAGAGGCTCATGGGACAATCACTTGCCACTGATTGAGATCGCTTACAAGAACAGCTATCACTCAAGTATTGGTATGGCCCCCTATGAGGAACTATATGGTCTTAGATGCCGATCACCTATTGGTTAGGAAGAGGTTGGTGACAGACAGTTGCTTGCTCCCGATTTGGTTAGATAAGCCTCAGAGGATGTTTGGATAATACGTGAGAGGTTGCGAACAGCTCAGAGTCGACAAAAAACCTATGCTGATAGGAGATGGAAGCCGCTTGAGTTCGCAGTGGGGGAGTCTGTATCTTTGAAAGTATCTCTTTCTAAAGGAATAACGAGGTTCGAGAAGAAGGGAAAACTAAGTCCTCGTTACATACGTCCCTTTGAGATTTTGGATAGAATGGGAGATAGAACATATAGGCTAGCCTTACCACCTGAGCTAGCAGAGGTCCACAATGTCTTTCATGTTTCCATGCTCCAAAAGTACCATTCGGATCTAGCACATGTAATTAGCTATGAGTCATTGGAGCTCAAGGGGGATATGTCTTATATAGAGAAACCGATTCGGATACTGGATAGAAAAGAGAAAGTGTTGCGGAACAAGTCAATTTCATTGGTGAAGGTCGTGTGACAGTATCATACATCAGAGGAAGCCACCTGGGAGTTAGAGGACCTAATGAAGGAGAAATATCCCCAACTTTTTTAGGAATAAACTTGACTCAATTTGGAGGACCAAATTTTCTATGGAGGGGAGAAATGTAATACTCGTTGTTTTACACATATTTCTTATGAAGCTATGATGTATAAGCACATTGTTACAGGTGTATTATGAATAAAAAAGGATGTAAAGATTATGAAATTTAATGTACAATGCATGATTTCAAGTTGTGTGCACAAGTTTTCTTGCCTATGAATTATATGGAATGAATATTATTATACGTTAGTTCTATACGGAATGTAAAATGAGGTATTAGGGGAATAAGGATGAGTTACACATTGGGAATCTGTAGAAACTGCAGTAATGTGGATGCAGGGGAAGAGCAGCTCGATCTCCCATAAATGAGAGATAGATCCCCTCTCACGAAATGTCAAGTATCAATTCAATTGGAACATGGAAGATCGATCCCATAACAAGGCAGATCGATCTCCTTAAGCCTATGTCTGGAAGAAATCGATCTCTCACAAGGAACATATCGATCTCCAAATGTCTTGTGTTGAAACAGATTGATCTTCCCTTACGACCAGATCGATCTTGTAGCAAGTACTCTGAGTGGTTGGAGTATTTGAAGCCCTAACAGATCGATTTCCACCAAGCACCAAATCGATCTTTTAGGATTTTTCTATATACACGGCTCTTGAAATTGGAACACATTTCCCTCTTTCTTAAACACTCCAGCACTCACCATTTTCACACAATACCAAGCTTTCTCACTCTAGAAAACACTACATTCCCAGTAGATTTGGAGGAAGTTTAAAGAGGCAAAATTGTTCCTTGTAGTGAGGAGAATAATATATCCAAAAATCTAAAATTTGATTGCTCAAGGAAAAGAGTTAAGCATCCCACAAGTTTGGTCTAGAGAAAGGGGCAAGCTTGGTAAGTCTTCAAAACCCTCAACTCCGAGCATGATGTTTTAAATGATTTTAGGAGTTGATAGATGCATATTGTGTTAATAGAATATGGCTAAGATGCTTAGAACTCACTTGATCTGAAATATATCTAGAAAAGCGATAGATTAAGTTTGCTATTATGATGATCTTGGAATACTATGATATTGATGGTGTTGAGTGAATGATTTTAGATGGATATACAAAGAAATATCAAGGTGAAATATGATAAAAAGGTTTGAGAAATATGAATAGATAAGTAAATGACAATGTGAATGTTTAGGAAAAGAAAAGGAAAATAACATAATGATTTACACGTGTAGATTGGAATACGTTGGAACACGATTAACCCGGATCGCGAACGGAGCAAACGAGACGAAGGAGATACAAGCACGATTCGAGGTAAGGGATTGTATGTTAACGATAGAGATATTCGTACGTATTTTACAGCGATTTTAGTAGTTATGATGCTAGTGATATCATGTTTAGCTATGGAGTCAGGAAGTGATATGAAAGTATGAAATGTATTATGGTATAATTTGTGAAAATGGGACGCGGTAAGGAAAAACAGCATAACATGCATGTTTTTAGTGTTTTTACAACTATATGTTGTTATTATGACTGAGGGATGATGAATGATAGGTTGGCCAATTTTACATGTTTAGCATAGATCGGCATGCTACGTTAATAAATATGATTTGAGTTTTCTTATTTAGAGAAAATAGCCAACTATCTGATTTGAAAAATGAAATGGTGTTGGAAACTTAGCTCACCCATGGTTTTTGATGATTTTGACTATACTGGAGATTTTGCTTGCATATGTTTTAATGATTTGATAAACCGTACTAGAGCATAGCTCGAACGTGATTTTATAATGATGATAATGTGTTGGAGCCTAGCTTGTACGATGATTTTGAGATGATACAGTACTAGAAGCAGTTGCTCGCACTGAGAGATACCACGCTGGGGCCTTGTAGAGACTGTGTGTCACATTGATTCTGCTCACCTCGTATATGAGACATGGGTTAGGATGATGAGTCCGTCGTTGCAGGGTGGATGGATTGGGTCCACGAGCGTACGTTGTACCGTGTAGTTATCCGGGGAATACTATGTTCTGTGCTGTGTGCACGTGGGTACGAGTATCGCGTAGATGACACATGGAGTATGTTGTACCATGAGTATATGTGATATGATGAGGGAGATGATGATAATGATTGAGATGAGCCGAAGAGTAGGACTGACCCATCCCCTTTCAGACAAGTGATGCCCTGAGCACACCTGATCAGTGACGCCTGGGATCACTGACTATGGCCATATGTCATGGATATTTGTTTGCCTAAGATTTCCTACCTATCCCAGAGATAAGAGAAATTTGATGAAAAGAAATGGTTTGTGAGAAGAAAAAAAGTAATATGATTTGATAAATATCTTGATTTAAATGCTTATGCTGTGATAGCACTGTTTTATGACATGTTCTTAAATGGAAATTGTTGGCTCTACCGAGAGGGGGGGTGAATCAGTTTTCTAACGTTAATAGCAAATTTTAACTTAATCCTATTTTAATTTGCAAATGAAAGTAAGCAGTATAATAAAATTAAACAATTTAATGCAAGATAGGGAAGAGAGAAACAAACACAATCGTTTATAGAGGTTCGGCCAAACTCTTGCCTACGTCATCTCTCCTTGACCTTCTTGTCAAGTGCTTTCTTACTCTCCTTCAACAGAAGTTTACAATGTCCCTTTTACAGGTTAAGGAATAACCTCTCTACCCTTTACAATGTAAAAATGTATTCACCCTCTTACAATTCTCTCTCACTGAGGAACAATCCTCTTCTCTTTTAAGGCAAGGTTGAATACAAAATGAAGCTTTAAAGTGGGTAGGACAAATACAGCTTCTGCACTTAAGCTTACACAATAAATCTCAATAAATGAATGATGAAGACACAAGGAATGGAAGTATTCAAAGCTTGAGAATGTTAGGAATGTGCAGCAATAATGTCTGTATTCTCTTTGTCTTCAATGCTTGGTTAAATACTGAATGATTGGTAATTGAAGCATTAAATGCTGTTTTTCCCGTTGAGATTTTGCAGAACTAGCGTTGGGTACCTCCAGTAGTGTGCCAGATCGATCTGCCTTCTTGGCCAGATCGATCTCTTAGTTATAAATCCTGCAAGATCAAAGCACAATAGCACAAGGAGATCTATCTCATAGGTTAGCAGATCGATCTGTTAGTTTGAAAGTAATAGGGGAGATCGATCTGTCGAATAGGCAGATCGATCTCATGATCTCTCTGTTTAAGGCAAGATCGATCTACAGATCGATCTGCCATGCAGTTTCGTAGTGGGGAGATCGATCTCTCAATACCTCAGATCGATCTCCTTAGCTCTCTGACTTTGAGGAGATCGATCTCTTCCTTACTAGATCGATCTCATAAATTCTCTGTTTGAGTGTGGATCGATCTTTCAGATCGATCTACAGTCTTATGCTTTTAAGGGAGATCGATCTCTTCCTAGACCAGATCGATCTCTCAACTCTAGCTTTGGCCAGATCGATCTCTTAACCCTTGCAGATCGATCTTACTCTTCCTTAATGCCTTTGTAAAGGTTTAAGGCTTGGCAGATCGATCTCATTTCTTCATGAGATCGATCCTCATCAAGTAAAAACCCAGGAGATCGATCTCTCATCAACCAGATCGATCTCTCATCAACAGAACTCTAAGTTCTGGTATTGATAACCTCTAAACATGTCTTTATATCATTTTTATATTATTGAATTTACTTGTTTTGTCATTTCAAAATATATTAACTCAACAATCTCCCCCTTTTTGATATGACAAAACTTATTCAATCAACATGTTTAGTTATTTTGCAAAAGCTCCCCCTTTTTGTGAGCTCCCCCTTTCTTTTAGCTTTTGACTTTGTTACTATTTTAACTCCCCCTCATTTTAACCATTCGTTTAGAGATGTTTCTTAAAAAACTTCTTAAAACGTTTTATGCCCCTTGACCACAATCACACAATCACATGTTTTCTTTTCTTCTCCCCCTTTTTGTCATATCAATAAGCAAGAAAGAAAATTCATGTCATTTCAAAATGAACATTTTCATTAAAACTTAGTCAATAGACAAATGGCAGTTCATTTCAAGCAAATGTATATCAAAATAACAACAAGTAGCAAACACAAAACATATAACTAAACTAAATCGAGCAATTAGATCCTAAGATGGAGGAGGAACGCGATCCATGAGATCCTCAACATGAGTGCGCGTGACTTGAAGCTCATCAAACATCGCCTCCTGAGCCTCGTGAACCACATTCACTCTTCGGTTCAAATCCTCGAACATTCGCTGCTGAGATGCAAAACCTTCATCAATTTTTCTGTTGAGGTCACTTATCATCTGCAGAATGATCTCCATGCCAGCAGGTGAGGATACATGTGCAGTGGTCTAAGGAGTCGAGGATGATGGACCCGTATCCGGTGCAATAGGTGGGTCCATAGGCGCAGTGGAGGGGTCTTCCTCCATAGCTTCAGCAGGCTACTGTTCCTTCTTCTTCTTCCAGTTGCCCCGAAAATCTTTATAGTATCCCATGTGATTGAGGGTCCCGATGTTGAGGACACTCTTGGGAGAGGGCAGTTCACCGGTTTCGCAGCTGCAGTCGATTTTGAGCCGTTGAAGAAAGTATGCCACCGGTTGAGGAAACACGATCGTCGTCGCTTGGCCTCGGACAATTTTTAACCAGTCTTGGAAGATAAAGTGAACTAGGTTGGGTTTTTGACTGGTGGAATGGATATGGTGAATCCAGAATCTATCTAACCTCCGAACAGTCGAATGTCGGGTACCAAACGGACGAAGGTTCCATGAGATGAGGAGGTGGAGTAGCCGGGGATGCATTGGGAGTTCACTCGCCTTATCCCCGGGAATGTCAAACTCTAAGGGAACCTCCTCATCTTCGTTCGTCAACCCTTCATCGGGTATGTCAAAGGCTTGGGCTAATGTTTCAGTGGTTACAGCAATTGACCTACCCATGACAAACGTTGTGAAACCAAGAATTTGACACGAATCAATGGGATCGTAATTGAGTTCGGCATTGGAAAAGAATGCACGAATGAGATTTGGAGGTACGGGAGTGTTTATTTTCAAAAAAGACATCTAACCAAACTCTTCAAATTTCGATAAGTATGGAAAATCTATTCGGTTGAGGAAAGAAAAATCAATTGTACGCCAATGTTTGATTGGCATAGTTGAGAAGTATTCTTCGTATCGCTTTCTCTTCGTAGGTGTTTTAAAACACCGATTGAAGGTAGCGATGGAAGCGGAAGGAGTGGGTTGGGAAGATGACCCGGTTGCTACATTGGTTCGGGGAGGTTTTTGTCCTATTGTCTTAAGCCTAGGCATGGTTCTAGACTCGAGAATTGTGCTAAATAGATTCACAAACAAAAAAAATCAATGGAACAGTAACTAGATTTGCCCTAGAATGAAATTGAACACAAATCTAAGGAAATTTGTTGAGAGAACAATAAAGAATGTTGGTTACTGTACCAGGAAATGACACGGAGACGCAATGGAGGTCGTACCGAGATCGATCTGAGGATGTCAGACCCGGAATTTTTGTAGCTTATTTCCTTATGATTCATATGTGTATGAACACTATGTAATTACATAGTTGAATCATAAAGAGAATATTTACTATCATGCAATCGACTATTTGAGAATTTAAAAATGCATGTAAGCTACATAACAGCGATATAAGGGTTAAGTTAATTCCCGAACGAGTGCAGGGGTAAAACGGTCAAATGACTGAAATTCAGTATAATTTCGATAAGAGAATTTCATTAAAAATATGAAATTGAGGAATCTTGATCAAAATCGAGGAAAATATTTAATTTCGAGCCCAATTGATCAAGATATAAATTTATTAGAATTTATCGGAATTTTCGCCTCGAAAAATGAGCCCAAAAATAGTGGAAAAATATACCGAAAAGGTAAAATCGGACTGATAAATTCATTTACGGATTAAATGAATTTAATATGATTTTTGGAGATATTTTTGGGATATTTATGGGATATTTATGGGATTTTTATTATTATTTTATAGTAAAATAATAATAAAAATATATTATAAAAAAAAAAAGAGAGAAACGAAATCTGAAGAGAAAACACGGGGAGAGAGAAGAGAGAAATCGCGTGAAACCGACCGAGGGAGAAGACCACCGGACGGCGAGCACCGGCCACCCCACGGGCAGGCAAGCGGTCGGAAAAGGAAGCCCGGCACCGTGCGCACCCATCGGCACCGGTCACGCCATCCACCGACGCCGGACGCCGGCGAATCGAAGAGGTGAAGCCGCGGAGGAAAAGAAGGAATCCGGCGGCAACCGGCGGTGCTTGGTCCCGATCGAGCCCAGCCGGTGTTGCCCAGGCTTAGGCGCGCCGAACGGCGGTGGTTATGCATCGGGAACCGGCCGGAATAGGCCGCCACGGCCAAAGGATGCCTGAACCGGTCGGCGGTTCAGGGGAGAAGGTTCTGTGCTGAACCGGACCGGACCGGTTCAGCCAAGGAGAAAAGGGGAAAAAGAGGAAAAAAAAAAGAAAGAAAAAGGAAAGGGAAAATTTTTGGGATTTCACCGGATTTCGGGTAAGTCGATACGAGGTCAAAAGTGACCGATTTAATTTCCGATGAATTTATTTAAATTATATTTAATCGAAAATTGACCCGGAGTTAAATATAATAAATTGTGTAGTTCGACGATTAATTTCGAATGGAAGCCCGATCGAACTTCGATTTGCGTACCATCGCATATTCTCGGGTAAGTAAAGTTCATTTATGACAATTTATGTGATTTATGCGTATTTAAGATTTAATTTACGCATTTCGGATTAAATTTCGTATTTAGTGAATTATATTCGGAATTTTGAATTAAATGTCGTAAATGATATACGGGCTATCCAAAGAGCTTGGAATAAAGCCCAATGGGTATTGATAGGCCCAATGAGTCGATAGACCCTGATGAAGGGAAATAATAATTGGAAAATGGGCTTAATGCGGATTAAGGCCCATTACGGATTTTAAGGCCCATTAAGGATTTTTAAGGCTCATTAAGGGAAATTAAACTGTATTAATGTGTAATACAGTAGGAAGATGATAATTAACCTGAGGAATGGTTATTTACAGCTCCGGAGTTTACATCGAGAGCTGATCGGACTGCGGGATTGAGCAGCACCGAGGAAGTGAGGTCACTTGACGTGATCCGAGGTAAGGGACTTTTGCGAGTAGTTAGAGATACCTGCACGTATTTTCAACTGCTTCTGCATTCACTTAAAAACTCTGAAGGTCAGAGAAAGTGAATAATAATTATTGCGACCCGATAGTGGCAAATTACGATTTTGCCCCTAGTTAGTCAAAAAGTCAACTTTTGTGAGAAGTTGCAAAAAGCATGGAAAATGCTATTGTGAGTGTTTAATTGTTATTAGCATGAAAATAAATAGATGGGCTAATGATTTTAAGGTTGATATGGCTTAAGCACACTTTGAGTGCTGATTTTGGATGTTTTATAAACAATCCCTTTTTAAATAGCCATCTATCATATTATGTGAGAATGAATCGTGCTAGAGCACAGCTCGCACTGGGATTCATGTGTTTTTCCACATAATATTAGTGCTGGATTTGATACGGCACTAGATTTTCATGACATGCATGATAGAGTACTGGAGTTTTACTCGTACTCAGCTTTGAATAATATATGCATGACAGAGTGCTAGAGCGTGGCTCGTACTCGATTCTTCATGGTTTATACATGACATAGTACTGGGAGCTATTGCTCATACTTGATTTTGATATTGTGCATAGCATAGTACTGGGAGCTATTGCTCGTACTTGATTTAATACATAAACTATGCATTGACCTAGTTGCTTGAGAGTGCTCGCACTAGAGTTGAGTTTTATGATGTGAAACAGTGTTTGAGCGGAGTAACGACTGTGAGTCGTACTCAAAACGCACACTGTATGTGATATGTAATACATGTTGAAACCCATGCCTGAGACCTTGCGTGACTGTGTGTCATAGCTAGAGAGGATATCCGCATGAGGTTGGTATAGACGTGGTATGATATTTCCACAGGCGCGAGGGCTAAGACCTTTGTTAGGCACCCTGACTGTGATGTTGATATGTTCCACGGGAGTGAGAGCTAAGTCCTATGGTAGGCACTCTGGCCGTGAGAACGGGTCCACGGGTGTACTTTGTACCGTGTCTGAGTGGCACGAGGTGTACGCTGTACCGTGTGTTGTTATGGAGTTGAGGAGGATATAGCTGGCGGTTGTGATGGACTGACCCCCCTCCCGTTACAGCGGCGATGCCCCACACACCTAGTACTGTGTTGCTTGGGATCACATCGGATATGATCATAATCCAGGATACTATTTACATGTACCACAGAGTCTTACATGATATATCACATTGGTTGATTTACTGATTTAAACTGCGGACAGACCTGAGGGATGGGTCGGACTCCGATTTGTGTTGTAAATCATTTGATGCCATATTTATATGTGATTTAAATATACATGGCATGATTTACATAAAGGCATGATTTATATATAAATGCATTGTGTTGCACTACATGCCTACTTTTGAGAAATAAAGCATGATTTCTGTACATGGGATTTATTCTGTACAAGTATATATATTATATTTCGAGACATGCTTTTAAAGTGAGTTAAGGAAATAATGTTTTCAAGGCATAGCACTATTTTGAGTAGATAGTGTGGATATCTACTTGCTTGCCTGATTTCCTTACTGAGCGCGTTATGCTCACCCCCCTTTTCTTTACATCTCTCTACAGAGCGTCAGTAGATCGAGAGTTATCGTGGGAGAGTGTCCCAGAGTCCACTGCTAGTTCCTATCGTTTTGTCAGGTATACTTATTATGTACAGTTGTGTATCTAAACATAGAAACAGCACAGTGATGTATACGTTATATATTATGGGGAATGTATTTATATTAGATTTTATAAAATCTTACATGTATAATAAAAGCACCTACAGTCAGAATTAATATATTGACATGTATGTATGAGAATGGATATTATGGTAAGTGAAGACTCTGACATCGAATCACAGCCCAACCAGTGAAGAGAGGAAAGGTAAGTTAAAATGAGAAAAATTTATTGTGGTTTTTGGTTAAAGTCAAGGATTGAAACTGGGGTCCTGACAGGATGGTATCAGAGCCAAAGTTGGTCTGATGTGAGTCGGTGTTAGAAAATAGGAAAGTGTACATCCTCATAGTACTGTGCTGTGTTTAGATATAACTGTGTATACCGGATAGGAGATGGACTAATTCATTATTATGAATGCAGGAACCTTGCCTAAATGGCAAATACGTGTAGTGGTAGAGGTATGAGAGGTAGGGCTCGAGGCCGGGGAGAGAGACCCGAGGGACGAGCCGCTGCCAGGCCATTACCTACGCATGAGACTGCATGTGCTACTGAGGCACCCGATTGTGCTGAGACACGTTTCACGAGATTAGAGCGTGGTCTCGAGACTATTATAGAGATACTGGCACAGACGATGCCAGGTAGGCAGAGACAGGAGGCAGGAGCTGCTACTGGAGAGGCAGTTGCCCCTGATACACCTACGCAGACAGCTGATGCACAGAGGACTGTAGATACTCCTACACCCCCACCGATTTCGGGTGGTAGTGGATTAGGATATGGATGTGACTTGCATCGGTTGAGGGAGTTCCAGAAGTTTAGACCTCCATCATTTAGTGGGGTCAAGAACCCCGTAGCTGCGGAGGAGTGGTTGGCAGAGCTAGAGAAGCTCTATGGATACTTCGAGTGTACGACCTCGGAGATGGTCGCGTTTGCTACGTTCCTACTGAAGGGAGCCGCAGAACATTGGTGGAAGTCCACCAGACCTATATTGAGATCCCGACACATAGATATCACTTGGGATATATTTCGGGAGGCCTTTAGGAGGCAATTTATTCCTGACACCGCACAGCGGAAGTTACATGCAGAGTTTTTGAGACTCAACCAGGGGAGTTTATCGGTGGACGAGTATGAGACTCGATTCCTATCCCTAGGAAGATACGACCTGGATACTATGTACAGTGAGACCAAGAAGGTCCACAGGTTTATCGACGGGTTGAGACCGGTGCTACGGTCCAAGTTGGTTCCGCTGGATATAGTGACCTATGAGGAGGCAGTGCGCAGGGCGCAACTATGTGAGCAGGACTACGAGAGGAATGCTTCCGAGTTTGGGAAGTTTAGCCGTAGCCAAGACTTGCAGAAGAAGAGGCCGGCTAGAGATTTTAGTTATCGAGGGGGAAAGAAATCCTTCGGTAAGAGATCACGGATAGAGGGGACACGAGATAGATATGCTAAATCTCCTGCTTATCCGACTACAGCCCCAGCGAAGGGCATTATGATAGGAGGACCGAGACCTGCTGCAGATCAGTGCAGAAGATGCGGCAGATTCCATGGAGATAGGCCGTGTTCACAGGGTGCTATAGTATGTTTCCGATGTGGGAAACAGGGGCATTTGGTTAGAGATTGCCCATTGCCGTATGCGACTGCACCACAGAGGGACAGGGAGTTTGATAGAGCTCCAGCTGGTACGTCTGCTCAGAGAGGTAGAGCGACGGCAGAGGAGAAGGGGAAACAAGTGATGGGTCAAGGGCGAGTACATGCTTTGGACCAGGGGACAGCTGATGCTTCATCGGATGTGATTCGAGGTAACATCCTAATTTATGATATTGAAGCATATGTTTTAATTGATCTTGGTGCCACGCATTCTTTTGTATCGCCATCATTTGCATGTAAATTAGAGAGACATGTAGAGCGTACACCATTATGTATGATGATGTTAATCAGTACGCCTATGGATAGTAGTCAAGTTGTAGAATATGTATATAATGACTGCAAGTTGAGAGTAGGGGATAAGGAGATGACAGCCAATCTAATATTACTAAGTATGAGCGACTTTGATATAATATTAGGAATGGATTGGCTATCTGCAAACCATGCTGTTTTAGATTGTTACGCTAAGACAGTTATGTTTCCTAACCCTACTAGATATGTTGTAAAGTTTAATAAAGATAAATGAAAGGAGTAGATATGATTATTACATGACTTCTGATTTAGAAAACCTTCAACATATCAAGGTTTCATTGCGTACGTGGTAGATATGGATAAGGCACATCCGGAGTTGGCAGATATCACTGTGGTCAGTGAGTACTCAGATGTTTTCCCGGATGAATTGCCAGGGTTACCACCAGACAGAGAGATGGAGTTCTGTATAGATCTGGTACCTGGTACGGAGCCTATTTCGAGACCACCATATCGTATGGCTTTAGTTGAGCTGGAGGAGCTCAAGAGACAGTTACAGGAGCTGTTGGACAGGGGCTTTGTACGACCGAGTGTTTCGCCTTGGGGAGCACCGGTTTTGTTTGTGAGGAAGAAGGATGGGAGCCTCCGATTGTGTATAGACTACCGATTGTTGAATGAGGCCACCATCAAGAATAGGTACCCCCTTCCACGCATTGACGACTTGCTAGATCAGCTACAGGGAGCACAGGTCTTTTCCAAGATTGACCTAAGGTCTGGGTATCATCAGCTGAAGGTTCGGAGTGGAGATGTGCCCAAGACAGCATTTCGTACCCGATATGGCCATTATGAGTTCTTGGTTATGCCATTCGGATTGACGAATGCTCCAGCTGCTTTCATGGCTTTGATGAACGATGTGTTCAAGCCATACTTGGACCAGTTTGTTATCGTCTTCATCGATGACATATTGGTGTATTCGAGATCTAAGGAGGAACATGAGGAGCACCTCAGGATCGTGCTGCAGACGTTACGGGAGCATGAGTTATATGCTAAGCTCAGCAAGTGTGACTTTTGGTTGTCACAGATCTCGTTTTTGGGACATGTCATATCGAGAGATGGTGTATCAGTTGATCCATCTAAGATAGAGGCTGTAGTTCAGTGGGAACAGCCAAAGACAGTCACCGAGATCAGGAGTTTTCTGGGTTTAGCTGGATACTATCGGAGATTCGTTGAGGGATTTTCGAAGTTGGCTGCTCCGTTGACACGTCTTACTCGGAAGAGTGCACCGTTCATATGGAACGAGGATTGTGAGAAGAGCTTTGAGGAGTTAAAGCGTCGATTGACCACCGCTCCGATTCTCACTATCCCTACCAGCTCAGGAGGATATGCAGTATATACCGATGCTTCGCATCAGGGATTGGGCTGCGTATTGATGCAGGACGGGAAGGTAGTTGCTTACGGATCCAGACAGCTGAAGGATCATGAGAAGAACTATCCGACCCATGATTTGGAACTAGCAGCAGTAGTGTTTGCGTTGAAGGTATGGCGCCACTACTTGTATGGTGAGAAGTTCCATATATTTACTGACCACAAGAGCCTCAAGTATCTGTTCTCGCAGAAGGAGCTGAACATGAGACAGAGAAGATGGCTAGAGCTTCTGAAGGACTACGACTGCGAGATACTTTATCATCCGGGTAAGGCTTACGTTGTAGCCGATACCTTGAGCAGGAAGAGCCTGGGGATGGTATCGTATATGATGGTTAGGGAACATGATTTGCTAGAGCAGTTTGCTAGCCTCAGTTTGGGAGTCGTGCCTTCTGACATGGATACAGGCTATGTGATAGCTAGTCTACGCTTGGAGCCGGACCTGTTGGACAGGATTAGAGTGGCTCAGCAGACTGATCCATTTTGTATGGATGTGAGTAGTCAGATGCAGAAGGGCACCGTGACTGATTTTGAGATGAGTTCTGATGGACTACTGAGGTTCAGAGGTAGATTATGTGTTCCCGAGGATCCAGGTCTCAGGAGATTGATATTGGTGGAAGCTCATTCGTCGAGGTATACGTTGCATCCGGGGAGTAACAAGATGTATCAGAACCTCCGGAAGGTATACTGGTGGTCGGGTATGAAGAGAGATGTAGCAGACTTCGTGGCAAAGTGTCTCGTATGTCAGCAGGTGAAGGTAGAGCATCAGAAACCTGCAGGGTTATTGCAGCCTCTACCTATACCGACATGGAAATGGGAGCATATCACCATGGATTTCGTGATGGGTTTACCGAGGACCCGCAAGAATCACGATGCTATATGGGTGATCGTTGATAGACTGACGAAGTCAGCCCACTTCCTAGCTATGAGAGCTACCGATACTCTGAGTTCATTAGCAGAACTGTACGTACGCGAGGTAGTGAGGTTACACGGTGTACCAGTGAGCATAGTCTCTGATAGGGATTCCCGCTTCACATCCCACTTTTGGGGACATTTTCAGGAAGCCATGGGAACCCAGTTGAGTTTGAGCACCGCTTTCCATCCTCAGACAGATGGTCAGTCAGAGAGGACTATACAGACTTTGGAGGACATGTTGAGAGCATGTGTGCTAGACTATCGAGGCTCCTGGGATGACCACCTGCCACTAGCCGAGTTCGCCTACAACAACAGTCATCATTCGAGTATCGGGATGGCACCGTATGAGGCTTTGTATGGCCGTAGATGTCGTTCCCCCATTGGATGGGAAGAAGTGGGTGACCGTATGATTTTCGCTCCTGACTTGGTTACGCAAACATCTGAGGATGTCCGCTTGATAGTAGAGAGACTGAGGACAGCTCAGAGCAGACAGAAGAGTTACGCTGACAGGAGACGTAGGCCACTAGAGTTTGCAGTTGGTGAATCCGTGTTTTTGAGAGTTTCTCCTTCCAAGGGCATAGCGAGATTTGGGAAGAGAGGGAAACTAAATCCTCGCTACATTGGACCCTTTCAGGTACTTGATCGAGTGGGAGATAAGGCATATAGGTTGGCATTGCCACCGGACTTATCAGGTGTCCACAACGTCTTCCACATATCGATGCTTCGGAAGTATCACCCGGATCCGTCACATGTGATTAGTTACGAGCCTTTGGAGCTCCGAGAGGACTTGTCATATGTAGAGAGACCGATTCGGATATTGGATAGGAAGGAGAAGGTATTGAGATCGAAGACCATCGGATTAGTGAAGATTCTCTGGCAGCATCATACTTCAGAGGAAGCTACTTGGGAGCTAGAGAGTCTGATGCGAGAGAAGTACCCTCACATATTTGAGTACTGACTTGGTTCTAATTTGGAGGACCAAATTTTCTGAGTGGGGGAGGATTGTCAGACCCGAAATTTTTGTAGCTTATTTCCTTATGATTCATATGTGTATGAACACTATGTAATTACATAGTTGAATCATAAAGAGAATATTTACTATCATGCAATCGACTATTTGAGAATTTAAAAATGCATGTAAGCTACATAACAGCGATATAAGGGTTAAGTTAATTCCCGAACGAGTGCAGGGGTAAAACGGTCAAATGACTGAAATTCAGTATAATTTCGATAAGAGAATTTCATTAAAAATATGAAATTGAGGAATCTTGATCAAAATCGAGGAAAATATTTAATTTCGAGCCCAATTGATCAAGATATAAATTTATTAGAATTTATCGAAATTTTCGCCTCGAAAAATGAGCCCAAAAATAATGGAAAAATATACCGAAAAGGTAAAATCGGACTGATAAATTCATTTACGGATTAAATGAATTTAATATGATTTTTGGAGATATTTTTGGGATATTTATGGGATATTTATGGGATTTTTATTATTATTTTATAGTAAAATAATAATAAAAATATATTATAAAAAAAAAAAGAGAGAAACGAAATCTGAAGAGAAAACACGGGGAGAGAGAAGAGAGAAATCGCGTGAAACCGACCGAGGGAGAAGACCACCGGACGGCGAGCACCGGCCACCCCACGGGCAGGCAAGCGGTCGAAAAAGGAAGCCCGGCACCGTGCGCACCCATCGGCACCGGTCACGCCATCCACCGACGCCGGACGCCGGCGAATCGAAGAGGTGAAGCCGCGGAGGAAAAGAAGGAATCCGGCGGCAACCGGCGGTGCTTGGTCCCGATCGAGCCCAGCCGAGTGTTGCCCAGGCTTAGGCGCGCCGAACGGCGGTGGTTATGCGTCGGGAACCGGCCGGAATAGGCCGCCACGGCCAAAGGATGCCTGAACCGGTCGGCGGTTCAGGGGAGAAGGTTTTGTGCTGAACCGGACCGGACCGGTTCAGCCAAGGAGAAAAGGGGAAAAAGAGGAAAAAAAAGAAAGAAAAAGGAAAGGGAAAATTTTTGGGATTTCACCGGATTTCGGGTAAGTCGATACGAGGTCAAAAGTGACCGATTTAATTTCCGATGAATTTATTTAAATTATATTTAATCGAAAATTGACCCGGAGTTAAATATAATAAATTGTGTAGTTCGACGATTAATTTCGAATGGAAGCCCGATCGAACTTCGATTTGCGTACCATCGCATATTCTCGGGTAAGTAAAGTTCATTTATGACAATTTATGTGATTTATGCGTATTTAAGATTTAATTTACGCATTTCGGATTAAATTCCGTATTTAGTGAATTATATTCGGAATTTTGAATTAAATGTCGTAAATGATATACGGGCTATCCAAAGAGCTTGGAATAAAGCCCAATGGGTATTGATAGGCCCAATGAGTCGATAGACCCTGATGAAGGGAAATAATAATTGGAAAATGGGCTTAATGCGGATTAAGGCCCATTACGGATTTTAAGGCCCATTAAGGATTTTTAAGGCCCATTAAGGGAAATTAAACTGTATTAATGTGTAATACAGTAGGAAAATGATAATTAACCTGAGGAATGGTTATTTACAGCTCCGGAGTTTACATCGAGAGCTGATCGGACTGCGGGATTGAGCAGCACCGAGGAAGTGAGGTCACTTGACGTGATCCGAGGTAAGGGACTTTTGCGAGTAGTTAGAGATACCTGCACGTATTTTCAACTGCTTCTGCATTCACTTAAAAACTCTGAGGGTCAGAGAAAGTGAATAATAATTATTGCGACCCGATAGTGGCAAATTACAATTTTGCCCCTAGTTAGTCAAAAAGTCAACTTTTGTGAGAAGTTGCAAAAAGCATGGAAAATGCTATTGTGAGTGTTTAATTGTTATTAGCATGAAAATAAATAGATGGGCTAATGATTTTAAGGTTGATATGACTTAAGCACACTTTGAGTGCTGATTTTGGATGTTTTATAAACAATCCCTTTTTAAATAGCCATCTATCATATTATGTGAGAATGAATCGTGCTAGAGCACAGCTCGCACTGGGATTCATGTGTTTTTCCACATAATATTAGTGCTGGATTTGATACGGCACTAGATTTTCATGACATGCATGATAGAGTACTGGAGTTTTACTCGTACTCAGCTTTGAATAATATATGCATGACAGAGTGCTAGAGCGTGGCTCGTACTCGATTCTTCATGGTTTATACATGACATAGTACTGGGAGCTATTGCTCGTACTTGATTTTGATATTGTGCATAGCATAGTACTGGGAGCTATTGCTCGTACTTGATTTAATACATAAACTATGCATTGACCTAGTTGCTTGAGAGTGCTCGCACTAGAGTTGAGTTTTATGATGTGAAACAGTGTTTGAGCGGAGTAACGACTGTGAGTCGTACTCAAAACGCACACTGTATGTGATATGTAATACATGTTGAAACCCATGCCTGAGACCTTGCGTGACTGTGTGTCATAGCTAGAGAGGATATCCGCATGAGGTTGGTATAGACGTGGTATGATATTTCCACAGGCGCGAGGGCTAAGACCTTTGTTAGGCACCCTGACTGTGATGTTGATATGTTCCACGGGAGTGAGAGCTAAGTCCTATGGTAGGCACTCTGGCCGTGAGAACGGGTCCATGGGTGTACTTTGTACCGTGTCTGAGTGGCACGAGGTGTACGCTGTACCGTGTGTTGTTATGGAGTTGAGGAGGATATAGCTGGCGGTTGTGATGGACTGACCCCCCTCCCGTTACAGCGGTGATGCCCTGCACACCTAGTACTGTGTTGCTTGGGATCACATCGGATATGATCATAATCCAGGATACTATTTACATGTACCACAGAGTCTTACATGATATATCACATTGGTTGATTTACTGATTTAAACTGCGGACAGACCTGAGGGATGGGTCGGACTCCGATTTGTGTTGTGAATCATTTGATGCCATATTTATATGTGATTTAAATATACATGGCATGATTTACATAAAGGCATGATTTATATATAAATGCATTGTGTTGCACTACATGCCTACTTTTGAGAAATAAAGCATGATTTCTGTACATGGGATTTATTCTGTACAAGTATATATATTATATTTCGAGACATGCTTTTAAAGTGAGTTAAGGAAATAATGTTTTCAAGGCATAGCACTATTTTGAGTAGATAGTGTGGATATCTACTTGCTTGCCTGATTTCCTTACTGAGCGCGTTATGCTCACCCCCCTTTTCTTTACATCTCTCTACAGAGCGTCAGTAGATCGAGAGTTATCGTGGGAGAGTGTCCCAGAGTCCACTGCTAGTTCCTATCGTTTTGTCAGGTATACTTATTATGTACAGTTGTGTATCTAAACATAGAAACAGCACAGTGATGTATACGTTATATATTATGGGGAATGTATTTATATTAGATTTTATATAATCTTACATGTATAATAAAAGCACCTACAGTCAGAATTAATATATTGACATGTATGTATGAGAATGGATATTATGGTAAGTGAAGACTCTGACATCGAATCACAGCCCAACCAGTGAAGAGAGGAAAGGTAAGTTAAAATGCGAAAAATTTATTGTGGTTTTTGGTTAAAGTCAAGGATTGAAACTGGGGTCCTGACAGAGGAGGAATCGAAAGAGGAGGCGCGAGGGAATTTCGGAATTTGGAAGATTGGGGTTTGAAATTTGGGGATTTTTACGAGTTTTTATAGTCCAGGGCACAGGAGATCGATCTGTCGAGACGACAGATCGATCTGTCATTTCCAGAAGCCAAGACAGATCGATCTGTCGTATGAACGGATCGATCTATTAGCAAACAGAGGCTTAAGGAGATCGATCTGTCACATGCACAGATCGATCTTCAGTTGAACAGAGGCTTAGAGAGATCGATCTGCCAAATGCATAGATCGATCTTCAAAATGCAGAAGCTTGAAGAGATCGATCTGTCGTATGGACTGATCGATCTGCTCTTTAACAGAGACTTAAGAAGATCGATCTTATGGTTAGAAGATCGATCTTCTTAACTTAACCTTAATGATTTAGGCTTGTTGTAAGGATGGAGATCTATCTATATTGCAAGGAGATCGATCTCTCATCCTCGTTGCCAGAAAATCATTGTAAAAACTCTTTTAAAATCAGCTTGAAACCAAGATTTTTTGAAACATAAAGTCTTAAGGGATATTCATGAGTCCTAATTCACCTCTAAGGATACAAAACCTATCTCTATCAAGAGGTTTGGTGAATATATCAGCTATTTGGTGTAAAGTGTCAATGTACTCTAAAATTATATCCCCTTTTTGTACATGGTCTCTAAGGAAATGATGTCTAATCTCTATGTGCTTGGTTCTGGAGTGTTGGATAGGATTTTTAGACAGATTAATGGCACTGGTATTATCACATTTAATAGATACTTGCTTCATGTCAATACCATAATCTTTCATTTGTTGTTTAATCCACAACACTTGAGCACTACAACTACCAGCTGCTATATATTCAGCTTCAGTTGTGGACTGAGCCACACTGTTTTGTTTCTTAGAGAACTAAGAAATTAACCTATTTCCTAAGAATTGGCAGGTACCTGAAGTACTTTTCCTATCTATTTTGCATCCTCCAAAATCAGCATCTGAAAATGCATGAAGGGCAAAGGTGGAGTCCTTGGGATACCAAAGTCCTAGTGAGGGAGTGTCTTTGAGGTATCTAAAGATCCTCTTAGTTGCTAACAGATGTGATTCCCTAGGAGAGGATTGAAATCTAGCACAAAGGTATACACTAAACAAGATATCTGGTCTACTTGCAGTTAAATAAAGCAATGAGCCAATCATAGACCTATAGAGTTTAGTGTCTACACACTTACCACTTTCATCTTTATCAAGCTTGATGTTGGTGCCCATTGGAGTTGATTGAGGTTTGCAATTGTCCATTCCAAATTGCTTGAGCAATTCCTTAGTATACTTTGCTTGATTGATGAAGGTTCCATCTTTTGTTTGCTTCACTTGAAGTCCAAAGAAGAATGTGAGTTCTCCCATCATGCTCATCTCAAATTCTCCTTGCATGATCTTAGCAAACTCTTTGCATAAAGACTCATTAGTTGAACTAAAAATAATATCATCTACATAGACTTGTACAACTAGTAAATCCTTATTTTTATTTTTGATGAATAAGGTGGTATCCACTTTACCTCTAGAAAATCCTTTTTCTATTAAAAATTTTGACAACCTTTCATACCAAGCTCTAGGAGCTTGTTTCAAGCCATAGAGTGCCTTAGATAATTTGAAAACATGTTCAGGAAATTCATGATTTTCAAATCCGGGGGTTGCTCAACATAGACTTCTTCATTAATGAAACCATTTAGGAATGCACTCTTCACATCCATTTGATACAACTTGAAGTTTTTATAACATGCAAAGGCAAGTAACATTCTTATTGCCTCTAATCTAGCTACCGGTGCATATGTTTCATCATAGTCTATGCCTTCCTCTTGTCTATATCCTTGTGCAACTAGCCTAGCCTTATTCCTTATGATCACACTATTTTCATCCATCTTGTTCTTGAATATCCATTTAGTTCTAATTATTGAGTGATCACTAGGCCTAGGAACTAGTTTCCATACTTTGCTTCTCTCAAATTGATTTAATTCTTCTTGCATTGCTAGGAACCAATTATTGCCATCTATGGCTTCATTGACATTCCTAGGCTCTATTTGAGATACAAAGGCTATATATTTTGCCGCATATTCCTTAGAGAATATCTAGTTCTAACTCCAAGAGTTGGATCTCCTACTATTTCACAGTCCTTTACATATCCTAACTCTCTTGGTGCTCTAGATTCTCTCTCTATTATCTCTATCTCTTCTTCATCTTCTTTATTCAAGTCTAGTTTTTCTAATAAGTCATCTTCTAGGTTTGGGATATCCTCTAAGTTTTCGTCAAATATTCCAACATTCTCCTCATTGGTTGAATCTTTAGATACATTATTTGATTCATCAAATATAACATGAATAGATTCTTCAACCATTAATGTTCTTTTGTTATAAATTCTATAAGCCTTTGAATTCAATGAGTATCCTAGGAATATTCCCTCATCACTCTTGGCATCAAATTTTCCTAAATTATCTTTCCCATTATTTAGAACAAAACATTTGCAGCCAAAAGGATGGAAGTAACTAATGTTAGGCTTTTTACCTTTGTAGAGCTCATAAGGAGTTTTCTTTAGCATGGGTCTAATCATAGCTCTATTAATTATATAACATGATGTGTTTATAGCTTCAGCCCAAAAATACTTTGGTAAGTTATTCTCACATAACATGGTTCTAGCCATTTCTTCCAATGTTCTATTTCTTCTCTCAACTACACCATTTTGTTGTGGTGTCCTAGGGGCTAAAAAATTATGGCTAATTCCTTGATCATTGCAATACTCATCAAATCCTATATTTTCAAATTCTTTGCCATGATCACTTCTAATACTAGTTATTGTATATCCTTTCTCATTTTGAGTAATTTTTGTATAGGCTATGAATTTTTCTAAGGCTTTATTTTTTACTCTTAAGAAGAACACCCATGTGTACCTAGTGTAATCATCAACTATTACAAATCCATAGTGTTTCCCACCTAGGCTAGTTGTTCTAGTTGGTCCAAATAAATCTAAGTGAAGTAATTGGAGAGGTCTAGTGGTGGATACAATATTCTTAGGCTTAAATGTTGTCCTTTTATGTTTTCCTTTAACACAAGCTTCACATACTTCTTCATGATCAAAGGATATCTTGGGTAAACCTATAACTAGATCCTTTCTAGCTAACTTAGATAGCACACTCATGCTAGCATGACCTAGTCTTCTATGCCATAACCAAGATTCCTTTTTATTGTCTACCATTAAGCATATATTTTCATTTTTGAGTTCATTAAGATATACAATATATATATTTCCTTGTCTATGACCTAAAAAAGAACTTTATTTGACTTAGGATCTATAACATTACATTTCATGCAATCAAAAATTACTTTATAACCTTTGTCACAAAGTTGACTTATGCTTAGTAAGTTATGCTTTAAACCCCTAACAAGTAATACTTTTTCTAAAGAGAAATGATCATAACCTATTGAGCCACGTCCTTCAACTTGGCCTTTGGAGTTATCCCCAAAAGTGACTTCTCCACCAACTTTTGATTTGAAAGAATTGAAGTGGCTTCTATCACCCGTCATGTGCCTTGAACATCCACTATCTAAATACCATGCTTCTTTTATTTTAGTTTTGTGGCTATGCTCAATCACCTACAAGAAATTAAACTCAAGTCTTAGGTACCCAAATTTTCTTGGGTCCTTTGAGGTTAGTGAATGCAATCCTTGATCCCTTTGGGATCCATTTTGCTAATGCATTACAATCCTTGGAGTGAATTACTTCTTTTGGAATCCATATCCTTTTTACTATTTTTCCTTTTAGAGTTCTCATTTTTATATTACAGTCATGTGATGCATGTCCCTTTCTATTGCAATATGAACAAGTAATTGCAGGTTTATTCATGCTCTTCCTAGCAATAAAACTTTTAAGATGGGTCTCCCTACTCTTAGCATTATATCCTAAGCCATTTTTGTCAAAGAATGCCCTTTGGGTCTCTAGCATGCTATCTAACTTTTGTTGACCCATGTGGAACCTATTAAATGAATTATGTAGATTGCTATTTTTCTCTTTAAGGTCACAAATTTCTAGATTTGAAATCTCTAGTTTCTTTTCACATTCTAATTTATCCAATTGCAATATCTCATTTTCTTTTCTCAATTTGGATATTATCTTTTTATATTTCATACTCATAGATTCATACTCTAATGCAAGATCATCAAATGCATCTTGCAATTCATCAAAAGAATATTCATTGAGGATTGAAGTTACCTTTTCATCCTCAATAGCCATGAAGCACAAGTTGGCAATGTCCTCATTTGATTCATCATCGGAGCAGTCACTGTCGCTCCATGTTGCCACCATTGCCTTCTTTTTATGGAACCTATCATTGGACCTTTTAAGAAGAGGGCAGTTAAATTTTATGTGTCCCAGTTTTTTACATTCATAACACACAATAGAGTCTTTTCTACCTACTTCTTCTTGATCTCTCTTATTGTTTCTCCTATTACTACCACTAGCTCTCATCCTCATGAACTTGTTAAATCTTTTGGCAAACATTGCCATCTCAAAATCCTCTTCACTACCACTCTCATTTTTAATCTCCTCTTGAGCAGTGGATTTTAGAGCAACTCCCACTTTCTTGGGTGGCTCTTCATTTCTTTTTAATTTCATCTCATAAGTGAGTAGAGATCCTATTAATTCATCTAACGACAATGTGTGAGGATCCTTAGATTCCTCAATTGCAGTCACTTTAGCTTCCCATGATTTAGGTAAGCTATTTAAAATTTTCTTTACCATTTCAATATTAGAATATATTTTTCCTAAAGACTTTAATCCATTAATTACATCTGTGAATCTAGTGAACATATCACTAATTGATTCTCCTTCCTTCATCCTAAAAAGCTCATAGTCATGTGTGAGCATACCTACCTTTGTCTCCTTCACTTGGGTTGTACCCTCATGAGTTATTGCCAATTTGTCCCATATTTGTTTGGCATTATCACACCCGGAGACTCTATTATATTCATTAGGACCTAAGGCACAAAATAATGTGTGCATAGCTTTAGCATTTAGTTGAACACATTTAATATCAGCTGAATCCCATTCATCTTCTTCCTTAGGAATATCTCTTCCCTCTATTCTCTTTGTAGGGATTTGAGGTCCTTTAATTATAATTCTCCATACTTCATAATCATTTGCTTGAATGAATAACATCATCCTAGTCTTCCAATAAGCATAATGCTCTCCATTAAACATTGGAGGTCTAACCGTAAAGTGCCCCTCTCCTACCAAACTAGTAGCTACATTGTTATGAGCCATTTGATCGTTTCTAACTCTTAGGAAGTTGTTCCTATGTGATTAAAGAGTCCTAGCTCTGATACCAATTATTGGCTCTACCGAGAGGGGGGTGAATCGGTTTTCTAACGTTAATAGCAAATTTTAACTTAATCCTATTTTAATTTGCAAATGAAAGTAAGCAGTATAATAAAATTAAACAATTTAATGCAAGATAGGGAAGAGAGAAACAAACACAATCGTTTATAGAGGTTCGGCCAAACTCTTGCCTACGTCCTCTCTCCTTGACCTTCTTGTCAAGTGCTTTCTTACTCTCCTTCAACAGAAGTTTACAATATCCCTTTTACAGGTTAAGGAATAACCTCTCTACCCTTTACAATGTAAAAATGTATTCACCCTCTTACAATTCTCTCTCACTGAGGAACAATCCTCTTCTCTTTTAAGGCAAGGTTGAATACAAAATGAAGCTTTAAAGTGGGTAGGATAAATACAGCTTCTGCACTTAAGCTTACACAATAAATCTCAATAAATGAATGATGAAGACACAAGGAATGGAAGTATTCAAAGCTTGAGAATGTTAGGAATGTGCAGCAATAATGTCTGTATTCTCTTTGTCTTCAATGCTTGGTTAAATACTGAAGGATTGGTAGTTGAAGCATTAAATGCTGTTTTTCTCGTTGAGATTTTGCAGAACTAGCCGTTGGGTACCTCCAGTAGTGTGCCAGATCGATCTGCCTTCTTGGCCAGATCGATCTCTTAGTTATAAATCCTGCAAGATCAAAGCACAATAGCACAAGGAGATCGATCTCATAGGTTAGCAGATCGATCTGTTAGTTTGAAAGTAATAGGGGAGATCGATCTGTCGAATAGGCAGATCGATCTCATGATCTCTCTGTTTAAGGCAAGATCGATCTACAGATCGATCTGCCATGCAGTTTCGTAGTGGGGAGATCGATCTCTCAATACCTCAGATCGATCTCTTCCTTACTAGATCGATCTCATAAATTCTCTGTTTGAGTGTGGATCGATCTTTCAGATCGATCTACAGTCTTATGCTTTTAAGGGAGATCGATCTCTTCCTAGACCAGATCGATCTCTCAACTCTAGCTTTGGCCAGATCGATCTCTTAACCCTTGCAGATCGATCTTACTCTTCCTTAATGCCTTTGTAAAGGTTCAAGGCTTGGCAGATCGATCTCATTTCTTCATGAGATCGATCCTCATCAAGTAAAAACCCAGGAGATCGATCTCTCATCAGCCAGATCGATCTCTCATCAACAGAACTCTAAGTTCTGGTACTGATAACCTCTAAACATGTCTTTATATCATTTTTATATTATTGAATTTACTTGTTTTGTCATTTCAAAATATATTAACTCAACATAAATATTAAGCATTGGTTTTTATGAAAATGCCTAAGAGAGAAGAATGTATTAATGCATTTTTCCATTGATATTTTCATCTATAATGAAAGATGATTTTGTTTATCATGCACGGGCTACGTAGATAGTACAGTATCTACTTGTTAGCATCATTTTCCTTACTGAGCTATGGTTTGCTCACCCTACTGTTTTCCCCTTCCAGATACTGAGAAATAGAAAAGTGCGATGGTCTCCGATCCGTTTAGTGTCGGTCAGCTTACACCAGTTGCTAAGGTATAAGAATTATATATACTAAAGCATTTTGTATCTATTGTATTGTATCGCACAGTCATGCAAAAAAATATATAATAATTTGTATGGGGATATTATGTAAAAATATTATAAATATACAATAGATTTTGTATATCTACACACATGCTTGGGAGTGTGTGCATTTAAGTTTCAATTATTTATCTATAAATGTATGGAATTAGTAATTACATTGACTCATAGCCTAACCGTAAGTGGTATATGTATGCATAAAGGGCACCCGGAGTCGGGGTGTGACAGAATTGGTATCATAGCGAGGGTTGGTTTGATGTGAGTTGATGTTTAGGATTAAGAAAATGTACATCCCCAAGTTATTGTGCGATATTTAGATACAAATGTGTATAAGGAGCTGGTAGTGATCTAAGAGTTTGTTATAAATGCAAGAAAGTCAACAGGCTTGTTAGCTAGGCTTGAGAGACACCGAAAGAGGAAAGAGAGCTCATGAGCACAGGGGTGAAATGATAGGACTAAGAGGCATAGTAGATCATCCTCTAGTCACGAGCCCCATGATCAGGTAGAGGCTTCCACTCTCGGGTAGTCAGATTAGAGGAAGATATGCATACGATGATGACCATGATCGGTCAGATTATGTCTAGGTTTGAGGGTATACCCGGTACACAGGATAGGTTGCACTGAATCCCTCAGCAGCTGCACCTGAAACTGAGAATGCTGCACCTGCACAACTCGAACCAGGTAGGCCACGAGGTCCCCCTATTCAGCTAGTTCCTCCTCTAGTGGCCGCACAACAGTGTGATGATGATGATTTAGGGCATGGTTATGACTGTGATATGGAGAGATTGAGGCATTTTATGGACTTTAAGCCTCCTTCTTTTAGTGGGGTAAAGGATCCAGTAGTGACTGAGGATTGGATATGTCAGATGGAGAAGTTGTTTGATTTTTGTAGATGTTCGGCTACGAAAAGAGTAGCGCTTTCGGCCTTTGTATTGAGAGGCGAAACAGAGCACTAGTGAAAGTCCACCAAGCCTATGTTTAGAACTCAGGGTACAGCGATCACATGAGATATGTTTTTAGGTGTTTTTAGAGAACAATATATCCCAAATACTGCTCGATGTAGGTTGCAAATGAAATTTTTGAATCTGACTCAAGGGAACCAAACAATGGATGAGTACGAGTCACGATTCACATCATTATCCCGGTATGATCCGGACTCTATAAGGAGTGAAGCTATTAAGGTCCGTAGATTTGTTGATGGACTAAGACCTTTGATTAGAGCTAAACTGGCCTCGTTTGATGTTGCTACATATAGAGAAGTTGTACGACGGGCTCAGTTGTGTGAGCAGGACTATGACCTGCATATTTTAGAGTTCAGCTGGGGTAAGGACAAGGGTTTGAGGAAATTGGGAGATGGCAAGTGCCAGATTTGGTCGGAGATATGTTGATAAGCATCGGAGAGAGGCAGATGAGTCACAGAAGAAGGCAGCTAGTCCTTTTATGCATCCGACTCCAACACCAGCCAGGGGTATAGTGATTGGTGGACCTCGGTCGACTACTGACCAGTGCAGAGTATGTGGCCGATATCGTGGTAGTAGGCCCTATCATTTTGAGGTTACACGATTCTTCAGATGTGGTAGGTTTAGGCAGTATGCAAAAGATTATCTAGAAGCAGTTGAGGTAGTCCCAAAGAAGGGCAAGGAGTCAGAGAAAGTTCCTATAGTTACACCTCTAGAAGAAAGAGAGTCACGTCTGAAGAAAAAGGGAAGCAAGTAGTGGGCCAAGGTAGGGTATATGCGATAGACCAGGATCAACAGATACCTCTTCTGAGGCGATAAAAGATACAATTCTAATTTCAATTTGGAAGCTATTGCTTTATTTGATTTTGGTGCTACGCATTCCTTTATATCGCCTGCATGTGCATCAAAGTTAACAGGTTTTGTAAAAGCCACATATTTAAATAGGACTTTATTAATAAGTACTCTAATGAGAGTTAGTCAATTAGTTGAACAAGTATATAAAGATTGTAAAGTGAGGGTAGGAGATAAGCGTACAACAGCCAATCTGATTTTGTTGAATATGTATGACCTTGATGTAATCTTGGGAATGGATTGGTTAGCTACTAATCATGCTGTCTTTGACTGCCACTCTAAGTCTATTACATTTTCTCTACCCGAGAAATTCGTTGTAAAGTTTTATGAGAAGTAATGAAATCTTGATTTTTGCAGCAAGTAAAGTGCATTAGAACATAAATGACATAAATGTTATTTTGAAGGTTTTATTGCTTATGTGGTGGATTTGAACAAAACACATCCGGTATGGATGACATTCCAGTGGTTAGAGAATTCCCTAGTGTCTTTCCAAATGACCTACCGGGATTACCACCAGATAGAGAAATGGAATTCGGTATAGATTTGACACCTGGAATAGAGCTAATATCCAAATCACCATTTATGATGGCTCCAATTGATCTAGAGGAATTAAGGAAGCAATTGCAAGATATGCTAGATAAAGGGTTTATAAGGCCAAGCGTCTCACCATGGGGAGCCCCGGTATTATTTATGAAGAAGAGAGATGGGGGCCTTAGGTTATATATCGATTATCGGTTGTTGAACAAGGCTACCATCAAGAATAAGTACCCTTTGCCGCTCATCGATGATTTGTTGGATCAGCTTCAGGGAGTACAGATATTTTCCAAGATAGATCTGAGGTCTGGATACCATCAATTGAAGATTCGGAAGGAAGATGTGCCCAAGACAATTTTCTACAGCCGCTATGATCATAACGAATTCCTGGTGATTTCTTTCGGGTTGACGAATGTGCTAGCAGCTTATGGCTCTAATGAATGATGTATTTAAGCCATACTTGGATCAATTTGTGATAACATTCATCGATGATATATTGGTTTATTCTAGATCCAGGGAAGATCATGAGCAGCACTTAAGGATTGTTCTGCAAACTCTTTAAGAGTGAAAGTTGCATACCAAACTTTGTAATTGTGACTTTTGGCTAGAGCAGATTTCCTTTTTGGGCTATGTTGTATCGAAGGATGGGGTGTCAGTAGATCCATCCAAGATTGAGGCTATTGTTCAGTGGGAACAACCTAGGACAGTCACAAAGATCAGAAATTTTTTGGGTTTGATAGGTTACTACAGGAGTTTTGTAGAGGGTTTCTCTAGATTGGTTGATCCGTTGACACATCTTACGAGAAAAAATGTAGAGTTTACGTGGGATGAAGCATGTGAGAGGAGTTTTCAGGAATTTAAGCACAGATTAACCACCGCACCAGTTCTTATCATTCCTAACAACTCAGGAGACTTTACACGGATGCTTCACACTAAGGACTGGGTTATGTTTTGATGCAGAATGGAAGGGTAGTTTCTTACAGATCCAGACAACTGAAAGATCATGAGAAGAACTATCCTACTCATGATTTAGAGTTGGCGACCATCATATTTGCATTTAAGATATGACACTACTACTTGTATGGTGAGAGATTTCATATTTTTACGGATCACAAGAGTCTTAAGTATCTGTTCTCACAAAAAGAGTTAAATATAAGACAGAGAAGGTGGACAGAACTCCTCAAAGACTATGATTGTGAGATTTTGTACTACCCGAGGAAGGCAAATGTGGTTGTCAATGCATTAAGTAGAAAGAGTCTCGGGTTGGTATCATGTATAATGGTTAGGGAGCAACAGTTGTTGGAACAATTCATGAACCTTAGCTTGGATATAACCCCCCCTGAGATTGACAGTCATGGGATTATAGCCAGCTTGAGATTAGAACCAAAGTTGATTAAGAGAATCCGACAAGCTCAGCAGAATGATCAATGGTGTATTAATGTGATTAGCCAAATTCGGAAATGAAAGGGTACATATTTTATATTGAGTTTAGATGGAAACTAAGGTTCGAAAATAGATTATGTGTACCTAAGAATTTAAAGCTTAGGAAGTTGATTTTATCAGAGGCTCACTCATCGTGATACACAGGACATCCAAGGAGCAGTAATATGTATCAAAATCTCTGAAAGGTATATTGGTGGTCTGGAATGAAAAGAGATATAGCTGAGTATGTTGCTAGATGTCTTATCTGTTAGCAGGTTAAGGTAGAGCATCAGAAACCTAGAGGATTATTGCGACCCCTACCGATACCGGTATGGAAGTGGGAGCACGTCACTATGGATTTTGTGATGGGATTACCGAGAACCCGTAAGAACCATGATGTTATTTGGGTTATAGTAGATCGATTAACGAAATCAGTACACTTTTTAGCTATGAGATCTACAAGTACTCTGAGTGCATTGGCGAACTTGTATGTACAGGAAATAGTGAGACTGCATGGAGTCCTATTGAGTGTTATTTCTAATAGGGATGCATGCTTCACTTCCTACTTTTGGGAACATTTTCAAGAAGCGATGGGGACCCAATTGAGTTTTAGCACCGCTTTCCATCATCAGACAGATGGTAAGTCAAAGAAGACTCTACAGACCCTGGAGGATATGTGTGAGATCTAAGAATTTTAGACGTATTTTAATTACGTAATATGAACTTGTAGTGTAATTTGTTGAGCTAAGTGAAATGTATATGTGAGGAATGAGAAATAATCAAAGTAGTGAATTGTGGAAATTATATTTGGATATTTACGTGTAAGTGTTTAACCTAAATGTGAAACTATGAGGGCAGATCGATCTTGGAGAAGGAGAGATCGATCTGGTGAGTTAAAAATGACAAGGAAGGAGGAAAGTAAGTGAGCAGATCGATCTCTAATGGAAGAGGATCGATCTCCTTATGATTCTGTTTGAGAGAAGATCGATCTCATGAGGAAGGGATCGATCTCAAAATGTTTCTGTTTGGGAGAAGATCGATCTCCTCAAGGAGCAGATCGATCTCATAAAGCCATAAAGAGATCGATCTCACCCCTCGACAGATCGATCTCCAAGGCATAAAATTACCCAAAATCGTCCTCAAATTCAAATGCAGATCGATCTCATCAATAGCCAGATCGATCTCCTACCCTCTGTCTATATAAGGAACCCCTGCTTTCTCCTGCAATTTCCTTTTCTCTCTCTTCAAAACCCCATTTTCACTCGAGCCCTAGCTTTCTCACTCATCCAAAGCACCCATTTTAATCCAAATCAGAGGCTGTGGCAAGAAGGAAAATTGTTCCTCATCAAAGGGAGAACAACATACTTGGAAATCGGAAGACGGATTGAATCAAGGCAAGAGATAAGCTCTCCATAAGTTTGGGTAATTTTTAAACCTCGATCTTGATATTTGAGATAATTTTGGTGATAATGGTTGTTGGCATTGTGTTGAAATAGCTGGAAAATGATTAGGGATTGATGAAATTACAATGTAGTTGGAGTGATGATGATATTTAGCAATTTTGGTAATTTTGGGAATTTTGAGTTATAAATGGAAATTTAGACAATGTGGTGAATTAGCATAGATATTATGGCATGGGAAGTGTAGGATGTTGAGATGTTGTGAATGAGATTGTGGATTGAGATAGAGTTATAAGAATTGAGAGATTTAAGGTGTTATGAGCAATTATGCTCGATTTTGAGAATTGAGGTTACTGTGATGATGAGTATTGATGTTTTAACATCGTTTAGACAGCTCAGGAGTTTCAGAGTGGGATGCGAGACTAGTCCGTGACAAGGGGAAACGATTGCACTATACGAGGTGCAAAGAGGTAAGGGAAACTAAACCATTTGTGCATGTGATTTGTGAACTATTATATCATGATTTGCGATTTATAAAACAAGCATGTTTGATGTGTTGTGTTTTGATGAGAATGCACACGATTTTTATAGCCGGTTGGAGCCCAATATTTTTATGAGTTTATAAGCTACGTGTGAAACCGCTTTATAAACCGTTGAGTTTGTGTGAGAAATGAATTGGGCTCTACATTAAGGTAATATTGAGATTTGAGAAATGTGTGCGTGGTTTACCGGTTAGAACTCGATTTTTAATATGTTTTGTGTTGAGTACAAAACGGTTTTAAATGAGTTTTATGTGAGAAAAACCACTATGAGTTCTACGTGAAGGCAAACCAGTTTTATATGATAATGGTTATTGATAAAGACTTAGGTGTGTAATTTTGAGAACACACCGGGCATTACTCTGGTAGCATGTAAGCCTGATTCTTCTCCGTTTTGGTAACGTGAGATCCCCTATTCTGTGGCTGTGCCACGTATATTTGGTGGTTGTGCCACAAGCGAACCCTATTCTGTGGCTGTGCCACGTATAGTTGGTGGTTGTGCCACGAGTGAACCCTATTCTGTGGTTGTGCCACGTATATTTGATGGCTTTGCCATGTGAGATCCCTTATTCTGTGGCTTTTCCACGTATATTTGGTGCCTTTGCCCCATGAGATCCCTTATTCTGTGGTTGTGCCACTTGTATTTGGTGGCTGTGCCATGTGTGAATCTAAATCTGTGGCTGTGCCACGTACAAATCTAAATCAATGGTTATGCCACGTGTGTTTGGTGGTTGCGCCACATGCATTATATTACAGTGATTTTCTCACGTTTATCGAGAAAGCCATTATCACATTATTTTCACATGCTCGTTACTGCTCTATTCTGAGCCTTTTATTTCATGTTTCCACATGGTTTTGAGGTATGAGAATGTTGTTTTGAGAACTTTCATGCTATGATTTCAAATGAGTATACTGAGTTTCACTTACAAATAAATATTTTATGATGTGCATTATGGTTTATATAATGAGTCCCTTACCCCCTTACTGAGCGATTTAGAAGCTCACCCTGTTTTCTTTCCCCCCCTCCCAGATTTCTTCAAGTGAAAGGGTTTCCCTGCGACGTACGGAGTAGTGGCTAGTGGAGGACTTGAGCTCCAGGCCATATATTGTGTTTTGAGGTATCATTTATCTTTTCTTGTACCCAAACAATTATTGTAATTACAGACACTTGCTATATAACCTCGTAAGGGATGTATTAGGATTAATTAACTTAATATTGAGGAATGTATATGATATGATAAATACTATCTAATGATGAGATCCTGAGGTATGATATGCATGATGATGTATGACACACAGGAATGCACCCTTAATTGTGATTTGATGAGTAAAACGTTTTTAAATTAGCCCTATTTTTCGCATTTCTGGGGCGTGACAAAGTTTACTTAGTATCAGAGCTTAGGGTATCTAGTACTATCAGTGTCGATTAAGTGAAATAGAATACATCCCAAGTGTCTGTAATAGTCTGGTCATGAACTGAAATTAAGGATTGAGATTTGAATCGATTTTGATATGTACGCGCAGGAGACGAGTTGAGATAGAGAATGAGTGGACGACAAGGTCGTTCGAGGAACCAAGCAGAGTCCCCTTCGCCACCTGCCCTACAACCAGAGAGTCCTAACTCTCGATTTAATCGGATTGAGATCGATGTGAGGCAAGGTTTTGAGCAGATGGCAGCGCTATTCGCGCAACACTTTGGAGTTAATGCCTCGGGTACTACTCCTACACCACCACAAGGACCTCCTGTACCCCCAGTACAAATGGACCCAGTGCCTCCGGTCACTCAACCTAATGACAAAAGTGTGGTCCGACTGAAGGATTTTCTGAAGATGAATCCACCCGTATTTAGGGGAAAGAAGGATCCTACAGAGGCTGAGGAGTGGCTGACTGAGTTGAGAATTATATTCGATTACCTGGGGTGCACCGATGCTGAGAGGATCAGTATGAGTATCTATATGTTGAAAGGGAGAGCTCAAAATTGGTGGGGTACCACCCAGGGTATTCTGATGTCCCGCCAGGATGTGATTGGTTGGGAAGAGTTTCAGACATCCTTTAGGACCCAATATGTACCACGAGCCGCCCAGAGAAAGAAACAGGTCGAGTTTTTGAGTTTGGTACAGGGTGATATGTCTGTGGATGACTATGAGAGTCAATTCACCGTGCTATTGAGATATGACCCAAAGACCTTCAAGAATGAAGAGCTCCGAATAGAGAAGTTTGTGTATGGATTGAAGCCCATCATCAGAGATAGATTGATAGGGATATGTATTACTGAGTTTGGAGATGCTCTGAGACAAGCACAACAGATTGAAAGAGGAATTGAAATGGTACAATCCCAAAATGAGCTCAGAGTGGTGAATAGAGATAAGGGCAAGAGGCCAGCGATTTTCCAAACGGTTGCTCGGAGAGGTTCCTTCAGAAGAGGAAGGATTGAGGTGCAGAATGGCAGATTAGAGAGACCTAGAGTTTATCCTAACATTAGGGAGACCCCTCGAGATGTCAGGCCTGAGATAAGGGTTTGCCGAAATTGTGGTCGATTGCATGAGGGAAGTTGTATTGGGTTGATCCATAGATGTTTTAGATGTGGAGACATTGGTCACATGGTGAAAGACTGCCCTTAACCTCAGAAACCACATGTACCGAAGCCCACTAGACAATAGCCTCAAATAGTGAACCCCCAGAGACGGGCCACTGCTGCAGAGAAAGGGAAGAAGCCTGTTACACAGGGACGTGTGTTTGCCCTAGATAAGGAGACCGCAGACACTTCTGCAGAAACTATAAGAGGTACACTCTCTGTCTATGATTATAAGGCTCATGTGTTAATTGATCCAGGATCCATGCATTCGTTCATTTCTGAGCATTTTGCATGTAGATTAAACTTGAAATTTGAACCTCTAGAATATATACTACATGTAAATACCCCTATGCGTGAATCCCAGAGAACTGAGTTAATCTGTAGAGGATGTGAAATAAAGGTGGGAGATAGAGTGATGTTGGCAGATCTAATCATGTTGAATATACATGGGTTTGATGTAATTCTGGGGATGGATTGGTTGGCAACCAATTGAGTGAGTTTAGACTGCTACACTAAGATTGTAACTTTCTCCCTACCTGAACCTTACAGTGTACGTTTGAAATATTGAGTAAATAGACATATGGAATTTTGTAAACAATTTGAGAATTTTAATATTATTTTGGAGAATATTAAATATGATTGTTCATGTGAAGGTTATGAAACACTCATCTCAGATGATGATCAGGAACATCCGAGGATTGAGGATATACCTGTGGTGTGTGAATTTCTGAATGTTTTTCCAGATGATTTACCAGGTTTACCACTAGAGAGAGAGCTGGAGTTTACCATTGATTTGGTACCAGATACTCAGCCGATCTCTAAACCTCCCTACAGGATGGCATTAGTGGAACTTGAGGAATTGAAGAAACAACTATAGGAGTTATTGGATCAAGGGTTCATTAGACCTAGTATCTCACCGTGGGGAGCATCGGTTTTATTTATTAAGAAGAAGGATGGTAGTCTCAGATTATGCGTAGACTACCGGTTGTTGAATAAAGTCACGGTGAAGAATAAATACCCATTACCCAAGATTGATGATCTACTAGATCAGCTGAGAGGGGCATCAATCTTTTCTAAAATTGATTTAAGATCGGGCTATCACCAATTGAGGATCAAGGAAGAAGATATTCCGAAGACGGCCTTCAGGACGAGGTATGGCCATTATAAATTTCTAGTGATGTCCTTTGGATTGACGAATGCCCCTGCAGCGTTTATGAGATTAATGAACGAGGTGTTCAGAGACTATCTAGATAAGTTTGTGATAGTCTTTATTGATGATATCCTGGTGTACTCTCGGTCATATGAGGAGCATGCACAACATTTGTGGTTAGTACTTCAGATACTCCGAGATAAATAATTATATGGAAAGCTTAGTAAGTGTGAGTTTTGGCTGGATCGGATAGCTTTCCTTGGTCATATAGTCTCAGAGGAAGGAGTATTAGTGGATCCAAGTAAAGTGGAGGCTGTGCTTAATTGGGAAAGCCGGAGGACAGTTACAGAGGTGCGAAGCTTCCTTGGTTTGGCAGGGTATTACAGAAGATTTGTGGAAGGATTTTCCAGGATTGCCGTTCCTTTAACTAAACTCACGCGCAAGGAGACTCCGTTCATATGGACTAATCAGTGTGAGCTCAGTTTTCAGGAGTTAAAAAGGAGATTAACAGCGGCACCTGTGTTAACTATTCCTGAGGGATCAGGAGGATTTTCGGTGTATAGTGATGCATCTCATCAAGGATTGGGGTGTTTGCTTATGCAGCACGGAAGAGTGGTCGCATATGGATCGCGACAGTTGAAAGACCATGAGCGGAATTACCCCACGCATGATTTGGAGTTAGCCACTGTGGTATTTGCCTTGAAGATCTGACGACACTACTTATATGGGGAAAGATTCCAGATCTTCACTAATCACAAGAGTTTGAGATATCTCTTTGGTCAAAAAGAGTTAAATATGAGACAAAGGAGATGGAAGGAACTCCTTAAGGATTATGAATGCGAGATTCTATATCATCCGGGTAAATCGAACGTAGTTGCTGATGCCCTGAGCAGGAAAAGTATGATATCTGCTATGATGATCATGGAATGGGATTTACTGGAGCAGTTCGCCGAACTTCGAATCAGGGTTAAAGAGGTAGAGACTGGATTTTTGGCTAGCTTGCGGATAGAGCCCAAGATCATAGACCAGATTAGAACTGGGCAGCGCAGTGATCAGAGGTTGATAGATATGGTTAGCCAAGCTGAACAAAGTTTGCAGTCGAATCTCACAATCAGTGAGGATGGATTATTGAGATTCAGAGGATGGATTTGTGTGCCAGACGATGATACCCTAAAGAGACAGATACTGAGAGAATCTCATTGCTCGCGATACACCATGCACCCAGGGAGTACTAAGATGTACCGAGATTTGAGAAAAGTGTACTGGTGGAGTAGTATGAAGCGAGACGTGGCGAAATATGTGGCCAGATGTTTAGTATGCCAGTAAGTGAAAGCTGAGCATAGGAAGCCCGGAGGACTACTACAGCCTTTACCTGTACCTACATGGAAATGGGAGCATGTCACTATGGACTTTATTATAGGTTTACCGAGGACTCGAAGAGGTCATGATGCTATATGGGTTATAGTGGATAGATTGACCAAGAGTGCCCACTTCCTTGCCATCAAGAGCACACATACTGTGGATGCCTTAGTTGAGCTGTATGTCAGCGAGATAGCAAGATTACATGGGGCTCCAGTGAGTATTACTTCTGATAGAGATTCTCGATTTACTTCCAGATTTTGGACCCAGTTTCAGGAGTCCATGGGATCTCGATTGAGTTTTAATACCGCCTATCATCCTCAGACAGATGGTCAGTCAGAGAGGGCTATTCAAACCCTAGAGGATATGTTGAGGGCGTGTACGATGGATTTTAAGGGATCATGGGATGATCACCTGCCCCTAGCAGAGTTTACGTACAATAACAGCTATCATGCGAGTATTGGAATGGCACCTTTTGAGGCTCTATATGGTAGGAGGTGTAGATCCCCTGTAGCTTGGGAAGAAGTCGGTGACAGAAAGATAAATGCTCCTGAACTTGTTGAACAAGCTGTGGAGAGTGTGAAACTCATATGTGAGAGATTACGAGCTGCACAGAGTAGAGAGAAAAGCTAAGCAGATATGCGTAGACGGCCACTCGAGTTTGATGTTGGTAATGCAGTATTTCTGAAGATATCACCGAGTAAGGGTATCATGCGATTCGAGAAGGAAGGAAAATTGAGTCCTCGATACGTAGGACCATTTGAGATTCTTGAGAGAGTGGGAGAGGTAGCCTATAAATTGGCATTACCCCCACAGATGTCTGCAATACATAATGTTTTTCATGTGTCTATGTTGAGGAAGTACCACCCGGACCCTTCTCATGTCATAGAGTATGATGAGATGGACATACAAGAGGACATGAGCTATATTGAGGAACCCGTCTGAATTCTCGATAGGAAGGAGAAGGTACTTAGAACTAAGAGCATCCCATTAGTGAAAGTTTTATGGAAACATCACTCAATGGATGAGGCAACGTGGGAACTAGAGAATCTCATAAAGGAGAAATACCCCCATCTATTTGACTAGTTAGGTTGAATTTGGAGGACCAAATTCTTTTAAGGTGGGGAGGATGTGAGATCTAAGAATTTTAGACGTATTTTAATTATGTAATATGAACTTGTAGTGTAATTTATTGAGCTAAGTGAAATGTATATGTGATGAATGAGAAATAATCAAAGTAGTGAATTGTGGAAATTATATTTGGATATTTACGTGTAAGTGTTTAACCTAAGTGTGAAACTATGAGGTCAGATTGATCTTGGAGAAGGAGAGATCGATCTAGTGAGTTAAAAATGACAAGGAAGGAGGAAAGTAAGTGAGCAGATCGATCTCCAATGGAAGAGGATCGATCTCCTTATGATTCTATTTGAGAGAATATCGATCTCATGAGGAAGGGATCGATCTCAAAATGTTTCTGTTTGGGAGAAGATTGATCTCCTCAAGTAGCAGATCGATCTCATAAAGCCATAAAGAGATCGATCTCACCCCTCGACAGATCGATCTCTTAGGCATAAAATTACCCAAAATCGTCCCCAAATTCAAATGTAGATCAATCTCATCAAGAGCCAGATCGATCTCCTACCCTCCGTCTATATAAGGAACCCCTGCTTTCCCCTGCAATTTCGTTCTCTCTCTCTTCAAAACCCCATTTTCACCCGAGCCCTAGCTTTCTCACTCATCCAAAGCACCCATTTTCGTCCAAATCAGAGGCTGTGGCAAGAAGGAAAGTTGTTCCTCATCAAAGGGAGAACAACATACTTGGAAATCGGAAGACGAATTGAATCGAGGCAAGAGATAAGCTCTCCGCAAGTTTGGGTAATTTCTAAACCTCGATCTTGATATTTAAGATGATTTTGGTGATAATGGTTGTTGGCATTGTGTTGAAATAGCTGAAAAATGATTAGGGATTGATGAAATTACAATGTAGTTGGAGTGATGGTGATATTTAGCAATTTTGGTAATTTTGGGAATTTTGAGTTATAAATGGAAATTTAGACAATGTGGTGAATTAGCATAGATATTATGGCATGGGAAGTGTAGGATGTTGAGATGTTGTGAATGAGATTGTGGATTGAGATAGAGTTATGAGAATTGAGAGATTTGAGGTGTTATGAGCAATTATGCTCGATTTTGAGAATTGAGGTTACTGTGATGATGAGTATTGATGTTTTAACATCGTTTGGACAGTTCGAGAGTTTCAGAGTGGGATGCAAGACTAGTCCATTACAAGGGGGAAACAATTGCACTATATGAGGTGCAAAGAGGTAAGGGAAACTAAACCATTTGTGTATGTTATTTGTGAACTATTATAGCATGATTTGCAATTTATAAAACAAGCATGTTTGATGTGTTGTGTTTTGATGAGAATGCACATGATTTTTATAGTCGGTTGGAGCCCAATGTTTTTATGAGTTTATAAGCTACGTGTGAAACCGCTTTATAAACCGTCGAGTTTGAGTGAGAAACGAATTGGGTTCTACGTTAAGGCAATATTGAAATTTGAAAAATGTGTGCGTGTTTTGCCGGTTGGAACTCGATTTTTAATATGTTTTGTGTTGAGTACAAAACGGTTTTAAATGAGTTTTATGAGAGAAAAACCACTATGAGTTCTACGTGAAGGCAAACCAATTTTATATGATAATGGTTATTGATAAAGACTTAGGTGTGTAATTTTGAGTACACACCGGGCATTGCTCTGGTAGCATGTAAGCCCGATTTTTCTCTGTTCTGGTAACGTGAGATCCCATATTCTGTGGCTGTGCCACGTATATTTGGTGGCTGTGCCACGAGCGAACCCTATTTCGTCGCTGTGCCACCTATATTTAGTGGCTTTGCCACGTGAGATCCCCTATTCTGTGGCTGTGCCACGTATATTTGGTGGCTGTGCCACGAGCGAACCTTATTCTGTGGCTGTGCCACATATATTTGGTGGCTTTGCCACGTGAGATCTCTTATTCTGTGGCTGTGCCACGTATATTTGGTGGCTTTGCCACGTGAGATCCCTTATTCTGTGGTTGTGCCACGTGTATTTGGTGGTTGTGCCATGTGTGAATCTAAATCTGTGGTTATGCCACGTGTGTTTGGTGGTTGCGCCACATGCATTATTATTACAGTGATTTTCTCACGTTTATCGAGAAAGCCATTATCGCATTATTTTCACATGCTTGTTACTACTCTATACTGAGCCTTTTATTTCATGTTTCCACATGGTTTTGAGATATGAGAATGTTGTTTTGAGAACTTTCATGCTATGATTTCAAATGAGTATACTGAGTTTCACATACAAATAAATATTTTATGATGTGCATTATGGTTTATATAATGAGTCACTTACCCCCTTACTGAGGGATTTAGAAGCTCACCCTATTTTCTTCCCCCCCCCCCCCCCGATTTCTTCAAGTGAAAAGGGTTTCCCTGCGACGTACGGAGTAGTGGCTAGTGGAGGTCTTGAGCTCCAGGCCATATATTATGTTTTGAGGTATCATTTATCTTTTCATGTACCCAGACAATTATTGTAATTACAGACACTTGCTGTAAAACCTCATAAGGGATGTATTAGAATTAATTAACTTAATATTGAGGAATGTATATGATATGATATATATTATCTAATGATGAGATCCTGAGGTATGATATGCATGATGATGTATGACACTACACAGGAATGCACCCTTAATTGTGATTTGATGAGTAAAAAGTTTTTAAATTAGCCCTATTTTTCGCGTTTTTGGGGCGTGACAATATGTTGAGAGCGTGTGTGCTGAATTTTAGAGGCTAATGGGACGATCACTTGCCACTGATTGAGTTTGCCTACAACAACAGCTATCACTCAAGTTTTGGTATAGCCCCCTATGAGGCACTATATGGTCTTAGTTGCTAATCACCTATTGGTTGGGAAGAGATTGGTGACAAACAGTTGCTCGCTCCCGATTTGGTTAGACAAGCCTCAGAGGATGTTCGGATCATATGTGAGAGGTTTTGAATAGCTCAGAGTCGACAAAAGAGCTATGCTAACAGGAGACAAAAGCCACTTGAGTTCGCGGTGGGTGAGTCTGTATTTTTTAAAGTATCTCTTTCTAAGGGAATAACGAGGTTCGAGAAGAAGGGAAAACTAAGTCCTTGTTACATAGGTCCCTTCGAGATTTTAGATAAAGTGGGAGATAGAGCATATAGGCTAGCCTTACCACCTGAGCTAGAAAAGGTCGACAATGCCTTTCATGTTTCCATGCTCCGAAAGTATCATTCACATCTGGCACATGTAATTAGCTATGAGCCATTGGAGCTCAAGGAGGATATGTCTTTTATCGAGAAATCGATCCAGATACTGGATAGAAAAGAGTTGCGAAACAAGTCGATTTCATTGGTTAAGGTCCTGTGGCAGCATCATACATCAGAGGAAGCCACTTGGGAGTTAGAGGATCTGATGAAAGAGAAATATCCCCAACGTTTTGAGGAATAAACTTGACTCAATTTGGAGGATCAAATTTTTAATGAGGGGAGAAATGTAATGCCCGTAGTTTTACATGTATTTCTTATGAAGCTATGATGTATATGCACATTGTTATAGGTGTATGGATAATAAAGGATGTAGGGATTATGAAATTTAATGTACAATGCATGATTTCAAGTTGTGTGCACAAGTTTTATTGCCTATGAATTATATGGAATGGATATTATTATACGTTAGTTGTATACGAAATGTAAAATGAGGTATTTGGCGAATAAGGATGAGTTACATATTGGGAATCTGTAGAAACCTGCACTAATGTGGATATAGGGGAAGAGCAGATCGATCTCCCATTAATGAGAGATCGATCCCCTCTCTTGAAATGTCAAGTATTAGTTCAATTGGAATAAGGCAGATTAATCCCATAACCAGGCAGATCGATCTCCTTAAGCCTCTGTCTGGAAGAAATTGATCTCTCACAAGGAACAGATCGATCTCCAAATGTCTCGGGTTGAAACAGATCGATCTTTCCTTACTACCAGATCGATCTTGTAGCAGGTAATCTGAGTGGTTGGAGTAGTTGAACCCCTAGCAGATCGATCTCCACTAAGCACCAGATCGATCTTATAGGCTTTTTCTATACAAGAAACACGGCTCTCAAAACTGGAACACAAACTCATTTCCCTCTTTCCTAAACACTCCAACACTCACCATTTTCACACAAAACCAAGTTTTCTCACTCTAGAAAACACTACATTCTCAGCAGATTTGGAGGAAGTTTAAAGAGGCAAAATTGTTCCTTGTAGTGAGGAGAATAATATAACCAAAAATCTAAAATTGGATTTCTCAAGGAAAAGAGTTAAGCATCCCACAAATTTGGTCTAGAGAAAGGGGTAAGCTTGGTAAGTCTTCAAAACCCTTAACTCCGAGCATGATGTTTTAAGTGATTTTAGGAGTTGATGGATGCATATTGTGTTAGTAGAATATGGCTAAGATGCGTAGAACTCACTTGATCTAAAATATATCTAGAAAAATGATAGATTAAGTTTGCTATTGTGATGATTTTGGAATACTATGATATTGATGATGTTGAGTGAATGATTTTAGATGGATATACAAAGAAATATCAAGGTGAAATATGATAAAAAGGCTTGAGAAAAATGAATAGATAAGTAAATGACATTGTGAATATTTTGTGAGACCTCGTATATGTATAGCTAGGTATATAGGAACATGGGAATGTAAATAAAATCATAAGTATGATGATACATTGTAATGTGAAGTATATGCAATGTAAGTTCATAAGATTATGTACGCACTTGTAATAAGAATCGTGATTATACGTACAAGTTGCATTATGAATGAGTAGGAGGAAATAAACTTGAACACGAGAAGAATGTGATCGAAATGGAATATGAGTAGTATAGTAAAATGGAAGGAAAGATTTACATAAGTGTATATTTCCATTCGAGTAATATCGTGTATATTTGGTTATACAAAGATTTCCCACAAGTTTTAAAATATATTAAGTGGGATGGGATGACATTTTTAAGTCTCAAGGAGCGATGAATGAGGAAAGGACTATGAAGGTAAATTGAGGAAGTCTTGAAGGGAGTTGTTGTAGAAAAACTGCAGGAAATCTGGAATTTGTGAAGGCCAGATCGATCTCATAGGATGAGAGATCGATCTGGGAGAGCCAGAATGCTCTTATGTGAGTAATGGAAGGGAACAGATCGATCTCCAAAAGAAGCAGATCGATCTCTTTAGCTCTCGGGTTGGAAGCAGATCGATCTCCCCTAAGACCAGATCGATCTCCTTAAGCTTCTGTTCGACAGCAGATCGATCTCCAGTCTCGACAGATCGATCTCCTGCCTTTAAAATGCCTTAGAAAAGAGGAATTTTTAGAGGACCAGATCGATCTCCACCCAAGGGAGATCGATCTCATTAAGTCAAAACTATAAATAGGAGCAGTTGGATCTACAGAATTTCGGGATAAACCATTTCCTCTCACTTCAACTCAAAGAAAACTAGCTTTCTCACTCCTAAATCCAGCCATTTTCAGTGAGATTTAAGAAGAGTCTATTAGAGACAAAGTTGTTCAAGACAAAGAGAAGAACAACATAGTCTAGAGGCATTTCCCCATTTGATGGATTGAAGAAATAAAGGGCAATCCTAATTGGAGCAAGAGGAAATCCAATGAGGTAAGTTCTAATGCACAAATCCGAGTACATTAGTTTAGTTAATGATTATAAAGATATTTGGGTGTGCATATTGTGGATAGAACTACCTAGAATGGTATGAAATGAATGTAACTTAGAAATAGTCAAGTGTGAGAAAGTGGAGTGTGGAAGTGTTTATGATGAATGAGATATCTTGAGTGGAGGAACATGTTGTGGGAATGATTTGGGCATATTAATACTAGGATAAAATTGTGAGATTTACCACAAGGGGTAAAATGTGTATTTAAGGCATTGGATAAGTGATTAGTTGAACAAGAGTTAGAAACGTTAACTCGAGTGTTTGATGGATGAATTTCAGTTTCGGATGATACATCGGAGTAAGTCGAGAGGAGAACGCGAGAAGCATAAAGGCGGATAGTTGCACACAAGTAAAAGCGAGGTAAGGGACTGTGTGTTAGCTATAGAGATGTTCGTGCATATTTTACAGCAATTTCGTAGATATATTACTAGAACTAGTACGATATTATAATTCTATGAAATGATATGGAAGTATGAAAAGTACTATGATGTATATATGTATTGAGAAATGGGATAGGGTAAGGAAATAGCATGATATGCATGTTTTCAATGATATTCTCAATTTTATATTGTTATTGATGATTGAGAAATGTTGATGATAGGTTGGCTAATTTTTACATGTTTTAGCATGAAGAGGCATGCTGTATGAATAAATGTGTTTTGAGTTTTAAAAGAGAAAATAGCCATCTATCAGCTTTGAGATGAGATTTGGTGTTGAAGCGCTAGCTCACACCTGTTTTTAATGCCTTGATGTACCGTGTTGGAGTTTAACTCGCACAATGGTTTTGAGAAAGTGCGAGAACTTTGCTCGCACCTGTTTTGGTTGAGTTGAGGTAAACCTGAGGGTCTGGGACCCAAGGGGATACCAGCTGACGGCCATTTGAACGGGCTGGGCCTTAACGATAGATCGTACCGCGCTGGAGCTTTGCGTTGACTGTGTGTCACGCTGCTTGCTCGCCTGGTATATGAGACATGGTTTAGGATGAAAAGTCCATCGGAGTTGGAGTATGGACTTGGGTCCAGGGTTGTACGTAGAATAGTGTAGTCACCCATTGGTATACTATGTACCGTGCTGGGTGCACGTGAGTACGAGTATCGCGTAGATGACACACGACGTATCTTCACAGTGAGTATACGAGGAGATGAGGTGGATTGAGATGAGTCGGAGGGTAGGACTGACCCATCCCCCTTCAGGCGAAGTGATACCCTATGCACACTTGATCAGTGAGGCCTGGGATCACTGACTATGGCCATATGTCGTGGATATTTGATTGCCGAAAATTCCATGCCTGTCTCAGAGATTTGAGAAACAGAGATAATCTCAGAAAAGAAAGAGAATTGCGGAAAGAATGATTTGAGAAATGAAAGAGATTTCGTGTTTTTGATAAATCTCTAATTTCACATTCGTGCCGTGAGGGCACTATTTACGAGCATGTTTTAAATGGAAGCTTGATATTCATTTTACACGAAAATGCTATTGAGAAATATATGTTTAAATGCATTTTTCGTATGATATTTCCATTTATAACGAAAACATGGTTTTGGTTTATGCATGCATGGGCTATGTAGGTAGTACGATATCTACCTGCTAGCATACATTTCCTTACTGAGATGTGGTTTGCTCATCCCACTATTTTTCCCCCTCCAGATACTGAGAAGTAAGAGAGCGGTGGTCTCTAGATCTTTTGTGTTAAACAGCTCCCACAATCCGCAAAGGTATAAGATTTGTATACACGAGTATTTTGTATCTAATATATTGTATCGCACAGTTATATCTTGGAATTGTAAACAGTATTATGGGGATGATATGTAAGCACATGGTATTTATACAATTAATTTTGTGTATCTACACACACACCTGGGAGTGTGAATTAAAGCTTTAAATATTCCGCTGTAAATGAATGAATTTTTAGAAATTGTATCTTCTCACAGCCCAACCGTATTAGTGTAAGTGTGGATAGAATGGTTCACAAAAGCAGGGTTTGATAGGTTAGGTATCAAAGCATGGTTGGTCTGATGTGAGTTGATATTTAGGACTAAGAAAACATACATCCCCAAGTTACTGTGCGATATTTAGATACAAATGTGTGTACGGAGCTGGTAGTAAATTAAATGTTTGTTATAACGCAGGAAAGTTATCAGGCTAGTGAGTTATGCCTGAGAGACACCGCAAGAGGGGAGAGAGCTCGAGAGCTCAAGGGCGAAATGACAGGACTGAGAGGCACAGTAGATCATCCTCTAGTCATGAGCCCCAGGAACAGATAGAGGCTTCTGATCCTCGAATAACCCGATTGGAGGAAGACATGCGCACGATGATGACCATGATGGGTCAGATCATGGCTAGGTTTGAGGGTACACCTGGTACAGCGAGACAGGCTGCACCGAATTCCCCAGCAGCTACACCTGAACCTGAGAATGTTGCACCTGCGCAAGCTGAATCGGCTAGGCCACGGGAACCTCATATTCGACCGGTACCTCCTCCGGTAGCCCCACATCAGCATGATGATGATTTGGGGTATGGATATGATTGTGATATGGAAAGATTGAGGCATTTTATGGACTTTAAACCTCCTTCATTTAGCGGGGTAAAGGATCCGACAGTGGCTGAGGACTGGATCAGTCAGATGGAGAAGTTATTCGACTTCTGTAGATGTTCAGCTATGGAGAGAGTAGCGCTTACAGCTTTTGTATTGAAGGCGAAGCAGAGCACTGGTGGAAGTCCACCAGGCCGATGTTAAGAGCTCAAGGAATGGTTATCACTTGGGATATGTTCTTGGACGTTTTCAGAGAGCAATACATCCCAGACACTGCTCGACGGAGACTACAAATGGAATTTCTGAATCTGACTCAAGGGAATCGAACAATTGATGAGTACGAGTCACGATTCACTTCACTGGGTAGATATGATCCGGACTCGATCAGGAGCGAGGCTATTAGAGTCCGTAGATTTGTAGATGGACTGAGGCCTTCGATCCGAGCGAAGTTAGCCCCATTTGATGTTGCTACATATAGAGAGGCTATGCGACGGGCCCAGTTATGTGAGCAAGATTATGACTTGCAGATTTTTGAGTTTAGTTGGGGTAAGGACAAGGGACCGAGGAAGCTGAGAGATGGCAAGAGTGCCAAATTTGGTCGAAAATTCATGAGTAAGCATCGGAGAGAGGTAGATGGGTTCCAGAAAAAGGTTGCTAGACCTTTTATGCCTCCGACCGACTACAGATCAGTGTAGACTATGCGGTCGATACCATGGTGGTAGGCCATGTCATCTTCAGGGTACCCGATGCTTCAGATGTGGTAAATTTGGATATTATGCCAGAGAGTGCCCAGAGATAGTTGAGGCAGTTCCACAGAGGGGTAAAGAGCCAGAGAGGGTTCCTACAGTTGCACCTCCTGCAAGAAAGAAAGCCTCGACTGAAGAAAAAGGAAAACAAGTTATGGGTCAAGGCAGGGTGTATGCGATAGACCAGGCATCGGCCGATACCTCTTCTGAAGTGATAAAAGGTAAAATCTTGATTTTCAATCTGGAGGTTATAGCTTTGTTTGATTCTGGTGCTACGCATTCCTTCATATCACCTGCATGTGCATCTAAGTTAAAAGGTTTTGTAGAACCCACATACTTGAGTAGGACTTTACTAATAAGTACTCCAATGAGAGTTAGCCAATTAGTTGAGCAAGTGTATAAAGATTGTGAAGTGAGGGTAGGAGATAAGTGCATGACAGCCAACTTGATTTTGTTGAATATGTATGACATTGATGTAATTTTGGGAATGTATTGGTTAGCCGCCAATCATGCTGTCATAAACTGTCATTCTAAGTTCATTAAGTTTTCTCTACCTGAAGAATGTGTTGTAAGATTTTAAGAGAGGAAATGAAATCTTAAATTTTGTGTTAAGTAAAGTACTTTGGTATAAATGACTGGAGTGTTGTTTTGAAGGTTTTGTTGCTTATGTGGTGGATTTGAACAAAGTACATCCGGATATGGAGGACATCCCAGTGGTCAGAGAATTCCCTGATGTCGTTCCAGACGATCTACCAGGACTGCCACCCGATAGAGAAACGGAATTCGGTATAGACTTGATGCCTGGAACCGAACCAATATCGAAGTCACCATATAGGATGGCTCCAGTTGAGTTAGAGGAATTAAGGAAACAGCTGCAAGAGTTGTTAGAGAAGGGGTTCATAAGACCGAGCGTCTCATCATGGGGAGCCCCGATATTGTTTGTGAAGAAGAGAGATGGGAGCCTCAGGTTGTTCGTTGACTATCGGATGTTAAACAAGGCTACCATCAAGAATAAGTACCCCTTGCCACGCATTGACGATTTATTGGATCAGCTTCGAGGAGCACAGATCTTCTCCAAGATAGATCTGAGGTCTGGGTATCATCAATTGAAGATTCGGAAGGAGGATGTGCCCAAGACAGCATTTCGTACCCGCTATGGCCATTACGAATTCTTAGTGATGCCTTTTGGGTTGACCAATGCGCCAGCAGCTTTTATGGCTCTAATGAACGAAGTATTCAAGCCATACCTGGACCAATTCGTAATTATTTTCATTGATGATATATTGGTGTATTCAAGGTCCAGAGAAGAGCATGAGCAGCACTTAAGGATTATTTTGCAGACCCTCCGAGAGAAAAGGTTATATGCCAAGCTTAACAAATGTGACTTTTGGCTAGAACAGGTTTCTTTTCTAGGCCATGTTATATCGAAGGATGGGGTGTCAGTAGATCCATCCAAGATTGAGGCAGTTGTTCAGTGGGAACAACCTAGGACAGTCACAGAGATCAGAAGTTTTCTGGGTTTAGCTAGTTACTACAGGAGATTTATAGAAGGTTTCTCTAGATTAGCTGCTCCATTGACACGTCTTACGAGGAAGAGTGTAGAGTTTTCATGGGATGAAGCTTGTGAGAGGAGTTTTCAGGAACTTAAGCGCAGATTAACTACCGCGCCAGTTCTTGTCATCCCTAACAGTTCAGGGAATTACTCGGTGTATACAGATGCTTCGCATCAAGGACTAGGCTGTGTTTTGATGCAAGATGGAAGGGTAGTAGCTTATGGATCTAAACAGCTGAAAGATCATGAGAAGAACTACCCCACTCACGATTTGGAGTTAGCGGCCGTAGTGTTTGCGTTGAAGATATGGCACCACTACTTATATGGTGAGAGATTTCAGATCTTTACGGATCATAAGAGTCTGAAATATCTATTCTCACAAAAGGAGTTAAACATGAGACAGAGGAGGTGGTTGGAACTCCTCAAGGACTATGATTATGAGATCTTATACCACCCGAGGAAGGCAAATGTGGTTACCGATGCATTGAGTTGGAAGAGTCTCGGGTTGGCATCTCATATGATGGTTAGAGAGCACGAGTTGTTAGAACAATTGATGAACCTTAGTCTGGATATGACCCTACCTGAGATTGGCAGCTATGGGATCATTGCTAGCTTGAGATTAGAACTGGAGTTGATTGAGAGAATCCGACAAGCTCAGCAAATTGATCAATGGTGTATTGAGATGATTAGCCAACTTCGGAAAGGGAAGGGTGCCGATTTTATATTGAGTCCAGATGGAATACTAAGGTTTAGAGATAGAATGTGTTCCTAAGGATTTAGAGCTGAGAAAGCTGATCTTATCAGAGGCACACTCGTCGAGATATACGATATACCCGGGGAGTAGTAAGATGTATCAAAATCTTCAAAAAGTATATTGGTGGTCTGGAATGAAGAGAGACATAGCTGAGTGTGTCGCTAGATGTCTCATTTGTCAGCAAGTAAAAGTCGAACATCAGAAACCAGGAGGATTATTACAACCTCTACCGATACCAACATGGAAGTGGGAGCATGTCACCATGGATTTTGTGATGGGGTTACCGAGAACCCGTAAGAACCATGATGCGATATGGGTGATAGTAGATCGGTTAACAAAATCGGCACATTTCTTAGCCATGAGATCTATAGATACGTTGAGTGCACTGGCGAACCTGTATGTGTGAGAAATAGTGAGATTGCATGGAGTCTCAGTGAGTGTTGTTTCTGATCGGGATGCCCGCTTCACTTCCCACTTTTGGGGACATTTTCAGGAAGCGATGGGGACCCAATTAAGTTTTAGCACCGCTTTTCATCCTCAGACAGATGGTCAGTCAGAGAGGACTATACAAACCCTGGAGGATATGTTGAGAGCGTGTGTGCTGGATTTTAGAGGCTCATGGGACGATCACTTGCCATTGATTGAGTTCGCCTACAATAACAGTCATCACTCAAGTATTGGTATGGCCCCTTATGAGGCACTATACGGTCGTAGATGCCGATCGCCCATTGGTTGGGAAGAAGTTGGTGACAGACAATTGCTCGCTCTCGATTTGGTTAAGCAAGCCTCCGAGGATGTTCAGATAATATGCGAGAGGCTGCGAACAGCTCAAAGTTGACAAAAGAGCTACGCTGACAGGAGACGGAGACCACTTGAGTTTGATGTTGGCGAGTCTGTATTTTTGAAAGTATCTCCTTCTAAGGGAATAATGAGGTTTGGGAAGAAAGGAAAATTAAGTCCTCGTTACATTGGTCCCTTCGAGATTTTGGATAGAGTGGGAGAAAGAGCATATAGGCTAGCCTTACCACCTGAGCTAGCAGAAGTCCACAATGTCTTCCACGTTTCTAAGCTTCGGAAGTACTATCCGGATCCGACACATGTAATTAGTTATGAGCCATTGGAGCTCAAGAAAGATATGTCGTATGTCGAGAGACCGATCAGGGTGTTGGACAGGAAAGAGAAGGTGTTGCGGAACAAGACGATTTCATTGGTTAAGGTTTTGTGGCAACATCACACTGAGGAAGAGGCCACATGGGAACTGGAAAGTTTGATGGGGAAAAGTATCCCGAGTTATTCACAGATTAAATTGGTTCTAATTTGGAGGACCAAATTCTCTAAGTGGGGGAGAATGTGAGACCCCGTATATGTATAGCTAGGTATATAGGAACATGGGAATGTAAATAAAATCATAAGTATGATGATACATTGTAATGTGAAGTATATGCAATGTAAGTTCATAAGATTATGTACGCACTTGTAATAAGAATCGTGATTATACGTACAAGTTGCATTATGAATGAGTAGGAGGAAATAAACTTGAACACGAGAAGAATGTGATCGAAATGGAATATGTGTAGTATAGTAAAATGGAAGGAAAGAATTACATAAGTGTATATTTCCATTCGAGTAATATCGTGTATATTTGGTTATACAAAGATTTCCCACAAGTTTTAAAATATATTAAGTGGGATGGGATGACATTTTTAAGTCTCAAGGAGCGATGAATGAGGAAAGGACTATGAAGGTAAATTGAGGAAGTCTTGAAGGGAGTTGTTGCAGAAAAAGTGCAGGAAATCTGGAATTTGTGAAGGCCAGATCGATCTCATAGGATGAGAGATCGATCTAGGAGAGCCAAAATGCTCTTATGTGAGTAATGGAAGGGAACAGATCGATCTCCAAAGGAAGCAGATCGATCTCTTTAGCTCTCGGGTTGGAAGCAGATCGATCTCCCCTAAGACCAGATCGATCTCCTTAAGCTTCTGTTCGACAGCAGATCAATCTCCAGTCTCGACAGATCGATCTCCTGCCTTTAAAATGCCTTAGAAAAGAGGAATTTTCAGAGGACCAGATCGATCTCCACCCAAGGGAGATCGATCTCATTAAGTCAAAACTATAAATAGGAGCAGTTGGATCTGCAGAATTTTGGGATAAACCATTTCCTCTCACTTCAACTCAATGAAAACTAGCTTTCTCACTCCTAAATCCAGCCATTTTCAGTGAGATTTAAGAAGAGTCTATTAGAGACAAAGTTGTTCACGACAAAGAGAAGAACAACATAGTCTAGAGGCATTTCCCCATTTGATGGATTGAAGAAATAAAGGGTAATCCTAATTGGAGCAAGAGGAAATCCAATGAGGTAAGTTCTAATGCACAAATCCAAGTACATTGGTTTAGTTAATGATTATAAAGATATTTGGGTGTGCATATTATGGATAGAACTACCTAGAATGGTATGAAATGAATGTAACTTAGAAATAGTCAAGTGTAAGAAAGTGGAGTGTGGAAGTGTTTATGATGAATGAGATATCTTGAGTGGAGGAACATGTTGTGGGAATGATTTGGGCATATTAATATTGGGATAAAATTGTGAGATTTACCACAAGGGGTAAAATGTGTATTTAAGGCATTGGATAAGTGATTAGTTGAACAAGAGTTAGAAACGTTAACTCGAGTGTTTGATGGATGAATTTCAGTTTTGGATGATACGCTGGAGTAAGTCGAGAGGAGAACGCGAGAAGCATAAAGGCGGATAGTTACACATAAGTAAAAGCGAGGTAAGGGACTGTGTGTTAGCTATAGAGATGTTCGTGCGTATTTTACAGCAATTTCATAGATATATTGCTAGAACTAGTACGATATTATAATTCTATGAAATGATATGGAAGTATGAAAAGTACTATGATGTATATATGTATTGAGAAATGGGATAGGGTAAGGAAATAGCATGATATGCATGTTTTCAATGATATTCTCAATTTTATATTGTTATTGATGATTAAGAAATGTTGATGATAGGTTGGCTAATTTTTACATGTTTTAGCATGAAGAGGCATGCTGTATGAATAAACGTGTTTTGAGTTTTAAAAGAGAAAATAGCCATCTATCAGCTTTGAGATGAGATTTGGTGTTGAAGCGCTAGCTCACACCTGTTTTTAATGCCTTGATGTACCGTGTTAGAGTTTAACTCGCACGATGGTTTTGAGAAAGTGCGAGAACTTTGCTCGCACCTGTTTTGGTTGAGTTGAGGTAAACCTAGGGGTCTGGGACCCAAGGGGATACCAGCCGACGGCCATTTAAACGGGCTGGGCCTTAACGATAGATCGTACCGCGCTGGAGCTTTGTGTTGACTGTGTGTCACGCTGCTTGCTCGCCTGGTATATGAGACATGGTTTAGGATGAAAAGTCCATCGGAGTTGGAGTATGGACTTGGGTCCACGGTCGTACGTAGAATAGTGTAGTCACCCGTTGGTATACTATGTACCGTGCTGGGTGCACGTGAGTACGAGTATCGCGTAGATGACACACGACGTATCTTCACCGTGAGTATACGAGGAGATGAGGTGGATTGAGATGAGCCGGAGGGTAGGACTGACCCATCCCCCTTCAGGCGAAGTGATACCCTATGCACACTTGATCAGTGAGGCCTGGGATCACTGACTATGGCCATATGTCGTGGATATTTGATTGTCGAAAATTCCATGCCTGTCTCAGAGATTTGAGAAACAGAGATAATCTCAGAAAAGAAAGAGAATTGCGGAAAGAATGATTTGAGAAATGAAAGAGATTTCGTGTTTTTGATAAATCTCTAATTTCACATTCGTGCCGTGAGGGCACTATTTACGAGCATGTTTTAAATGGAAGCTTGATATTCATTTTACACGAAAATGCTATTGAGAAATATATGTTTAAATGCATTTTTCATATGATATTTCCATTTATAACGAAAACATGGTTTTGGTTTATGCATGCATGGGCTATGTAGGTAGTACGATATCTACCTGCTAGCATACATTTCCTTACTGAACTGTGGTTTGCTCATCCCACTATTTTCCCCCTCCAGGTACTGAGAAGTAAGAGAGCGGTGGTCTCTAGATCTTTTGTGTTAAACAGCTCCCACAATCCGCAAAGGTATAAGATTTGTATACACGAGTATTTTGTATCTAATATATTGTATCGCACAGTTATATCTTGGAATTGTAAACAGTATTATGGGGATGATATGTAAGCACATGGTATTTATACAATTAATTTTGTGTATCTACACACACACCTGGGAGTGTGAATTAAAGCTTTAAATATTCCGCTGTAAATGAATGAATTTTTAGAAATTGTATCTTCTCACAGCCCAACCGTATTAGAGTAAGTGTGGATAGAATGGTTCACAAAAGTGGGGTTTGACATATTTAGGAAAAGAAAAGGAAAATAATGTAATGATTTACACGTGTAGATTAGAATACTTTGGAACATGATTAACCCGGATCGCGAACGGAGCAAACGAGATAAAGGAGATACAAGCGTGATTCGAGGTAAGGAATTGTATGTTAACGATAGATATATTCGTACATATTTTATAGTGATTTTAGTAGTTATGACGCTAGTGATCATATGTTTAGCTATTGAGCTAGGAAGTGATATGAAATGTATTATGGTATAAATTATGAAAATGGGACGCGGTAAGGAAAACAGCATGACATGCATGTTTTGAATGCTTTTACAACTATATGTTGTTATTATGACTGAGTGATGATGAAGGATAAGTTGGCTAGTTTTACATGTTTTGCATGGATCAGCATGCTACGTTAATATATACGATTTGAGTTTTCTTATTTAGAGAAAATAGCCATCTATCCGATTTGAAATATGAAAAGGTGTTAGAGCCTTAGCTCACCCATGGTTTTTGATGATTTTGACTATGCTTGAGATTTTAGTCACATATGTTTTCAGGATTTGATAAACCCTGCTGGAGCGTAGCTCGCACGTGGTTTTATAATGATGATAATGTGCTGGAGCCTAGCTCGCACTGAGAGATATCACACTGGAGCCTTACGGAGACTGTGTGTCACGCTGATTCTGCTCGCCTGGTATATGAGACATGGGTTAGGATGATGAGTCCATCGTTGTAGGGTGGATGGACTGGTGTGAGATCTGAGAATTTTAGACATATTTAAATTATGTAATGAGAGCATAAAGTGTAATTGATTGAACTAAATATGATGTACTCATATATTGAGGTGGTATGGAATGAAATTTTAAGTGATGAATGAGTTTTAAATGAGATTTCATGTTAAGTGTGAAACTATGGGGCCAGATCGATCTTGGAGAAGAGAGGATCGATCTGGTAAGCCAAAAACTACAAGGAAGGAGGAATTTAAGCGAACAAATCAATCTCCAATGGAAGAGGATCGATCTCCTTATGATTCTGTAATGAAGAAATCGATCTCATGAGGAACAAATCGATCTCATGAAGCATTCTGTAAAGAGAAGATCGATCTCCTCAAGGAGCAGATCGATCTTGTGAAGCATCTATAAACTAGAGATCGATCTCATAATTGGATCAAATCGATCTCATAAAGCCATTAAGAGATCGATCTCACCCTACGATAGATCGATCTCCTAGGCATAAAATTGCCCCAAAACGTTTCCAAATTCAAATGTAGCTCATCAAGGACCAGATAGATCTCCTACCCTCCACCTATATAAAGACCCCATTGTTTTCCTAGAAATTAATAGCTCTCTTTCTCTCTCCCAAATCGCCATTTTCGAACCCTAGCTTTCTCTCCCCTCTAAAACACCCATTTTCGTCTAAATTAGAGGTTGTGGCAAGAAGGAAAGTTGTTCCTCATCAAAAGGAGAACAACATACTTGGAAATCGAAGGACCAATTGAATCGAGGCAAGAGTTGAGCACTCAATAAGTTTGGGTAAATTCTAAACTTTGATCGTGGATTTTAAAGTGATTTTTGGTGATTATGGTTGTAGGCATTGTGATTAAATATCTAGGAAATGGTTAAGGATTGATGAAACTATGATTTTGTTAGAGTAAAGGTAACGTTAGGCAATTTGTGGTAATTTTGGGAATTATGGCTATAAATTGGAATTAGGATAATAAGGTGAATTTAGCATGGAATATGGTGTGAGAAATGTAGAATTCTGAGATGTAGTGGATGAGAATGTGAATTGTGATAGAGTTGTGAGAATTGAGTTATTTGAGGTGTTAATGAGAATATGAGCAAATGTGTGCTCAATAATGCGATTGAGTTGGGTTATTGATATTTTTACATCTTTTTGGACAGCTCGGGAGTTCCAGAGAGGAATGCGAGACTAGTTCGTGATACTGGGGAACGATTGCACTGTACGAGGTGCAAAGAGGTAAGGGAAAACTTAAACTCGTTTGTGCATGTATTTTGATGTTAATTGTAGCATGAAAAGTGATTTGAGCAAACAAGCATGTTTTTATGAGTTGTGAATGAGTAGTGCACACGATTTTATAGCCGATTAGGGCCCAACTTTTATGAGTTATTAACTAAGCGTGAAAATGTTTTACAATCATTTTGTGATTTAAAACGTGAAAAGAGATTTCGGCTCTACGTTAAGGCATACTGAGGTTGAGAAATGTGTGCGTGGTTTTACCAGTTGGGACTTGATTTTTAACATGTTTTGTGTTGGGTACACAAATGTTTTAAATGAGATTTATGAGAGACTCAATTTTAAACATGTTTTGTGTTGGGTACACAAATGTTTTAAATGAGATTTATGAGAGAAAACCATTATGAATTCTACGTGAAGGCAAAACGTTTTATATGATAATGGCTAATGATTGAGACTTAGCATGTCATGTTGAACACACATCGGTCCTTGCTTTGATAGCATGTGATTTCGGGCCTTATTCTGGTAACATGTAAGTCCGATTATTCCTCTGCTTTGGCAGCGTTGGGAGGCCTTGCTCTGGTAGCATGTAAGTTCGGGCCTTGCTCTGGTAGCATGTAAGTCCGATATTCCTACGTTTTGGTAACGAGAGATGCCTCCGTTTTGGTAACGTGAGATGACCCCCGTTCTGGTAACGCTGGGTAGCCTTGCTTTGGTAGTATGTAAGACCGATAGAGTGGGCCGCTTGGGAACCAACCCAGGGACCACGTGACAGTGTGCATGAGGAGAGGCATTGCTCTTGTAACATGTAAGGTCGGGCCTTGTTCTGGTAACGCGTAAGTCCAATATACCATGTACATGACCATATGTCGACGTTCCCTCTTATGAGGATGTCTGGGATACGCACCCAGAGGAGATTTATTATGATGTGCCATGACGAGTTTTATATGAGTTTTATTGCCTAGTCTCCTTTTTATACACATGATTTGTGTTTTGTAGCTGTGCCACGTGCATTCTATTGAGGTGATTTTACGTTTTAATGAGAAAGCCCATTATCGCATTCTGATTTCCACATGCTTATGACTGTGATTTGTACTGAGTTATGTACACTCATACTTTTACATGATTTCAGAGAAATGAGTTGAGAATGATGTTTAATGAGTTCATGCTACGTTTTAATTAAGTTTCAACTACGAGATAAAATGATTGTACTGTGCAAATCATTATTTTATTAACGAGTCCCTTACCCCCTTACTGAGCGATTTAGAAGCTCACCCTGTTTTCTCTCCCCCCAGATTTCTTCAAGTGAAAAGAGTTTTTCCCTGTGACGTACGAAGTTATGGCTAGTGGAGGACTTGAGCTCCAGGCCATATATTGTATTTGGGGTATAATTTATCTTTCATGTACCCAGACTAAAGTTGTAATTACAGACACTTGTTGTACAATGATGTATGAGATGTATTAGGATTAATTAACCTTGAATTGATAATGTAAATTGGATGAAATACAATTATGAGATGATGAGATCCTGAGGTATGATATGTATGATGATGTATGACACTGCCCAGGAATGCACCCTTTATTGTGAATGGATGTGAAAAAGTTTTAAATTTGTCATGTTTTTCGTGCTTCCGGGGCGTCACAGAGTTTTTTTGGTATCAGAGCTTAGGGTGTATAGTATTGTCAATGTCCGTCAAGTGAAATAGAATACATCCCAAGTGTTTGCATAAGTCTGGTCTTGAAATGAAATTGAGGATTGAGATTTCAATCAAGTTTGATGTGTACGCGCAGAAAACTTATTAAGATTGAGAATGAGTGGACGACGAGGTCGTTCGAGGAGGCAGGCAGAGCCACCTCCGCCACTTGTGTAACGACCCTTGACCCTTGAAAATCGGGATAAATTTTTTTTTGAATTTAATTTACCCACTTATTTCCTTATTCACTTAGGTTGTATTCCTGTGCAGTGTCAAAATACTTTTCCTAATACTTTACTCGTAATTATAATTTAATTTCTATATTTTAACTTATGTGGCCGATAAAAATTTCGGCAGCACAACGGCTTATATATGAGCCTATCCACCTGCAATTTAGTTGTTTCCAATAATCCTAGATATCCACAACTACCAAGCATGCTTTCCAATAATCCTAGATATCTACAACTACCAAGCATACTTTCTCAATCCACTTTTACAACTCAATATATCGATATCAATTTATACAATCATCTTACAACCTAATCCCAAGTATTATATTCTTTACATCATTTCCTTACAAATTACATCCCGACAAACTATTTCTATTATATGTGTCTGTACGTACAAATATGTTTGGTACAGGAATGTAAATGTATACCTTTCTGCGTGTACAAAAAGTAGCCTATGGTAGCTCTTTCCACGAGCCTACGTCGTATACGCGGCAGGGAGCGTCTATACATACACTGCAAATGATCTGAAGGTAGAGGGGTGAGCTTTCGGGAAAAAGCCCAGTAAGATAGTACCTTTAAATTAATCCTGATATATATATATTTATATATATATATATGAAAAGCATGTAAAAATTATTTGTAAGATCATACTTTAAATAAAAGGAAAAACTTAAATCATCACTTCATGCAATTCATCGTAAAAGTCATAAAGCATGCAAGTTCAAAGCAAGAATCATGCTCAACCATGCTATAAATTCTTTCATAAGCTTTTCGCATACATTGCATAATCATCTCGTTTTACTTTCGTAAACATGTCATAAACATTTTGTGAAGCTTTCATGAAACATTTCATAATTACTTTGTAAACATTACTTAAATGTGTTGGTTCATAACCAATCATTGAAATTCATAAGGCACATATTCGTTGCCACATTTATCATTCATAACTAATTCATGGAGACCAAGCTATAACTAAGTCATGTGATATGTGTCATTCTCCGTAGAGAGCTAAACATGTTACCTATAGCCATGGTAAGTGGCTGTAGACTGGATCAGGGTCATACAACTCTTTCGTAAAACATGGGTAGTATCCATCTTACATACTTTCACTAGCACATACCTAGGACATGGGCACCAATGGCACTCTCTGTGTGGGCAACATAATTACGTGCTGCGCGGGCATGAGATACTACCAAAACATCATCATCATAAACCACAAGTAGCACGACATCTTCCACACAGGTTGAGTCAAGTGCTAAAAGGGTCAACGTACCGGCACCCCAAGTGGTGCAGCCGGAACACCACAAGAAGTAACCATGCATGAAGCCTATAGTCTCAAAACAGAGTTTTCAAAATCTTTCTTGGGTTTTATAACCCATAAACTCATATCGAGTAATAAAATCGAATTCCTTGTAATCTAAAAACTCTTTCATAAAATCGAAAGACTGTGTGGCACTTTGTTCTCGCAGGACTCAAGAGGTGGCCCCCACAATCCCCTTTCGAAAACAAATTTCTTTTCTTACATACTTTTGAAATTGTCAAAAGTTTCTTTAACGATATGGATATAAAAACATAAATAAATGTAAAACATCCATACGCTTCATACCTTAGGAAATTTATTTCACAACATGGAAAGTACTCGAAAAATATTTCAATAAATTAAAACATGCTTCGCAAGTATGAAAGCATTGATAAATCATTTCAAATCACATGCTCTTTCATAAAATCATTTACCGGTGAAACAAAAATGCATTATCAGAACTGAGTTAAATAACACCCCTTACCTCGATTTATCGGGTATCTTGAATTCGAACGGTGACGCCTCCTAGTACCTCCTTTAATCCCTTCTACAATCACCTACACCGCAATTGTATACTTAGCACTCTATCCATGCGAATTGTGTTAAAAATCGTAACTTATCGTTACTACTGCGTGTGTACGTATTATTGTATATCCTTAGGCCAACACGCACGTTTATATATTTCTTCACTATTTCTATATTTGTACCTACAAGTATTAACACATACCCTTATTATATACATCCACATGTATATATGCATAATTATATATATATATATATATATATATATATATATATATATATATATATATATATACTCCTATATGTATATGTATATATATATATATATATATATACTTTTATTGTTTTCATGTTCTCATATCTCTTATATATACATTCTTTGTATATACATTTACTTGCACACATTCATCTTACATACCCCCACATGTATATGCACCTAAATAAATAAATATATATATTATCATTGTTTTCCATTTTTCCTTATCACATATGCATACATATTTTTCTTGTGTATAAATACTAGCATACCTTCATCTTATATACACCCATATGTATATACCCAAATATTTATATATTCACAAATACATATATATATATATATATATTATTACTTGTTCCCATTATTCATCATCACATATATATATATATATATATATATATATTTGTCTCTTTCACATCTCTCCCATTCTTATTTTTATTTCACATCTAATTTGACTTACCTTATCATACTTATACTCCATCACATATATATACATGTAAAATTAAATATACATATATACATATAGATTTTTACCTATTTTCTCTTTATTTTCATTTCACCCACCTTAATACACACCTAACCTATATCTCAAGCATGTATACATATATATTCATACATGTATATATATATGTACATTAAATTTACCTTTTCTCCTTTTTTTGTCTCTTCCAATCTACACTAACATGTTTATGCATACTACCACATATATATACATGTATATTGAAAAAAAATACATATATACATAAATATACCATTTACCTTTTTCTTTTTTTTCCCTTTCCTTTTTTTGAATTTACTTTCTCTCTTTCCCACCTACTCCTTTTCTTCTTTCACTTCTTCCCCACGACTTCACTGTTTATCTCCTTTCTCTTCCCCTTTTTTTTCCCAAAGTCTTAGTGTTTGCTCATTTTCTCCACCCTTTCGGCACCCCCCATCAGCAACCTTGGGTCTCGGCCATCATCACCATCGCCATCACACCTCTTCCTCTCAGTCCCCTGCTGGTTTCCTTCCTTTGTTCGACCCCCTGTTCCTAGCTTCAGTCCTCGGTTTCTACCTTCCTGTTCCTGTTTCTTCTCGGTTTTCAACTGTTATCTTCTGCCTAGCTCCCCTTTCTGCTTTTCCAATCTCGGTTCTAGCCCCTTTCTCCCTCTTTCTCGGTTATCCTGCCTTCTAGCCCCTCTTTCTTAGTCTTTTTTTGTTATTGCATTGCCAATACCTCCCCTGATTCCCTCACGTTCTGCCTCAGTTTTCTTTTCCAGGAAATGCCGACCTCCAACCTTTCTCAACTAATCGCCCTTTTCTCCCTCACGTTTTCCCCTGTTCACTCTCGGTTCCTGCCCTTTTCCAATCCCGATTCTGCTTCTCGGTTTCTCATTCTTCCTCAACCGAGCACCTCTCCTTCCTTCCTTCTCTTCTCTTCCTTCCTTCTCTTCTTCCTCGGTAAAACTAGCTTCCTTTTTTCTTCTCCCCTTCTTTTCTTTTTCCTCTTGGCCAGCAGCTTCCCTCTTTTCTTTCTTTCTTTTCTCTTCTTTCCTTTCTTTCTTGTCACACCCCGGAAACGCGAAAAATAGGGCTAATTTAAAACTTTTTACTCATCAATTCACAATTAAGGGTGCATTCCTGTGCAGTGTCATGCATCATCATAATTATCATGCCTCAGGATCTAATCATAATATAGTATCCTATATATTACTCGATTCCAAGTTAATTAATCCTAATACATCCCGTACATCATTATACAATGAATGTCTGTAAATATAACTCTAGTCTGGGTACATGAATATTAAATATCTACCTCAATACACAAAATACGGCCTAGAGCTCAAGTCCTCCACTAGCCTCTAACCCGTACGTCGCAGGGAACTCACTTCACTTGTAGCGATCTGGGGGGAAGAGAAAACAGGGTGAACTTCCAAATCGCTCAATAAGGGGGGTAAGGGAACTAAGTTATATAAACCATATCACACATCACAAATATGTATTTGCTTATGAAGCTCATTTGAAATCGTAGCATGAAAGATTCTCAAAACATCATCATCTCATAACTCATAAATCATATGAAAACATGAAGGTAAAAAGGCTCAATATCGAGCACTCATAAGCATGTGTAAATATATGCGATAATGGCTGTTCTCAAAATACGTGATAAAAATCACCTCAGTAAATAGCACGTGACAAGGTCACAAAACACAACTCATGTGTAAAACGAGACTTGGCAATAAAACTCAATTAACACTCATCATGGCACATCAAATGTGTAATCTCCTCTGGGTGCGCATCCCAGGCATCCTCGTATAGAGGGAACGTCGACAATATGGTCGTATGCATAGTATATTGGACTTATATGTTACCAGAACAAGGCTCGGCCTTACATGCTACCAAAGCAATGCCTCGCCTCATGCACACTATCACGTGGTCCCTGGGTCGGTTCCCAGGCGGCCCACTCTCTCGGTCTTACATGCTACCAAAGCAAGGCCACCCAGCGTTACCAGAACGGGGGTCATCTCACGTTACCAAAACGGAGGCATCTCTCGTTACCAAAACGGAGGAATATCGGACTTACGTGCTACCAAAGCAAGGCCTCCCAACACTACCAAAGAGGAGGAATAATCGGACTTACATGTTACCAGAACAAGGCCTGTGGTCCCTGGGTCGGTTCCTAGGCGTCCCACTATATCGGTGCTACCAGAGCAAGGCTCGATGTGTATTCAACATGACACGCTTAAGTCTCAATCATTAGCCATTATCTTATAAAACGTTATGCCTTCACGTAGAACTCATAATGGTTTTCTCTCATAAAACTCATTTAAAACATTTATGTACTCAACACAAAACATATTAAAACCGAGTTCCAACCGGCAAAACACGCACACATTTTCTCAAATCTCAATATCGCCTTAACGTAGAGCCCAATTTACTTTTCACGCAAACTCAAAGGTTTGTAAAGCAATTTCACACTCAGCTTATAAACTCATAAAATAATGGGCTCCAACCGGCTATAAAAATCGTGTGCAATTATATCACAACACAACACCAAACATGCTTGTATTCTCAAATCGTGGTTCATGCTACAAACAGTTCATCAAAACACATACACAAATGGTTTAGTTTTCCCTTACCTCTTTGCACCTCGTATAGCGCAATAGTTTCCCCCGTATCACGGACTAGCCTCGCATTCCACTCTGGAACTCCCGAGCTGTCCAAACGATGTTAAAACATCAATACTCATTATCACATTAACCTCAATTCTCAAAATCGAGCATAATTGCTCATAACACCTCAAATTTCTCAATTCTCATAACTCCATCACAAACCACAATCTCGCTCACAACACCTCAACATTCTATATTTCCTATGCCACAATATCTATGCTAATACACCACATTGTCTAAATCTCCATTTATAGCTCAAAAATTCCTAAATTTACCAAAGTTGCTAAATATCATCATCACTCCAACTACATTGTAATTTCATCAATCCCTAATCATTTTTCAGCTATTTCAACACAATGCCAACAACCATTATCACCGAAATCATCTCAAATATAAGGATCGAGGTTTAGAAATTACCCAAAACTTGTGAAGAGCTTATCTCTTGCCTCGATTCAATCCGTCTTACGATTTCCAAGTATATTGTTCTCCCTTTGATGAGGAACAACTTTCCTTCTTGCCACAGCCTCTGATTTGGACGAAAATGGGTGCTTTGGATGAGTGAGAAAGCTAGGGCTCGGTGAAAATGGGGTTTGGAAGAGAGAGAAAGTGAAATTGCAGGAGAAAGCAGGGGTTCCTTATATAGACGGAGGGTAGGAGATCGATCTGCATTTGAATTTGGGGACGATTTGGGGTAATTTATGCCTAGGAGATCGATCTGTCGAGGGGTGAGATCGATCTCTTTATGGCTTTATGAGATCGATCTGCTCCTTGAGGAGATCGATCTTCTCCCAAACAGAAACATTTGGAGATCGATCCCTTCCTCATGAGATCGATCTTCTCTCAAACAGAATCATAAGGAGATCGATCCTCTTCCATTGGAGATCGATCTGCTCCTTAAATTTCTCCTTCCTTGTCATTTTTAACTCATCAGATCGATCTCTCCTTCTCCCAGATCGATCTGTCCTCATAGCTTCATACTTATTTTAAACACTTAACATATAAATCTCCAATTATCATTCCCACAATTCACTTAGCTCAATAAATTATAGTTCAAGTTCATATTACATAATTAAAATATGTCTGAAATTCTCAGATCTCACACTTCTTCTTTCTCTTCTTTTCTCTTCTTTCCTTTCCTTCTTCTTTCTCTTCTTCTCCAGCCAACCGAGCCTCTCTTCTTCTTCTTCTTTTCTTTTGCTTTTTCTCCCGCCCAGCTGACGCCTCTGTTTTCTTTTATTTCCAATTGAAACAATCGGGATTGGCTTTCTTTGAAAGCCAATCCCGTACAATGCCCCTTTTTCCTTTTTTTTATTATATTAATATATTTATTATATCAATATATATATATATATTATATTAATATATAGATAGATATTATTTGTTTTGTCTTTGTTTAGTGTTAATATATTTGTTGTTTTCTTGTTTTGTGTTATTATTTTCCATTTCATTTCATCATTTTTATTATTATTTTTTTATTTATTTGTCTCATACTTTATTTATTTATTTGTTAATACTATATATTAAATACTATACACTAAATAATGTATATATGCTATATATATTATTATTCTTTTCTTTAAATGTCTAGTATATATGTACATATATATATATATATATATATATATATACATATTCACCTATGTATATATCTACATATATACATTTTCTTATATAATTTATCCAAAACATAATATCATGCCTTCCATGAAATTTTCCTTATTCCGAAAATGAAATAGTATCGGGACTCCATCATTCTTCATAAATTCTCGATACAAGTGTTTTACATCAACAATTTTCCATTTAACAAATTACAATTCTCTAATCCCTCTATACTCACATTCGTCTTATCACTCCTTGTATCTTCGGGTTCCTAATCATTCACGGGCTTCTCGATCCCTATAGTCCTCGAGTCCTACAATGAATATTTACGCTTCTGTTAATATATATTATTTTCATTTTTATATAATTAAATTAACGTAGGAAATTTGTGGGGTTTACATTCTCCCCACCTTAAAAGAATTGGGTCCTCCAAATTCATTCGGGTTCATCTGTCTACAATCATCTAGATTGTATCATGCCCCTTTTAGGTCCTTGGTAATCCCATTATGAAATCCATAGTAATGTGCAATCATTTCCAAGTAGGCACTGGAAAAAAAATCTTAAGTGACCCCATTGTTCTTTGGTGTTCGATCTTAATCTGTTGGCAAATCAAATACTTGGCCACAACTCAACTACATTTCTTTTCATACCAACCAACCAATATACCTTTCGTAAATCATGGAACACCTTAGTGCCTCCCGAGTGCATGGTGTACCGAGAACAATGAAACTCTTTTAAGATCCTTTGCCTTAGGGCATCATCGTTTGAGACACCAAACTTACCACAATTTCTCATTTATCCTTAATGAGAACTTATTCTTAATTTATATCACTTGATCCAAATCACTTCACATACCAGAAATATTCGTTCCTTGCATACTTCTCTTAATCCAATATGACTCGTATATTCAAGATTTATCTCATTTCAACTTGTCTCATTTCGTATATCAATTATATTAGAACTCTTTCCTCATTCCAATTAAGTCTCACATTCAAAACATAAAAATATAGAAGTTACAATCCTTAGATTCAATATGTAATCCATATTCCAAAGTTTCCTTATATCTCAATTTTAAATTTTCATAATAGTTTGAATCTTTCAAATTAACATGTCACCTCTGTTTGGAAAATCCTACTTACACCCATCCTTAATACACCGTGACCCAAGACACTCCGAGTCTCCTTAAAATTTATCATCGGTATACTCCAAAGTGAATCACCTGATCCGATAATCTCCTTTTCATGTAATCCTTATAATTGTTCTCTCAGCATATCTAATCCAAGCAAGGTCACTCAGTACAGTGGTTTGAGTAGTTAATTCGATACCACCTGCTAAAATCAATTCCAGAACTTCTCCTTTTTGTTTAGAGGTAACTTGATAAGTCATTTGATCATGTGTCAGAAAACTTTCCCTATTTACAGGAATGTTTCTATACCCCTTACACGCCCTATCCTTATCAATCATGTGAGCAGTGCGACCTTTAAAGTCTTATTTATACTGTTGGTTCTCTGATTCATTCTTCCAGTATAGTAAATGTGCTCTTTCATTGTCACTATTTCCTTTGTAGATCTCTTTTCCATCATTCTCTTTATCTTTCCCTCTCTTAGTGACTTTAGAAATATAGAATTCATATCATCATAATTGCGCCTTGCGCTCTGTTTCCTCAAAGTAATTTCAAATGGAGTCATCTTAGCTTAACTAAATATCTCAATATCCCCTATGGGTTTCTGAACTTCTTTTATCTAACAGTTCTTACAACTCCTTTTTCAATTCCTAAAGATCCACAAAGTTCATTCGATAAGGAGACTTCGAGATTGACTGTGTCTCTAGTGCCAAACCTATAATGAATTCCAACTCTCTCCAGTGGTAGCCCCGGTAGTTCCTCAGGACACATCCAAAAACTTGCATACCACAAATATATCCTGAATACTTGGACATTCTCGACTAATGTCGGAGATGAATGCAACATCACTTTCACATCAACACGTTCATCAAAAACTTTCATTAATAGTCAAAATCATACACTTTATTCCTTAACTGCAAAGCATACATTAATCTTACTAGGTAAGGAGAAGGTTATAGTCTTAAAGTAGCAGTTTAAACTTACATGGTTGGTGGTTAGCCAATCCATACCCAAAATTACACCAAAGCCATACATACTCAACAAAATTAGATCTGCTAATATGGTCCTATCTCCTACCTTGATTTCACAATTCCTACATACCACATCGAACCTAGGTAAGGATCCTTCCTTGAGTGACAAGCTTCTTGCCTTTCTCTACCGCGGTAGCCCATCTCAGTAGGACTTATCTTTCGGGAGCTTGCCCTTCAGGTTGTCGTGGTGGCTTTGGGGGCTGTGGAAACTTATCTAGTAGGCAATCCTTAATCATGTGCCCCTTCTGTCCACACCTAAAGCAGCTCCTTGTGGCCTTGTAACAAATACCTTCATGGGGTTTACCGCACGTCCTACATAACTTCCTATTTTGCTGCGAACCTTTGGTAGTCTGTGGGGTAGCTACAGGAACCATGGGCCTATCAACCCTAGCCCGAGACTCATCTGTCATCTGTCTCTTAGGTTGACCTCTCCTGGACTCCTGCCTCACAAACTCTGTCTGCTTATTCTCATCCCTACCTTTTTCCTTAAATGCTAACGGCTTATTTTCGGGAGATTCCTCATTCTACCGATATTCCTCTCCTCCTTCCGGGTCTGTATAAGAGGCTGAGGCGCCATAGGTACTGAAGGAACTTGTGGAGAAGGAGGTGGTGGTGCTTGTAGAGGAATCGGCACCGGAGTAGGAAATGGTGTCGTGCCAATTGAATCGGAAACGTTTGCCCCTAGATGTTGGGCAATCATGGCAGCTATCGACTCCAAACCTCGCTCGAGGCGCTGCTCCAACCGCTGTTCAAACTGAGCCATACGTGTATTGAGGCCCTCTAAGTGCGGTGGAGGAGGTGGAGGTGGTTGAGCCTGCCTCTGAGTACATCCGCGTCTTCCACTCATCGTGCAGTGATCTAATACCTGCGCGTAATTCCAAAGACCAAGTCTTACATTCATTAGGTATACATTACCTACTACCAGACAAGCACTGTCACGACCCAAATTACCTAAAAATCAGAGTAAATTTTTCGCTTTTTCAATTATTATTTAATTCTTACCTTTCTCTCACCGTGACCATCCTACAAACAGTTGGGCTATGATTCGGTGTTAGTCATCTCACACAATTACCAATTCCATTTCCATAATCACATTTATACATCAGAGTTTACTATCCTTTGACTTTAATTAAATACATACCCATTGGTATTTATAACTCTACATCCCCGACATCATTTTCGTTTACAGTACTGTGCATTACATATTTAGATACAAGACCATACAAATGTGTATACCTGTCTCTCGATGGGAAGCACCAAGCATGCAAGTCCTCAGCCGCTTACTAATTTCTGTGAGTGCTCTGAAAAGATGGGAAAATAAGGGGGTGAGCAAACCACACGCTCAGTAAGACAATTATGCAAGTAAGTAGATAGCTCCACTATCTACATGCTCATAATGCCATGGCCTTAAATCCATTTCTTTTCATTTAAAATTTCACGCACAAAGTCAAGCATATTCAATGCCATAGTTTATCCAAAACTATTTGTGCATATTTAAATAATGTAATTCATGCATTCATAACATTTTATGTGTCATCATTAAATCATACTTAGCATGAATTAAAACAAGATCATGCATTCTTTCATGCCATGTAAGACAAATCATGGATTTCAAATGAAAGCATGGAAAACATCATCATGCTACTGCATTTAAATCAATTCATTAAAACTGCAGTAAAACTAACCCTTCCGGGTCAATCATCTCATAAAACAATTCATTTAAAATTCATTATCAAACTTCGGTTATAAAACCACCCTTCTTTCAGGGTCACTAATCATAAAATCATGAAATCATAAAATCATCAAATCGGGGGTCTGACCCCTCATTCGGGTTTACCCTGGTCTAACAGACCACAAGTTATATCATGTGAGACAAACAAGTGATTATATCAGTAACCTCGAGGACTATGGCCATATCCTAGTGATCCCTGGCAACACGGTACCTAGTGTGCGGGGTATCACACCTGAAACGGGAGGTAGGTCGTCCTACCCGCCAGAACAGCATAACACCAGGATTCTGAGGGCAAGGCTTGCTGCCTCGTGGCTAATGCCACTCCACTCTAACAATTCCCACGGTACAGCGTACTCCGCATGATATACACGGTACAACGTACTCCGTGAACCCAAACTCAATCAGGGGTGCCTGTAATAGGTCTTATCCAGCCATATCATCTCTGTCTCAATATGCACGTGTGAGCATATCATCTCACTGTGACACACAGTCTACAGGAGGCTCCAACACGGCTATATGCATGTAATATAAATCCTTGTGCGAGCGAAGCTCTAGCACGGCTCCATGCATATTCATGATATCAGAAAACCTCACGCGAGCGAAGCTCTAGCATGGTTTCATAGAAATCAATGAAATTTGCGTACGAGCAGTGCTCCAATACGACTTAAACTGATTATAAATTTAAGTAAAATTCACGTACGAGAAATGCTCAAGTACGGATATGTATAAAAAGTTAGTGAAAACCTCGTACGAGAAAAACTCCAGTACGACATTCAAATGAATTATAAAAACCATATAAAACTTTGTGCGAGCAAGCTCCAGCACAAATGAATACTCAAGTAAATCAAATCTCGTGCGAGTTACACTCCAGCACGACTTTATGCATAATTAAATCAAATCTCGTGCGAGTTATACTCCAGCACGGCTTCATGCATAATTAAATCAAAACAGGATGCGAGCTAAGCTCCAGCATCTCTCTTGCATGTCAAATCATTAAAACTAGTGCGAGCAATCGCTCCAGCACCTCTTTATGCATACCACGTCAAAACAAATCAAAACATGTCAAAACAGAGTGCGAGCTAGGCTCCAGCACTTCTCATGCATTTCATAGGAATAAAAATCAGTACGAGCAACCGCTCTAGCACATTTATGCACATTCACAAACGTAGATGTAGTGCGAACTACGTGTCGGCACTATCTGTTTTCATATAAACTTGATGGTTGGCCTATTTTCCAAAGAAATTTTATTTAAATATGAATAACACTTACGTAGTGTTATCTTGTGAAATTTATGCAGTTTCTGGCCAATCTATCGATTTGCTTTTATTAAAACCAATAAAATCCTTAAACCATAAATTTCCTTAAATCATGCATGTCATGCTTTCACCATCCTTAGGTGAAATTCCCTCAATAGGGGTAAAATAGTCTTTTCACCTATTTCGATCCTTAAAATTATTTAAACCATTTTTAAGATCATTATACATAATTAAGGTATACATACATATTCAGTGTACAGAAAACTATTAAAATACGCGTAGCTACCTCTAGCTACTTACACAATTCCCTTACCTCATTTTTCTGTACAGTCTGACCTTTTCCACTAATGACTCGTCACGCAGTCCGATTTGCTCCAAATTCAATCTCCGGAACTGCGGATAAATATTCATCAGGTCAAATACAGTACAATTAATTATATCTCATATTTTCTGGGCTTAATTTAAATCATTGGGCCCCTTTTACCCATATTGGGCCCGATTGTACCATAATGGGCCTTAATCGGCCTTAAGCCCGTTTACCACACTTTATTCACATTATCGAGGCCTATTGGGCTCATTGGGCCCATCGATATTTATTAAGCCTCGTTCTAAATTCTTAGATATCTTAATTTAGTATTTACGACAATTTATCTCAATTTTTAGAATTTAATTCATTTAATCCAAAAATTAAATCAGTAATTTATGCGAAAAATATCAATCACGCATAACGATGTAAATTATCATAAATAAAGGTTACTTACCCGTTATTCCATGATCGTACACAAATCGAGGTTGTCTCGAGCTCTCGGTGGATGCCAATTGTCGAGCTACACAATTAAATATATTTTCGGGTAAACTTTCAGCCGATTATTTATCAAATTAATTATTTCAAAAATTAAATCAGTCAATTCGACCTCTTACCGACTTACTCGAAGCTCGATTGCATCACTGGAATTTTCCCCAATTTTTTCTCTTTTTCTTTTTTTTTAGCTGAACCGGTCCGGTCCGGTTCAACATAACGTCACTGCGCTGAACCGGCCGTACCGGTTCAAGCATCCTTTCCTCGTTCCGACGCCGTCCGACCGATTCTGGGCATGATTCCAGTGTCGTTCAGCTCGGCTGCGCCTGGGCGTCCTTCGTCGGCCCTCGGGGTGGCTCAAAACGGCGCCGATGGCCGCCGATGGCCTTTCCCCCTTTTCGATCTCCCCTTCGTCGATCTCCTCCGTCAGGCATCACCGGTGCGCGTGGTGCCTCTCAGGCACTCCCACCATGCCGGTCTCGCCGTTGCCTGCCGCCTCGTGCTGGTCCGATGGCCAAGGCTCGCCGGTGTAGAGGATCGATCCTCGGGTTCGGCTTCCATTTCTTTCGCCTATTTTCGTTTCTGTTTCAGAGAAAATTGTATTTCGCAATTTTTCACTTTTTTGTATTTTTTAAACTTTATTTATTTATTTATAATTAAATTTTATTATTATTTTATTCAATAAAATAATAATAAAATTCCCAAAAATATCTATAAAATTCTATTTTATTCATTTAATCTGTAAATAAATTTTTTCAGTCCGATTTTACCTTTTTGGTATAATTTTCAATTATTTTCAGGATTATTTTTCGAAATGAAAATTTCGATTTATTCCAATAAATTCATATCTTGATCAATTTAATCTGAAATTTAATTATTTCTTCGTTATTGATCAAGATTTCTCAATCCCATATTTTTTATTAAATTTTTTTGTCCCGATTAATACCGAATTTTGATCTTTTGATCGTTTTACCCTTGCACATTTTCGAAAATACCATTTAAATCCTTTTGCATTTTTAAATGCACTCGAAAATATCGGGTCTTACAATCTCCCCCACTTAAGAGATTTGGTCCTCCAAATTAGAACCAAGGCAAATGAGTCCATAATTAACTCCGGGTACATCTATCATATCATATACTGTCATCCTCAAGTGACTTTCTCCGGAGTGTAATACTACCATCATACTTAACTAGGGAGATCATCTTAAACCTTAACACTTTCTCCTTCCGTCTAATGCCCGAATCGATTTTCAATCATATGTTATACTTTCATTGAGCTAAGCCGTTGAAGCTCATATCTGATCACATATGTCAGGTCCGGATATTATTTCTGAAGCATCATAAGATGGGACACATTGTGGATGCTTGTTAATTTAAGTGGTAACAGCAACCTACAGGTCTTACCTTCCACTTGTCTAATCTCTCTCTATCCGAATCTCGTTATGTCCTTAAGACAAGTAACTGCCAACAATAATGATTCACCCTCGGTGAATTCCAATGGTTTTCTATCTCTTGTCAGCATAGCTTTTCTATCTGCTCTGAGGTGTTCTTAATTTCTCACAAATCAACTAAACATCCTCAGAGGTTTATCTTACCAATTCGGGAACGATTCTCTATCTGTCACCCACTTCTTCTTATCCAAATCGGGGAACAACTCCCTACGGCCATACAATGCCACATATAAAGTCATCTCGATACTCAAGTGACAACTGTCATCACTGGCGAATTTGATTAGTAGCAACTGATCATCCCAGGAGCTCATAAAATCAATGGCACACGCTCTCATCACATCCTCCAGAACCTATACAGTCCTCTCTGACTGACCATCTGTCTGAGGATGGAAGCTGTTCTAACAAACAATCGGGTTCCTATAGCTTCCTGAAAAACATTCCCAGAAGTGGAAAGTGAAGCGGGAATCCCTATCTGATATCATGCTCCCTGGAACGCTACATCATGTTTCACAATTTTTCATACATAAAAATTCGCCTACACACTCAAAGTATCTGGGGATTTCACAACTAGAAAGTGGGTAACTTAATCAATCTATCGACTATCACCCAGATAGCCTCATGATTTATCCGGGTCCTCTGTAACCCATCACGCAATTCATGGTAACTTGTTCCCATTTCTGTGTCACTATAGGTAGAGACTACAATGACTCTGCATATATCTATTGCTCTACCTTACTTTGCTGACATAGGAGACACTTCTTCCACAATCTCTGCAATATCACTTTTCATACCTGACCACCAATACCTTTTTCAGATATTCAAATATATTTATTATTTCTCGGATGCACTGTATATCCCGAAGAGTGAGCTTCTGACAATAACACTATATCATCAACTGTGGTCCTGGGGAGCACTTATACTTTCTCTGAACCTCTGTAAGTCATCATCACTCACTGTGAACTCTGTCACTATACCCTTCTGAATCTGACCCACACTATCGACATCATGTCGATCATCACGCTAAGCCTGGCAAATTCGGTCACTCAAATCCGGTTCTAACCTCAAGCTAGCTGTCATAAAATCACGTCATCATCAGAAGGGATCACATCACTACTGAGGCTCACAACTGCTCTAGCAGCTCACGCTCCCTGACCATCATATGTGATACCATCCCGAGGCTCTTTCTGTTCAAGGCATCAGCCATTACATTAGCCTTTCCTGGATGGTAAAATGTTCACAATCATAATCCTTAGAAGCTCTAACTCTCTTGGTTATCTCATATCCGACTCTTTCAATAAAAACAGATACTCGGGGCTTTTACGATCAGTGCATACCCAAAATTTCTCACCGTATAAGTGGTGGCGCCATACTTTCAGTATAAACGCTACGGCTGCCAACTCTAAATCATGTGTCAGATAGTTTCTCTCATAATCCTTGAACTATCTGGATCCATAAACAACTATCTTCCCATTTTACATCAATACACTGCTCACTCATAATTTTGAGGTATCCATATACAGAAACCTCTCGAGCTGTTGGTTATAGTGAGAATACTTACGGTGGTCAGTTTATTGCTTCAATATACTAAAACTTATCGAAGCTACTTTCATACTTTTCATCCCACTCGTATACAATCTTTTCCCAAATGAGATGTGTCAATTGAGCAACCAATTTCCAGAAATTCTCAACAACTCGTCCATAAGACAGTTTCCTGTTGCTACTCATGCTCTTCCCTGGACTTCGAATACATCAAAATACCATCGCTAAAGATGACAACCAATCGGTCCAGGTAAGGTTTAAATATCTTTTCGTAGTTGAGTTTCACTCATTATTTCAATCACCCATATCCTTGACTTATGTACGCATAAACGTATAAAGTCATTTCGAAATCACTTCCATTCGGGATACTAACTCACGTCATTTCCTTTTTCTTATATTAACGGCTTTTATAAAATTTTAAATTTTTAAACCTTCATGATTAATCTATCTTTATCGTACCAGCAAAGGTACCCAAATTTTAAATGCATATATTACGACTGTCAATTTCAATTTATAGATTATGTGTGCGCTTCTAGACGCTGTCAAATCTTCAGGCAGGGAGTATTTTGAAATACCTTTATTAACCCTCTGACTTGACTACATTCCGCTTAATCCAAATTACTTTGCATATCAAGGATATCCTTACCTTTCATACGTCTTATTCCAATATATCTCCTTTAATACATCACTTATAACAAACTCTTTCATTATTTGTCAAACTTATAATCTTTATACCCATATTCAGTTAGTGAAAATCAGCTAACCATCATCCTCATGCCTAAGGGTATAAGCTTCACATTTTTCACTAACTTATAAGCAACTGAAGGCGGTATGAATAAATGCGTGGCACCAGGATTAATTAAAATAATTACTTCATTATTCTTAACCAATGTGGTATCTTCCACCACATCCTACGAAACATCAAAAGTGTCCTAGTCCAAGGCATACAATCGCCCTCGTCTAACATCTTATTTCTGTGGTAACTACCACATATTCTACATTGTTCACGCTGCTACACTGTTATACTGTTACGTAGCAGGTCGGGGTCCTCAAATCATAATACCCCTCAAAAGTATTGAAATTAGATACATTAGGGTTTATCAATCAACTTACCCTGTGATTTATCAACTCTAATCTTTTACCAAACTACCTTTTTCCCGTTCTGACATCTCTATCATTCTCTATTCTCTTTCGTCTCTTTTTTGGCCCTTACTACCTTTCCCAATCTCAGAGGCGTGCAACTCATGATCTTATTTACACAACTGTAGTCTGCGCACTGCTTCGGCATAGGTAGTGGTATCTAACGGCCCAATTGGACTCTAATTGACAATCTGAGCCCTTCCATGAACTTTCAGACATCTTGACTCTCATTGTTCATCATGTCCGAGTCATATCTGCCCAGGAATATAAACTGAGTATCATACTCGTCAATCAACTAGTTCCTCTGGGTCAAAGTAAATAATTTTATTAGTAATTTCCTTAAAACAATATCCGAGATATTCTGTCATCGGAATACATCTAGAATTACTTTTCATGTCCATTCTGGATGTCTAATTCTTCAGATGGGTCGAGCGAACTTCCACCAATGTTTCGACTCGCCCTCAAATCTTATACATACTCTGAGCAATTAGCTTTCAATATTCTCCACACTCCACTCCAATCTCGCGAAGCGTGTCTCAATACTGTCTGGTCTCTCTGTCAGACTCTGTCCGATCTCTCTGTCGAACTCTGTGGGGTATGCTCAACATCAGCCTCCACGTCAATCTCATCTCGAGTCTCATGTGGCGACTCAGTACAACTCTCGGGCCTACCTCTACGGCCTCGAGCTCGTGTACTCGCACTTTTACCATAGCGGCTAACAGTTCATGACTCTATACTTGCTTTTAAAACCAAATTCTTAGCTGCACTTTCATCTCGATATACACAATTGTATCTAAACAATGCACAGTACATGGGGATGTAAACTTTCTTAACCACTAACACCGACTCATATCAGGCCAACTCAAGCTCTGATACCATTAAAACCTGTCACGACCCAAATTACTTAAAAATCAGAGTAAATTTTTCGCTTTTTCATTTATTATTTAATTCTTACCTTTCTCTCATCGTGACCATCGTATAAACAGTTGGACTATGATTCGGTGTTAGTCACCTCACACTATTACCAATTTCATTTCCATAATCACATTTATACATCAGAGTTTACTATCCTTTGACTTTAATTAAATACATACCCATTGGTATTTATAACTCTACATCCCCGACATCATTTTCGTTTACAGTACTGTGCATTACATATTTAGATACAAGACCATACAAATGTGTATACCTATCTCTCGATGGGAAGCACCAAGCATGCAAGTCCTCAACCGCTTACTAATTTCTGTGAGTGCTCTGAAAACATGAGAAAATAAGGGGGGTGAGCAAACCACACGCTCAGTAAGACAATTATGCAAGTAAGTAGATAGCTCCACTATCTACATGCTCATAATGCCATGGCCTTAAATCCATTTCTTTTCATTTAAAATTTCACGCACAAAGTCATGCATATTCAATGCCATAGTTTATCCAAAACTGTTTGTGCATATTTAAATCATGTAATTCATGCATTCATAACATTTTATGTGACATCGTTAAATCATACTTAGCATGAATTAAAACAAGATCATGCATTCTTTCATGCCATGTAAGACAAATCATGGATTTCAAATGAAAGCATGGAAAACATCATCATGCTACTGCATTTAAATCAATTCATTAAAACTGCAGTAAAACTAACCCTTCCGGGTCAATCATCTCATAAAACAATTCATTTAAAATTCATTATAAAACTTCGGTTATAAAACCACCCTTCTTTCAGGGTCACTAATCATAAAATCATGAAATCATAAAATCGTCAAATTGGAGGTCTGACCCCTTATTCGGGTCTACCCTGGTCTAACAGACCACAAGTTATATCATGTGAGACAAAGAAGTGATTACATCAGTAACCTCGAGGACTATGGCCATATCCTAGTGATCCCTGGCAACACGGTACCTAGTGTGCGGGGTATCACACCTGAAACGGGAGGTGGGTCGTCTATCCGCAAGAACAGCATAACACCAGGATTGCGAGGGCAAGGCTTGCTGCCTCGTGGCTAATGCCACTCCACTCCAACAATCCCCACGGTACAGCATACTCCGCGTGATATACATGGTACAACGTACTCCGTGAACCCAAGCTCAATCAGGGGTGCCTGTAATAGGTCTTATCCACCCATATCATCTCTGTCTCAATATGCACGTGTGAGCATATCATCTCACTGTGACACACAGTCTACAGGAGGCTCCAACACGGTTATATGCATGTAATATAAATCCCTGTGCGAGCGAAGCTCTAGCACGGCTCCATGCATATTCATGATATCAGAAAACCTCGCGCGAGCGAAGCTCTAGCACGGTTTCATAGAAATCAATGAAATCTGCATACGAGCAACGCTCCAGTACGACTTAAACTGATTATAAATTCAAGTAAAATTCACGTACGAGAAATGCTCAAGTACGGATATGTATAAAAAGTTAGTGAAAACCTCGTACGAGAAAAACTCCAGTACGACATTCAAATGATTTATAAAAACCATATAAAACTTTGTGCGAGCAAGCTCCAGCACAAATGAATGCTCAAGTAAATCAAATCTCGTGCGAGTTACACTCCAGCACGACTTTATGCATAATTAAATCAAATCTCGTGCGAGTTACACTCCAGCACGGCTTCATGCATAATTAAATCAAAACAGGATGCGAGCTAAGCTCCAGCATCTCTCTTGCATGTCAAATCATTAAAACTAATGCGAGCAATCGCTCCAGCACCTCTTTATGCATACCACGTCAAAACAAATCAAAACATGTCAAAACAGAGTGCAAGCTAGGCTCCAGCACTTCTCATGCATTTCATAGGAATAAAAATCAGTGCGAGCAACCGCTCTAGCACATTTATGCACATTCACAAACGCAGATATAGTACGAACTACGTGTCGGCACTATCTGTTTTCATATAAACTTGATGGTTGGCCTATTTTCTAAAGAAATTTCATTTAAATATGAATAACACCTACGTAGTGTTATCTTGTGAAATTTATGCAGTTTCTGGCCAATCTATCGATTTGCTTTTATTAAAACCAATAAAATCCTTAAACCATAAATTTCCTTAAATCATGCATTTCATGCATGTCATGCTTTCACCATCCTTATTTGAAATTTCCTCAATAGGGGTAAAATAGTCTTTTCACCTATTTCGATCCTTAAAATCATTTAAACCACTTTTAGGATCATTATACATAATCAAGGTATACATAAATATTCAGTGTACAGAAAACTATTAAAATACTCGTAGCTACCTCTAGCTACTCACACAATTCCCTTACCTCATTTTTCTGTACAGTCTGACCTTTTCCACTAATGACTCGTCACGCAGTCCGATTTGCTCCAAATTCAATCTCCGGAACTGCGGATAAATATTCATCAGGTCAAATACAATACAATTAATTCTCATATTTTCTGGGCTTAATTTAAATAATTGGGCCCCTTTTACCCATATTGGGCCCGATTGTACCATAATGGGCCTTAATCGGCCTTAAGCCCGTTTACCACACTTTATTCACATTATTGAGGCCTATTAGGCTCATTGGGCCCATCGATATTTATTGAGACTCGTTCTAAATTCTTAGATATCTTAATTTAGTATTTACGACAATTTATCTCAATTTTCAGAATTTAATTCATTTAATCCAAAAATTAAATCCGTAATTTATGCGAAAAATATCAATCACGCAAAATGATGCAAATTGTCGTAAATAAGGGTTACTTACCTGTTATTCCATGATCGTACACAAATCGAGGCTATCTCGAGCTCTCGGTGGATGCCAATTGTCGAGCTACACAATTAAATTTATTTTCGGGTAAACTTTCAGTCGATTATTTATCAAATTAATTATTCCAAAAATTAAGTCGGTCAATTCGACCGCTTACCGACTTACCCGAAACTTGATTGCATCGCTGGAATTTTTTCCAATTTTTCCTCTTTTTCTTTTTTTTTGGCTGAACCAGTCCGGTCCGGTTCAACATAACGTCACTGCGCTGAACCGGCTGTACCGGTTCAGGCATCCTTTCCTCGTTCCGGCACCGTCCGGCCGATTTCGGGCACGATTCTGGTGCCATTCGGCTCGGTTACGCCTGGGCGTCCTTCGTCGGCCCTCGGGGTGGCTCGAAACGGCGCCGATGGCCTTTCACCCTTTTCGGTCTCCCCTTCGTCGATCTCCTCCGTCAGGCATCACCGGCGCGCGTGGTGCCTCTCAGGCACTCCCACCATGCCGATCTCGCCGTCGCCTGCCGCCTCATTCTGGTCCGATGGCCAAGGCTCGCCGGTGCAGAGGATCAGTCCTCGGGTTCGGCTTCCATTTCTTTCGCCTGTTTTCGTTTCTGTTTCAGAGAAAATCGCATTTCGCGATTTTTCACTTTTTTTTTTGTTTTTGTTTTTTAAACTTTATTTATTTATAATTAAATTTTATTATTATATTATTCAATAAAATAATAATAAAATTCCCAAAAATATCTATAAAATTCTATTTTATTCATTTAATCTGTAAATAAATTTTTTCAATCCGATTTTACCTTTTCGGTATAATTTTTGATTATTTTCGAAATTATTTTTCGAAATGAAAATTTTGATTTATTCCAATAAATTCTTTTCTTGATCAATTTAATCCGAAATTTAATTATTTCTTCGTTATTGATCAAGATTTCTCAATTCCATATTTTTAATTAAATTTTCTTATCCCGATTAATGCCGAATTTTGATCTTTTGACAGTTTTACCCTTGCACATTTTCGAAAATACCATTTAAATCCTTTTGCATTTTTAAATGCACTCGAAAATATCAGGTCTTACAAACACAGACATTGGGATGTAATTTAATCCTTATTTTCCACACTGACAGTACTAGACAACTTTCTCTCTGATACCACTTAAACTGTAACGACTCTTGACCCTTGAAAATCCAGATAAATTTTTTTTTGAATTTAATTTACCCACTTATTCCCTTATTCACTTAGGTTGTATTCATGTGCAGTGTCAAAACACTTTTCCTAATACTTTACTCGTAATTATAATTTAATTTCTATATTTTAACTTATGTGGCCGATAAAAATTTCGGCAGCACAACGGCTTATATATGAGCCTATCCACCTGCAATTTAGTTGTTTCCAACAATCCTAGATATCCACAACTACCAAGCATGCTTTCCAACAATCCTAGATATCTACAACTACCAAGCATACTTTCTCAATCCACTTTTACAACTCAATATATCGATATCAATTTATACAATCATCTTACAACCTAATCCCAAGTATTATATTCTTTACATCATTTCCTTACAAATTACATCCCGACAAATTATTTCTATTATATGTGTCTGTGCGTACAAATATGTCCGGTACAGGAATGTAAATGAATACCTTTTTACGTGTTTGCGTGTACAAAAAGTAGCCTATGGTAGCTCTTCCCACGAGCCTACATCGTATACGCGGCAGGGAGCGTCTATACATACACTGGAAATGATCTGAAGGTAGAGGGGTGAGCTTTCGGGAAAAAGCCCAGTAAGATAGTACCTTTAAATTAATCCTGATATATATATATATATATATATATATATATATGAAAAGCATGTAAAAATTATTTGTAAGATCATACTTTAAATAAAAGGAAAAACTTAAATCATCACTTCATGCAATTCATCGTAAAAGTCATAAAGCATGCAAGTTCAAAGCAAGAATCATGCTCAACCATGCTATAAATTCTTTCATAAGCTTTTCGCATACATTGCATAATCATCTCGTTTTACTTTCGTAAACATGTCATAAACATTTTGTGAAGCTTTCATGAAACATTTCATAATTACTTTGTAAACATTACATAAACGTGTTGGTTCATAACCAATCATTGAAATTCATAAGGCACATATTCGTTGCCACATTTATCATTCATAACTAATTCATGGAGACCAGGCTATAACTAAGTCATGCGATACGTGTCATTCTCCGTAGAGAGCTAAACATGTTACCTATACCCATGGTAAGTGGCTGTAGACTGGATCAGGGTCGTACAGCTCTTTCGTAAAACATGGGTAGTATCCATCTTACATACTTTCACTAGCACATAGCTAGGACATGGGCACCAATGGCACTCTCCGTGTGGGCAACATAATTGCGTACTGCGCGGGCACGAGATACTACCAAAACATCATCATCATAAACCACAAGTAGCACGACATCTTCCACACAGGTTGAGTCAAGTGCTAAAAGGGTCAACGTACCGGTACCCCAAGTGGTGCAGCCGGAACACCACAAGAAGTAACCATGCATGAAGCCTATAGTCTCAAAACAGAGTTTTCAAAATCTTTCTTGGGTTTTATAACCCATAAACTCATATCGAGTAATAAAATCGAATTCCTTGTAATCTTAAAACTCTTTCATAAAATCGAAAAACTGTGTGGCACTTTGTTCCCGCAGGACTCAAGAGGTGGCCCCCACAATCCCCTTTCGAAAACAAATTTCTTTTCTTACATACTTTTGAAATTGTCAAAAATTTCTTTAACGATATGGATATAAAAATATAAATAAATGTAAAACATCCATACGCTTCATACCTTAGGAAATTTATTTCACAACATGGAAAGTACTCGAAAAATATTTCGATAAATTAAAACATGCTTTGCAAGTATGAAAGCATTGATAAATCATTTAAATCACATGCTCTTTCATAAAATCATTTACCGGTGAAACAAAAATGCATTATCAGAACTGAGTTAAATAATACCTCTTACCTCGATTTATCGGGTATCTTGAATTCGAACGGTGACGCCTCCTAGTACCTCCTTTAATCCCTTCTACAATCACCTACACCGCAATTGTATACTTAGCACTCTATCCATGCGAATTGTGTTAAAAATCGTAACCTATCGTTACTACTGCTTGTGTACGTATTATTGTATATCCTTAGGCCAACACGCACGTTTATATATTTCTTCACTATTTCTATATTTGTACCTACAAGTATTAACACATACCCTTATTATATACATCCACATGTATATATGCATAATTATATATATATATATATATATATATATATACACTCCTATATGTATATATATATATATATATACTTTTATTGTTTTCATGATCTCATATCTCTTATATATACATTCTTTGTATATACATATACTTGCACACATTCATCTTACATACCCCCACATGTATATGCACCTAAATAAATAAATATATATATATATTATCATTGTTTTCCATTTTTCCTTATCACATATGCATACATATTTTTCTTGTGTATAAATACTAGCATACCTTCATCTTATATACACCCATATATATATACCCAAACATTTATATATTCACATAAATACATATATATATATATTGTTACTTGTTCCCATCATTCATCATCACATATATATATATATATATATATATATGTATTTGTCTCTTTCACATCTCTCCCATTCTTATTTTTATTTCACATCTAATTTGACTTACCTTATCATACTTATACTTCATCACATATATATACATGTAAAATTAAATATACATATATACATATAGATTTTTACCTATTTTCTCTTTATCTTCATTTCACCCACCTTAATACACACCTAACCTATATCTCAAGCATGTATACATATATATTCATACATGTATATATATGTACATTAAATTTACCTTTTCTCCTTTTTTTGTCTCTTCCAATCTACACTAACATGTTTATGCATACTACGACATATATATACATGTATATTGAAAAAAAATACATATATACATAAATATACCATTTACCTTTTTCTTTTTTTTTCCCTTTCCTTTTTTTGAATTTGCTTTCTCTCTTTCCCGCCTACTCCTTTTCTTCTTTCACTTCTTCCCCACGACTTCACTGTTTATCTCCTTTCTCTTCCCTTTTTTTTTCCAAAGTCTTAGTGTTTGCTCATTTTCTCTATCCTTCCGGCACCCCCCATTAGTAGCCTTGGGTCTCGGCCATCATCACCATCGCCATCACACCTCTTCCTCTCGGTCCCCTACTAGTTTCCTTCCCCTGTTTGACCCCTTGTTCCTAGCTTCAATCCTCGGTTTCTGCCTTCCTGTTCCTGTTGCTTCTCGGTTTTCAACTGTTGTCTTTTGCCTAGCTCCCCTTTTTGCTTTTCCAGTCTCGGTTCCAGCTCCTTTCTCCCTCTTTCTCTGTTGTCCTGCCTTCTAACCTCTCTCTCTCTCGATCTTTTTTTGTTACTGCATTGCCAATACCTCCCCTGATTCCCTCACATTCTGCTTTAGTTTTCTTTTCCAGGAAATGCCGACCTCCCACCTTTCTCAACTAATCACCCTTTTCTCCCTCACGTTTTCCCATGTTCACTCTCGGTTCCTGCCCTTTTCCAATCCTGATTCTGCTTCTTGGTTTCTCATTCTTCCTCAACCGAGCACCTCTCCTTCCTTCCTCCTCTTCTCTTCCTTCCTTCTCTTCTTCCTCGGCAAAACTAGCTTCCCTTTTTCTTCTCCCCTTCTTTTCCTTTTCCTCTTGGCCAGCAGCTTCCCTCTTTTCTTTCTTTCTTTTCTCTTCTTTCCTTTCCTTCTTCTTTCTCTTCTTCTCCAGCCAACCGAGCCTCTCTTCTTCTTCTTCTTTTCTTTTGCTTTTTCTCCCGCCCAGCTGATGCCTCTGTTTTCTTTTGTTTCCAATTGAAACAATCGGGATTGGCTTTCTTTGAAAGCCAATCCCGTACAATGCCCCTTTTTCCTTTTTTTTATTATATTAATATATTTATTATATCAATATATATATATTATATTAATATATAGATAGATATTATTTGTTTTGTCTTTGTTTAGTGTTAATATATTTGTTGTTTTCTTGTTTTGTGTTATTATTTTCCATTTCATTTCATCATTTTTATTATTTTTTTATTTTATTTGTCTCATACTTTATTTATTTATTTGTTAATACTATATATTAAATACTATGCACTAAATAATGTATATATGCTATATATATTATTATTCTTTTCTTTAAATGTCTAGTATATATGTACATATATATATATATAAATATATACATATTCACCTATGTATATATCTACATATATACATTTTCTTATATAATTTATCCAAAACATAACATCATGCCTTCTATGAAATTTTCCTTATTCCGAAATTGAAATAGTATCGAGACTCCATCATTCTTCATAAATTCTCGATACAAGTGCTTTACATCAACAATTTTCCATTTAACAAATTACAATTCTCTAATCCCTCTATACTCACATTCGTCTTATCACTCCTTGTATCTTCGGGTTCCTGATCATTCACGGGCTTCTCGATCCCTATAGTCCTCGAGTCCTACAACGAATATTTACGCTTCTGTTAATATTTATTATTTCCATTTTTATATAATTAAATTAACGTAGGAAATTTGTGGGGCTTACAACTTACCCCACAACCTGAGAGTCTTAACTCTCGATTTAACCGAATTGAGACAGATGTACGACAGGGATTTGAGCAAATGGCAGCACTATTCGCGCAATATTTTGGAGTTAATGCTTCGGGTACTACTCCTACACCACCACAAGGACCTTTCGTACCCCCACTACAGATGGACCCGGTGCCTCCCGTTACTCAGCCTGATGACAAAAGTATGATCCGACTGAAGGACTTTTTAAAAATGAATCCGGCCACATTCAAAGGGAAAAAGGATCCTGCTGAGGCTGAAGAGTGGTTGACTGAGTTGATAGTCATATTTGACTATTTGGGATGCATTGATACTGAGAGGGTTAGTATGAGCGCTTATATGTTGAAAGGGAGAGCGTGAGATTGGTGGGGTACTACCCAGGGTATCTTGATGTCCAGCCAGGATGTGATTAGTTGGGAAGAGTTTCAAGCGACTTTTAGAGCCCAATATGTACCACGAGCTACTCAAAGAAGGAAGCAGGCAGAGTTTTTGAATCTGGTACAGGGTGATATGTCTGTGGACGATTATGAAAGCCAATTTACTGCTCTATTGAGATATGATCCAGTGACCTTCAAGAATGAAGAGCTCCGCACAGAGAGATTTGTGTATGGATTGAAGTCCATCATCAGAGATCGATTGATAAGGCTATGTATTACTGAGTTTGGAGATGCTCTGAGATGAACACAAGAGATTGAGAGGGGAATTGAAATTGTACAATCCCAGAATGAGTTCGGAGCAGTGACTAGGGACAAGGGCAAGAGGCCAGCGATGTCTCAGGCAGATGTTCGAAGAGGTTCCTTCAGGAGAGGAAGGATTGAGGTACAAAAGAGCAGATTGGAGAGACCCAGAGCTTATCCTATTATCAGGGAGATCCCTCGATATGTTAGGCCTGAGATGAGGGTTTGCAAATGTCACGACCCAAATTACCTAAAAATCCCTACAAATTTTTTGCTTTTTCATTTCCTTACTCGTCGTGAACCTTTACACTACTAAACAGTTGGGCTATGATTCGGTGTTAGTCACCTCTCCCCTATTTACCATTCAATTTATTTAAACTGAATACATCCCCAATATTACATCATATACAGTACTGTGCATCTATATGTTCAGATACAAAATTATACAAATGTGTATACCTGATATTGATAAGAAGCAACGGATAACCGAATTGCGAAGCTATTGTCGCTCTCTTCTACTGAGTATACCCTGTGGGGTGGAAAATGAAAGGGTAAGCGAAACGTGCTCAGTAAGGCAATAATGTAAGCAGGTAGATAACTATACTATCTACGTGCTGATAATGTCATGATGTAAAAATCGTTTACTTTCGGAGCATGAGGTAAGATTAAAACAATGCCACATGTATGTATATATCATATACAAGAAATCATGAAATCGACATATCAAGCACACATGGAAAATCATCATGTATGACATCTCATGCTCGTCACATTAAAACTCATTTATTTCATCATAAACTCTTCCCTTTAAAACTCATTTGTTTAATCACAAAACTCATCACTTTGAAACTTATTTGTTTCATCATAAATTCATCACATTTAAAACTCATTTGTTTCATTATAAAATAGCTTCATCAAGGTCAAACCCATCTCTCGGGAATACCTTGATTCATCAAATCACATCTCTTTTAAAAAACACAAATCGGGACTACCCCTCCATCGGGTTTGTCCTGATCTATCCAGACCGTATGATATCATGTGAGGCATGTAGGTTACTGTATGAAAAATCGAGGACATGGCCATACTATGTCCCTGTGATCCCAGGCACACGGATCCCGGTGTGGGGGGTATCATAACTGCAACGGGAGGTGGGGTCAAGTCCTACCCGTCAGAATATCGAGTAACATCGTAGAGTCATCATGACTGCACGGTACAGCGTACTCCGTGTGACATACACGGTACATCGTACTCCGTGGACCCATATCATAGTCTGGGGGTGCCTGCCGTAGGTCTTATCCAGCCCAATACTATGTCGATAACCAACCCATGTCTCAAAGTATATGTGCGAGCATCTCAACTCTCTGTGACACACAGTCTACAGGAGGTTTCTGCACGACTATATGCATGTCAACTCGCGTCTAGTGCGTTTATGTGAGCATCCTGCTGCCCGCCCCACACCAGGTCACAGGCTTACGGAGCTCCAGCACCACGCTATGCATATCATGATATCTAAAATCTCGTGCGAGCGAAGCTTCAGCACGGTTTTGTGCACACACAAATTTCTCATATGAGCAATGCTCCAGTACGGCTTTTCATGAGAAATAATTCAGTAAACTTGAGTGCGAGTAAGACTCTAGCACTCTTTTAGTCATGTAAATACGATAGGTGGCTCACTTTTAATAAAACATCTTTTAAAATAGTAACCGGTACAAACCGGTACCCTTTCGTAAAATTCACGAAATCAACATCCCACCTATGTGTATATTTGCTTAAATCAAAGCAATATAATCATATAAAACATTAAAATCATGAAATTCATGCAATTTCATAGCCTTACTACCCTTTTTGAAATTTTCCTAACTGAGGGCAAAATAGTCATTTTCCTTTATTTATCTAAGCCCCTGTTTTCGTAAAAATTATTATTTCGTTTACTAGATACTTAGATAAATTCTAAGCCCTGTAAATCCCTCAAAATATGTATAGGCATCTCTATGCACTTACAAAATTCCCTTACCTCGATTCTCGTCGAGTCTGACCTTTCCTTTTCCACTGTTGTCACGTCGCGCAGTCCGATCTGCTCCTAATCAAATGTCCGAAACTGCGTATTAATATTCCTCAGGTCAGATATTATGCAATTTAATCGTATTTAATACTTTCTGGGCTTAATTTAAATCATTGGGCCCATTTATCCCTATTGGGCCCGATTGCACTTTAATGGGCCTCGACCCATTTTTCGCCCGTTTATACTGTTTAAATCCCTTCTTCGGGTTTATTGGGCTCATTCAGCTTACCAATAATTATCGGGCTTCGTTCCAAACTCATTGGATAGCTCGTATACCATTTACGGTAATTACGTTGTAATTCCGATTAATATTCCTTTTATACAGAATTAATCCGTAAATTCTGTAAAATAATTGAAACTCTGTATTAAAGGACTCTAATTGCCGGAATTAAACTATACTTACCCAATATGATGCGGGATACGAAAATTGGAGCTCAATCGGCTCTCGTTCGGGCTTTATCGTCGAACTGCACAATTATTATATTTAATCTCGGGTTACTTTTCGATTAAATATAATTTAAATAAATTTCTCGAAAATCAATTCGGTCACTTTTGACCTCATATTGACTTACCCGAAGTCCGGTGTATCCCCAAAAATCCTTTCCCTTTTTCCTTTTCCTCTTTTTCTCCTTTTTTTCCTCTCTTTTTGGCTGAACCGGTTCAGTCCGGTTTAGACCGGTTCAGACCGCCAGTTCAGCTCAGTTCGGTTCGGTTCAGTTTTGGCCGGTTCAGGCCGGTTCGATCGGTTCAATCCCCATTTGCTCATTCCGGCGTCGTCCGGCCAGTTCCCGGTCCGATTTCGGTGCCGTTCGGCTCGGCTACACCTGGGCATTCAGAATCGGGCCTCGGTTGGGGTCGAAACGCGACCATCGCCGACGAATTCCTCCTTCTCCCCCGCGGCTGTCTCCTCCCGATCCGACAGATTTCGGAGGCTTCGCCGGCCAATACTGGTCTCAAAAGGACCGGCTCCTCCTCCTGATCACGCTGGTACCCGCCGTTCGCCCCCAGCTGCCGTGGATCGCCGGTACCGACTCCGTTTTCCCCGCGATCTTCTCCTCCTCCGTTCGGCGATCTCCGGCCTCCTTAGCGCGCGTCGCCGGTGCCATTGGCTTCGCCGGCCTCTCCTCTGGCTGCTCGGCCCTTCGTCGGAGGCCGTCGGTGCCCGGTGGTGGCTCGTCGATCGGCCACGCGCAGTCCCCCTCTCCGTTTTCCCTTTTCTTTCTCTCTCCCCGACTTTTACAGATTTCTTCTCTTTTTTTTTTAACAATTTGTTTTATTATTAAAATATTCATTAAAATATTCAAATATATTGTAAAATATCTACAAAAATCTATTATTTTATTCCAAATAAATTAATTTAATTTATTTATTATATTTTTAATCATTTTTCCAGTATAATTTCTCCGTATTTTCGAGACATTATCCCGGGTGACTTTTCGGTATTTCTGAAAATTTCGAATCTTGATCAATTGGACTCGAAATTGTATAATTCCTCATTATAGATCAAGATATTCTAAATCCTTATTTTTAATTAAATTTCTTATCGAATTTATCCTGAATTTCGATCTTTTGACCGTTTTACCCCTACACTTGTTCGGGATTAATTCAGTCAAACTTTCCTTCACGAACACTCATTCATTTTATGATTTGAATCCTTATTTTCAGTCCGAATCCCATTCCTTTAAATTTGTGAACTCTTTTTCTACCTCAAAAATTTACGATTTAATTTCGGGTCTTACAATTCTCCCCCACTTAAGGAATTTGGTCCTCCAAATTAGAACCAAGTCATATGAGTCCATATACAACTCCGGGTACATCGATCGTACCATACTCTTAAATTCTTATGTGACCTTCTCCGGAGTGTATTACTACCAAAGGACTTTAATTAGGGAGATCGTCTTAAACCTCAATACTTTCTCTTTCCTGTTTAATGCCCGAATCAACTTCTTCAATATACTTATAATTGCATTAAGCTGCACTGTTGGATCTCATATCCCTTCACCCATGCTGGATCTGGATAGTATTGCCGAAGCATCGAAAGCTGAGACATATTGTGGGTGCCTGCTTATTAAGTGATAACGCCAACTTACAGGTCTTATCTCCCACTCATCCAATCTCTCAAAATATTTCATCCAGCACAACTCAATTTACCTTCTACCAAAAGTTCGCTATGTCCTTATTCTCTTAGGACAAGAAACATTTCAACCATACTAATTCACCAATGGTGAATTCCAATACTTGTCTATCTGCTCTGAGGTGTTCTTAATCTCTCATCCTTAACTAAACATCCTCAAAGACTTATTATCCAAGGTTGAATATAATTCTATCTGTCACCCACTTTTTCTTATCCAATTTGGAGAACAACCCCTACAGCCATACACTGCCTCTTATCTTGTTATCCCGATACTCAAGTGACAACTGTCGTTATGGACGGGTTCGATTAGAAATCAACTGATCATTCCAGGAGCTTATAAAATCAATGGCACACGTTTTCATCGGATTCTCCAGAACTTGTACAGTCCTCTTTGACTGACCATCTGTCTGAGGACGGAAAGCTGTGCTAATACTCAGTCGGGTTCCCATAGCTTCCTGAAAAATATTCCCTGAAGTAAGAAGTGAAGCGGGAATCCCTATATGATACCATGCTCACTGGAACGCTACTTAATGTTCCACAATCTTCCTTATACCTGAATCCTCATACACACTCTGAGTATCTGGGGATTTCATAATCAGAAGGTGGGTAGACTTAGTCACTCTATCGACTATCATCCAAATAGCCTCGTACTTCACCTGGGTTCTCTGTAACCCATCACGAAATTCATGAAAACTTGCTCACATTTTTCGTCGATATAGGGAGAGGCTGCAATAACTCTGCAGACTTTTAATATTCTACCTTATTCTGCTGACATACTAGGTACTTTTCCATAATCTCTACCATATCTCTTTCCACATCTGACCACCAATACCCTTTTTGAGATATTTCAATATATTTTATTTCCTTCCGTATGCACTGTATATCCCGAAGAGTGAGCTTCTGACAATATTACTATCCCATCAACTGTGGTCCTGGGGAGCACTTATACTGTCTCTGAACCTCTGTAAATCATTATCATACTCTGTGAACTCTGTCACTGTACCCTTCTGAATCTGACCCACACTATCGACATCATGCCGATCATCTCGCTAAGCCTGTCAAATCCGAGCACTCTCATCCGGTTCTAGTCTCAGGCTAGCTGTCACACAATCACCGTCATCGTCAGAAGGGGCCACATCAATACTGAGGCTCACAGCTGCTCTAGCAGCTCACGCTCCCTGACCATCATATGCGGTACCATCCCTAGGCTCTTTCTACTCAAAGCATCAGCCGTCACATTAGCCCTTCCTTGGTTGGTACAATTTTCACAATCAAAATCTCTCAGAAGCTCTTACCCACTATGTATTCTCATATTCGTCTCTTTCTGTGAAAAACAGATACTCGGGACTTTATGATCAGTGCATATCCACAATTTCTCATCGTGTACCTAATAGTACAATATCCTTGGTACAAATACTGTTGCCAACTTAAATCATGGGTATCTTCCCATTATACATCAATACACAGCTCCTCCATAATTTTGAGGTATCCATATTCATTGAAAACCTCTTGAGCTGTTGGGTATGGTGAAATTAATCACAGTGGTCAGTTCATACTTCATTACACCAAAATTTATGTCACATCTATCCTCTCATTTATCATCTCATTCTAAGATCACGTTTTCATAATTAAACGTGTCAACCAAGTAGACCATATTAGAACTTGCAACAACCATCTGTAAAAGCAATTTCCAATTATTGCTTACAATTTGCCCTGGACTTTAACTACACCCAACCTATCATCGAAAATGATGATTACAACTCGATCCAATCCTTGACTTATTTAAGAATAAGCGTATAAGATCCTTCAAAATCGCTTACGTTTTCAGGTACTAACCTGCGCCATTTCCTTTTCTTATCTTAACGGCTCTTATTAAATTTTTACTATGTTAACCTTTATGATTTGTCAAATTTTAATATTCTTATCGTCTTAGTAAAGGTATCCTAACGCTAAAGTTATCTATTACGACGATCGATTTCACGTTATAGGTTATATATATATATATACTTTTAGACGCTATCAAGTCTTCAGGCGGGGAGGTATTTTGAAATACCTTTATTAACCCTTAGACTTAACCACAGTTACTTTACATATATGTCCTTGTGGTCACAATTTATTTTCACGACCACCTGCTTTAATCCTAATGACTCCATATCGTAAGGATGTTCTTACCTAGCATATCTCTTACTCCAATACATCTGGTATTCAGAACCAACATATCTCAAAGATTATCTCCTTTCGTATATTTATCATAACGAAACTCTGTCATTACTCATTCCGTAAGTACCATCATTTGCTCCCTTAATTTCAACTGTCGCACCCCTTTTTATTACTTAAAATCTCTATATCCCTATTCCGTTTATTTAATCCTCCTCTAATGGGGTACTCATTTATCAGGATTGTGCCAATGATGAAGGCATTCATGCCTTTTACTCACTTATGTGTGAATGAAGGCGGTATGAATAAATATGTGGCACCAGGATCAATGAACATATGTACTTCGTTATTCATAACAAGTGTGGCATCTTACACCACATCCATGAAACATCAACAGTGTCCTGGTCCAAGACATCCTCTCGCCTTCGTCCAACAACCTACTTTCCTTTTTCTTTTCGGCTATGGCCTCCCTTTACGTTGCAGCTATACCAATGAAGTTTTTCTCTGTCTCTTTACCTTTCTGTGGGGCGATCTCGCCCAACTCTATGCAACCAAAATCAATGGTCCGTCTTACCACACTTAACGGCCATTTTCATCAATACAATGTAGGTATAGACCTTACTTCCGTGGTATCTACCACACATCCTACACTGCTTACACTGCTCACTCTGCTTACACTGCTCACTCTGCTTACACTGCTACACTGCTTCGTAGCAGGTCGGGGTTCTCCAAATCACAATGCCCCCCAAGAGTGTCAAAATTGGATGCACTGGGGCCTTACCAATTATCTTACTCCATGACTCGTCAAATTAAATCTTTTACCAATTGCCATTTTCCCATTTTAACATCTTTGTCATTTCTCGATTCTCCTTTTCTGTCTCTATTTCGGCTCTTACTACTTTTCCCAATCTCAGAGGCGTGCAATTCATGTTCCTATTTACCCAACTGTAAATCTGCGCACTGCCTCGATATAGGTAATATCTCACGAGCCAATCGGACTCAAATTGAAAAGTTGAGCCATTTCATGAACTTTTAGACATCTCGACTGTCACTTTTCATGTGTCGAGGTAATATCTGCCAAGAATATAACTGGGTTTCATACTCATAATCAATTTAGTATTCCTGGGCAGTGTAAGAAATTTTTCCTTTAAATCATGTCCGGGATATCCTGTCACCGGAATACATCCAATAAGATTTCTCATCTTAACTCTGGATGTTTAACACTTAAGATGGGTCGAGCGGGTTTCAATCAATGCTCCGCTGCGCCCTCGTATCTCATTCATAATCTGAGCAATTAACTCTTCAAAATAATCTTCACACTCCGCTCTAATCTCGCGAAGCGTGTCTCAATACTATCCGATCACTCTGTCGGACTTTGAGAGGCATACTCAACATTAGCCTCCATTTCAATTTCATCTTGATTCTCACAAATCAACTCAGCACGACTTAGCAGACTCAGGTCTACCTCTACGACCTCTGCCTCGTGCACTATCTCATCTTGAGTCTCATATCATGACTCATTTGATTCTCAGACCGATCTCTACGGTCTCGAGCATGTGTACTCGTCACTCTACCATAGCGGCTATCAGTTATAAAAACTATATTCTTGCATTCGAAACTAAAATGTTAACTGCTGTTCCATCTTGATATACACAATTGTATCTAAACAATGCACAGTACATGGGGATGTAAATTTACTTAACCACTAACACCGACTCATATCAGGCCAACTCTGCTCTGATACCATTAAATTTATCACGACCCAAATTACCTAAAAATCCCTACAAATTTTTCACTTTTTCATTTCCTTACTCGTCGTGAACCTTTACACTACTAAACAGTTGGGCTATGATTCGGTGTTAGTCACCTCTCCCCTATTTACCATTCAATTTATTTAAACTGAATACATCCCCAATATTACATCATATACAGTACTGTGCATCTATATGTTCAGATACAAAATTATACAAATGTGTATACCTGATATTGATAAGAAGCAGCGGATAACCGAATTGCGAAGCTATTGTCGCTCTCTTCTACTGAGTATACCCTGTGGGGTGGAAAATGAAAGGATGAGCGAAACGTGCTCAGTAAGGCAATAATGTAATCAGGTAGATAACTATACTATCTACGTGCTGATAATGTCATGATGTAAAAATCGTTTACTTTCGGAGCATGAGGTAAGATTAAAACAATGCCACATGTATGTATATATCATATACAAGAAATCATGAAATCGACATATCAAGCACACATGGAAAATCATCATGTATGACATCTCATGCTCGTCACATTAAAACTCATTTATTTCATCATAAACTCTTCCCTTTAAAACTCATTTGTTTAATCACAAAACTCATCACTTTGAAACTTATTTGTTTCATCATAAATTCATCACATTTAAAACTCATTTGTTTCATTATAAAACAGCTTCATCAAGGTCAAACCCATCTCTCGGGAATACCTTGATTCATCAAATCACATCTCTTTTAAAAAACACAAATCGGGACTACCCCTCCATCGGGTTTGTCCTGGTCTATCCAGACCGTATGATATCATGTGAGGCATGTAGGTTACTGTATGAAAAATCGAGGACTATGGCCATACTATGTCCCTGTGATGCCAGGCACACGGATCCCGGTGTGCGGGGTATCACAACTACAACGGGAGGTGGGGTCAAGTCCTACCCGTCAAAATATCGAGTAACATCGTAGAGTCATCATGACTGCACGGTACAGCGTACTCCGTGTGACATACACGGTACATCGTACTCCGTGGACCCATATCATAGTCTGGGGGTGCCTGCCGTAGGTCTTATCCAGCCCAATACTATGTCGATAACCAACCCATGTCTCAAAGTATATGTGCGAGCATCTCAACTCTCTGTGACACACAGTCTACAGGAGGTTTCTGCACGACTATATGCATGTCAACTCACGTCTAGTGCGTTTATGTGAGCATCCTGCTGCCCGCCCCACACCAGGTCACAGGCTTACGGAGCTCCAGCACCACGCTATGCATATCATGATATCTAAAATCTCGTGCGAGCGAAGCTTCAGCACGGTTTTGTGCACACACAAATTTCTCGTACGAGCAATGCTCCAGTATGGCTTTTCATGAGAAATAATTCAGTAAAATTGAGTGCGAGTAAGACTCTAGCACTCTTTTAGTCATGTAAATACGATAGGTGGCTCACTTTTAATAAAACATCTTTTAAAATAGTAACCGGTACAAACCGGTACCCTTTCGTAAAATTCACGAAATCAACATCCCACCTATGTGTATATTTGCTTAAATCAAAGCAATATAATCATATAAAATATTAAAATCATGAAATTCATGCAATTTCATAGCCTTACTACCCTTTTTGAAATTTTCCTAACTGGGGGCAAAATAGTCATTTTCCTTTATTTATCTAAGCCCCTGTTTTCGTAAAAATTATTATTTCGTTTACTAGATACTTAGATAAATTCTAAGCCCTGTAAATCCCTCAAAATATGTATAGGCATCTCTATGCACTTACAAAATTCCCTTACCTCGATTCTCGTCGAGTCTGACCTTTCCTTTTCCACTGTTGTCACGTCGCGCAGTCCGATCTGCTCCTAATCAAATGTCCGAAACTGCGTATTAATATTCCTCAGGTCAGATATTATGCAATTTAATCGTATTTAATACTTTCTGGGCTTAATTTAAATCATTGGGCCCATTTATCCCTATTGGGCCCGATTGCACTTTAATGGGCCTCGACCCATTTTCCGCCCGTTTATACTGTTTAAATCCCTTCTTCAGGTTTACTGGGCTCATTCAGCTTACCAATAATTATCGGGCTTCGTTCCAAACTCATTGGATAGCCCGTATACCATTTACGGTAATTACGTTGTAATTTCGATTAATATTCCTTTTATACAGAATTAATCCGTAAATTCTGTAAAATAATTGAAACTCTGTATTAAAGGACTCTAATTGCCGGAATTAAATTGTACTTACCCAATATGATGCGGGATATGAAAATCGGAGCTCAATCGGCTCTCGTTCGGGTTTTATCGTCGAACTGCACAATTATTATATTTAATCTCGGGTTACTTTTCGATTAAATATAATTTAAATAAATTTCTCGGAAATCAATTCGGTCACTTTTGACCTCATATTGACTTACCTGAAGTCCGGTGTATCCCCAAAAATCCTTTCCCTTTTTCCTTTTCCTCTTTTTCTCCTTTTTTTCCTCTCTTTTTGGCTGAACCGGTTCAGTCCGGTTCAGACCGGTTCAGACCGCCGGTTCAGCTCGGTCCGGTTCGGTTCAGTTTTGGCCGGTTCAGGCAGGTTCGACCGGTTCAATCCCCATTTGCTCATTCCGGCGCCGTCCGGTCGGTTCCCGGTGCGATTTCGGTGCCGTTCGGCTCGGCTACACCTGGGCATTCAGAATCGGGCCTCGGTTGGGGTCGAAACGCGGCCATCGCCGGCGAATTCCTCCTTCTCCCCTGCGGCTGTCTCCTCCCGATCCGGCTGATTCCGGCGGCTTCGCCGGCCAATACTGGTCTCAAAAGGACCGGCTCCTCCTCCTGATCACGCTGGTACCCGCCGTTCGCCCCCAGCTGCCGTGGATCGCCGGTACCGACTCCGTTTTCCCCGCGATCTTCTCCTCCTCCGTTCGGCGATCTCCGGCCTCCTTAGCGCGCGTCGCCGGTGCTATTGGCTTCGTCGGCCTCTCCTCTTGCTGCTCGGCCCTTCGTCGGAAGCCGTCGGAGGCCGTCGGTGCCCGGTGGTGGCTTGTCGGTCGGCCACACGCAGTCCCCCTCTCCGTTTTCCCTTTTCTTTCTCTCTCCCCGACTTTTACAGATTTCTTCTCTTTTTTTTTTTTAACAATTTGTTTTATTATTAAAATATTCATTAAAATATTCAAATATATTGTAAAATATCTACAAAAATCTATTAATTTATTCCAAATAAATTAATTTAATTTAATTTAATTTATTTATTATATTTTTAATCATTTTTCCAGTATAATTTCTCCGTATTTTCGGGACATTGTCCCGGATGACTTTTCGGTATTTCTAAAAATTTTGGATCTTGATCAATTGGACTCGAAATTGTATAATTCCTCATTATAGATCAAGATATTCTAAATGCTTATTTTTAATTAAATTTTTTATCGAATTTATCCCGAATTTCGATCTTTTGACCGTTTTACCCCTACACTTGTTCGGGGTTAATTCAGTCAAACTTTCCTTCATGAACACTCATTCATTTTATGATTTGAATCCTTATTTTCAGTCTGAATCCCATTCCTTTAAATTTGTGAACTCTTTTTCTACCTCAAAAATTTACGATTTAATTTCGGGTCTTACAGCAGAGACTGTGGCCGACCGCATGAGGGGAGTTGTACTGGGTTGATCCGTGGATGTTTTAGATGTGGAGAAATGGGTTATAGAGTAAAAGACTGTCCTCAACCTCAGATACCACATACTCCGAAACCTACTAGACAGCAACCTTAGAGAGTGAATCCCCAGAGACGGGCCACTGCTGCAGAGAAAGGAAAGAAACTCGTTATGGTGGGACGTGTGTTTACTCTGGACAAAGAGACATCGGACACTTCTGCAGAAACTATAAGAGGTATACTCTTTGTCGATGATCATAAGGCTCATATATTGATTGATTCAGGGTCTACGCATTCGTTTATTTCTGAGCATTTTGCATGTAGTTTAAATTTGAAGTTTGAACTTCTGGAGTATATACTACATGTAAATATCCCTATGCGTGAATCCCAGAGAACTGATTTAATCTGTAGAGGGTGTGAAATCAAGGTGGGAGATAGAGTGATGGTAGCAGATCTAATAATATTAAATATGCATGGATTTGATGTAATATTGGGAATGGATTGGGTGGCAACCAGTCGAGTGAGTTTAGACTGCTACACCCAGATTGTAACTTTCTCCCTACCTGAACCTTATAGTGTACGTTTGAAATATTGAGTAAATAAACGTATGAAATTTTGTAAGTAGTTGGAAATTTTGATGTTGCTTTTGAGAGTATTAAATTTGAGTATTCATGTGAAGGTTATGAAACATTCATCTCAGATGATGATCAGGAACATCCGAGGATTGAGGATATACCTGTGGTGTGTGAATTTCCAGATGTTTTTCTCGATGAGTTGCCAAGATTACCACCAGAGAGAGAGCTAGAGTTTACCATTGATTTGGTACCAGATACTCAGCCTATCTCTAGACTTCCATATAGGATGGCGTTAGTAGAACTTGAGGAATTGAAAAAATAACTACAGGAGTTATTGGATCAAGGGTTTATTAGACCGAGTGTTTCACCGTGGGGAGCACCAGTTTTATTTGTTAAGAAGGATGGTAGTCTCAGATTATGCGTAGACTACCGATTATTGAATAAAGCCACGGTGAAGAATAAATACCCATTGCCCAGGATTGATGACCTACTTGATCAGCTGAGAGGGGCCTTAGTCTTCTCTAAGATTGATTTAAGATCGGGCTATCACCAAATGAGGATTAAGGAAGAAGATATTCTGAAGACGGCCTTCAGAACAAGGTATGACCATTATGAATTTCTAGGAATGCCCTTTGGATTGATGAACGCCCCTGCAGTCTTTATGAGATTAATGAACGAGGTGTTTAGAGACTATCTAGATAAATTTGTGATAGTCTTTATTGATGATATCCTGGTGTACTCTCGGTCATATGAGGAGCATGCACAGCATTTGTGGTTAGTAATTCGGATAATCTGAGATAAACAATTATATGGAAAGCTTAGTAAGTGTGAGTTTTAGCTGGATCGAATAGCTTTCCTTGGTCATATAGTTTTAGAGGAAGAAGTATCAGTAGATCCAAGTAAAGTAGAAGCTATGCTTAATTGGGAAAGACCGAGGACAGTTACAAAGGTATGAAGCTTCCTTGGTTTGGCAGGGTACTACAGAAGATTTGTAGAAGGATTTTCCAGGATTGCCACTCCTTTGACTAAGCTCACGCGCAAGGAGACTCCATTTATATAGACTGATCAATGTGAGCTAAATTTTCAGGAGTTAAAAAGGAGATTAACAACGACACCTATGTTGACTATCCCGGATGGATCAGGAGGTTTTTCAGTTTATAGTGATGCGTCCCATCAAAGATTGGGGTGTGTGCTCAAGCAGCATGGAAGAGTGGTCGCATATGGATCGCGACAGTTGAAAGACCATGAGCGGAGTTACCCCACGTATGATTTGGAGTTAGCCGCTGTGGTATTTGCCTTGAAGATCTGGCAACACTACTTATATGGGGAAAGATTTCAAATCTTCACTGATCACAAGAGCTTGATGTATCTCTTTGATCAAAAAGAGTTAAATATGAGACAAAGGAGATGGATGGGACTCCTTAAAGATTATGACTGAGAGATTCTATACCATCCGGGTAAGGCGAACGTAGTGGCTGATACCCTGAGCAGGAAGAGTACGATATATGCTATGATGATTAGGGAATGGGATTTATTAGAGCAGTTAGTTGAACTTCGGATCAGAGTTAAAGAGATAGAGACTGGATTTCTGGCTAGCCTACGAATAGAGCCCAAGATCATGGATCAGATTAAAACTGGGCAGCACAATGATTAGAGGTTGATAGATATGGTTAGCCAAGCTGAGCATATTTTGCAGTCGGATCTCACAATCGGTGAGGATGGATTGTTGAGATTCAGAGGATGAATTTGTGTACCGAACGATGATACCCTGAAGAGACAGATGCTGAGAGAATCCCACTGCTCGCGATACACCATGCACCCAAGGAGTACTAAGATGTACCGAGATTTGAGAAATGTGTACTGGTGGAGTGGTATGAAGCGAGACGTGGCAGAGTATGTGGCCAGATGTTTAGTATGCCAACAAGTGAAAGCTGAGCATCAGAAGCCAGAAGGACTACTACAGCCTTTACCTATGCCTATATGGAAATGGGAGCATATCACCATGGACTTTATTATGGGTTTACCAAGGACCCGAAGAGGTTGTGATGCGATATGAGTTATAGTGGATAGACTGACAAAAAGTGTCTACTTCCTTGCCATCAGGAGCACAGATTTGGTGGATGCCTTAGCCGAGTTACATGTTAGCGAGATAGCTAGATTACATGGAGCTCCAGTGAGTGTTACTTCTGATAGAGATTCCTGATTTACTTCCTGATTTTAGACCCAATTTCAGGAGTCCATGAGATCTCAATTGAGTTTTAGTACCGCCTATCATCCTCATATAGATGGTCAGTCAAAGAGGACTATTCAGACTCTGGAGGATATGTTGAAGGCGTGTACGATGGATTTTAAGGGATCATGGGATGATCACCTGCCCCTAGCAGAGTTTGCGTATAATAACAGCTATCATGCGAGTATTGGAATGGCACCTTTTGAGGCTCTATATGGTAGGAGGTGTAGATCCCCTGTAGCTTGGGAAGAAGTGGGTGATAGAAAGATAAATGCTCCTGAACTTGTTGAACAGGCTGTACAGAGTGTGAAGCTCATATGTGAGAGATTACGGGCTGCACAGAGTAGACAGAAAAGCTACACGGATGTGCGTAGACGTCCACTCAAGTTTAATGTTGGTGATGCAGTATTTTTGAAGATATCACCGAGAAAGGGTATCATGAGATTTTGGAAGAAAGGTAAATTGAGTCCTCGATACACAGGACCATTCGAGATGCTTGAGAGAGTAAGAGAGGTAGCCTACAAGTTAGCATTACCCCCACAGATGTCCGAAATACACAACGTCTTTCATGTGTCTATGTTAAGGAAGTACCACCCGGGCCCTTCTCATGTCATAGAATATGAAGAGATGTCCATAAGAGGACATAAGCTACACTGAGGAACCCGTCCGGATTCTTGATAGAAAGGAGAAGGTGTTTAGGACCAAAAGCATTCCATTAGTGAAAGTTTTATGGAAATATCACTTAATGGAAAAGGCAACGTGGGAATTAGAAAGTCTCATGAAGGAGAAGTACCCCCATCTGTTTGACGAGTTGAGTTGAATTTGGAGGACCAAATTCCTTTTAATGTGGGGAGGATGTGAGATCTGAGAATTTTAGACATATTTAAATTATGTAATGAAAACATGAAGTGTAATTGATTGAACTAAATATGATGTACTCATATATTGAGGTGGTATGGAATGAAATTTTAAGTGATGAATGAGTTTTAAATGAGATTTTATGTTAAGTGTGAAACTATGGGGCCAGATCGATCTTGGAGAAGAGAGGATCGATATGATAGGCCAGAAACGACAAGGAATGAGGAATTTAAGCGAACAAATCGATCTCCAATGGAAGAAGATCGATCTCCTTATGATTCTGTAATGAAGAGATCGATCTCATGAGGAAGAAATCGATCTCATGAAGCATTCTGCAAAGAGAAGATCGATCTCCTCAAGGAGTAGGTTGATCTCATGAAGCATTCTGTAAGGAGAAGATCAATCTTCTCAAGGAGCAGATCGATCTCGTGAAGCATCTGTAAACTAGAGATTGATCTCATAAAACCATTAAGAGATCGATCTCACCCCACGACAGATCGATCTCCTAGGCATAAAATTTCCCAAAACGTTCCCAAATTCAAATGCAGATCGATCTCCTACCCTCCACCTATATAAAAACCCATTTGTTTTCTTGGAAATCAATCTCTCTCTCTCTCTCCCCCAAATCGCCATTTTTGAACCCTAGCTTTCTCTCCCCTCCAAAACACCCATTTTTGTCCAAATCAAAGGCTATGGCAAGAAGGAAAGTTGTTTCTCATCAAAAGGAGAACAACATACTTGGAAATCGAAAGACCGATTGAATCGAGGCAAGAGTTGAGCACTCCACAAGTTTGGGTAAATTATAAACTTTGATCTTGGATTTTAAAGTGATTTTTGGTGATTATGGTTGTAGGCATTGTGATTAAATAGCTAGGAAAGGTTAAGGATAGATGAAACTATGATTTTGTTGGAGTAAAGGTAACGTTAGGCAATTTGTGGTAATTTTGGGAATTATGGCTATAAATTGGAATTAGGACAATAAGGTGAATTTAGCATGGAATATGGTGTGAGAAATGTAGAATTCTGAGATGCAGTGAATGAGAATGTGAATTGTGATAGAGTTGTGAGAATTGAGTTATTTGAAGTGTTAATGAGAATATGAGCAAATGTGTGCTCAATAATGCAATTGAGTTGGGTTATTGATGTTTTTACATCGTTTGGACAACTCGGGAGTTCTAGAGAGGAATGCGAGACTAGTCCATGATACGGGGGAACGATTGCACTATACAAGGTGCAAAGAGGTAAGAGAAAACTTAAACTCGTTTGTGTATGTGTTTTGATGTTAATTGTAGCATGAAAAGTGATTTAAGCAAACAAGAATGTTTTTATGAGTTATGAATGAGTAGTGCACACGATTTTATAGTCGGTTGGGGCCCAACTTTTATGAGTTATTAACTAAGCGTGAAAATATTTTACAATCGTTTTGTGATTTAAAACGTGAAAAGAGATTTGGGCTCTACGTTAAGGCATACTGAGGTTGAGAAATGTGTACGTGATTTTGCCGGCTGGGACTCAATTTTTAACATGTTTTGTGTTGGGTACACAAATGTTTTAAATGAGATTTATGAGAGAAAACCATTAAGAGTTCTACGTGAAGGCAAAACGTTTTATATGATAATGGCTAATGATTGAGACTTAGGCGTGTCATGTTGAATACAATCGGGCCTTGCTTTGGTAGCAAATAATTTTGGGCCTTATTTTGGTAACATATAAGTCTGATTATTCCTCTGCTTTGGTAGCGTTGGGAGGCCTCGCTCTGGTAGCATGTAAGATCGGGCCTTACTCTGGTAGCATGTAAGTCCGATATTCTTCCGTTTTGGTAACGAGAGATGCCTCCGTTTTGGTAACGTGAGATGACCTCCGTTTTGGTAACGTGAGATGACCCCCGTTCTGGTAACGTTGGGTGGCCTTGCTTTGGTAGCATGTAAGACCGATAGAGTGGGCCGCTTAGGAACCGACCCAAGGACCACGTGACAGTGTGCATGAGGAGAGGCATTGCTCTGGTAGCATGTAAGGTCGGGCCTTGTTCTGGTAACGTGTAAGTCCAATATACCATGTACACAACCATATGTCGACGTTCCCTTTTATGAGGATGCCTGGGATGCGCACCCAGAGGAGATTTATTATGATGTGCCATGACGAGTTTTCTATGAGTTTTATTGCCTAGTCTTCTTTTTATACACATGAGTTGTATTTTGTGACTGTGCCACGTGCATTCTATTGAGGTGATTTTAAGTTTTAATGAGAAAAACCATTATCGCATTCTGATTTCCACATGCTTATGACTGTGATTTGTACTGAGCTATGTACACTCATACTTTTACATGATTTCAGAGAAATGAGTTGAGAATGTTGTTTAATGAGTTCATGCTACGTTTTAATTAAGTTTCAACTACGAGATAAAATGATTGTACTATGCAAATCATTGTTTTATTAACGAGTCCCTTACCCCCTTATTGAGCGATTTAGAAGCTCACCCTATTTTCTCTCCCCCCAGATTTCTTCAAGTGAAGGGAGTTTTTCCTTCCGACGTACGGAGTTGTGGCTAGTGGAGGACTTGAGCTCTAGGCCATATTTATATTTGAGGTATAATTTATCTTTCATGTACCCAGACAAAAGTTGTAATTACAGACACTTGTTGTACAATGATGTATGGGATGTATTAAGATTAATTAACCTTGAATTGAGTAATGTAAATTGGATGAAATACAATTATGAGATGATGAGATCCTGATGTATGATATGCATGATGATGTATGACACTGCACAGGAATGCACCCTTTATTGTGAATGGATGTGAAAAAGTTTTAAATTTGCCATGTTTTTTGCGCTTCTGGGGTGTCACAACTGGGTCCATGGGCGTACGTTGTACCGTGTAGTTGCCCGGAAAATACTATGTTCTGTGTTGTGTGCACGCGAGTACGAGTATCGCATAGATGACACATGGAGTACGTTGTACCGTGAGTATATGTGATATGATGAGGGAGATGATGATGATGATTGAGACGAGCCGAAGGGTAGGACTGACTCATCCCCCTTTAGGCAAGTGATGCCCTGAGCACACCTGATCAGTGAGGCCTGGGATCACTGACTATGGCCATACGTCGTGGATATTTGTTTGCCTAAGATTTCCTACCTATCTCAAAGATAAGAGAAATTTGATGAAAAGAAATGGTTTGTGAGAAGAAAAGAAGTAATATGATTTGATAAATATCTTGATTCAAATGTTTGTGCTGTGATAGCACTGTTTTATTACATGTTCTTAAATGGAAATATTGAGCATTGATTTTTATGAAAATGCCTAAGAGAGAAGAATGTATTAATGCATTTTTCCATTGATATTTTTATCTATAATGAAAGATGATTTTGTTGATCATGCATGGGCTACGTAGATAGTACAGTATCTACATGTTAGCATCATTTTTCTTACTGATCTGTGGTTTGCTCACCCCACTATTTTTCCCTTCCAAATACTGAGAAATAGAAAAGTGCGGTGGTCTCCAGATCTGTTTAGTGTCGGTCAGCTTACACCAGTTGTTAAGGTATAATAATTGTATGTACTAAAGCATTTTGTATCTATTGTATTGTATCGAACAGTCATACAAAAAAAATATAATAATATATATGGGGATGTTATGTAAAGATATTATAAATATATAATCGATTTTGTATATCTACCGACATGCCTGGGAGTGTGTGCATTTAAGTTTCAATTATTTCTCTATAAATGTATGGAATTAGTAATTAAATCGGCTCACAGCCTAACCGTAAGTGGTATATGTATGCATGAAGGGCACCCGGTGTCAGGGTGTGACAGATTTTGTGTCAGAGCGAGGGTTGGTCTGATGTGAGTCGATGTTTAGGACTAAGAAAATATACATCCTCAAGTTACTGTGCGATATTTAGATACAAATGTGTATATGAAACTGGTAGTGATCTAAGAGTTTGTTATAAATGCAGGAAAGTCAACAGGCTTGTGAGCTATGCCTGAGAGACACTGCAAGAGGGGAGAGAGCTCACGAACTCAGGGGCGGAATGATAGGACTGAGAGGTATAGTAGATCGTTCTCTAGTCATGAGCCCCATGATCAGGTAGAGGCTTCCGATTCTCGGGTAGCCAGATTAGAGGAAGATATGCATGCGATGATGACCATGATTGGTCAGATTATGTCTATGTTTGAGGGTATACCCACTACAGCAGGATAGGCTGCACCGAATCCCCCAGCAGCTACACCTGAACCTGAGAATGCTGCACCTGCACAACTCGAACCAGATAGACCACGAGGTCCCCCTATTCGACCAGTTCCTCCTCCAGTGGCCCCCCAATAGTGTGATGATGATGATTTGGAGCATGGTTATGACTGCGATATGGAGAGATTGAGGCATTTTATAGACTTTAAGCCTCCTTTTAGTGGGATAAAGGATCTAACAATGGCTGAGGATTAGATAAGTAAGATGGAGAAATTTGATTTTTGTAGATGTTCGGCTACGGAAAGAGTAGAGCTTGCGGCCTTTGTATTGAGAGGTGAAGCAGAGCATTGGTGGAAGTCCACCAGGCCTATGTTGAGAACTCAAGGTATATTTATCACATGAGATATGTTTTTTGGTGCTTTTAGAGAAAAATAAATCTCAAATACTGCTCGACGTAGGTTGCAAATGAAATTTTTGAATCTGATTCAAGAAAACCGAACAATGGATGAGTACGAATCACGATTCACATCATTGACCCGATATGATCCGAACTCTATGAGGAGTGAAGCTATTAAGGTCCGTAGATTTGTTGATGAACTAAGACCTTCGATTAGAGCTAAACTGACCCCGTTTGATGTTGCTACATATAGAAAAACTGTACGACGAGCCCAGTTGTGTGACAGATGTGACGGTGGTCTTTTTCGTGATGGATGCTGGCAACAAAGTGACTCACAAATTTCAAGTCGAGTTCTTTAAAAGCTAATTATGTCTAGATCGAGTGAAGAATACTAGAACTTGGCTAGGATCTGAAATAATTAGTAATCTTTTTGGAATGAAAAGGGGAATAATCATTCCAACCCCAGTCACAATTACTCTAAAGCACAATTTTGAACTCATCCAAAAAAAATTCAAACAGGGTCGACTCAATTCAGAATTCGAACTCGAACATTATAAAGTTTAATTAAATTTTACCATCTTTCGTTTCATATTTCTGCGATATAAAGGCCAGGGCAATGTATAAATGCAAGAAAAGACAAGTATAAACTTGATGTTGACACTGCTACACTGAGTCTGTATTTTGGTCTTATTTGCATGATAATGAAACATGTTGAAGCTATTATTAAAACATTAAAGTAACATGTCCGAGCAATTAAAAAAGTAATACAAATATTCAATGCATAAAAAATATTTCTAGTTTGAAGAAGCATTTGCCACTTTCGAAGTCTTTGTGTGCTTCCTCACCTTTTGCTCAACACCCAGCCATTTTTGAATAAGTTTAAATACTGTTTGATCACATAAAAGCCCACGATGACTGGCAGCAACTCCTACTCTCTCAACTGCTGCAAATCCATCAGCCTGCAAGATAGAAAACAATCGTTTAGATGTAGGAGAAAATAATATTCCTTCAGTATAACATACAGCGGTTCATGAAATAATGGAGAAAACACTTGGAAATACAAGATGGAAAAGTAACAATTATACAAATGTGATTACTAAGTATTGTGGTGAAATTACTCCTTCAGAATTTTAGAAGGATTCCGAAACTACTTTAACTAAAAGAATATTTTTCTTATCCCATGCAAATTTTGCAAAACCCTCCATGTATCTGAAGACAATCGCTGAACATTGAGCATTTCCACCTATTAGAGCTGACGCAGTTAACTATAGTTTATATTTTGCAGCATTTGTTATCCTGGTTCTCATGTCATGATGAAGTATATGCTACATTGTCATATTAAGGTCAGGAGAAGATTTGTAAGAGATTAAGACAGGCTTTTGAATAAGATGGTATTTCCCATTTTGGTAAATTAAGACAATTATAGCAGCTGTCAATTGTAAGATACTCTTCATCTTGTCTACTGCCGTTTACAATTATGTTATGAATCAAGAAATGTTTACAAATAAATAAGCTAATTAGTCTACTAATTCCCTTCATTTTATTAAGTGCACATCTTCTTCTTCTTTTTTTTTTTTTTTTTTTTTTTATAGAAGGTACAAGAGGGAATAGGGAATCAAATCCTGGACCTAATACCTCTAGAGAGGGTAACAACCGTTAGGCCAAACCTTGGTTGTTTTATTAAGTGCACATTTTTAATCGTCTGTCTTTCTGCAGGTACATAACTAATAAAATCTGTCTACAAAAAATTGATTCCAAGGACCATCACAAATTTTATCCAATTATCTTCAAATAAACATAAGAATCTAATGAATAGTTCAAGGGAGTACCATTGCTGATTCTGAAGGAACAGTTCCATCTCCATCCACATAAGTATATTGAGGCTGGAACAAACAAGTAAGAAACGGTAAGGATAAAAAGGGTGGTACCTCAGTTTTGATGAATAGTGAGAAAGAATCAGGAGGAAATTCTTGGTTTCAAAGATAAAGGAAGCAGTTAAAGCTTGGGATAAACATCATTACATAATAACTTATAAGACAGACTAAATACCAATCAAGAATTAAGCTGCAATACTGCTATGATCAGGAACCTCTAACATGGAATTTGTCACCATAAACACAATCGCATAACTCACCATTGTATGACATATTTCTGATAGGTCCACTATTGGTGAAGTTTTCGTACCATAACTGCAAATAAATGTCATGCGTTAACAAGCCGTCTTCAAAACTGATATAAAATGAATTTCAATTTCTTCTTCCAAATGAATGACGAAAAATTCTGGAGTCAACCTTAGTCATTTTTTACTTTCTAATTGCACACCAGAAGGGGAGTTGTCAAACTTTAAAATCAGGGAAATTAAGTTGAGCTCTGTACACTCGTTCACTGCAATTAGTTCCCAATTTCCCTCTTAAAATGGAAAAAAAAATCAAATAGAGAAATGTTTTTGCACCAAGAATTTTGTCTCAACTTTTTCTCCCTCTTAAGTGGAAAAATTTATTTGACAAATTCAAGGATAATTAATAGGTATGTCAACTATTAATAATTGCATGTTTAAAGTTGAACCAAGTAGACTGTTGCCACGTCAAGTGGGACAATTAGTTAGGGAAAAAGTGTGAACATATATTTTCTTATAAAATCATATGAATCTAGAAGTAGCAATCAGGTGGGATGGGTTTGGATTATGCTATTTCGGCTCAGATCATTTTGGGTCAAGGAAAAATCAAATTAGTTTGAGTTCGTGTTATACCAAGTTCAGGTCAAAGAAAAATCAGGTATTTCAAGTTCAGATCTAGTCAGACTCGAGTCAATTTGGGTTTAAATCATATCAGGTTAGATCGAGTTTGGGTTTTTTGAGTCAGGTCAATTTTTTCATCTCTAGTGTAATATATTTTATATGGAAATGAATTAAAACCATATTTTTAGGAGTCACATGTCTCATGAATTAGATACTTCTTCCATGACATATAATAAATTTGGGATTGAAACGTTCAAAATATTTGATAATTAGTATATATATATATATTTCATCTTATTTCTATTGTCTATAATAGTTATCAACTCTAGCTAATGATATAATTATCTCTACAAATACTATAATAGACTACTATATATCTCTTTATTTTCTCTTATTTTTTTCACCGAATAATTAGAAACACTAAGTTTAGTTGATGGGACCTCTACACTTGGTGACAGGTTGACCATTGCAGTAATTTCAGGTTAGCACTTCCAAAATTTTGTTTATGTTTGAATGCAGATAAATGCATCACAAAAGTGGATATTTAAGTTTAACTAGGTAGACAAAAAGTAGCACTCATATCACTAGAAAAATCATATATTCTTACCTTAATATAATGGCTAGACCATTTATTATGCTATTTAAATATTTATTGTTAATAACAAATTTAAGATTGGGTCATTTGAGATTTGTGATAATTTGGGTTTAGATCAATTAGTATTTGGATCAATTTGGCGTCCGATCAAGTCGGGTTTAAACCAATTTTTAATGCAGATAAATTTAGGTTCGAATCAATTTGAATTCTAATAAATTTAAATTCAAATCAATTCAAATTCGAATCAGATCAGGAGCCAGTTATTAACTTTTTAAGTTAAATCGGCTTGGTCAGATTTGGGTTTGATCCAGTCAATTAGGCTTCTCTGGTAGAGTCAGCTTTTGCCATCTTTGTATGAATCAATAGAAAAGTTTTCAACTGTTAAATGTTCAAATCAGATGTTTAACATGGTATAATAAATAGGTTTTGAAACTTAACAATATATTTCCCTAATTTGTTTGATATGGGGAACGCATTTCATCTTTTCCCTATTGTTTGGTGCTTGTTTCAGGTTAGGGCAGGCGTTAAAAAGAATCCATCGTCATTGTTATATTCTAAGTTGGAGTTGGCCTTAAATGATTGTCCCACCAATTGTTCCATCAACAACAGTTGAGAAGGTCCAACGTAGATATAAGGCCAATATAAACCTCAAACATAACTGATATGTGATAAAACAACAATTGTTTCTCTGCCTTGTGTGTGGACTAACAATGTAGATCTAATCACTTAGACCATAAATACTGACAATCACAAAAGCAGCAACAAGTAACCTAGTTTCTAATAACACGTCAAGGCATCCAACACAAAAGAAGGTGAAAAAAGATAGGGAGCTAAACCTAGAATAAGGCCACAAGAAGTTCCAAGCAAAGCCATTGCAGAATATAACACCATTTAACACCTTGAGATCTCATTAAATTTCAGTTGAGTTAAAACACATGCACTGACTTCCCTATTGAAGTTGAATGTCTCATAATTGGACCACTTGAATTTAAATTTTAGTTATCATTATTAAATTTTTCATGCTCTTAATCTTGTCATCATTCATCATGTAAATTGTAGCCAAAACCGGATAAAAAATTCTATGAAGAAACTTCTTTTTAGGAACTAAATGAAATACTCCTCTCAAATGCACTTATATAAAACAAGAATCCTAACTGAGAAAGTGATTCAATAACATACCAAACGTCAAAAGGTGTGTCCAACGATGTCCCATAAATGTTATAGAAGCTGATCCCACTTGGTAGTTTAGCATTGTTGATGAGCTTTCTTGTCCCAGCAGCCCAATTGAGAATAGAAAAGTTGAAAGGTAAAGCAATTGTATTCCCATCATAATCTAGCTGCAACAGCACCGAAAAATAAAAAAGAAAAGGTGCCAGCAATAGGCAAAATAAGAATTAGCAATTAGATTTGTTAAATAATACTTTTATATATTTTATTCATAGAAATCATACATATATATACAGCTCTAGGAATTCTAATTTAGGAATATATATTAACTCATCCTAAATCTACTCCTATAACTTAGCTCTACAGCTAGCACTTTCTATATATACACAGATTCTTTAACACTCCCCCTCAAGCTGGAGCATAGATGTTAATCATGCCCAGCTTGTTACAAATATAATCAACCCGAACCCCATTCAGTGCCTTAGTGAAAATATCTCCTAGTTGCTCTCCAGTCTTCACATATCCTGTGGAAATCAAATTTTGTTGAATTTTCTCACGAACAAAATGACAGTCAATCTCAATGTGCTTAGTTCGTTCATGAAATACGGGATTAGAGGCAATATGAAGAGCAGCTTGATTATCACACCATAGCTTTGCTGGCATTGAAGCTTTAAGACCAACTTCATGTAATAGCTGATATATCCACATTATTTCGCATATAGACATTGCCATAGCTCTATATTCTGACTCTGCACTAGACCGAGATACCACATTCTGCTTCTTACTTTTCCATGAAACCAAATTCCCTCCAACAAACACACAGTAACCCGTAGTAGATCTTCGATCTATTTTGGAACCTGCCCAATCTGCATCTGAGAAACACTCAATATTGTTATGTCCATGTTTTGCATATAATATGCCACGTCCAGGAGCTCCCTTCAAGTAGCATAAGATTTGTTCTAGGACTGCCCAATGATGTATTGTTGGAGAAGACATAAACTGACTCACAACACTAACAGAATATGCAATATCAGGACGAGTTACAGACAAATAATTCAGTTTCCCAACTATTCTTCTGTACCTCTCAGGATCTTCAAATAAATCACCATCTTTTGTAAGTTGTAAATTAGGAAGCATTGGAGCACTACAAGGCTTAGCTCCTAATTTTCCCGTCTCAGTCAGCAAGTCAAGTACATATTTCCTTTGAGATAGGAAAATACCTTTCTTACTTCTTGTTACTTCAATCCCCAAGAAATATTTCAATGCCCCCAAATCCTTCGTGTGAAACTGAGTGTGAAGGAAAGACTTTAGAGACGAGATTCCCACAGTATCACTCCCGGTAATGACAATGTCATCAACATACACAACTAGAAGAATTAGACCAGATGCAGATTGTTTATAAAAAATTGAGTGATCAGATATACTTTTCTTCATCCCAAATGTCTCAAGTGCCTGACTAAATTTTCCAAACCAAGCACGGGGACTTTGTTTCAAACCATACAATGATTTGCGAAGATGACACACTTTCCCACACTCCCCCTGAGCAACAAACCCAGGTGGTTGCTCCATATACACCTCCTCTTGAAGGTCACCATGCAAAAAAGCATTTTTAACATCCAACTGATGCAAAGGCCAATCATATATAGCTGCCATCGAAATAAATAAACGGACAGATGTCAATTTAGCAACAGGGGAAAAGGTGTCAGAATAATCCACACCATAAGTTTGAGCATAGCCTTTAGCCACAAGACGAGCCTTAAGGCGAGCCACCGAGCCATCAGGATTAACTTTGACTGTAAACACCCATTTGCACCCAATAGCTTTTTTTTCTGCAGGTAAATCCACTATGGTCCAAGTACCATTAGCATCTAAGGCATTCATCTCTTCTATCATAGCATCACGCCAACCAGGATGAGATAAAGCTTCTTTGACAGTTTTAGGAATGGTAATAGAATCGATGGATGCAACAAAGGAACAAGACGAAGGAGACAAATGATCATATGACACAAAAGACGAAATAGGATAAGTACATGTGCGTTTACCTTTCCGAATTGCGATAGGAAGATTAAGATCACTTGCTACTAGATCTGATGACGTTGAAGAAACAGGTGCAGGACATGTCATCGAATGGTGTAGTCTTCTGGAATAAACTTGCCGAATAGGTGGTTTTGGTGGTGGTAGTGGTGGTGGTAGTAGTGTTTGTGGGGAAGAAGGTGGAACAGCAAGAGGGGAAACAACATCAGAGGACCTATCAGGAGGAGAAACAGTAACAGTGTAGACTAACAAATCATCATCCTCCCCCTGACTAGTATACGGTGTAGAGGTTGGAAAGAACGGAATATGTTCCTGAAAAGTAACATCAACTGAAACGAGATATTTGTTAAGACGGGGACAATAACAACGATACCCTTTTTGTAAACGAGAGTATCCCAGAAAAATGCATTTCAATGACTTAGGATCTAATTTGGTTATCTGAGGACGAACATCACGAACAAAACAAGTGCAACCAAATAACCTAGGTTCAATAGGAAACCCTGGTCTATTAGGAAAAAGGACACTATAAGGAGCCTCACCATTCAGAACAGATGATGGCATTCTATTGATTAGAAAACAAGCTGTGGAAACTGCATCTGCCCAAAACTGTTTAGGAACTTGCATTTGAAACAAGAGTGCCCTGGCTGTCTCAAGTAAATGTCTATTTTTTCGTTCTGCGACTCCATTCTGAGAAGGTGTGTCAACACAAGAGGTTTGGTGAAGAATACCATTTTGCAGCATATAAGTTTGAAATGAGTTAGAAAAATATTCTTGGGCATTATCACTCCGCAAAGTTTGCACAGAAACATGAAATTGTGTTTTGATTTCAGCACAAAAGGAACAAAAATGAGAAAATAACTCAGAACGATTTTTCATTAAGTAAAGATAAGTAACACGAGAAAAATCATCAACAAATGTAACAAAGTACTTGAACCCAAGTTGAGACACGACAGGACAAGGACCCCAAACATAAGAATGAACTACTTCAAAAGGAACACTAGCTCTGTTATTGAGACGAGGGACTAAAGGCAAACGATGATGTTTAGCAAATTGACAAGACTCACAATCTAAAGACGACACATTATTAAACTGTGGAAATAATCTCTTTAATGTGGGTAAAGATGGATGACCCAGTCTACAATGAGCTTCAAAAGGAGTGAGAATGCTAGAACAAGCAATAGACTTGGGCAATCGTTTATCCAAAATATAGAGACCTCCAGATTCGGATTTTGAGATTTCTGATTTTGAGATTTATTCTGTAATTTCTTACAGGTACGTTTTGTATGGCCTTGCTCATGACAGTAATAACACACAATTCCCTTTGTATCCTGAAGTCCGTCGCGATTGCTCATACCCCCATTCCTAGAAAAGGACCGCCCAGCTTCTAATCCGGTATTGCGACTAACAAGAGCACTATGTGACTGAGCAGAGGAAGAAATAGATGAACAGTTCTCAATGCGGAGTAACCTTGTAAAGACCTCATGCAGGGAAGAAATTTCAACACTGGAGAGAATTTGAGATTTAGCAGTCTCAAACTGAGGATGAAGACCAGCTAGGAAACTTAATACCGCCATCTGTTCTCGTTGAGCTTGTTGAATTTTCACATCAGGGCTAAATGGTAATAAGATATTAAGTTCTTCATATAACTTCTTGAAATGCATGAAATAAGTGGTAAGAGATTTATCCTGCTGCTCTGCACGATAAAATCCCTTGCAAACATCATAAATATGAGAAACATTGCCCTTCCCCGAATACAAAAATTCCAAATAGTCCATTAACTCTTTAACAAACTCGCAGTGATTAATAAGACTTATTACCTCACTGTCTATAGAATTTCGGATCTGTAAAAATAATCGAGCATCATCCCGCAACCATGTTTGTCGGTCAGAACTCGTGGGCGGAGTATTGGTGAGATGATCATCCTTGGATATGCTTCGGAGATAGAGCCGGACAGTTTTGGACCATTCAAAATAATTAGATCCACATAACTTATGTTCTGTGATTTTAGTTCCTATCGGAATCACATCAGTAACAACTAAACTCTTCGCCTCAGTCATTATAACAAAGATGCAGATATTACCCAATGAATCCGAGGCAAAACAAAAAATAGTGCAGGAACAAAGAACCCAAAATGCAGGAACAGGGAATTAAAAAATGACCGTGAGCACCTCAGATGAAGAAACAGACGACACAAGGCTGGTGGGGAGGATGGTGCGATACCAGAAAAAGTGACTGGAGAACGAAACTCCGGCCGCCGCACCTCCAATTGCCGGAGCGTGAGAAACAGGACAGATTCTTCCGGTGATGCGTGAACTGCACACACGCAGTTTCCGGTCACCGGATTTTGGGGAGGCGCCGATCGACAGTGGGCACTTCTCCCTAGGCTGACAAATGATCACACTACAAAGGTGACCCAGAAATTCCAAACTTCTGCTCACTGGGCAGAACCGAAAAAAAAAACTCACTGGAGCGAAACCTTGGCTCTGGATACCATGTTAAATAATACTTTTATATATTTTATTCATAGAAATCATACATATATATACAGCTCTAGGAATTCTAATTTAGGAATATATATTAACTCATCCTAAATCTACTCCTATAACTTAGCTCTACAGCTAGCACTTTCTATATATACACAGATTCTTTAACAAGATTATAGAAGATGCACAGAAGAATGTGAAAGGGCAACCACAAACTCCTCAAATATGCGGCAGCAGCAACACTAAGATTTAGAGCAAAGAACTTTGAACAGACATGAGTAGCTTAACAGATCCAATAAGTAACTAGCAATCATATCTAAAGCTACAGTCGGGAATTCTATTACAACATACAGAAGGAAACACATTTCTTGAAGAGAATTTTGGCAGAAACAAGAAAACTTAAAGAGTAACAAGACTGGATGAAGATTGTAACCTGACAAAGGAGCAACCACCATCGGGAATTTCAACAAAAAAAACTCTGCTTTATCAGTTTGGCCAAGGATGCATACTGAAGGAACAGAAAATAACTAAAATTATCTTCCAGGATTGTTGCTACTTAAAACTGGCTTCTCATTTCACAATATGAAGACGAAATACCTGCTTTTCGGTCCTAGCACATGATACGGCTTTCTTCCTTCAGTACTACTCCTTTAGTCAAGTTCATATTTCTAGTAATTAAGATGCCCGCAGGATATTACATTGCATTTGGATTGAGAGAAAATAGAGGGGGGAAGGGTTAATGTTTTTGAACAGTAGAAGGTTAAAATGCCTTCTGTTTAAATCTTTTTCCTTACTTATCTTACTCTGACTCCAGAAAATCTTTCTGTAGAATTTTGAAGCTAGTAAATTTTCCTCTTCCCTCCTCACCTCTTAACTATTATTCTTAATCATGAATTACTCTAACCTTTATTAAGTTGCCATAGCCATCCTACAAAAATAAGATTTTAACTTGGCTAAACTAACATTGAAATCATGTCCAGTTTATAGATTGTCTATGACAAGAGATCAAGACCTAGCAAACACTTAGATTTTTTCAACATTGAAGTACAGTTTTCCTTTCTTTCTAGTAGGCACACGCTTAAAGCAACACACACACTCTTAAAGAAACTGAGCAAATCACTATATCATTTAGACAAACAGAAATTATTCACTTGTGATCAATAAATATGCAGTGAAAGCAGAGTTGGATCAAACATTTCTTGTCATGGACCAATCACTTGCCAGGTTTTTGGAACAAAAGGGAAGAATCACTTGCCAGGCCAAGTATCATGATTTTATTTTATTTTATTTTACTTTTTAAAAAAAAAGGACAGAATGAGAGAGAGGAGTAATGCATAAAAAAGGTTCACCTCCATTTCAAGAAACTATACCATTCTCAGGCTATTTTGAAAGCAAAGTTAATCACCTCATTATGCCTCAATGCTTCTTTGAAGAGACTGATGCTTTCAGTTGGGCTATAGGACTCCAGCTTAACAGAAGTTTCACCATCTTCAGAATTCCCTCTCCAAACATTAATATTTGGTTGCATTTTCCAACTAAAGTATGGATTTGGCAACATCTCATAGACTGATGGGCACTCAACCAACTACACATGAAACGATAAACATAAATATATAAAGCCAGATGAAAGTGCTTGACAAAAAATTTATGCCATGTTTCATGGTGTTGCTATAGAGTTGGTGATAATAGCAGTTCACGTTATTTTCTATATGCGCTCAATAATATGAACAAGATGCTAAACCAGACAGTCACTTTGCTCAGAGTACGTAAAGTTGTCAACCAAAAGCCCAAAGAATATTGAGGCTGCAAGCAGATGATTTGGTAACCATATATTAAAGAACTCTTTACTAGTCTTGTCAATAATGGGCGCTATAACTGCATAGCAGAGTGACATATTGGCTACCGCTATGATAACATGCATAGTGTAGCGCTTTTTCAAAAGTGTCGCAATTGTCCACAATAACGGGCGCAATAGCAAATAGCGAGTAGCAGCAATAGTGCTGCTATTCAACAAGTGAGATCATATGTCCATTTTAGCCTACTTTTCTTTTTTAATTATAGCAAATAGGTTTATTTTATTTAAGGGTATTTGGGTCTTCATAAACTTGGTAAAGTAAATTAAGCAAAGGAACCCCAAAACAAATCACTCTCCAACCTGCAATACACCCACGCTCTCAAATCTCGACATCAGAACAACAAGTGAACTAGGAAACGGCCACAGAAAACTACGAGTGAGGGAAACAGCCACAAAGGCCAGCAGAATTCTTCCTTGAGGTAGGTTACTTCCCTTTTGAACTAGATGTTGGTGGTAGAGTTCAGAAAGACCAAGTTGATAATGATGATTTGGGGGCTGAGCAAGAGGAATAGGAAGCTGAGGAAGAAGAAGAAGAAGAAGAAGAAGAAGAGAATTAGTAGATTGTGTTTCTTAGGAATGGCACTTGTGTTAATGCTTGTGTTGTATTGTCTTATGTGACTTCTTTTAGAGTTTTATTGTCTTTCATGACTTGGTGACTTGATAACTTGTTACTTGCAATGGTTTTATTTGTTTGAGAATATTATTTGAGTGCTTTTTGTAACTTTTATGAGCTATTAAAGTCATTTTATTTCCTTTTATTAAATTACATATTTTTTTAAAAACTTTTTATGGCTGCTATTATGTTGATGTCAGCCGCTATGCTATCCGCTATTCGTTCGTAGTGGATTTTCACCTCCCCGCTATTGTCTGCTATCCGCTATTGACAACACTGGTCTTGACAATGAAGTCAAAATCAGCAAAAATCAGTTAAACTACAATGTGAAAGGAACCTCCCCAACATTGCATACGAGGGTGCAAAGGGAGCACATGTACTCGTCTCAAAATAACATTTCAAGCATTATGTAGTAGAAAAGTTTCACCCTAGTTCAAATGTCCTATTTGCTTTTATTTATTCCCTTAATTGTTGTGAATATATTAAAATAATTGAGAGAAAACGCAAAAATCAAACTTAAAAACGAAAAAACAATAGACTCATGAAATTGGAAAATATCAACATTAGAAGAAATACTTGAACTTTTCAAAGGCTTCTGGACCTAATTAGATTTTTACATATCATTCATACTTTTAAACCAACATGCTATATGGTAGTTAATGTTGGGTGACTAAGAGATTGCATGCACAAAAGATGTGTAGCAAAAAATGAGAATGCTACGATAGATATATGGATATACGAGAAAAGATGAAATGAGAAATGAAGACATTTGCAAGAAGGTTGGAGTGTTCCTACTAAAGACAAGATGAGTGAAAATCATTTCCATCAATTTGGATACATACAGCGTAAATCTATGACTGCTCCTGTTAGAAGAGTGGAGGTCATGAATAATAAAAAAAAGAGTCAAAGCTAGGGGAAAACCGAAAAAGACTTGAAAAAAGGCATTTAGAAAGATATGGTTGCACAAGAGTTGGAAGAACACGTTGCTTTGAATAGGAGTAAGTGGAGGAAGAGAATTCATGTATGGATTCATTTAACCTACCCCAATCTATTTGGGATAAAGGCTCAGATGATGATGATTCATGCTTTTAAACATAATACCATTTCTAAAACATAAGGAAAACAAAAGGCTCATTTATGTTTTATAAACCAATATTTAAACGCCCACTTACAGTTTTAGACACAAGCAAAAAAGTCTATTTGTAGATATATTAGGAAATAATTTTATTCTTATCTCTTATTTTATGCAATCAATTTTTATTATTTCATTTATTTTTTCCAGATTTTTAGGAGATTTTTTAGTGAAATTAGTCAAACAAACTATTCCTATTTATTTATGTAATTCTAAGTTAATCAGTAAGAAAAGAAATTCTTATTCTCCTAAAATTCTTCATGGTATCAGGCTAGGTTCTATGAACCTAAATCTTTAAAAAAAAAAAAAAATCATGGCAATCGAGAAGAGTCCATGGTCGTCGGAAGTCATTCAAAATTCTACAGGAGCCGTCGACACCACCTCGTATGCTATAATTGGTCATAAACTAAATGGCCAAAATTATTTGCAGTGGTCTCAATCTGTCCTGATCTTCATCTCCGACAAAGGAAGAGATGAATATCTCACTGGTGAAGCTGTGCAACCGAAAAGGAAAGATCCAAAATTTCGAACATGGAAGATCGAGAACAACCTTGTTATGTCATGGCTTCTCAATTCCATGACTAATGAAATCGGAGAAAATTTTTTTCTTTATGAAATTGCTGCAGAAATATGGGAAGCTGCGAAGGAAGCATACTCTCATGTAGAAAATACGTCTGAGTTGTTCGAAATTGAGTGCATTCTCCATGACCAACGTCAAGGAGATCTCACCATTACACAATATTTCAATATTCTTAACCGACATTGGCAACAGTTGGATATGTTTAGAGAAAACAAGTGGAAGTGTCCAGATGATGGAGTGTCCTACAAAAAGACTGTCGAAGAAGCACGTTTATACAAGTTCTTAATTGGATTAAATAAGAACTTGGATGATGTTCGTGGCAAAATACTTTCAAAGAAAACACCACCAAGCCTTAGAGAAGCCTTTGCTTATGTGAGACGCGAAGAAAGCAGAAAGCAATTGATGATGGGTTCTCAAACCACTATACCAGCCATGGATTTATTGGCTCTCGCTGCTCGGGGACCACAAGCCCATATTAGTGGTAACCAGCAGAAGAAAGAGCGTCCCAAATGTGATCATTGTGGGAAGATTGGCCACACTCGTGATGTTTGCTGGGACATTCACGATAGACCTAAAGGTGGGAAATCACAAAAGAATCGAGTGAGTAGAGGCAACACAACCACATCAGAAGTGAAATCTGGATCCACCGAACCTACCCTCTTTAGGAAAGAGCAGTTAGACTTGCTCCCAAAAACTGATTGGCCAAAATCAGCCCCGATCTTCAGAACCAGTGGTTGGAACAGCATCAGTTGCACATAAAGGTAATTCCTTTACTGCCTTTAATGCAAAACGTGAAGGCTTAGATCCATAAGTTGCTGATTCCGGAGCCTCGGACCACATGACTGGTAATGCTACTTTATTCTCTACATTCACGCCTTGTCAAGAAAATTGGACTGTCAAAATTGCAGATGGATCAGTATCTAAATTAATTGGAACTAGCTCAGTGGTGCTTTCTGATATACTCACACTTGAATCAGTTTTATTGGTTCGTAAACTTGATTGCAATTTGTTGTCAATTAGCAAACTTACTCAAGATTTGAAATGTATGGCTACATTTGACAAACATCTATGTACCTTACAGGATTAGGGTTTCGAGAAGACGATTGGCAATGCTAAAGTGAGTTCGGGACTTTACCTCATCAAGCCTAGTCGTTCCTCTCAAAGACAAGTTCAAAGTTCTGGTTGTGTCACTTTGTCAAGTCCTTTTTCTTTCAATGCCCAGTCTGTCATTCAGTCTAATAATGATAGTGAAATAATGCTATTGCACTATCGCTTAGGCCATCCCAATTTCAAGTACCTTGAAAAATTGTTTCCTTCATTATTTAAGAATATTAACTCGAATATTTTTCAGTGTGAAGTTTGTCAATACGCAGAGCATGTTCGAAACTCTTATCCATCTCAAGGATACAAAAAATCCCATCCATTCTCCTTGATTCACAGTGATATTTGGGATCCTTCCAGAATAAAAAATATCACTGGATCCAGGTGGTTTATTAGTTTTATTGATGACCACACCAGATTAACCTGGGTCTTTCTCATGAAAGAAAATCAAAAACAGCCCAAATTTTCAAAAATTTCAACTCTATGGTTCAAACACAATTCCAAACCAAAATTCAGTTTCTGCGGTCAGATAATGCAAGAGACTATTTCAACATAAATCTAGGAGACTATCAAACCAAGGCATAATCCATCAAAGTTCTTGTGTTAACACCCCTCAACAAAATGGTAATGCCGAAAGAAAAAACCGACACCTCCTAGAAGTTGCTCGCTCTCTTCTATTTTCCACAAATGTACCAAATAGTTTTTGGGGGGAAGCAGCCTTGACCACAATATATCTTATCAATAGAATGCCATCTAGAGTCTTGAACTTTCAAACACCATGTGATCTGCTCCTTCAAGCCTATCCAAACACTCGGGTCATTTCCAAAATACCTCTTAAAGTATTTGATTGTACTTCATTTGTTCATGAACACCTTCAAAACCGTGGGAAGTTGGACCCGAGACCAAATGCATTTTCTTGGGATATTCCCCTCATGAAAAAGGATATAAGTGTTACTCTCCTTTCACAAAAAGGTTCTACAATTCCATGGATGTCACCTTTTTTGAAAACCAACCTTATTATCCCAAATCTACCATTCAGGGGGAGAGCAAGAGTGAATACCAAATTTTGCAAAGTGTCATCCCTTCTATAACCCACTGCGAAAGTCCTCAAGTTCAGTCAAATCCTCCTAGTCAAACCCTAGTATCCGAGAGCCTCTAACTTCAATATGGTTCTCCTTGTCAAACCCAAGTACCTTTTGAAAACATGTCTTTTGAGTCTCCCACAGAAAATGATTCCCCACCTATTCCTCTTGAAAATCAGTCATCCATGTTTGAAAGTGTTCAATCAGAAAATAACACTGAACTCCGTGTCATTCGAGAAGAAGAACAAGGAAAGATGAAGTAGGGGAACAACCTCATATTCAGCAGAACTAAGAAGCTAACCAGAATTCAATTTCTGACAAAGGTAACTTGGAACTAATTGATAATATTGATGAATTACAATTGTCGATTGCTCTAAGAAAAGGGGTGAGAAGTTGTACAAAGCATTCAATTGGGAATTATGTTTCTTCCAGCAAGCTGTCACCCAAGTATCGTGCATTTGTTGCCAACCATAATGGTACTCTGGTTCCAAGGACATAAATGAAGCATTGAAGTCTGATGATTGGAAAAAGGCTGTTTCGGAAGAAATCTGTGCATTAGAGAAAAATAGGACATGGGATATTATTGATCTTCCTTAAGGCAAGAAACCAGTTGGCTATAAGTGGGTTTTCACAATAAAACTCAAGGAAGACGGAAGCATTGAGAGATACAAAGCTCGGTTAGTTGCAAAGGGGTTCACTCAGTCTTATGGAATAGATTATCAGGAGACCTTTGCCCCAGTTGCCAAACTCAACACGGTAAGAGTACTTCTCTCTCTTGCGATTAACCTTGATTGGCCACTATTTCAATTAGACGTTAAAAATGCTTTCTTGAATGAAGAATTAGAAGAAGAAGTCTACATGACCATCCCTCTTGGTTTTGAGACTTCTACTACTCATGGCAAGGTATGCAAGCTAAAGAAATCGTTATATGGTCTCAAACAATCACCCGGGCCTGGTTTGATCGATTCACCAAGGTAGTTAAAGATTAGGGATACTCACAATACCAGGCCAATCACACTTTATTTGTGAAGAACTCTCCTAAAGGTAAATTAGCTATCCTTATTGTCTATGTTGATGATATTATAGTTACGGGTGATAATTATGAAACCATTCACAAACTGGAAAGTCTTCTTGCTAAAGAATTTGAGATTAAAGATCTTGGAAATTTGAAATATTTCCTTGGTATGGAAGTCTCTTGATCAAAGGAAGGCATTACTATTTCACAAAGGAAATATGTGCTTGATTTATTGAAGGACACAAGTATGATTAGGTGTAAACCATCTGATACACCAATGGATTCTTCTACAAAATTGGGAGCTAAACTTGATTGTGCACCTGTTGACAAGGAGACGTATCAAAAGCTTGTTGGAAAACTCATATATTTGTCAAGCAATAAAGTTCTAACAACATCTAACAGGTGGCGATTCTTACGTTCAGCAACACCATTTTGAGGACGAGCTTTGGAAAACAATGCCTTTTTGTTGAAGTAAATCATGAAATTCATGAGGCATATATTCCCCACCAAAATCAGATCTTAGTACTATGATACTTAAAGAAAATTGAGTCTAAACATAAGCTATAAATTTTTTAAAGACAGAAAATACCTCAGATTTAGATTGAAGAAAATAAATCTAGGTATATTTACAGTAATCATCAATAAACATCACAAAATATTTATAATTCACATGAGATATAACAGGAGTAATGCCCCATACACCGCTATGGATCAAATCAAAACAGTTTTCAACATGACTACCATGAGAAGGAAAAGAAAAAGACTTACTTTTACCTAGTTTGCATGTTGAACAATCAAAAGATAGATGAGAGGAAAATTGATCTTTGTTACCCAGAAAACCAGAGTTTATTAAATGAGATAAAACAACAGAGTTAGGATGGCCTAAACGTTTGTCATACTTCACCCTTTTGGTTTACAGCAGTACATGCTAAAGAAACAACATTAGGAATGGAAAAACTCAAAGGAAACAATCGTCCAACTTTAGGCCCCTTCGCGAGTATCTTCCCGGACACTTGATCCTGCACAATGCAACCATTACGAGAAAATCGAACATCATAGTTATTATCAACCAATTGTCCTACTGAAATTAAACTAGTAGAAAGCTCAGGAGATACAAATACATCTTTAATTGAAGAATTAATATCCCCAATAGCATGAATAGGTAATTGACTACTATTAGCAGTTTGAATGTTGGATGAGCCATGATATGTTCGAACATTGCTAAGAGTGCCAGAGGAACTAGTCAAATGATTAGATGCACCAGAATCAACAAGCCAAGATAAAGATGGTAGATTACCCTTACCTTGAAGCCCTATGGTTGAAAAGGTTGCAATAATCATCTGTTGAACCATTTCAGGAGTAAGGACTGATTTGTCAACAGCTGCTGAATCAACAACTACCTGATTAGCGATTCTGGGGACGAGTAAGACATTTTTTGATAATATGCCCAGGCCTCTTACAATAAGTGCAAAATTTCTTTGCACAATTAGCTGCAACATGTCCGTATTCCTTGACGCAATAGCATTGAACTTGTTGCATGTTTCTACCCTTGCCTCTCCCATGAGCTGCATAAGCAACGACATTGTCATGCATTTTGTTTTGCTGGAAAATAGATTGCGTTGCAAGACGCTGCTCTTCACGAAGCAGCTCTCCAAAACACATCCAAAGAAGGAGAAGGTTCACGATTCATCAAATTAGAGCGATTTGCCTCAAATTCAGGACGCAGTTTCGTCAAAAATTGATCTCTCTTGCTTTGTTGATGAATCTCTTGAACAACAGAAAGAGATTCAGTGGGTACCTTTGCATAAATCATATCAGCAAATTCAGACCATAAGTTCTGAAATTCAGAGAAATAATCTTGAATGGAGAGATCCCCTGAGTGTAACTAGCAGTCTCATACTCTAATTGAAAGCGTCTGGCTGTGTTGTCCTGATTATAGACCTTCTTTAAATATTCCCACATATCTTTAGCTGTCTTATATGGCCTTAGATTGAGAATAATCAACTGGTCAACAAATCCTAAAATCCATGTCATAACTCTAGCGTCTTTGACCTGCCATTGAGCCAATTTAGTGAGCTCAATAGGGCGATCATTACCATCAATGTGACCCCATAATTCTTTTCCCATGACAAATAAACGAAATTGATATTCCCAAGTAGAATAATTTTTTCCTGTGAAACGCACACCAAACACATCCATACTGCTAGTGGACATGATACTCATAACACAACCACCAAAAAATAACTCACCAAATGCAACAAAAAAAAAAAGCAAACCGAAGAGTTTCAAAACCTATGAAATAACACTCAGAAGAAACAAATTCTTGCCCAGAAATATAACCCAAAAGCAGACAAACAAATAACCGAAACCAAGAGCTAAACCCACAAAACAATAATATGAAATTCTGAATTAAAGCTCTGATGCCATGTCAATTGGATTGAATACCTCTCATTGTGAGAGTTCCTTTGATTATATAGAAGTTTACTCGGGATTTACAAGGCTGAATTTAAGTGATTACATCAATTAGCTTTGGCTAAATAAGGCAGCTACTGCTGTACTACTAATTACAATATATTTACAGCTATAATTACAATATATTTAGAGCTATAATTGAGGATTTATTCATTTATTATAGCTTGATATATGCTGTCTGTGCTAGCACATATCCAACTGACACACACTCGTCCTGACATCGGATTTGCTGTGAGTGTAGTAAGTCAACATATGAATAATCCAAACGAAGAACACCAGGAGGCTGTGTACCGAATCCTAAGATATCTAAAGTTTACTCCTGGCAGAAGCTTATTCTTTAAACGGTCTTCTACTCGAACTGTTGAGATTTTCAGTGATGTTGATTGGGCTGGATCTATTACTGACAGAAGATCCACATCTGGATATTGCACTTATGTGTGGGGAAATCTAGTCAAGTGGCGAAGCAAAAAGTAGTCTGTTGTTTTGAGGAGTAGGGCATAAGCTGAATTTCGGGCAATGGCTCACGGTTTTTGTGAAGGCATGTGGTTGAAAAGATTATTAGAGGACTTGCACATTCCCATGGAAAATCCTATAACACTATTTTGTGATAATCAGTCCACGATTAGTATTACAAAGAATCCAGTTCAGCATGATCGTACAAAGCATGTGGAGATTGATCGTCACTTTATAAAAGGAAAAAATGATTCTGGGATTATCAAGGTAATCTACACACCAACAAATCATCAGATTGCTGATATTCTCACGAAGCCACTACCAAGGAATCTGTTCGAAGTGCTTAACTCCAAGCTCGGCATGATAAACATCTACAGCCTAGCTTGAGGGGGAGTGTAGATATATTAGGAAATAGTTTTATTCTTATCTCTTATTTTATGCAATCAATTTTTATTATTTCATTTATTTTTTTCCAGATTTTTAGGTTTCCTGATTTTTAGGAGATTTTTTAGTGGAATTAGTCAAACAGACTATTTTTATATATTTCTGTAATTCTAAGTTAAACAGTAAGAAAAGAAATTCTTATTCTCCTCAAATTCATCACTATTACATTTTTTTAAAGGAAATCACTTCAATACTTCTACAACATCTTTATTAAGTTATGAAATCAGTACTTATAATCACTTATAATCAAGCAAATCAAACTATAGGAGAGTTGAGAGCTATTTTATAGTGTACCTAAGCCAAAAAAGCATACAAACTAAACCTATCACCTCATACTACAAATTAGCTAAATGAAGTACCATGTTCCCTTTCCCGTACCACAAACCAAGACGCACGACATACCTGGTAATTATGGTTGAGACCACCACATAATCAAAAGGAAAAACCTGGTAATAACATAGTAACTTGAATGGTGCTTGCAGTGATATTGGTGGCCGTATTTGTGTTGCTAGAAAAATGTGGCTATTCTAATGCAATGTACATGGCTATTTGATTCATCTACCTTAGCTTCGACATGTAAACTCCAGTTTTGCCTTTTGTCTCCCAACAATTCAAATTATTTACTCATTAAAAAAAAAAAACATGTTTTCGTACCGCTAAAAATTGGCTTTTTGAAGAGCATTCTTTGGTTGAACTTCATATTTCTCTTCATATAAATAAACTTTTTGGATGCAACCACATATCAAAACCAATTTTGCCCAAAACAGCCAGAATAGGGCATGATTTTCGGACATTAGCTTCAAATAAGACATTGAACTCTTTGAAATAATACCTTAACTAATATACACATCCTCAATTTATTAATGCAACCAAATGCATAAACAGAATATACAGCGGGTTATATAGGTTGCTGATCTGATCAGCACAAAGAGAAGCAGTTAATGATAAATTGGTATCCACCTTCAATGCTTTTGAGATACCTTCTTGAAAATCAAATACAAATCAGTCATACACAGGCCAATTACTATGAATAAAAAATTACCAGTTGGTGCATCGTCCACCTTGATACAAAGAAGTAAGCTTCGAAACCTTCAACAAACTGTAATCCAGTTAAGAGAGCATCATTGACACACCCTGGGGCACCTGTTAAGCATTTTTCAGAATTCATAGCAACCCATTTGATATTAAAGGTAGGGTGGAAATAGAAAGGGGGAAAAATTTTGAAACTCTAGCCCTTTTTACTAAATGTGTTGCAAATCCCTAGATATACCATCGCATGAGACCAGGCAAATGAGAAAAAGGATTATCCAGCTAAACCATACTAGTTTTTGTTCAGCACTTAGTTGAGTCAAGAAAATGCACCAATTCAAACTCATAATCTTGATATAAGGGAACCCTAAATAATATTAGACCAAACAGCAAAACACATAGAGGGGATGACAGAAGTTGTCGTAACAAAAATGTAAGAAGACAAGATGAAACGTAATATCATCAAGACCTCCACTACCAATCAATGCTAAAAGATTAGTATGTATGCAACCATCTTGCTTCATTGATGTCAAAAACAGAAAAACTAAAATTGGGGAATGAGAATTTTATTCATTGTTAAAGGAAAAACAAGAATACAACAGTGATTTATAGGAACCAACGATGTAGTTATTCTAGGAGGAGACTATTTTCTCTCATTATTAGGAGGTTTACAAGATAAGAAACTAACCAAAAATAAAAAATCCCTAGGAATAGTAACTGTGAAAAACAGAGAAAAGAAACGTGATTTTCATCATATCTATTGCACACCAAAGAGTTAGCTTTATACAATAAACCTAGCATTAAAAAGGAAACTAACTAGACCACATTAGATCCCATGATTTATGGGATACTCTAACAGAAAAGGAAACCAATTAAATCAGCCTAATTCTAGGGATACAAGCTGTTACAAAATCTCCTAAAATAGCTAACTATACACGTGTAGAATATAAGCCTTTTTTCCACAGTCCCCCTCAAGCTGGTGAATAGGTATTCTCCATTCCCAGCTTGGATACAATATTCTGAAAGATTGAACTATTTAATCCCTTGGTAAGCACATCAGCAAGTTGGCCATGTGTAGACACATAAGGTGTACAAATCAACCCGCTCTCCAACTTTTCTTTGATGAAATATCTGTTAATTTCAATGTGCTTTGTTCGATCATGTTGTACTGGATTGTGAGCTATGCTGATTGCAGACTTATTATCACAATAGAGCCTCATTGGACCATCCCATTTAATTTTCAAGTCATCTAAGATGATCTTCAACCAAAGTAGTTCACACAACCCCTTAGCCATTGCTCGGAATTCTGCCTCCGCACTAGACCGTGCTACCACATTCTGTTTCTTACTCAACCACGTCACAAGATTTCCGCCAAGAAAGGTGCAATATCCAGAGGTTGACCTCCTGTCAACAATCGACCCAGCATAATCGGCATCCATGTATGCCTCAAGTAATAAACCTCCATTCCTTTTGAACAAAATACCTTTTCCTGGGGTCCCCTAGAGATACTGTAGCACTCAGTGGGCTACTTGCAGATGAACTTCCTTTGGGCTATGCATGAATTGACTAATTACACTCACCGCATATGCTATATCAGGTCGTGTGTGAGACATATAAATGAGTCTTCCTACTAGGCGTTGATACATTTCTTTGTCTATTGGAGCATCCTCCTCTGCCTTTCCAAGTCTAAGATTTGGATCTATTGGGGTACTTGCTGGTTTGCAAGCTGTCTTGCCTGTTTCTTTGAGGAGATCTGTAACATACTTCTGTTGGGAGATGAAAATGCCCTGCCTAGAGTGAGCCACCTCAATCCCAAGAAAATATTTCAACCTCCCTAGTGCCTTGATCTCAAACTCCTTAGCCAAACACTGATTTAGAAACTCTCTCTCCTTATCATCATCCCCTGTTACTATTATGTCATCTACATATACCAAGAGAGCTGTGACTCCCCCTGAAGGTGAGTGTTTAATGAACAGCGTATGATCCCCTTGGCTTTGTCTATATCCCATGGCCATCATAACTCTCGCAAATCTTCCAAACCATGCTCGTGGTGATTGCTTAAGTCCATACAAGGCCTTTTTTAACTTACACACAGTATGAGCAACCAAATTATTTCCATAACCTAGCGGGACCTCCATATAAATCTCTTCCTCTAGTTCTCCATGTAAAAATGCATTCTTGACATCAAATTGCTGCAATTGCCAACCATAATTAGCTGCTAATGACAACAAGACTCTAACAGTATTCATCTTCGCAACCGGAACAAAAGTTTCTAGGTAACCAATTCCATAGGTTTGAGTATAACCCTTTGCCACCAACCTTGCCTTATACCTTTCTATTGATCCATCTGCTTTATACTTCACTGTATAAACCCATTTACATCCCACAGGTTTCTATCCTACCGGCAACTTCACCAACTCCCAAGTTTTGTTTTTTTCCAACGCCTCCATCTCCACATTCATAGCTTGTTTCCATTTCTCATTAGACAAAGCCTCGGATAAGGTGGTAGGAATGGCAATGGTGTTTAAGCTCACAAGGAAGGCTCTATGAGATGGTGAAAATTTTTTAAAAGACAAGAAGTGTGAAGAGGGTATAAAGGTCGTTTTGTACACTCTCAAGTCCCTTTTCTAACAGCAATGGGAAGGTCCTGGTCATTAATGCTTACACAAGATTCAGTTTCAACTGGCAATGAAGGATTAGAAATTGTTACCTCAATTCTCAGGATCTGGGTTGGAGTCTTGGACTTGCACAGATTCAGGGATAACCGTCTTCTTCCTTGAAAACACCTTGCCCTTGCCAAATCTCACATTCTCAATAGCAGAGTCTATATTTTCTTGGGGATTTTCTGGCACAGGTTCAGACACAGGATTTGACATAGTGGAACAAGGTGAACAAGGCGAGAAAACTGGTTTAGACATGGGAAGTGATGGCAGATCAAGTAAAAAATCCCCCCTATCCTTATCTTCCATTATTGAATTCCCCCCCCTGAAGATAAGGAGTGGTGAAATAAGACTCTTGTTCATTGAAAGTAACATCCATCAAGACATAGAACTTCTTTGATGGAGGATGGTAACACTTATAACCTTTTTGAGTTGAAGAATAACCCACAAAGACACATTTTAATGCTCTCGGATCTAACTTCTCCCTATTTTGACTATGGACATGGACAAATGACACGCACCCAAATATCCTAGGGACAAGATTATTTGTAGTGTGTAGATTAGAATAGAATGTTGAGAGTATTTCCATTGGACTCTTGAATCCTAAGACTCTGGAAGGCAAACGATTTATAGGATGAGCAGTTGTAAGAACCGCTTCCCCCCAAAAAGAATTAGGCACATTTTTCTGGAGCAAAAAGGCTCGGGTTGATTCAAGAAGGTGACCATTTTTCCTTTCTGCTACTCCGTTTTGCTATGGGGTATTAACACAAGATGACTCATGTAGTATCCCTTCCTTCTGAAAGTATGAAGTTATGACTTGATTGAAATAAACCCTAGCATTATCCGACCTAAACCTCTTGATATTGACCCCAAATTGATTCCTAATCATAGAACAAAAGTTTGGGAGAACAATACTGACATCAGATTTATGTTTGAGCAAAAAAATCCAAGTAACACGAGTACAATCATCAATGAATGAAACAAACCATCTTGCCCTAGAAACATTAGGAATAGTAGAAGGACCCCAAATATCACTGTGAATGAGATAAAAAGGAATGAAACTTCTTTTATTACTAATTGGAAAATATGCCCGTTTGTGTTTAGCAAGTTCACACACTTCACAATGAAAAATTTCAACATCTAGACCTTTAAATAAAGAAGGAAACAGAGTTTTAAGAACCCTAAATGATGGATGTCCAAGTCGGCGATGATAAAGCCAAACTTTCTCTTTATTGGATGAAAATAACTCTGAAACAAAAGAATGAGATAATCTGCCCTTGGTAATGCTTGACTGACTTGGTGCTTCGAGGTAGTAGAGCCCATCCCATTCTCTAGCATGCCCAATCATCTTCCTCGAATCCTTGTCCTAAAATACACAATAATTATGATAAAAAACCACATTGCAACATAAATCTTGTGAGTTTTTGGATAGAGACAAGGTTTGTGGACAATCTAGGGACATGGAGAACATTTTTTAAGATCACTGATGGGCTAATTTTGACATCTTCTACACTTGCTACAGTGGTTAAAGAACCATCGATTGTGGCTATTTTCTTATTGCTTGGACAAGGGAAATATGTGAAAAAAAAATTTGGTGAGTGGGTCATATGGTCGGTAGCTCCTGAATCGATGATCCAAGAGTTGGAAAAGGTTGTACCAGAGACATTTAATCCAATAGAGGATGGAAACTCACCTAAATATGCCAATGAACAAGTACCTGAAGGTTTGTCTAGATTACCTGTTGAAAGATTTCCTAGAATCTTTGTAATTATGTACCATATTTGATCTTGTGTTATATTTAGTTAGTTGAGAGATTTGGGGGCTGGAAGAGAAATCTTAGAAATCAGTTTTATTTTCCTCTTAATTAGGAAGATTAGTTGCCTTTCTCTGTTTCCTAGAAGAGATCTATAAATTCAAGTAAATCAATAGAGAAAATATGATTCAACCATTTTTTTCATATTTTATTCTCTGTTTTTTATGGTGTCAGAGCAGAAAAAAAAATCCTAGGGTTTGAATCTGATTTTTTTGTCCCTAAGATGTCTAGCGTCATGTCTGAAACAAGCCAGCCTCCTCAATCATCTCAGTCCTCTCAGTCCTTGCTTCAAACTGTCAGGAATCTATCTGACAGTCACCCCATTCAGATTACTACAATTCGCCTAAATGGTGATAACTTCCTTCGATGGTCACAATCTATTCGCATGTACATCAGGGGGAGAGGCAAGATCGGCTATCTCACTGGAGATATAAAGAAGCCCGACGTGAAGGATCCAACCTATGCCATTTGGGACGCTGAGAACTCAATGGTGATGACAAGGTTGGTCAATTCCATGGCTGAGGAGATAAGTGTGAACTACCTCTGTTACTCTATAGCCAAGGAATTATGGGACAACGTTTCACATATGTTTTTTGATCTAGAGAATCAATCCCAAGTATACGAGTTAACCCTACGACTTGGGGAAATTCGCCAAGGTGAGGACTCTGTGACAATATTTTAATTCTATTAAAAGGATTTGGCAGGACTTGGACTTATTCAATGATTACGAGTGAAAATCACCTGAGGACTGCAATCAATACAAGAAGATGGTCGATATTGGCAGAATCTTTAAATTTCTTGCAGGTTTGAATGTTGAATATGATGAGGTCCGTGGCCGAATAGTTGGAAGAAATCCTATGAATCCAATTGGGGAAGTATTTGCAGAGGTTCGGAGAGAAGAAAGTCAAAGACATGTGATAAAGAAGGCTGCAGGTACAACTGGATCTGTGAAAGTCAGCCTTGGCTATTCTTGAAACTCAAGTCAGCCGTAGAACGTCCCAAAACCAGCGTGCAGGAGACAGAAATAACCTGCGCTGTGACTACTGTGGAAAACCGCACCATACTCGAGAGAATTGTTACAAGTTGCATGGTAGACCATCTAATGGCAGGGCAAACAAATCTGGTGAACAGAGCACACCTGCAGCAAATGAGGTCGTGTCATCTCCGTTCAGTAAAGAGCAATTAGATCACCTTCTTAAACTACTAAAATCCTATCTGTCACCTAATGCTCCTATTGGTTCCATGGCACAAACAGGTAGCAATCCTTTGGCACTTTCTGTTCTTGGAAAAACCGGTCCTTGGATCATAGATTCAGCGGCCTCCAATCACATGACAAGTTGTTCTCAATTGTTTAGCTCATATTATCCGTGTTCTGGTATAGAAAAAGTTAGAATAGCTGATGTCAATTTTTCACCCATTGCAGGCAAAGGGCACATTAAAATTTCAGAAAAAATCACTCTAAAATCAGTTTTACATGTTCCAAAACTTGCTTGTAATCTTCTTTCTATTAGCAAACTGTCTAAAGACTCTAATTGTTCCATTCTTTTCTCTTCTTCCACTTGTGTTTTTCAGAACCGGAACTCGGGGAAGACGATTGGAACTGCTAGAGAAATAAATGGGCTATACTACTTTGATGAAACTACTTTCAGATATAAAAAAGCTCATGGATTAGGTAGTACTAGTTCAAACTTTGCCTATGATCAAGTCATGTTATGGCATAGGAGATTAGGGCATCCTAGTTTTCCATATCTCAAATATTTATTTCCCGAATTGTTTAAAGGAATTGATTGCTCAAAATTTCATTGTGACGCTTGTCATTTGGCTAAAGACCATCGTGTTTCATTTTCAATAAAACCCTATTCTGCTTCAAAACCATTTTATTTGTTTCATAGTGATGTTCGAGGCCCATCTAAAGTTAACACACTTTCTGGCAAAAAATGCAGGAAACCTTTATTGATGACCACACAAGAGTATGTTGGGTTTATTTGTTGGAAAAGAAGTCAGAAGTTGAACAACGGTTTAAAGATTTTTTTCTTACGATTGAAAATCAATCTCAAACAAAAAATTGGCATTCTAAGAACAGATAATGGAACTGAATATTTTAACAAATATTTGGGAATTTTTTTTTTTGGAAAAAGGTATTATCCATCAATCAACTTGTCGTGACACACCACAACAAAATGGTACTGCCGAAAGAAAAAATAGACATTTACTTGAAGTAGCTAGGGCCATTATGTTTTTCTATGAATGTTCCTAAATATCTTTGGGGAAATGCACTCTTGACTGCTGGCTACTTAATAAATAGAATGTCATCTCGAGTTTTGAAATTTGAAACACCTTTACAGGTTTTAAAAAGTTTTTTTCCCACATCTCGGATATCTGCAGATCTTCCCTTAAAAGTGTTTGGTTGCATTTGTTATATGTATATACCAAATATTCTTCGTTCAAAATTGGACCCAAAAGCTGTAAAATGTGTCTTCATTGGTTATGCATCCAATAAAAGGGGATACAAATGTTTTAATCCAGTCACGAAGAAATTTTTCGAAAGTATGGATGTAAGCTTTGTTGAGGACCAACCTTTCTTTCAAAAAAATTTTCTTCAGGGGGAGAACATAGTAGAAGAAAATAATTTTTGGGAAACTTTACCTATTCCAGAGGCATCTATGCCTTTGATTAATTCTGATAAGCATTTTTTGGAAACACCTATTGGGAATATGGAAACTAGTGGTAGTACTCTTAATCCTACTTTGCCAGATGTGACTTTATCAGAGACAGGGGGAGAAGTACTTCAAACGGATTACAATCCTCAATCTGAGCTTCAGGTTTATACTAGAAAAAAGTTTCCCAAACGTACTACTGTTCCAGTTAGTTCTCCAGTGGATGTTCAATCCAATTTGCAGAGTGATGGTCCTACAACTCAGAGTAACCTTCCTTCTAATTCCTCTTTATCTCTTGATTTACCGAATTTATCTTCTTTTGATATTGATCTTCCAATTGCATTAAGAAAAGGGGCCCGAACATGCACTAAACACCCTATTGCAAAATACTTGTCATATGAAAAATTGTCAAACACTCATAGAGCATTTGTGTCTAGGATTTCTAATCTGTCTGTGCCAAGAACTGTTCAGGAAGCAATGGGTGATCCGAATTGGAGATTAGCTGTGATGGAAGAGATGAATGCTCTTAGAAAGAATGACACTTGGAGTGTCGTTAATCTACCTAAAGACAAGAAGACAGTTGGGTGTAAATGGGTGTTCACGGTGAAGTGTAAAGCTGACAGAAGAGTGGAAAGATACAAAGCAAGACTTGTAGCAAAAGGATTTACTCAAACCTATGGTATTGACTACCAAGAGACTTTTGCTCCTGTTGCTAAGATTAACTCTATCAGAATACTTCTTTCTCTTGCAGTTAACTCCAACTGGCCACTTCATCAATTTGATGTTAAAAATGCCTTTTTGAATGGAGATTTACAAGAAGAAGTATATAAGGACCTGTCACCCGGATTTGAAGAAAAACTTGGAAGAGGCAAAGTGTGCAAGTTGAAAAAAGCATTATATGGATTAAAGCAGTCTCCTAGAGCCTGGTTTGAGCATTTTGCAGAGGTTAGTAGGAGACATGGTTTCCCACAAAGCCAAGCTGATCACACCATGTTTTTCAAACATTCCACCGAAGGTAAAGTGGCTATTCTGATAGTATATATAGATGACATAATCATGACTGGAAATGATTCTATTGAGAGCAACAATTTGAAGAGAAAACTTGAGGCTGAATTTGATATCAAGGACCTGGGAAAGCTGAAGTATTTCCTCGAAATGGAGTTTGCAAGATCCAAGGAGGGAATTTTTATCAATCAACGCAAATACGTTCTTGATTTGATCAATAAAACAGGAATGATTGGTTGTAAGGCAGCAGATACTCCAATCGAGCCTAATGTGAAATTGAAAGCAGCGGCAACTAATGAAGTGGTGGACCGAGAACGTTATCAAAGATTGGTGGGGAGACTAATCTATTTGGCGCACACTAGACCTGACATAACTTTTGCAGTAAGTGCTGTAAGCCAGTTCATGCATTCACTTTGACCTACTCACTTTGACGCTGTGTTCAGAATTTTGAGATATCTCAAGGGGACTCTGGGGAAAGGACTTTTGTTCAAAAATAGAGGTCATCTTCAGGTAGAGGCCTACACAGATGCAGATTGGGCAGGCAATGTAAGTGATAGAAGATCCACCTCAGGATATTGCACTTTTGTAAGGGGAAATCTGGTTACTTGGAGAAGCAAAAAACAAAGTGTTGTTGCAAGGAGTAGTGCTGAAGCAGAATTCCGCTCTGTGGCACATGGATTTTGTGAAGTGTTATGGATAAAAAGACTCCTAGAAGAGTTGAAGGTTCCTATACCGACACCTATTAAAGTCTATTGTGACAACAAGGCTGCAATTTCTATAGCTCACAATCCAATTCTACACGACAGAACAAAACATGTAGAAGTGGACAAACATTCATCAAGGAGAAGATAGACAGTGGCATAATATGCATGTCTTACATACCAACTGCGAGCCAAGCAGCAGACATACTCACCAAAGGACTTCCTAAGACACAGTACGAGAATCTAGTTAGCAAGCTTGCCATGAGTGATATCTTCATGCCAACTTGAGGGAGAGTGTTGAAAGATTTCCTAGAATCTTTGTAATTATGTACCATATTTGATTTTGTGTTATATTTAGTTAGTTGAGAGATTTGGGGGCTGGAAGAGAAATCTTAGGAATCAGTTTTATTTTCCTCTTAATTAGGAAGATTAGTTGCCTTTCTCTGTTTCCTAGAAGAGATCTATAAATTCAAGTAAATCAATAGAGAAAATATTATTTAACCATTTTTTTCATATTTTATTCTCTGTTTTTTATTACCAATAAGAGATCTCAGCTTCTCGACCTCTTCCGGATTGAGACCGCCTAACTCCTGTGGTGTTACTTCAATATGTTTTACTGAAGCAACATGGGCCTGACTATTGTTCTTTGACTGTTCTCCTTTTTGTCCCCACTCTCAACTTGGAGGTTTTCCATGAAGCTTCCAACACCGTTGACGAGTATGGCGTGCCTTCTTACAATAAGTGCACCACAAGCTATCCTTGTAATCAGAATTATGAGCTTTTGTTTGGCTAAATGCCCTTTCCACCTTCATGGCTGAATTATTGCCACCACTAGCCACCATAGCAAAGCTGTCCATGCTCTGTGGTTCAAGCATTAGGCCTCTTCTACTTTCCTCACTTCGAATCAATGCCACTACCTCGTTAAAACATGGAACTTCCTGCTTGCCAAGAACTTGGATTCTCACTTGATCAAATTCTGGATTTAAGTCCCACAAGAAAATCATAAACTCTATCTTGCTCAATGAAGTTCTTTAGAACAGCAGCATCTTCAGGACATTTGGTTTCTATCACCCTATAATGATCAAGTTCCTACCACAAAAATTTCAATTGATTGGCAGTAACTGTTTTACTTCCTTGTTTTGCAACAATCGTCTTCACCTTGACCTCGTATACTTGAACCGCATCTCTGGCTTTAGAATACGTCTGTTGGATTGCATCCCAAATACCCTTGGCAGTAGGCAAGAACATACATGTATCACTAATCTCAGGGGTCATAGAATTCCATAGCCATGCCATGATCATGGAATCTTCTGCATCCCATGCTTCAAAACAAAGATTTCCTGGTTTTGGCCCCGTACCCATAAGATGGCTGATCATCCCTTTTCCTTTTAGCACAGAACGAACAAGTTGAGACCATTTAAGGTAATTTTTTCCATCCAACTTGTATGCAGCCTGGATATTTTGCAATTCCCTTGGTTTTTGGGAACAAACGATCTCCCCTGATTGTACCGTAGTGGTTGTCTCTGCAACTTCCGACATCTTCCACACGTCTCTGCAACAGGAGCAAAGATTTCCTATTAGTCTGTTCCATAGGTTTGTGTAAACCCCTCTGCCACAAGCCTTGCCTTGTATCTCTCCACACTACCATCAGCTCTACACTTTATTGTGAATACCCATTTGCAACCAACTGTTTCTTGTCAGTTAGTAGATCAACCACATTCCATGTACCATTTTTTTCTAAGAGCATTCATCTCTTCCAAACTGCTAATTTCCATTTCAAGTCATCTAGTGCTTCTTGAACAGTTCTTGGAACAAACACGTTAGAGATCGTAGACACAAAAGCCCTATGATTATTGGATAATTTTTTATAGGATAGGTATTTAGCAATGGGATGTTTTGTGCAAGTACGAACTCCATTTCTAGATGCAATAAGAAGGTCTATGTGGAAAGTTGTATTCTTAAAGATTACGATATTATTGTATTTACACTCTTTAGAAAAGATCAGTATCATCCTTGATTTTCTGAGATTTTCTCTCCATAAAATCAAGGATTAGTTGCCTGATTCTTAGTTTTGATCTAGCCTATACATGCCCCCTCCCCTTAGGTCTTGTACATAAAAAATAGAACAATAAAGTCTCAAATTATTTCAAAAATCTAAACGGAATTAAAGTTAGACAAACTGCTTCTCTAATGTTTCCAATTTGTTTCTGCCCAAATCTCCATCTCTAGACATTCTTATTGCCAATTCTGATATCTTTCATTGTCTGAAATTATTCTCAGCCATTTCTTCTCAGATGCAGGACCTTTTTTTTTTTTGTTCCAACTTGGAAATCAACCTATCCCCAACCTTCGCTGTTTGTTTTTTCGTTCAAACCAAACCTATCTTGCTCAGACCAAACCTGAACACAAACCTATAACCAAATACAAGATGACCTGCAACACCAAATCCTCATCATCGGACATGAGCTCTTCCCAATGGACACCTAATCTGAGCAATAATGGAGTCCCTAAGGGTACGACTCTTCTTGTTATAAGGCATAAACTGAAAGAGCAGAATCATCTTCAATGTTCCCACTCAATTATGATCTATATGTGGTAAAGGAAGAGATGATTATCTCACTAGTGTTGCATCTCAACCTTCCGTGGAAGATCCAATGTTCAAGGTATGGAAGGCTGAAAACAGCTTATGTCTTGGCTAACTAATCCTATGAACAATGGCATCAGGGGAGACTTCATGCTCTATGAAACCGCAAAAGAACTCTAGGAAACAGCTAGGGAGACTTATTCCATTATAAACAAAACATTCTGGAAGCATTTGAGATAGAAGGGATCCTTCATGATTTACGTCAAGGACATATGTTTGTCACTCAATATTTCAGTCAGCTAACTTGCTATTTGCAGCAATTGGATACATTTGGACCTACCAAATGGGACTGCCAAACTGTTGCAGTCAAATACAAGAAGATTGTAGAGAAGAAAAGGATTTATAAATTCCTATTGAGATTGAACAAAAAACTAGACAATATTCATGGCATAATTTTGGCAAACCAGAAAATTGGAAGCCGAAACGTGAAAAAGAGGGGCGTGGGAATGTGGCTGCCACAGAGCCTCAAACCTCTTCAGAAACGCATCCATTCAGCAAAGAGCAACTAGAAGTCCTCCAAAAGATGCTTCAACAAACTTTCCAAAGTACCTCTGCAACCATTGGAAATAGTTCACTTGCTCAAAAAGGTAACTTCTTGCATGCACTGATTGTTCAACGGGAAAATCCAAAATCTTGGATAATTGACTCGGGAGCAACAGACCATATGACAAGAGATTTTTCTTTACTCAATAATTATACTCCATGTTATGTTAACTACTCTGTTCGCATAGCTGATGGATTTCTCTCTAAAGTAAAAGGCACAGGATCTGTTGTGATTTCAAAAAATATTACTCTTGAATTTGTCCTTTATGTTCCTAACCTCAATTGTAACCTATTTTCTATGAGTAAGTTTACAAAACAACGAGAGTGCATTACTAAATTCTCTCCTAACTTGTGTGAATTTCAGGAATCGGGCTCGGAGAAGAAGATTGGCAGTGCTAGGCTGTGTGCTGGACTTTACTTCCTTCCGGTTGATGGAGCCGAGAGACACCAATCACCACAAAGACCTTGTATGGCCTTGACCTCTAGCAATAAAAATGATAGTCCAGTCATGTTGTGGCACTATCGGTTAGGACATCCAAACTTTTTGTACCTAAAAAAATTATTCCCTTCTTTGTTCAATGAAAAGTCTGAAATTTTTCAATGTGAGATTTGTCAACTTTCCAAGCATACTTGTACCTCATACCTTAGCCTTCCTTATAAGTCATCTCAACCTTTTTCAATGATCCACAGTGATATTTGGGGGCCATCTAGAATTAGTAATATTACTGGTTCTAAATGGTTTGTCACATTCATTGATGATCATACTAGACTTTCGTGGGTGTTTCTAATGAAAAAAAAATCAGAAGTTTGGCAAATCTTTGAAAATTTCCACAACATGATCCTTACCCAATTTCAAGCCAAAATCCAAGTTCTAATAACAGATAACAGAAGAGAATACTTCCATACTTTCCTTGGTGCCTACTTGTCCAAACATGGCATTATCCACCAAACCTCTTGCGTCGACACTCCACAACAAAATGGAGTAGCCGAACGGGAAAATAGACACCTCTTGGAAGTTACCCGATCCCTTATGTTGGCATACAATGTCCCTAAACACTTTTGGGGTGAAGCAGTTCTTATTGCTACGTATCTTGTAAATAGAATGCCATCCCGAATACTTAATTTCAACACCCCTTGTCAGACACTTCGTGCTACTTACCCACAAACAAGAATAATTTCCTCCATTCCCATGAAAATTTTTGGATGCACTGCATTTGTTCACCTAAGTCAGCAACATCGAAGCAAACTTGATCCCAATGTCTCAAGTGTGTTTTCCTTGGCTACTCACCAAACCAAAAGGGGTATCGTTGCTATTCACCACTCACAAAAAAACTCTACAACTCCATGGATGTCACTTTTTTCGAAAACCAACCCTTCTACACCAAAAATGATATTCAAGGGGGGAATCATACTCAAGAATATCAAATTTTGGCCACTGAATCCTTAGCCCCACATCCATACAACCTTATCAACTTTGAAATTTCTCAAATCCAGCCAGCACATAACGCTCCAAATCCTCCTGATTCTATGGCCAAGGAAGGGACAGCAACCAAGGAGTTGATTGTGTACTCGAGGCGCCAGAAAACTCAGAAGGATGTAGAGGACTGTACACCTTCGAACAATGACCAAGAATCTAACCCGAGTTCTGAGGAACACAAAATTCACACAGGTAAGACCTCTCTTGAACCTGAAACTGAAACCAAAAAATGTGAACCTCCTACTGATCTAGAAATACCTATTGCCTTGAGAAAAGGTATAAGGTCTTGTACCAGATACCCAATTGCCAAATTTGTCTCCTATGAAAAGTTGTCACCAACCTTTCGTGCATTTACCACTAATCTTGACAGCATGCAGATTCCAAAAAATATTCAAGAGGCTCTCAAGGAACCCAAGTGGAAGTTAGCCGTGCTAGATGAAATTCAAGCACTGGAAAAGAATAAAACGTGGGTAATCATTGATCTGCCCAAAGGAAAACATCCGGTTGGGTGCAAGTGGATCTTTACAATAAAATACAATGTAGATGGAAGCATTAACAGGTTTAAAGCCCGCCTTGTTGCAAAAGGATTCACCCAATCCTATGGCATAAACTATGAGAAGACATTTGCACCTGTAGCCAAATTAAACTCAGTTCGAGTCCTACTGACTTTGGCAGCAAACTTGGATTGGCCCCTTCACCAACTTGACATCAAGAATGCCTTCTTGAATGGTGACTTGGAAGAGGATGTTTATATGGAAATCCCTCCAGGATTTGAAAATTAAGGCAATAGTGGGAAAGTTTGCAAGCTTCGAGAATCTCTATATGGGCTCAAACAATCCCCCAGAGCATGGTTTGATCGACTAACCAAGGTGTTAAAAAGATATGAATTTTTGCAATGTCAATCAGATCATACCTTGTTTGTAAAGCTTTCAAAAGAAGGAAAGCGGGCTATCATCATTGTGTATGTGGATGATATCATCATCACAAGAGACTACAGTGAAGAAACTTATTATGTGAAAAAGCTCCTAGCCAAAGAATTTGAGGTGAAGGATTTGGGGTTTCTCAAGTACTTCCTTGGGATGGAAATAGCTCGTTCAAGAAAAGGAATCTCTGTCTCTCAACGTAAGTATGTCCTGGACTTACTAAGAGAAACTGGAATGATGGGGTGCAAACCGGCAGACACACCAATGGACTCAACAAACAAAATTGGTGAAACCGAAGGAGACTCGCTCACGAACAAAGGACGATATCAACGACTTGTGGGAAAACTCATCTATCTTTCCCACACTCAACCTGATATTGGGTTTGCAGTAGGTATGGTAAGCAGGACTATGAATAATCCTACCAAACCTCACTTAAAAGCCGTCCATCGCATTCTCCAGTATTTAACGAATAACCTAGGTGAAGGCCTCTACTTCAAGAAGACTACAAATAGAGATATAGAAGTGTACAGCGATGCAGATTGGGCTGGGTCCATAACAGATTGAAGATCAACTACAGGGTATTGTTCCTATGTTTGGGGAAATCTTGTCACGTGGAGAAGTAAAAAACAAGCAGTGGTTGCTAGAAGCAGTGCAGAAGCTGAATTTCGTGCTATGTCCCATGAAATTTGTGAAGGTATTTGGCTAATGAGGTTACTTGGGGAGTTGAAAGTTCAAGTTGGAAGCCCTATGAGATTGTATTGTGACAACAAGGCTGCCATAAGCATTGCCAAGAATCCTGTTCATCATGACCGAACCAAACACATAGAATTGGACCGACACTTCATAAAATAAAAAGTTGAAGGAGGCATTGTTAAGCTAGTCTATACACCAACTAGCCTTCAAATTGCTGACATCCTAACAAAGGCTCTTCCACAAAATACATTTGAAACTTTGAAATCCAAGCTGGGTATGATTGACATACATAACCCAGCTTGAGGGGGAGTGTGGAATTCTGCCTATTGTCATTGACTGCAAGCTGTTGGTTTCCTAAATTATGATTGATTTACTATATCTTTAGGATTTCCTATTATTTATCCCTAGTTTCCTTTTATCTATAATAGAATATTTTGTTGCCTTATTTTTTAGCACTCTCCCTTTATTTTTCCTCTTATTTATACTTATCCTTTGTACTCCTCAAAAGATAGAAAATAAGAGAAATACATTATTCTCTAAAATTCTACAAACACCATTGCTATCCCAAACAATGTGTCTGAGGCATTGTCAAAAAGGGAATGGAGGGATGCTATGAGAGAGGAAATGAGTGCATTAGAAAGGAATAAAACATGGGAGATCGTTGATAAACCGAAAGGAAAAAACATTGTTGATTGTAAGTGGATTTTTTCATTGAAATACAAGGCTGATGGATCCCTTGAAAGATATAAAGCAAGATTGGTGGCCAAAGGGTACACTCAGACTTATGGGGTGGATTATCAGGAGACTTTTACTCCAGTTGCAAAAATGAACACTGTGAGAATTCTATTATCATTGGCTGCTCACTTCAATTGGCAACTCCTACAGTATGATGTTAAGAATGCATTCCTCCATGGTGACTTAGATGAGGAAATCTATATGAACATCACGCCAGGATTTGAGGGGGACACAGGTAACAAGGTGTGCAAGCTGAAAAAGGCTCTTTTATGGATTAAAACAATCTCCTAGGGCATGGTTTGGAAGATTTTCAAAAGTCATGAAGGAATCTGGGTATAAACAAAGTCGAGGTGATAACACTCTTTTCATTAAGCATTCGGCTGCAAGGGGAGTGACTGCTCTTCTAGTCTATGTGGACGACATCATAGTGATTGGAAATGATGAGAGAGAGAAGCATGAATTGAAGCTGAGACTAGTAAAAGAGTTTGAAATAAAGGGGCTGGGGAAACTGAAGTACTTCCTCAGTATTGAGGTGGCATATTCCACACAAGGAATCTTCATATCTCAGCAAAAGTACGTGACTGATTTATTGGCGGAAACAGGGAAGATTGGGTGTAAGCCAATCTCTACTCCAATGGATCCAAACCATAAGTTAGGAGAAGCTAAAGAAGAAATAGTGGTGGATCAAGGAATGTACCAGAGGTTGGTTGGTAGACTCATATACCTTGCTCACACTCGACCAGACATAACATATTCTGTAAGTGTGATTAGTCAATTCATGCATGATCCAAGAGAACCTCACCTTCAAGCTGCTTACAAGGTGTTGCATTACTTGAAGGGCAATCCGAGGAAAGGAATCTTATTCAAGAGGAATGATGCTCTTACTCTAGAAGCCCATACTGACGCCAACTATGCAGGATCCCTAGTGGATAGAAGATCAACTACAGGGTTTTGTACTTTTCTTAGAGGTAGCCTAGTAACATGGAGGAGCATGAAGCATAATGTAGTGGCAAGGTCATCTGCAGGATCGGAATTCAGGGCTATTGCTCAAGGATTATGTGAATTACTTTGGCTGAGGATCATTCTGGATGATTTGAGAGTCAAATGGGAAGGTCCTATGAAGCTCTACTGCGACAACAAGTCAGCTATTAATATAGCTCCTAATCCTATACAACATGAAAGGACAAAGCATATTGAAATTGATAGATATTTCATCAAAGAAAAATTGGAGGAAGGGTTAGTGTGTATGTCCTATGTTCCATCAGAGCAACAAGTAGCAGATGTTCTTCTAACAAAAGAGCTGAACAATTCGAGTTTCCATGATTTTGTATCCAAGCTAGGAATGAAAGACATCTATTCCTTAGCTTGAGGGGAAGTGTCGAGGTGTAGATGAGCTGTAAATGGGATAGGAGAATTAATTTGAAATCCCTTAAAATTAGAACTAATTTGTAATCCCTTAAATTGGGGGATTCAGTTAGTTAGTTTCCTGATTTAGGAATGAGTTAGTTTCCTTGTAATCTACTATATAATACCGTGTATTATCAATTAAAAAATAAGAAAAAACAGAATTCTTTTCCTCTTCTCTGATTTTCCACACCAACAAAGACATTCCCAGGTAAAACAGAACCTAAGCCTAGTGAATTTGATGATCATGATTTACCTATGGCTGTACGTAAAGGGTTCGATGATGCACCAATCATCCTATGAGCAATTTTATTTCCTATGGAAAATCGTCTCCAAGATATAGAGCATTTGTGACAAGCCTTAGGGATATTTAGATACCGAGTAGTGTTCATGAGCATTGTAAAAACCAGAATGAAGGCTATTGAAGATGAAGTGTGTGTTCTTGAGAAAATGGGTCATGGGAACTTATTGATCTACCTAAAAGGAAAAGTCCAGTTGGCTGCAAATGGATATTAACCACAAAATACAAAGCTAATGGTGATATTGACAAATCCGAAGATCGCCTTGTTGCTAAGGGGTTTATTCAATCCTATGGGATCGATTACTAGGAGGACTTCACCCCTGTAGAAAAGCTAACACAATCTGTGTTTTCCTTTCTTTGGCAGTTAATTAGGATTGGCAACTCCATCAATTGGATGCTAAGAATGCATTTCTTAACAGTGATCTAGAGGAAGAAGTTTACATGGAGATACCTTTTGGTTTAGAAAACAAAATGAACATCAACAAGGTCTGTTGGTTGAATAAGTTACCATACGGTCTCAAACAGTCACCTAGAGCTTGGTTCAATAGGTTTACCAAAGCCATCAATAAGTTTGGAAAGTCAAAATGTCAAACCGATCATACTTTGTTCGTGAAACATTTAGCTAAAGGTAAAATTACCACATCATTGTTTATGTTGATGACAATATTTTAACAGAGATAATGAGTATGAAATCAATAATCTCAAAAAGTTCTTGGCACATGAATTTGAGATTAAAGACTTGGGCAATTTAAAATATTTTCTCAGGATGGAAGTAGCTTGGTTAAAAAGCGAAATTGTAGTTTCACAACAAAAGTATATACTTGATTTACTAAAGTAAACAAGGATGCTTGGCATGAACCAGTTGATACTCCAGTGGACAGCAACTACAAACAAAGCATAATTGAAGAAAGTACTTTCGTAGATAAAGGTACTAAGGTCTTATGGGTAAGCTTATCTATCTCTCCCACACAAGATCGGACATCAGTTTTTCGATTAGTGTTGCAAGTCAATTTATGAATAACCCAACTAAGAAACACTGGAGGAGGTTCATCGTATTCTCAGATATTTAAAGAAGACCTCAGGTGTTGGATTGTCCTAGAGCTCTTTTCCCGTTGAATAACACATATAGTTTGCACTGATGTCTTCAACCAGAGAATTCAGTAGCCAAGTCATGACCATTGAATTATTAGCATCCCAAGTGGAGAAAGCTGGATCCTTCTTATCAGGCTTCTTTGAATCTCTCGTAATATATCCGATCTTCCCAGGACCCCTGATATAAATTCGAAATGATTGTGACCACTGTAAGAAATCATCTCCATTAAGGCGAATTGTGGTGATTTGAATAGGTGGTTTTCGGTAGAGGCCCGAGGGGTTTGTTTTCAATGCGAGATATGGTAATGGGCGTTGACTTGATTGTAACATCAAACATGGGGGAAAGACAATGAAAAAAATCCAATCTCTAGGTTTTTTCAACTTTCTCTAATACCAAAAAAAAAAAAAAAAACCCACACTAAAATAGGGGAACGAGATTTTTATTCATTGTTAAAGGAAAAACAAGAATACAATAGTGATTTCTAAAAACCAGAGAAATAGTTTTTCTTGGAGGTTTACAAAATAAGAAAACCAACCAAAAAGAAAAAATCCCTAGGAATTAGTAACAATGAAACTGAATCACGAAATGAGGAAACTAGAATAAAACATAAAAGGAAACAGAAACTAATTTGAATCTTTGAACAGATGTAAATAAAGTTTGGAAAGTTAAGGTACATGTGATAGATTTCTGTTCTCAAGTTACAGCAGTGGGATAGGAATATGGCAACATGAATTATTCATGTTGTTAAAAGTAAAAGCCTAGGAAAGAAGAATATATCACAACTACTGAGAAAAGATAAAGAGAAGCTTATCTGAAGGTGCACCAATAAAAAGAAGTTATCTAAGATTATTCAGTCAATTAATGCACAATAAGAAGTTGTATGATGGTGCCACGATGAGAGAGCAGTCGGAAAGGAGAAAAAGAATTTAAAAGGAGTGGTATTGTAAGATTTCTCTGGTAAACTCAAGAAACTGGAAAATGAAGTGTAATTATGACTTGAAAAATATATGGAAAAATTGAGTTCAATTCAATTATTTAAATTATATGCTGAAGCTTAATTATCCTAGGGAAGTTGGCATATGCACCTACATTTTTATGTGCCCGGCACTGCTTAGCATGATTGTCGAAAACAATTCATCAAAAGGTTGCTACAAAGCAGTTGACGAAGAGAATATTAAAATCTCTGCCAGTACTATGTTTAATAAAATTATGATAAATTAATTTCCAATCATTTAGAGGACTTTATATTTCAAGACATTCATGGGACATTTTCTAGGAGTTTTTCTCTACAATAGGTAGCAAATTATGCCTGCTAATAAGAACAGGCGTAGAACATTGGCATTTAAAACTTAAAACAACATAAGCTTTCAATATTATTCCACAACATTCTACTCATTTTCTTTAAACTCTTGGAAGCTCAGAAAGAAAACTTTTATCTTACATTTGTTACTTAAGCAAAACCTTAACGGTCGCAAACCTCTTTTTAGTAAATTTGCCGTCTATAATCATTAAAAACCAAAAAACCACTAAATAATGGCTAACATGGAAAAGTTGTGGTATCCATATCTCCAGGAAAGCAAGCCAACATTTTCTAAAGAATCAAAAGTAGACAAGTGCAAATTATTTGTCAACTCAGGTCCGACATATATGCCTATTTTTCCACTAAAAAAAGCGGCAAAGGGCATGCTTCTATGCTCAAACATTTGATGTGAACAAAATTACCTTGAAAAGGGCATGCAATGGTAATCCACTTATTTACATATTTGGAAAATACCTGCCAATGAACAATTAATTTATCACTTCTATCAATGAAACGGTACACAAGCAGTCCTCCCATTGGAGAAGATCAACTTCAATGGGAGTTCTTTTTTTTCTGCAAAGATAACATGTAAATTATAAATGATTGTCAAATTTCAACTAGCACCAAGAGAAAAATTGTGCACCTCAGTATGAAGGGACATGAAACACAGCACCAACAGTCCTCCCATAGAATGTGAGATAATATTAACTTTTCTGCCTCCAGAAGCCTTGTATGCAGTTTCCAACTTAACTTTAAGACCTTCTATTAACTTGTCAATCCTGACAGCAATTAAACATGCATCAATGAAACTGAAACCTATACAGAGCAAAATCAAGGAATTACAAGTAATTTCAAGGCATGATCACATTAAACACAACCAGATATAGAATCATTAATATAACTAAAAGTCTCAACCTTAACCACCTAAAAATATAGAAGTTGAAAATGAGTTACCTATTGCTTTGCCGGAAATCATAGCCATATCCAAACAATGTGGTTCCTTTCTTATACCCACATCCAACTAGCATATCAATCATATCATGAAAATGATACACCTCTGTCATATGTAAAAGTTTTATCACCTGAGAGTCAAGAGATGTGATACCAGAAATAAATAAGAGATAGATATAGTTTGATCTGAACACAGTTACTTGACAAGGACTAAAAAACCCAAACTAGAATTTTGAAGACAGCCATTTTCATGTTAATTAACCAACAATCAAGTTTCATGTGGAGATTAAACTTAACAATTTCTACCAATCAAGCCCTTTTAGTAGACCTAGCAATTTGTGTTCATGTCATGTAAAATCATGCTCATGTCTTGTAAAACAACAAAATTTCATCTCCAAATTCATGTTGACATGCCAAATATAAAACCTTTTTTAGCTTTTTCCATCTTTATAAACAATTTTTACCAAATTTTAATCCATGTCACCTTCATGTCTTTTATTTGTATTGTTTTCATGTCGTGTCACCATGTCGTGTTAAGGATTGCCAAGTTTACCTTTTAGTATCCAAATATGAACAGCGATCACAGAATAAAAGGATGCCAAACAAAAATTATATTTATGGCTTGTTAGGTGCCACAGTTAATAGGATATAGCCTTAGCGCTCTCCATTGCACCAAAAAAAAAAAAAGTCTGCACACAAATAACCATCATAAGAGATGTAACCAACCTACAAGGCCAGATCAGAAATGGGCCAAATGGCCACCAACCACCAAAAAGTTTGGAAGAAGTGCTCCTTGTTTTCGCATCAGACAATTACTCACAGTTAAGAAGAAATTTAAACTAGCAATCTCCTAGGACAGTAAGCCTGTTCTATGAATAAAGGTTTATGAGAAGAATAAATCTCACACAATGATGGTAAGCAGCTATCATGTGGAAGTAGGGAAGGGCATTGTCATTGAGCAGATCTAGAAAATTAAGGAATGGATCTACACAACTGTAGGTATCCTTATAACATTCATTTCATCCCATCAATGAAGCAAGGATTCGGAATGTCCCAAGACCAAAACAAAATGGCAATATGCTGACGCAACAAAGGCTTCATAAATTAAGTAAAGATCAACTATGTGTTACAAATTCATGGGATGAAATGCTGAAACAGAGGAAACAAAAGAAAAATGGCAATATCTGATGCATCAAAACTGGAGAGATCAAGCAAACCGAACACCAGGATTTCTGATTTTGGTGATGATATGCTAATAAAGAAGAAATAGAAAGGTGAATCCCTTTTTGCTAAAAGATGTGTTTTCTCTTACAAATTTCCATTCCAAACAGGGTGTGTTACATCAAGTTTGAAATAGCCTCAATCAAAAATGCAAGAACAGTATGTTGTGTACTTGTGTTTTACATAAATGACAAGAATGAGAGAAGTATAAGTTGCCTCAAAAAAGGGATATGTGAAACAAGAAAACAACCAACAAAATCTATCTATGATCAATGTATGGATTTTGTAGACAATTCGAAATTGGCCAAGAACAGAGCAAAAATAGAATGAAGGAAGAGAACATTCTTCGAAATGAATTCACACCATATGACAATAAGGCTCTTTCAAAGACTCGAACACTTCCCAATTGCCATTACTTCAGTCAATCTGGCTAGTGGAGCAAATAATAACAACACATATGCAAGTAATCTTGTTAAATTTCCATCCTAAAACCAATTGGCAATAGGTGGAGGAGATAATTTTTGGAAATTCTCTACACTACCATGTGTCATTGAGTCACCAATTCAGTCTAATAAACAATCTAAGGAAATGGATGTTCAAAATAATAAAAACAATGACTATCTTAGTCAACAGGTGCCGAGTATTGTAGAATCTGAAACAGGGGTTGAATTACTTCAAACGGATTCACAAAATCCGAATATTGAGCTTCAAGTTTATACCATGAGAAAATTTTGTGAAAAAGTCAACTGTATTAAGTTTAGGAAATATGTAAATATCTGTATCCCTATAATTAAGGTCAGACAATCCCTAAATCTTAGGGATTAGATTTAGGTACATTTTTTGTTTCCTATTTACTGTTTACAGCAGTTGTATATAATCCCAAGGAGTTTTGTATCATTGATAAGTTTTTCTCAATACGATATTTTGATTTTTCACATGGTATCAACTGCTTCAGGTATTTCTTGGAAATCAGCCAGGTTTTTCTTGCAAATCAGTTACTTTTTCAGCCTCTGTTGCTGATTCTGCAATTTCTTTTTCAACCTTCATTGTTGAGTTTTTCTGCAATTTATTTTTCAATCTTCATTACTGATATTTTTTCTTCCTCGAGCCTTCATCGCCAATTTTTGTTAAGGCCTTCATAGCTATTTTCTCATCTAGCCTTCATCACCAGCATTTGTTTCTATTCATCTCCCCAATCTTTTCTTCATCCTTTAAATTTGTTTTTAGTCCCATAACTATATCAGAGATAACAGAAGCTGCCACTACAACAAGATTCAATCCAAATGAGATTTTGAAGTTGAGAGCTCTTTTTGAGATCCCTAGAGAAACCCTCAAGTACATGCTTATTAGCGAATTCAGGTGAGTTTCCTATTTCCATTGGATTAAATGTCTCGAATGGAACCTTTGCCAATTCCTAGGTTATGGATTCAGGAGCAACGGATCACATGACCCATATGTCACAAAAATTTAAAAATTACACACCCTGTCCAAGCAATAAGAAAATTGTCATTGCTGATGGTTCACTAACAACTAATGCCGGCATAGGAGATGTCCAAATCAATCCTTCACTCATTATGAAAGATATGCTTCATGTCCCCAAATTGTCTACCAATCTTCTCTCTATACAAAAACTTATTTGGATTCATGTTGCAATCTAATATTTTACCCCACTTACTTTGTCTTTCAGGACTAGGATTCAAGGAAAACAATTGGACGTGCTAAGGAATGAGATAGACTGTACTACCTAGAGATGCCCAACAATTCAAATATTGTCAACAGTAAATCATCTTTGTCCTTCCTTTCTGCACACCATCAATCCAACAAAGAAAAGGTTTGGCTTCATCATCGTAGACTTGGACATCCATCCTTTCAAACTCTCAAAACATTGTTTCCATCCTTGTTTAAAAACCTAGTTATTGGAAGTTTTCATTGTGATGTGTCATTTAGCAAAACACAAACGTGTAACTTTTCCCATTAGCAATAAAAGAAGCTCAATTCCTTTCTATTTAGTTGATAGTGATATTTGGGGTCCTTCAAATATTCCTATTGTTTCTAGAGCAAGGTGGTTTGTGTCATTTATTGATGATTGCACTAGAGTTTGTTGGATCTTTCTACTCAAACACAAATCTGATGTTAGTACAATTCTCCCAAATTTTCATATCATGGTACAAAATCAATTCGGTCTTAAAATCAAAAGCCTTAGAACAGATAATGCTAAGGACTATTTTAATCATATTTTGAACTCATATTTTCAAAAGGGATAATTCATCAGTCATCTTGTGTTGAAACTCTAAAACAAAATGGGGTTGCTGAAAGAAAGAATGGTTACCTACTTGATACAACCCGAGCTTTTCTGTTTCAAAACAATGTACCTAAATCTTATTGGGGGAAAGCCGTTCTCACAGCCACACAACTCATAAACCGACTACCATCCAAAGTCTTAGGTTTCAAAAGTCCCATTGAGATGCTCTCAAAATTTTATCCTAACCTAAGCACTACTAATCACCTTACTCCAAGAATATTTGGTTGTGTCCTTTGTCCATGTTCACAGTCAAAACAGGGGAAACTAGATCCAAGAGTTATCAAGTTTATGTTTGTGGGGTATTTATCAACTGAAAAGGGGTATAAGTGTTATCATCCACCATCCAAGAAATTCTATGTCACAGCAAATGTCAACTTGAATGAGAACGAACATTACTTCACCACTCCTTATCTTCAAGGGGAGAGTTCAATCAAGGAAGATAAGGATTTCTTTCTCATAGATCTTCCTTCCAAACAATTAGTGTCAACTCTATCAGTGTCAACCCAATCAGTGTCACCTAAGTCACAAAACAGTGAACCCGTGCCCCAATCAATGTCAACTAAGTTATAAAACAGTGAACCCGTGCCCCAATTAGTGTCACCTAAGTCACTGTGTGCCCGTGGTTGCTCTTGATGATAGGATGAGAGGTCAAGTGTACTCAAGGAGGAAAGTTTTGGCTCCTGAACCTATGCAAGCCCAAGAATCTGATCCAAGTCCTGAGAATGATATAACAATTTCTAACTCTTCACAAAAATGAGTCAGAGCTTAACATTCCTATTGCCATTAGGAAAGGAACTAGAAAACGCACCAAAAGACCATTAGATCCACTCTCTCATGTTGTTTCACTTGAAATGTTCTCATCATCTCATAGGAGTTTCCTTGTAAACTTGATTAGTATCCCTATTTCTAGTACTCTATCCGATGAAAATTGGAAACAAGCTATGAATGCAGAAATGGAGGCTCTAGAGAAGAATAAGACCTGGGAGTTGGTAAACTTGCCAGCAGGAAAAAAGCATGTGGGACGTAAGTGGGTTTATACTGTGAAATATAGAGCAGATGGGTCACCGAAGAGGTACAAGGTGAGATTGGTAGCTAAAGGATATACTTAGACGTATGGAGTGAATTATCAGGAGACATTTGCACTAGTTGCAAAAATGAACACTATTATGTGCAAAGATAAAAAATGGAAAGGAGATAAAAAAAAACACTGCTAGGGAGAATTATTATATTTCAAAAAAAATTAAATTCTAAATACATATACGACTGAGTTAAATAGGAATAACCAACAAGATAACAGGAAATAAGATAAATACAAAAAACAAAAAAATACAAATTTGAAATTATCCAAAAAACTGAATCCTGATTTTTCTCTCTAGAAATTTGGAATACTATCCCTAAATTTTGGGTTGCAGATAATCTAAGATTGCCAATCTTCAACACTCCCCCTTAAGCTGGATTGTAGATATCATACAATCCCAGCTTACTCATCATTTTTTCAAACATAGGTCTTACTAACCCCTTTGTCAAAATATCTGCTATTTGTTCAGTAGAAGAAACATGAGATATAAATATTAGACCACTTTCAACTTTTTCTTTGATAAAGTGTCGATCAACCTCCACATGTTTCGTCCTATCATGATAAACAGGATTATGAGCCATACTTATGGCAGCTTTGTTGTCACAATACAATTCCATAGGTTGTTTGCTTGAGACTTGAAGTTCATCTAGAAGAAATTTTAACCAAATCAATTCGCTGACCCCATTAGCCAATGATCTCAATTCTACTTCACTACTACTCTTGGACACAACATTCTGTTTTTTACTTCTCCATGTGACAAGATTACCCCAAACATAAGTGCAATATCCAGAGGTAGATCTTTTATCTACTTTTGAACCTGCCCAATCTACATCTGTAAAAGCACCAACAACACGTGATTCTCCCTTTTTAAACAAAAGACCTCGTCCTGGACTTCCTTTCAGATACTTAAGTATTCTTATAACAGCATCAAAATGTTCTTCATAAGGAGCATGCATGAACTGACTTACCAAACTAATAGCAAAAGCTATATCTGGTCTGGTATGAGCTAAATAGATGAACTTCCCAACAAATCTCTGGTACCTTCCTTTGTCAACAGGAGCTGAGGAGTTCCCATTACTGAGTTTGATCTTAGGGTCAGTTGGAGTATCAACTGGCTTGCTTCCCAATCAACCTGTCTCCTTCAAAAGATCTAGGATATATTTTCTCTGTGATACTGCAATTTCAAATCTGTTTCTTGCTATTTCCTTGCCCAAGAAGTATCTAAGAGAGCCCAAGTCTTTAATCTCAAATTCCTTTACCAATTTCCCTTTTAAGAAATCTATCTCAGATGTATCATCTCCTGTTAGAATGATGTCATCAACATACACAATGAGTATAGTTGATTTTCCATTCTTATGCATGTAGAACAAAGTATGATCAGTATGAGCTTGCTTAGACCCTTGTTGTTGGACAGCTTTAGTAAACCTCTCGAACCATGCCCTTGGTGATTGTTTTAGCCCATAAAATGCCTTGTTTAGTTTACAGACTTGTTTCATTTGTCCCGTACTCTTAAAGCGTGGTGGTAGTTCCATATAAACTTCCTCTGAGAGATCTCCATTCAGAAAAGCGTTTTTAACATCGAGTTGTTGGAGTGGCTAGTCTAAATTCGCAGCTAGAGAAAGAAGAACTCTGATTGTATTGAGCTTGGCTACTGGAGCAAATGTCTCTTGATAATCTATACCATGCGTCTGAGTGAACCCCTTTGCAACCAGGCGTGCTTTATATCTATCAATTGTCCCATCTAACTTATACTTTACTATAAAGACCCATTTACATCCAACTGGAGTGACATCTCTGGGTTTAGGAACAATTTCCCATGTATTTTTTTTTTTAAGGCTTTCATTTCTTCATCTACAGCATCTCTCCATTTCTTTTTGTGGAAAGCTTCTTCAATGGACTTTAGAATCTCGACTTCTTCTAGATTGGAAACTAGAGCTTTTACGGATTTGGACAAATGACCATATTGAAAAATTCGTGCAATAGGATGTTGCGTACAAGAACGAACTCCTTTCCTTAAAGCAATTGGCAGATCATCAGTATTAACTAAGGGAAAAAAAGATTTATCAGAATTACCCGAGTCCGAGTCTGATTCATGACAAGTCTCGAGATGAAGAGGGACCAAATTCCTTTGTTGAGTATTCCAACGAGAATAAACACGTAGCTCAGAGTTATGTAGTGGAGTTTGTTGCTGTTGAGAGACAATTGTTGTTTAGACATTTTCAGTTTGAAATTGGTTAGGAACAGACTCAATGATGTTTTCAAAGGATTCTTGAGAAAATTTCTGTTTGGACATTTTCAGTTTGAAATTGGTTAGGAAGAGACTCAGTGATGTTTTCAAAGGATTCTGATGAAAGTGGCAAGGTAGGATTAAGAATATCAGAGGCGAATTGCCAAAAATTTCCTTCCTTATCACCATTCTCCCCCTGAAGGGAATTTTGGGAGAAGAACGGTTTGTTTTCAAAAAAGGTGACATCCATGGATACAAAGATTTTTTTATTTTCTGGAGAATAGCACTTATATCCTTTTTTGTTTGCCCCGTACCCCAAGAAAATACACTTAAAGGCTTTTGGATCAAGTTTATTTCGATTTGGGTCATGATTATGGACAAAAGCAGTGCATCCAAAAACCTTTAGAGGTAAGTTAAGAACTGAACGATTTTCAGGATAGAATTTGAGAAGAGTACTAACAGGTGTTTGGAAATGAAGAACATTTGTGGGCATTCTATTTATGAGATAGCAGGCAGTGAGAACAGCATCCCTCCAAAACATCTTTGGTGTGTTTGTGGTAAACATGATGGATCTAGCAACTTCTAATAGGTGTCTATTTTACCGTTCAGCAATACCATTTTGTTGGGGTGTGTTGATGCAAGTACTCTGATGAACAATGCCATTTTGACTTAGATAATCTCCCAAGATTTGATTAAATATTCTTTACCATTGTCAGTATGTAAAATTTTAATGTTGGTAGAGAATTGAGTTTTAACCATGTTGTGGAAGTTTTTAAAAATCATTTCGACATCAGATTTATCTTTCAAAAGGTAAAGTCAACGCACACGGGTATGATCATCTATGAATGTTATAAACTCACATTTAGAGTAAAGATTGTGAGACCGGGAAGGACCCCAAATGTCGCTATGAACAAGAGTGAAAGGTTGGGATGCTTTATAAGATCTAGGTTTAAAAACAATTCTTTGATGTTTAGCTAACTGACATATTTCACACTGAAAAACATCATTATTCATAAATAAAGAAGGAAATAAATTCCTAAGATATGGAAAGCTAGGATGTCCTAACCGAAAATGCCATAACATAACTTGATCTCTTCTTGAGAGTGATGATTCTCCATTAACGATATGAGCTTGTTTAATCTCACCAGCGTCCTCGCCAAAGAAATACAGCCCTCCATTCTCATTAGCATTGCCAATCCTTTTCCCCGAGCTCCGGTCCTGAAATTCATAGTGGTCTTGTGAGAAAATCACTTTACAATCACAATCCTTGGATATTTTACTTACAGACAACAGGTTACAAGATAGATTTAGAACATGTAAAACGGATTTAAGAACAAGAGTAGGGCTAATTGTTACAGTTCCAAATCCTGCTATAGGGGATAGAGAGCCATCGGCTATTTTCACTTTTAGATTACCAACGGTAGGTGTATATGAAGAAAATAAAGCAAGACAACCTGTCATGTCGTCTGAGGCTCCTGAGTCAATAATCCAAGGCTCTTTTCCTCCTTTTGTGCAACTAAGGGCCGAGAGAAAATTACCTGTTTGGGCTATAACAGACAGTGACTGATTTTTCAGGTGTGAGCAATTTGTATAAACGCTCAAGTTGTTCCTTGTTCAAATTTAGACCACTGAATTTTTCACTGTGACTGGGCTCCTTTATTTCGGAAGTAGTTTGATAAGCGCGGGTATCTCTCTTTTGTTGTCCGTTTGATCTTGAAGATTCATTGTTTATCGGTCTACCATGTAATTTCCAGCAGTTCTCCTTGGTGTGATTTGTTCTTTGGCAAAAATCACACCAAAGATTGCCTGTGACTACGTCGTGGCTCTCCTTGAATTCCAGTGGATCCCCTGTATGTTTTTTGACCTTGAACAGCAAGGGCTGATGCATCTACAGGAGCTGTATTTTTTGAATCTCCAAGCATGTTCCTTCGACGACTTTCTTCTCTTCGAACTTCTGTGAAAACCTCTTCTATTGATGGCAAAGGACGCATCCCTAACATTCTTCCACGAACTTCATCCAATTCTTTCTTTAGACCAGCAAGGAAATCATATGTTCTTTGTTTATCAACCAGTTTAGTATATTTTCCAGCACAATCAGTACACTATTCGTTTGGTTCGAATATGTCTAACTCCTGCCATATCTTTGTAAGAGCTGTATAATACTCAGTTACTGATAAATTACCTTGTTTGAGATCACGAGCTTGATCCCTTAATTCACACAGTTGTGCTGAGTTTTCCTGATCAGAATAGGCCAACTTCACTTTGTCCCAAATAGCTTTTGCCGTGTTAATGACAAGATATAAAGACCCAATATGTTCCTCCATAGAGTTGATTAACCAAGCCATCACCAAAGCGTTATTTATGTCCCAAGTTGAGTACGAAGGATCTGTTGGATCTGGTTTGTTTACTGTACCATCAAGGTAGCTGATTTTGCCTCTTCCTCTTATTACCATTTGAACAGATCGGGACCACTGAAAGAAATTTCGCCCATTTAGTTTGTAGGAGGTTATTTGAAGGGGTGAATGATCGAAAGAGGCAGAGGAAGGAGCAATGGGGTTAATTTTGAGGGAAGATGAAGAAGAATCAATTTTCTCCCTCATACCATCCTCGCTTAACCCAGTACGAGCCCGCTTGTAGCTGTCAGCCATCTTCCTTTCAACAAAATAATCCATGCTCTAACACCATGTGCAAAGATAAAAAATGGAAAGGAGATAAAAAAAATACTGCTAGGGAGAATTATTATATTTCAGAAAAAATTAAATTCTAAATACATATACGGCTGAGTTAAATAGGAATAACCAGCAAGATAACAGGAAATAAGATAAATACAAAAAACAGAAAAAATACATATTTGGAATTATCCAAAAAACTGAATCCTGATTTTTCTCCCTAGAAATCTGGAATACTATCCCTAAATTTTGGGTTGCAGATAATCTAATATTGCCAATCTTCAACATATTAGAATTTTGTTATCATTAGCAGCAAACTATGACTAGAATCTACAGCAGTTTGATGTAAAAAATGTCTTTCTACATGGAGATCTCAAAGAAGAAATCTATATGGAGATCCCACCTAGATTTGGAAGCAACATAACCAACAACAAGGTGTGTAAGCTTAGGAAAGCTTTGTGTGGGCTTAAACAGTCTCCAAGAGCATGGTTTGTAAGGTTTGCCAAAGTGATGATAGGTATGGGATATAGACAAAGTCAAGGAGATCATACATTGTTTATCAAGCATTCAGATTCAGGGGGAGTCACAGCTCTTTTAGTGTATATTGATGACATCATCATGACAAGAAATGATGAAAAGGATAACAGTATCTAAAACAATACTTGGCCAAGGAGTTTGAGATTAAAGAACTGGGAAAGTAGAAATACTTTCTAGGAATTCAAGTTACTCCAGAAAGATATCTTTATCTCTCAACAGAAGTATATCATAGATCTTCTCAAAGAGACAGGGAAGCTGGCATGTAGACCGACAAGCACACCAATAGATCCCAACCATAAGCTAGGAGAGGCAAAGGAGGATATTGATGTAGATAGAGAAATGTATCAACTCCTAGTAGGAAGACTCATCTACTTGTCTCATACTAGGCCTGATATCACTTATGTTTTTGGACTGATTATTCAATTCATGCATAGACCAAAAGAAGTTCACTTACAAGCAGCCAACAGAGTATTACAATATCTTAAAGGAACTCCAAGAAGGGGGATCCTAGTACTTGACGCCTACACAGATGCAAACTATGCAGGGTCTGTAATTGGTAGAAGATCCACTTTTGGGTATTGTACCTTTCTTTGAGGAAATCTTGTGACATGGTGAAGCAAAAAACAAAATGTGGTGACGAAATCTAGTGCAGAGGTAGAATTTTGGGCAATAGCTCAAGGAATATGTGAACTATTGTGGGTGAAGATCATTTTAAAAGACCAGAAGATCTAGTGGGATTGACCAATGAGACTATATTGCGACAATAAATCTGCAATCAGAATAGCACATAATTCCGTGCAACATGATCGAACAAAACACATAGAGATAGGCATTTCACTAGGGAGAAGTTAGATAATGGATTAATTTACACACCTTATGTGGCTACTAGCTGTCAACTGCAATATTTACTTACCAAAGGACTAAGTAATGTAGCATTTCAAACCATTATGCCCAAGCTGGGAAATGGAAAATATCTATTCACCAGCTTGAGAGGTAGTGTGAAAAAGTCAACTGTATTAAATTTAGGAAATATGTAAATATCAATATCCCTAGAATTAAGATTAGACAATCCCTAAATCATAGCTATTAGATTTAGGCAGATTTTTAGTTTCCTATTTACTTCTTACAACAGCTCTATATAATCCCAAGGGGTTTTGTATCATTGATAAATTCTTCTCAACACAATATTCTGATTTTTCACAAATCTCATAAAAATATTACTAGTCCAATTATTTCTCCAGCACCTGCTCAACCAGAATCTTTGAGGGATGGTCCTCCTCTCCAACAGGTTAATCCTAACATTGCTCCTTTAGTTTCTACCATTTGAGTCTCAAAATATTGATTTGTCTGATCTAGATGTTCCAATTGCTAATAGAAAAGGAGTAACATCATGTACCAATCATCCTATTGCAAAATATCTGTCATATCAAAAACTGTCCAACAACCACAAAGCATTCCTTTCAAATATTTCTAACTTGCATGTACCAAGATCTATTCAGGATGCCCTAGGTGAGTTAGCAGTGAAGGAGGAGATGCATGCTCTTGACAAGAATGGGACTGGAGAGATTGTGGAGCTACCCAGAGGCAAGACAACTGTAGGATGTAAATAGGTCTTCACAGTGAAGTTTAAGGCAGATGGGAGCATAGAGAGGTACAAGGTAAGACTTGTTGCCAAAGGGTTCACTCAAACTTATGGTATTGACTACCAAGAGACCTTCGCTCCAATTGCAAAAATAAACTCAATTCGGGTACTTCTCTCTTTAACAGTGAATTTCAATAGGCCTCTATGCCAACTTGATATAAAAAATGCCTTTCTTAATGGAGACTTGGAGGAAGAAGAGTTTATGGACCTCCCACCTAAATTTGAGAACAGCCTTGGAACCAATAAGGTGTGCATATTGAAAAAATCCTTTTATTGCCTTAAACAATCACCAAGAGCATGGTTTGAAAGGTTTGTGTAGAAAGAGCTAGAAAGATAATCACGCCCAAGGATTAGTTGTAGATTATATTTTGGTTGGACTTATCTCCCATTTTAAAGTAGATTTGTTCATTACTCTGCAGAAGATAATATCCTATTTTATAGAAATTATCTTCAGTATTTCTTTTTATTTTTATAGTGAATAAATAGGTGTGAGGTATGCCTTACAGCTTTCTGAAAACCCCATGGAATCTAGTGTTTATTTCAGTAAGAGTTTTTTGAAAAAAAAAAAGTTTTCATCACCATTAAAATCTTTATCGTATCAGAGCTTGATCTGAACCTTCATCCTTTCTGAAATTCCAATATCCCAATATCCCTATCACCAAGTACCCAAGAGCTGCCATGGCAAGTGAGACCGAGAGCAGCACCTCCAACCCAGATTTCAATCAAACTCATGTAACTTCTTCAACCCAGATTTTTGAAAGCAGTACCCTTCCCATCACCGGACACAAGCTCACCTGTCACAACTTCAACCACAGTTCTCATTCGGTAATGATCGTTGTCTGTGGCAAAGGAAAGGACTATTTAACCCAAAAAGCAGTACAACCCAAGGAGAATAGTCTTGCTTACCATACATGGAAGGTGGAAAACAACATGATAATGTCTTGGCTTCTAAATTCAATGACCAATCAAATAGGCGAAAACTTTGTGTTAGAAGACCGCGAAGGAGATTTAAGATGCAGCCTAAGAAATATATTCCACTAAAGACAACAGCTATGCAATCTTTGAAATAAAGGGCATTTTACATGATCTCAGGCAAGGAGATTCATTTGTTATCGACAACTTCAACAAACTTATCCACTATTGGCAACAACTAGATATGTTGGAGGATGTTACTTAGAACTGTTCTAATGATGGAAAGCAGTACAAACAAATTCAGGAAAAAGAAAGGATTTATAAATTCCTATTGGGTTTAAATAGTGACCTTGATGAAGTTCGAGGAAGAATTCTAAGCATAAAGCCGCTGCCTAGTGTTCGAGAAGTTTTTTCTGAAGTGCATGTGAAGAAAGTAGGGAAAAGTCATGTTAGGCTCCACAAATAATCAGTCCAATTCTGAAAAATCTGCATCGACTGTTCGAGGACCTCACTCTAATACTACCCAAGGAACCCAACCAAATAACTCTAATTCTCAAAGACGGAGCAATCGCCCATGGTGTGATCACTGCAGGAGAACTGGTCACACAAAAGAAACTTGCTGGAAAATACACGAAAAACCAACTAATTGGAAGTCCTTCCATCGTCCTACACAAGACAACAGCAATAGCAAAGGTAATGTGGCCACAATCGAAGCCTAAACTTCTACAGAACCAAGTCCTTTTAACAAGGAACAAATGGAGATGGCGCAAAAAATGTTTCAGGCCTATGATAATGGAATAATTTGCATGCCATATATTGCAACAAGTGACCAAGTTGTTGAAGTTCTTACAAAGGGATTGCATAGAAAGCAGTTTGAAAATCTAGTGAGCAAGCTTGCCATGGAAGATATCTTCAAGCCAGCTTGAGGGGGAGTGTGGAAAAGTCAACTATATTAAATTTAGAAAATATGTGAATATTTTTATCCGTAGAATTAAGGTTAGACAATGTCTCAAGGAATATGTGAAGGTATTTGGCTGGGAAGAATGCTGAAAGAATAGGGAATTTCCACCAATGGTCCTATGACACTACTTTATGATAACAAGGTTGCTATTGAGATAACAAAGAATCTTGTTCATCATGACAAAACCAAGCATGTAGAAATTGATCAATATTTCATTAAGGAGAAAGCGGAAGAAGGTATATTGAAGTTGACTTATGTTCCTACCAGTCACCAGATAGCAGAATTCTAACGAAAGCAGTGTCTGAAAATAGTTTCGATAGCTTGAAATCCAAGCTAGGTATGATTGACATAATAACCCAGCTTGAGGGGACTGTAGAAAGAGCTGGATAGATAATCACACCCAGGGATTAGTTGTAGATTATATTTTGGTTGGACTTATCTCCTATTGTAAAGGAGATTTGTTCATTGATCTATAGGAAATAATATCCTATTCTTATAGAAATTATCTTCAGCATTTCTTTTTATTTTTATAATGGATAGATAGGGGTAAGGTATGCCTTACAACTATAATAAAAAATAAAAAATAAAAAATAAAAAAAACCAATGGGATCTAGTGTTTATCTCAGTAAGAGTTTTATGAAAAAATAATTTTTTCATCACCATTAAAATCTTCAATTTGGAAAGGCAGTGAAGAGCTATGGTTACATTCAAAGTCAAGCGGACCATATGATGTTCTTCAAGCACTCTAGATACAATAAACTAGCCATTTTAATTGTGTATGCAGACGATATAATAATGACTGGTGATGATAGTGCAGAAATTGGAGAACTTAAGAGGAAGCTTGCACATGACTTTGAGATCAAGGATTTGGGAGCTTTAAAGTACCTCCTTGGCATGGAATTTGCAAGATCAAAGGAGGGCATCTTTGTTAATCAACGCAAGTATATCCTAGACTTGCTTAGTGAGACAGGAATGCTTGGTTGCAAGATAGCTAAAACTCCAATAGAGCCCAACTTGAAGCTTCTACCTGCCAAAACCAAAGATGTGGTGGATAGAGAGAAATACAAAAGACTTGTGGGTAGACTCGTAATATAGCTTTTGCAGTAATGTGGTAAGTCAGTTTATGCATTCGCCAAGCTCAGAACACTTTGAAACTGCCTACAAAATCCTAAAGTACTTAAAGGGAACACCTGGAAAGGGATTGCTCTTCAAAAACCATGGACACATACAAGTAGAAGCCTATACCGATGCAAATTGGCAGGAAGTGTTACATATAGGAGGTCAACTTCAGGCTATTGCACCTTTGTGGGAGGAAATCTTGTCACTTGGTGGAGCAAGAAACAGAATGCAGTAGCTAAAAGTAGTGCCAAGGCTGAGTTTCGTTCAATAGCCCATGGGATTTGTGAGGTAATGTGGATTAAAAGACTACTTGAAGACTGGAAGGTTTACAATCCCTCACCTATAAAGGTCTACTGTGATAACAAAGCTGCAATCTCTATTTCTCACAATCCAGTCCTCATGACAAAACGAAGCATGTAGAAGTGGACAAACATTTTATCAAAGAGAAACTTGACGATGGAATAATTTGCATGCCATATCTTCCAGCAAGTGACCATGTCACTGAAGTTCTTACAAAGGGATTGCATGGAAAGCAGTTTGAAAATCTAGTGAGCAAGCTTGCCATGGAAGATATCTTCAAGCCAGCTTGAGGAGGAGAGTGGAAAAGTCAACTATATTAAATTTAGAAAATATGTGAATATTTTTATCCCTAGAATTAAGGGTAGACAATCTCTCAATTATAGGGATTAGATTTAGACTGATTTAGTTCCCTATTTACTTCTTAACAGTAGTTGTATATAATCCTAAGAATTTTGTATCATTCAAGTAAGATTCTTAATAAAATATTCTGAATTTTCTCAAATCTGATAAGCACTCTCTTACACAGCTTACTAGCCTGATTATGAGAGTATACATCACACATGCCTTAAGTAATAAGGACTCACTCTTTTCTTGAAAGTAGGAGAACAAACTTCAAAATACATATGACTTAAACAACTTCGATTTAGGTGGCTAAAGATGAATTTTCAACACTTCCTGGAAAATAATCATGAATTTGATTAAAAAATAAGAAGATTATAAGTTGCCAGAGGTTGTAGGATATATTGAGGACTTTTAAGAACTTTTTCCATACATATGGACAAAAAATGAGTTTAGCAAGCTAGCTCTCAGCAAACTAGTGCTTTGTATTAATTATCAGCCTCCAACCTGTTTAAAACTTCTTTAATTTATGCTTTATATTAATTATCAGCCTCCAACCTGTTTAAAACTTCTTTAATATATGCTTTATAGTTTTGACAAATTCACAGTCTCTAGACTCGTATTTTTTATTTTCTTAATAAAACACAAACAAAACACTTCATCGTTCTTAAAGGACTGCGCTATTTCATCAAATTTCTGAGCAAGGAAAAATACTACAAAATAGCAGAATTACCGAAAAGAAGAACTGATTTTACCAAAGAGGGATCTAATATATCAATTGCGTATAGTCCATAATCATCATCAGGGACCAAAATCTCAATGTCATCATTCAACGATTCAGTATAACCTGAAAATAAAAAATGCATCAAGTTTACACAAGTGCTTTTATGCCAAAGAGAGCTTCATGTAGACAAACCCAAACCAAAAAGAATAACAACAATAATAATAATGATCACACCAATCCAATATTGAAAGGAAAACTTTTTTCAAAGCATACTCACATTTTCAAGCTTCCAAACATTTCAAAATGGAATCAAGAAATTAACCATTGGTGATGTACAAAAACTACCACACCCGGAACACTATGAGAAGAGAAGGAACAGGGAAGATCATGAATAAAGACTTTCCATTTAGAACAATCATGGATAGAAGGACTAATAATTTAGACTAATAATTTATCATCAGATGAAAACAATATGAACAAGTTTGTAGGTTTTCTTCAGTTCCTAGAGTTGCAGGAAGAACTCTGCATACTCATAGAGTCATTTGAGTAGAGACATCAGCTGCTGGAGGTTCTGGGGTCTCATTGCTTATATAGATATAAATTCCAATTTAAAAAAACCTACTAATTTAAGAAATTACTGATATGCCCTGATGAATTCATCAATGAATCCGGTATCATTTTCATTATTTACTTTATAGTTACAAATTTCCCTTGCCTTCATTAAGATTTAATAACTATAAACAATACTGTATAACATAAATTCGGGATTATTTTGTTGGAAAACATCAAGTTTAGGCAATGTACAAGATATCATGAATGGAACTTTTGCCTCCTCGATGTTCATTGAATAACAACCTCAGCATTCAGTTCTTTAGTTGCAAAGCTACAACAACAATCGCCTGAAGCATGAGGCCAAAAAGTATATTGGAAAAATGTTCCTCATTTGTCTGCTTTCTTACTTCCACAGACAACAATGAAAGATCTCTGTGTTGGTTAAACAAAGGCATTGCCAAAGGTTTCATATCTATACACTCTTAAATCTCTTACAAAAACTCATATTGTCATACGACAAATACAGATTATTATGGAGGAAAATAATCCAGACAGAAAATTAAATATAAAAAATTTCTAGTTCAGCTAAGATTCTTTTTATTTTTGTTCATTTCCTCAGTCAAACAAAAGTCAGCGTAAAAATGTTATACTTGCATCGCCCCTACATTTTCCCATTACAAACAAAAACTTTATATATAAAACAACAAACTTCGAAGATGAACACATATCAATAGAGAACTCCATTTTTTTATCCTTCCCTCCTTTTTCCTCTCTATGCTTTCCTTTCTTCCACTTTCTCAAGAACCAAGCAGAACGAAAAAAAAAAAACCCAAAAAAAAAGTATATAATAACCAAAACACAAGAAAGAACAGACATTTTTGCAGGTAAGAACATGCACGCAAGCTCAAAATAAAACAAAGAGAACCAACCTGTCTCAGGATTATAAAGAGACCAAAGCTTCTTCCTGAACTCCAAATCAGAAAACAGAATCCGAACCCAAACCCGGGTCTCGAATCCAAACTTCTTCCTCTTTGAATGAAGAATGGACCCTCCCATTCCGGAGACAAGGAGGACGGGATCTAGATCAGCTCCGGGTTCGTCGGAGGTCAGGGACCCGAAACATGGGCACAAACGGAGGTCTCCCAGCATTATTGCTTCTCGTTTATTTAATTCCGAATGACGATTTCGGATTTTCGTGTTTGACTGAGAGACAGTGTCTGTACTGAGTAAGGTGGTAGTTGGTACTTCGAATTGCGAAGGAGTGTGGCAACTTAAATAGGCTGTCAGGATAAGACAGAAGTGCATTAGATTTTTTGTACAGATTTGCCCTCCAACTAAATCAAATCACTGATTGACCCTTGTACTTTCACTTAATTCCTATTTTCACCTACTATATTTTTTTTTTCATTTAAAGACTTTGTTGTTCACTTTAAACTTAATAATAATTGAATGTTTTCTTTGTATGCAGAGGTATTCGTAGATTGGATTAAGTTTATTTAAGTTATTAAGATATTGAAAATGAACTCAATATTGGTTCGATTAGATTTGTCGGATCTATTTAAATTTGTCCAAATATTATTAATTTTTAAAAATTATAATAAAATATAAAATATTAAAAGATGTAATAATTAATAAGTTCAAATAATTTTTTTTTACAAAAAAACTACATGAAACATAAAATTTTTAAATTATTCTAAAACATAAAGCAACCTTAAATTAAATTATACAAAAAATAAAAAATAATTAAAAATGCCTTAGTATAAAAAATAGTAAAAAATTAAATTTTAGCTCAAATCAAGTAGATCTTGGATTTGAAAATGACAAATTCAAATTTGGATAGATTTTTTTGTTGGGCCTTCATCTCCACTACCAAACTTATTTAATGACTTAATATTTTTATTTAAATTCATTCAAAAATTAGATAAATATTTAAGTTTAGACGATAACACAATTTTTGAATAGATCTATTTGTAAGCTAGTCTATATAAATATAATTTTATTAATAATTTTTTAATTATTGAAATATTATCAAATTATTAAAAATTAGTAATAGTATCTTTATATATTTATAAGTTTTTCACTGAATATACATCCATTTCCATTGACATGGGAAAAGGATATTGACGAATGCAAAACAAAATTACAAAGAGCCAACAATGAAAATAAAAAAATAGTTGATAATAAATTAGATTTATATTTGATATATTAATAATAAATAGTATTTATATATACAGTCATTATTGATGAAGTGTCATTTTATTAACGAACAATACTAAAAAAAATTATAAATACTTAAAAATAAATATCAAAACTTAAGAAAAACTTATTGACATTTATTTTCAAAAATTTATATTTTTTAGCTTTGTTCATTAATAAAAAAAATATTGTGATTAATTGACAATGTATGTAACTGTTATATATTGTTACATATCAAACATAAACTCTAATGAATTTGTAAATATTATAAAATGAAAATTTTATTTTTTAAAAAATTCATTTTCAATGCATTGGATATTATAAGTTGACGAAAATCTTTAGTATTTATTTTTAAGAAATTATATTTTTTTAATTTTAATTTTAAATATTAATTAAATCATACTTTTGTCATTAACCGAAAGCGCAAATTATTTGCTCATACAACATAAACCCTTTTGTTAAATAAAACAAGAGACGAAGACGAAAATGGCAAAATTATCAAAAAAGAGATACTAATAGTAATAAAGAGAAAGTGACGGACGTTGACAGCTGCCCCGTCTTTTTACTGTACGTTTACATTTTACCCAGTTTGCACTCGGTCATAACTGCAGGAGTACATCTCTCTAACGAATAAAACCCCAATTTTATCCTTTCCTATTGCCATGAACGTGACAATTTCATAAAAAGTGTACAATGTTGTTGATTAAAATTAAATAAAAATTAAAAATAAATTTTTTTGTTAATTGTATTGATATAAATTTTAAAATTAATTTTTTATATTTTATATTATATAAAAATAATTTTACAAAGAGTAAAGAAATTATAAACTTCAAGTTAGATCTAGATTTTGGTAAGATCCAAATTTTGAAGGGTTGGCTTCTGGCGGACAGTCGAAGGTTAAGGCGAAGTCAATTCGATGGATGGATGCAAGTAACGGATATGCCCTATAATATCCCATATTTATACTTCCACGGACCCACAAGCTATGTTCCATTTCCTTTCCAAGTAAATTACGTAATCTTCGGCTAGCTCAGCTCTTACGGTTTAAAAAGGGAAAATGTCAAAAGCAGTTAATGGTTATTGTCATATTTATTTAATAATCCTAACGTGTTTTTTTTTAATGTTTTAAAAAGAAATAAAAATTTTTGAAATCAATAATAAAAAAATAACATAAATCATTTCACTTTTAATAAAAAGGATATGTATCTTTTTCTTCAATTTGTTTTCAAATGCAATTAATATTATTAATTCGAATATATATTTTAAATATTTAATTATTTATATTTACAAAGCTATAAAAAAATATATTTTATGATAATTATATATGTTGTGACTGATAATAATAATAAATAAAAAGTGATAAAAAAGAGTAACTGGCGTTGGATTCAAACTCAATCTCATCTACATGGTTGTAACATTATCAAGATAAAAATCAGAATATATATAGATAAAGAAAGAGAGTTTCAATCAGATACAAACTTATGTATTTAAAAGCACAATCATCACCAACAAGTGAAGGGAGAGAGGTATGATAAGTGAAATTAAGTCTCTATTTTATTTACAAAAACTCTGTCAAATTCTCTGACTAACTTAAGTATCGGAGTGCTTACGCAGGGAACAACCCTTGCGTCCCTCTGATCATTATTTTTCTTGCAGAATTCTCGGCAACACGTGGCAAGGAACCCGAAGAGAAGACGTCAGCGATTCGTCACCACTGTTTTAGGTAACAACAATTGGCGTCGTTTGTGGGAAACGAGAGAAAAGTTATAGTACAGACACATTCAGGAGGGAAAAAAAAAAAGAAAAAAAAGATTCCCTAAAAAAAAGGGGTGCAATTTAGCAGAGCTCATCGGAGGCAGTCTCCTCGTCGTCTTCCTCCACGCCCAGCTTACCAGACCAATCAAAGCCCACCATCTCAGCGTCAGTATCCAAAAACCTCCACCATAACAACAATAGCAAATACTTGGCATCGACTTTGGCGGCTGATGACTTAGCTGGGGTGGGGTTGAGAGACGGGAGTGGTGGGGCCTAAGAAACTGTAACCGTCGATCGACGAGGAGTGTACTCAGCAATTTGCAGATGGACGGTTCATAATTTCCTGAGAATCAAAGTTAGGGCACTGTGGATAAAATACTTCGAGGTAGGCGGTTATGATTGTGGTTTACTGGTGTGTCCAAAAAGGGACTCCCAAGCTCTGTCGGAGTACATATCCATATTTCTCCAAATCATGGACCCGAGGGGCACATCGTCGTTCAAACGAGACTGCTTCGTTAGCTACCGCTTAGCTATCATCAATCTAACCGACGATTCCAAAACCATTCATCGTGATTCATGGCATCGTTTTTCAAACGAAAAGAAATCTCACGGTTGGTGCGATTTCACACCTTCTTCTACTGTTTTCGATTCTAAATTAGTGCATAATTTTAGTTTGTTTAAGGATTAAGATACAGAAGATAATGAGCCCGATTTTCCTTGCCGGTGAGTGTAATTTGAGGATTAGTGTGTATCAAAGGTCGGTTAATGGGCAGGAATACTTGTCTATGTGTTTGGAGAGTAAGGATACCGAGAAAACGGCTGTTCCCGATAGGAGTTGTTGGTGTTTGTTTAGAATGTCAGTGCTGAATCAGAAACCAAGGTCAAATCATATGCATAGAGACTCTTATGGGAGGCTTGCAGTGGATAATAAAAGTGAGGATAATACTAGTTTGGGGTGAAAGGACTACATGAAGATGTTAGATTTTGTTGGACTGGAGGCTGGGTTTTTGGTGGATGACACTGCAGTATATAACACTTCGTTTCATGTGATCAAGGAGTTTAGTAGTTTCTCCAAGAATGGAGTGAGGAAGTCTGACGGGCATATGGGGAAATTCACTTGGAAGATTGAGAATTTTACCAAGTTGAAGGATCTTCAGGCTCGGTTTTTATTGCCGTTGATTTTCATCCAAATACTGGTTCTATCAGTTTGGGGTATTGGAATTTTCTTTGGGAAGATTTTGCTGACGAGGGTCTTATCAAAAAAGGCCATAAGGCTCTTATTTTGAACTCTGCCATCGGAGGCGTGGACAATGGAGGTTCCATGTTCGTGAACAGTGATGAGATCGATGTGGTGTTGGAACCCGGTTTGGAAGTACAAAGTTCTTTTCCAAATGAGGGGTTTGATTTTGTATTCGTGTCTGGCTCTCTTGATTCCAAGTTTGTTGGTCGTTTTGTGAAGATTGGCGGTGTTATTGCTATGCAATTGGGTGATGACATCTCAAGTGGTTATCAAAAGCAGTCAGATTACAGAATTGTGCATCTGAAGAAATATAATTCAACCATTGTGATAATGAACATTCCTGCCAAATCCCTTGTAAGCAAGATTCTGAAATTTTCGCTGTGGAAACCTTGCCCGCCAATGTTGTTGGTTGGCTATCAATTGCGCTGCTTGAACAAGAAGTCTTTGATGATTCTTCTGGTTTTGTAGTCTTGAAAGGACACTTGAAGGAGGCTGAGAGAAAATTACAAACTCTTAAGAAGGCAATCGAACAAATGCATTCTCATTCAGCCTTTTTACAGCACTATAGCGATAAATTGGCTGCACCCGGGGTATCTAAACTGATTTTAGCTTTTAAGTCAAAGGCGCATAATGATGAACCTGAGGTTGAGGAAAGAAATTTGACTGAATCTCAATTTATGGGAGACCTGTTTAATTTAAGAAAAGAGGTAACAGAAAATTTGAGAGCAGTTCTTATGCTATTGGGTCAAGATGCTGATAATGCCAATTCACTTTATAGAGGGGAGTGGGATTGTAGAAAATCTGATAATTTCATATTTGGGGAGCTGAGGCTTCGGCACGAAGCTTTGAAGGAATACAGAATAATCTCGAAGCTACCAACATTGAGCTGGGGATTCTCTATGAAGCTTTTAAGCAGCATGTTTTTGAAATTAAAGTTAAGAACAATGAACTTGAGGTTCTTTATGAAGTTTCAGAAAGTGCAAACAATCTCGAAGTTAGTTCTATAGTGGAAGATACAGCTGCAGACCGTGAGACTGCTAATTTGGATGGTCAGTCTGCTGGCAGTGAAGCTAAGGTTGATCCTGTACCAGAACCTGTTCTCTCTATTGCAACTGAATCAATTGATAAAGAGCTTGCTCCACGAGATGATGGGGCCTTGCAACAACCCTTAGTGGTTAAAGATAGGGAGGGTACTTGTGTTGAGAATAATTATACCAAAGTAGATCTCTCTGAGATGGAGCTACCCTCCCTGAAAGGTTTTACTGCTGAATCACCCAGTGGGGATCCTGCTCCAGAAGTTGTTGGTGGAAGCAGCTGCCTGCGAGAGATGAAACTAGTAAAGGAGAAGAATATTGAACAGTCCAGGACAGACGCTGATACAAATGAGTCAAAGGTGAAACTTCCTGTCGTGGCTATGAACTCTATTACAGAAAGTGTTTATCTTATAACCCCGTGCCAAGCTGCTACTGGCCACCCTGAGAACATTTCAGATTCCAAACAACTTTCCTGTGAAATTTCAATAACTGAGACCAGCATGGAGGTTGATTGTACAGTTCAAATTAGTGCTAGTGAGAAAGATGCTTTTGCTTCCCAGAGATCAAAGAGTTCTAATGGAGTTGGGCCCTCTAGCAATCAAATAGAGTTATCTCTGGCATCTCCTAGTAAGTTAGACCTCCATCAGTTGCGAAGTAGTTGTGAAAACAAAACAGAGATCTCTCCAGAAGACTCTCCAGAAATGACGCATTGTGACACTAGTAACCTTGAATCCACATTAGGCTCCATTAAAAAAGAAACAGATGGGACTGCACCAGAACGATTACAAATATCATTGGCATTTGTAGAGCCTATGGTAAAGGCACCGATCCTCAACTCTCAGAAGCAGGCTAATCGGCAGTAACCTTCGCTTTTTGGTATTATGCTGAGTCGCACATATTTCCAGATGTTTTGCTCAATGATATTGCTGGCCTTGATGGAGATCCCTTACTTTTTAGTTTGAAACTTGCTGTGGATGTCTTAGTAGTGTCTTGTCCTTGTGCATTGGGTCTTGCCACACCAACAGCAATCCTTGTTGACACCTCTCTTGGAGCAAGACAAGGACTGCTTATAAGAGGAGGGGATGTTCTAGAACGCTTGGCAAGTGTAGATCATGTTGCTTTTGACAAAATTGGTACCCTCACTGAAGGAAAACCCATTGTCTCCTCGGTGGCTTCCTTTGCTTATGATGATTTAGAAATTATTCAAATTGCTGCAGTAGTGGAGAGAACAACAACACATCCAATAGCCAAGGCTATTGCCAAGAAAGCAGAATCATTGAATTTGGCATTCCCAGAAACAAGAGGACAACTAGTTGAACTAGGTTTTGGAACCTTGGCTAAAGTGAATGGACGTTTGGTTGCAGTCGGTAATTTAGAATGGGTTAATGAGCGATTCTAGATAAAAGCAAAGCCATCTGATTTAATGAATTTGGAACACGCCATAATGCATCGGTCATCATCACTATCAAAAATTCAAAAACAGTTGTCTATGTTGGACGTGAGGGAGAAGGTGTTATTGGTGCCATAGGAATATCTGACAGTTTGCGCTTTGATGCTGAGTCTACTGTGAGCAAGCTTCAGTAGAAGGGTATCAAAACAATCGTTATTTCAAGAGACAAAGAAGAGGCAATCGCACCTGTTGCAAAGACGGTTAGAATAAGAAGTGAATTTGTTAATGCTTCCCTGACTCCGCAGAAGAAATCAAGGGTTATATCTACTCTTCAGACTGCAGGACATCGAATTGCAATGTACAAGCAGGCGGTAGTGCTACTCCACTGACTTAGATGAAGTGCAATGATTTGCACCAGATTACCATGGATGCAACCGAGTCAATAACCATATTAGATTTTCCTTCAATGATTTGATGTCCCACAATCACATCAATAGGGAGCTGAGGAGACAGATTTAGAATGACCTCGATAAGCAAATACCTACGGGTCTAAAACTGTGGCTTCATTAGAAAATATATTCAGCTAATATGTTCATCTTTTTATTCTCTCAAAAGGTAGGGGATGACATTAATAATGTACCATCTTTGGCCCTTGCAGAAGTGGGGATTACTTTACGAACTGAAGCACAGGAAACTGCAGCCTCTGATACATCATCTATCATACTTCTTGGTAACAAATAAGCCATAAGAGCCTGAGGCGCTATAGTGTCACTGTGGCCAGGCGTAAAAATTAGACGAGCTGTAAGAGCCTGAGGCGCAATAGCGTCACTGTGGCCAGGCGTGGAAAACAGACGAGCCGTAAGAGCCTGAGGCGCAACAACGTCACTGTGGCCAGGTGTGGAAAACAGACGAGCCGTAAGAGCCTGAGGCGCAACAGCATCACTGTGGCCAGGCGTGGAAACCAGACGAGCCGTAAGGCCTGAGGCGCAACAGTATCACTGTGGCCAGGCGTGAAAGACAGACGAGCCATAAGAGCTTGAGACGCAATAGCGTCATTGTGACCAGGTGTGAAAAACAGACGAGCCGTAAGAGCCTGAGGCACGACAGTGTCACTGTGGCCAAGCATGAAAAATAAACGAGCCGTAAGAGCCTAAGGCGCGACAACGTCACTGTGGCCAGGCATAAAAGACAGACGAGCCGTAAGAGCTTGAGGCGCAATAGCGTCACTGTGGCCAGGCATTGGAAACTTATAAGCCGTAAGAGCCTGAGGCGCATAGCGTCACTGTGGCTAGGCGTTGAAGACAAATAAGCCGAAGGAGCCTGAAGCGCGATAACGTCACAGTGGCTAGGCATTGAAGACAAATAAGCCGTAAGAGCTTGAGGCGCGATAGTGTCATGGTGGCCAGGCGTTGAAGATAAATAAGCCGTAGGATCTAGAGGCGCTATAGTGTCACGACGGCCAGACATTTGAAAAAACTTGCCGTAAGAGCCAAAGACGCAAAGGTGTCATGGCAGCCAGACATTTGAAAACAAACATGCCATAGTGCTAGAGGCGCAAATGCGTCACGGCGGCCCGGCATCAGGAGAAGATTTATATAAAAGAGCTTGAAACGAAAAATGCATGAGGTAAGCCACGTACTCAACAAATAAAGGGTTTGAATCGAAAAATGAGTGAGGTAAGTCACGCACCCAAATAAAGGGCTTGAAGCGAAAAATGCGAGAGGTAAACCACAAAAAAAAGTGCAAGAGCTTGAAGAAAAAAGTGCGCAAGGTAAATTATGCACTTAAAGTAAGGGCTTGATGCACGAGGTAAGTCACACACTCAAACAATGGCTTGAGAATTTGGTATCAAAGTCTAGCTTGAGAATTCGATTTCAGAGTCTAACGTGAGAACTTGATCTGAGGCTACGATGTGAATAGATGTACTCTTCCGCAAGATTATACCTAGCGAAAGAGTTGTGAGTAATTGTTGTGACTGATAATAATAATAAATAAAAAGTGGCAAAAAAGAGTAATTGACGTTGGATTCAAACTCAATCTCATCTACATGGTTGTAACATTATCAAGATAAAAATTAGAATATATATAGATAAAGAAAGAGAGTTTCAATCAGATACAAACTCATGTCTTTAAAAGCACAATCACCACCAACAAGTGAAGGGGGAGAGGTATGATACGTGAAACTAAGTCTGTATTTTATTTACAGAAACTCTGTCAAATTCTCTGGCTAACTTAAGCATTGGAGTGCTTACGCAGGGAACAACCCCTGCATCCCTCTGATCATTATTTTTCTTGCAGAGTTCTCGGCAACACATGGCAGGGAACCCGAAGAGAAGACGTCATCGATTTGTCACGATTGTTTCAGGTAATAATAATAATATATAAACACAAAAATCAACAAATATGTATATCTTTGATAGCATTTTAGATATAGGTATTCAAATTTTTATCTAAAGGTATTCAAATACTATATATTATTTTTTATATTAAAAAAATGTACACATAAAAATTAATAAATATACATAATTTCATATATACATATTCGAATATTTGAAAAGAGTATTTGAATACTCAATATTATTTTTAATTTTCTTAATAAAATTTTATATTGAAAGGTATTCAAATGTCTATCTAAAATATTCAAATACTCTATATTATTTTTAGTATTGAAAGAGACACATTTATTTATATAGGATGTAAACATAACAATTAATAATTATACATAATTTTGTACATATGTATGTATTCGATTACCTAAAAAAATTTAAATACTTAATATTATTTTTTATTTTCTTAATAAAAATTTGTACTTAAAGAAATTCAACTTATAATAAAGGTATTCAAATATTATAAATTATTTTAAGCGTTGAAAAAGATGTGTATAAATATCCATACAAAATGTATATATAAAAATAAAAAAATATATTCTTCATAATTTTGTTTGTTTTAATATTTAAATACTTTATTTTAAATATTCAAATTCTTAATTTTGATATTTAAAATGAAAAAAATGTAACTTTTTTTCTTCTGAATATAACTATGAATGTAAAATTATCATTACAATATCGATTCGAATAAATTAAAAAGTTCTAAAAAAAATACAATTCCTGATTGCTTTTTCAATAATTATTACTATTGCCAGCCTGTCTTGGACTTTTCCCGTTTGAAAATCACTTGCCTGACCTTTACATTCCAAGTCTATAAGGGAAAACTTGTTTCATTAATATTGTGTTAACCGTATATAGTAGTTCGTTGGATGTGATGGTTGACACGTGGACCTTAACTATGGAATAATTGCTTACTAGTCTGGACCCCCCCCCCCCCCCCCCCAAAACTGCGTCGGGGTTGAAGATTAAATATTTTTTATTTTAAAATATAATTTACTAAAAAAATTATATTTTAATAAAAAATTATATTTATATAACCCTCCATGATTTGATTTGAATTTTATTAATAAAATATCATAATTAAAGAATTAATTTTATAATTTAAAATTAAATAAAAAATACAAATGAGTTAGAAAATATTTTTATTTTTATTATTATAATCTATTATTTAATTTATTATATATTTTTTTAAAATTTGTTGCAAATAAAAGAGCACTCTATTCTAATAATAATATTCAAATCCAACTGTAATGAAGTAGACAATTCTTCTAATTTTATTTTTTTTTATAATTTTTATGGAAGAATAAAAAATAAAATTATCAATTAAATATATTGTTTAAAATTATTAATGATAGTTCAAGTATTTTGAAGGAGATTAAACTTATCCATGAGTTAAGCATACGCTCAAATAAAAAAGTTTATCCAAATTTTGTTAACTTGGATAAAAATATTAAGTTTATTATATTGACTTGGGCTATAAAATAGTGGACTATACTGAATCTCACCATTTAAAATTCAATCCTAACTCAATATATTATTCTTTTTTACATATTTTTGCTCAAATTTATAAAGAAAAAATAAACTCAATGACTAAATTTACATGTTTAAATTTTTTTCTTAAAAATTATTTTAAATTTAAAACATTCGAAAAGAAAAAATAAAATAGAAAATAAAAATAAAAAATCTCCAATTAAAACACAAAAATATCCTTAAAACTCTTTTTAATATTTAAGCAACAATTTAGTAATTCATGTAAAAAAAACAACTTAGTAAGTCGAAAAAAGGTTAAATAAAAAAGTCAAAGTGCTAAGTGCCGTAAAAAAATTTAAAATATATATTTTTTAATTTAAATTTAACAATAAATTAAAAATAAAAATTGAAGAAGATTCAAAGCAAAAGATATAAATACCGTTACAACCTTTTGATTTTTAAGTGAAAATTTGATAATTTTCTTGGAGCATAAAGAAAATAAAACCAAATGCCAAGCAAAGAACCTTTATGGGATTCATGTTTAATTTTTTTTCTTATATAAATTATAAATTATATTATAATTAAGAATAATGGATCTCAACTTAATTAAACTCTTTTAATCAAGTCCAATGATCTCTTTTAATTATAATTTAGCTCAATAACTTAATTAAAACTATTTAAATTAAGTTTACTTAATTAAACTCTTTTAATTAAGATCAATCAAAATTCTATCTAATATGTCTAAATGGAAATTCCAAATTTCCCTAAATCAATCAATTTTCATCCATTAACTACTCTTTTGTGTGTTACCGATTAGACTCCTACTTCATAGCAATGAACTTGAATAGCAATTCAAATTTGTAAATCAAATTAAGTATCTAGCAATATTATATGACCATTCAAATGTTAGAGAATTTAAAAGTGATTCTTCACTAAAGCCTTTCAGTGATAGCCTCAATGTAATTAATATCCTTCCATCAACTATATATCAAGGAATAGATAAGCATGGTGCAGTGTCTATTTACGTAATTCTTCATTTTAGTTCTTACAACTTCAGGATTTGACTTTAATGAATCTAAGTAAAATCAGTATTCAACTTAATTCATTATATCATGGCCATGAATTTAATCAAGTATAAACTTTGCGAATTTTCTTGTACTTGATTTTAACCATGAACAATAAATTAATTAATTAGAATTAAAAATGTGTTCCTTTGAGGACGATTTCATTGAATTACAATTAGTATAAGGGACTTAGGAGAATTCAATTAATTAAACATTCTAATTTGCAGAACAAATGATTTCGAGGAATGGAAATTAATTTTTAAGAGCAAGGTTAAGGTATAAATTTTCCTCTATAATGGATAAATATGAAAATTAGATTAAATTCAACTCTGATGCTATAAGAGAATTTACTCAAGTGTAAAGGTACATTTATGTAGCACTTTAATCATTCTTCAATCAAGAAATATAGATATACATAGATAAATATGTGAGCAAGAATATTTACATATATATATATATATTGTAAGACCCGTAATTTTAATATGTACCCTTTATGATTTTGTAATGTATGAACAAGTCACATTTGATATAAATTATAAGGAATGAATGTTTTTAAGTTGCAAATGAGTGAGAAATGCAAAATGGATAGTTAAGCAACTCGAAAATGAATGTAACAGTGATTTTTTAGAAAAATTGCAACAGAAAATGCAGTAGAAGAGGAGCATATCAATCTCATTAGCAAGGAAGATCGATCTCATAGCTTGGAAATACAATGTCACAACATCTGCAAGAGGCAGATCAATCCTTCAGTAATGCAGATCGATTTCCTAAGGGTTCTGTATGGAATAGATCGATCTCTTAGGAAGGCCAGATCGATCTCCTTAAGGTTCTGTGTAAAGCAGATCGATCTCATGCTGAGAGCAGATTGATCCTCTAAGCTTAAAAAGTCGTTTTCTAAAGAGAAAAGTGTAAGGCAAATTGATCTCTTGTAGTTAGGAGATCGATCTCCAAGAGCAAATTCTATAAATACACGACTCTGTACTTCAGTTTTCCCGAGAAACATCAAACCCTTCATGAACCAAAGTGAAACCTAACCTTTCTACACTAGAAATATTCATCTTTCAAGTAGTTTTGAGTGAGATTCATTTTAGCAAAGTTGTTCTTAGTAAAGAGTAGAACAACATTGTTGGAAACTAGAAGTTGGAATCAAAGATTGAAGGAACATGGTGGATTTTACCAAAATTAGCAAAAGGAGGAAAAATTAAGCTAGGTAAGATTCAATACACTAACTTCATATATGTTAATATAGGTATCTTGGTGAGTTGATTGGTGTATGTTTGATTTGCTAAAAAACACCTTGATCATGAAAAATATCCATGACCTATATATAGGTATAAAATTGAGAAAAGGATGAGAAAGTTGAGTAAACATGGATTTAAGGCTGAAATGATCCTGTATGTAAGATTATAAGGTACTCTTATGAAATACATAAATTGAAATAGATGAGAAATGAAAAAAGGTATATGAGAATTATGGTGAAATGCCATAATAGGAGAAAGTGATGAGATTGAGGCATTGGGAGGAGTTAAATGCATTGATTTAGAGTCATACAAGTGAAAACAAGTATATTAAGGTATACCGATGTGAATGCTTATTAACAGCTTCGGAAGTTGATATTAAGAAACTGATCGGACTGCGAGAGTGAGCAGTACCGAGGAACTGAGGTCACGCGATGTGATCCGAGGTAAGAGAATTTCGTGAATAGCTAGAGATAGCTACACGTATTTCGAATAGAATTTCAAGTATATATAATGTATATGAAATTTCGTGTATAGTAGGAACCGATAAAACAAATCATAGTTTTATCCAAATTTAGGGTAAAAAGCCTTAGAAGCATGTTTGTGACTAATATTTATAGTTGCAATGATATAATGGCTAACGTTTTTATGTATATGCGAAAACAACACATTTGAGTGTCGATTTGATTTGATTGAGTGAATTTCAATTTGAAATAAGTCATCTATCAGGTTTGTGTGAAAATCATGAGTGCTAGAGAATACTTGCACTTGATTTTAGAAGATATGCATCACATAGTACTTGAGTATATTCTCGTACTTGATTTTAAATGCTATTTATGCATGATAGAGTATTGGGAGCATTGCTCGTACTCAGTTTTATTGATTGATGCATGATAGAGTATTTGGAGCATTGCTCATACTCAGTTTTACATGACATAGTGCTGGGAGCATTGCTCGTACTAGATTTATATAACTTGTGTATGTGGTCGTGTTAAGAGTTTACTCGCACGTACCAGATTTTAAAAGAGAGAGTATGAAACAGCCGTGTTGGGAGCTTGTGCTGACTGTGTGTCGCACCGATTATATGCTCACACATGCAATATTTTGAGATATGACTGAGGGCTATGGGAAAATATTATCCAAGGTATGAGAGCTAAGACTTATGTCAAGCACCATGATCTTGAGATTGGGTCATGGAGTACTTTTTACCGTGTATGTCACATGGAGTACAATGTACCGTGAGTGCACGATGTGATTAAGTTGTGAGCTGTTAGTAGAAATTTGACCCACCTCCCGTTACAGCAATTGTGAGACCCCACACACCGAGTACTGTGTAGCCTGGGATCATGAAAAATAAGTTATAATCATAATCTCAGAACATCTAGTCGCCTATCTCCTTTCATTCAATTGAGTTTTCTTGAATGAACTATCACATGATTTTATAATCTGAACATGTGACTTTGTGTGTAAAAAGGGTAACCCGAGGGATGGGTGAGGCCTAGATTTCCATGTTCTTAACATGATGATATGCCATATTGTTTTGATTTAATTGAAATGGCATGATAAAATGTGATTTATATGAAATTACATGAGAAATGCAATGTTTTGCATAAACTGCTAAGATTGTTAAACCAACATGTTTTCAGTTTCATAACTGAGGATTTATATCTATATGTATATATTGCATAAATGTTTCAAGAAAGACACATGCTTTAGATATGAGTCGAAAAGGAAATGATTTAGTGGCATGAGCATTGTATTTTGTAGATAGTGTGGTTATATACTTGCTTGCCTTATTTTCTTACTGAGCTGTGAGCTCACCCCTTTTTTATTTCCCCTCTACAAAGCATTCACAGTAGGTGGACACGGTTGAGGACTGGTATCCCTTGATCCGCTGCATAACCATTTTACAAAAGGTATACACATTTGAAACGTTTTGTACTGAACAATGTAAGAGCACAGTTATATAAATGAATGTACGGTCGGGATATATATGTACAAGTATTTGTATTTAATATATGAGTTTACTTTTAAAAAAAAAGTACTCACAGTCAATAAGATAACTATGTTGACATGTATGCATATTGTGGAAATGAATGTGGTTGAGGTGACTAATATCGAATCACAGCCCAACGGTTTGGTGTTTAGTGATGACAGAAGGAGAGGTAAGTAAAATGTGAAAAATTTGTGGTGTTTTTGGTAGGTCACGTGTAACGACCTGTGACCTATAAAAATTCAGGGTAAGGTTTTTTTTTTTTTGAAACTTCAGCTTGCAACTTATTCCTATATTCACTTAGGCTGTATTCCTGTTCAGTGTCAATCCTTAAAAATATTCTCTTTCATTTATTCTTATACAGGTTCCATCCCGACACATTACTTTCAATAGATGTCTGTGCATACAAATGGTCTGGTAAAGAGATAAAAATGTATACCTCACGCATGTATAAAAGGTAGTTTGGGGAAATTCATATCCACCAGCCTACGTCATCTATGCAGCATTTATTAACTGTAATCCACTGCAAAGATCTGAGAGGTAGAGGGGTGAGCTTTCGGGAAAAAGCCCAGTAAGAAGAATGCATTTAAAATGATCCTAGCAATTCAAATATGTAGAAAACATAATAGTACATATAAAGATTACTTTCTGAAAACTAATATAAAGGACATTCAAAGGTTAAGGAAAATCGGAAACATCGAGGTTCAAAACGTAATTCTTTAAGTACGTAAACTTAACAGATATTACGTAAACTTTTCGTACATTCAAAATTCCAACACAGGAATACATGTCAAATCACATAATATAAAATCATATTCTGAAAACAGAGTTTAATTTTCAAATAGAGGCTACATCGGCCCATATAATTATCGTGCAACAATAACATATTCATCATGCGGCAAATAATCAAGTCATCCTCCGTAGAGGGAATTCATAACCCGAAGGTAATTTCAGACGCCACAAGGGCGAAGTATAGGCGCCACGAGGGCGAAATACAGGCGTCGCGAAGGCGAAATATAGGCGCCACGAGGGTGAAATACAGGCGCCACACAGGCGAGTTCAGACGCCACACAGGCGAGTTGACATGCGTAAGCATACAACATAAATGGCCTTTAGTCTCAAAACATACTATAGTTCTCATATGTGAAAATATCGAAGTAAAATCATCTTATTCGAAAGATCATTTCAGAAGACATGCTCTTATTCAGAAGTCAAATTCAGCTATATGCAATTATTCAAAAACACAAATACAGAGAGCATAGTCTTGATTAGAAATATAGTTTAGAAACATGCATGAAAATCATACTTCATGTTTTTATAAGCTTTCTTTAATCAAGGTTCAGAAAGTAACTATTACCATTTTAAATTATATCCCCTTACCTTGATTTAACGAAAATTCTAGTTCGAGTAGTGACCCCTCCAAGTATCTCCTTTAAATCCTTCTACGATTCTCCTCGGTGTCTATCTGTAATCCTTGCTTGCTTCGACTTAACGAGTTGACGAACCCGACCCTTCCGACTTATTTTCATCAAAAATTTTGAATAAATATTTTTGATCACCTTTCCCTCGGGTTTTCTCGATTTCCTCAATGCTTCTTATAGTATTTTCCATGTAGTTTTATATATATATATAAATATATCCAAAAATAACTTTCTTTTTCTTTTTCTTTTTTTTTTTACTGTTCATCTTGTTTTTTTGAATTGCTTCCTCCTTTCCCGCCTTTTCTTTTTCTTCTTTCTTTTCTTCATTGTTTCCCAGCTACTGTACTGTTCATCGTCACTTTCTTGTTGTCATCATGCCTTCATCTTCGCCGGTCTTCCTTTCCAACCTCCAACCAGCACCCTTCCGGTCATCTTCCTCCTCCCTTGTTGCTGCAACAACAGTGATAGAGGCTCCATGTTTCTTTCCTTCGCAACCAGCCCTTCTTCAGTATACCTTCCTTCGTTGGTAGCTGTCCATGGCAAAACCGACCTCTTCCAAGTAGTTTTCCTTTACCAAGAGTCAATATTCTCATCTACCTCCTCTGCTCAGTCCCCCGTTTCTAGCTTCAGCCCTATATTTATGCCTTCTTGCTTCTGTGTTTAACTTGCCAACTCCGGCTTCTCATGCTGCCACGGTTCCAGCTCCTGTTCTGCCTCTGTTTTCTAACCAGTTTTCCCGTTGACAGCAACCTCACGTCCTTATTGCTCCCATGCATCATTTCGTGTTTCCAAGATATTTCGAAACAACTTATATACACACTTTTCACCAAATCGGTGTTGTTTACAGCAGACATCATGTCTCTGTTTCTTTCCTCTTCTTCCTTGCCTCTTTCTTCGCTGCACTTTAACATTTTTTTGCACATATAAATGTTTATATATTTGTTTATTATTTTTCCTTTTGCTGCCTTACTTGTCAGTTGCCAGCTTCAGATCAATCTTTTTGGTTTTACTGCCATCACATGCTTTCTTATTTCATTTCACCATTCGCCACCTTTCCTCTTACTTCCAACAGTGGCTATCATCCTTAGTACACATATGCATATCTATATATTTTTTTAACATTTCCCCTTACTGAGAATTTCAAACTTTAGGGCAACAAGTACCTGCCATCCTATTACCTAGGCTGCTGTGATTGTGTCTCCTTATTTCTTATTTAATCCTCACTGTGAACCATCATCAACAGCATCCTTCATGACGTTTTCTGCTGCAGTTTTCATTGCAGCAGAAATTGCTATCAGTTTTGGCTTCCAATGTCTCATGTTTTCTTATTTCTATGTTAGGTGAATGTGTCATACACTTCATTTCCTCTGCGTTTTTGCTATAGTCAGCAGTCACGGGACTGCTTCTACTTCTTTTTTTTAGACTGCTTTATTATCTTTCGATCACTTCCATTTCCCTACACTGCCAAATCTCTCAGACCCTTCCCTCTTTCCTTTTTACTGTCTTCTGTTTCTTTTAATGCATCCCGTACTTATGTGCCTTTATATTCCTTTACGCATTGTAAGGTTTGCTCTGGGGATTGGCTTCGTTCTGGGAGCCAATCCATGGGTTTGAGGGTAGGTGTGTGTATACTTATACATGCACATATATATATATATATATATATATATATATCTACCTTCTTTATTTGAAATTTATTAAAACATTAATACATCTATATATTTATATATCTTATACACCAAATAAGTTTTCCTTATGGTAATAGAATTTAATTTAATCTAATATTTATACCTATCTATCATATAAGAATATTTATATCTTAATCTAGCTCATAAGACTTTATTTCCATTCCTCCCAAATTACTTGTTCTTCCACTTAAAATATTTTATCCAATTAATTTCTTCTAAACTCCCATATAAATTTAAATGTTCAATTTAAATCATTCACCAAGGAACACATTCTCTAATCCCAATGGTTTTAATTATTTTTCCTTGATAAGACTGAATACATAAAAATTCATGGTGTTTACACCACGGGATGGGAGGTCGTGAAAGAATGGTATCAGAGCAGATTTGGTCTGATGTGTGTCGGTATTAGTAATTAGGAAATTTTACATCCTCATAGTACTATTTTGTTCAGTTACAATTGTGTATACAAGATGAAAATCATACTAATTAATGGTTATGAATGCAGGAATTTAGCCATTATGGTTAATACCAACCGTGGTAGAGGGGCTAGAGATAGGGCTTGAGGCCGTAGAGGTAGGGCTCGAGGCCGTAGAGGTAGGCCTGAGACCCGAGATGAGACGACAGGTCCCACTCAGGTACCAGAGAGTACCGAGGCATGCTTCACGAGATTAGAGCATCGCCTTGAGACCATAGTAGAGTTACTGGTACAGACTATGCCAGGTAGACAGGGACAAGATGCAGAGAGTGCGACTAAAGAGGCAGCTACACCTAGTACGCCTTCATAGCGAGCTCATACACCACAGCCTATAGATACAGCTACACCCCTACCGGTTCAGGATACGCCTTCTCATATTACTCCACGACAAGGCGGTAGTACGTTGGGGTATGGTTGTGAGCTTGACAGACTGCGACAATTCCAAAATCTTGGACCACCTTCGTTTAGTGGGGTGAAGGACACAATTGTCGCAGAGGATTGGCTAGGAGAGATGGAGAAGTTATATGGATTCTTTGAGTGTACGGTTATAGAGATGGTCGCGTTTGCTGCGTTCTTACCGAAGGGATCGACAGAGCATTGGTGGAAGTTCACCAGGGTTATACTGAGAGCCCGACACTAAGAGATCACAAGGGATATCTTTTTGGATACCTTCAGGAGGCAGTATGTCCAGGACATAAATGCAAAGGAAGTTACAAATGAAATTCTTGGGGTTGAACCAGGGAACTCAATCAGTGGATGAGTACGAGACAAGATTTATATCCCTGGGTAGATATGACCCTGACACCATGAGTAGTGAGATCAGGAAGGTCCACAGGTTTATTGATTGAGACTAGTATTACGGTTTAGATTAGTCTCACTTGACATCTCTACCTATGATGAGGTAGTGCGCAGGGTGCAACTCTACGAGCAGGATTATAAGAGGAATGTCTTAGAGTTTAAGACAGTTAGCAGGGGTAGAGACCGAGACAAGAAGAGATCGGTGACTGATAATACCAAAGGTTTCAGATATCGAGGAGGGAAGAGACTCTTCAGTAAGAGACTAAAGATTGAGAAAGTACAGGAGAAGACTGTTAGATCTCCTACATACCCGGTCATAGCTCCAGCTAGAGGAGTAGTGATTGGAGGATCGAGGCTTACCACAGATCAGTGCAGTAGATGTGGTAGATTCCATGGCGGTAGATCTTATACTATTTTTAGTGGATTGTGCTTTAGATGTGGGAAGCCAGGGCACATGACGAGAGTTTGCCTAGAGGTTATTGATATTGCTCCACAGAAAGGCAAGGAACTGGAGAGAGCTCTAGCTGATATGTCTGCGTCGAGGTGGAGAGCGACGATAGAAGAGAAAGGGAAGCATGTCATTGGACGAGGGCGAGTACATGCCTTGGACCAGGGCATAACTGATGCTTCGTTAGATGTGATTAGATGTAACATCCTGATGTATGATTTAGAAGCACATGTTTTAATTGATCCTGGTGCCACGCATTCATTTGTATCGCCTTTATTTGCATGTAAGTTAGCAAAACATGTAGAGCGTACACCTTTAAGTAGGACGATGTTGATTAGTATGCCTATGGATAACAGTCAGCTAGTGGAATATGTGTTAAATGACTGCAAGTTAAGAGTAGGGGAAAAGGACATGACAACCAATCTAATGTTGTTAAGTATGTGTGATTTTGATGTAATCTTAAGAATGGATTGGTTATCGTCAAACCATGTTGTTTTAGATTGTTATGCTAAGATAGTTATGTTTCCTAACCTTAAAAAATATGTTGTAAAGTTTGATGAAAAGAAATGAAAGTGGTAGTTATGGTTACAATAATAATGTACTATGTTGACTGAGAAATGAAAATATTGAAGGTTTCATTGCATACGTGGTTGATACGGATAAGGTATATCCAGAGTTGGCAGATATTCTTGTGGTCAGTGAGTTCCGAGATGTCTTTTTGGATGAATTACCAGGGTTACCACCAGACAAAGAGATGGAGTTCTGTATAGACTTGGTGCCTGGTACTGAACCTATATTGAAACCACAGTATCGTATGACCTTAGTTGAGCTGGAGGAGCTTAAGAGACAGTTATAGAAGCTGTTGGATAGGGGTTTCATCAGATCGAGTATTTCGCCTTGGGGAGCACAAGTTTTGTTTGTAAAGAAGAAGGATGGAAGCCTCCGATTGTGTATAGATTACAGATTGTTGAATAAGGCTACCATTAAGAATATGTATCCCCTTCCACGTATTAACGACTTGTTAGATCAGCTTTGGGGATCGCAGGTCTTTTCTAAGATTGATCTGAGGTCTGGGTATCATCAGTTGAGGGTTTGGAGTGAAGATGTGTCCAAGACAGCATTTAGGACCTGATATGGCCACTATGAGTTTTTGGTTATGCCATTCGGATTGACGAATGCTCCCGCAACTTTCATGGTTTTAATGAACGATGTGTTCAAGCCATATCTAGATCAGTTTGTTATCGTTTTCATCAATGACATATTGGTATACTCGAAATTCAGAAATTCAAGGAAGAGCATGAGAAACACCTCAAGATCGTATTGCAGACGTTACAACAATAGAAGTTCTATACTAAACTTAGCAAGTGTGATTTTTGGTTGTCACAGATCTCGATTTTAGGACACGTTGTGTCGAGGGATGATGTATTAGTAGAACCATCCAAGATTAAGGCTGTAGTTCAGTGGGAATAGCCGAGGATAGTCACCGAGATCAGGAGCTTCCTGGGTTTAGCAGGATATTATCGGAGATTCGTAAAGGGATTTTCGAAGTTGGTTGCTCCATTGACACGTCTCACTTGGAAGAGTGTAGCATTCGTGTGGAACGAGGATTGTGAGAAGAGTTTTCAGGAGTTGAAGCGTCGATTGACCACTGCTCTGATTCTCACTATCCCTACCAGCTCAAGAGAAGTTTTAGTGTATACCGATGCTTCGCATCAAGGATTGGGCTGTGTATTGATGCAGGATGGGAGGGTGGTTGCTTATTGATCTAGACAGCTGAAGGACTATGAGAAGAACTATCCGACCCATGATTTGGAGTTAGCAGCAATAATGTTTGCATTGAAGGTATGACACCACTACTTGTATGTTGAGAAATTTTAGATTTTTACCAACCACAAGAGCCTCAAGTATCTGTTCTCACAGAAAGAGCTGAACATGAGATAGAGAAGATGGTTAGAGCTTTTAAAGGACTACGATTGTGAGATACTTTATCATCCGGGTAAGGCTAATGTTGTAGCTGATGCTTTAAGCAGGAAGAGCCTTGGGATGGTATCGTATATGATGGTCAGGGAACATGAGTTGCTAGAGCAGTTTGTTAGTCTCAGTTTGGAAGTTATGCTTTCTGATATGGATACAGACTGTATGATTGCTAGTCTATGCTTGGAGCTGAATCTGTTGGACAAGATTAGACAGGCTCAACAGACTGATCCGTATTGCATTGATATGAGTAGTCAAATACAGAGGGGCACAGTAACTGATGTTGAGCTGAGTTCTAATGGACTATTGAGGTTCAGAGGCAGATTGTGTGTTCTCGAGGACCCAGAGCTCAGGAGATTGATATTGGCGGAAGCTCAGTCGTCGAGGTACACTTTACATCCTAGGAGTAACAAGATGTATCAGAATCTCTGGGAGGTATACTGGTGGTTGGGTATAAAGAGATGTGTGACAGAATTTGTGGCAAGATGTCTCGTATGTCAGCAAGTGAAGGTAGAGTATCAGAAGCCCGCAGGGTTATTGTAGCCTCTACCTATACCGACATGGAAATGAGAGCATATCACAATGGATTTCGTGATGGGTTTACCGAGGACCCAGAGGAATCACGATGCGATATGGATGATTGTTGATAGACTGACAAAGTCAGCTCACTTCTTATCTATGAGAGCTACTGATACTCTAAGTACCTTGGCAGAATTGTATGTACGCGAGGTAGTAAGGTTACATGGTGTTCCAGTGAGCATTGTTTCGGATATGGATTCCCGCTTCACTTCCCACTTTTGGGAACATTTTTAGGAAGCCATGGGAACCCAGTTGAGTTTGAGCACCGCTTTCCATCCTCAGACAGATGGTCAGTCAGAGAGGACTATATCCCTGGAGGATATGCTGAGAGCATGTGTGCTGGATTTTAAAGGCTCCTGAGATGATCATTTACCACTAGCCAAATTTACCTACAAAAACAGTTATAATACGAGTATCAGGATGGCACCCTATGAGGCTTTATATGGTCTTAAATATCGTTCCCCTATCAGTTGGGAAGAAGTGGGTGACAAAAAGATTTTTGCTCCTGACTTGGTTACACAAGCCTATAGAGGATGTCCAGTTGATAATTGAGAGATTGAGGACAATTCAGAGTAGACAGAAAAGCTACGCTGACAAGAGACGAAGACCATTTGAATTCTCAGTTGGTGAGTCAGTATTTCTGAAGGTTTCTCCTTCTAAGGGTATAGCGAGATTCGGGAAGAGAGGTAAGCTGAGTCCTTGCTACATTGGAGCCTTTGAGATACTTGATCGAGTGGGAGATAAGGCATATAGGTTGGCTTTGCCACTGGATTTATCGGGAGTGCATAATGTTTTCCACATTTCGATGCTACGAAAGTATCATCTAGATCCAAACCATGTGATTCGGTATGAGCCATTGGAGCTCAAGGAAGACTTAACATATGTAAAGAAACCTATCCGGATACTGGATAAAAGGAGAAAGTCTTGAAAAATATGACCATCGGGTTAGTTAAGATTCTTTGGCAGCATCACACTTTAGAGGAAGCTACCTAGGAGCTAGAGAGTCTGATGCGAAAGAGATACCCCCAATTATTTAGAAAGTAACTTGGTTCTAATTTGGAGGGCCAAATTTCTTAAGGTGGAGGGGATTGTAAGACCTGTAATTTTAATATGTACCTTTTATGATTTTGTGATGTACGGACAAGTCACATTTGATATAAATCATAAGGAATGAATGTTTTTAAGTTGCAAATGAGTACGAAATGCAAAATGGGTAGTTAAGCAAATCGAAAATGAATGTAATAGTGAGTTTTAGGAAATATTACAGTAGAAACTGGAGTAGAAGAGGAGCATATCAATCTCATTGCTTGGAAATACAATGTCACAGCATCTGCAAGAGGCAGATCGATCAATCAACAGGAGCAGATCGATCCCTCAGTAATGCAGATTGATTTCCTAAGGGTTCTGGATGGAATAGGTCGATCTCTTAGCAAGGCCAGATCGATCTCCTTAAGGTTCTATGTAAAGCATATCGATCTCATGCTGAGAGCAAATTGATCCTCTAAGCTTAAAATGTTATTTTCTAAAGAGAAAAGTGCAAGGAAAATCGATCTCATGTAGTTAGGAGATCGATCTCCAAGAGCAAATTCTATAAATACACGACTCTATACTTCAATTTTCCCGAGAAACATCAAACCCTTCATGAACCAAAGTGAAACCTAACCTTTCTACACTAGAAATCTTCATTTTTTAAGTAGTTTTGAGTGAGATTCATTTCAGCAAAGTTGTTCTTAGTAAAGAGTAGAACAACATAGTTGGAAACTAGAAGTTGGAATCAAAGATTGAAGGAACAAGGTGGATTTTACCAAATTTGGCAAAAAGAGGAAAAAATTAGCTAGGTAAGATTCAATACACCAACTTCATATATGTTAATATAGGTATCTTGTATGAAATTGAGAAAATGATGAGAAAGTTGAGTAAACATTGATTTAAGGCTGAAATGAGCATGTATGTAAGATTATAAGGTAGTTTTATGAAATATATAAATTGAAATAGATGAGAAATGAAAATAGGTATATAAGAATTATGGTGAAATGCCATAATAGGAGAAAGTGATGAGATTGAGGCATTGAGAGGAGTTAAATGCATTGATTTAGAGTCATGTAAGTGAAAACAAGTATATTAAGGTATACTGATGTAAATGATTATTAATAGCTTGGGAAGTTGATATTAGGAAGCTGATCGGACTGCGAGAGTGAGCAGCACCGAGGAAGTGAGGTCACGCGACGTGATCCGAGGTAAGAGAATTTCGTGAGTAGCTAGAGATAGCTACACGTATTTAGAATAGAATTTTAAGTATCTATAATGTATATGAAATTTCGTGTATAGAAATGTCATGATAGGAATCGATAAAGCAAATCGTAGTTTTATCCAAATTTAGGGTAAAAAGCCTTAGATGCATGTTTGTGACTAATATTTATAGTTGCAATGATAGAATGACTAATGTTTTCATGTATATACGAAAACAGCACATTTGAGTGCTGATTTGATTTGATTGAGTGAATTTCAATTTGAAATAAGCCATATATCGGGTTTGTGTGAAAATCATAAGTGCTAGAGAATACTCGCACTTGATTTTATAAGATATGTATCACATGGTACTTGAGTATATTCTCGTACTTGATTTTAAATGCGATTTATGCATGATAGAGTACTAGGAGCATTGCTCATACTCAATTTTATTGATTGATGCATGATAGAGTATTGAGAGCATTACTCATACTCAGTTTTACATGACATAATGTTGGGAGCATTGCTCGCACTAGATTTATATAACTTGTGTATGTGGTCGTGTTAGGAGTTTATTCGCACGTACCAGATTTTAAAAGAGAGAGCATGAAACAACCGTGTTGGGAGCCTGTGCTGATTGTGTGTCTCATCGATTGTATGCTCACACGTACAATATTTTGAGATATGGCCGAGGGCTATGGAAAAATATTATCCATAGTATAAGGGCTAAGACTTGTGGCAAGCACCCCGACTATGAGATATATCGAAGGTATGAGGGCTAAGACTTATGGCAAGCACCCTGACCTTGAGATTGGGTCTATGGAGTACTGTGTGCCGTGTATGTCACATGGAGTACGATGTATCGTGAGTACACGATGTGATTGAGTTGTGAGCTGATGGTAGAGATTTGACCCACCTCCCGTTACAGCAAATGTGAAACCCCGTACACCGAGTACTGTGTAGCCTGGGATCACGAAAAATGAGTTATGATCATAATCTTGGAACATGTAGTCGTCTATCTCCTTTCATTCAATTGAGTTTTCTTGAATGAACTATCACATGATTTTATAATCTGAACATGTGACTTTGTGTGTTAAAAGGGTAACCCGAGGGATGGGTGGGCCCAGATTTCCATGTTTTTAACATGATGATATGCCATATTATTTTGATTTAATTGAAATGGCATGATAAAATGTGATTTATATGAAATTACATGAGAAATGCAATGTTTTGCATAAACTGCTGAGATTATTAAACTATCATGTTTTTAGTTTCATAACTGAGGATTTATATCTATATGTATATATTGCATAAATGTTTCAAGAAAGATACATGCTTTTGATATGAGTCGAAAAGGAAATGATTTAGTGGCATGGGCATTGTATTTTGTAGATAGTGTGGTTATCTACTTGCTTGCCTTATTTCCTTACTGAGCTGCGAGCTCACCCCCTTTTTATCTCCCTTCTCTACAGTGCATTCACAGTAGGTGGACACAACTGAGGACTGGTATCCCTTGATCCGCTGCATAACCATCTTAGGAAAGGTATACACATTTGAAACGTTTTGTACTAAACAATGTAAAAGCACAGTTATATAAACGAATGTACGGTCGGGGATGTATATGTATAAGTATTTGTATTTAATATATGAGTTTACTTTTAAGAAAAGAGTACCACAATCAATAAGATAACTGTGTTGCCATGTATGCATATTGTGGAAATGAATATGGTTGAGGTGACTAATATCGAATCACAGCCCAACGATTTGGTGTTGAGTGATGACAGAAGGAGTGGTAAGTAAAATGTGAAAAATTTGTGGTGTTTTTGGTAGGTCACGGGAGGGGAGGTCGTGAAATATATATATATATATACATGAACACATGCACTGCTCTGGGATAGGATTGGCTTCCAAAATGAAACCAATCTTGAGGCTGCCCTTACCGTGTATAATGGAAAGAAAAATAAAGAAAGAGTGACATAGGTGATAATTGGTGTAAGGAAGTAAAAGGGTAAGTGGATAGAACTCCACGTGAACTGCTAGACTCACTGACTTGTGCCAGAAGCTGTAGCAGCAGGTAGAGGGGTTGGAGAACCAAGAAAGTTAGATAGAAAATGCATGAGGTAGTAGGTTGTGAATGATTGAAAGAAGGAAGTGAGAAACGTGGGAAAAAAAGGGCACACCCGATAACAGTCCTTTGCTTCAGAAAAAAAACCACAGCAAAAAATTCAGTGAAGGGCTGATGATGGTACGACCTTCAGTGAATGAGAAGGAAATGAGAGGTGAAGAAATGTGTTATCCCATCAGCTGTGACAAATCCATTTGTTTAACAGAAGAAGCAGTACCCGGGCGATGGCAGTAGACAGAGGAGGAGATGGAGCAGTATGCTGCTATTTACAGTAGCTAGACCGATAGGTGAGTAGGATTGAAGCTGACCGAGTGCTGATCATAGTACTGAAGTTATTATATACCGAGGAAAAGAGAAAGGATAATGGGAGAGATTGGAAACGTGAACATAGAAGTTGAAGCAGAGGAATGGCAATGGCCCATGCCCTGGAGTGTTAGGAGATCGAAATTTAACGAGAAAGAAAGAGAAGAAGGACGAAAATCGAGTCAAGCAAAAGACCAAACTGAAGTAAAAGAGACGGGGAAGCAGAGACAGGGAGAACTGTGTAGAATGAGAAGTGGAAAGCTTAAACATGGGAGACGAGTGTGTAGAGTATAGAAATAGAGGCAACGAGAAGACACGACGCTGGCAAGGTGGTGAGGTGATAGCTGAATGGAGAGGAAGACGTAGAAGATGACAGGCCGGAGAAGGAATGAGAAAATGTCAGCGTTGGGAGGAAGGTGATGATGATGAACGGAGCTGAGGGAGTGGAACAATGAAGAAAAAGGAAGGAAGGATAAGAAAGAAAGGAAGAAGAAAAAGGCGCGAAGGCGCAAAAAAAAAAAAAGAAAGAAAGAAAAGAGGAAGGAATGAGAGGATATGCATATCTAGATATATGTATATATAAAATTATATAATTATATATATATATAAATTTTAGTGAGAAAAGATATTGAAGACAGAGAAAAAGTGTGTAGAAAATTTTGGAAACTCGAGGGGAGAACGACTCGAAATTTTTTATACAAATATCGATTCAAAGCTCCGAAGAAGTATATTGATTTGAATGGACCCACTGACTCACATCACTGAGGCATTGAGGACTATTGACAGACACCGAGGTAAGGAAAATTGTTGTGTACTGTTATTGATATCTACACGTATTTTCTGTTGGACCGTAAATATAAATTCTAGGAAAAATTTACAGTAAGAAAAATTGTTGTGAGATGTTAGTGATATCTACACGTATTTTCTGTTGGACTGTAGATATAAATTCTAGGTCGATTTTACAATTCGAGAAATTATAGAATTTTATCCTTAAATTAGTAGCCTAATCTTATCGTTAAAATTTAATTTATTTTCACAGACATCGCTATAGCCTAAGTTCTTATTTTAACTGAAAATATTAGTTTTTAATTGCCGCGTACGGTCATACAGGGATTTTTAACCAAAAAATGATGAGCCAACCTCTTTTGAATTGTTTTATGTACTGAAATGAATTTTTAAAATGGATTTGATAAAAATGAACTATTTATAAATTATTACCGATAAAATGTGCTTGAGCGCATGCTGACTGTGTGTCGCACGACCTAACTCGCACTGATTTTGAGGCAAAGACGATGGTTAATCATGCTGCTCTGTTACTGTTACTGAACTATTATTGTTACTGTTACTGAACTGCTACTATTACTGTGGTCCACGGAGTACGATATACCGTGCAACACACATGTGAGTACGTTATACGGTGCTATCGATCTTCGAACATACTGTATTGTGAGCCGTTTGGGCAGCTGACCACTCCCACGGCGATTGACATCCTAGCACACCTGATCAGTGATGCTCAGAGTCACTGACATTGGCCAGTTGTCATACTGATTACTGTTATAGCATGTTCTGTCTTGTCTCGTCTATTTGATTTACTGAATTGACCGTATGAACTGCACTATTGTTTGGAAATCGTTTATTCTACCGTATAAAGTTTTAGAAGTTGTATTTATTGCAGTTCAATGTTTATACTATCGATATCGAAACTGTTATTGATTTTCATCTCTGATTTTACTGGGTTACTCGGCATATTTTTTATAATAACCCTATTATGCAAATATATAGATAGTGTATTTATCTATCTGCCACATGTTTTTCTTACTGAGCACGTTGAGCTCATCTTTTCTTTTCTCCACAGAGCCACATCAGTAGCTGAGACCGCTTTTATAAGTAGGATTCTTTTGCACAACCATAGTTTCGCGAAGTATTCTTTTACATCACAGGTATACCCAGGACATTCATTATTTTGTATCTAAAATTTTTGTAAGTGCAGTAATGTACAGGAAAATATATCCGAGGAATGTGAATGGTGATCATTTTGTAAAAGAACAGTTATGCAAATTAATTGGAAAGTACCTTTATTAGTTTTTGTTCAAACTATTACAAAAAAAAATGTGTTTATGTAGACGGTTTCACAGTATTGATCCAGTATCGACTCGTAACCCAATCATATTGTACCGTAAAAAGAGTCGTTACATCAAGTCAATTTCAAGTTAAGGAGAACTGAGATATAGCCCTTAGATTCACTTGGGGTGATGGATCTTCTTTAGTCCAGTCATCCACCTTCATAGGCTTCAAGTTATATCTAAAAGCACCATTTTTAGGCATTGATTGATCAAAACCCATAAAAATGAAATTAAGGTGTGACGTTCCACATATAAGATGACTTACTGTCATGAGTAAAAAATCATTTACATAGGTATCACATGAAAATGTTTCCATAGACACTCGAGTGAAACTACCAAATAGAAATTCTCATGTCGGGTCATGTTCAATGAATTTGTTTCTTAACAAACACCATATGTTTTCCTCAAGTATCTCGCATACTTCAATTTATAAGATCAATTGCTTACTTTACAAATAAGAAGCTTAACATGTGCTAGTCTCTAGTATATTGTCAATGCACATTCTTAACAATACATTGATTAGGAATGTTTTTAAAGAAAAAGGCTTTAATGCATAAGGATCTCATAATTATAACTCTTTATAATTCCTTTAAAGTTTAAAGGAATTTAATAGAATAATGTGAGTGAATTTTTAATTTTGGAGAGAATTTGAGTGAGAGAATAATATTAGAATAAGAGAATATGAGAAAATTAGAGAGAAATTAAGAAAATGCATGAAAAAAAGAAGGGAAGGGATATTTATAGAAAATATTAAGAAAATAAAATGAAAAAAAGACAACGACTATATAATTGTTCCCTTATGAGTTCCTGGCATCATGATGTCAGCAGGCAAATTTTGGTGCAATGGTTGTACCACTTCAAACTAAAACTAGTCTAGAACTAATTCAGAGTCGTCTATGATCAGACCATTTTTGGGCTTAAACGTGCTAGTTCTTTATTGGTTTTGATTCGTATTTTACAAACCCAGCACAATTTGGTCATGGAATGAATTAGGCTAGAAATGAAACCTCATTTACAGTTTTGATTATTAGTCAAGCTAGATCGGTCCAATTTTGGATCGATCCCGGATTAGCCCCACCCATTAAGCATGTCAAGCTGAAATGATATGGCTAAAGGGAATGGATGTAAGGAGGAAGAATTAGTAGTGATGCAGTGGTTTTTAGGTAGCAAATTTGGTGTTGGTGATAAATGGGGTTTTGGTTGAGTGAGCTTTAGGTTAGAGGTGGTTAACGGTAAAGGCAGTAATGAAAGTAAGGAATTAGAAATGCAAGAGTAAAATCTTGGAAGTTTTTTTTTTCTATCAAATTTTTCTCTTTTCGTTGATATTTTAGAAGGGTTTTTTTAAAAATCTCAATCTAGTAAAAAAGGGTCTAGGAATTTGAACTTTTGAACTTAACTGAAGGTTCCTTAAACTTAAGTTGTTGTAATATGTTGGCTCTATTGGCTACCCGAGAGGGGGGAGGGTGAATCGGTTTTTCGCTAATTATAACCTTATTTTTCTATTTCTAACTTCTCTATCCTATATTAATGTTCTCTAAGTTCACTTGAGCTATTCTAGCATACAATTCAATCAATCAATACAATAAACATAATTCAAAAACTATTAAGTAAAGAGTATAGGGATAGAGAATTGTACGTAAGTGTGAAACTCAAATTTTTTCCACTTTATTTCTTATTTTTAAAAAAAGAACTAAGAAGTAATTGAGAACTCTGAATAATGTTATGCAGGCCCAAAACCACCGAAGCACTCGGGTTAGTGGCATGGGGTCTAGCAGGGTCTAGCGACAGGAAAATCGAAGTAAGGTTCTAAGCCCTAGAATTACTTAAGAATTACATGTATAAGCATGAAATGATGTGTAGAAGTGAGAACTAAGGTATTTGAAGTGAAAAAATTAGTAAAACTCGGGTTTACGCTAAATCGAGAAAAAGGGCCTAGTAAGAGAAGTAAATTCGGAATAAATTCTAGAAATTCACAAAAATTATTTCGAAATGATAGGAAATTAGTATAAGGCATATTTAACATGGGGAATGAAAATCAAATGGAAATATGGAGATTTCAGGGATCAGACTAATTTTTAAAGTGAATCGAAAACCTTAAGTCATTTTGTTCGGTATTGACCAAATTGCACAAAATGAGCTCAATCAGAGAACGTTTCTTAAACAAGTTACCCCAAATTTTTATGAGACATACTAGGGACATATTATAACACTTGAAAAGTGAGAATTTGGAGGAAATTGGACTAGAAATAATTTTTAGGAATTTTCCAAAACAGAACATGAATTTCCCCTGCTTCAGAAAACTGACCAGCCGGTAGAAATCTTTAAATTTGGAGACCTTTTGGAAATTTGTTGACCTAAAATTTTCCAAATATAAAATAAACTAGATAAGTTTTCTTGAACAGTAAAAATCATCCCTAATCGACCTTGGATGAGAGAGAAACTCTCCCTCTTTTTTGTCGTAGGTGGTAACTCTAGAGCTAACTTGTGTATTTTTTCAGAGGCCTTTTGGCCATTTTTAGGCAACAGTCAAGAAGGATAAAATCTTGCACCTTCAGTCATCTATAACATATAAAAAATTTAGCCCCAAATGAGTTCATTTACTAGGTGAAAAACTAGAAAGAAGAATAGGGGCAGAATCTGTCCTGTTTCGAGGTGAGAGAAAGTTCCATTTTTGAATGTTTTTGGTTGGATTTTTGGGTAGTTTTTTATGATTATAAGCTATATATATATATATATATATATATATATATATATATATATATATATATATATATTGAATTAAAGTTGATCAATTTGGAGGACAAAAAATGTGGTCAACCTTGGTCAAAGTTGAGGTAAACTTGATGAATGATAATGAACATGAGATATGTTCTTATTTGATGTTTTTGAATGATTTTTGGTTAAGTAGAATTGAAAGAAATAATTGATTAGAGAGTGTATAAGTTCATCCAGCCTAGGGTTCATGTGTTTGTGATGAAATTTGGATGAATTCAAGGTTGTTAACAGTTAAATTTATACTGAAAAAGTCTGGTTTATAGCTTAGTTTAGTGAAAAATCGAAAGGTGTGAAAATTGGTAAAATTGGAATAATGACAAGTATGAATGATGGATGTTAATGAGTACTTAGGTTATTAAGATAATGAAGGTGAAGTTAGAACAAAAAAATTAACTAAAATAGCTTAACCGGTGCTTAAATCGATAAAATCGAGAAAATAAAAAAAGTGAGTAAAAAGTTAAAATTGGTCAACATTTATGAAACTAGACATATGTTTGAATATGTTGAGATGCTATTAAGCATTATATGATGATTTGGTATCATTTTGGGTAGCTTAGTAAATCAGCACGCAAATCAAGGTAATCTCGAGACCCGATGATTTTGCACTGCTCTAAGGTCTACGAGATAAGGGATGTGTTTTAAAGTAGTATTGATATCCCAATACCTTATTTGACATATAAATATGTTGAAGTTTGCTCGTATCTACGAAAATGCATGTTCAAACTCGAAAGGGTATTATGCATGCTATATCGAAAAGCCATTTTTCAAGCTCTTCAAACGTACTTTTTTCTATCTATGAGATGTTTTAAAAAAGGCAAATTACTATGTTAAAATAAAAGTTTATGGAATAATGATTTGCTTACGAAATGAAAACAAAAATGTAGCTTCTACGAGTTTACGAGTTAATAGACCCGAAATATGCTTTCAAAATACTGTTTTGAGACTAAGGCCACATGTAGTCTACGCGATTTGTCATGTGTGGCTCGTGTAGACTCTGGACCTCCGTGGTGTGTGTCGTATGCCACTTGGTGTACGTCCAGTCCCTTGTGGCATATGCACAACCGCGTTGGGTATTTGTGTCACTCGGTGCCTTATTTTCGTCATTTGTTTAAGTCACGTAGGGCATTGTATGACCCTGATCTAGTCTATAGTTCCCTTACCATGACCATAGGTAAACTGTCTACGTGAACTATCTACGGGAAATTCCTACGTGAGTTATCTACGCGAACATGACTTTTATTACTCTGTGTCTTTGCCTAGTCTCCATATATCTATTAATGATGAGATTTAAAGAAAAATATTTAAGCTACGTGATTTCTGTACTACGTGATTTACATGCTATGCGTTATATGCTACATGGTTTATAAGTTATATGATATTTGAAACTGAAATCTATTGATGATGAGATTTAAAGAAAAAATATTTAAGATACGTGATTTCTGTACTATGTGATTTACATGCTACGTGGTTTATAAGTTATATGATATTTGAAACTGAACTGAGCTATGTGATTTTAAAGTTGCATGCTACAATGTTTTACTTCTACATGTTTTATTGCTAAGACTGCTTTAAACGCATGTCTTACTGGGTTTGAAGAGGTCACCCTTTTTTGTCAGGACCTACTTTTTCCTAAAAATCACTACAAATTTTTTGCTTTTTCATTTCTTTACCCGTCGTGAATAGTTTCACTACTAACAGTTGGGCTATGAGTCGACATTAGTCCCTCCTGTCATGTTACTTAACATCCATTTCCATATCACATTTACATATTAGGGTCTACTGTCCTTTGACTTTAACTAATTACATTCATAACTGTATTTACATAGGTTTACATCCCCGATATTCCATCCATGTATAGTATTGTGCTTTTACATGTTCAGATACAAAAACTATACAAGCGTGTATACCTTATCTCGATAGGAAGCAGCGAACAATAGGAATGCAAGACCACTGTCGTTCTCTTCTACTGAAAGTACTCTGTAGGGGTGGAAAGTGAAAGGGTGAGCACAACTTGCTTCGTAAGGCAATAATGTAAGCAGGTCGATAACTACACTATCTACATGCTTATAATGTCATGATATAAAAATCATTTATATCTAAAGCATGAGATATAATTAAAACTGTGTCACATGTATATAAATATATCACGTACTGAAAACATGAAAATAGGCATGTAAACATGGAAAATCATCATGTCAACGTCTCATGCTCAACACATTAAAAACTCATCATAAAACAACCCCTCAAGGTTTAACACATTATCTAGACTTAGTAAAACTCATCAACACATCACTTAAACCACATTTCGTTTTAAAATCACAAATCGAGGTGTAACCCCTCCTTCGGGTCTACCTTGATCTATCTAGACTGTATGATATCACGTGAGGTATGTAGGTTACTGTATAGGAAAAATCGAGGACTATGTCCCTGTGATCCCATGCTATGCAGATCCTGGTGTGCTGGGTATCCCGACTCTAATGGGAGGTGGGTCAGTCCTACTCGCCAGAATATCAAATCACCAATCTTATAGTCATGACTACACGGTATAGCGTACTCCATGTGACATACACGGTATAACGTACTCCATGAACCTATATCATAGTCTGGGGGTGCCTGCCATAGGTCTTATCCACCTCATACCATGTCGATAACCAACCCATGTCTCAACATACACGTGTAAGCATATCATCTCACTATGACACAGAGTCTACAGGAGGCTCCAGCACGGCTCTATGCATGTCACATCATGTCTAGTGCGAGCGAAGCTCTAGCATGACGCCATGCATATCATGATATATAAAATCTCGTGCGAGCGAAGCTCCCACACAGTTTTATGCACATACAAAAATTCTCGTACGAGTAACACTCCAATACGACTTTCATACATCATAAATCAGTGTAAATCACGTACGAGCAAAGCTCCAATATTTTTTTATACACAATAAATCAATGTAAAATTATGTACGAGCAAGGTCCCAGTACGATTTTCATGCATATAAATCAGAAAAACTCAGTGCGAGCGAGGCTCCAGCACTCTGTATATGAGTTAAAACATTAAAATCTAGTGCAAGCAAAGCTCCAGCACGATTAAACTCATATAAATTTGATAGGCGGCTCTATTTCAACAAAACACGCTCAAAATCAAAGTTAGCACTTGACTCGTGCTATTTCATGAAATTATGAAATCAATAGCCAGCCCATCCGTAAATTTGCTTAAATCGAAGCAATATATTTCATAAAAATATCAAAAACATGATATTAATGCAAGTTATTAGCCTTACTCCCTTTTTGTAAAATTTGCTCCTAAGGGCAAAATGATCTTTTTCACCGATATCCGAATTTTTTCGTAAAAATTATTATTTATTTTCTAGGTAGCCAAGAAAATTTAATGCCCTGTAAATACCCTCAAAATACGTGCAGCTATCTCTAAATACTCATAAAATTCTCCTACCTCGTATCAAGTCGAGTGTGGTAAATTTTCACTGCATATACTCCTAATCCAATCTCTGGAGCTGCAGAAAATTATTTATCATATAAATTTAATCCAATAAATATATTTCCTTCGTTTACTACAGTTAATTTAACTTATTGGGCTCATTTACTTTTATTGGGCTTTCTGTGGGGCCCATAATCTAAATTGGGTCGATTACTACTCAAGCTTGGCCCATTACGAACATTTGGACGAATTCTTGGCCTAACATCACTATTACGTTATCTTATCAAGTTTCTAGTCTCTTTCGACCGTTTAAAATCATTTACGACAATCTATTTTCAATTCTAAGCATTACAAAATTTTATACGGAATAAATCGTAACTTACGCAATTAATTTCTAACTCGTATAACTATCCAATTTATAGAAATCAAGATTCACTTATCGAGATTCTGTGATAGCACGTAAATCGAGGTTGACACGAATTCTCGTTTGTCGCCAATTGTTGTGCTACACGTTTATATATTTACCAGGTCAATTTTGGTCAAATATAATTTCAATTAAATATTCCAAAAATTAAATTGATCAATTTCGATTGCTTATCGGCTTACCTGTAGCTCGATTGCATCCCCGAATTTTTGTCTCTTTTTCCCTTTTTTTTGGTTGAATCCGTCCGGTCCGGTTCAACACAGTTTCATTTCAGCTAAACTGGCCTGAACTGGTTCAGCATAATCCTTACCGTTCGGGCCTCTATAGGCCGATCCTCTGCCAGCTTCCACTTCCAGGTGGTCTGTCTGGCCACACGAAGCATAGATCTGGTGGTGGCCTCGCTCGGATCGATGACGATGAGGCCGGTTCGACCTTCTCCATTTTCGGTATCACTGTCATTTTCCTTTTTTCGCTGTTGCCAGCGTTGACGGTTGATTCACTAGCTGTTCCTTCCACCCATCACCTCAGCTTGAGCTGGAGAGCCTTCGATCGGTGGTGGTGCTGGCCAAATCGACGTCGAGCTCACCGAATTTCCCTTTTCTCTCACGGTTTCTCTCCCTCTTCGATCACTCGTTTGCCGGCGATGCAGGTCGCGTGGTGTCACGACCCTCTCCCTCTATTCGTGACCTTTGCCTTACCACTTGCAGTTGGGCTGTGAGTCAACATCGAATCTATATCTCATCCTTTTGAGTATAAATTCTTTTAAATGAGGTAAAATAGAAACAAGACTTTTATATATAAGTGCAGAAATGTTTACATCAGTTTCTATTATATACATCCTCCAAAATACAAAATACTAACTTTACTGTGCACTAATTTACAGGATACAAAATTTTTTCATGTCAAATGTATACCTCTATATACTGCTGGATGACCGCAGAAACACGATAGCATGGATGACTGCAGTGTGCTCACTACTGAGTAGAATCTGTGGAGGAGAAATAAGCGGGTGAGCTAACACGCTCAGTAAGGAAATATGAAAGCAGGTAGATAACTACACTATCTACGTGCTAAAAATATATACTCATTTTCCTTATAAAACATATGCATTCTCTTTAAAACAACTTCCATCAATGTGAAACCATTAATTCGCTAGATGGGTATATGCATATTCGCACAGAATCACATAACATATTCCAATTCACGCAGTTCATACTTTAGAAAATGCTTCACATTTAACAAATCAATATACTTGAGACATAAATTATGGGTTATCATATCCCCAGACACACAACAGGGGGACATATGTCACCTCACACAGTAGTGACAATGTCGTATCACATAGATAAAAGAAGACTTATGGCTATAGTCGGATCCCAAGCAACACTGATCAGGTGTGCGGGAACCTTACGCTTGGGGAGGTGGATCAACCATCCCTTCAACTCATACTCAAATCACGGCACATCGTACCCCATGGCTAACGCTCACAGTACATCGTGCTCCCATGGATCTTTATCACCCATTTACATTGTCTAGAAATCTCGTGCGAGCAAGTCAGTAAAAGACACATAGCAAAACACGATGGCTCAAGCACGGTTTGTACTCATTACATTACATTCATAAACCACGTGCGAGCAAGTCAATGCAAGACACACAATAATACATGACGACTCTAACACGATTTTACTCAACACACAGCACAATCATAAAAACCTTGTGTGAGCAACTCAGCGTAAGACACATAGCATACTTGAGACATCGAACATGGTATTACTAGGAATTTACATGCGAGCATAGTCAGAGCAAGACACACAACAATACTCGAAGGCTCTAGCATGATTCTCAAAAATCTAGTGCGAGCATCTCCAGTGGAACACACAGCATCACCTGAGGCATCGAGCACTCTTTTATTTTTCTCAAGATCCCTTTGAAAATGATGTGTGAGCAGGGCTGGTCAATCTACCATTGCCACTCAGGCTTTAACACGATTTCACACTGAAAAAAAATAGAAGGGGGCTCCATGTATAGTCATGAGTGAGAGGGTAAATCTTCCTTTAATCACTCGATAGAAGCATTTCATGCAATTGGTTAAACTGGGAGCCGGTCTATTATTATTCTTTCTCAAAACGTGTACAAAACCTCTTTTCACAGCAATAACATAGATGTCACGCAACTCATACATATAGACTTATTCTCATACATAGTTTTCTACCTAGATATACCAATATCTATATACTTATCGCATATATTCGCACAGAGCAGGTAGGAAAACGTACATATAGCTATCTCTAATAGCTCGTATAAGTCCCTTACCTTGAATCATGCTCGAATCACTTTCCTTCGATTCCCAACGCTTATGTTCCATCCTATCGACTCCAATTATATCCTTTGGAGCTGAAATTGTGTATTACACACATGTATATTGTCATATACTTCATTTCACTTACATGATATTCAAATCAATGCCTTGGGCCATTTATATCTCATTTGGCCTCGTTACACTATTATCGGACCTTACTCTTTCATAAGTTCATTTCGAGTATATTACTCATTTTTGAGAATCTCTCAGACTCCTCGAGTCTATTGATTCGTATTAAACTGATATTAAGCTTACAATACCTTAAGTTCATTATTTCATTTCATTTTGGCATTTCATCGAATACCTCATATACTCACTTTCAACCATTATTGTTTCTAGCACATGGATTTCACCAAACTATTATACAAGCATATACTCAACAACATCAATGCATACTTAATTCATCATTTAATCCTTGCCTACTAATCCTCTTCTCATTTAGACACATTAAACCATTTATAGGTCTTGGAAGATTAGGCATGAACTAGGATGTTTCAACTATAAATCTATATACCAATAAACTCATACCAGTGTATTGATCAACATATATGAGATTAATGCATTGAAATCTTACCTATCTCAGCTTTTCTCTTTTTTTACAACTTTGAGGAAAAACTCATTTTCTCCTTCGATTCAGCGATTCTACCTCTCATTCCCAACTATGTTGTTCTTCTCCACTCTATGAACAACTTTGATGAAATAAACTTTTCTCCAATCTCAATGGAAGGTGTTGATACTTTAGAGGGGGAACTAGGTCACTTTGCCTTAAAAATAGAAGGGTTTTAAGCTGTTTCTCGTGAATTGCAGCCAGCTGCCCAATTTTTATAGAAATCGCTTAATGAGATCGATTTCCATAAGTGAGGGATCGATTTTCTTCTGCTTTTAGCCTTTCGGCATTCAGTTTTCAAGCATGAGAGATCGATCTGCTTCTGGCCGAGGCATAAGGAGATCAGTCTGCTTGAGGATGAGATCGATTCTTACTTAGCAGAGGCTTATCGAGATCGATCTGGCTTGAAGGAGAGATCGATCTCCCCTTGCTCCGTAGCATACTTAGCCGAAATTCATCCCAGATTTTCAAAGCTAACTTCATAACAATTTACTTCACTAACCATTTTGTATTCATTTCACATTTATCACTTCAAAAGGTCTATTTCTTGTAATTCCTACTTAATGAAACTTGTATGTACATCATGAACTCACATAACAAGTGTGTACATTAGATTTACGGAACTTACATCACATATGATTCATATTACATAAACAAATATATACTTAGGGAATCATAAGGGTTACATATGAAAATACGGGTCTTACATTCCTCCCCTCCTTTAAGAAATTTGGTCCTCCAAATTAGAACCAAGTTACTCCTTAAAAAGTCAGGGGTACTTTTCCCGTATAGAGTTCTCCAATTCCTAAGTAGCTTCCTCTGAAGTGTGGTGCTGTCAGAGAACCTTAATAAGCGAAATCGTCTTGTTCTGTAGCACCTTTTCCTTCCTATCCAGTATCCGAATCGATTTTTCTACATATGACAAATCATTCTTGAGCTCCAATGGCTCATATCGAATCACATGAGTTGGATCTGGATATACTTTCGAAGCCTCGATACGTGGAAGACGTTATGTATGCCTGCTAGTTTCGGTGGCAATGCTAGCCTGTAGGCCTTATCTCCCACTCGCTCCAGTATCTCAAATGGTCCAATATACCGAGGACTCAACTTACCCTTTTTACCGAACCTCATAATCCCTTTCGAGGGAGAGACTTTCAAAAATATCGAGTCACCCAAAGTGAACTCTAGTGGCCTTCGTTTCATGTCAGCGTAACTTTTTTGTCTGCTTTGAGATGTTCTCAATCTCTCACATACCAGTTAAACAACCTCAGAGGCTTGTTGTACCAAATCAGGAGCAAAAATTTTCTTTTCACCCACCTCTTCCCAACCAATTGGGGATCGACACCTTCTACCATACAACGCTTCATATAGTGCCATCCCGATACTCAAGTGGTAACTATTGTTGTATGCAAATTCGGCATATCCTCTAACGTCGGGATGGTTCTCTCTGATTGACCATCAGTCTAAGGATGGAAAGCAGTACTGAAATTCAATCGGGTTCCCATAGCTTCCTGAAATTATTCCCAAAAGTGAGAAGTGAAGCGAGAATCCTTATCTGATACGATGCTCACTTGAACATCATGTAGCCTTACTATCTACCATACATACAACTCTGCCAAACTACTCAAAGTATCTGTAGATTTCATAGCTAGAAAATGGTTAAATTTCGTCAGTCTGTCAACCACTACCCAGATAGTATCATGGTTCCTCTTAGTCCTCGACAATCCCATGATAAAATCCATGGTGACATACTCCCATTTCTAAGTTGGTACTGGTAGAGGTTGCAATATCCCTCCATGCTTCTAATGCTCCACATTCACTTGCTGACATATTAGACATCTTGCCATAAATTCTGCGATATCTTTTTTCATCCTTGACCACCAATACACTTTCTAGAGATTCTGATACATCTTGGTACTCCCCGAATGCAATGTATATCTAGATGAATGTGCTTCTGTCAAAATCAATCTCTTTAACTCTGCGTCATTAGGAACGCAAATCCTGCCTCTAAACCTCAGTAGGCCATCATCACTCACTAAGAAATTAGCCACATCACCCCTCTGAATCTGACTCGCACGATCCTTACACAGTAGATCGGCATGCTGAGCTTGGCGTATCTGATCAATCAAATTCGATTCCACTTGCAGGCTAGCTATCACACAGTCTCTGTCAATATCAAGACGGTTTATATCCAACCTGAGGTGAGTAAACTGCTCGAGCAGCTCATATTCCCTAACCATCATGTGCGATACCATTCCGAGACTCTTTCTACTCAGGGCATTAGCCACAACATTAACCTTTCCTGGATGGTACAGTATCTCGCACTCATAATCCTTTATAAGCTCTATCCATCGCCTCTGCCTCATATTCAACTCTTTTTGAGAAAACATATATTTGAGGCTCTTATGATCTGTATACACCTAAAATTTCTCTCCGTATAAGTAGTGGCACCATATTTTCAATGCAAATACCATGACTGCCAACTCTAAATCATAGGTTGGGTAGTTCCTCTCAAGGTCCTTAAGTTTTCTGGATCCATAGGCTACTACCTTCCTGTCCTGCATCAACACACAGCCTAGTCCCTGTCCCGAGGCATCTGTATACACTGAGTAACCTCCTGAGCTGGTGGGCATGGTGAGAATAGGTGTGATGGTCAGTCTGTGCATTAACTCACAGAAACTACTCTCACATTTATCATTCCACTCAAATACTACATTCTTTCAAGTGAGACAAGTCAACGGAGCAGCCAACTTAGAGAATCCCTCGACAAATTGTCTGTAATAACCTGCTAAGCCTAAGAAATTGCAGATCTCTGTAACTGTCTTGGGTCTTTCCCATTATATCATAGCCTCTATCTTAGACAGATCCATTGATACACCATCTCTTGAGACTACGTGACCCAAAAAATGATATCTCACTTAGCCAGAAATCACACTTGTTGAGTTTAGCATACAACTCCTGATCTCGAAAGGTCTGTAACACTGTTCTCAGATGCTGCTCATGTTCTTTCCTAGACTTCAAGTACACCAATATGTCATCTATAAAGACAATCACGAATCTGTCCAGGTATGGCTTAAATACATCATTCATTAGAGCTATAAAAGCTACAGGAGCATTCGTTAACCCAAATGGCATAACCAAAAGCTCATAATGGCCATAACAGGTCCGAAATGCTGTCTTGGGTACATCTCCACTTCGAATCCTCAACTGATGATACCCAGACCTCATATCAATCTTTGAAAAGATCTGTGCTCCCTGCAATTGATCTAGTAGATCATCAATCCGTGGAAGGGGATACTTATTCTTGATGGTAGCCTTGTTCAACAACCGATAGTCTATGCACATTCGGAGACTCCTATCCTTCTTCTTTACAAACAGAACTAGTGCTCCCCAAGGTGATACACTCGGTCTGATGAACCCCTTGTCCAACAACTCTTGCAATTGCTTCTTTAGCTCTTCCAATTCAATTGGAGCTATTCTATACGGTGGCTTGGATATTGGTTAAGTTCCAGGCACCAAATCAATACAGAATTCCATTTCTCTGTCTGGTGGCAACCCTGGTAATTATTTCGAAAAGACATCGGAGAAATCTCTAACCACTGGGATGTCAGCTATATCTGGGTACACCTTATCCAAGTCAACCACATAGGCGATAAAACCTTTAACACATTATCATTACATTCGTTAGCAACGTCATTCATCCTTAAGATTAATTCACTACTTCTTTTATTACTTTTCAAATCTTACAACATACTTTTCAGGGATAGAAAACATTACTGTCTTAGCATAACAGTCTAAAACAACATGGTTTGCAGCCAACCAATTCATTCCTAGTATTACATTGAAATCCTTCATAGTTAATAGGATGAGATCGGTCGACATGTCCTTTTCCCCTACTTTCAAATTATAATTCTTACTTACATACTTCGTCATTACATTGTCTCTCACTGGAGTGCTTATAAGTAAGATTCTACCTAAGGGTACAAGTTTCACATGTTCACACAGTTTACATGCAAATGAAGGCGATATGAATGAATACGTGGCACCAGGATCAATCAATACTAATGCTTCAATATCAAAGACAAGGATGGTACCTTTAATCACATCCGAGGTAGCCTCTGCAGATGTCTGGTCCAATGCAAACACTTATCCTTGACCAACAGCTTGCTTCCTTTTCTCTTTAGCTGTAGCCTTCCTCTTAGGTGTAGGTGTCTCAACTGTAGCCTTCTTTGGCTCATTGCCATTCGGTGGGGCTGTATCAATCAACTCTGGGCATTCATGAGCTATGTGCCCTGGTTCACCACACCTATAGCATGATCTCATTGATAACGGGCATGGTTTACGCCCATGATATCTACCACATAACCTCCACTGCTCTATGGTAGGTCGAGGTCAACTAATAACTATGCCCATCGATGCTGGAGATAAAGCTGGATGAATTGGAGGCTTCGCAGGCCTCTCTCATACCTCCTTAATTTTAGGCCCCTTACTGAATAACCTTCGGCACTTTCTGAATCCTCAGTCATCAACTGACCTCTTTTGGTCTCTATCTCTGCCTTTACCACTCCTGTTCAATTTCGAGACATGCAACTCATAATCTTGCTCATATAGCTGAGCTCTGCGTACTACCTCATCATAAGTGGTAATGTCTAGTTGAGCTAGTCGAGCTCTAATGGAAGGTCCCAGTCCTTCAAAAAATTTCTAAACCTTTCTGTCCTCAAGGCTTATAGTGACTGTATCATATCTGCCTAGGGATGTGAATCCAGTCTCGTACTCATCCACTGTCCGGTTCCCCTAAGTCAGTGTCATAAATTCCATCTGCATCTTTCTCTGAGTAGTGGCTGGAATGTACTTCCTCCTGAAGGCATCCAAGAATATATCCCATGTCACAACCAGGTGCTGTGCACTCAACATCAGCTGTGTGGCCATCTACCAATGTTCAACCTCATCCTCCAATAGAAAAGCCGCAAAGGTGACCTTCTCTGTGTCGGACCAATGGAAAAATCGGTAGAGCTTCTCCATACTACGTATCCAATGCTTAGCTAACACTGGGTTCTTTACCCCATTAAATAAAGGTGGTCCAAACTTCCGAAACTCTCCTAGTTTAACCAGATCACAATCGTACACTATAGGAGGTGCAGAAATCTCTGCCTCTGTAGCCTGAGGTCTTAGTGCAGGTTGTGCTGGCTCTTGTCTCTCAGGTGCAGTAGCCTGACTAGTAGGGTTCTGTTGTCTACCCTTAAGTCTGGCCATCGCCTGTGTAAACATCTCCATGACCGTGTCTACACTGCACTGTAACTGCGCTATACACTCCTCAGCGGCCTCACTAAGATCGAGTGGATCTCTACTAGAACTAGACCCATTGCGTCTCTCGGGCTTATCTCTACACCCTTGAGAGCGCGAAATCTCTCCTCTACGAGTATGTCGTCTATCAGACATCTTGTATTCTGAAAATAAGTGTCTCAGTCACATTTTCCAGCTTTGCATACACAGTTGTATCCTAATAATGTTCAGTACTTTGGGGATGTATATTTTCCTAACTATGGATACTGACTCACATCAGACCAACTTAGCTCTGATACCATTAATTCTGTCACAACCTTCTCCCTCTATTCTTGACCTTTACCTTACCACTTACAGTTGCGCTGTGAGTCAACATCCAATCCATATCTCATCCTTTTTAGTTTTATAAATTCTTTTAAATGAAGTAAAATAGAAACTGGACTTTTATATATAAGTACGGAAATGTTTACATCAATTTCTATTATATACATCCCCCAAAATACAAAATACAAACTTTACTGTACATTAATTTAGAAGATACAAAATTTTTTCACCTCAAATGTATACCTCTAAATACTACTGGATGACCGCATAAACACGCAGGGACGACTGTAGTGTACTCACTACTGAGTAGAATCTGTGGAGGAGAAATAAGAGGGTGAGCTAACTCGCTCAGTAAGAAAAATATGAAAGCAGGTAGATAACTACACTATCTACATACTAGAAATATATACTCATTTTTCTTATAAAACATATGCATTCTCTTTAAAACAACTTCCATTAATACGAAACCATTAATTCGCTAGATGGGTATATGCATATTCACACAGAATCACAGAGCAAATTCCAATTCACGCAGTTCATACTTTAGAAAATGCTTTACATTTAACAAATAAATATACTTGAGACAAATTATGGGTTATCACATCCCCAGACACACAGCAGGGGGACATATGTCACCTCACACAGTAGTGACAATATCGTATCACATAGATATAAGAAGACTTATGGCCATAGTCGAATTCTAGGCAATACTGATCAGGTGTACGGGAACCCTACGCTTGGGGAGACGGATCAACCATCCCTTCAGCTCATACTCAAATCACGACACATCATACCCCATGACTAATACTCACATTACATCGTGCTCTCGTGGATCCTTATCACCCATTTACATTGTCTCAAAATCTCGTGTGAGCAGGTCAGTGCAAGACACACTGCAGTACACAACGGCTCAAGCATGGTTTGTACTCATTACATTACATCCATAAAATACGTCCGAGCAGGTCAATGCAAGACACACAACAATACATGACTGCTATAACACGGTTTTACTTAACACACCGCACAATCATAAAAACCTCGTGCGAGCAACTCAGCGTAAGACACACAACATACTTGAGGCATTGAGCACGATAGTACTAGGAATTTACATGCGAGCACAGTCAGAGTAAGACACACAACAATACTCGAAGGCTCTAACATGATTCCCAAAAATCTAGAGCGAGCATCTCGAGTGGAACACACAACATCACCCGAGGCATCGAGCACTATTTTGTTTTTCTCAAAATCCCTTTGAAAATAACGTGCGAGCAGGGCTGGTCAATCTACCATTGTCACTCAGGCTCTAACACGATTTCACACAGAAAAGAAATAGAAGGGGGCTCCATTTATAGTCATGAGTGAGAGGGCGAATCTCCTTTCAATCACTCGATAGAAGCATTTCATGCAATTGGTTAAACTGGGAAGCCGTCTATTATTATTCCTTCTCAAAACGTTTGCAAAACCTCTCTTCACAACAATAACATAGAAGTCATGCAACTCATACTTATCGACTTATTCTCATACATAGTTTTCTACCTAGATATACCAATATCTATATACTTATTGCATACATTCGCACACAGCAGGTAGGAAAACGTACGTATAGCTATCTCTAATAGCTTGCATAAGTCCCTTACCTCGAATCACGCTCGACTCACTTTCCTTCAATTCTCAACGCTCGTGATCCGTCCTATCGACTCCAATTATATCCTCTAGAGCTGAAATTGTGTATTACACACATCAATATATTGTCATATACTTCATTTCACTTGCATGATATTCAAATTAATGCCTTGGGCCATTTATATCTCATTTGGCCTCGTTACACTATTATCGAACCTTACTATTTCATAAGTCCATTTCGAGTATATAACTCATTTTTGAGAATCTCTTAGACTTCTCGAGTCTATTAATTCATATTAAACCAGTATTAAGCTTACAATACCTCAAGTTCATTATTTCATTTCATTTTGGCATTTCATCGAATACCTCATATACTCACTTTCAACCAATATTGTTTCTAGCACATGGATTTCACCAAATTATTATACAAGCATATATACATGCTCAACAACATCAATGCATACTTAATTCATTATTTAATCCTTGCCTACTAATCCTCTTCCCATTTTGACACATTAAACCATTTATAAGTATTAGAAGATTATGCATGAACTAGGATATTTCAACCATAAATCTATATACCAATAAACTTATACCAGTGTATAGATAAACACATATGAGATTGATGCATTAAAATCTTACCTATCTAAGCTTTTCTCTTTTTTTACAACTTTGAGGAAAAACTCTTTTTTTTTCCTTCGATTCAGCGATTCTACCTCTCGTTCCCAACTATGTTGTTCTTCTCCACTCTATGAACAACTTTGATAAAATAAACTTTTCTCCAATCTCAATGGAAGGTGTTGATACTTTAGAGAGGGAACTAGGTCACTTTGACTTAAAAATGGAAGGGTTTTAAGTTATTTCTCATGAATTGCAGTCAGCTACCCAATTTCTATAGAAATCGCTTGATGAGATTGATCTCCATAAGTGAGGGATAGATCTTCTTCTGCTTTTACCCTCTCGGCATTCAGTTTTCAAGCATGAGAGATTGATCTGTCGAAGAGCATGAGATTGATCTTAGCCAGATAGAGGGCTTAAGAGATCGATCTGCCAGAGGATGAGATCGATCTGCTTCTGGACGAGGCATAAGGAGATCGGTTTGCTTAAGGATGAGATCGATCCTTGCTTGGCAGAGGCTTATCGAGATCGATCTGGCTTGAAGGAGAGATCGATCTCCCCTTGCTCTGCAGCATACTTAGCCGAAATTCATCCCAGATTTTCAAAGCTAACTTCAAAACAATTTACTTCACCACCCATTTTGTATTCATTTCACATTTATCACTTCAAAATGTTCATTTCTTATAATTCATGCTTAATGAAACTTATGTGTACATCACGAACTCACATAACAAGTGTGTACATCGGATTTACGGACCTTGCATCACTTATGATTCATATTACATAAACGAATGTATACTTAGGGAATCATAAGAGTTACATATGAAAATACAGGTCATACACGTGGTGGCTGTCAGACGTTTCCTCGGTGTCAATCGTCCTTTTGCCTGCCATCTCGCACCCATAGTCCTCGCCGTTCGCTGCTGCCAGTGAGAAATCAGAGGAGATCAGGTTTCCTTGTTTCGCGCAAGCTTCAGTTCTGTTTCGTTTCTGTTTTTTTTTAATTCCTACTTTTTCTTTATTATTATTTTATATATATTATATTATATTTTAATATAATATAATATATAATATAATACAAATTATCTAAAAAATTTAATATAATTAATAAAAATATCTTAAAATTTTACACTATTATTTTATTAATAATTATAATAATAAAACAATTATTAATATTATTATATTTATATTTTATTTCCACAAGGTATTTTATACATTAATGTTTATACACTTTTGTACATGTATTTTATTTAATTTATTTTTACAACAATATATGGGCATCATATTTTATTTTATTCTATTTATTTATTCCTCCGAAAATATATTTTTCTATATTTCTGGGATAAATTGTCCAAAATAGGGTAATTTTTGGTTTATCATTTTTGAACCAACTTCCCTTTTTGGACTCTTTATACTTTCGCGTTTTGAGTCTATATTTTAAATCGATTTAGCCTAATTTCATTTGGTTTATTTCGAATTTACCCAAACTCTTATTTCACACTTCAGTGCATTCAGACGTTTAACTTAATAATTCAGACTTAAAATCCACACGAAATCTCTTTATTGATTAACCTATTACGTACAAAGGTTCATACTAACATGGTCTTAAAGAGAAGACACCGAATTTCCGGTCTTACATTCCTCCCCTCCTTGAAAAATTTAGTCTTCCAAATTGAACCAGTCCTAGTTCTCAAATAAATGGGTATGTTTTTCTCGCATCATACCCTTTAACTCTCACGTAATTTCCTCTGAAGTGTGGAGTTGCCAGAGACCCTTAACCAACGGGATAGTCTTAGACCGTAATACTTCATCCTTCCGGTCTAATATATCGAGTACTTAATTTACCCTTCTTACCGAATCTCATAATATCTTTCGACGGAGGTACCTCCAAGAACACTGATTTGCCAACCATAAATTCTAATGGTCTTTGTCTCGTGTCAGCATAGTTTTACTGTTTGCTCTAAGCTGTTCTCAATCTCTTACACATCAACTGAACATCCTCCGAGGCTCGTTTCACAAAATCAAGAGCAAATATCTGTCGGTCACCCACTTTTCCCCATCCAATTAGAGAATGACACGTACTATTATACCATGCCTCATACGGTGCTATTCCAATACTCGAGTGATAACTGCTATTGTAGATAAATTTGGTTAATGATGAATGATCATCCCATGAGCCTTTCAAATTCATTACACACACTCTCATCATATCCTCCTATGTCTGGATGGTTCTCTCTGATTGTTCATCGATGTGAGGATGAAGAACTGTGTTATAACTCACTCAAGTTCCCATAGCTTCCTTAAAATGTTCCTAAAAATGATAAATGAAGCGGGAATCCCTATTTGACATAATGCTCACTGGAATACTACATAGTGTTCCATAAGTCTCCATACATATAACTTCACCAACTCACTTGGAGTATGGATTTCATAACTAGGAAGTGGGTTGACTTCGTCAATCTATCGATTATCACCCAAATAGCCTCATGATTCTTTCGGGGTCCTCTGTAACCCATGAATAAATCCATGGTAACGTGCTCTCATTTCTATATCAATATAGGTCGGGGCTACAATAACCCTGCAGGTTTCTGATACTCTACCTTACTTTGTTGACATACAAGACCCTTCACTACTAAATCTACGATATCGCTTTTCATGCCTGACCACCAATACCCTTTTTAGAGATTCTAATACATTTATCGCTCCCCAGATGAATGTATATTTCGAAGAGTGAGCTTCTGATAATAACAATCTCATCAATTGTGGTCTTTGGGAACACATATTTTACCTCAGAACCTTAGTAAGTCATCATCACTCACTGTGAACTCTATCACTGTACCCATTTAAAGCTGACTCACACTATTGACACCATGCCGATTATCACGCTGAGCTTGTCGAATTCGATCAACCAATCCAGTTTTGATCTCTCAGGTTAGCTATCACATAATCATTGTCAGCATTAGAAGGGATCACATCACTACTGAGGCTCACAACTGCTCTAACAGCTCACACTCCATGACCATCATATGTAATACCATCTTGAGACTCTTTCTGCTCAAGGTATCAGCCACTACATTAGCCTTACCTGGGTGGTACAATATATCACAATCATAGTCTTTTAGAAGCCTAACCCTCTTTGTTATCTCATATTCAACTTTTTCTATGAAAATAAATACTGGGGCCTTTATGATCAGTGCATAGCTAAAATTTCTCACAGTATAAGTAGTGATGCCATATCTTTAGTGCAACCACTACAACTGCCAACTCTAAATCATGGGTCAGATAGTTCCTCTCATGGTCCTTGAGTCCTCTGGATCCATAAATGACTAGTTTCCCATTTACATCAATACCCAGCCCAATCCTTATTTCGAGGCATCTGTATATTCTGAGAAACCTCTTGAGCTGTTCGGTATAGTGAGAATAGGTGTGGTGGTCAGTCTAAGCTTCAATTCACCAAAACTCCTTTCACGTTTTGTCATCCCTCTTAAATGTAACCTTCTTTCGAATGAGATATGTCAACGGAGCAGCTAATTTCAAGAAACCCTCAAAAATCGTCTATAATACCTAGCCAAACTCAAAAAACTTTTAATATTTGTGACTGTTCTGGGCCTTTTTCGCTGAACCATTGCTTCCATCTTGGATAGATCCACAACACCCCATCTTTCGATATCATATGACCCATAAATGATATCTATTTTAACCAGAAGTCACACTTACTTAGTTTGGCATACAACTGTTTCTTTCAGAGGGTTTGCAAAATAATTCTTAAGTGCTGCTCATGTTCTTCCCTGGATTTTGAATACACCCAAGTATCATTAATCAAGACACTAATAAATCGATCCAGGTAAGGTTTAAATACCTCGTTCATCAGCAACATAACGATTATGAAAAGTTATCTTGGGCACATCCACATTACAAATCCTTCACTGATGATACTCAGACCTCAAATCAATCTAAAAAAAGATTTGTGCTCTCTGAAGTTAATCCAATAGCTCATCAATACGTGGAAGGGAATACTTATTCTTGATGGTAGCCTTATTCACAAACAAAAAATCATTACTTAGTCGTATGCTTCCATCTTTCTTTTCCACAAATAGAACCGATGCTCTTCAAGGCGAAACACTCGGTCTGAGGAACCCTTATCCAATAACTCTTGTAATTGCTTCTTTAGTCCCTTCAGTTCCACTGAAGCCATTTTATATGGAGGTTTGGATATCGGCTCAGTACAAGGTAACAAATCAATACAAAACTCCATTCTTCTAATTGGTGGTAACCCTGATAGATCATTCGAAAAGACATCAGGCAACTTCCTGACCACTGGGATATCTGTCAACTCCGGATATGCCTTATCCATATCAACCACATAGGCGATGAAATCTTCTCATCATTTCATTTCGTTAGTACAATCATTTACTCCTTTAATTACAGCCACTACATTTTTTCATCATTTGTCAAAACTTACAGTACACTTTTCGAGGGTTGAAAACATCCCTGTCTTAGCATAGCCGTTTTAAACAGCATGGTTTGCAATCAACTAATCCATCCTTATATTACTTCAAAATCATTCGTATTCAATTGAATGAGATTGGATAGCCTATTCTTTTACCCTTACTTTCAACTTATAATCTCTATACACATATTCAGTTAGCTAACTATGATTCATTGGGGTGCAAATCAGCAACATTTTACCTAACGGTGTAGGCTGTACATACTTTAGTAATTTATATGCAAATGAAGGCGATATAAATAAATGCATGGCACTAAGATCAATTAAATCAAATGCTTCAAAATCAAAATCAAGATGGTACCTTCCACCACAATGGATGAAGCATTAGTAGTGTCCTAGTCCAAGGCATATACTTGCCCTTGACCAACAGCCTGTTTCTTCTTCTCTTCGGTTGTGGCCTTCTTTTCAAAGCATATGTATTAGCAGGGGCCTTCTCTGGCTATTTGCCCTTCTGTGGGGCAGTTTCACCTAGCTCTGGGCAATTCTTTGTTAATTGCCTTGTCTTACCACATCTGTAACATTCTCCAGTAGCCACATGACAAAGACTATTACCTTTCCCAAACTTAGAGGCGTGCAACTCGTAATCTTATTCGCACAATTATGGTTCTTGCACTGCCTCGTCATAGGTTGTGATATCTCATGGGCCAATCAGGCTCTAATAGATGATCTGAGCCCTTTCATGAACTTTCAGACCTTTCAACTCTCACTGCTCATAGTATTGGGGTCATACCTGCCTAGGGATATGAACCTCAATTCATACTCATCAATAGATCGGTTCAGGAGAACCAAACTTATAAATTTCACCTGTAACTTTCTCTGAGCAGTGTTTAGGACATACTGTCTCTAGAAAACATCCAAAAATATTTCTGCTATCAGTTCAAGATGTCTAATTCTCAGGATGAGTCGGGCGAACTTCTATCAATACTCTGCCTCAACCTCAAATCCCATACATTGTCTGAGCAAATAGCTCCATAATATTCTCTAAGCTCCGATTAACTCTCGCAAAGCATGCCTCAGCACTCTCTGGTCTCTCTGTGGGATCTTGTGGAGTATGATCAGACGAATACTTGTCTCGGCTCTCAGGCCTACCCCTACGACCTCGAGTGCATGTACTTGCCCCTCTACCATGGCGGCTATCAATCAGGGTAACTATATTCCTGCATTCACAACCCTTTCTTCTTCTAATCCAATATCGAAATACACAATTGTATCTAACCAATGCATAGTACATGGGGATGTAAACTTCCTTAACCACTATTACAAACTCATATCAGGCCAACTCAACTCTGATACCGCCTCTGTCACGACACATTTTTTCTAAAAAACACTACAAATTTTTCGCTTTTTCATTTCTTTACCTGTCGTGAACAGTTTTACTACCAACAGTTGGCTATGAGTCGACATTAGTCCCTCCTGTCATGTTACTTAACTTAACATCCATTTCCATATCACATTTACATATTAGGGTCTACTGTCCTTTGACTTTAACTAATTACATGCATAACTGTATTTACATAGGTTTACATCCCTGATATTCCATCCACGTACAGTACTGTGCTTTTACATGTTCAGATACAAAAACTATACAAATGTGTATACCTTATCTTGATGGGAAGCAGGGGATAATAGGAATGCAAGACCCTTGTCGCTCTCTTCTACTGAAAGTACTCTGTAGGGGTGAAAAGTGAAAGTGTGAGCACAACTTGTTCAGTAAGGCAATAATGTAAGTAGGTAGATAACTACGCTATCTACATGCATATAATGTCATGACATAAAAATCATTTATATATAGAGCATGAGATATAATTAAAACTATGCCATAGTTCTATAAATATATCACGTACTGAAAATATGAAAATAGGCATGTAAACATGAAAAATCATCATGTCAACATCTCATTGCTCAAGACGTTAAAAACTCATCATAAAACAACCCCTCAAGGTTTAACACATTATCTAGACTTAGTAAAACTCATCAACATATCATTAAAACCACATTTCGTTTTAAAATCACAAATCGAGGTGTAACCCTTTCTTCGGGTCTACCCTGGTCTATCTAGACCGTATGATATCACGTGAGGCATGTAGGCTACTGTATAGGAAAAATCGAGGACTGCCCCTGTGATCCTAGGCTACACAGATCATGGTGTGTGGGGTATCACGGCTGCAATGAGAGGTGGATCAGTCTTACCCGCCAAAATATCAAATCACCAATCGTATAGTCATGACTACACGGTACAACGTACTCCATGTGACATACACGGTACAACGTACTCTGTGAACCTATATCACAGTCTGGGGGTGCTTGCCATAGGTCTTATCCACCCCATACCATGTCGAAACTGACTCATGTCTCAATATACACGTGTGAGCATATCATCTCACTGTGACACACAGTCTATAGGAGGCTCCAGCACGGCGCCAATGCTGACAAAGCTCCAGTACAACGCCATGCATATCATGATATCTAAAATCTCGGGCGAGCGAAGCTCAACACGATATTATGCACATACAAAAATTCTTGTACGAGAAACGCTCTAGTACGACTTTCATGCATAATAAATCAGTGTAAATCACATACAAGAAAAGCTTCAATACGGTTTTATACACAATAGATCAATGTAAAACTATGTACGAGCAAGGCTCTAATACGATTTTCATGCATATAAATTAGTAAAACTCAGTGCGAGTGAGGCTCCAGCACTCTGTATATGAGTTAAAACATTAAAATCCAGTGCGAGCAAAGCTCCAACATGATTAAACTCATATAAATCTAATAGGCGGCTCTATTTCAACAAAACACGCTCAAAATCAAAGTTAGCACCTGACTCGTGCTATTTCATGAAATTATGAAATCAATAGTCAGCCTATCCGTAAATTTGCTTAAATCGAAGCAATATATTTCATAAAATATCAAAAACATGAAATTCATGCAATTTATTAGCCTTACTACCCTTTTTGTAAAAGTTGCTCTTAGGGGCAAAATGGTCTTTTTCATCAATATCCGAATTTTTTTACAAAAATTATTATTTCTTTTCTAGGTAGCCAAGAAAATTTAATGCCCGATAAATACCTTCAAAATACGTGCAGCTACCTCTAAATACTCACAAAATTCCCTTACTACGTATTAAGTCGAGTGTGGTAAATTTTCACTGTTAGAAGCTTGTCCAGTCCGATCTACTCCTAATCCAATCTCTGTAGCTACAGAAAATTATTTATTATATCAATTTAATCCAATGAATATATTTCCTTCGTTTACTACAATCGATTTAACTTATTGGACACATTTACTTTTATTGGGCTTTCCGTGGGGCCCATAATCTAAATTGGGTCGATTGCTGCTACTCAAGCTTAGCCCATTACGAACATTTGGTTGAATTCTTGGCCTAACATCATTGTTACGTTATCTTATCCAATTTTTTGTCTCTTTCGACTGTTTAAAATCATTTACGACAATCTATTTTCAATTCTAAGCATTATGAAATTTTATACGGAATAAATCACAACTTACGCGATTAGTTTCTAACTCGTATAACTATCCAATTTATATAAATCGAGATTCACTTACCCAAGATTCTGTAATAGCACACAAATCGAGACTGACTCGAACTCTCGTTTTTCACCAATTATCGCGCTACTCGTTTATATATTTATCGAGTCAATTTCGATCTAATATAATTTCAATTAAATATTCCAAAAATTAAATCAATCAATTTCGACCTCTTACCGGCTTACCCGTAAATCGATTGCATTCCCAGATTTTTTCTCTCTTTTTCCCTTTTTTGGCTGAACCGGTCCGATTCAGTTCAGCAAAGTTTCATTTTAGACCGACCTGAACCGATTCAGCATAACCCTCGCCGTTCGGGCCTCTGTCGACAGGTTCTCTACCAACTTCCTCTTCCAGGTGGTCCGTCTGGCCATGCGAAGCATAGATCTGGTGGTGGCCTCACTCGGATCGGCGATGATGAGGACGATTCGACCTTCTCCATTTTCGGTATCATTGTCGTTTTCCTCTTTTCGTCGTTGTTGGCGCTGACGGTCGATTCACTGGCCGTTCCTTCCACCCATCACCTTGGCTTGAGCTGGAGAGCCTTCGATCGATGGTGGTGCTGGCCAAATCAACGTCGAGCTCGACAGATTTCCCTTTTCTCTCTCGGTTTCTCTCCCTCTCCGATCTCCCCTTTGCTGGCGATGCAGGGTGCGTGGGGGCTGTCAAACATTTCCTCGATGTTAGTCATGCTTTCGCCTGCTGTCTTGTGCCCGTGGTCCTCGCCGTTCGCTGCCGTCGATGAGAAATCAGAGGAGATCGGGTTTCCTTGTTTTGCACGAGCTTCAGTTCTGTTTCGTTTCTGTCTTTTTTTTTTTAATTCCTTTACTTTATTATTATTATTATTATTATTATTATTATATATATATTATATTATATTTTAATATAATATAATATAATATATAATATAATACAAATTATATAAAAATTTTAATATAATTAATAATAATATCTTAAAATTTTACACTATTATTTTATTAATAATTATAATAATAAAACAGTTATTCATATTATTATAATTATATTTTATTTCCACAATGTATTTTATACATTAATGTTTATACACTTTTGTACATGTATTTTATTTAATTTATTTTTACAACAATATATGGTTATCATATTTTATTTTATTGTATTTATTTATTCCTCCAAAAATATATTTTTCTATATTTTCGAGATAAATTGCCAAAAATAGGGTAATTTTCGGTTTATCATTTTCGAACCAACTTCCCTTTTTGGACCCCCTATACTTTCGCGTTTTGAGTCTATATTTTAAATCGATTTAACCTAATTTCATTCGGTTTATTTCGAATTTAAAAAAACTCTTATTTCACACTTCAGTGCATTCAGACGTCTAACTCAATAATTCAAACTTAAAATCCACACGAAATCTCTTTATTGATTTATTACGTACAAAGGTTCACACTAACATGTTCTTAAGGAGAAGACACTGAATTTCGGGTCTTACACTTTTTCCTTTTTGTCTTCTAGATTATCTTAAGTGATTTATCGCTCATACATGTTGTACAATAGTCGTGAACAAGTAGAATTAGTCCCTCTCCAGGTTATCTTCAGCACTAGTAAGGTATATTTTTACTTTGTTTGCCAGACTTTCTGTAAAGTATAGACAGAGATTGTAAAGAACATTTTGGGATGTAAGTTAAGTAAGATGAATGTAAATAAAGTTTGCATAATATTGTATATTCCAGAATGTTAAAGTATGAAAATGAGAATCGATGTACTATTGAGTAAGAAAAGGAAATTAAAATCAATTTACGATTATAAACTGCATTTTGTACCTTGTAGGAGGGTTAGGATAAAAAATACGCTGTTATGTTAGCGCGAAAGTTTTACGAAATAAAAGGGTTAAGAAATCAGCACTGATATGAATACAACTTAAGTAAAGGATTTATAAAGTTAAAATTAGCCTATATTTTCACGTTTCTGGGGCGTCACAGTTTACGAGCAAAAGTTGTCTAGTACTATTAGTGTCGACTAGAAAAGTTAGATTACATCCCAAATTATTTATGCTTGTCTGGTCATAAAGTAAGTATATTTGTTAAGTTATGACTAAACTCTTGGTATACGTGCACGTAAACGATCACTGAACTATGAGTGGTAGACGAGGCCGTCCACGGAGATAGGTACAATCTCCTTCGCCACCTCCCCCTCAACCTGAGAGCCGTACTGCCAGAATAAAGAGGCTCGAAGAAGGCATGCAAAGTATGAGGGAAGGATTGAATGCTCTTACTGCCATGTTTGCCCAGCAGTTTGGGGTAAACACGTCTAGTATTGGTGCTACTACCACACCTACACCTACTCCTCCTGTCCCACCACAAGAGCCTCCAGCAGCCCTAGTTCTTCAGCCTACAGTCCCACAGCCTAGTGATGATAGAGATACATAGAGGCTGCGAGACTTTCTGTGAATGGATCCCCCAGAGTTCACAGGGGTGAAAGATCTAATCAAGGTCGAGGAATGGTTATTAGACCTCGATACAATATTTCAATATCTGGGGTGCACCGATACAGAGAAAGTGATCATGGCCAGTTACATGCTTAGAGGTCAGACCAAGTTTTGGTGGAGGGCCATGCAGACAGCCTTAGCGGAGAATCCAACAGATATTACATGGGATGCCTTCCTTAATGCATTCCGGGCCCAGTATATTCTACCCACAGCATGAAAAAAGATGCAGGCAGAGTTTTTGACTTTGGTTTAGAGGAGTTTGATCGTAGATGAGTATGAGAATCGGTTCGCTACCCTATTGACATATGACCTAGAAACTGTTATGGATCCTGTACGCTGGACTGAAAGATTCTTGGCAGGTTTGAGATCAGGGATCCGAGATAGATTACTAGGATTTAGATTCACGAATTTCAAGGATGCCCCAAGATGGGCTCAAGAAGTTGAAAGGGGTCTAGATGTGACACAAGTCAAGTATGGGTACAGAGGTAAAGGTCGTGATAAGAGAAAAAGAATACAGACATCTCGATTTGAACTAAGATGGGGTTAGCCTAAGAGGCAGAGAATAGAGGAGCCTCAGACAGAGGCTGGGAAGCCCAAGGCCCCTATGGTTAGTGCTGACACTGCTCGAGGCCTTGCACCGAGTTACGCAGATGTAAGAATTATGGCAAGCTACATTATGAACCATGTCGCGTGACTATGAGTGCCTGTTACAGATGTGGTGAGGTAGGACACCTGATTAACGATTGTCCGTTGATGAGACCTTAGGAGCCTCGGGAGCAGCCAAAACAGATTGAGAGGTAGGTACAGATTCCCTCGAGACAGGCCCCACGGAGAAAAACCACTGCTACCGATAAAGGTAAGAAGCTTGTCTCACAAGGGCACGTATATGCCATCGACAAGTAAACAACTGATACTTCCTCCGATGCTATTGGAGGTACACTTATTGTCTGAAATTATGAAACACATGTACTATTTAACCCAGGTTCCACCCACTCTTTTATCTCCAGACAATTTGCATATAAATTGCATCTGGAACCTGAGTCCTTAGATTACATATTGCATATAGGTACACCCATGCACGAATCACAAAAGACTGATATGGTATGTAAAAATTATGAAATCACGGTATGAGGTAGGAAAATTGTTAACAGATCTAGTTTTATTGAATATGTATAGGTTTGATGTAATTTTGGGCATGGATTGGCTAGCCGCCAATCGTGTAAGTCTAGACTGCTACACTAAAACCCTAACCTTCCTCGTACTTGAAAAGTTTGATGTTTGTTTTATTAATAAGAAATAAAGTGCATGGTGTTAAATTTTATGAAGATATCAGGTATTAAATTAATTAAAAATTACTGACAGTATAAATTTTTGTGAAGGTTATATTGCCTTTATTTTAGACAATAGTCAAGAACCATCAAGTATCCAGAATGTTTCGGTTGTATGTGAGTTTCTCGATGTTTTTCCAGATGAATTACCATGGCTACCACTGGAGAGGGAAGTTGAGTTCGTAATTGACCTATTGTCCGATACTTAGCCTATCTCCAAGCTACCTTATCCAATGACATTGTTTGAATTGGAGGAATTGAAAAAGCAGTTGTAAGAATTGCTCAATAAGGGATTTATTAGGTTGAGTGTGTCTCTATGGGGTGCTTCGGTATTGTTTGTCAGAAAGAAAGATGGCGGTCTCCGTCTGTGTATTGACTATAGGCTGTTGAATAAGGCAACGATAAAGAACAAGTACCCTTTACCAAGAATAGATCATTTGTTTGATCAGTTAAGAGAGGCCTCATTGTTCTCTAAAATAGACCTGAGATCGGGATATTATCAGTTGAAAATTAAAGAGGCTGATATACTAAAGACAGCTTTCCAGACCCGATACGGGCACTATAAATTTTGGTGATGCCCTTTGGACTGACTAACGCCCCTGCTGCCTTCATGAATTTGATGAATGATATTTTTTGAGAGTTTTTGGATAGGTTTGTGAATGTGTTCATTAATGATATACTGATATATTCTAAGTTTCGGGAGGAGCATGAGCAGCATTTGAGGATTGTGCTCCAGACCCTCTGTGAGAAGAAACTGTATGGAAAATTTAGTAAATGTGCATTCTGGTTGGAACAGATTGCCTTCCTCAGACACATTGTATCTAAAGATGAGGTGTCTGTTGATCCATCTAAGGTGGATGCAGTGCTGAAATAGGAGAGACCGAAGACAGTGACAGAGGTTTGGAGTTTCTTGGGATTGACAGGGTACTATCAGAGATTTATGAAAGCATTTTCCCAGATTACAGCTTCACTGACTAGACTGTCTCATAAGAATGTCCCATTTGAGTGGTCTGAGTAATGTGAACAGAGCTTCTAAGAGCTTAAATGTCGGTTGACCACATCACCAGTCTTGACCATTCCGAGTGGTTCAAGAGGATTTACAGTTTATCGTGATGCCTCATACTAGGGTTTGAGCTGCGTGCTGATGCAGAATGGTCAAGTGGTTGCTTATGGTTCTCGTTAACTTAAAGACCATGAACGTAATTATCCCACTCATGACTTAGAATCGGCAGTAGTAATTTTTGCACTGAAGATATGGAGGCATTACTTATATGGTGAAAGATTCCAAATTTTCACTAACCATAAGAGTCTCAAGTATATTTTTTATCATAAGAAGTTTAATATGAGACAACAGAGGTGGATAGAGTTTCTGAAGGATTATGACTGTGAGATTTTGTACCATCCGGGCAAGACGAATGTGGTAATAAATACCCTAAGTAGAAAGGATATGGCGTACTATATAATGATTAGAGAATAAGATTTGTTAGGACAGTTCGTTGAGCTTAGAATCAATGTTGATGAGGTTGAAGATGGTTTTATGGCTAGCTTACAAATGGAGCCTAGTATATTAGATCAGATCTGGGTAGGACAGATGAATAATCAAATTCTATTGGATATGGTTAGCTAAGTCGAAGAGAGATCGCAGTCAGACTTCTTGGTCAGTGATTATGGGTTGTTGAGATTTCGGGGTCGTATTTGTGTGCCACATGATGACACCCTAAGACAGAGTATTCTGAAAGATTCTTATTGTTCTCGATTCACTATGCACACAGGGAGCACTAAGATGTTCCATGATCTCCATAAGGTGTATTGGTGGATTAGAATGAAGAAAGATGTGACAGACTTCGTGGTTAGATGTTTAGTCTGCTAACAGAGTAAGGCTGAGCACCAGAAGCCTGCAGGACTGCTTAAGCCATTACTGGTGCCTACTTGGAAATAAGAGCATATCACTATGGATTTTATTATGGGGTTACCAAGGACCTAAAGGGGTCATGACGTAGTTTGGGTGACTGTGGACAAACTGACTAAGAGTGCCCACTTCCTTGCCATTAAAATCACTGATTCTCTGGATAAGCCAACAGATTTGTAGGTCAGAGAGGTGGCACGATTACTTGAAGCTCATGTGAGCATTACCTATGATAGATATTCTCGGTTCACTTCGAAGTTTTAGACTCGTTTCTAGGAAGCCATGGGATTTCGGCTGAATTTGAGCACTGCCTACCATCCTCAGACCTATTGTTAGTCCAAGCGAACTATTCAGACCTTAGAGGATATGTTAAGGGCATGTGCATTGAACTTTAAGGGCTCATAGGATGATCATTTACCTCTCATAGAATTTGCCTATAATAACAGTTACCATGCTAGCATTGGGATGACTCCTTATGAAGCTCTGTAGGGTAGACGATGTAGATCTCCTATAGCGTGGGAAGAAATGGGTGACAGGAAAATACTTGCTCCCGAATTAGTCGAATAGGTAGTTAGAGGTGTTCAGCTAATCTGTGATAGATTGAGGATGACACAAAGTAGACAGAACAGTTATGCAGATGTACGAAGACATCCTTTAGAATTTTAAGTTGGGGACTCTGTATTTGTAAAGGTGTCTCTAATTAAGGGTGTCACACGTTTTAGAAAGAAATGAAAGCTTAGTCCTTGCTTCATTGGTCCATTTGAAATATTGGAGAAAGTGGGAGATGTTGCATACCAACTCGCACTACCTCCACAACTGTCGAGAATACATGATGACTTCCACGTTTCCATGTTGAGAAAGTATTATCCAGACATTTCTGATGTTATTGAGTGATTTAAGAAGACATGAGTTATGTTGAACAACCAATCCAGATTCTCGACAAAAAAGAGAAGGTACTTCGATATAAAACAATTTCGTTGGTAAAGGTTCTTTGGCGGCACCACTCGACAAAAAAAGTTACGTGAGAGGCAGAGAGCCACATGAGAGAGAAGTACCCACAGTTATTCAATAGACCAGCCAGAATTCGAAGGACCGAATTCCTAAAAGGTGGGAAGAAATGTGAAACACAATTTTTTTGCACTTTATTTCTTATTTGAAAAAAAAAACTAAGAAGTAATTGAGAACTCAAAATAATGTTATGCAAGTCCGAAACCATTGAAGCACTCAGGTTAGTGGCATGGGGCTCGACGACATAAAAATCGAGGTAAGGCTTTAAGCCCGAGAATTACTTAACCATTACATGTAGAAACATAAAATGATGTGTAGAAGTGAAAACTAAGGTATTGGAAGTAAAAAAGTTAGTAAAACTCAGGTTTATGCTAAATCGAGAAAAAAAGGTTATAGTAAGAGAAATAAATTCAGAATAAATTCTAGAAATTCAAAAAAATTATTCTGAGACCATAAGAAATTATTATAAGGAATATTTAACATGGGAATGAAAATCAAATGGAAAGATGGAGGTTTCGGGGATCAAATTAATTTTTAAAGTGAACCAAAAACCTTAAGCCATTTTGCTAGGTATTGACCAAATCACGCAAAATGAGCTCAATCGGGAAACTTTTCTTAAACAATTGAACTCTAAATTTTTATGAGACATACTAGGGACATATTATAACACTTGGGAAGTGAGAATTTGGAGGAAATTAGAATAGAAATAATTTTTAAGAATTTTCCAAAATAGAACATGAATTACCCCTAATTCAGAAAACTGACCAGCCAGTAGAAATCTTTAAATTTGGAGACATTCTGGAAATTTGTTAACCTTGAAATTTTGAAGCTATAAAATAAACTAGATAATCTTTCTGGAACAGTAAAAATCATTCTCAACCGACCTTGGATGAGAGAGAAGTTCTCCCTCCTTTTTGCCGCAGGCAGTAACTCCAGAGTTGACTTGTGAGATTTTTTCGGCAGCCTTTCGACCACTTTCAGGTGACGATAAAGAAGGATCAAATCTTCCCCTTCAGTCCTCTATATCATATCAAAAATTCAGCCCTAAAGGAGTTCATTTACTAGGTAAAAAACTAGAAAGAATAACATGGGGTAGAATCTGCCCTGTTTCGAGGTGAGAGAAAGTTCTATTTTTGAAAGTTTTTTGTTGGACTTTTGGGTAGTTTTTTATGATTATAAGCTATATATATGTTTAATTATAGTTAAAGATTAATTTGGAGGACCAAAAATGTGGTCAACCTTAGTCAAAGTTGAGGTAAACTTGATGAATGATGATGAAGATGAGATATGTTCTTATTTGATGTTTTTAAATGATTTTTGGTTAAGTAGAATTGAAAGAAATAATTTCTTGGAGACTGTATAGGTTCAGCCAGCCTAGGGTTCATGTGTTTGTGATGAAATTAGGATGAATTCAAGGTTGTTAACGGTTAAATTTATACTGAAAAGTTCGGTTTATAGCTTCGTTTAGTGAAAAACCTAAATGTGTGAAAGTGGTAAAATTGGAATGATGACAAGTATGAATTATGGATGTGAATGAGTAATTTGGTTATTAAGATAATGAAGGTGAAGTTAGAACAACAAAATTAACTAAAATAGCTTAAACCAGTGCTTAACTTGGTAAAACTGAGAAAATAGGAAAAGTGACTAAAAAGTCAAAATTGGTCAACATTTACGAAACTAAACATATGTTTGGAAATGTTGAGATGTTATTAAGCATTATGTGATGATTTGGTATCGTTTTGGGCAGCTTGGGAAATTGACACGTAAATCGAGGTAATCTCAAGATCGGGTGATTTTGTGTTGCCCCAAGGTCTACGAGGTAAGGGATGTGTTTTAAAATAGTATTGGTATCCCAATACCTTATTTGACATATAAATATGTTGAAGTTTGCTCGTATCTACGAAAATGCATGATCGAGCTCAAAGGGTACTATGCATGCTATACCAAAAAGCCATCTTTTGAGCTATTCAAATGTACTTTTTTCTATCTATGAGATGTTTTAAAAAAGAAAAATTACTACATGAAAATAAAAGTTTATGAAATAATGATTTTGTTTACGAAATGAAAACAAAAATGTAGTTTCTACGAGTTTACGGGCTAATAGACCCAAAATATGCTTTCAAAGTACTGTTTTAAGATTAAGGCCACATGTAGTCTACGTAATTTGTCATGTGTGGCCTGTGTGGACTCTGGACCTCCGTGGTGCATGCCGTATGCCACTTGGTATACGTTTAGTCCCTTGTGGCGTATGCATAACCGCGTTGGGTATTTGTGCCACTCAATGCCTTATTTTCGCCATTTGTTTAAGTGGCGTAGGGCGTTGTATGACCCTGATCCAGTCTACAGTTCCCTTACCATGGCCATAAGTATACTATCTACATAAACTATCTACGCGAAATTCCTACGTGAGTTATCTACGTGAACATGACTTTTATTATTATGTGTCTCTGCCTAGTTTTCGTGTATCTATTAATGATGAGATTTAAAGAAAAATATTTAAGCTACGTGATTTTTGTACTACGTGATTTACATGCTACGCATTATATGCTACGTAGTTTATAAGTTATATGATATTTGAAACTGAAATCTATTGATGATGAGATTTAAAGAAAAATATTTAAGCTAGGTGATTTATGTACTACGTGATTTACTTGCTACGTGTTAGATGCTATGTGGTTTATAAGTTATATGATATTTGAAACTGAACTGACTTACGTGATTTTAAAGTTACATGTTACAATGTCTTACTTCTACATGTTTTAATCCTAAGGCTACCTTAAACGCATGTCTTACTGGGTTTGAAGAGCTCACCCTTTCTTTTCTCTCTTCCAGATTATCTTAAGTTATTTATTGCTCATGCCTACCGTACAATAGTCATGGACAGGTGGACTCATCCCCTCTCCAGGCTATCTTCAGCACTAGTAAGGTGTACTTTTACTTTATTTGCCAAACTTTCTGTAAAGTATAGACAAACGTTGTAAAGAACATTTTGGGATGTAAGTTAAGTAAGAATGAATGTAAATAAAGTTGTAAATACGCAATTTGCATAATATTGTATATTCTAGAATGTTAAAGTATGGAAATGAGAATTGATGTACTGTTGAGTAGGAAAAGGAAATTAAAATCAACTGGTTGCGATTATTAACTGCGTTTTGTACCTTGCAGGAGGGTTAGGATAAAAATACGCCATTATGCTGGCGAAATTTTTACGAAATAAAAGGGTTAAGAAATTGACACTGATAGGAATACAACTTAAGTAAAGGATTTAAAAAGTTAAAATTAGCTCATTTTTCAACATTTCTGGGGCGTCACAGTAAGTGATTTATAAAGGTTTGACCAACCTTGTCTATGTCCTCTATCTTGAGATGCTCTTAAGGGTTTTCCCCAAATTAACTATTGAATTTGTTACACTCTTTTCGCAGGTTCAAGAGTAACCTCACTCCTTTTTTCGAGCTTAAGGACGAAACCTTACAACACATACTTTTTTTGGATTCAAGTAGGAAACCTTACACTCTTTTTTTTTTCTAAGCTAAAGATAAACCTCTTCTTAACCTAATTCCCACTTACAAAGTTTAGCTCCCAATGGTTCATTCCTCTTTTTACATTTTGTGGAAGGGTAAACAATTTGTGTAATCAAAGAATACATCTAGTAGATGAATGATTACAAAATAAAGCACTTAGAGATTGCATAATAATTGTGCTATACAAGAGAATCATTTGAAGATGTGAATGATGGAAGATTGAGGAATTTTAAGCTCTTGATTTGTTATTCAGGCTTGAAGAGAATGAAGAATTTAGTATCAATTTGCCCAATGTCTTCTAAACTTTTATTTATGCTCCCTTTGGTGAATATGGCTATTGGAGTTGAGAGATTTGAGAAATGCCCATTGTAAAACTTAAAATATGGTCGTTAGAGCATTCTGACTTTAGGGGGATCAGTCCTTTCTTCATGGGGATCGATCCCTTTGAATTTCTTGCATAAATTAGCTTAGAAAAACAAGGGGTGGGTGGATCTCTTTGTGTAGGGGATAGTTCCTTTTATGCAGGGGATAAATCCCTTCTTGATAAAAACGAAGATTTTGGCTTAAGGGATTGCTCTTGCTATAGGGGGGCTGATCCTTTTGTTTTTAAAACAAGTGATTTGGCTACTGACTTGAGGGGATCAATCCTACAATTAGAGGAGATCGATCCTTTGCATTTCAAAGCCATTTTCTGGGAAAAAATAAATTAAGAAATCATGTTTAAACTCATTTTGATTTCATATAAACATGATAAGACTTTAAGTACATGAAATTGAGCCCAAAACTTATCAAGTAATTTTTTTTAAAAAAATATTCAATAAATATCATGAGAAAATTACTTTTACAATAATTGAAACATTTTCTAAATAAATTAAGACCAATAGAAAGATAATCAACTAAATCATGGTCTTACGCTTGATAAAAACACTTGATATGATTGTGAAAATCATAAATACTTAAGCAAATTTAAAATATAAGTAATGCATTTAACCACGCTTAAGTTTTTGTCATTTCAAAATAAATATAAGCAATTTAAAACTAACATAATAGCTTGGGAGGGGGAGAAAGTTAATGACTTCTTAGAGGTGAAAATCAAAATTTTGGGAATAAAAAACTTAGTTAAATTGATGTTGAATTGAGGAAATAGGGATAAAACATTCAAGTAGATGGATTGGTGCTAGTTGAAAAATTAGCGATCAACTGTCAAATGAAAAGGTGGGTTAGTGACCACTGAAAATGTGAGGGTAAAAGGTGAAAGGGTCGGTGGATGCTAAAAATGGATGGACAAGTTGTGACGCCCTATCAGTGCCCCTCCCAAGCTAATTTTAACTTTCTAAATCTTTTACTTAAGTTGTATTCCTATCAGTGCCGATTTCTTAACCCCTTTATGTAAGACCCGTATTTTCATATGTAATCCTTATGATTCCCTAAGTATACACTTGTTTATGTAATCTGAATCATAAGTGATGTAAGGTCCATAGATTGGATGTACACACAAGTTTCATTTAGTATGAATTATAAGAAATGGACCTTTTGAAGTGACAAATGTGGATTGAAATGCAAAATGAGTAGTGAAGTAAATTGATGTGAAGTTAACATGGGAAATTTGGGGTGAAATTCGACTAAGTATGCTGCAGAGCAAGGGGAGATCGATCTCTCCTTCAAGCCAGATCGATCTTGGTAAGCCTCTGCTAAGCAAGCATCGATCTCATCCTCAAGCAAACCAATCTCATTATGTCTCGACCGAAGCAGATCGATCTCATTCCCCTGGCAGATTGATCTCGGAAGCTTTCTGCCTGGCTAAGATCGATCTCATACTCTTCGATAGATCAATCTCTCATGCTTGAAAACTGAATGTCAAGAGACTAAAAGTAAAAGAAGATCGATCCCTCACTTATGGAGATCTATATCATCAAGCAATTTCTATAAAAACTGGGCAGCTGACTGCATTTCACGAGAAACAGCTTAAAACCCTTCCATTTTTAAGGCAAAGTGACCTAGTTGTGATAACCCGAAAGCGTGAAAAATATGGCTAATTTAAAATTTTTCTTAAATTAAAACTAACAACTCTGGGTACATTTTTGTATAGTGTCATTTAATCGCTTACGTCAAAGCTAGTCATTATCACACAATTCATACTTAATGAAATCAAATACATAATACCCAAAAAGATCGATTCATGAGTCTTAATTCATTCCTTTTAATCGTCCTAAATACATCTCAAAATACTCATCACAATTGTCTGTATTACATCATTGTTTGGTTACAAAATGAACTGAATTATACTTTATGCGTGTACAAGCGATAGCCTGAGGAGATCTTGTCCACCAGCCTATATCATGTACGCGGTAGGCTCTAGAACGCTACTTCAAATAATCTGGAGGGGGGAGAAAAAATGGTGAGCTCTCAAAACGCTCAGTAAGGAGGATAAGGGAAGTTATAAAAATCATCATCGTAAACACAATATGATGGAAATACTTGAGCATGCAATTCGTTATAAAAATAACAGTAGAAAATAATGGCATCAACACAATTCATGTGATAAAATCACAAATCACATCACATCAAATCTCAATGCGTGATATAAATCGCAGTTGTAAAATCACATCATCATCACAGAAATCGAGACTAGGCATTTATAAAAACTCATATGAAATCAACGTCATAGGCACATCACATCAATTGAATTCGTCCCCTAGGCGGACATCCCCAATCGAGGGATTTCGTTGACAATAATACACATGGTCATGATTCGCTGTAGACTTGATCAGAGTCGTACAACCGTCGGTCTTACATGCTATCAAAGCACATCCCGATCTTACATGCTATCAAAGCAAGGCCACCCATTGCTACCAGAGCGGGGTCATCTCACGTTACCAGAACGAAGGCGTCGGTCTTACATGCTACTAGAGCACGACCGGGCCTTACATGCTACCAGAGCAAAGCTCGATGTGCATCTCATGACAAGACATAGTCTCAGTAAAAATCATTTTACCTTCACGTAGAGCTCTTAGTGGTTATGACAAAAACCATTTCGGTTATAACACATTGTATTCACATTTACACAAAACTCATCAAAATCGAGCTCAAACTGGCAAAACACTCACACAGTAAAAGCATGCCATTGTTGTATATAAATCATTTTACCTTCACGTAGAGCTCATGGTGGTTATCACAAAAAATCCATTTTGGTTATAAACCATATGTGTTCACAATTACATAAATCACATAAAAAATCGAGCTCAAACCGGTAAAACACTCACGCATTCATCAACACATCAAATAATCTCATTTCTTATAAACATGCTCATTTCATTAAACCTTTTTTATGCTATTAAAACTTTTTCATTCATTCGAAAAACTAACAAGCACAAATAGTTTTATTTCCCTTACCTCTTGTACCTTGAGTGGTACAATATCCTCGGGTTCTCAGACTAGCCTCGTTTCCCGTGTCGAATTCTTGAGCTATCCACACACATCATTAACCCATCAATATACATCATTCTCATTTCTCTTTTCTTTCTCTTACTCATTCTAACTCAACATTATCTCAAAACTCTTTTTACATCTTTATCAACACTTTAGTTAACTCATAACCATCACAAGTCATCCACATTAAATCTCCTAACCAAACCCATTTGTTGGTTCCATCATGCCTTAAACATTTCTAACCAAATATATAAACATATATGTTTATTCACCCATATATAAAATGGTAATGCTTAAGAACAAGGGTCTTGTGAGCTTACCTAGCTTGTCCTCTCTTGACCAAGCTTGTAAAATGCTCGTCTCTTCCCTTTATTCAAGCAAACCTTTGATTTTCTAGTATATTATTCTCCTTGCCAAGAGAAACAACTTTGTCTCTTGCCCCTTTATCTAATTTTATCTAGAATAAGGTGAATCTTAGAGAGAGAAAGCTTAGTTTGGATAAAAATGGTGAAGGTTTGGGTTGTAGAGAGAGAAAAGCTCGATTTTAGGTGAAAATCCTATGGTCCTTATATAGACAGAGGCTATGAGATCGATCTGGTATTTAAAGGAGATTGATCTCTGCTTGATTCAATTGCTCCAAACTGCTCCCTTAACAACTACAAGATCGATCTGGCCAAGGGTGGAGATTGATCTGCTGTTCATAAAAAGACTAAGTAGAGATCGATCTGCTGGAGGGTAGAGATCAATCTCTTCTAGGTCGAGAGTTAAGGAGATCGATTTGCCCTTGTTACAAGATCTATCCTTGCTAGGCAGAGGCATTAGGAGATCGATCTTCTTCCTTATGAGATCGATCTGCCTGTCTGTTTTTGCGTGTTTTCTGCATTTTGGAGCTATGGGATCGATCTCTCATCCTTGGAGATCGATCTGGCCTTCACAGATTCTACTGCTACTGCATCAATTGCAGGAAACTCAATGCAAAACTCACCATAATCTACCCCATAGGCCATATTTCAATCCATACACATTTAAGACTTAAAAACTTCATCTCCTTATACTGCATTAAATTTAAAACTTGCGTGTACATCAACATATCATAATTACATTCACAAAATTACAATTCTCACTTAGCAAATCTCATAAAATTTTCAGTTCTCACATCTTCCCCACCTTAAGAGAATTTGGTCCTCCAAATTCAATTCGACCCATTAAATAGCTGAGGGTACTTCTCCTTCATAAGTCTCTCTAGTTCCCAAGTTACTTCCTCCACTGAGTGGTGTTTCCAGAGAATATTAACCAATGAAATCCTTTTCGTTCCAAGTACTTTCTCCTTCTTGTCAAGTATTCAGGTGGGTTCTTCCACATAATTCATATCCTCCTGAATATCCAATACCTCATACTCAATGACATGGGAGGGATCCGGATTATATCTCCTCAACATGGAGACATGAAAGACATTGTGGATTCTGAAAAACTGTGGAGGTAAAGCCAACCGATAGGCAACGTCTCCCACTCTCTCCAAAATCTCAAACGGTCCTATATACCTTGGACTCAATTTCCCTTTCTTCCCGAAGCGCATGATACTTTTATATGAGATATCTTAAGGAACACAGAATCTCCAACTTGAAACTCAAGTGGTCGTCTACGCATATCTGCGTAACTTTTCTGTCAACTATGAGCAGCCCGTAATCTATCACAAATGATTCTCACATTCTGAACTGCATGTTTAACTAGTTCAGGAGTAATTACTTTCCTGTTGCCCACTTCTTTCCACGCTATAGGGGATCTACATCTCCTACCATACAGAGCCTCCTAAGGTGCCATACCAATACTCGCATGATAGTTATTGTTGTACGCAAACTCAACAAGGGGTAGGTGATCATCTTATGATCCCTTAAAACCCATCGTACACGCCCTCAACATGTGGATTCTGAAAAACTGTGGAGGTAAGGCCAATCGATAGGTAACATCTCCTACCCTCTCTAAAATCTCAAACGGTCCTATATATCGTGGACTCAATTTCCCTTTCTTCTCGAAGTGCATGATACCCTTACTGGGAGATATCTTACAGAACATATAATCTCCAACTTGAAACTCAAGTGGTCGTCTACGCACATCTGCGTAACTCTTCTATCGACTCTGAGCAGCCCATAATCTATCTGAAATGATTTTCACATTTTGAACTGCATGTTCAGCTAGTTCGGAAGCAATTACTTTTCTGTCACCCACTTCTTCCCATGCTATAAGGGATCTACACCTCCTACCATATAAAGCCTCATAAGGTGTCATACCAATACTTCCATGATAGCTATTGTTGTACACAAACTCAGCAAGGGGGAGGTGATCATCCCATGATCCCTTAAAGTCCATCGTACACATCCTCAACATGTCCTCTAAGGTCTGTATAGTTCGCTTGGACTGACCATCAGTCTGAGGATGATAGACGATACTGAAATTCAATCGAGATCCCATGGCCTCATGAAAATGAGTCCAAAACTTGGAGGTGAATCGAGAATCTCTATCAAAGGTAACACTCACTGGAGCCCCATGCAGTCTAGCTATCTCTCTAACATACAGCTCGGCTAAGGTACTTAATGTATCTGTGCTCTTGATGGCAAGGAAATGGGCACTCTTTGTTAATCTATCCACTATCACCCATATTGCATAATGACCTCTTCGGGTCCTTGGTAATCCCATCATAAAGTCCATGGTGATATGCTCCCATTTTCATATAGGCACAGGCAAAGGTTTAAGTAATCTTCCGGGCTTCTGGTGCTCAGCTTTCACTTGTTGGCATACCAAACATTTGGCCACATATTCTGCCACGTCCCACTTCATACCATTCCACCAATACACCCTTCTCAAATCCTAATACATTTTAGTACTTCCATGGTGTATCGCGAGCAATGAGACTCTATCAGTATTTGTTGCTTCAGGGTATCATCGTTCGGAACATAAATTTGACCTTTAAACCTCAATAACCCATCGTCACTGACCATGACATTTGACTGCGAGGTCTGTTCATCATGGCTAACTACATTCAATAGCCTCTGATCATTTCATTGCCCGACTCTAATCTGATCCATAATGTTAGGCTCTATCTGCAGGTTGGCCAAAAATTTGACCTCTACTTCCTCAACTCTGATCCTGAGTTCAGCGAACTATTCCAACAAACCCCATTCCTTGATCATCATAGCAGATATCACACTTTTTCTGCTTAAGGCATCAGCAACCATGTTCGCCTTCCTGGGATGGTAGAGTATCTCACAATCATAGTCCTTAAGAAGTTTCATCCACCTCATTTGTCTCATGTTTAACTCCTTCTGGTCGAATATATATCTTAGGCTCTTGTGGTTAGAAAATATTTGGAACCTTTCTCCATATAATTAATGCTGCCAGATTTTCAATGCAAACACTACTGTGGCTAACTCCAAATCATGTGTGGGGTAATTCCGCTCATGATCCCTCAACTGTCGTGAACCATATGTGATCACTCTCTCATGCTGCATGAGCATACACCCTAATCCTTACTGAGAGGCATCATTGTACACTGCGAAACCTCTCGGTCCATTTAGAATAGTCAACATAGGTGTCGTCGTTAATCTCCTTTTTAGCTCTTGAAAACTCTGCTCACACTTCTCAGACCATACAAAAGGAGTCTCCTTATGTGTGAGTTTAGTCAGAGGAGCGGCAATCCTGGAGAATCCTTCAACAAACCTTCTATAATATCCAGCAAGTCCTAGAATACTCTGAATCTTTGTAACTGTCCTCAGTCTCTCATAATTAAGAACAACTTCTATCTTAGATGAATCAACTGACACCCCGTCTTTAGATACAATATGACCAAGGAAAGGTATTTGGTCTAGCCAAAACTCGCTCTTACTGATCTTTCCATAAAGCTGCCTATCTCTAAGAATTTACAACACAATCCTCAAATGTTGTGCATGTTCTTCACGAGACCGAGAATACACAAGGATGTCATCAATGAAGACTATCACAAACTGATCTAGATAGTCCCTAAATACCTCATTCATTAAGCTCATGAAAACAGCAGGGGCATTTGTCAAACCAAAGGGCATCACTAAGAACGCGTAATGGCCACATCTAGTTTTGAAGGCCGTTTTTGGAATATCCTCTTTCCTGATTCTTAACTAGTGATAGCCCGATCTTAAATCAATCTTAGAAAAGATAGAAGTCCCTTTCAGCTGGTTAAACAAATCATCTATCCTTGGCAGGGGGTACTTGTTCTTCACTGTAGCCTTGTTCAGCAATCTGTAGTCTATACATAGTCTTAGGCTACCATCCTTATTCTTTACAAACAACACCGGAGCTCCCCATGGCGACACACTAGGTCTAATAAAACCTTGGTCGAGCAGTTCTTGCAGCTGTTTCTTTAACTCTTCCAATTCGACCAACGCTATCCTGTAGGAAGGTTTGGAGATCGACTGAGTATTTAACACTAAATCGATAGTGAACTCCAGCTCTCTCTCCTGTGGTAAGTTAGGTAATTCATCAGGAAATACATCCGAAAACTCACATACTACCGGTATGTCCTCTTTGACTCACATCAGAGATGAGTGCGATGTAACCTTCACATCAATAATTAAATCAGTGTTTAGCAGTGATATAACCTGATAATTCTATTAAAATAGAATTATTTCTGCTTAATTTCTTAATTAATTATTTTAATCCCCATATTATTTTATTAATTATCCTCGTAATTTAATTAAAATTCTTTAATGTACAGGTAAAATAAATCCGGATGAAACTCAATCGTTTCAGTTGAAAATGGGCTGAAAATGGGCTAAAAGGAGACTGGACCACTCCCAATTCGCAGATCGAGTCACCACTCATCTAGACACGTGTGATACCGGGTGTCCGTATTTTATTAGCTTCAAAAAGATAAGATCGACGGATACCGTGCCCACCTTCTGGAAGACACACGTCGGGCCACATCGCACAGCCAAGTGGACTAGAAGACGAATGACGTGAAAATATCTACTCTGCAGCGAATGGAATAAAGACAAGTGGCCAAACAATGCCAATTCATCTAGGATGAAAAATTACCATTGTACCCCCAAGTTTGTGTATAAATAAAACATGATGAGCAATTGAAAAATCAAGTAGTGTAGGTAGGGTAGAAGTAGGTAGGTTAGGAGTAGATGTAATTTAGGGTAGAAGTAGTGTAGGTAGAGTAGTTTTTAGGTTAAACTTTTATTGCAAAGTTTATATTTTTCCTTGTTCTTTTTAGCCTTACCCGTTAGTGTTTGGTAGCTACCATTGTTCTAGAAATTTACAAACTTCCAATTTATTTTATTTAAACGAACATGTTTCCTTTAAGCTGCGATTAATTTCTTTTACTTCTTTTACTGCATTTGCTTTCATTCCTCTATTTTTGTTTATCCGGGTTTGAGGGGTTGGTGACAGCAACAATATTACTCAACCCGTTGCCTTTGTTCATTTTCATTCACTGTATATTTCTCTTTATTCTTTCTATCTTCCATTTTCTAAGTGAGCATTTTATCATTTTCTATTCTTTTTTACAGTCCAGTAGTGTTTCATTCGGTAATTGTCCCATTTTAATTTTCCTGTAAATTTATTTCACATTTTATTTGTTTTACATTGGCTAATCTTTAAGTTTCATTAGTTGGCCGAGACAGCATCGAGTGGTTGTCTTTATTGTTAGGGTTTCCATTCTCATGTGTGCCGAGATGCTGGCTCCTGCTGGTGACTACTGAAGCAGAGAAGAAGGATGTGAGTTACTGGGTTCATGTGACACAACTGTGGGAAGATCGGGCATGAAGCAAAAAAAGGCCATGATTGTCACTGTCCAGATGAGCTACTGTTCTGTTTTGCCATTGCTGTGTATTTATTTTCAAGCTATGACAGAGTTCGCTACTATTGGTGTTGGTCGGGTGTGTACTGCTGCACTTTGCAAGCTGAAGGAGCTGCTGGTCGGTGATGAGCTGCGCAGAATAGAAGATGGATTGCACTGTGTCAGTGGATAGGACCAGCAACCCACCTCTCTGTTCTCTCCTGTTCCATGTTTTATTTACTGTTCATTTCTTTTTTTTTTTGTTTTAGTTTCTAGTTTCAATTCGTTTAAGTTGCTGTGCTCCATTTACTGCTTGGAACTTACATATTACATAATTTCTTCTGCTTGTGTTTTCTTTTTGTTTTGCATTATTTCAGGTTGGTTGATGATGTATAGGACTGAGACTTAGCCATTTGTGAGCAGTAGGAAAGCAGGGTGAAAACCTGGTGCCATGCTGCTGTGCGTGAAGTAAGGGAAGCTGCAGCACTGCACTGGTGTACAAACAGAGCTACAGCTTGGTTGATGCTGTGCAGGACGTGTGCTGCTGGTACATTTGAACCAAGGCTACTGGTGCAGGGAATGAACAGCTGAGGCAGGAGATGGCATGACCGGTTCCAGGAGCTGCAGCTAGCATAGAATTGCAGTGGTCGAAAAATACCTGGACGTAGCAGCAGCTGGACTGTACAGGGGGCAGGAGCAGGAGCCGGACATCGCCTGAAGCAGAAAAATGAAACGTGCACAGTACATGCACGGGACCAGTGTTGGCTAGAAAAGTTGGTTAAGGCCACGTTTGGCAATTTAGAAATGTCCCCATTTAATGTTTCATACAATTCTTCAGCTTAATTGTCACTATTCGTTATATTATTTAGCTTAAAGTAATATGCATTCTAGCTAAATTCTCTTTGTTAGTTTAAGACTTTGTTTTAATTGCATTAATAGTTAATTTTTTACCATAATAGGAATAAGGCTTTAATTTAAGTAGTATTCATTTATATAGCATTTAGAATAGAATTATTTCATGCATTTTTAATTTAATCTTCATGTTAAAAAAAATTAAATTAAAAATCCAAAAACATTTATTTCTTAAGCATCATTTAGATTTTATTATCATTTAGGCATTTTGTTAAGTTAGTAATTTGCTATAGTTAGGATTAATTTAGAATCAACACTTTAGACATTTAGATTTATAGTTATTTTCTTAATTTTGTAGGATTTTATTTCATTAAATTTTAAGTTAGTTTAATTTGCATTTTTATTAATTAGTTTAATTACATGCATATTTTATTTTAGGCTTGTTCAATTTTAGTCTAATTAATTTTGTTTCTTTATTTTCATATTTGCATTCTAGTTTATTTGCGTTAATTAATTTTAACTGTGTTAGTTATTTTTTGTAGTTCTTGCTTTTAATTGCTTGAAGCTCTGTAAGTAATTTTTGCTCTGTTTTATTTTCTTTAGTTTATAATTTTTATTGTTTTAAGTACTTTTTAATTCCAGCCTTGTAGATCACCCATTAAAAAATTCATAATTTGCTAGGATATACTTAAGGTAAGATTAACCGGTACTTAATTAGGCTAATTAGATTCTCTGTGGGATGATAATCTGGGACTCAAGTCCCATTATTACTTGTACGACCCGTGCACTTGCGGATAACACGTCTAGGTCACTTAGAGTGGCCGTAGTCGGACATCAAGTTTTCGGCACCGTTGCCAGGGAACCTTAATTAGCCAGTAATTAATATTAGTGAAATAATGCTTAGGTGTAATTCTAGCTTGTAAATACTTAGGTTGTAAATATTTAGAGCCTTAATCTAGATTAATTAGTTTTCTCTCATAAAAAAATGAAAATTTAAAATTTGAAAAAATTTTCCTGAGGACTTTTTGATGTTTGCATGCATAGAGCCAAGAGTTTTGACTGCTTTCCTTTAGATCCTGAAATTGAACAAACTCTTAGGAAAATCAGAAGGGATTCTAGGAAATTAATAGCTTCGCTGCAAAACACCATGGCAGAGAATAGAGAAATTAGGGCCGTTGGAGATTATGTGATACCGACCATTAGAGGTTATTATACCGGCATTAGGCCACCAGCTGCCCCTGCAAACAATTTCAAAATTAAGCCTTCAATCCTCCAGATGATCTAAACTTCACTACAGTTCAGTGGATTTCCTTATGACGACCCACATGTTCACCTTGGGCAATTCCTGGACCTGTGCAACACCTTCAAGCACAATGGATTATCGGATGACGCACTCAGGCTTAGGTTATTTCCCTTCTCGCTTAGGGATAGGGCGCGACACTAGTTAACCTCCTTACCTCCAAGATCCATTTCTACGTTGGACGAGTTAGCCCATCAATTTTTAGCTAAGTTTTTTCCCTCCCTCTAAAATGGCCAAATTTCGAAATGACATATCTTCCTTTGCTCAATTCGATTCTGTATCTCATTACGAAGCTTGGGAAAGATATAAGGACTTTCTTAGAAAGTGCCCTCATTATGGCCTACCCTTATGGCTGTAAGTCCAAACCTTCTACAATGGACTGACAAGCCAAAATCGGACCATCGTTGACGCTGCAGCGGGAGGAGCTCTAATATGCAAAACGGAGGAGGAAGCTTATGGTCTGTTAGACAAGATGGCTGCTAACAACTACCAATGGTCTTCAGAGAGGCAAATGCCTAAAAAGTCAGCGGGTATCTATAAGTTAGACACGTTGTCTACCTTGACCTCTCAAATTGCTAACCTTACAAAAAAGGTAGAGTCATTCAGTACCCAGCATAATCTTGCCACCAGTCCTAACCCTGTTTTATCTGTGCAAAGTTCGTTCCTTTCATGCGATCTATGTAGTGGTACACACTCTGTAGATAGGTGTCTGCTTAACTTAGAATCGATTTAGTATGTTGCCCCACCTCAGAAGCAACATAACAACCCCTTTTCGAGCACCTACAATCCAGGGTGGAGGAACCATCCTAACTTTTTTTGGAGCCAAAATCAAGGGCAATCTACTAATTCTAGACCTGTAGGACCCCCTAGTTTTCAAGCTTCACCAGTTCATGTACCACTACATCAGCAATTTCCACACCATCCACCACATCAGCCATTTCCACATTATTCACCTAATTATCCTCATCCACCACCTCAATTTCATCAACCACCATCACCACCACATATGCAGCCCCAGCACTTACCAGCAGCTAAGAAGAAGCCCTCGGTTGAGGAAATGTTCACGACTATCCGGCAAAATCAAGCTGCTTTAATTAAGAATTTAGAAGTTCAAGTTGGACAAATACTTAATGCTCTTAGCCAAATCCACAAGGGACCCTTCCTAGTAACACCAAAGCTAATCCTGTTACTCAAAGAGAGGGTAAGGAACATGTTAAAGCCATTACCCTTAGGAGTGGTAGAGAGGTAGTCGATCCAAAAGTTAAGTCCAGACCTGAAAAGCTCATAGTTCAAGAATCCTTAGGTTCTAAAGAGGCAGCTCAGAAAGAGTAGGAACATCAGGATCAGGCTGCAAAGGAATCTAAGTTAGGCGCTTCTTCATCTTTACCTTCTTTTTCTTCTTCTTCTTCACAGCCTTCCTTTTCATCCGATGCTACACATGTTATCACTACACTTCCCCCAGTTAGAGTACCAGTACCTTTTCCTCAGAGGTTCTAAAACCAAAAACTCGATCAGCAATTCTCCAAATTTCTTGAAGTTTTTAAGAAGCTTCACATCAATATTCCTTTCACAGATGCTTTAGAGAAAATACCGAGTTATGTGAAGTTTATGAAAGATATCCTCTCAAGGAAAAGAAGATTGAAAGATTATGAGACGGTAGCCTTGACTGAAGAGTGTAGTGCAATTATTCAGAGGAAATTACCCCTAAGCTCAAAGATCCAGGGAGTTTTACCATACTGTGCACCATAGGAGATCAATTTTTTGGTAGAGCTTTGTGTGATCTTGGAGCTAGTATTAACCTTATGCCTTGGTCTATTTACCAGAAGTTAGGCGTAGGGGATGCAAAGCCCACCACAGTGACCCTTCAGCTAGCTGATAGATCCATTAAATATCCGAAGGGAGTCATTGAGGATGTGCTAGTTAAGGTGGATAAATTTATTTTCCCTGCGGACTTTATCATGTTGGACGTGGAGGAAGACAGGGAAGTCCCCATTATTTTAGGCAGACCTTTTCTAGCTACTGGTAGGACTTTGATTAACGTGTAAAAGGGGGAATTAACGATGAGAGTCTTAAATCAGGAGGTGGCATTTAATGTTTTTAAACCTTTGAAGTTCCGTGATGACTCTCAAGAGTGTTTTAGGATGGAGGACATAAGGCTTGGGCATAAGATATCTGATAGAAGGATGGAAGTTGATAGAGCTCAGGAGGATTTGACTGTCAGCACTCTATCACCACTTTAGCTGACCCTCCTACTTCTAGCCCTGCTGCTGAGTGTCGTTTTCTTCAGCTGCATTTGAAGTGGCTTAATTTTTCTTTTCACATTTTGTATAGTTCTTGTTCTTTTTCTTTTCTTTTTCGTTGTTTCTTTCTTTGTTTCTTTTGCACATTGCTTTTATAGTATTACCTTCTCAATCAAGCTTCAATTGTTCTTCATCATCATCAGATAGGGGAGTATTTTGTTCTTGAACTTAAATTCTTATATTATCTGCACACTAAGGACACTGTGCACTTTAAGTTTGGGGGTGGGGATATCACTTGAGCATTTATGAAAATTTTGGGCAAAATTGAAATTTTTTTTGAAAATATGAGCTTACATTGTTTGATAGTGGGATGATTTAGTGCTTAGCATGTAGTTTTCCCATATTTTGATGATATAACTCCATGATTTAGTCTGACTTCGATTGAGTAAGAAGCATGATTATAGGAAAAGCATGAAGTTAAATTCTTGAATTTGTCTTGATTCTGATTGTGATTTCCTCATTTTATGCACATGTCATGTCATGAATCTGTATATTTATTTAGAGAAAGCTTATATGGACATAGGATTGCATTTGTTCAGTTGATTTTGTGCATCATATTTTAGAATTTGTTTGATCTGATATCGAGGTGAAATATTAGATCACACTTAATTAGGAAAATGATTTAGGCCATCTTTGGATCGTTTGAGCCTTTCTAGCCATCTTTGTACATATTTTACCCATAGTCACCCATTTGGGCCAAATAAGCTTTTCTTTGTAAATACACCTGCATATTTTTTCCTTAACTTAAACACTTTGTTCCTATCCCTTACCCTAAAAGTAAGAAAATTCATTAAGATATATCTTGAGCTTTGTACATATGGGTATAGGTGATAGTGAAAAGTTCAAAAAAAAAAGAAGAAAAAAAATGAAAGATGAAGAAAAGTACAAAAATAGAATAAACTGTTTAGTGAAATAAATAAGTTTGGGAAACAATTAAGATCTCTTACATTAAAGATCCTAGAAGTAATACATGTCGAGGGGTAATTAAACCTAAATCGACTTTATTACACATTAGCCCCAGCCTTACATTACAAGCTTAATGAAGTCCTATTGATCTTTGGTTAAGTGTGACTACATTAGTGGAGAGAGAAGTGAAAAGCAAACTTATGGGAATGATCACTTGTCATTGACTTTGCATTCACTGTGTTTGCATAATCTGATCCGGGTAATGTACTGAGTAGTGGCTTTGACATTTTCACACACACACGAGAAGTCTAATTTGGGTTAGGACTTATGATTGAAAGATTCTAAGTGTTGGACTTATAATTGTGAATCTTTGAGATCATAGTTTGTACTTTTTCTTTGAGGATAATATTAGGGAAATTATTATGTCGGTACTTGTCATTCTTACATTTGTTTTGTTTTGCTTGAGGACAATCAAAAGCTCAAATTTGGGGGTGTGATTATTTGTGCTTAATTTCTTAATTAATTATTTTAATCCCCATATTATTTTATTAATTATCCCCGTAATTTAATTAAATTTTTTTACTGTGCAGGTAAAATAAATTTGGATGAAACTCAATCGTTTCAGTCAAAAATGGGCTGAAAACGGGCTAAAAGGAGACTGGACCACTCCCAATTCGCATACTGAGTCACCACTCGTCTAGACACGTGTGATGCCGAATGTCCATATTTTATTCGCTTCGAAAAGATAAGATCGACAGATACTGTACCCACCTTTTGGAAAACACACGCCAGACCATATCGAACAGCCAAGTGGACTAGAAGACGAATAACGTGGAAATATTTACTATGTAGCGAATGGAATAAAGACAAGTGGCCAAACAATGCCAACTCATCTAGGATGAAAAATTACCATTATACCCCCAAGTTTGTGTATAAATAGAACATGATGAGCAATTGAAAAATCAAGTAGTGTAGGTAGGGTAGAAGTAGGTAGGTTAGGAGTAGATGTAATTTAGGGTAGAAGTAGTGTAGGTGGAGTAGTTTTTAGGTTAAAATTTTATTGCAAAGTTTATATTTTTCCTTGTTCTTTTTAGCCTTCCCCGTTAGTGTTTGGTAGCCAACATTCTTCTAGAAATTTACAAACTTCCATTTTATTTTCTTTAAACGAACATGTTTCCTTGAAATTGCGATTAATTTCTTTTACTGCATTTGCTTTCATTCCTCTATTTTTGTTTATCCGGGTTTGAGGGGTTGGTGACAGCAACAATATTATTCAACCCGTTGCCCCTGTTTATTTTCATTCACTGCATATTTCTCTTTATTCTTTCTATCCTCCATTTTCTAAGTGAGCATTTTATCATTTTCTATTTACAGTCCAGTAGTGTTTCATTCGGTTACTGCCCCATTTTAATTTTCCTGCAAATTTATTTCACATTTTATTTGCTTTACATTAGCTAATCTTTAAGTTTCATCAGTTGGCCGAGACAACATCGGGTGGTTGTCTTTATTGTTCGGGTCTCCATTCTCATGTGTGCTGAGATGCTGGCTCCTACTGGTGACTACTGAAACAGAGAAGAAGGATGTGAGCTACTAGGTTTATGTGACACAGCTGTGGGAAGATTGGGCATGAAGCAAAAAAAGGCCATGATTGTCACTGTCCAGATGAGCTACTGTTCTGTTTTGCCATTGCTGTGTATTTATTTTCAAGCTATGGTAGAGTCCGCTGCTATTGATGACTGGTCGGGTGTGTACTGCTGCACCTTGCAAGCTGAAGGAGCTGCTGGTCAGTGATAAACTGCGCAGAACAGAAGACGGATTACACCATGGCAGTGGACAGGACCAGTAACCTACCTCTCTATTCTCCTCTGTTCCGTGTTTTATTTACTTTTCATTTCTTTTTTCTATTTTAGCTTCTAGTTTCAATCCGTTTAAGTTGCTGTGCTCCATTTACTGCTTGGAACTTACATATTACATATTTTCTTTTTCTTGTGTTTTCTTTTTGTTTTGCATTATTTCAGGTTGGTTGATGATGTACAGGACCGAAACTTAGCCGTTCGTGAGCAGCAGGAAAGCAGGGTGAACACCTGGTGCCATGTTGCTGTGCGTGAAGTAAGGGAAGGTGCAGCACTGCACTGGTGTACAAACAGAGTGGCAGCTTGGCTGATGCTGTGCAGGACGTGTACTGCTGGTACATTTGAACCAAGGCTGCTGGTGCAGGGAATGAACAGTTGAGGCAGGAGGTGGTATGATCGATTCCAGGAGCTGCAGGTAGCACAGCATTACAGTTGTCGGACAACACCTGGATGCAGCAGCAGATGGACAGTACAGGGAGCAGGAGCATGAGCCGAACATCTCCTGAAGCAAAAAAATGAAACGTGCACAGTACATGCACGAGACCAGTGTTGGCTGGAAAAGTTGGTTAAGGCCACGTTTGGCAATTTAGAAATGTCCCCATTTAATGTTTCATACAATTCTTCAGCTTAATTGTCACTATTCGTTATATTATTTAGCTTAAAGTAATATGCATTCTAGCTAAATTCTCTTTGTTAGTTTAAGACTTTGTTTTAATTGCATTTGTAAGACCCGATATTTTCAAGTGCATTTAAAAATGCAAAAGGATTAAAATGGTATTCCCAAAAATGTGCAAGGGCAAAACGGTCAAAAGATCAAAATTCGATATTAATCGGGACAAGAAAATTTAATTAAAAATATGAGATTGAGAAATCTTGATCAATAACGAAGAAATAATTAAAGTTCGGGTTAAATTGATCAAGATATGAATTTATTGGAATAAATCAGAATTTTCGTATCGAAAAATAATCCCGAAAATAATCGAAAATTTTATCGAAAAGGTAAAATCGAACTGATAAATTTATTTATGGATTAAATGGATAAAATATAATTTTTTTTAAATATTTGTGGATGTTTAATATTATTTTATTGATTAAAATAATATTAAAATAAATTATAAATAAATAAATAAGTTAAAAAAAAATAGAAATGAAATCTGAAAAACGAAAGAAACGAAACAGAGAAGGCGAAACGCGAAGAGAGAACCGAGGGAACCAATTCCCTCCGTCCGGCGAGCCACCGGCGAGGCCTAGGGGCCGGCGAGGGTCGGCGAACGTACCTCGACCTCGGGCGAACCATCACCGGCAAAGACGCGTCGTGGATCACGCCGAAAAACGCTGAAAACGGAGGAGATGCCGCGGGGAAGAAATCACGATTCGCCGACGATGGCTGCGATTCGACCCCAGCCGAGGCTCGATTTAGGGAGCCCATGCGACGGCGCATCGAACGGCGGTGGAATCATACCGGGAATCGGCCGGACGGCGTCGGAACGGCAAAATGATGGGTGAACCGGACTGAACCGACGGTCTGAACCGGACAGGACCGGTTCAGCCAAAAAGAGAAGAAAAAAAAAGAAGAAAAAGGGAAAAAGAAAAAGAAGAAAAATTGAGAAAAATTCCAGTGATGCAATCGAGCTTCGGGTAAGTCGGTAAGCGGTTAAAATGACCGATTTAATTTTTGGAATAATTAATTTGATTATTTTCCGACTGAAAATTTACCCGAAAAAAATATTTAATTGTGTAGCTCGACAATTGGCATCAACCGAGAGCTCGAGACAGCCTCGATTTGTGTACGATCATGGAATAACGGGTAAGTGACCCTTAATTTATGACAATTTGTATCGTTATGCATGATTGATATTTAACGCATAAATTACGGATTTAATTTCTGCATAAATGAATTTAATTCTGAAAAATTGGATAAATTGTCGTAAATAATTCATAAGTTGTCTGAGAATTTAGAACGAGGCTAAATAAATTACTGATGGGCCCAATGAGCCCAATAGGCCTCGATAAATTGTGGTAAACGGGCTTAAGGCCGAGTATGGCCCATTATGGTGCAATCGGGCCCAATATGGGTAAACGGGCCCAATGATTTAAATTAAGCCCAGAAAAATATGAAATACATTAAATTGTATTGTATTTGACCTGATGAATGTGTATCCGCAGTTCCGGAGATTGGATTTGGAGCAAATCGGACTGCGTGACGAGACATCGGTGTAAAGGTCAGACTGTACAGAAAAATGAGGTAAGGGAATTATGTGAGTAGCTAGAGGTAGCTACGCGTATTTTAATAGATTTTCTGTACAATGAATATGTATGTATACACTGATATTGTATAAAGGTCCTAAAAGTGGTTTAAATAATTTTAAGGATAGAAATAGGTGAAAAGTCTATTTTACCCCTATTGAGGGAAGTTCACCTAAGGATGGTGAAAGCATGACATGCATGAAATGCATGATTTAAGGAAATTTATGGTTTAAGGAATTTCTTGGTTTTTAAGCAAAGCAAACCGATAGATTGGCCAGAAATTATATAATTACGTAAAATAACACTACGTAGGTATTATTAATATTTAAATGGAAATTTCTTTGGAAAACGGCCAACTATCAAGTTTATATGGAAACAGATAGTGCCGACACGTAGTTCGCACTATATCTGCGTTTGTGAATGTGCATAAATGTGCTTGAGCAGTTGCTCGCACCGACTTATGTGACATCATATGCATGAAATGTGCTAGAGCATGGTACTCGCACTGATTTTTAATATTGTGAAATGAGAGCTGCTGGAGCCTAGCTCGCACTCTGTTTTGACATGTTTTGATTTGTTTTGACGTGGTATGCATAAAATGGTGTGGAGCGATTGCTCGCACTAGTTTTACAGATTTGATATGCATGAGAGGTGCTAGAGCTTAGCTCGCATCCTGTTTGGATTTGATATTGCATAAAGCCGTGCTGGAGTGTAACTCGCACGAGATTTGATTTAATTATGCATAAAGCCGTGCTGGAGTATAACTCGCACGAGATTTGATTTACTTAAGCATTTATTTGTGCTGGAGCTCGCTCGCACAAAGTTTTATATGGTTTTCATAATTCATTTGATTATCGTATTGGAGTTTTTCTCGTACGAGATTTTCACTGAGTTTTTATGCATATTCGTACTAGAGCATTGTTCGTACGTGGATTTTACTTGAAATTATAATCAGTTTAAGTCGTACTAGAGCGCTGCTCGTACGCAGATTTTACTTATTTTTATGAAACCGTGCTAGAGCTTCACTCGCACGAGGTTTTCTGATATCATGAATATGCATGGAGCCGTGCTTGAGCTTCGCTCGCACAGGGAATTGTATTACATGCATATAGCCGTGTTGGAGCCTCCTGTAGACTGTGTGTTACAGTGAGATGATATGCTCACACATGCATTCTGAGACAGAGATGATATGGGTGGATAAGACCTATTACAGGCACCCCTGATTGAGCTTGGGTTCACGGAGTACGTTGTACCGTGTATGTCACGCGGAGTACGCTGTACCGTGGGGATTGTTGGAGTGGAGTGGCATTAGCCACGAGGTAGCAAGCCTTGCCCTCGCAATCCTGGTGTTATGCTGTTCTGGCGGGTAGGACGACCCACCTCCCGTTTCAGGTGTGATACCCCGCACACTAGGTACCGTGTTGCCAAGGATCACTAGGATATGGCCATAGTCCTCGATGTTACTGATAATTACCTACTTGTCTCACATGATATAACTTGTGGTCTGTTAGACCAGGGTAGACCCGAAGGAGGGGTCAAGCCCCCGATTTTTATGATTTTATACTGTGATACGAGATTTCAGATGATTTTATGATTTGTGACCCTGAAAGAAGGGTGGTTTTATAACCGGAGTTTTATAATGAACTTTATTGAATTGTTTTATGAGATGGACCCGGAAGGGTTAGTTTTTACTGCAGTTTTAAAGAAATGATTTGAATGCAGTAGGATGATGATGTTTTCCATGCTTTTATTCAAATTCATGATTTATCTTACATGACGCAAAAGGATGCATGATATTGCTTTACTTCATGCTAATGATGATTTAATGATGTCACATAAAATGCTTTGAATGCATGAATTACATGATTTGTATATGCACAAATAGTTTTGGATGAACTATGGCATTGAATATGCATGACTTTGTGCTTGATGATTTTAATGAAAAGAAATGGATTTAAGGGCATGGCATTATGAGCATGTAGATAGTGGAGCTATCTACTTACTTGCATAATTGCCTTACTGAGCGTGTGGTTTGCTCACCCCCTTATTTTCCCATCTTTTCAGAGCACTTGAAATAGTTATTGAGCGGCTAAGGACTTGCATGCTTGGTATCCGCTGCTGCCCATCGAGAGACAGGTATACACATTGGTATGATTTTGTATCTAAATATGTAATGCACAGTACTGTAAACGGACATTGATGTCGGGGATGTAGAGTTATAAATACCAATGGGTATGTATTTAATTAAAGTCAAAGGATAGTAAACTCTGATGTATAAACTTGATTATGGAAATGAAATTGGTAATAGTGTGAGGTGACTAACACCGAATCATAGCCCAACTGTGTTGTAGGATGGTCACGACGAGAGAAAGGTAAGAATTAAATAATAAATGAAAAAGCGAAAAATTTACTCTGATTTTTAGGAAATTCGGGTCGTAACAGCATTAATAGTTAATTTTTTACCACAATAGGATTTAAGGCTTTAATTTAAGTAGTATTCATTTATATAGCATTTAGAATAGAATTATTTCATGCATTTTTAATTTAATCTTCATGTTAAAAAAAATAAATTAAAAATCCAAAAACATTTATTTCTTAAGCATCATTTAGATTTTATTATCATTTAGGCATTTTGTTAAGTTAGTAATTAGCTATAGTTATGATTAATTTAGAATCAACACTTTAGACATTTAGATTTATAGTTATTTTCTTAATTTTGTAGGATTTTATTTCATTAAATTTTAAGTTAGTTTAATTTGCATTTTTATTAATTAGTTTAATTACATGCATATTTTATTTTAGGCTTGTTTAATTTTAGTCTAATTAATTTTGTTTCTTTATTTTCATATTTGCATTCTAGTTATTTTGCGTTAATTAATTTTAATTGTGTTAATTATATTTTGTAGGTTCTCACTTTTAATTGCTTGGAGCTTTGTAAGTAATTTTTGCTCTGTTTTATTTTCTTTAGTTTATAATTTTCATTGTTTTCAGTACTTTTTAATTCCAGCATTGTAGATCACCCATTAAAAAATTCATAATTTGCTAGGATATACTTAGGGTAAGATTAACCGGTACTTAATTAGGCTAATTAGATTCTCTGTGAGACGATAATCCGAGACTCAAATCCTATCATTACTTGTACGACCCGTGCACTTGCAGATAACATAACCATAACTTAAAATTTCACGATAAACGTCACATGTCTTTATTCCTTAATATTAAAACATACACTAAACGTTTTAGGTAGGGAGAAAGTTACAGTCTTAGTGTAGCAATCTAGGCTTACACGATTGGCCGCTAACCAATCCATCCCTAAAATCACATCAAAATCGCACATGTTTAACAACACTAGATCTGCTAACATCACCCTATCTCCCACCTTGATCTCACACCTTCTACATACCATGTCAGTCCTCTGGGAGTCACGCATAGGGGTATTTACATGTAAAATATAATATAAGGATTCATGTTTTAAACTCAATTTACATGCAAAATGTACATCAATAAAAGAATGCATGGATCCCGAATCAAATAACACATGAGCCTCATGATTACAGACAAGAAGTGTACCTCGTATGGTTTCAGACGAAGTGTCTGCAGTCTCCTTATCCAAGGCAAACACATGTCCTTCTGTGACCAGCTTCTTGCCCTTATCAGCACCCAGAGCTCGTCTCTGGGGAACCATCCTCTGTGGCTGCTGTCTAGGAGGCTCTGAAGAATGTGGCTTCTGTGGTTGCGGGCAATACCTCACTCTGTGACCTATGTCCCCGTATCTGTAGCATCCTTCTATAACTCTAGGATAGCTTCCCTTATGTGATCTGCCACAATCTCTGTAGACTCTAACCTCTGGTCTGACACCTCGAGGGGTCTCCTTAATAATGGGAGGAATCTTGGGTCTGTCAACTCTTCCCCTCGGTCCCTCGAACTGTCTCCTCTTAAAAGAACCCCTCTAAAGGTCTGTGTGAGCAATCACGGTTCGCTTACCCTTATCTCCGGTTAAAATTCTAGACTCAGTCCGAGACTGTACCAACTCTAGTCCCCTCTCCACTTCTTGTGCTCGTCTCAGAGCATCCTTAAACTCGGTGATACAAAGCCCTATCAACCGGTCCCTAATGATGGGCCTCAGTCCATATACAAATCGTTATGTGCAGAGCTCTTCATCCTTAAGAGTCTTCGGATCATACTTCAGTGGGGTGGTGAATCGGCTCTCGTAATCATCAACCATCATATTGCCTTGAGTCAAGTTTAGGAATTCAGTTTGCTTCCTCCTTTGGGTGACTCTTGGCACATACCGAGTTCTAAATGTCGATTGAAACATCTCCCAGCTAATCACCTCATGGCTAGTCGCCAATATACTCTGAGTAGTGCTCCACCAATCTTGGGCTTGTCCCTTTAACATATAAGCACCCATAATGACCCTTTCGACATCAGTGCATCACAGATAGTCAAAAATGACTCGCAACTCTGTCAGCCACTCCTCAGCCTCTGCGGGATCTTTCACCCCTCTAAAAGCCGATGGGTTCATCTTTAGAAAGTCCCTCAATCGACCCTTATCTTTGTCATCAAGTTGGGTCTGTAACGCAGCTGTGTGGCAGGAGGCACTGGGTCAGTCTGTAATGGGGGTGCGAGTGGTCCCTGTGGTGTTGGAGGAGTTAACACAGGTGTAATGTCCGAGGAGTTAGCCCCAAAATGCTGCGTGAATAATGCTACCATCTGTTTGAATCCCTAACGTACATCGTGCTCTAGGCGATTCATTCGAGAGTTAGGACTTTTCAGCTATGGTTCTGGTGGTGGAGGTGGTTGTGCCTGCCTCCCTGAACGTCCTCTTCTCCCCCTCATATTCTATCTTTTACGTGCTTGTGCGTATTCATTAAACATTGATCATAATTTTACTCGTTAAATTCAATTCATTACCAGACAATATAGACACTTGGGATGTAATATATTTCCAATTGATTGACACTGACGATACTAGACACCCTTTGCTCTGATACCAAGAAAAATCTGTGACAGCTCGGAAGCGCGAAAAATATGACTAATTTAAAATTTTTCATAAATTAAAACTAACAACTCTGGGTGCATTCCTGTACAGTGTCATTTAATTGCTTACGTCAAAGCTAGTCATTATACCCAATATCACACAATTTATACTTAATGAAATCAAATACATAATACCCAAAAAGATCGATTCATGAATCTTAATTCATTCCTTTTAATCGTCCTAAATACATCCCAAAATACTCATCACAATTTTCTATATTACATCATTGTCTGGGTATAAAATGAACTGATTTATACCTTATGTGTGTACAAGTGATAGCCTGGGGAGATCTTATCCACCAGCCTATATCACGTACGCGCTAGGCTCTAGCATGCTACTTCAAATAATCTGGAGGGGGAAGGAAAAAAGGTAAGCTCTCAAAATGCTCAGTAAGGAGGATAAGGGAAGTTATAAAAATCATCATCACAAACACAATATGATGGAAATACTTGAACATGCAATTCGTTATAGAAATAATAGTAGAAAACAATGGCATTAGCACAATTCACGTGATAAAATCACAAATCACATCACATCAATTCTCAATGCGTGATATAAATTGCAGTTGTAAAATCACACATCATCACAAAAATCGAGACTAGGCATTTATAAAAACTCATATGAAATCAACGTCATAGGCATATCACACCAATTGAATTCGTCCCCTAGGCGGACATCCCCAATCGAGGGATTTCGTCAACAATAATACACATGGCCAAGATTCGCTGTAGACTTGATCAGAGTCGTACAGTCGTCGATCTTACGTGTTATCAAAGCACAGCCCGGTCTTACATGCTATCAAAGCAAGGCCACCCATCGCTACCGAAGTGGGGTCATCTCACATTACCAAAACGGAGGCGTCGATCTTACATGCTACTAGAGCACGGCCCGACCTTACATGCTACCAGAGCAAAGCCCGATGTGCATCTCATGACAAGCCATAGTCTCAGTAAAAATCATTTTGCCTTCACGTAGAGCCCTTAGTGGTTATCACAAAAACCATTTTGGTTATAACACATTGTATTCACATTTACACAAAACTCATCAGAATCGAGCTCAAACTGGTAAAACACTCACATAGTAAATGCATGTTGTATATAAATCGTTTTACCTTCACGTAGAGCTCATGGTGGTTATCACAAAAAACCCATTTTGGTTATAAACCATATGTGTTCACAATTATACAAATCACATCAAAAATCGAGCTTAAATCGGTAAAACACTCACACATTCATCAACACATCAAATCATCTCATTTCTCACAAACATGCTCATTTCATTAAACCTTTTTCATGCTATTAAAACGTTTTCATTCATTCAAAAAACTCACAAGTACAAATGGTTTTATTTCCCTTATCTCTTGCACCTTGAGTGGTACAATATCCTCGGGTTCTCAGACTAGCCTTGTTTCCCGCGTCAGATTCTTGAGCTGTCCACACACATCATTAACCCATCAATATACATCATTCTCATTTCTCATTTCTTTCTCTTACTCATTCTAACTCAACATTATCTCAAAACTCTTTTTACATCTTTATCAACACTTTAGTTAACTCATAACCATCACAAGACATCCACATTAAATCTCCTAACCAAACCCATTTGTTGGTTCCATCATGCCTTAAACATTTCTAACCAAATATATAAACATATATGTTTATTCACCCATATATAAAATGGTAATGCTTAAGAACAAGGGTCTTGTGAGCTTACCTAGCTTGTCCTCCCTTGACCAAGCTTGTAGAATGCTCGTCTCTTCCCTTTGTTCAAACCAACCTTTAATTTTCTAGTATGTTGTTCTCCTTGCTAAGAGGAACAACTTTGTCTCTTGCCCCTTTGTCTAATTTTATCTAGAATAGGGTGAATCTTTGAGAGAGAAAGCTTGGTTTGGGTGAAAATGGTGAAGGTTTGGGTTGCAGAGAGAGAAAGGCTCGGTTTCAGGCTAAAATCCCATGGTCCTTATATAGACAGAGGCTATGAGATCGATCTGGTATTTAAAGGAGATCGATCTCTGCTTAATCAATTGCTCCAAACTGCTCCCTTAACAACTACAAGATCGATCTGGCCAAGGGTGGAGATCGATCTGTTGTTCATAAAAAGACTAAGTGGAGATCGATCTGCTGAGGGTAGAGATCGATCTCTTTTAGGTCGAGAGTTAAGGAGATCGATCTGCCCTTGTGACAAGATCGATCTTTGCTAGGCAGAGGCATTAGGAGATCAATCTTCTTCCTTATGAGATCGATCTGCCTATCTGGTTTTACCCGTTTTTTGCATTCTGGAGCAATGGGATCGATCTCTCATCCTTGGAGATCGATCTGGCCTTCACAGATTCTACTGCTACTGCATCAATTGTGGGAAACTCAATGCAAAACTCACCATAATCTACTACATAAGCCATATTTCAATTCATCTCCGTATACTTCATTAAATTTAAAACTTGCATGTACATCAACATATCATAATTACATTCACAAAATTATAATTCTCACTTAGCAAATCTCATAAAATTTCAAGTTCTCACACTAGTTCCCTCTATAAAGTATCAACACCTTCCATTGAGATTGGAGAAAAGTTTTTTTTCATCAAAGTTCTTCATAGAGTGGAGAAGAACAACATAATTGGGAACGAGAGGTAGAATCGTTGAATCGAAGGAGAAAATGAGTTTTTCTCAAAGTTGTGAAAAATGAGAAAAGATGAGATAGGTAAGATTTCAATACATCAATCTCATATATGTTGATCTATATATTGGTACGAGTTTATTAGTATATAGATTTATGGTTGAAACATCCTAGTTCATGCCTAATCTTCCAATACCTATAAATGGTTTGATGTGTCAAAATTAGAGAAAGATCAGTAGGTAAGGATTTAATGATGAATTAAGAATGCATTGGTGTTATTTAGCATGTATATATGCTTGTATAATAGTTTGGTGAAATCCATGTGCTAGAAACAATAATAGTTAAAAATAAGCATATGAGGTATTTGATGAAAAGCCAAAATGAAATGAAATGATAACTTGAGGCATTGTAAACTTGATGTCGGTTTAATACGAGTCAATAGACTCGAGGAGTCTAAGAGATTCTCGAGAAATGAGTTATATACTCGAAATAGACTCAAGAAAGAATAAAGTCTGATAATGATGTAACGAGGCCAAATGAGATATAAATAGCCCACTGCATTGATTTGAATATCATGCAAGTGAAATGAAGTATATGACAATATACCGATGTGTGTAGTACATAATTTCAGCTCCAGAAGATAAAGTTGAAGTCGATAAGACCTGGTCACAAGCGTTGGGAATTGAAGGAAAGTGATTCGAGCGTGATTCGAGGTAAGAGACTTATGCGAGCTATTAGAGATAGCTATACGTTTGTTTTCATACCTGTTGTGTGCGAATGTATGCGATAAGTGTGTAGATATTGATATATCTAGGTGAAAACTACGTACGAGAATAAGTTTATGAGTATGAGTTGCTGACTTCTATGTTATTGTTGTGAAAAGAGGTTTTGCAAACGTTTTAAGAAACCGTAATGATAGACGGACTACCTTTTTAGTAATTTGCATAAAAAGCTCTTAACGAGTGATTGAAGGGAGATTGTCCTCTCACTCATACTCGGTGAATGAAGTCTTCTATCTCGTTTCTATGTGAAATTGTGCTAGAGTCTAAGTGGCAACGGTAAATTGACCAGCCCTGCTCGCACATTATTTTAAAAGACCTTTTGAGAAAAATAAAAGAGTGCTCGATGCCTCGGGTGATGCTGTGTGTTCCACTCAAGATGCTTGCACTAGATTTTTGGGAATCATGCTGGAGCCTTCGAGTATTGTTGTGTGTCTTGCTTTGACTATGCTCGCATGTAATTTCCTAGTAATACCGTGCTCGATGCCTCAGGTATGCTGTGTGTCTTACGCTGAGTTGCTAACACGAGGTTTTTATGATTGTGTTGTGTGTTGAGTAAAACTGTGCTAGAGTCGTCATGTATTGCTGTGTGTCTTGCATTGACCTGCTTGCACGTGGTTTATGAATGTGATGTAATGAGTACAAAATTGTGCTGGAGCCATCGTGTACTGTTATGTGTCTTGCACTGACCTGCTCGCACGCAATTTGGAGAAAATAGAAATGGGTGATAAGGATCCACGGGAGCACAATGTACCATGAGCGTTAGTCATGGGGTACGATGTGTCGTGAATTGAGTATGAGCTAAAGGGATGGTTGATCCGTCTCCCCAAGCGTAGGGTTCCCACACATACCTAATCAGTGTCGCCTGGAATTCGACTATGGCCATAAGTCTTTTTATATCTGTGTGATACGACATTGTCACTATTGTGTGGGGTGACATATGTGTCACGACCAAATTTCCTAAAAATCAGAGTAAATTTTTCGCTTTTTCATTTATTATTTAATTCTTACCTTTCTCTCATCGTGACCATCTTACCAAACAATTGGGCTATGATTCGGTGTTAGTCACATCTCACCTATTTACCATTCCATTTTCATAATCACATTCATATATCAGAGTTTACTATCTTTTGACTTTTATTAAATACATACACAATGATATTTATATAACCTTACATCCCCGACATCATATCCGTTTACAGTACTGTGCATTACATATTTAGATACAAAACTATATAAATGTGTATACCTGACTCTCGATGGGAAGCAGCAGATACCCAGAATGCAAGTCTTCAGCCGCTCACTAACTATTACGAGTGCTCTGAAAGATGGGAAAATAAGGGGGTGAGCAAACCACATGCTCAGTAAGGCAATTATGCAAGTAAGTAGATAGCTCCAGCTACATGCTTATTGTAAGACCCGAATTTAATTAAAATACGAAAATTTAATAAGAAAAGATGGGGGATGTATGAAGGAAGGTCAGGTTAAATTGATTCCGAAACAAGAGCAAGGGTAAAATGGTAAAAATACCAAAACCCGGTATTAGGGCGATAAGAAAATTTTAATTAAAAATCAGGATGTAAGATATCTTGATCGATAATAAGGAAATTATAAATTTTGGGTCAATTGATCAAGATTCGAAAATTTTAAAAATATCAAAAAATTACCGGAATAATATCTCGAAAAGCGCAAAGGAATAATATTGAAAATTTGGAGAAAAATAATAATAATAATAAATAAATTAGACTAAATTAAATTAGGAATAAAATAATAAAGTGTAGATATTTTGGATTTTATGGAGTATTTTAATGAATAGTGAAATAATTAAATAAATAATAATAATAATAATAATAATAATAATAATAATAAAAAAGAGAGGAAGAGAGAAACGGGTCGGGGAGAGAGAAAGAGAAACGGAGCCCGATGAACCCAAGGGAGACCGGCGAGCCGTCCGACGGCCAACGGCTAGGCCAAGGGCCGGAAAAGGAAGAGGAGCTTCAGGCGATCTCCCTGGCACCGGCAGCACAACCAACCGACGCCGGAATCCGGCGAAAAACGGAGGAGAAGGCCGACGGGGTTAAGGGGCTCGGTCCCGGCGAACGACGGCGTCTTGGCTCTGATCCGACCCCGCAAAATGATCCCCAAGCCTAGACGATGCGATTGGTGGTGGTGGCAGCCACCGAAACCGGCGGACGGCATCGGAAACGGCGGGAGAGGAAAATGGGTCCGACGGCGAAGAGGAGAACAGCCGGACCGGCCACTTTCCGGCGACGTTGAGTGAAACCGAGGGCAGATCTGAGATGCGGACGGCCTCGCGGAGCTGATGGCGGTGGAAGCCGGCGGAGAACCGGCCGGCAAGGTGGTGAACCGACGGTGAACCAGTCGAACCGGAGTGAACCGGCGATCTGAACCGGTCCGAACCGGACTGAACCGGTTCAGCCAAAAAGAGAGGAAAAAAGGAAGAAAAAAAGGGAAAAAGAAAAAGGAAAAATTGGGGAAAAATCTCGACGATGAAATCGAGCTTCGGGTAAGTCGGTAAGTGGTCGAATTGACCGATTTAAATTTCGGAATATTTTATTTAATTAATTTCCGACTAAAAATTTACCCGAAAATATATTTAATTGTGTAGCTCGACAAATTGGCATCCAACGACAGTTTAAGACAGCCTCGAATTTCGTACTACAATGGAATCTCGGGTAAGTAACCCTTATTTACGACAATTACCTCGTTATGCGTGATATTGATTTGATTTCCGCATAAATTGAATTAAATTATGAAAATTTAGATAAATTGTCGTAAATAATCGATTTAGTTATTCAAGAATTAGAACGAGGCCCAATAAATTATTAGTGGGCCCAATGAGCCCAATAGGCCTCGATAAAGTGAAAATTAAGTGGAAAACGGGCTTAAGGCCGATTAAGGCCCGTTAAGGTGCAATCGGGCCCAATAGGGGTAAATGGGCCCAATGATTTAAATTAAACCCAGAAAATAGGAAATACAATTAAATTATATGTTATCTGACCCGAGGAATATTGATACGCAGTTTCGGGCATTTGATTGGGAGCTTATCGGACTGCGCGACGTGACAACAGTGGAAAAGAAAAGGTCAGACTCGACAGGAAAATAAGGTAAGGGAATTCTACGGACTGCTAGAGGTAACTTTACGCAATTTTAAGTTCATTTGCAGTCTTTAAAAATTACCTGAAGGGTCTAGAGGTCAATTAATAATTTTAGTGCCTCGAATGGGCAAATTACCAAAATACCCTTGTTAAGGGTAAAATTTACAAATTTAGGAAAAATTGGGAGGAGCAAGAACAAGAGGTTCTTGCTCATTCTGGAGGTGTTTTGATGCATGCATTAGTAGGCTGGCTAACCTTGAAAGAAAATGCACAGCATTGCATACTTTCAACGTGAAATTGTTTTGAAAACTGTTTTAAGGAAACAAAGCCGCCTACGTGTTTTTATTTACATGTGACGTGCTAGAGCTCAGCTCGCACGATATTTTGATTTGTGTGATGCATGCATTAGTGCTAGAGCGAGAGCTCGCACTAGAGTTTTACATGCATAGGTGCTGGAGTGCAACTCGCACCAGATTTGTATACATATATATATATGATTTTCGTGACAGGGTGCTAGAGTCTAACTCGTACCATATTTTTATATGATTTTGAGACAAGGTGTTAGAGCTTCGCTCGCACCGGATTTTTATACGGTTTGCATACAGAGTGCTAGAGCTTAGCTCGCACTAGATTTACTTGATTTGATGAGAGTGTTGAGCATCGCTCGCACTGATTTTATGAGAACATGCGATGAGCCGTGCTTGGAGCATCGGGTAGACTGCGTGTCACCGATTTAATAGGCTCGCACGTGCGTTTTGAGACATGGCACGAGTATTGAGAAACAAAACCTCTCTGTGGGAAGCAGGCCATTTGGGCTAGAGTACCTAGAGTGATATGGGTCCATGGAGTACGATGTACCGTGCAAGTAGCATGGAGTACGATGTACCGTGGGGTATCTTCGGATACGGTATCTTTGTGATACGGGTATCTTTGGATACGGTTTTTTTTTTGATACGGGGTATCTTCGGATACGGTATCTTTGTGATACGGGGTATCTTCGGATACGGCATCTTCGGATGCGTGGGATCGGATAAGACTGACAGGTTGGATTGACCCACCTCCCGGGCGGTTCCCGATTAGGGTGAGACCTCGCACACTGGGATCCGTGAAGCTAGAGGGACTCACGAGGACACATATTGGCCAGTCCTGGTTATTGTCGTTATACAGATATTGCCTCGTCTCGCATGTCGACGATTTCGATAATTTAAACTGGGTTTTTAATTAAATGTGCATGATGGTTATTTTCATGCTTTTTAAAACCCATATGTGATGTAAACAGATTTTCATGATTTTGTGTGAGTCAGGATCACCCGAAGGAGGGGTCGAGTCCTGACTTTATTGTGGAATTTTTAAATGAGAAAGAAATGATTTGAAATAATTGCACGTTGAATTTTTCATGCAAATGTGTTTTACATAACATCATAACTCATATCATTTGTTTTAAAATGTGTGGAGAAAGGGTGGTTTATGCATGGCACTACGTTCATGTAGGTAGTATGGTTACCTACTTGTTCGTAGGGTTGCCTTACTGAGCTTGATGTGCTCACCCCTTTCATTTTCTCCCACAGATAATCTCCAGTTGAAGTTGAGGCGACTCAGTACTGCATTCTGGATATCAGCTGCTGCCCATCAACATAAGGTATATACACTTGTACATATTGTATCTACATAAGCATAGCACAGTAACATGTTTGTAAGTAACTTTAGGGGATGTATAATTAATGTAAACAATTATAAATGACTGGAGAATAAATAAGTTAGATGGTAATGGTATGGTGGGACTGGCATTGACGCACAGCCCAATTTGTTGGTTGAGTGTGGTCACGATTCGAGGACAGGTAAGAATTCAAGTAAATAAACAAAACGCGAAAAATTAACTCTGATTTTTGGGTAGTTTGGGTCGTGACATGTTTGGTATCAGAGCACAATTGGTCTGATGTGTGTCAGTGTCAGTAATTAGGAAATTACATCCCCGTGTTACTGTGCTTGGTTAGATACAATAGTGTATATCGAGATGGGTTTTGACTAAGAAATGGTCGAGAATGCAGGAATGCCTAATATGAGTCGCGTTATATGAGATAGTGCACGAGGCAGAGGTCGTAGAGGTAGACCTGAGTCTGCTAAGTCGTGTTGAGTTTGACTATGAGAATCAGTATGAGATTGAAATAGAGGCTAATGTTGAGAATGCCTCACAGAGTCCGACAGAGAGATCGGACAGTATTGAGAGACGCTTCGTGAGATTGAAGCGGAGCATGGGAATTATTTTGAGGAGCAAATTGCTCAGATTATGAATGAGATCAGAGGGCGCAGCGGAGCATTGGTTGAAACCCGCTCGACCCATCTTAAGTGTTAAACATCCAAAGCTAAGATGAGAATTGTTTATGGATGTATTCCGGTGATAGAATATCCCGGACACTGTTTAAAAGGAATTGATTTATTGACGAGTATGGAGACTCAGTTATATTCTTGGACAGATATTACCTCGACACTATGAACAGTGACAATCGAGATGTCTAAAAGTTTATGGAAGGGCTCAAATTTTTAATTAGAGCCCGATTGGCCCGTGAGATATTGCTTATACCGAGGCAGTGCGCAGATTTACAGTTGGGTAAATAAGAACATGAATTGCACGCCTTTGAGATTGGAAAAGGTAGTGAGGGCTGAAATAGAGACAGAAAAGAGAATCGAGAAATGACAAAGATGTTAAAACGGGAAAATGAAAATTGGTAAAAGATTTAATTTGACGAGTCATGGAGTAAGATAATTGGTAAGGCCCCAGTGCATCCAATTTTGGCACTCTTGGGGGGCATTGTGATTGGAGGACCCCGACATGCTACGAAGCAGTGTAGCAGTGTAAGTACTATAAGCAGTGTGGGATGTGTGGTGGATACCACGGAAGGAGGGTCTATACCTACACTGTATTGATGAAAATGGCCGTTAAGTGTGGTAAGACGGACCATTGATTTTGATTGCACAGAGTTGGGCGAGATTGCCCCACAGAAAAATAAAGAGATAGAGAGAAAAACTTCGTTGGTATAGCTGCAATGAAAAGGGAGGTCATAGCCGAAAAGAAAAAAGGAAAGTAGATTGTTGGACGAAGGCGAGAGGATGTCTTGGACCAGGACACTATCGATGTTTCATGGATGTGGTGTAAGATACCACACTTGTTATGAATAATGAAGTACATATGTTCATTGATCCTGGTGCCACACATTTATTCATACCACCTTCATTCGCATATAAGTGAGTAAAAGGCATGAATGCCTACATCATTGGGCATAATACTGATAAATGAGTACCCCAATGGAGGAGGATTAATTAACGGAATATGGTTATCGAGATTTTAATTGACAAAAAGGGGTGTAACAGTTGAAATTAAAGGAGTAAAGGATTGTACTCACGGAATGAATAATGGCAAGAGTTTTATCATGATTGATATACGAAGGAGATAATCTTTAAGATAAGTTATGCTTGATTTTAAATACAAGATGTATTGGAGCAAGAGGCGTATGCTAGGTAAGAACATCCTTACGATATGAAGTCATTAGGATTAGAGCAATTAGTAGCGAATATAAATTGTGACCACAGAGACTGAGATATAACATAGTTGTAGTTAAGTCTGAAGGTTAATAAAGGTATTTCAAAATACCTCCCCGCCTGAAGACTTGACAGCGTCTAGATATATATATATATATAACTTATAGCGTGAATCGATCGTCGTAATAAATACCTTTAGTATTAGGATACCTTTACTAAGATGATAAGAATATAAAAATGCGACAAATCATAAAGTTTAACATAGTAAAAATTTAATAAGAGCCGTTAAGATAAGAAAAAGAAATGACGCAGGTTAGTACCTGAAAACGTAAGCGATTTTGAAGGATCTTATACGCTTATGCGTGGATAAGTCAAGGATTGGACCGAATTGTAATCATCATTATCAATGATATGTTGGGCGTAGTTAAAGTTCAGGGCAAATTGTAAGCAATAATTGAAAATTGCTCTTACAATTGGGTTGTTGTGAATTCTCAAAAAGGGTATACCTTGTGACACGTTGAACTAAGAAAACGTGGTCTTTGAATGAGATGATAAATAAGATGATAGATGTGACGGGAATTTGGTGTAATGAAGTATGAACTGACCACCGTGATTAATTTCACCATACCCAACAGCTCAAGAGGTTCTCAGTGAGTATGGATACCTCAAAATAATGAAGGAGCTGTGTATTGATGTATAATGGGGAGATAGTCAAGTATGGAGTTAGACAACTCCTTGATCATAAAATAAACTATCTGACCCATGATTTAAAGTTAGCAACAGTATTTATACCGAGAATATGGTACTATTATGTACATGGTGAGAAATTGTGGATATGCACTGATCATAAAGCCCGAGTATCTGTTTTCACAGAAAGAGGCGAATATGAGAATACCTAGTGGGTTAGAGCTTCTGAGAGATTTTGATTTGTGAAAATTGTACCACCCAGGAAAGGCTAATGTGATGACTGATGCCTCGAGCAGAAAGAGCTTCGGGCTGGTACCGCATATGATGGTCAGGGAGCGTGAGCTGCTAGAGCAGTTATGAGCCTCAATATTGATGTGATCCCTTCTGATGATGACAGTGATTGTGTGACAGCTAGCCTGAGACTAGAACCGGATGAGAGTGCCCGGATTTGACAGGCTTAGCGTGATGATCAGCAGGATGTCGATAGTTTGGGTCAGATTCAGAAGGGTACAGTGATAGAGTTCACAGAGTATGATAATGATTTACAAAGAGGTTCAGAGACAGTATAAGTGCTCCCCAAGGCCACGGTTGATGGGATAGTGATATTGTCAGAAGCTCACTCTTCGGGCTATACAGTGCATACAGAAAGTGACGAATATATATATCGAAATCTCGAAAAGGGTATTGGTGGTCAGATGTGAAAAGAGATATGGTAGAGATTGTGGAAAAGTGCCTAGTATGTCAGCAGAGTAAGGTAGAGTATTAAAAGTCTGCAGAGTTATTGCAGCACTTACCTATATCGACATGGCACGGAAAATGAGAGCAAGTCTCCATGAATTTCGTAATGGGTTACAGAGAACCCATGTGAATTACGAAGCTATTTGGATGATAGTTGATAGAGCGACTAAGTCTACCCACCTTTTGGTTATGAAATCCCCAAATACTCAGAGTGTACATGAGGATTTATGTATAAGGAAGATTGTGGAACATTATGTAGCGTTCCAGGGAGCATTGTATTATATAGGGATTCCCACTTCACTTCTTACTTCAGGGAATATTTTTCAGGAAGCTATGGGAACCCGACTGAGTATTAGCACAGCTTTCCGTCCTCAGACCGATGGTCAGTCAGAGAGGACTGTACAAGTTCTGGAGGATCCGATGAAAGCGTGTGCCATTAATTTTATAAGCTCCTGGAATGATCAGTTGATTTCTAATTGAAGTTGCCAATAACGACAGTTGGCAGTTGAGTATCGGGATAACAAGATATGAGTGTATGGCTGTAGGGGTTGTTCCCCAAATTGGATAAGAAAAAATGGGTGACAGATAGAATTATTTTCGACTTTGGATAATAAGTCTCTGAGGATGTTTAGTTAAGGATGAGAGATTAAGAACACCTCAGAGCAGATAGAAAAAATATTGGAATTCACCGAGAGTGAATTAGTATGATTGAAATGTTTCTTGTCCTAAGAGAATAAGGACATAGCGAGCTTTTGGAAGAAGGTAAATTGAGTTGCGCTGGATGGAATATTTTGAGAGATTGGACAAGTGGGAGATAAGACCTGTAGGTTGGCGTTATCACTTGAATTAACAGGCACCCACAATGTGTCCCATCTTTTGGTGTTTCGAAAATACTATCCAGATCCAGCATAGGTAATGAATATGAACTCCAAAAGTTCAGTTTAATGAAAATATAAGAATATTGATAAGTTGATTCGGGCATTAAACAGGAAAGAGAAAATATTGAGGTTTAAGACGATCTCCCTAATTAAAGTCCTTTGGTAGTATTACACTCCGGAGAAGGTCACATAAGAATTTAAGAGTATGATACGATCGATGTACCCGGAGTTGTATATGGACTCATATGACTTGGTTCTAATTTGGAGGACCAAATTCCTTAAGTGGGGGAGAGTTGTAAGACCCGAATTTAATTAAAATACGAAAATTAAATAAGAAAAGATGGGGGATGTATGAAGGAAGGTCAGGTTAAATTGATTCCGAAACAAGAGCAAGGGTAAAATGGTAAAAATACCAAAACCCGGTATTAGGGCGATAAGAAAATTTTAATTAAAAATAAGGATGTAAGATATCTTGATCGATAATAAGGAAATTATAAATTTTGGGTCAATTGATCAAGATTCGAAAATTTTAAAAATATCAAAAAATTACGGGAATAATATCTCGAAAAGCGCGAAGGAATAATATCGAAAATTTGGAGAAAAAAATAATAATAATAAATAAATTAGACTAAATTAAATTAATTAAATTAGGAATAAAATAATAAAGTGTAGATATTTTGGATTTTATGGAGTATTTTAATGAATAGTGAAATAATTAAATAAATAATAATAATAATAATAATAATAATAATAATAATAATAATAATAATAAAGAGAGGAAGAGAGAAACGGGTCGGGGAGAGAGAAAGAGAAACGGATCCCGACGAACCCAAGGGAGACCGACGAGCCGTCCAGCGGGCCGTCCGGTGGCCAACGGCCAGGCCAAGGGCCGAAAAAGGAAGAGGAGCTTCAGGCGATCTCCCTGGCACCTGCAGCACGACCAACCGACGTCGAAATCCGGCGGAAAACGGAGGAGAAGGCCGACGGGGTTGAGGGGCTCGGTCCCGGCGAACGACGGCGTCTTGGCTCCGATCCGACCCCGCAAAATGATCCCCAGCCTAGACGATGCGATTGGTGGTGGTGGCAGCCACCGAAACCGGCGGACGGCGCCGAAAACGGCGAGAGAGGAAAATGGGTCCGACGACGAAGAGGAGAATAGCCGGACCGGCCACTTTCCGGTGACGTTGAGTGAAACCGAGGGCAGATCTGAGATGCGGACGGCCTTGCGGAGCTGATGGCGGTGGAAGCCAACGGAGAACCGACCGGCAAGGTGGTGAACCGGTCGAACCGGAGTGAGCCGGTCCGAACCGGACTGAACCGGTTCAGCCAAAAAGAGAGGAAAAAAGGAAGAAAAAAAGGGAAAAAGAAAAAGAAAAAATTGGGGAAAAATCCCGACGATGCAATCGAGTTTCGGGTAAGTCGGTAAGCGGTCGAATTGACCGATTTAAATTTTGAAATATTTTATTTAATTAATTTTCGACTAGAAATTTACCCGAAAATATATTTAATTGTGTAGCTCGACAAATTAACATCCAACGACAGTTTGAGACAGCCTCGAATTTTGTACTACAATGGAATCTCGGGTAAGTAACCCTTATTTACGACAATTACCTCGTTATGCGTGATATTGATTTGATTTCCGCATAAATTGAATTAAATTATGAAAATTTAGATAAATTGTCGTAAATAATCGATTTAGTTATTCAAGAATTAGAACGAGGCTCAATAAATTATTAGTGGGCCCAATGAGCCCAATAGGCCTCGATAAAGTGAAAATTAAGTGGAAAACGGGCTTAAGGTCGATTAAGGCCCTTTAAGGTGCAATCGGGCCCAATAGGGGTAAATGGGCCCAATGATTTAAATTAAACCCAGAAAATAGGAAATACAATTAAATTATATGTTATCTGACCCGAGGAATATTGATACGCAGTTCCGGGCATTTGATTGGGAGCTTATCGGACTGCGCGACGTGACAACAGTGGAAAAGAAAAGGTCAGACTCGACAGGAAAATAAGGTAAGGGAATTCTACGGACTGCTAGAGGTAACTTTACGCAATTTTAAGTTCATTTGCAGTCTTTAAAAATTACCTGAAGGGTCTAGAGGTCAATTAATAATTTTAGTGCCTCGAATGGGCAAATTACCAAAATACCCTTGTTAAGGGTAAAATTTACAAATTTAGGAAAAATTGAGAGGAGCAAGAACAAGAGGTTCTTGCTCATTCTGGAGGTGTTTTGATGCATGCATTAGTAGGCTGGCTAACCTTGAAAGAAAATGCATAGCATTGCATACTTTCAACGTGAAATTGTTTTGAAAACTGTTTTGAGGAAACAAAGCCGCCTACGTGTTTTTATTTACATGTGACGTGCTAGAGCTCAGCTCGCACGATATTTTGATTTGTGTGATGCATGCACTAGTGCTAGAGCGAGAGCTCGCACTAGAGTTTTACATGCATAGGTGCTGGAGTCCAACTCGCACCAGATTTGTATACATATATATATGATTTTCGTGACAGGGTGCTAGAGTCTAACTCGCACCATATTTTTATATGATTTTGAGACAGGGTGTTAGAGCTTCGCTCGCACCGGATTTTTATACGGTTTGCATACAGAGTGCTAGAGCTTAGCTCGCACTAGATTTACTTGATTTGATGAGAGTGCTGAGCATCGCTCGCACTGATTTTATGAGAACATGCGATGAGCCGTGCTTGGAGCATCGGGTAGACTGCGTGTCACCGATTTAATAGGCTTGCACGTGCATTTTGAGACATGGCACGAGTATTGAGAAACAAAACCTCTCTGTGGGAAGTAGGCCATTTGGGCTAGAGTACCTAGAGTGATACGGGTCCATGGAGTACGATGTACCGTGCAAGTAGCATGGAGTACGATGTACCGTGGGGTATCTTCGGATACGGTATCTTTGTGATACGGGTATCTTCAGATACGGTATCTTTGTGATACGGGGTATCTTCGGATACGGTATCTTTGTGATACGGGGTATCTTCGGATACGGTATCTTTGTGATACGAGGTATCTTTGGATACGGCATCTTCGGATGCGTGGGATCGGATAAGACTGACGGGTTGGATTGACCCACCTCCCGGGCGGTTCCCGATCAGGGTGAGACCTCGCATACTGGGATCCGTGAAGCTAGAGGGACTCACGAGGACACATATTGGCCAGTCCTGGTTATTGCCGTTATACAGATATTGCCTCGTCTCGCATGTCGACGATTTCGATGATTTAAACTGGGTTTTTAATTAAATGTGCATGATGGTTATTTTCATGCTTTTTAAAACCCATATGTGATGTAAACGGATTTTCATGATTTTGTGTGAGTCAGGATCACCCGAAGGAGGGGTCGAGTCCTGACTTTATTGTGGAATTTTTAAATGAGAAAGAAATGATTTGAAATAATTGCACGCTGAATTTTCCGTGCAAATGTGTTTTACATAACATCATAACTCATATCATTTGTTTTAAAATGTGTGGAGAAATGGTGGTTTATGCATGGCACTACGTTCATGTAGGTAGTATGGTTACCTACTTGTTCGTAGGGTTGCCTTACTGAGCTTGATGTGCTCACCCCTTTCATTTTCTCCCACAGATAATCTCCAGTTGAAGTTGAGGCGACTCAGTACTGCATTCTGGATATCCGCTGCTGCCCATCAACATAAGGTATATACACTTGTACATATTGTATCTACATAAGCATAGCACAGTAACATGTTTGTAAGTAACTTTAGGGGATGTATAATTAATGTAAACAATTATAAATGACTGGAGAATAAATAAGTTAGATGGTAATGGTATGGTGGGACTGGCATTGACGCACAGCCCAATTTATTGGTTGAGTGTGGTCACGATTCGAGGACAGGTAAGAATTCAAGTAAATAAACAAAACACGAAAAATTAACTCTGATTTTTAGGTAGTTTGGGTCGTGACACTTATAATGCCATGCCCTTAAATCCATTAATCTCAAGCACAAAACCATGCATACATCAATGACATAGTTTATCAAAACTGTTCGTGCATCTAGAAAGCATGTAATTCATGCATCAATAGCATTTTATGTGACATCATTAAATCATAATGAGCATGAAGCAAATCCAGATCATGCATTCTTTCATGTCATGTAAGAAAAATCATGAATTTGAAATGAAAACATGGAAAACATCATCATGCTACTGCATTTAAACCAGTTCATTAAAACTGTAGTATAAACTAACCCTTCCGGGTCAATAATCTCATAAAACAATTCATTAAAATTCATTATAAAACTTAGGTTATAAAACTACCCTTCTTTCAGGGTCACATATCATAAAATCATAAAATTGGGGGCCTGACCACTCCCTCGGGTCTACCTTGGTCTATCGACCAATAATTATATCATGTGAGACATGTAGGTGATTATCAGTAACAACATAGGACTATGGCCATAACCTTGTGATCCTTGGTAACATGGTACCTAGTGTGCGGGGTATCACACCTGAAACGGGAGGTGGGTTGGTCCTACCCACCAAAACAGCATAACATCAGGATTGCGAGGGCAAGGCTTGCTACCTCGTGGCTAATGCCACTCCACTCCAACAATCCCCACGGTACAGCGTACTTCGCGTGACATACACGGTACAATGTACTCCGTGAACCCAAGCTCAGTCAGGGGTGCCTGCAATAGGTCTTATCCACCCATATCATCTCTGTCTCAATATGCACGTGTGAGCATATCATCTCACTGTGATGCACTACAGGAGGCTCCAACACGGTTATATGCATGTAATATAAATCCCTATGAGAGCGAAGCTCTAGCACGACTCCATGCATATTCATGATATCTAAAAATCTTGTGCAAGCGAAGCTCTAGCACGGTATCATAGAAATTAATGAAATCTGCGTACGAGTAGCGCTCCAGTACGACTTAAAATAATTATTAATTTAAGTGAAATCAACGTACGAGCAATGCTCTAGTACGGATACGTATAAAAACTCAGTGAAAACCTCGTACGAGAAAACTCCAGTAAGACTTTAAAATGAGTTGTAAAACCATATAAAACTTCGTGCGAGCAAGCTCCAACACAAATGAATGCTCAAGTAAATCAAATCTTGTGCGAGTTACATTTCAGCACAGCTTCAAGTTACACTCCAGCACGGCTTTTATGCAATATCATATCAAAACAGGATGCGAGCTAAGTTCCAGCATCTCTCATGCATGTCAAATCATTAAAACTAGTGCGAGCAACTGCTCTAGGACCTTTTTATGCATTTCAGTTAAAACAGTCAAAACAGTCAAAACCGTCAAACAGTCAAAACAGAGTGCGAGCTAGGCTCTAGCAGCTCTCATGCATATCAAATCATAAAATCAGTACGAGCAACTGCTCTAGCACATTTAATGCACATGATGTCACACAAATCGGTGCGAGCAACCGCTCAAGCACATTTTATGCACATTCACAAATGCAGATATAATGCGAACTATATACTAGCACATCTGTTTCCATATAAACTTGATAGTTGACCCGTTTTTCAAAGAAATTCCATTTAATTATTAATAACACCTACGTGGTGTTATCTTGTGAAATTTATGCAATTACTGGCCAATCTATCGATTTGTTTTGATTAAAACCAATAAAATCCCTTAATTCAAAAAATTCCTTAAATCATGCATTTCATGCATGTCATGCTTTCACCATCCTTAGGTGAACTTCCCTCAATAGGGCTAAAATAGTCTTTTTACCTATTTCGATCCTTAAAATCATTTAAACCACTTTTAGGATCATTATACAATAACAGTGTATACATACGTAATCAATGTATACAAAAACTATTAAAATACGCATTGCTACCTCTAGCTACTCACACAATTCCCTTACCTCATTTTTTGTATAGTCTGACCTTTTCACTGATGACTCGTCACGTAGTCCAATTTGCTCCAAATCCAATCTCCGGCACTGCGGATACATATTCATTAGGTCAAATACAATACAATTAATTGTATTTCATATTTTCTGAGCTTAATTTAAATCATTGGGCTCGTTTACCCATATTGGGCCCGATTACACCATAATAGGCCTTAATCGGCCTTAAGCCCGTTTACCACACTTTATCGAGGCCTATTGGACTCATTGGGCCCATCAGTATTTATTGAGCCTCGTTCTAAACTCTCGAATAGCTTAATTTAGTATTTACGACAATTTATCTCAAATTCCAAAATTTAATTCATTAAATGCGAAATTTAAATCCGTAATTTATGCGATAAATATTAATCACGCATAACGATGCAAAATTGTTGTAAATAAGGATACTTACTCGAGATTCCATGGTAGTACGCAAATCGAAGCTGTCTCGAGCACTCGATTGATTCTAATTGTCGAGCTACATATTTAAACGTTTTTTCGGGTAAATTTTTAGTCGGATATTAATCAAATTAAATATTTTGAAATTTAAATCGGTCAATTCGACCGCTTACCGACTTACCCGTAGCTCGATTGCATCACTGAAATTTTCCCCAATTTTTCTCTTTTTCTTTTTCCCTTTTTCTCCTTTTTTTCCTTTTCTTTTTTTGGCTGAACCAGTTCGGTCCGGTTCAACTCGGTTCAGACCATCGGTTCAGTCTGATTCGGTTCAGCGGTTCAATCCGGTTCAGCCGGTTTAGGCAACATTTGGTCCTTCCGGCACCATCCGGTCGGTTCCCGACGTGATTCCAGCACCAATCAACGCGTCACGACCTGGGCTTCCATAATCGGCCCTCGGGTTGGACCAAATCGGCGTCGATGGCCGCCGATTTCCTTTCTCTCCCGCGGCATGTCCCTCTGTCGATCTTCTCTTTCCAGTGACGTCGGCGCGCGTGCCAGCTGCCGGTGGTTCCCACGAGCATCGTCGCCCTTCGCTGGCCCTCGCCTGGGGTTCCTGGTCACCGGTGGTGGCTCGTCCGGTGGATTCCTCTTTCCTCGGGTTCAGCTTCCATTTTCACTTGTTTTCTTTTCTTCCAAATCGCGTTTCCAGATTTCGTTTCTGTTTCCTTTTTTAACTTTATTTTATTATTTATAATTTTATTTTAATTATTATTTTATTTTATTTTTAATAATATTTTATTCAATTAAAATATTATTAAAATCTAAAAATATCTATAAAAAATTTATATTTTATTCATTAAATGAATAAATTAATTTCTCGGTATTATTTCGACTTTTCGGTATATTTTTCGATTATTTTTGGGATCGTTTTCCGAGGTAAAAATTCTGATTAATTCCTATAAATTCATATCTTGATCAATTTAACCCGAAATTTAATTATTCCTTCATTATTGATCAAGATTTCTCAATCTCATATTTTTAATTAAATTTTCTTATCAAAAATTTCTTTTCATTCTTTTTTGCTCTTACGATAAAAGTCGGGTCTTACAATCTCCCCCACTTAAGAAATTTAGTCCTCCAAATTAGAACCAAGTCAAAGGGGTCCATACACTACTCCGATACGTCTATCGCATCATACTCTTTAATTTTCATAGGACTTTTTCCGGAGTGTAATACTACCAACATACTTAACTAGGGAGATCGTCTTCAACTTCAACACTTTCTCCTTCCGTCTAATACCCGAATCAATTTTTCCAATCATACGTTATACTTTCATTGAGCTAAACTGTTGGAGCTCATATCCGATCACATATGCTGGGTCCGGATAGTATTTTTGAAACATCAAAAGATATGACACATTATGGATGCCTGTTTATTCAAGAGGTAATGTCAACCTACAGGCCTTAGTTCCCACTTGTCCAATATCTCTATCCAAATCTCGTTACGTCCTTAAGATAAGTAATCTGCCAATAATAATGATTCACCCTCGGTGAATTTCTAATGGTTTATGTCTCTTGTCAGCATAGTCTTTTCTGTCTGCTCTGAGGTGTTCTTAATCTCTCACAAATCAACTGAACATCCTCAGAGGTTTGTCTTATCAATTCGGAAACAATTTTCTATCTATCACCCACTTCTTCTTATCCATGTCGGGAAACAACTCCCTACGACCATACAATGCCTCATATAAAGTCATCCTAATACTCAAGTGACAACTGTCATTATTGGCGAATTCGATTAGTAACAACTGATCATCCCAGGAGTTTATAAAATCAATGGCACACGCTCTCATCATATCCTCCAGAATCTGTACAGTCCTCTCCGACTGACCATCATCTGAGGGTGGAAGCTGTGCTAACACTTAATCAGGTTCCCATAGCTTCCTGAAAATGTTCCCAGAAGTGAGAAGTGAAGCGAGAATCCCTATCTGATACCATGCTCACTGGAACGCTATATAATGTTTCACAATTTTTCGTACACATAAATTTGCCTACGCACTCAGAGTATCTGGGGATTTCCATAGCCAGAAGGTGGGTAGACTTAATCAATCTATCGACTATCACCCAGATAGCCTCGTGATCAATCTGGGTCCTCTGTAACCCATCACAAAATTTTTGGTAGCTCGTTCCCATTTTCGTGTCAATATAGGTAGAGGCTGCAATAACTCTGCACTTCTTTTGCTCTACCTTACTCTGTTGACATATGAGACACTTTGCTACAACTCTACAATATTTCTTTTCATATCTGACCACCAATACCTTTTTCAGAGATTCTGATATATTTATTACTTCCCGGATGCACTGTATATCCCGAAGAGTGAGCTTTTGACAATCACACTATCTCATCAACTGTGGTCCTGGGGAGCACTTATACTGTCTCTAAACCTTTGTAAGTCATCATCACTCACTATGAACTCTGCCACTAAACCCTTATGAATCTGACCCACACTATCGACACCGTGCCAATCATCATGCTAAACCTGGTAAATTCGGTCACACAAATATGATTCTAACCTCAGGCTAGCTGTCACAAAATCACTGTCATCATCAGAAGAGATCACATCACTACTGAGGCTCATAACTGCTCTAGCAGCTCACGCTCCCTGACCATCGTATGTGATACCATCTCGAGGCTCTTTCTGCTCAATGCATCAGCCATTACATTAGCCTTTCCTGGGTGGTAAAATGTTCACAATCATAATCCTTAGAAGCTTTAACCCTCTTGGTTATCTCATATTCGACTCTTTTTTGTGAAAACAGATACTCGGGGCTTTCACGATTAGTGCATACCCGAAATTTCTTACCATTTAAGTGGTGGCGCCATACTTTTATTGTAAACGCTATGGCTACTAACTCTAAATCATGGGTCGGATAGTTTCTCTTATGATCCTTGAACTATCTGGATCCATAAACAACTATCTTCCCATTTTACATCAATACATAGCCCAATCCTTATTTTGAGGTATCCATGCACACTGAAACCTCTTGAGCTGTTGGTTATGGTGAGAATAATTACGGTGGTCAGTTTATTAATTCCATATACCAAAACTCACCGAAGCCATTTTCATACTTATCATACTACTGACATACAATCTTTTCTCGAATGAAACCTGTCAATTGAGCAGCCAATTTTGGGAAACTCTCAACAACTTGTCTGTAAGACAGTTTCCTGTTGCTACTCATGCTCTTTCTTGGACTTCGAATACATCAAAATATCATCGCTAAAGATGACAACCACTCGGTCCAGGTAAGGTTTAATTACCTCATCATAGTTGAGTTCCACTGAATATTTCAATTTCCTATATCCTTGACCTATGTACGCATAAACGTATAAAGTCATTTCGAAATCGTTTTCGTTCAAGATACTAACCTGCGTCATTTCGTTTTCTTATATTAACGACTTTTATAAAATTTTAATTTTTAAACGTTCATGATTAATCGAATTCTATATTTCTTTATCGTACCAGTAAAGGTACCCAATTTTAAATGTATACTTTACGACTGTCGATTTCAATTTATAGGTTATGTGTGTGCTTCTAGACGCTGTCAAATCTTCAGGCAGGGAAGTATTTTAAAATACCTTTATTAACCCTCAGACTTGACCACATGGACTGGGTGTAGATATATCCACCCCTTATCCTTGGTCTTAATCCATAGTCACTACATATTGCTCAATCCAAATTACTTTACATATCAAAGATATTCTTTCCTTGCATATGCCTCTTATTCCAATATATCTCGTATTCAGGATCTATCACATCTCAAAGCTTATCTCCTTTCATATATCACTTATAACAAACTCTTTCATTACTTATTACAACTTACAATTTCTATACCCATATTCAGTTAGTGATAATCAACTAACTATTATCATCTTGCCTAAGGTACATGCTTCACATCTTTCACTCGCTTATAAGCAACTGAAGGCAGTATGAATAAATACGTGTCACCAGGATAAATTTAAAATAATTATTTCATTATTCTTAACCAGTGTGGTATCTTCCACCACATCCGATGAAACATCAATAGTGTCCTGGTCCAAGGCATACACTCGTCTTCGTCCAACTTTTTATTTTCGTGGTAACTACCACACATCCTACACTGTTTACACTGCTCAACTGCTTACACTGCTCTCGCTGCTACGGAGCAGGTTGGGGTCCTCAAATCATAATACCCCTCAAAAGTATTGAAATTGGATACACTGGGGCTTTACCAATCATCTTACCCCGTGACTCAACAGCCCCAAGCTTTTACCAAACTACCTTTTTCCTGTTCTAACATCTCAGTCATTCTCTATTCTCTTTTGTCTCTATTTCTACCCTTACTACCTTTCTCAATCTCAGAGGTGTGCAACTCATGATCTTATTCACACAATTGTAGTCTGCGCATAACCTTGGCATAGGTAGTGATATCTAACGGCCCAATCAGACTCTAATTGATAATCTGAGCCCTTCCATGAACTTTCAAACATTTCGACTCTCACTGTTCATAGTGTCCGAGTCATATCTGCCTAGGAATATAAACTGAGTTTCATACTCATTAATCAATCAGTTCCTCTGGGTCAGAGTAAAGAATTTCATCAGTAATTTCCTTTAAGTAGTGTTCGGGATATTCTGTCACCGGAATACATCTAGAATTATTTTTCCACATACATTCTGGATGTCTAACTCTTAAGATGGGTCGAGTGGACTTCCACCAATGCTTCGACTCGCCCTCAAATCTCATACATACTCTGAGCAATTAGCTCGTAAAATATTCTCCACACTCCGCTCCAACCTCGCGAAGCGTGTCTCAATATTATTTGATCTCTCTGTTAGACTCTGTCTGATTTCTCTATCGGACTTTGTGGGGCATGCTCAACATCAGTCTTCACTTCAATCTCATCTCGAGTCTCATGTGGAGACTCGGTACGCCTCTCAGGCCTACCTCTACGGCCTTGAGCTCATGTACTCACCCTTCTGTCATAGCAGCTATCAGTTAATAAGTCTATTCTTGCATTTAAAAATCAAATTCTTAGCTGCACTTCCATCTCGATATACACAATTGTATCTAAACAATGCACAATACATGGGGATGTAAACTTCCTTAACTACTAACACCGACTCATATCAGGCCAACTCAGCTCTGATACCATTAAACCTGTCACGACCCAAATTTCTGAAAAATCAGAGTAAATTTTTCGTTTTTTCATTTATTATTTAATTCTTACCTTTCTCTCATCGTGACCATCTTACCAAACAATTGGCTATGATTCAGTGTTAGTCACATCTCACCTATTTACCATTCCATTTCCATAATCACATTCATATATCAGAGTTTACTATCTTTTGACTTTTATTAAATACATACACAATGGTATTTATATAACCTTACATCCCCGACATCATATCTATTTATAACATTGTGCATTACATATTTAGATACAAAACTATACAAATGTGTATACCTGACTCTCGATGGAAAGTAGCAGATACCCAGAATGCAAGTCTTCAGCCGCTCACTAACTATTACGAGTGCTCTGAAAAGATGGGAAAATAAAGGGGTGAGCAAACCACACGCTCAGTAAGGCAATTATGCAAGTAAGTAGATAGCTCCACTATCTACATGCTCATAATGCCATGCCCTTAAATCTATTTCTTTTCATTAAAATCTCAAGCACAAAACTATGCATACATCAATGACATAGTTTATCAAAACTGTTCGTGCATCTAGAAAGCATGTAATTCATGCATCAATAGCATTTTATATGACATCATTAAATCATAATGAGCATGAAGCTAATTCAGATCATGCATTCTTTCATGTCATGTAAGAAAAATCATGAATTTGAAATGAAAGCATGGAAAACATCATCATGCTACTGCATTTAAATCAATTCATTAAAACTGCAGTATAAACTAACCCTTCCGGGTCAATAATCTCATAAAACAATTCATTAAAATTCATTATAAAACTTTGGTTATAAAACCACCCTTCTTTCAGGGTCACATATCATAAAATCATAAAATCGGAGGCCTGACCCCTCCCTCGGGTCTACCTTGGTCTATCGACCAATAATTATATCATGTGAGACATGTAGGTGATTATCTGTAATAACATAGGACTATGGCCATAACCTCGTGATCCTTGGCAACACGGTACCTAGTGTGCAGGGTATCACACCTGAAACGGGAGGTGGGTCAGTCCTACCCACTAGAACAGCATAACATCAGGATTACGAGGGCAAGGCTTGCTGCCTCGTGGCAAATGCCACTCTACTGCAACAATCCCCACGGTACAGCGTACTCCGCGTGACATACACGGTACAACATACTCCGTGAACCCAAGCTCAGTCAGAGGTGCCTGCAATAGGTCTTATCCACCCATATCATCTCTGTCTCAATATGCACTTGTGAGCATATCATCTCACTGTGACACACAGTCTACAGGAGGCTCCAACACGGCTATATGCATGTAATATAAATCCCTATGCGAGCGAAGCTCTAGCACGGCTCTATGCATATTCATGATATCTGAAAATCTCGTGCGAGCGAAGCTCTAGCACGGTGTCATAAGAATCAATGAAATCTGCGTACGAGCAGCGCTCCAGTACGACTTAAAATAATTATTATTTTAAGTAAAATCCACGTACGAGCAATGTTCTAGTATGGATACGTATAAAAACTCAATGAAAACCTCGTACGAGAAAACTCCAGTACGACTTTAAAATGAGTTGTAAAACCATATAAAACTTCGTGCGAGCAAGCTCCAACACAAATGAATGCTCAAGTAAATCAAATCTCGTGCGAGTTACACTCCAGCACGGCTTTATGCATAATTAAATAAAATCTTTTGCGAGTTACACTCTAGCACGACTTTTATGCAATATCATATCAAAACAAGATGCGAGCTAAGCTCCAGCATCTCTCATGCATGTTAAATCATTAAAACTAGTGCGAGCAACTGCTCTAGCACCTTTTATGCATTTCAGTTAAAACTGTCAAAACTGTCAAAATCGTCAAACAGTCAAAACAGAGTGCGAGCTAGGCTCCAGCAGCTCTCATGCATATTAAATCATAAAATCAGTGCGAGCAACAGCTCAAGCACATTTTATGCACATTTACAAATGCAGATATAGTGCGAACTATATGCCAGCACTATCTGTTTCCATATAAACTTGATAGTTGGCTCGTTTTCTGAAGAAATTCCATTTAATTATTAATAACACCTACGTAGTGTTATCTTGTGAAATTTATGCAATTACTGGCCAATCTATCGATTTGTTTTGATTAAAACCAATAAAATCCCTTAATCCGAAAAATTCCTTAAATCATGCATTTCGTGCATGTCATGCTTTCACCATCCTTAGGTGAACTTCCCTCAATAGGGCTAAAATAGTCTTTTCACCTATTTCGATCCTTAAAATCATTTGAACCACTTTTAGGATCATTATACAATAACAGTGTATACATACGTAATCAATGTATACAAAAACTATTAAAATATGCGTAGCTACCTCTAGCTACTCACAAAATTCCCTTACCTCATTTTCTGTACAGTCTGACCTTTTCACTAATGACTCGTCACGCAGTCTGATTTGCTCCAAATCTAATCTTCGGCACTGCGGATACATATTCATCAGGTCAAATACAATATAATTAATTATATTTCAAATTTTTGGGCTTAATTAAAATCATTGGGCTCGTTTACCCATATTGGGCCCGATTACACCATAATGGGCCTTAATCGGCCTTAAGCCCGTTTACCACACTTTATCGAGACCTATTGGACTCACTGGGCCCATCAGTATTTATTGAGCCTTGTTCTTAACTCTTGAATAGCTTAATTTAGTATTTACCAATTTATCTCAAATTCCAAAATTTAATTCATTAAATGCGAAATTTAAATCTGTAATTTATGCGATAAATATCAATCACGTATAACGATGCAAAATTATCGTAAATAAAGGTTACTTACTCGAGATTCCATGGTAGTACGCAAATCGAAGCTGTCTCGAGCTCTCGGTTGATGCCAATTATCGAGCTACGTATTTAAATATTTTTTCGGGTAAATTTTCAGTCGGATATTAATCAAATTAAATATTTTAAAATTTAAATCGATCAATTCGACCGCTTACCGACTTACCCGTAGCTCGATTGCATCACTTGAATTTTTCCTCAATTTTTTCTCTTTTTCTTTTTCCCTTTTTCTCCTTTTTTCCTTCTCTTTTTTTAGCTGAACCGGTTCGGTCCGCTTCAACCCGGTTCAAACTGTCGGTTCAGACTGTCGGTTCAGTCAGGTTCGTTTCAGCGGTTCAGTCCGGTTCGCCTAGTTCAGGCAACATTTGGTCCTTCCGGCGCTGTCCGGTCGGTTCCCAGCGTGATTCCAACACCAATTGGCGCGCCATGGCCTGGGCTTCCATAATCGACGTCGATGGCCGCCGATTTCCTTTCTCTCCCGTGGCATGTCCCTCCGTCGATCTCCTCTTTTCGGCGACGTCGAGGCGCGTTCCAGCTACTGGTGGTTCCCACGAGTATCGTCGCCCTTTGTCGGCCCTCGCCTGGGGTTCCTGGTCGCCGGTGGTGGCTCGTCCGGTGGATTCCTCTTTCCTCAGGTTCGGCCTCCGTTTTCACTTATTTTCCTTTCTTCCAAATCGCGTTTCCAGATTTCGTTTCTGTTTCCTTTTTTTAACTTTATTTTATTATTTATAATTTAATTTTAATTATTATTTTATTTTATTTTTAATAATATTTTAATCAATTAAAATATTATTAAAATCCAAAATATCTATAAAAAATTTATATTTTATTCATTAAATCAATAAATTAATTTCTTGGTATTATTTTGACTTTTCGATATATTTTTTGATTATTTTCGGGATCATTTTTCGAGGTAAAAATTCTGATTACTTCCTATAAATTCATATCTTGATCAATTTAACCCGAAATTTAATTATTTCTTCATTATTGATCAAGATTTCTCAATCTCATATTTTTAATTAAATTTTCTTATCGAAATTATATCGGGTCTCAATCTTTTGACCGTTTTACCCTTGCACGTGTTCGAAAATTCCATTTCAATCCTTTTGCATTTTTAAATGCACTCAAAAATTTCTTTTCATTCCTTTTTGCTCTTACAATAAAAGCTGGGTCTTACAATATGTCCTCCTGCTGTGTGTCTGGGGATATGATAACACATAATTTATGTCTTAAATATATTTATTTGCTAAATGTAAAGCATTTTCTAAGTATGAACTGCGTGAATTGGAATATGCTGTGTGATTCTGTGTGAATATGCATATACCCATCTAGCGAATTAATGATTTCACATTGATGGAAGTTGTTTTAAAGAGAATGAATATGTTTTATAAGGAAAATGAATATATATGTATTTTAAGCATGTAGATAGTATAGTTATCTACCTGCTTTTATATTTTCCTTACTGAGCGTGTTAGCTCAGCCCCTTATTTCTCCTCCACAAATTCTAAGCAGTAATGAGTACACTGCAATCGTCTCTGCTATCGTGTTTCTTCAGTTATCCAGCAGTATAGAGAGGTATACATTTGAGGTGAAAAATTTTGTATCCTGTAAATTAATGTACAATAAAGTTTGTATTTTATATTTTGGGGGATGTATATAATAGAAACTGATGTAAATGCTTCCGCACACATAAATAAAAGTCCAGTTTTTATTCTACTTCATTTAAATGAACCTATTAAATTATAAATGGATGAGATATGGATTGGATGTTGACTCACAGCCTAACTGTTTGAAAGTAAGGTAAAAGTCACAAACAGAGAGTGAGGGTCATGATAGAATTAATGGTATCAGAGCTGAGTTGGTCTGATGTGAGTCAGTATCCATATTTTGGAAATTATACATCCCCAAAGTACTGTGCATTGTTAGGATACAATTGTGTATACCAAGCTGAAAAATATGACTGAGACACTTATTTTGAGTATGCAGGATGTCTGATAGACGACGTACTCGTAGAAGAGAGAGTTTGTGCTCTCAAGGGCATAAAGATGAGCTCGAGAGACACAGTGGATCTAGTTCTAGTAGAGACCCTCTCAGTCTTAGTGAGGCCACTGAGGAACGTATAGCGCAGTTACAGCGTAGTGTAAACACGATTATGGAGATGTTTACACAGGCGATGGCCAAATTTAAGGGTAGAAAGGAAAACCCTGTTGGTGAGGCTACTGCACCTGAAAGTAGAGGTGGCAAACGGGCGGGCTCGGGCGGGTTCGATTCGGGTTCTTTTCGGGCTCGGGCTTTTTCAGGTTCGGGCTTTTTCGGGTTCGGTTATTTTCGGGTTCGGGCTTTTTCGGGTTCGGGTTTTTTGGGTTCGGGCTTTTTTGGTTTCGGGCTTTTTCGGTTTCGGGCTTATTCGGGTTCGGGCTTTTTCGGGTTCGGTCCTGGTTCTAGTCGGGCGGGTTTAGCAGGCCGGCTTGAAATATTTTAAAATTTTATTAGTTATAATTTAAAAAAAAAAATTGAATGCGATAATTAATTTAATTTTTATATGATTTTATATTTTAATAAATATTTATATAAAAACAAATTTCTATATTTTAATATTTATTATTTGACAAAAATAATTTACTCTTTTTTAATTTCTTACAATATTTATTATAAAATAGTAGATATAATTATATTCATTAAAAACAAAAGAAAATATTACATATAGATATTATAGGAAGAAAAGTACCAATTAATTTTATCATTTACCAAAAAAATGCTTAATATGAATAAATGGTCAATTATTTAGCTCTATTTTATTTCTAATTTGTTTTTTATTTGTACATAAATCATAATTAATATTATTGCATTAAATATAATCATTTACATTAATTAATCAAATGTTTCATTAAAAATTTAGAATATTAAATTAAAAAAATTATATATTTTAAATATTTGATATAATTATATCATATACAACCTACCATATGATTGATATTTTGTAGTTGATATAATACACTAAAAAAATATATTTATGCAAAAAAAAAAAACTTTGTGAGCTTAAAAAAAGCATAATATAAATAATTATGAAATTAAAGTAGATAATTATGATTAAAATAATAAATTTTTAAATTTTAAATAGAAGTCACTAAAATTAGATTAATAAAAGTTTCATAATATTTTTTTTATTTCCTCTATTAGTTTGTTTTTAGTTTTACAGATTTCATCCAACTTCTAGATGCTATCTTCTTCACTTTTTTTTAAATGAATGTTTTGCTTATTTCTTTGGCCTTGGCCAAGAAAAATTGAAGAGTATAAAAAATCTGACTGGACTACAAATATAATTTATCTATAGAATAATTGAAATTGTTGATAGGCTTTCAAAGAATAAAAAAAGAAAGGATATGATTTCATGATAAATTATTAAATTATTGTCTAAAATGGAATAAAATAAATATTGCACGTTAATGTATATATATAATTAATTTAATAATTTTCAAACAGAATTATCATATTATATAATAACATGGTTAAAAAATTAATTATTTATTATCAAAATAATTATTAAAATAAATATTTACTAATTAGTTATCATATATAAGTATAACAAATTTTTAATTTTTAATAAATTAGTTACATAATTTAAATAAAAAAATTAACTTAAAATAATCATTTTTGCACAATCAAGTAATGATACATGTTTGTCTTGATCGCCACGTTGCATAATGCACAAGAAAAAATATCTACTGATATTATTTTAGTGGACTGGTATAGATATGAACCGATAAGGTAGGCAAATAAATAAATAATCATATATGCTTAACAAAATTATATATAATTAATTGTTATCAATTCGTTTAAATTATACCTAATTAAAGTTTTATAATTGTAGCTAAATTCTTAATTGATAGATGCAATTAGTTTAAGTTTGGGAAAATTATTAGATATAATATAGAAGTTTAAATAAAATAGGTAAACCAAAAAGCTGATATAATTTAATCATAATGATTATAAGACAAAATATAATTAAAAGGATGAAATATGAATTAAAGAGAAAAAAATTATATAATTTAGTAATAAAATTTATACAAAAGACAAGACATGGCAAAAACTTAAATTTTTTAGCTAGAAATAAAATTTGAAACATATAAATATTTATTGTTAATTTGATAACATATTTATATAAATTTTTTGTTCAAAGTTTAATATAAATTGTTTTAGTAACTTATTAAATTATTATTTTTTTATATTAAGTAATTCTTTTTTGAGTTTTAATTTACATTTGTTATTATAATTTCATATATGAACTTATTTTGTTATTGTAGGGATTTAGAAACTTCAATTCTGGATCTCTTTTATATAGATCAGAGTTAAATATATATTTGAATAAACCAAGAGAAGATTATGAGATTCAAATTGATGTTTTTGATTATTAGAAGAAAAATCAATTTCGATTCCTTGTACTTTCACTTATGGCTAATGATATATTGGGTATTCCAATTACCACAGTTGCATCTGAATCAGCATTTAGTATGGGTGGTAGAGTTATAACAAATGGAGAAATTGTCTCATAACACATAATGCAGAAATTTTGATTACCACTCGTAATTGGCTGTATGGATATGATATAGATAAAGATAGTAAGATTTTAGTATCATTATTATTTTATTAATTTTTTATTATTTAAATTCTTATATGATTATTTTTATATATTTTATTAGATGAAGAAGATGAAACAATGAGATTTGGAAGGAAAGTTGGATTAAATTGAACTAGTTGGTTTATGGATGAGGATGAAGAGTTCTAATTGTAACGTATGTTGATATTTTATTTCTTACTATTTATATTGTTAAAAAATTAAATTTTTTTATTAAGAGTAATTATGATTGATCATTGCCTCATTAATCTTATTTGAAGACAGTGTCGCTCTTGGAGAGTTTAATTGCTTCCTGCATTTACAATCTTTTCGAGTATGTTATTCATCAAGCTGTTAGCGTTGAATGAAATGATCGTATTTTCCTGTTTTGTTCATCATGCAATGTATGACTAGGGATTGGTTTCTCCATGACTAGGTGGCTGTGTATGAGAATGATTATATGTTTTCTATTTTATTGTTCTTGTAATGTTACATGTCATAACTTTAAGTGTTTGATGTTTTCTTTGCTGGTTTGTTTTTTACTATATTAGACTAATTTAGAACATAACAATCATTGACTTGTTAATGGCATGAGAATTTGGATGCAAATATGTCATAGTTGAGTCTGAATCTTTTTTTTTCAGTGAAAAAGTTATTACAACCTTTAAAAGGGTATGATCCCCTTTTTTAACTTTCAATTCTTATATTTAGTATAATCACCATTTAAAAAACAAATTACTATTTTTCTATTTACGAGTTATAAGAGTCAGAATTTAAATTCTAATTTTGTTAATAATGTATTTAATATTTTATATGAAATATCAAATTTAAATAAATGTTACAATTATAGAATGATTTATATATATATATTTGATTTATTATTGTATTAAAATTAAAATTTTAATATGAAATAAATATAATAAAATAGTATAATAATTGTTCTTATAATAAAATCAAATGTTATATTTAATAATATATTTATTATTACAAATATAATAAGCATAATATTGAAAATTATTTGATATTGAATATTATATTGTGTTTTAAAATAATTTTATTTAATAATTGAATGTAAATATTTAATATTTATTTTGTTGATAATAAATTATTGATATAATTATGTAATAAATAAATAATGATTGTTTTAAAATTTTATAAATTTTAATTAGAAAAAGTGTATTATTATTCATTTATTTAATTATTTTTAATATAATAATTATATAATTATAATTCAGGCTTTCTCGGGTTATAAATTTGGGTTTTCTCGGGTTTCGGATCGGGTCAGTTTCGGGTTCGGATCGTATCAGGCTCGAGCTTTTTCGGGCTCAGGCTTTTTCGGGTTCGAGATTTTTCGGGCTCGAGCTTTTTCGGGCCCGGGCTTTATCGGGTTCGAGTTTTTTCGGGTCGAGCTTTTCTCGGGCTCGGGCCTTTGACTTTTTGGTCAATTCGGTCCGATCTCGGGTTCGGTCTCGGGCGGGCTCGGGTGGGTTTTCGGGCTCGGGCCAACTTTTGCCAGCTCTACCTGAGAGGCAAGAGCCAACATAGCCTGCACCGAGACCTCAAGCTGCAGAGGTGGAGATACCTGCACCCCCTCCAGTTCAGGACGTTCCCCCACCAGTTCAGGATCCTGTAGCTCCACAACAGGTTGGTGGTGAAGGAGTGTATGATTGTGATCTAGGTAGACTAAGAGAGTTCTGAAAGTTCAGACCACCTTCATTTAATGGGGTGAAGAACCCAGTGTTAGTTGAGCATTGGATCAGTAGTATGGAGAAGCTTTACTGATTCTTCCATTGCTTCGACACAGAGAAGGTCACATTTGTGACTTTTATATTAGAGGATGAAGCCGAGCATTGGTGGATGGCTACACAGCCGATGTTGAGTGCACGACACCCGGTTGTGACATGAGATATATTCTTGGATGCCTTTAGGAGGCAGTACATTCTAGCTACTGCTCAGAGAAAGATGCAGATGAAATTTATGACATTGACTCAGGGGAACCAGACAGTGGATAAGTATGAGTTTGGATTCACATCCTTGGATAGATATGATAAAGTCACTATGAGCCTTGAAGACAAAAAGGTTCAGAAATTTTTTGAAGGACTGAGACTTTCCATCAGAGATCGACTAGCTCCATTGGACATTACCACTTATGATGAGGCAGTATGCAGAGCTCAACTATGTGAGCAAGATTATGAGTTGCATGCCTCAAAATTAAGCAGGAGTGGTAAAGGCAGAGATAGAGATCGAAAGAGGTTAGTCGAGGATAGATGGTTTCGAAAAGGTCAAAGTTTATTCGATAAGGGGCCTAAGATTGAGGAGGTACGAGAGAGACCTACAAAGCCTCCAGTTCATCCAGCTTTATCTCCAGCATCGAGGGGCATAGTTATTGGTAGACCTCAACCTACCACAAAGCAGTGCAGGTTATGTGATAGATATCATGGGGGTAGACCATGCCCATTATCGATGTGATCATGTTATAGATGTGGTAAACCTGGGCACATAGCTCGAGAATGCCCAGAGTTGATTAATACAGCCCAACAGAAGGGTAAAGAGCTCGAGAAGGCTACAGTTGAGATTCCTACACCTAAGAGGAAGGCCACAGTTGAAGAGAAAGGGAAACAAGCTGTTGGTAGAGGGCAAGTGTTTACATTGGACCAGGCATCTGCAGAGGATTCCTCGGATGTGGTTAAAGGTACCATCCTTATCTTTGATTTTGAAGCATTAGCATTGATTGATCCTAGTGCCAAGCATTCATTCATATCGCCTTCATTTGCATGTAAACTGTGTAAACATGTGAAACTTGTACCCTTAGGTAGAATCTTACTTATAAGCACTCCAATGAGAGATAATGTAATGACGGAGTATGTATGTAAGAGTTGTAAGTTAAAAGTAGGGGAAAATAACATATCGGCTGATCTCATCCTATTAGCTATGAAGGATTTCGATGAAATATTAGAAATGGGTTAGTTGGCTGCAAACCATGTTGTTTTAGACTGTTATGTTAAGACAGTAATGTTTTCTATCCCTGGAAAGATGTTGTAAGATTTGAAAAGTAATGGAAGAAGTAACAAATTATTTCTAAGGATGGATGATGTTGCTAATGAACGTAATCATAATGTATTGAAGGTTTTATCGCCTATGTGGTTGACTTGGATAAGGTATACCCGGATATAGCTGACATCCCAGTGGTTAGAGAATTTCTCGATGTCTTTTCAGAAGAATTACTAGGGTTGCAACCAGACAGAGAAATGGAATTTTGTATTGATTTGGTACCTGGAACTGAACCGATATCTAAGCCACGGTATAAAATGGCTCTAATTGAATTGGAGGAGTTAAAGAAGAAATTGTAAGAGTTTTTGAACAAAGGGTTAATCAGACCGAGTGTATCACCTTAGGGAGCATCGATTCTGTTTGTAAAAAAGAAGGATGGGAGTCTTCGACTGTGTATAGCTTATCGGTTGTTGAACAAGGCTACCATCAAGAATAAGTATCCCCTTCCACAGATTGATGATCTATTGGATTAGTTGCAATGAGCACAGGTCTTTTCAAAGATTGATCTGAGGTCTGGGTATCATCAGTTGAGGATTCGGAGTGGAGATGTGCCCAAAACAGCATTTCAGACCCGTTATGGCCATTATGAGTTTTTGGTTATGCCATTTGGGTTGAATGCTCCTACAATGTTTATGGCTTTAATAAATGATGTATTTAAGCTATACTTGGATAGATTCGTGATTGTCTTTATAGATGACATTTTGGTATACTAGAAGTCAAAGGAAGAGCATGAGCAGCATTTGAGAACAGTGTTACAAACCCTCCGAGATCAGGAGTTGCATGATAAACTCAACAAGTGTGATTTCTAGCTGAGTGAGATATCGTTTTTGGGTCATGTAGTCTCAAGAGACGGTGTATCAATGGATCTGTCTAAGATAGAGGCTGTGATACAGTGGGAAAAACCCAAGACGGTTACAGAGATCCGTAGTTTCCTGGGTTTAGTAGGTTATTACCGACGATTTGTCGAGGGATTCTCTAAGCTGGCTGCTCCATTGACACGTCTCACTCCAAAGAATGTGTCATTCGAGTGGGATGATAAATATGAGAGAAGTTTCTGCGAGTTAAAGCACAGACTGACCACCGCACCTATTCTCATCATACCCACTAGCTCAGGATGTTACACAGTGTATACAGATGCCTCGGGACAAGGATTGGGCTGTGTGTTGATGCAGGATAGGAAGGTAGTAGCCTACGGTTCTAGACAGCTTAAGGACTATGAGAGGAACTATCTAACCCATGATTTAGAGTTGGCAGCCATAGTATTTGCATTGAAAATATGGTACCACTACTTGTATGGTGAGAAATTTCAGGTGTATACAGATCATAAGAGCCTCAGATATCTGTTTTCACATAAAGAGTTGAATATGAGGCAAAGACGATGGATAGAGCTTCTTAAAGATTATGAGTACGAGATACTATACCATCCAGGAAAGGCTAATGTTGTGGCTGATGCCCTGAGTAGAAGAGCCTCGAAATGGTATCGCACATGATGGTAAGGGAATATGAGCTGCTCGAGCAGTTTGCTCACCTCAAGTTAGATATAGACCCTCTTAATATTGACAGAGACTATGTGATAGCTAGCTTGTGAGTGAAACCAGATTTGATTGACAAGATACGCCAGGCTCAACATGCAAATCTACTGTGTGTGGATCGTGCGAGTCAGATTCAAAGGGGTGATTTGGTCGATTTCTTAGTAAGTGATGATGGCCTACTGAGGTTTAGAGGTAGGATTTGCGTTCCCAATGACCTAGAGTTAAAGAGATTGATTTTGACAGAAGTTCATTCATCAAGATACACATTGCATCCGGGAAGTAACAAGATGTATCAAGACCTTCGAAAAATGTATTGGTGGTCAGGGATGAAAAGAGATATCGCAGAATTTGTGGTAAGATGTCTGATATGTCAGCAAGTGAAGGTATAGATCAGAAGCCTGCAGGGTTATTACAGCCTCTACCAGTACCAACTTAGAAATGGGAGCATATCACCATGGATTTCATCATGGGATTACCGAGGACTAAGAGAAACCATATGCTATCTGGGTAGTGGTTGACAAACTGACGAAATCTATCCACTTTCTAGCTATGAAATCTACAGATACTTTGTTTGACAGAGTTGTATGTACGGGAGATAGTAAGGCTACATGGTGTTCCAGTGAGCATCATATTGGATAGGGATTCTCGCTTCACTTCTCGCTTTGGGAACAATTTTAGGAAGCTATGGGAACTCGATTGAATTTCAGTACTGTTTTCCATCCTCAGATCGATGGTCAGTCAGAGAGAACCATCTAAACGTTAGAGGATATGTTGAGGGCAAGCGTTATGGATTTTAAAGGCTCTTGGGATGATCACCTACTGTTAGCCAAATTTTCATACAACAATAGTTATCACTCGAGTATCGGGATGGCACCATATGAAGCCTTGTACAGTAGAAGGTGTCGTTCCCCTATTGGTTGGGAAGAAGTGGGTTAAAGAAAAATTTTTGCTCTTGATTTGGTACAGCAAGCCTCTAAAATTATTCAGTTGATATGTGAGAGATTGAGAACAGCTCAGAGTAGGCAGAAAAGTTACGCTGACATGAGACGGAGGCCACTCGAGTTTACTGTGGGTGACTTGGTATTTTTGAAAGTTTCTCCCTCGAAAGGGATTATGAGGTTCGGTAAGAAGGGTAAGTTGAGCCCTTATCATATCAGACCATTTGAGATACTAGAGCATGTGGGAGATAAAGCCTACAGGCTAGCATTGTCACCAGAGCTAGCAGGCATATATAATGTCTTCCATGTGTCTATGCTTCAGAAGTACTATCCAGATCCAACTCATGTGATTCGGTATGAGCCATTGGAACTCAAGAATGATTTTTCATATTTAGAGAAACCGATCCGGATACTGGATAGGAAAGAAAAGGTGGTACGGAACAAGACGATTCTACTTATTATGGTTCTCTAGTAGCACCATACTTCAGAGGAAGCTACTTGGGAGTTGAAAAACTCTATACGGGAAAAATAACCCCGACTTTTTTAGGAGTAACTTGGTTCTAATTTGGAGGACCAAATTTCTTAAAGGAGTGGAGGAATGTAAGACCCATATTTTCATATGTAATCCTTATGATTTCCTAAGTATACACTTGTTTATGTAATCTGAATCATAAGTGATGTAAGGTCCGTAGATTGGATGGACACACAAGCTTCATTTAGTATGAATTATAAGAAATGAACCTTTTGAAGTGACAAATATGGATTGAATGCAAAATGAGTAGTGAAGTAAATTGATGTGAAGTTAACATGGGAAATTTGGGGTGAAATTCGGCTAAGTATGCTGTAGAGTAAGGGGAGATCGATCTCTCTTTCAAGCCAGATCGATCTCAGTAAGCCTCTACCAAGCAAGGATCGATCTCATCCTCAAGCAGACCGATCTTATTATGTCTTGGCTAGAAGCAGATCGATCTCATTCCCCTAGCAGATCGATCTCTGAACCTCTCTGCCTAGCTAAGATCGATCTCATACTCTTCGACAGATCGATCTCTCTAGCTTGAAAACTGAATGCCGAGAGACTAAAAGCAAAAGGAGATAGATCCCTCACTTATGGAGATCAATATCATCAAGCAATTTCTATAAAAACTGGGTAGCTGACTGCATTTCATAAGAAACAGCTTAAAACCCTTCCATTTTTAAGGCAAAGTGACCTAGTTCCCTCTCTAAAGTATCAACACCTTCCATTAAGATTGGAGAAAAGTTTTTTTCATCAAAGTTGTTCATAGAGTGGAGAAGAACAACATAGTTGGGAACGAGAGGTAGAATCGCTGAATCGAAGGAGAAAATGAGTTTTTCTCAAAGTTGTGAAAAAAGAGAAAAGATGAGATAAGTAAGATTTCAATGCATCAATCTCATATATGTTGATCTATACACTGGTATGAGTTTATTGGTATATAGATTTATGGTTGAAACATCCTAGTTCATGCCTAATCTTCCAATAACTATAAATGGTTTGATATGTCAAAATGAGAGAATGATTAGTAGGCAAGGATTTAATGATGAATTAAGTATGCATTGATGTTATTTAGCATGTATATATGCTTGTATAATAGTTTGGTGAAATCCATGTGCTAGAAACAATAATAGTTGAAAATAAGCATATAAGGTATTTAATGAAATGCCAAAATGAAATGAAATGATGACTTGAGGCATTGTAAACTTGATGTCGATTCAATACGAGTCAATAGACTTGAAGAGTCTAAGAGATTCTCGAGAAATGAGTTATATACTCGAAATGAACTCAATAAAGAATAAAGTTCGATAATGATGTAACAAAGCCAAATGAGATATAAATGGCCCAATGCATTGATTTGAATATCTTGCAAGTGAAATGAAGTATATGACAATATACTGATGTGTGTAGTACACAATTTCAGCTCCAGAAGATAAAGTTGAAGTCGATAAGACTGGGTCACAAGCGTTGAGAATCGAAGGAAAGTGATTCGAGCGTGATTCGAGGTAAGGGACTTATGCGAGCTATTAGAGATAGCTATACGTATGTTTTCATACCTGCTGTGTGCGAATGTATGTGATAAGTGTGTAGATATTGATATATCTAGGTGAAAACCGTAAGACCCTGTATATGTAAAAGGGTAATATGTGTAATTGGATCAAATAATATGATTGGACTTGTAATGTAAAGTATGATTGATGTAAGTCCATGGATTCAATGTATGTATGCGTAATATAAATTGTAACGTACATACAAGTTTCATTGAGTATGAATATGAAGAAATGAGTTCTAGCAAGTGATGGACGTGATTGAGACTCAAGATGAGTAGTGTGGTAAAATGGAATGGAGTTATGCTTCCATTTGGTTTTATGTAGCATGCCTTTGAACATACAATGAATGCACACAAGTTTCAATGTGCATAAGGTATGAATGGATGCCATTTTCAAGTTATAAAGGTGGATGGATGAGAAAATGGCCATGGCAATAGATTGAGGATGTGTTGGTATGAGTTGCAGCAAAGAAAACTGCAGGAAATCTGGAAATCATGAGGTCCAGATCGATCTCATAGGATGAGAGATCGATCTGGAAGAGCCAGAATGCTCTTATTTGGGCGAAAGAATAGAGCAGATCGATCTCCAATAGAGACAGATCGATCTGCCAAGCATTCTGTAAGTGAAAAGATCGATCCTCAAGACCCAGATCGATCTCCTTAGCTCTCTGTTTGGGACCAGATCGATCTTATGCCTTGACAGATCGATCTCATGCTTCAACAGATCGATCTGATTGCTTCGACAGATCGATCTCAGGCTTAAAAATGCCGTGAAAAAGAGGAATTTTAAGGGACCAGATCGATCTCCTCTTGGACCAGATCGATCTCCTCAAGTCATTTCTATATAAGGAGAGCTGAAAATCTGGAAATCTCGGAAAAACACCAAACTTTACAATTTCAACCCCAAAAACCTAACTTTCCCTCTCTAAAATCAACCATTTTCAGTGAGATTTGGAGAGAGATCATTAGAAGCAAAGTTGTTCCTATCAAAGAGAAGAACAACATAGTGAGAGGGCATTTTCCTATTCTTGGAATTGAAAGAGTTAAGGGCATTACCATTTGGAGCAAGAAGAGAAATCATATTGGTAAGATTCTAACACTCCAATCCAAATGCATTAGCTATTTAATTGATTTTGGAGTTGATTGATATGAGTATTGATGGATAAACTACCTAGGAATGTAGTGGAATTGGTGTGACCTAGAAATCTAAAATGGGTATAATGTGAGGATATGTGGGATTGAATGAGCTGATGATTTATGGCATGCTAAAGTTGTTATTGGGGTAATGATTATGATTTTAAATGGTTAAATGAGATTACATTGTGAGTTTGGAGGAATTGTGGAAATGGCTATGTATATAATTGATAAATGCCATAGTGAGGGGATTCATGGAATATGAACGCTATGAGCTTTATGTCAATTTGATATCGACTTTGAATAAGTTAATAGGCCTAAGAAGGTCCATAGACTCGAGCTATGGGTAAAGTAATGAAACGAGGCCAAATAAGCTTTAATAGAGGCTATAGATTAAATTGACTATAGCAAGCACAAGGGTTGCAATATATGGATCGGATATAATGCGGGATACGATGTTGTGCAGTCCCGAAGAGTTCGTTGAAGGCGAACTGAACCGTACGAGAAAGCAGCTTAAGGAAGTGGAATCACGCATCGCGATTCCAAGTAAGGGAATTTTGTGAGTATATAGAGGTAGCTGCTCGTACTTTGAACTTATTGGTGAATATCGGGTGTTTTTATGAAATGCATGATTGCTCAAATAAATGTTGATGGTATTCGTGAAAGATGATGGGTATATGCGTGGTTTTGGATTTGAAGTGGATTTTATGAAAAAGGGATAGTAAGGCTAATAATTGCATAAATCATGTGTTTTGAATGCTTTTACAAAACACAATGCTTTGATTTGAGCAAATAAAAGGATAGGCTGGCTAGTACTTGAATGATGTTGTGAAATAGCCCATATGAGGCACTAAGCATATTATGAGATGTTTTGAATGCATGTAAGCCGCCTATCGCGTGTATGAGATATAATTCGCGTTAGAGCCTCGCTCGCGCGAGATTTCTATGTTTTCACTTGTGTGAAACGTGCTTGAGCTTAGCTCGCACTTTGAAATTGAATTGTGATGATGTTTATAAACCGTACTGGAGCTTATGCTCGTACGTGGATTTGAGTGGTTTTTCTTATGCATATAACTGTACTGGAGCTATGCTCGTACATGGTTTCTTCATATTTTATGCATAAATGTCGTACCAGAGCGTTGCTCGTACGAAGTGATTGGTTTTGATGCATGAATACGCGCTAGAGCGTAGCTCGCACTGGTTTTCACACTGTGGTATGTATGAGGCCGTGGTGAGAGATACGGATTAACTCAGGGAACCCAACAGGCCTGACAGACCTCTTAGGTAGGGTGAGGGTGAGGGGCTAGGACCTGACATAATCCATCCAGGGAACCCAACAGGCCTGACAGACCTCTTAGGTGGGGTGAGGGTGAGGGGCTAGGACCTGGATCAGGGAACCCAACAGGGGCGAGCAAGGCCATGAGGGGCTAGGACCTGGTATTGCGGTTACTCCCACGCGCTCTTGAGACTATAAAGGTTACACTCGGTATGGGGTAGATAAGACCTATGGCAGGCACCCCCAATCATGTTATGGGTCCGGTGAATACGATGTACCGTGTATATCACATGGAGTACGATGTACCGCGTGGTGGTTACTTGATTTTAGAAAGTCTGGCGGAGAACTAACCCACCTTCGTGCCAGCATGATACCCCGCACACCGGAATCCGTGTGATCTGGGATGATATGTGACGATTGACCAACGTAGTCACTTGAGATATAGTAACCTGTCTCCTTGCTTAATTTACTTACTACCACATGATTTTAAATCTCTAAGTGTGATTGTGATTGTTTAAGGTAGACCCGAAGGAGGGGTCGAGCCTCGTGGATTTTGAATTATGAAATGAAGATGAGGTTGTGATTGTGAATTGATGTGATGTGATTGTATGTGATGAGAAAGAGATTTATGGCGTGGGTTTAAAAAAGAGGTTTCTCAATGAATTGCCCTTTTTATGAATTTAAATGAGATCGAGCATGAGATGATTTATACATGATGTTTTACCATGTTTATATGCCAATACTACATGACGTTGATACATGATATATATGTATACTCATATGGCATAGTTTTATTCCTCATGCTCCTACTATAAATGATTTATGCATAACACTATCAGCATGTAGATAGAGTAGTTATCTACCATGCTTGCATTATTGCCTTACTGAGCGTGTGGTTGCTCATCCCACTCTATTTTCCCCCTACAGAGCGTGCATAGTAGCCCAGTGAGGACTGAGGCGTATTTTTTTGGACTCCACTGCATCTCCATTGCTGAAAGGTATATACACAGTGATTCTTTTTGTATCTAAACAATGTAAAAGCACAGTACTCTTTTGAGTTGTAATTACGGGGATGTAGATGTCAGTAAAACATGTATTTGTATAAGTACACGATTAAATGCACATGTATGACATCGTTTTAATTAATTGAGAATGAATGGGATGTGGTGTTTATTATTGGCTCACAGCCCAACAGTGTGTGGTGAGTTTAGTTCACGACCGGGTAAGGTAAAAGTAAAAACGCGAAAAATTTTCAGTGATTTTCGATTAAGGAGAATGGAATTGGGTCGTGACAGAGATTGATATCAGAGCTGTGTTGGCCTGATGTGAGTCATTAATAAAATGTAGGAAAGTACATCCCCATAGTATTGTACTTTTGTTTAGATATAACTGTATATACCATGATGGATTGAGCTTAATGAATTATTATAATACAGGGAGTTAGGCACTATACCAGTTACACGCAAAGGTAGAGGGGCGAGAGCACGTGCTAGAGGCCGTAGAGGTAGGCCTGAGAGCCGTGCGGAGCCACAGACTGAGCAGGCTCCACAGAACCCTGCTGAGAGAGCAGGTGCTACTAAGGCTCGCTTCGCTAGATTAGAGCGGAGTATTGAGAGTTTGGTGGAGATAGTCACGCAGGCCTTGGGCGTCGGTGACAGACGAGGTCCCGCGGCACAGCCTACTACTGAACAGGCAGCTGCAGAGGCAGAGAGACCTCAGACTGCTGAGACAGCTACAGTTACACCACCTCCAGCCCAGGATAGAGATTCTCCTATCGCTCCACAGCAGAGCGGTAGTGATGTGGGTTATGACTGCGACTTGAGCAGGTTGCGAGAGTTTCAAGCGCTGAAACCCCCAGTGTTTAGAGGGGTGAAGGACCCAGTGATTACGGAGGATTGGGTGTATGAGATGGAGAAACTATATAGGTTTTTCCGATGCACTTCAGCTGAAAAGGTAGCCTTTGCCGTATTTATGTTGAAAGGTGAGGCCGAGCATTGGTGGAGGTCCATCGAGGTTATTTTGAGGGCCAGACACTCTGAGATCTCGTGGGAGATATTTCTAGAGGCCTTCAGGAGACAGTACATCCCAGCTACCGCACAGAGGAAACTGCGGATGGAATTTATGAATTTGGTTCAAGGGAACTAGACTGTGGACGAGTACGAGTCCAAGTTTATGTCATTGGGGAGATATGACCCTGACACGATGGGTAGTGAGACCCGAAAGATTCAGAAGTTCATGGATGGATTGAGATTCGCCATCCGGACTAAGCTAGCTCCCTTCGACATTGTGACTTATGAGGAGGCTGTACATAAGGCTCAGTTATGTGAGCAAGACTTTGAGCGAAATGCCTCCGAGCTAGGGAGAATCAGTGTTAGAAAGGACAGAGACCAGAAGAGATCCGGGAGGGATAGAGTGGCCAAGAAAGGAGGCCCAAGGTATTTCGAGAAGAGGCCTAAGATCGAGGAGGTGCAGGAGAGAGTTGCTAGACCTCCCGTATACCCAGCTTTGACTGCACCGAGGGGTATAACTACTTGAGGACCACGACCTACCACGGATCAGTGTAGGAGATGTGGGAGATACCATGGGACTAGGCCATGTCAGGCGCCCCCTGTTTTGTGTTTTAGGTGTGGGAGGCCAGGACATATATCGAGGTACTGCACTGAGATGATTGAGGTTGCCCCACAGAAGGGCAAGGAGCCTGAGGGAGCTCCAGTTGAGATAGCGGCCCCGAGGAGGAGGGCTACAGCTGAGGAAAAAGGGAAATAGGCTGCGGGTGTGAGCAGAGGAAGAGTACATGCACTGGATCAGGACACCGCAGATGCTTCGATGGATGTGATTAAAGGTACCATCCGAATCTTTGATTTAGAGGCATTGGTATTATTTGATCCTGGTGCCACGCATTCGTTCATATCACCTTCCTTTACACATAAATTGTTGAAATATGTGAAACCAACATTGTTGGATAAAATGTTGATGATTTCCACACCCATGAATGATAGTCAATTGACTGAGCATGTATGTAGGGATTGTAAGTTAAAGATAGAGGGGAAGGAAATGATAGCCAATCTGATTTTATTAAATATGAATGATTTTGATGTAATTTTGGGAATGGATTGGTTGGCTACCAATCGTGTTGTGATGGATTGTCATGCCAAAACATTGATGTTTTCAGGATCAGACAATCTTATTGTAAACTTTAATGAAAAGAAATGATATGAAACTAGCATGTTTGTTGTAAATAAAATGAGTATGATTTTAAATTCATATTACTTGAGAGATAAATTTATGGTTCATGATAAATATTGAATGTGGAGTGATGGCTTATGTTACTAACGATGGAGAGGATATTGTGAAGGGTTCATTGCCTATGTGGTCGATATAGATGAGGCACACCCGGAATTGAAGGACATACCCGTAATTACGGATTACCCTGATGTCTTTCCGGATGAATTACCAGGACTACCACCTGAAAGGGAAATGGAATTTTGCATTGAGTTAGTGCCTGGTACAGAGCCGATATCGAAACCACCCTATAGAATGGCTCCGATAGAATTAGAAGAGCTGAAGAAATAGCTGCAAGAGTTGTTGGAGAAGGGGTTTATTAGACCGAGTGTCTCACCTTGGGGAGTACCGGTTCTATTTGTAAGGAAGAAGGATGGAAGCCTCCGACTGTGTATAGATTACCGGTTGTTGAATAAGGCCACCATTAAGAACAAGTACCCCTTTCCAAGAATCGATGATTTGTTGGATCAGCTCTAGGGAGCCGAAGTATTTTCTAAGATAGATCTGCGGTCAGGGTATCATCAGTTGAGGATCAGGAGTGGAGATGTACCCAAGACAGCATTTCGTACCCGTTATGGTCACTATGAGTTTTTGGTGATGCCATTCGGATTGACGAATGCTCCCGCAGCATTTATGGCATTGATGAATGATATATTCAAGCCATACCTGGACAAGTTTGTGATTGTTTTCATAGATGATATTTTGGTATATTCCAAGTCCAGGGAAGATCATGAGGAGCACTTGAGGATAGTTCTGCAGACCCTCCGAGAGAGAGAATTGTATGCCAAACTCAGCAAGTGTAACTTTTGGTTGGAACAGATCTCATTTCTGGGGCATGTTGTGTCAAAGGATGGGGTATCAGTGGATCCATCCAAGATAGAGGCAGTTGTGCAGTGGAAACAACCCAAGACAGTAACTGAGATCAGGAGTTTCCTGGGATTGGCAGGATATTATCGGAGATTTGTAGAGGGTTTCTCCAGACTAGCTGCTCCGTTGACACGCCTCACACGTAAAGATGTTAAGTTTACATGGGATGAGGCATGTGAGAGGAGTTTTGAGGAGCTTAAGCGTCGATTGACGACTGCTCCAGTTCTCACCATTCTTACCAGCTCAAGAGGATTCTCGGTGTATACAGATGCATCACACCAGGGACTGGGCTGTGTGCTTATGCAGGATGGGAAGGTAGTTGCCTATGGATCTAGACAGTTGAAAGATCATGAGAGGAACTACCCGACACATGATTTGGAGTTGGCGGCTGTAGTATTTGCATTGAAAATATGGCGCCACTATCTCTATGGTGAGAAATTTCAGGTGTTCACAGATCATAAGAGCCTTAAGTACCTGTTCTCGCAGAAAGAGCTGAATATGAGACAAAGGAGATGGCTCGAACTCCTGAAAGACTATGATTGTGAAATCATGTACCACCCGGGTAAGGCAAATGTAGTTGCCGATGCTTTGAGTAGAAAGAACCTTGGGTTGGTGTCTTATATGATGGTACGGGAACATGAACTGTTAGAACACTTTGCGAACCTCAGTTTGGATGTAACCCCACCTGGATCTGAGAGACTTGAGATCATGGCTAGTTTGAGACTAGAGCCAGAGTTGATTGGCCGTATTCGGCAAGCCCAGCAGAGTGATCGACGATGCATCGATTGGCTGAGGCAGATACAGACGGGTGTGGGTAGTGATTTTGAGCAGAGTGCTGATGGCTTATTGAGGTTCAGAGGCAGAGTATGCGTTCCCAAGGAGCCTGAGATCAGGAGAACGATTTTATCAGAGGCTCACTCATCGAAGTATATGATACATCCGGGAAGTACCAAGATGTATCAAAACCTTCGGAAGGTTTATTGGTGGTCTGGAATGAAAAGAGACATTGCGAAATATGTCGCTAAGTGTCTCGTTTGTCAGCAAGTGAAGGTAGAGCATCAAAAGCCTGCAGGATTATTGCAGCCTCTACCGATACCGACATGGAAGTGGGAGCATGTCACCATGGATTTTGTGATGGGGTTGCCGAGGACCCGCAGAGGTCATGATGCCATATGGGTTATTGTGGACCGGTTGACTAAGTCCGCCCATTTCTCGGCTATGAGAGCTACCGATACACTGAGTCAGTTGGCGAACCTGTATATTCAAGAGATAGTACGGCTACATGGTGTACCAGTGAGCGTTGTTTCTGATAGGGATGCCCGCTTCACTTCCCATTTCTGGGAACATTTTCAGGAAGCGCTGGGGACCCGATTGAGTTTTAGCACCGCTTTTCATCCTCAGACAGATGGGCAGTCAGAGAGGACTATACAGACCCTCGAGGATATGTTGAGAGCGTGTGTACTGGATTATAGAGGCTCCTGGGATGACCACCTGCAGTTAGCCGAGTTCGCTTATAATAATAGCTATCATGCTAGTATCGGGATGGCACCCTATGAGGCATTATACGGGCGTAGATGTCGTTCCCCTATTGGATGGGAAGAGGTTGGTGACAGACAGATTTTCGCTCCGGACTTAGTGCAGCAGGCATCTGAGGACGTCCAGTTGATATGTGAGAGATTACGGACAGCTCAGAGCCGGCAAAAGAGTTATGCTGACAAGAGACGAAGACCACTGGAGTTTGATGAGGGTGAGTCGGTGTTTCTGAGGGTATCACCATCGAAGGGTATTATGAGATTTGGTAAGAAGGGCAAGCTGAGCCCTAGATATATCGGACCCTTCGAGATTTTGGAGAGAGTGGGAGATAAGGCGTATAGGTTGGCATTGCCACCGGACTTGGCAAATGTCCACAACGTCTTCCACGTCTCGATGCTTCGGAAGTATCACCCGGACCCGGCACACGTGATAAAATATGAGCCGTTGGAGCTCCATGAGAGTATGTATGTTGAGAAGCCGGTTCGGATATTGGACAGAAAAGAGAAAGTGTTGCGGAATAAGACAATTCCCTTGGTGAAAGTTCTTTGGCAACACCACACGGCGGAAGAGGCCACGTGGGAATTTGAGAACTTGATACGGGAGAAGTACCCCCAACTGTTTGAAGAGTAACTTGGTTCTAATTTGGAGGACCAAATTCCTTGAAGGAGGGGAGAATGTAAGACCCCGTATATGTAAAAGGGTAATATGTGTAATTGGATCAAATAATATGATTGGACTTGTAATGTAAAGTATGATTGATGTAAGTCCATGGATTCAATGTATGTATGCGTAATATAAATTGTAACGTACATACAAGTTTCATTGAGTATGAATACGAAGAAATGAGTTCTAGCAAGTGATGGACATGATTGAGACTCAAGATGAGTAGTGTGGTAAAATGGAATGGAGTTATGCTTCCATTTGGTTTTATGTAGCATGCCTTTGAACATACAATGAATGCACACAAGTTTTAATGTGCATAAGGTATGAATGGATGCCATTTTCAAGTTATAAAGGTGGATGGATGAGAAAATGGCCATGGCAATAGATTGAGGATGTGTTGGTATGAGTTGCAGCAAAGAAAACTGCAGGAAATCTAGAAATCATGAGGTCCAGATCGATCTCATAGGATGAGAGATCGATCTGGAAGAGCCAGAATGCTCTTATTTGGGCGAAAGAATAGAGCAGATCGATCTCCAATGGAGACAGATTGATCTGCCAAGCATTCTGTAAGTGAAAAGATCGATCCTCAAGCACCCAGATCGATCTCCTTAGCTCTCTGTTTGGGACCAGATCGATCTTATGCCTTGACAGATCGATCTCATGCTTCAACAGATCGATCTGATTGCTTCGACAGATCGATCTCAGGCTTAAAAATACCGTGAAAAAGAGGAATTTTAAGGGACCAGATCGATCTCCTCTTGGACCAGATCGATCTCCTCAAGTCATTTCTATATAAGGAGAGCTGAAAATCTGGAAATCTCAGAAAAACACCAAACTTTACAATTTCAACCCCAAAAACCTAACTTTCCCTCTCTAAAATCAACCATTTTCAGTGAGATTTGGAGAGAGATCATTAGAAGCAAAGTTGTTCCTATCAAAGAGAAGAACAACATAGTAAGAGGGCATTTTCCTATTCTTGGAATTGAAAGAGTTAAGAGCATTACCATTTGGAGCAAGAAGAGAAATCATATTGGTAAGATTCTAACACTCCAATCCAAATGCATTAGCTATTTAATTGATTTTGGAGTTGATTGATATGAGTATTGATGGATAAACTACCTAGGAATGTAGTGGAATTGGTATGACCTAGAAATCTAAAATGGGTATAATGTGAGGATATGTGGGATTGAATGAGCTGATGATTTATGGCATGCTAAAGTTGTTATTGGGGTAATGATTATGATTTTAAATGGTTAAATGAGATTACATTGTGAGTTTGGAGGAATTGTGGAAATAGGTATGTATATAATTGATAAATGCCATAGTGAGGGGATTCATGGAATATGAACGCTATGAGCTTTATGTCAATTTGATATCGACTTTGAATAAGTTAATAGGCCTAAGAAGGTCCATAGACTCGAGCTATGGGTAAAGTAATGAAACGAGGCCAAATAAGCTTTAATAGAGGCTATAGATTAAATTGACTATAGCAAGCACAAGGGTTGCAATATATGGATCGAATATAATGCGGGATACGATGTTGTGCAGTCCCGAAGAGTTCGTTGAAGGAGAACCGAATCGTACGAGAAAGCAGCTTAAGGAAGTGGAATCACGCATCGCGATTCCAGGTAAGGGAATTTTGTGAGTATATAGAGGTAGCAGCTCGTACTTTGAACTTGTGGGTGAATATCGGGTGTTTTTATGAAATGCATGATTGCTCAAATAAATGTTGATGGTATTCGTGAAAGATGATGGGTATATGCGTGGTTTTGGATTTGAAGTGGATTTTATGAAAAAGGGATAGTAAGGCTAATAATTGCATAAATCATGTGTTTTGAATGCTTTTACAAAACACAATGCTTTGATTTGAGCAAATAAAAGGATAGGCTGGCTAGTACTTGAATGATGTTGTGAAATAGCCCATATGAGGCACTAAGCATATTATGAGATGTTTTGAATGCATGTTAGCCGCCTATCGCGTGTATGAGATATAATTCGCGTTAGAGCCTCGCTCGCGCGAGATTTCTATGTTTTCACTTGTGTGAAACGTGCTTGAGCTTAGCTCGCACTTTGAAATTGAATTGTGATGATGTTTATAAACTGTACTGGAGCTTATGCTCGTACGTGGATTTGAGTGGTTTTTCTTATGCATATAACTGTACTGGAGCTATGCTCGTACATGGTTTCTTCATATTTTATGCATAAATGTTGTACCAGAGCGTTGCTCGTACGAAGTGATTGGTTTTGATGCATGAATACGCGCTAGAGCGTAGCTCGCGCTGGTTTTCACACTGTGGTATGTATGAGGCCGTGGTGAGAGATACGGATTAACTCAGGGAACCCAACAGGCCTGACAGACCTCTTAGGTGGGGTGAGGGTGAGGGGCTAGGACCTGACATAATCCATCCAGGGAACCCAACAGGCCTGACAGACCTCTTAGGTGGGGTGAGGGTGAGGGGCTAGGACCTGGATCAGGGAACCCAACAGGGGCGAGCAAGGCCATGAGGGGCTAGGACCTGGTATTGCGGTTACTCCCACGCACTCTTGAGACTATAAAGGTTACACTCGGTATGGGGTAGATAAGACCTATGGCAGGCACCCCCAATCATGTTATGGGTCCGCGGAGTACGATGTACCGTGTATATCACATGGAGTACGATGTACCGCGTGGTGGTTACTTGATTTTAGAAAGTCTGGCGGAGAACTAACCCACCTTCGTGCCAGCATGATACCCCGCACACCGGAATCCGTGTGGTCTGGGATGATATGTGACGATTGACCAACGTAGTCACTTGAGATATAGTAACCTGTCTCCTTGCTTAATTTACTTACTACCACATGATTTTAAATCTCTAAGTGTGATTGTGATTGTTTAAGGTAGACCCGAAGGAGGGGTCGAGCCTCGTGGATTTTGAATTATGAAATGAAGATGAGGTTGTGATTGTGAATTGATGTGATGTGATTGTATGTGATGAGAAAGAGATTTATGGCGTGGGTTTAAAAAGGAGGTTTCTCAATGAATTGCCCTTTTTATGAATTTAAATGATATCGAGCATGAGATGATTTATACATGATGTTTTACCTGTTTATATGCCAATACTACATGACGTTGATACATGATATATATGTATACTCATATGGCATAGTTTTATTCCTCATGCTCCTACTATAAATGATTTATGCATAACACTATCAGCATGTAGATAGAGTAGTTATCTACCATGCTTACATTATTGCCTTACTGAGCGTGTGGTTGCTCATCCCACTCTATTTTCCCCCCTACAGAGCGTGCATAGTAGCCCAGTGAGGACTGAGGCGTATTATTTTGGACTCCACTGCATCTCCATTGCTGAAAGGTATATACACAGTGATTCTTTTTGTATCTAAACAATGTAAAAGCACAGTACTCTTTTGAGTTGTAATTACGGCGATGTAGATGTCAGTAAAACATGTATTTATATAAGTACACGATTAAATGCACATGTATGACATCGTTTTAATTAATTGAGAATGAATGGGATGTGGTGTTTATTATTGGCTCACAGCCCAACAGTGTGTGGTGAGTTTAGTTCACGACCGGGTAAGGTAAAAGTAAAAACGCGAAAAATTTTTAGTGATTTTCGGTTAAGGAGAATGGAATTGGGTCGTGACAAAAACTATGTACCAGAATAAGTCTATGAGTATGAGTTGCCTGACTTCTATGTTATTATTGTGAAAAGAGGTTTTGCAAACGTTTTGAGAAAGAGTAATGATAGACGAACTACTAGTTTAGTAATTTGCATAAAAAGCTTTTAACAAGTGATTAAAGGGAGATTGCCCTCTCACTCATACTCGGTGAATGGAGTCATCTATCTTGTTTCTGTGTGAAATTGTGCTAGAGTCTAAGTGGCAACAGTAAATTAACCAGCCCTGCTCATACATTATTTTAAAAAGGTTTTTGAACAAAAGAGTGCTCGATGCCTCGAGTGATACTACTTGTTCCACTCGAGTTGCTTGCACTAGATTTTTGGGAATCATGTTGGAGCTTTCGAGTATTGCTGTGTGTCTTGCTCTGACTATGCTTGCATGTAATTTCCTAGTAATACCGTGCTCGATGCCTCATGTATGTTGTGTGTCTTACGCTGAGTTGCTCGCACGAGATTTTTATGATTGTGCTGTGTGTTGAGTAAAATTGTACTAGAGTCGTCATGTATTATTATGTGTCTTACATTGACCTGCTCGCACGTGGTTTATGAATGTGATGTAATGAGTACAAAATCGTGTTGGAGCCGTCATGTACTGTTGTGTGTCTTGCACTGACCTGCTCAGATGCGATTTTGAGACAGTGGAAATAGGTGATAAGAATCCACGGGAGCACAATATACCATGAGCGTTAGCCATGGGGTACGATGTGCTGTGAATTGAGTATGAGCTGAAGGGATGGTTGATCCGCCTCCCCAAGTGTAGGGTTTCCGCACACCTGATCAGTGTTGCCTGAAATTCGACTATGGTCATAAGTCTTCTTATATATGTGTGATACGACATTGTCACTACTGTGTGAGGTGACATATGTCCCCCTGCTGTGTGTCTGGGGATATGATAACCCATAATTTATGTCTCATATATATTGATTTGATAAATGTAAAGCATTTTTTAAGTATGAACTGCATGAATTGGAATATGTTGTGTGATTCTGTGTGAATATGCATATACCCATCTAGCGAATTAATGATTTCGCATTGATGGAAGTTGTTTTAAAGAGAATGCATATGTTTTATAAGGAAAATGAATATATATATATATATATGTATGTATTTTAAGCATGTAGATAGTGTAGTTATCTACTTGCTTTCATATTTTCCCTACTGAGCATGTTAGCTCACCTCCTTATTTCTCCTCCACAGATTCTACACAATAGTGAGTACACTACAGTCGTCCCTGCTATCGTGTTTCTTCGGTCATCCAGCAGTATAGAGAGGTATACACTTGAGATGAAAAATTTTATATCCTGTAAATTAATACACAGTAAAGTTTGTATTTTATATTTTGGGGGATGTATATAATAGAAACTGATGTAAACGCTTCTGCACACATAAATAAAAGTCCAGTTTCTATTCTACTTCATTTAAATGAACCTATTAAATTATAAATTAATGAGATATGGATTCGATGTTGACTTACAGCCCAACTGTTTGAAAGTAAGGTAAAGGTCACGAACATATAGTGAGGGTCGTGACACTTTATTTCATAAAAATTTCGCCAGCATAACGGCGTATTTTTATCTTAACCCTCTTGTAAGGTACAAAATGCAGTTTATATTCATAGCCAGTTGATTTTAATTTCTTTTTCTTACTCAATAGTACATCTATGCTTATTCTCACACTTTAACATTTTGGAATATAATATTATGCAAACTGCGTAATTGCAACTTTATTTACATTCATATCTACTTAGTTTACATCCCAAATGTTCCTTTATAATAACTGTGTGAGACCCCGTATAGGTTTAACCTTGTACATATGTAAATGAATTCATAAGTATGGTGATGTACTAGTAATGTGAAGCATATGTGATATAAAGTCCATAAGTTAAATGTACACACTTGTAATAAGAGATGGTGATTGTACGTACAAGTTACACTATGTATTAATATGAAGAAATGGACTTAAACATGTGATGAGTGTGAGTGGAATGAAAAATGAGTAGTGTAGTAAATGGAATGAAGATTTGCATGAGTTATGCACTTTCATTTAGTTTATATTATGTACTTTTGGCTATACAAAGATTCTATACAAGTTTTAAAGTGTATGAAGTATGAATGGATGCCATTTTCAAGTCTCAAAGATGATTGAATGAGAAAATGACTATGGCAGCAAATTTAAGATGTTTTGGGTGAAGTTGCTGCAAAAAAACTGTAGAAAATTTAAAAATATGAATGACAGATCGATCTCATAGGATGAGAGATCGATTTGGAAGAGCAAAAAATGCTCTTATTTAAGTAATGGAGCACTGCAGATCGATCTCCAATGGAGCCAAATCGATCTTCTAAGCATTCTATAATGAGAAGATCGATTCTTAAGACAAGCAGATCGATCTCCTTAACTCTCTATTTGAGACAGATCGATCTCAAGACTCGACAGATCGATCTCCTTAAGGGTTCTGTAAAGAGTAGATCGATCTCCTACAAGGGGCAGATCGATCTCCAAGAATGAATTTGCTTGCAAACAAATCGATCTCATCATGGAAGAAGATCGATCTTGTAGTGGTTGCGTTTGGTAAAAAGGATTACCAAACCTTACAGAGATCGATCTCCACAAAGGCCAGATCGATCTCATGTCTCTGCATCTATAAAAAGGGGCTCGGTATTGGACTGAAAACTCAGATTTTCCCTCCCACCAAACCGCACTTGCCATTTTCTCTCAAGACCCAAGCTTTCTCACTCTAAAAATCACCACATTTCGGCCAGTTTTTGAAGAAGCTCAAGAAGGGAAAGTTGTTTCTTGAAGCAATGAGAACAACATACCCGAAAATCACACATTGGTGTGATTAAGAGAAGGAGTTGTGGCTACCACAAGTTTGACTAAGTAAAAGGGGTAAGCTCTTCAACCTTCAAGCTTCTAAATATAGTTTCTAGATATTTGTGGGTTGAATGATATGTGAAATGTTGATAGGAATGATGAATGTAGTGATGGGTGAGTAATATTAAGGGTTTGAGAAGTATGAATAGACAAATAAGTGAAATATGTATGTTTAGAAGATGAAACAGAAAATAACTTGATGATTTATACGTGTAGCTCGGAATACGTGAAACACGACTAACCCATATCGCGAACAGAGCAAACGTGATAGAGGAAATACGAGCGCGATTCGAGGTAAGGGATTGTATGTTAGCGATAGAGGTATTTGTAAGTATTTTACTGCGATTTGAGTAGTTACGGTGCTAGAAATAAGATGTTTAGCTATTGAGCTATGGAAATCAATATGAAATGTATTAGATATATATATATATATATATGTTGCGAAAATGGGATGTGGAAAAAAAATAGCCTGACATGCATGTTTATAATGTTTTAAATCTATATATGATGTTTTCTCAACCATGCACTGATTTTGAGATTGGGAATGATGATACATAGGTTGGCTAGTTTTACATGTTTAGCATGGGACGACATGCTATGTAAATAAACATGTTTTGATGTTTTTAAAAAGAGAAAATAGCCATTTATCGGATTTGAGATGAGATTAGTGTTGGAGCTCTAGCTTACACTTGTTTTAATGATTTTGACTATGCTGAAGTTTCACTCGCATACGTTTACATGTTTTGATAATGTCACGCCCCGAAAATGTGGAAAATAGGGCAAATTTAAAACTTTTTACTTATTAATTCACAATTAAGAGTGCATTCCTGTGCAGTGTCATACATCATCACCTATATTATACCTCAAGATCTCGTCATTGAATAGTATATATTATATCATATACATTACTTGATCTCAAGTTAATTAATCCTAATACATCCCATACAATGTTATACATCAAGTGTCTGCAATTACAGTAATTGTCTGGGTACATAAAAAGATAAAAGATACCTCAAAATATAATATATGGCCTGGAGCTCAAGTCCTCCACTAGCCACTACTCCGTACGTCGCAGGGAGATCCTTTTTCACGTGAAGAACTCTGGGGGGAAAGAAAACAGGGTGAGCTTCTAAATCGCTCAGTAAGGAGGTAAGGGACTCATTTCATAAACCAAAATGCACATCACAAAATATTTATTTGTATGTGAAACTCATTAATCTCATTTGAAAACCATAGCATGAAAGTACTCAAAACGACATTCTCATGTCTCAAATCATGTGAAAACATGAAGTAAAAAGGCTCAGTCTAGAGCAATAATAAAGCATGTGAAAATAATACGATAAACGCTTTCTCAATTAATGTGATAAAATCACTATAATAATAATGCACACACATGGCATAGCCACTGATTCAATTTCACACGTGGCACAGCCACTAACTCACGTGGCATAGCCACTGATTTAAATTCACACGTGGCACAGCCACAAAATAGGGTTTCACATGGCAACGGCCACTAATTAGGGGTTCTCACGTGGCAACGGCCACCAAACAGGGTTTCTCACGTGGCAACGGCCACCAAATAGGGTTTCTCACGTGGCAACGGCCACCAAATGGGGTATCACATGGCAACGGCCACCAAATAGGGTTTCTCACGTGGCAACGGCCACCAAGTAGGGTTTCTCATGTGGAACGGCCACCAAATGGGGTTTCTCACGTGGCAACGGCCACCAAATGGGGTTTCTCACGTGGCAACAGCCACCAAATATACGTGGCATAGCCACAGAATAGGTTATTCTCACGTTACCAGAACGGAGAAGAAATCGGGCTTACATGCTACCAGAGCAATGCCCGGTGTGTACTCAAAATTACACACCTAAGTCTTATCACACAAGACTGGTTTGCCTTCACGTAGAACTCATAATGGTTTTTCTCTCATAAAACTCATTTGAAAACCGTTTTGTACTCAACACAAAACATAATAAAACCGAGTTCCAACAGGCAAAACACACACACATTTCTTAAATCTCGATATTACCTTAACGTAGAGCCCAGTTCATTACTCACACAAATTCGACGGTTTATAAAGCAATTTCACACTCAGCTTATAAACGCATAAAATAATGGGCTCCAACCGGCTATAAAACCGTGTGCAATTATATCTCAACACAACACTCAACATGCTTGTTTTATAAACCACAAATCATGCTATAATAGTTTACAAATCACATACACAAATGGTTTAGATTTCCCTTACCTCTTTGCACCTCGTATAGTGCAATCGTTTCCCCCGTATCACGGACTAGCCTCGCATTCCACTCTGGAACTCCCAAGCTAAAACTTGTGGGACGCACAACCCACGCCTCGATTCGATTCGTCCTTCGATTTCCAAGTATGTTATTCTCCCTTTGATGAGGAACAACTTTCCTTCTTGTCACAACTTCTAGTTTGGCCGAAAATGGGTGCTTTGGATGAGTGAGAAAGCTAGGTTTCGGTAAAAATGGGGGTTGGAAGAGAGAGAAAGTGAAATTGCAGGAGAAAAACAGGGGTTCCTTATATAGGCTGAGGGCAGGAGATCGATCTGGCTCTTGATGAGATCGATCTGCGTTTGAATTTTTGGGACGATTTGGGGCAATTTATGCTAGGAGATCGATCTGTCGAGGGGTGAGATTGATCTCTTTATGGCTTTATGAGATCGATCTGCTCCTTGAGGAGATCGATCTTCTCCCAAACAGAATCATTTGGAGATCGATCTATTCCTCATGAGATCGATCTTCTCTCAAATAGAATCATAAGGAGATTGATCCTCTTCCATTGGAGATCGATCTGCTCCTTAAATCCCTCATTCCTTGTCATTTTTAACTCACCAGATCGATCTCTCCTTCTCCCAGATCGATCTGCTCCTTAAATTCCTCCTTCTTTGCCATTTATAACTCACCAGATCGATCTCTCCTTCTCCCAGATTGATCTGTCCTCATAGTTTCACATTTATTTTAAACACTTAACATATAAATCTCCAATTATCATTCCCCAATTCACTTAGCTCAATAAATTACACTTCAAATTCTTATTATATCATTAAAATATGTCTGAAATTCTCAGATCTCACATCCTCCCCACCTTAAAAGAATTTGGTCCTCCAAATTAAACTCAACTAGTCGAATAGATGGGGGTATTTCTCCTTCATGAGGTTCTCTAGTTCCCACGTTGCCTCTTCCCTTGAGTGATGTTTCCACAAAACTTTCACTAATGGGATGCTCTTAGTTCTCAGTACCTTCTCCTTTCTATCGAGAATTTGGACGGGTTCCTCAGTGTAGCTCACATCCTCTCGAATGTCCATCTCGTCATACTCTATGACATGAGAAGGGTCCGGGTGGTACTTTCTCAACATAGACACATGAAAAACATTGTGTATTCCGGACATTTGTGGGGGTAATGCTAATCTGTAAGCTACCTCTCCCACTCTCTCGAGAATCTCGAATGGTCCTATGTATCAAGGACTCAATTTCCCTTTCTTCCCAAATCGCATGATACCCTTACTCGGTGATATTTTCAGAAATACTGCATCACCAACGTCAAACTCGAGTAGCCGTCTACGCACATTCGCGTAGCTTTTCTGTCTACTTTGTGCAGCCCGTAACCTCTCACATATGAGTTTCACACCTGTACGGCTTGCTCAATAAGCTCGGGAGCATTTGTCTTTCTGTCACCGACTTCTTCCCAAGCTATAGGGGATCTACACCTCCTACCATATAGAGCCTCAAAAGGTGCCATTCCAATACTCGCATGATAGCTGTTATTGTATGCAAACTCTGCTAGGGGCAGGTGATCATCCCATGATCCCTTAGAATCCATCGTACACGCCCTCAACATATCCTCCAGGGTCTGAATAGTCCTCTCTGACTGACCATCTGTCTGAGGATGATAGGCGGTACTAAAACTCAATCGAGATCCAATGGACTCCTGAAACTGGGTCCAAAATCTGGAAGTAAATCGGGAATCTCTATCAGAAGTAATACTCACTGGAGCCCCATGTAATCTAGCTATCTCGCTGACATAAAGCTCAGCTAAGGCATCCACAGTATCTGTGCTCTTGATGGCAAGGAAGTGGGCACTCTTGGTCAGTCTATCCACAATGACCCATATCGCGTCACGACCTCTTCGGGTCCTCGGTAAACCCATAATAAAGTCCATAGTGACATGCTCCCATTTCCATGTAGGTACAGGTAAGGGCTGTAGTAGTCCTCCGGGCTTCCGATGCTCAGCTTTCACTTGCTGGCATACTAAACACCTGGCCACATACTCTGCCACATCTCGCTTCATACCACTCCACCAATACACCTTTCTCAAGTCTCGGTACATCTTAGTACTCCCTGGGTGCATGGTGTATCGCGAGCAGTGGGATTCTCTCAGTATCTGTCTCTTCAGGGTATCATCGTCCGGTACATAAATCCATCCTATGAATCTCAACAATCCATCCTCACTGACTGTGAGATCCGACTGCAAACTCTGTTCAGCTTGGCTAATCATATATATCAATCTCTGATCACTGCGCTGCCCAGTTCTAATCTGATCCATGATCCTGGGCTCTATTCGCAAGCTAGCCACAAATCCAGTCTCTATCTCTTTAACCCTGATCCGAAGTTCGGCAAACTGCTCCAGTAAATCCCATTCCCTGATCATCATAGCAGATATCATACTCTTCCTGCTTAGGGCATCAGCAACCACATTTGCCTTGCCCGGATAATATAGAATCTCGCAGTCATAATCCTTAAGGAGTTCCATCCATCTCCTTTGCCTCATGTTTAACTCTTTATGATCAAAGAGATATCTCAAACTCTTGTGATCAGTGAAGATCTGGAATATTTCCCCATATAAGTAGTGTCACCAGATCTTCAAAGCAAATACCATAGCGGCTAACTCCAAATCATGCGTGGGGTAATTTCGCTCATGGTCTTTCAGCTGTCGCGATCCATATGTGACCACTCTTCTGTGCTGCATAAGCACACACCCCAATCCTTGATTAGATGCATCACTATACACCGAGAATCCTCCTGATCCCTCAGGAATAGTTAACACAGGTGCCGCTGTCAACCTCCTCTTTAATTCCTGAAAACTGAGCTCACATTGATCAGTCCATATAAATGGAGTCTCTTTACGTGTGAGCTTAGTCAAAGGGGCTGCAATCCGGGAAAATCCTTCCACAAATCTTCTGTAATACCCTGCCAAACCAAGGAAGCTTCGTACCTCAGTAACTGTCCTCGGTCTCTCCCAATTAAGCACAGCCTCCACCTTGCTTGGGTCCACTGATACTCCTTCCTCTGAGACTATATGACTAAGGAAAGCTATCTGATCCAGCCAAAACTCACACTTACTAAGCTTCCCATATAATTGCTTATCTCGGAGTATCTGAAGTACTAACCACAAATGTTGTGCATGTTCCTCATACGACCGAGAGTATACCAGGATATCATCAATAAAGACTATCACAAATTTATCCAGATAGTCTCTGAACACCTCGTTCATCAATCTCATAAATGCTTCAGGGGCGTTCGTCAATCCAAAGGACATCACCAGAAATTCATAATGGCCATACCTCGTCTTGAAGGCCGTCTTTGGAATATCTTCTTCCTTTATCCTCAATTGGTGATAGCCCGATCTCAAATCAATCTTAGAAAAGACTGATGCCCCTCTCAGCTGATCAAGTAGATCATCAATCCTGGGCAATGGGTATTTATTCTTCACCATGGCTTTACTCAACAACCGATAGTCTACGCATAATCTGAGACTACCATCCTTCTTCTTAACAAATAAAATCGGTGCTCCCCACGGTGAAACACTGGGCCTAATAAACCCTTGATCCAATAACTCCTGTAGTTGTTTCTTCAATTCCTCAAGTTCCACTAATGCCATCATGTAGGGAGGTTTAGAGATCGGCTGAGTATCTGGTACCAAATTAATGGTAAACTCTAGCTCTCTTTCTGGTGGTAAACTTGGCAATTCATCTGGGAAAGCATCCAAAAATTCACACACCACAAGTATATCCTCAATCCTCGGATGTTCCCGCTCATCGTCTGAGATGAGTGTCTCATAACCTTCACATGAACAATCATATTTAATATTCTCTAAAATAATATCAAAATTCCCAAATTACTTACTAGAAATCCACATATTCATTTCCTCAATATCTCAACCGTACACTGTAAGGTTCAGGTAGGGAGAAAGTTACAATCTTAGTGTAGCAATCTAAGCTCACTCGATTGGCTGCCAACCAATCCATTCCCAGAATTACATCAAACCCATGAATATTCAACAGGATTAGATCTGCTAACATCACTCTATCTCCCACCTTTATTTCACATCCTTTACAGATTAACTCAGTTCTCTGGGATTCACGCATAGGGGTATTTACATGTAGTATATACTCTAGGGGTTCAAACTTCAAGTTTAATCTACATGCAAAAATGCTCAGAAATAAACGAATGTGTGGATCCTGAATCAATCAACACATGAGCCTCATAATTACAGACAGAGAGTGTACCTCTTATAGTTTCTGCCGAAGTGTCAGCAGTCTTCTTATCTAGGGCAAACACACGTTCCTGGGCAACAGGTCTCTTTCCTTTCTCTGCAGCAATGGCCCGTCTCGGGGGATTCACTCTCTAAGGCTGTTGTCTAGTGGGCTCCAATACATGTGGTTTCTGAGGTTGAGGGTAATCCTTCACCATGTGACCCATGTCTCCACATCTAAAACATCCATGGATCGACCCAGTACAACTTCCCTCATGCATTCGGCCACAATTTCTGCAAAACCTTGTCTCAGGCCTGGCATCTCGAGGGGTCTCTCTAATGTTAGGGTAACCTCTGGGTCTCTCTAATCTGCCCTTCTGTACCTCAATCCTTCCTCTTCTGAAGGAATCTCTCCGATCCTTTGTTTGGAAAATCGCTGGCCTCTTGCCCTTATCTCTATTCACCGCTCTGAGCTCATTCTGGGATTGTACCATTTCAATTCCTCTTTCAATCTCTTGCGCTCGTCTCAGAGCATCTCCAAACTCAGTAATACATAGCCCTATCAATCTATCTCTGATGATGGGCTTCATTCCATACACAAATTTCTCTGTTCGGAGCTCTTCATTCTTAAAGGTCTCTGGGTCATATCCCAGTAGCGCGGTGAATTGGCTCTCATAGTCATCCACAGACATGTCACCCTGTACCAAACTTAAAAACTCGGCTTGTTTCCTTCTCTGGGCGGCTCGTGGTACATATTGGGTCCTAAAGGCTGTCTGAAACTCTTCCCAACCAATCACATCTTGGCGGGACATTAGAATACCTTGGGTAGTACCCCACCAATCTCGAGCTCTCCCCTTCAGCATATAGGCACTCATACTGACCCTCTCAGCATCGGTGCACCCCAAAAAATCAAATATAATTCTCAATTCCGTCAACCACTCCTCAGCCTCTGTAGGATCCTTCTTTCCCTTAAATGCGGGTGGATTCATCTTCAGAAAATCCTTTAGTCGGACCATACTTCTATCATCAGGCTGAGTGACGGGAGGTATTGGGTCCATCTGTACTGGGGGTATGGGAGGTCCTAGTGGTGGTGTAGGAGAAGTACCCGAGGCATTAACTCCAAAGTGTTGCGCGAATAACGGTGCCATCTGCTCAAAATCTTACCTCACATCGGTCTCAATCCGATTAAATCGAGAGTTAGGACTCTCTGGTTGTGGAACAGGTGGCGAAGGGGACTCTACCTGCCTCCTCGAACGACCTCGTCGTTTACTCATTCTCTATCTCAACTCGTCTCCTGCGCTTACATATTAAAATCGATTGAAATCTCAATCCTCAATTTCAGTTCATGACCAGACTATTACAGACACTTGGGATGTATTCTATTTCACTTAACCGACACTGACAGTACTAGACACCCTAAGCTCTGATACCAAGAAAAATCTGTCACGCCCCGAAAATGCAGAAAATAGGGCAAATTTAAAACTTTTTACTTATTAATTCACAATTAAGAGTGCATTCCTGTGCAGTGTCATACATCATCACCTATATTATACCTCAGGATCTCGTCATTGAATAGTATATATTATATCATATACATTACTTGATCTCAAGTTAATTAATCCTAATACATCCCATACAATGTTATACATCAAGTGTCTGCAATTACAGTAATTGTCTGGGTACATGAAAAGATAAAAGATACCTCAAAATACAATATATGGCCTGGAGCTTAAGTCCTCCACTAGCCACTACTCCGTACGTCGCAGGGAGATCCTTTTTCACTTGAAGAACTCTGGGGGGAAAGAAAATAGGGTGAGCTTCTAAATCGCTCAGTAAGGGGGTAAGGGACTCATTTCATAAACCAAAATGCACATCACAAAATATTTATTTGTATGTGAAACTCATTAATCTCATTTGAAAACCATAGCATGAAAGTACTCAAAACGACATTCTCATGTCTCAAATCATGTGAAAACATGAAGTAAAAAGGCTCAGTCTAGAGCTATAACAAAGCATGTAAAAATAATGTGATAAACGCTTTCTCAATTAACGTGATAAAATCACTATAATAATAATGCACACACGTGGCATAGCCACTGATTCAATTTCACATGTGGCACAGCCACTAACTCACGTGGCATAGCCACTGATTTAAATTCACACATGGCACAGCCACAAAATAGGGTTTCACGTGGCAACGACCACTAATTAGGGGTTCTCACGTGGCAAAAGCCACCAAATAGGGTTTTTCACGTGGCAACGGCCACCAAATAGGGTTTCTCACGTGGCAACGGCCACCAAATAGGGTTTCTCACATGGCAACGACCACCAAATGGGGTATCACGTGGCAACGGCCACCAAGTAGGGTTTCTCACGTGGCAACAGCCACCAAATGGGGTTTTTCACGTGGTAACGGCCATCAAATATACGTGGCATAGCCACAGAATAGGTTATTCTCACGTTACCAAAACGGAGAAGAAATCGGGTTTACATGCTACCAGAGCAATGCCTGGTGTGTACTCAAAATTACACACATAAGTCTTATCACACAAGACTGGTTTGCCTTCACGTAGAACTCATAATGGTTTTTCTCTTATAAAACTCATTTGAAAACCATTTTGTACTCAACACAAAACATAATAAAACCGAGTTCCAACCGGCAAAGCACACACACATTTCTCAAATCTCGATATCGCCTTAACATAGAGCTCAGTTCATTACTCACACAAATTCGACGGTTTATAAAGCAATTTCACACTCAGCTTATAAACGCATAAAATAATGGGCTCCAACCAGCTATAAAATCGTGTGCAATTATATCTCAACACAACACTCAACATGCTTATTTTATAAACCACAAATCATGCTATAATAGTTTACAAATCACATACACAAATGGTTTAGATTTCTCTTACCTCTTTGTACCTCGTATAGCGCAATCGTTTCCCCCATATCACGGACTAGCCTCGCATTCCACTCTGGAACTCCCGAGTTAAAACTTGTAGGACGCACAACCCACGCCTCTATTCGATTCGTCCTTCGATTTCCAAGTATGTTGTTCTCCCTTTGATGAGGAACAACTTTCCTTCTTGCCACAACTTCTGGTTTGGCCGAAAATGGGTGCTTTAGATGAGTGAGAAAGCTAGGTTTCGATAAAAATGGGGGTTGGAAGAGAGAGAAAGTGAAATTGCAGGAGAAAAAATAGGGGTTCCTTATATAGGCTGAGGGCAGGAGATCGATCTGGCTCTTGATGAGATCGATCTGCGTTTGAATTTTTGGGACGATTTGGGGTAATTTATGCTAGGAGATCGATCTGTCGAGGGGTGAGATCAATCTCTTTATGGCTTTATGAGATCGATCTGCTCCTTGAGGAGATCGATCTTGTCCCAAACAGAATCATTTTGAGATCGATCTCTTCCTCATGAGATCGATCTTCTCTCAAACAGAATCATAAGGAGATCGATCTGCTCCTTAAATCCCTCCTTCCTTGTCATTTTTAACTCACCAGATCGATCTGCTGCTTAAATTCCTCCTTCTTTGTCATTTATAACTCACCAGATCGATCTCTCCTTCTCCTAGATCGATCCGTCCTCATAGTTTCACATTTATTTTAAACACTTAACATATAAATCTCCAATTATCATTCCCCAATTCACTTAGCTCAATAAATTACACTTCAAATTCTTATTACATCATTAAAATATGTCTGAAATTCTCAGATCTCACAGATAAATCATACTGAAGCGTGACTCACACGTGGTTTTATAATGATAATGTGCTGAAGCGTTAGCTCGCACATGTTTCTATGTTATGATGTGGCGTGCTGGAGTTTAACTCGCACAATGGTTTTAAGAAAAGTGCTAGAGCACTGCTCGCACCCATTTTTACTAAGTTGAGGTAAACCTGGGGGTTTGGGACCCAAGGGGATGCCAGTCGATGGCTTTGGTACGGGATGGGCCTTAACAATAAATCGTACCGCGCTGGAGCCTTGCAATGACTGTGTGTCACGTTGATTGCTCGCTTGGTATATAAGATATGGTTTAGGATAAAAAGTCCATTGGAGTTGGTAGATGGACTTGGGTCCACGGTCGTAAGTTGAACTATGTAGTTGTCCGTCGGTATATTATATACCGTGCTGGGTGCACGCGAGTATGAGTATCGCGTAGATGACACATGGCGTACCTTATACCATTAGTATATGAGAAGATGAGGTTGATTGAGATGAGCTGAAGGGTAGGGCTGACCCATCCCCCTTCAGGCAAAGTGATACCTTGTGCACACCTGATCAGTGAGGCCTAGGATCACTGACTATGACATATGTCATGGATATTTGATTGTCGAAAATTCCATGCTTGTCTCAGAGATATGAGAAATTGAGAAACTTAGAAAAGAAAGAGATTTGATGAAAAGAAATGATTTGAGAAAAGCAAAGAGAGTTTGTGATTTCATAAATCTCTCGATTTGAATGCTTGTGCTATGATAGCATTGTTTATGACATGTTTTCCAATGGGAATATCGTATATATGTTTTCATGAAAATGCTTATATGAGAAATGAATGTTTGAATGCATTTTCTAGCAATAATTCCATTTACATTGAAACATGGTTTTGTTTATGCATGCATGGTCTATGTAGATAGTATAGTATCTATCTGTTAGCATCCATTTCCTTACTGAGCTGTGGTTTGTTCATCCCGCTACTTTTCCCCCTCCAGATACTGAGAAGTAAGGCAGTGTGATGGTTTCTAGATCTTTTTGTGTTGGACAGCTCCCACCAATTGCAAAGGTATAAGATTTGTATACACATAAGTCTTTTGTATCTATTATAATGTTACAAATCGAAATGTAAACAGTTGTATGGGGGATGTTATGCAAAGATATTATTATACAATTAATTTTGTATATTTACACACACCTGGGAGTGTGAATTAAAGTTTAAATATTTCTGCTGTAAATGAATGAAATTTTAGTAATTGCATCGTCTCACAGCCCAACCGTAGTAGTGTATGTATGGATAAAGGGTACTTGGAAGTGGGTAGTGACAGATTTGGTATCAGAGCCAGGTTGGTCTGATGTGAGTCGATGTTTAGGACTAAGAAACATACATGCTCAAGTTACTGTGCGATATTTAAATGCAAATGTGTATACGGAGCTAGTAGTCAATTTAAAGTTTATTATAAATACAGGAAGTTATCAGGCTAGTGAGGTATGCCTGAGAGACACCGCAAGAGGGGAGAGAGCTCGAGAGCTCAAGGGCAAAATGACAGGACTGAGAGGCACAGTAGATCGTCCTCTAGTCATGAGCCCTATGAACAGATAGAGGCTTTCAATCATCGGATAGCCCGATTAGAGGAAGACATGCGTACTATGATGACTATGATGGGTCAGATTATGGCTAGGTTTGAGGGTACACCTAGTACAGCGGAACAGGTTGCACTGAATCCCCCAGTAGCTGCACCAGCACCTGAGGATGTTGTACCTGCACAACCTGAATTGATTAGGTCACGAGATCCTTATATTCGACCAGTACCTCCTCCAGTAGTGCCACAACAGTATGATGAGGATGATTTAGGGTATGGATACGATTGTGATATGGAAAGGTTGAAACATTTCATGGATTTCAAGCCTTCTTCTTTTAGCGGGGTAAAGGATCCAGCAGTGGCTGAGGACTGGATAAGCCAGATGGAGAAATTGTTTGACTTCTGTAGATGTTCGGCTACGGAGAAAGTAACGCTTGCGGCCTTTGTACTGAGAGGCGAAGCAAAGCACTGGTGGAAGTCCACCAAGCCTATGTTGAGAGCTCAAGGTATAGCTATCACGTGGGATATGTTTTTAGGTGCTTTTAGAGAGCAATACATCCCAGATACCGCTTGACGTAGGTTGCAAATGGAATTTTTGAATCTGACTCAAGGGAATCGAACTATAGATGAGTACGAGTCACGATTCACTTTATTGGGCTGATATGATCCGGACTCTAGTAGGAGTGAAGTTATTAAGGTCCGTAGATTTATGGATGGACTGAAGCCTTCGATTAGAGCTAAGCCGGCCCCGTTTGATGTCGCTACATATAGAGAGGCTGTACGACGAGCCCAATTGTGTGAGCAGGATTATGACCTACAGATTTTTAAGTTCAGTTGGGGTAAGGACAAGGGTCCGAGGAAGCTGGGAGATGGCAAGAATGCCAAATTTGGTTAGAGATTTATGAATAAGCGTCGGAGAGAGGCAGATGAGTCACAGAAAAAGTCTGCTAAACCTTTTATGCCTCCGACTCAGACATCAGCTAGAGGTATAGTGATTGGTAGACCCCGACCGACTACTAATCAGTGCAGAATATGCGGTCGATATCATAGTGGTAGGCCCTGTCATCTTCAAGGTACACGATGCTTCAGATGTGGTAAGTTTGGGCACTATGCAAGAGATTGCCCAGAAGCAGTTGAGGTAGTCCCACAGAGGGGTAAGGAGCCCAAGAGAGTTCCTATAGTTACACCTCCTGCAAGGAAGAGAGCCATGGCTGAAGAAAAAAGGAAAACAAGTTGTGGGTCAAGGCAGGGTATATGCGATAGACCAGGCATTAGTAGATACCTCTTCTGAGGTGATAAAAGGTACAATTTTGATCTTCAATTTGGAAGCTATAGCTTTGTTTGATTTTGGTGCTACACATTCTTTTATATCACCTGCATGTGCATCAAAGTTAACAGGACTTGTAGAACCCACACACCTAAATGGGACTTTATTAATAAGTACTCCAATGAGGATTAGTCAATTAGCTGAACAAGTGTACAAGGATTGTAAAGTGAGGGTAGGAGATAAGTGTGCGACAGCTAATTTGATTTTGTTGAATATGTATGATATTGATGTAATCTTGGGAATGGATTGGTTAGCTACCAATCATGCTATCTTAGATTGCCATACTAAGTCTATTACATTTTCTCTACTCAAAGAATGTGTTCTAAGATTTTAGAGAAGTAATAAAATCTTAAATTTTGTGACAAGTAAAGTAATTGGTATAAAATGACTTGAATGTTATTTTGAAGGTTTTATTGCTTATGTGGTGGATTTGGACAAAACACACCCGGATATGGATGACATTCCAGTGGTTAGAGAATTTCTTGATGTCTTTCCAGACGACCTACCGGGATTGCCACCGGATAGGGAAATCGAATTTGGTATAGATCTGACACCTGGAACAGAGCCAATATCCAAGTCACCATATAGGATGGCTCCAGTTGAGCTAGAGGAATTAAGGAAGCAGTTGCAAGATATGCTGGATAAGGGGTTTATAAGACCGAGCGTCTCACCATGGGGAGCTTCGGTATTGTTTGTGAAGAAGAGATATGGGAGCTTCAGGTTGTGTATCGATTATCGGATGTTGAACAAGGCTACTATCAAGAATAATTACCCCTTGCCGCGCATCGATGATTTATTGGATCAGCTTCGGGGAGCGTAGATCTTTTCTAAGATAGATTTGAGATCTAGGTATCATCAACTGAAGATTCGAAAGGAGGATGTTCCCAAGACAGCTTTTCGCACCCGCTATGGCCATTACGAATTCCTGGTGATGCCTTTCGGGTTGATGAATGCGCCAGCAGCTTTTATTGCTCTAATGAATGAGATATTCAAGCCAAACTTAGACCAGTTCGTAATCGTTTTCATTGATGATATACTAGTGTATTCAAGGTCCAAGGAAGATTATGAGCAGCATTTAAGGATTGTTTTGCAAACCCTTCGAGAGAGAAAGTTGTATGCCAAACTTAGTAAATGTGACTTTTGGCTAGAGTAGATTTCCTTTCTGGGCCATGTTGTATCAAAGGATGGGGTGTCAGTAGATCCATCCAGGATTGAGGCCATTGTTCAGTGGGAACAGCCCAGGACAGTTACAAAGATCAGAAGCTTTCTGGGTTTAGCAGGTTACTACAGGAGATTTATAAAGGCTTTTTTTAGATTGGTTGCTCTGTTGACACGACTTACAAGAAAAATGTGAAGTTTACATGGGATGAAGCATGTGAGGGGAGCTTTCAGGAACTTAAGTGCAAATTAACCACCGCGCCAGTTCTTTTCATCCCTAACAGTTCAAGAAACTACTCTATGTATATAGATGATTCACATCAAGGATTGGGTTGTGTTTTGATGCAGAATGGAAGGATAGTTGCCTATGGATCTAGACAGCTAAAAGATCATGAGAAGAACTACCCCACTCACGATTTGGAGTTGGCAGCTGTAGTATTTGCATTGAAGATATGGCGCCACTACTTGTATGGTGAGAAGTTTCAGATCTTTACGGATCACAAGAGTCTGAAGTATCTATTCTCATAGAAGGAGTTAAATATGAGACAGAGAAGGTGGTTAGAACTCCTCAAGGATTACGATTGTGAGATTTTGTATCACTCGGGAAAGGCAAATGTGGTTGCCGATGCATTGAGTAGAAAGAGTATCGAGTTGGTATCGCATATGATGATTAGGGAGCACGAGTTGTTGAAATAATTCACGAACCTTCGTCTGGATATGACCCTACTTGAGATTGGCAGCTATGGGATTTTTGCTAGCTTGAGATTAGAATCGGAGTTGATTGAGAAAATTCGACGAGCTCAGCAAATTGATCAATGGTGCATTAACGTGATTAGCCAAATCCAGAAGGGTAAGGGTACGAAATTTGTATTGAGTTCAGATGGAATATTAAGGTTCAGGAATAGAATATGTGTTCCTAAGGATTCGGAGTTGAGGAAGTTGATATTATCAGAGGCTCACTCATCGAGATATATAGTACACTCGGGGAGTAGTAAAATGTATCAGAATCTTTGAAAGATATATTGGTGGTCTAGAATGAAGAGAGACATATTTGAGTATGTAGATGTCTCATTTGTCAACAGGTAAAGGTTGAGCATCAGAAACCTGGAGGACTATTGCAACCTCTACCGATACCAAAATGGAAGTGGGAGCACGACACCATGGATTTTGTGATGGGGTTACCAAGGACCTGTAAGAACCATGATGCTATATGGGTGATAGTAGATAGGTTAATGAAATCGGCACACTTTTTAGCCATGAGATATACAAATACCTTGAGTGCATTGGTGAACTTGTATGTACAAGAGATAGTAAGATTGCATGGAGTCCCAGTGACTGTTGTTTCTGATCGAGATGCCCACTTCACTTCCCACTTTTGGGAACATTTTTAGGAAGTAATGGGGACCCAATTGAGCTTTAGCAGCACTTTTCATCCTCAGATAGATGGTTAGTCAGAGAGGACTATACAGACCCTGGAGGATATGTTGAGAGCGTGTGTGCTGGATTTTAGAGGCTCATGGGACAATCACTTGCCATTGATTGAGTTCACCTACAATAACAGTTACCACTCAAGTATTGGTATGGCCCCTTATGAGGCACTATACGATCGTAGATGCTGATCGCCCATTGGTTAGGAAGAAGTTGGTGACAGGCAGTTGCTTGCTCCTGATTTGGTTAGACAAGCCTCCGAGGATGTTCGGATAATATGTGAGAGGCTACGAACAGCTCAAAGTCGACAAAAGAGCTATGCTGACAGGAGACGGAGACCACTTGAGTTTGATGTGGGTGAGTCCGTATTTTTTAGAGTATCTCCTTCTAAGGGAATAACGAGGTTCGAGAAGAAAGGAAAACTAAGTCCTCGTTACATTGGTCCCTTTGAGATTATGGATAGAGTGGGAGATAGAGCATATAGGCTAGCCTTACCACCTGAGCTAGCAAAATTCCACAATGTCTTCCATGTTTCTATGTTTCGAAAGTACTATCCGGATCCAACACATGTAATTAGCTATAAGCCATTGGAGCTCAAGGAGGACATGTCGTATGTGGAGGAACCGATCCGGATATTGGACATAAAAGAGAAGGTGTTGCGGAATAAGATGATTTCATTGGTTAAGGTTTTGTGGCAACATCATACATCAGAAGAAGCCACGTGGGAGTTGGAAGATCTAATGAAAGAGAAATATCCCCAACTTTTCGAGGAATAGACTTGGTTCAATTTGGAGGACCAAATTTTCTATGTGGGGGAGAATGTGAGACCCCGAATAGGTTTAACCTTGTACATATGTAAATGAATTTATAAGTATGGTGATGTACTAGTAATGTGAAGCATATGTGATATAAAGTCCATAAGTTAAATGTACACACTTGTAATAAGAGTTAGTGATTGTACGTACAAGTTACACTATGTATTAATATGAAGAAATGGACTTAAACATGTAATGAGTGTGAGTGGAATGGAAAATGAGTAGTGTAGTAAATGGAATGAAGATTTGCATGAGTTATACACTTCCATTTAGTTTATATTATGTACCTTTGGCTATACAAAGATTCTATACAAGTTTTAAAGTGTATGAAGTATGAATGGATGTCATTTTCAAGTCTCAAAGATGATTGAATGAGAAAATGACTATGGTAGCAAATTTAAGATGTTTTGGGTGAAGTTACAGCAGAAAATCTAGAAATATGAATGACAGATCGATCTCATAAGATGAGAGATCGATCTGGAAGAGCAAAAAATGCTCTTATTTAAGTAATGGAGCACTGCAGATCGATCTCTAATGGAGCCAGATCGATCTTCTAAGCATTCTATAATGAGAAGATCGATTCTTAAGACAAGCGAATCGATCTCCTTAACTTTATGTTTGAGACAGATCGATCTCAAGACTCGACAGATCGATCTCCTTAAGGGTTCTGTAAAGAGCAGATCGATCTCCTACAATGGGCAGATCGATCTCTAAGAATGAATTTGCCTGCAAACAGATCGATCTTGTAGTGGTTGTGTTTGGTAAAAAGGACTACCAAACCTTGCAGAGATCGATCTCCACAAGGGCCAGATTGATCTCATGTCTCTGCATCTATAAAAAGGGGCACGAGATTGGACTAAAAACTCAAATTTTCCCTCCCACCAAACTGCACCTGCCATTTTCTCTCAAGACCCAAGCTTTCTCACTCTAAAAATCACCACATTCCAACCAGTTTGGAAAGAAGCTCAAGAAGAGAAAGTTATTCCTTGAAGCAAGGAGAACAACATACCCAAAAATCACACATTGGTGTGATTAAGAGAAGGAGTTGTGGCTACCACAAATTTGACTAAGTAAAATGGGTAAGCTCTTCAACCTTCAAGCTTCTAAATATGGTTTCTAGATATTTGTGGGTTGAATGATATGTGAAATGTTGATAGGAATGATGAATGTAGTAATGGGTGAGTAATATTAAGGGTTTGAGGAGTATGAATAGACAAATAAGTGAAATGTGTATGTTTAGAAGATGAAACAAAAAATAACTTGATGATTTATACGTGTAGCTCGGAATACGTGAAACACGACTAACCCGGATCGCGAATGGAACAAACGTGACAGAGGAAATACGAGCGCGATTCGAGGTAAGGGACTGTATGTTAGCGATAGAGGCATTTGTACATATTTTACTACAATTTAAGTAGTTACGGCGCTAGAAATAATATGATTAGCTATTAAGCTATGGAAATCGATATGAAATGTATTAGATATATATATATATATATATATGTTGCGAAAATGGGATGTGGGAAAAAAAAACAGCCTGACATGCATGTTTATAATGCTTTACATCTATGTATGATGTTTTGATGTTTTCTCAACCATGCACTGATTTTGAGATTGGGAATGATGATAGATAGGTTGGCTAGTTTTACATGTTTAGAATGGGATGGCATGTTACATAAATAAACATGTTTTGATGTTTTTAAAAAGAGAAAATAGCCACCTATCGGATTTGAGATGAGATTGGTGTTGGAGCTCTAGCTCACACCCATTTTAATGATTTTGACTATGCTGGAGTTTCACTCGCATACGTTTGCATGTTTTGATAAACCGTGCTAGAGCGTGACTCGTACGTGGTTTTATAATGATAATGTACTGGAGCGTTAGCTCGTATGTGTTTCTGTGTTATGATGTGTCATGCTGGAGTTTAACTCACACGATGGTTTTGAGAAAAGTGCTGGAGCACTACTCGCACCCGTTTTTACTGAGCTGAGGTTAACCTGGGGGTTTAGGACCCAAGGGGATGTCAGCCGACGACCTTGGAATGGGCTGGGCCTTAACAATAAATCGTACCACGTTGGAGCCTTGTGATGACTGTGTGTTTCATTGATTGATCGCCTGGTATATGAGACATGGTTTAGGATAAAAAGTCCATTGGAGTTGATAGATGGACTTGGGTCCACGGTCGTACGTTGAACTGTGTAGTTATCCGTTGGTATACTATGTACCGTGCTGGGTGCACACGAGTACGAGTATCTCATAGATGACACATGGCGTACCTTATACTGTGAGTATATGAGAAGATGAGGTTGACAAAGATGAGCTAGAAGGTAAGCTGACCCATCCCCTTTTAGGTGAAGTGATGCCCTGTGCACACCTGATCAGTGAGGCCTGGGATCACTGACTATGACCATATGTCGTGGATATTTGATTGTAAAAAATTCCATGCCTGTCTCAGAGATACGAGAAATTGAGAAACTCATAAAAGAAAGAGATTTGATGAAAAGAAATGATTTGAGAAAAGCAAAGAGAGTTTGTGATTTGATAAATCTCTCAATTTGAATGCTTGTGCTATGATAGCAATGTTTATGACATGTTTTCAAATGGGAATATCATATATATGTTTTCATGAAAATGCTTATATGAGAAATGAATGTTTGAATGCATTTTCTAGCAATATTTCCATTTACATTGAAACATGGTTTTGTTTATGCATGCATGGGCTGTGTAGACAGTACAGTATCTACCTGTTAGCATTCATTTCCTTATTGAGCTGTGGTTTGCTCATCCCACTACTTTCCCCCCTCTAGATACTGAGAAGTAAGGCAGTCCGATGGTCTCTGGATCTTTTTGTGTTGGACAGCTCCCATCAGTTGCAAAGGTATAAGATTTGTATACACATAAGTCTTTTGTATCTATTATAATGTATCACACAGTTACAAATCGAAATGTAAATAGTGGTATGGGGGATGTTATGTAGAGATATTATTATACAATAATTTTGTATATTTACACACACCTGGGAGTGTGAATTAAAGTTTAAATATTTTTGCTGTAAATGAATGAAATTTTAGTAATTGCATCGTCTCACAGCCCAATCGTAGTAGTGTATGTATGGATAAAGAGTACCTAGAAGTGGGGCATGACAAGCTGTCTATGCTTTACAGGGTGTCTGGATAGTAAAGTAATAATATACCTTGCTTGTACAAAAGCAGCTCCAATAAGGGGGTTAGGTCCACTCATCCACGACCACTATACGACAGGTAGAGTTTGTAAATCTCTTAAGATAATCTAGGAGAGAAAAAAAAAGAGGTGAGCTCTTCAAGCCCAGTAAGACGTGTGTTTAAAGCAGCCTTAACAATAAAACATGTAAAAGCAAAATATTATAACATGAAACATATAAAATCATGTAGCTTATTTGTTTTCAAATATCTTATAAACCACATAGCATGTAATTCACATAGTATATAAATCACATAGTATAGAAATCACGTAGCTTATAAATCACATAGCAAATTTCACGTAGGTTTGAGTTTCGCATATCATATATCGAATAATTCTTTTCAAAAAATCAAGTCAAAACATGTAACATATGAAACACGTAGCTAAATATTTATTCTTTAAAATCATACTGAACAATTTCATGGAGACTAGGCAGAGACACATAGTAATAAAAGTCATATTCGTGTAGATGTTTTACGTAGGAATTTCGCGTAGATAGTTCACGTAGACAGTATATCTATGGCAATGGTAAGGGAACTGTAGACTAGATCAAGGTCGTACAGCGCCCTACGCCACTTAAACAAATGGTGGAAATAAGGCACCGAGTGACACAAATACCCAACACAGTTATGCATATGCCATAAGGGACTGAACGTATGCCAAGTGGCATACGACATGCATCACGAAGGTCCAGAACCACACGGGCCACACATGACAAATCATGTAGACTACATGTGACCTTAGTCTCAAAACAATACTTTTAAAGCATATTTCAAGTCTATTAACCCGTAAACTCGTAGAAACCACATTTTTGTTTTCTTTTCATAAACAAATCATCATTTCATAAATGTTTATTTTCACCTAGTAATTTACCTTTTTAAAACGTCTTATAGATAGCAAAAAGTACATTTAAAGAGCTTGAAAAAGGTTTTTCGGTTTAACATGAATAGTACCTTTTCGGGTTTGGACATGCATTTTCATAGATACGAGCATACTTCAACATATTTATATGTCAAATAAGATACTGAGATACCAATACTACTTAAAAACACATCCCTTACCTCTTAGACCTTGGGGCAGCACAAAGTTACAAGGTCTCGAGATTGCCTCGATATGTGTGTCAATTTTTCTAACTGTCCAAAACAATACCAAATTATCACATAATGCTTAATGGCATCTCAACATATTCAAACACATGTTTAGTTTCATAAATGTTGACCAATTTTGACCTTTTTTGTCAACTTTTCTTATTTTCTCAATTTTACTGATTTAAGTGTCGGTTTAAGCTAAATTGACCAATTTGGTTCTCTTTACTTCAAATTCATTACTTCACTTACCTCAATACTCATTCAAGTTCATAAATCATACTTGTTAATATGACAAATTACCAATTCTTACACTTTTCAGTTTTTCACTACACTAAGCTATAAACCAGACTTTTTCGGTGTAATTTTTACTGTTAAAAACACCAAATTCATCCAAATTTCACCACAATCACTCTAACCCTATTCTGGATGAAACTATTCTCATCCACAAAAATTAATTTTTTCAATTCCACTTAACTAAAAATCATTCAAAAACACCAAATAACAACATATCTCAAGTTCGTCATCATTCATCAATTTTACCTCACCTTTGACCAAGGTTGACCACATTTTTTATCCTCCAAATTGATCTTCAACTATAATTCAACAAATGTATAGCTTAGAATCATAAAAAACTACCCAAAAATCTAACCAAAAACTTTCAAAAATGGAACTTTCTCTCACCTCAGAACAGGGCAGATTTTGCCCCTGTTCTTCTTTCTAGTTTTTCACCTAGTAAATGGACTCCTTTGTGGTTGAATTTTTTATAAGTTATATGGGACTTGAAGGGGAAGATTTTATCCTTCTTGATCATCACCTGAAAGTGGCCGGAAGGCCCCAAGAAAAATCACACAAGTCAATCCTAAGGTTACCACCTGCGGCAGAAAGGAGGGAGAGTTTCTCTCATCCAAGGTTAGTTAGGGATGATTTTTGATTCTCCAAAAAGCTTATTATGTTGAATTTTAATATGAAAATTTTGGGAGTCAAAAGGTTTCTAGAAGGTCTTCAAATTGATCAATTTCTATTTGCTGGTTTATTTTCTGAAGCAGGAGAATTTTCTGTTCTGTTTTGAAAAATTCATAAAAATTATTTCTAGTCGAATTTCCTCAAATTCTCACTTCGCAAATGTTATAATATGTCCCTAGTATGTTTCATAAACATTTGGAGGTCACTTGTTTAGGAAAAGTTCCTTTATTGAGCTCATTTTGCACGATTTGGTCAATATCAAGCAAAATGGCTTAAAGTTTTCGGTTGACTTTAAAAATTAATTCAATCCCTTAAACCTTCATATTTCCATTTGATTTTTACTTCCCAAGTCAATTTCACCTTAACTAATTTTCTATGGTCTCAAAATAATTTTAAAAAATTTCTAGAATTTATTTCGAATTTATTTCTCTTACTAGGCCATTTTTCTCGGTTTAGTGCAAACCTAAGTTTTACTAATTTTTTCACTTTCAATACCAGTTTTCATTTCTAAACATCATCTCATGCTTATACATGTAATTCTTAAGTAATTATCGGGCTTATAGCCTTACCTCAATTTTTATGCCGTCGGGCCCCTTGCCACTAACCCTTGTGCTTCGGTGGTTTTGGGCCTACATAATATTGTTCCGAGTTCTCAATTACTTTTTAGTTTTTCCAAATAAGAAAATAAAGTGGAAAAAAATTTGGGTTTCACACAAGTGGTAGAGTTTGCCATGGTTTCAACTATCGTAGAATGTTTGCCCGTTATTGATTTTTTAAAATAAATTAGGCATCTTTTATATTTAAATTAATAATCAAATTTTGAAATATAAGGCCATGGGCTTTCAGAATTGGGCCTTGATGAGATGGAATCTATTCTATCTTTATGGACTTGGGACTTTGAACTAAAATTAGGCTTTAAAATGAAATTGAACTTCTGCAATGGGCTTTTAAGTTGATTTTTCATAATTACGTTTTGAGTTTTCGAACCTTTCTTTTAATTTGGACCTTTAGCCTAAATAAAACTTCAATAAAAATTAATTTAAATTAAGAAATATAAATGAATCCAAATTTTCAACTACTGCAGAATATTTTCTCGCCATTAATTTTTTTAAATAAATATGCATCTTTAATATTTAACTTAATAATCAAAATTTAAAATATTGGGCCATGGGCTTTTAGAATTAGGCCTTGACAAGATGGAATCTGTGCATTATTTATTGACTTAGGACTTCGAACTAAAATTAGGCCTTAATATGAAATATTATTTATGGACTTAGGACTTTGAACTAAAATTAGGCTTTAATATGAAATTGAACTTCTGCATTTAGGCCTTTAGGTCGATTCTTTGTAATTAAATTTTGGATTTATGAACTCGTTGAACCCTTTCTTTAAAAAAAAAAATTGGACCTTTAGCCCATTAAAAAACCTTAATAAAAAATTAATTTAAAATAAGAAATATAAATGACTCCAAATTTAATTAAATAAACTTAATTGATCATTTCTAAATAAACTTAGGTAGAATTCATCTAAAGACACGATTTAGTTTGCTCTGACACAATGAGTCTACAATAATAATTATTTGATAGTCAAAATTATTTAATATAAAATTATTTTAATTTTATTTCAATTAAAATTTTTTAAAATATTTTTGAAAAAAAGACATTTTAACAAGATGTGAGCAAGATGTTAGTTTTTACTAGATTTATTTAATTTAAAATGATTTTTAGAAAATTCATGTGTAATGGGTAGAGTTGGCATATGAATAAGTCAAATTGGCTTTGGATTGAGCTATTTTGAGGTCATTTAATGGTTTGAGTTATTTCAGGTTCAGAGATTAAGTTTATTTTTTATTCAGATAATTTGAGTTTAACACTTAAATCATTCAAGTTTGATTCATTTTCAGATTAGAGTCTTTTATTTTTAAAGTCAAACCAAAGTCGATCTTGAATAAAATAAAGTTTTTTCCATTGTAATTAAATTATTCAAATTTACATTTTTATCAATTTGTAACATATTTTCAACTTTGATTTTGTATATAAAAATAATTTGATATATAATTATGTTGGCTCAACCGAAAAGGGTGGTGAATCAGTTTTCTAGTCTAAATGCTAAATTTAAGCTTAATTGAATTTAATTGCAAATAATCAAAGAATAAGCAATAGACTATAGTGCAGTAAATTAAGGAGATAAGAGATAAGCAGCAAACTCAGCAATTTATAGAGGTTCGACCAATCGCTTGTAAATTAAGGAGATAAGAGATAAGCAGCAAACTCAGCAATTTATAGAGGTTCGACCAATCGCTTGCCTACGTCCTCTCTTCTTGACCTTCTTGTCAAGAGTTTTCTTTCACTATAAAAATAGTTGATACAGCCTCCTTTTTAAGGTTAAGGAATAACCTCTCTACCCCTTTTTACAAAGATAAATATTCACATCTTACAAAATTCTCTCACAGAGGAACTCTCCTATTTTCTTTTGGATTAATGATGAATACAAATTAGAACTCTCTTTTGTGGGTAGGAAGAATAACTTTAACTCAAGCTATTTAAGACAATACAATAAATATGATGTTGAAGACAAAGGGAATGTTGAGGAATGAACTCTTGAGAGTATTCAAAATTTTCAGCACAAGTCTCTTGTCTTCAGTGTCTTCAATGCTTGGTTTTTATATAGCAGGATGGTAGGTGAAGCATTTAATGCAGTTTTTCCCGTTGAAGATTTTGCAGAGAGAGCTGTTGGGAACCTCCAGTAGAGTACCAGATCGATCTTCCATCATAACCAGATCGATCTTCTCATTTAAATTCCTGCAATTACAAAGCAACTCAAAGCAAGGAGATCGATCTCACATTTGTAGAAATCGATCTTATAATTTATAAAATGTTAATGAAGATCAATCGGTCGAACCATCAAATCGATCTTCTAAACTCTCTGTTTGAAGAAAGATCGATCTCCAGATCGATCTAGCAAGCATTCTCGTAAAGGGGAGATCGATCTCTAATCACCTGAGATCGATCTCCTAAACTCTCTGACTTTGAGGAGATCGATCTCTATCCATATGAGATCGATCTCATAAGCTCTCTGTTTGAACGTAGATCGATCTACAGATCGATCTAATACCTTTAACCTCTGCCTTAGAGGAGATCGATCTCTTCCTAGACCAGATCAATCTCATAGGCATTCTGTAAGTCAAAGATCGATCTCATAACCCTTAGAGATCGATCTCTTCTTCCTTAACATCCTATACATATTCTTTGACTCTTTAGTCCTTTATCAGATCGATCTCATATTCTCATGAGATTGATCCCTCATACTTGAAAACCCAAGAGATCGATCTCGCATCTCATGAGATCGATCTCTCAACCTTTAACACCTAGTTGCTGGCAATAACTTATATCTTAATATATTCTAATTAACCTCTTAACATGATTTAAATATTTCTAGATTTATAATATCCATTATTGAATTACTGTTTTGTCATTTCAAAATATATTAACTTAACAATCTCCCCCTTTTTGATATGATAAAACTTATTCAATAAACTAAGTTTATAAACATGTTTAATCTCCCCCTTTACATATGCATCCAATTTTCCAGTTTCAAAAACTCCCCCTCAGTTCAAGAGCTCCCCCTTAATTTACGCTTCTCTTGTCATGTTCTCTTGACATGTTCTCTTCTCCCCTTTTTTGTCATATCAATATTACCAAGGCATAAGACTATTTATCACAAAGCATATATCAACACACGATGAAGCATAAAACTGAATCAAAATTTTGGCATTTCAAAATATAATTGTTCATACAACACAAAAACATAGTTCAAAGCACAGCAAAGAAAAATCAGTTTCTAAGAAGATGGTGAAGGAAAACGATCAGAAATGTCCTCAACTCGAACGCGAGTGGTTTGAAGCTCATCGTACATAGCTTACTGCGTTACCTCAATTGTGTCAAGACGTTTCTCAAAACGTTTGAACCGTTGTGCAAACGTCTCCATCGTTGTATCAAAGTGTTGCCAAAAATCCATTATCATGGATGTAACGGCATCAGCTGGTGCAGTAGGCTGAGCAGCAGACGTAGGAGGAACCTCAGTGGACGGTGCTGTAGGCTCAGCTGGAATGTCCTCTTCCATGGCTGCCTCATGAGGGGTTTCACTTTTCTTCTGCCACTGACCGTGGAAGTCTTTGTAGTACCTCATATGGTGAAGAGTGCCGATATTCAGAACGCTTTTTGCAGAGGGCACTTCAACTGTTTCACTAGAACAGTCAACCCTGAGTTTTTGTAGCAGGAATGCAAGGGGTTGAGGGAAGACTATTATTGAGGCTTGACCCCGTACGATTTTTAGCCAGTCTTCGTAGATGAAGTGGACTAGGTTCGATTTTTGGCTTTGAGAGGTATGAAGATAATGAAGCCAAAAACGGTCTAGTTTTCTGACTGTAGAATGTCAGGTACCAAAAGGCCAGAGGTTTCAAAAGATGATTAGGTGTAGTAACCTAGGGTGCATGGGTAGGTCACTAGCCTTATCTCCTGGTAGGTTAAATTCAAGTGGTACTTCCTCTTCCTCATCAGACAGACCATTATCTTCAATCTCAGACACTCAGGCTAAGAGGTTGGTGTTGACAGAAATAGTTTTTGCCATGACGAAGGTTTTAAAACCTAGAATTTTACAGGTATCGTCAGTGTCATAGATAAGCTCAGTGTTTGAGAAAAATACCCTAATAATGTTTGGAGGAGCAGGGGTATTTATTTTGAGAAATGGAAGCTAACCAAATTCTTCCATTTTTAACAAATACGAAAAGTTAATGTGGGAAAGAAATGAAAAGTCAATGGTTCTCCAGTGTTTGATGGGCATTGTGGAAAAAATATTCTTCATATCTCTTCCTTTTTGCAGGTGTTTGAAAGCACTTGCTGAAGGTTGTGACAGAAGATGAAGAGACAGTAGGTGGTTGTAAGGAAGAGGGTCTGGACTCTTTGTTGCCAGCTCTCTTAATGCGAGGCATTATCAAATCAGTCAAAGATAGCATAATATGGTTCTAGATTGTTCTCTAACAATGTCCTATGCAATGGAATAGTTCACTAGAAACCCTAGTGAAGATTAATCTACAAAACTAAGAAATTTTTGACAGAAAATCAACAATGTAGGTTCCAAAATGATGAGTAATGGAGTAGATTTGACTAATACCTTACCAGAGATCGATCTGTTGAGAGAAATTGGAAGAGGGTGCGCAACGAGGGTTGAGATTTTGAATTTGGGATTTTTGAATTTTAGGGATTTTGAAGCAGTATTTATAGCCCAGCGCTAAGGAGATCGATCTGTCGAGGTACCAGATCGATCTTCTACATTAAGAGATCGATCTACAAAATACAGAAGCTCAAGAAGATCGATCTGCCAAATGCAGATATCGATCTGCAACATACAGAGGCTGAAGAAGATCGATCTGCTAAGTGCAGAGATCGATCTGTAAAATACAAAAGCTTAAGGAGATCGATCTTATGGGTTAGAAGATCGATCTGCTTAGTTGAACCTTACTACTTTAGGCCAATTTGGAGCATGTTAGATCGATTTATATTGAGAGGAGATCGATCTCTCATACTCTTTGCCCAGAAAATAAGTTGTAAAATCAGTTAACAATAAGTTTGAAATCATAGTTTTGAAGGCAACAATCCTTAAGGAGCATACATAAGTCCTAATTCACCTCTAAGAACACAAAATCTATCTCTATCAAGAGGTTTGGTGAAAATATCAGCTATTTGATGCAAAGTATCAATATATTCTAGAACTATATCTCCTTTTTGTATATGATCTCTAAGAAAATGATGCATAATCTCAATATGTTTAGTTCTAGAGTGTTGGATTGGATTTTTAAAGAGATTAGTGGCACTTGTATTATCACACTTGATGGAAACTTGCTTCATGTCTATACCATAATCTCTCATTTGTTGTTTAATCCACAACACTTGAGCACTACAGCTACCAGCTGCTATGTCTTCTGCCTCAGTTGTGGATTGTGCTACACTATTTTGTTTCTTAGAGAACCATGATATTAATTTATTCCCTAAGAATTGGCAGGTTCCTGAAGTGCTTTTTCTATCTATTTTACAACCTCCAAAATCTGCATCAGAATATGCATGAAGAGCAAAGGTGGAATCTTTAGGATACCATAGTCCTAGTGAAAGTGTGTCTTTAAGATACCTAAAGATCCTTTTTGTAGCTAGTAAGTGTGACTCTCTAGGAGAGGATTGAAATCGAGCACATAAACATACATTAAACAAAATATCAGGTCTACTTGCAGTAAGATAAAGTAATGAACCAATCATAGACCTACATAGCTTAGTGTCTACACACTTACCACTTTCATCTTTATCAAGTTTGATGTTGGTGCCCATTAGAGTTGCTTGAGGTTTGCAGTTATTCATTCCAAATCGTTTGAGCAAATCTTTGGTGTATTTAGCTTGATTGATGAAGGTTTCATCCTTAGTTTGCTTTACTTAAAGTCCCAAGAATTAGGTAAGTTCTCTCATCATGCTCATTTCAAATTCACCTTACATGATCTTAGCAAACTCTTGACATAGAGATTCATTAGTTGATCTAAAAATGATGTCATCTACATATACTTGAACAACTAGTAAATCTTTATTCTTATTTTTGATAAACAAGGTTGTATCTACCTTTCCTCTTGAAAATCCATTTTTTATCAAGAACTTTGAAAGTCTTTCATACTAGGCTCTAGGAGCTTGTTTCAAACCATAAAGTGCCTTAGAAAGTTTGTAAACATGTTCAGGAAATTCAGGACTTTCAAAACCGGGGGGTTGCTCAACATAAACTTTCTCATTGATGAAACCATTTAGAAATGCACTTTTTACATCCATTTGATATAATTTGACATTTTTGTAGCATGCAAAAGCAAGTAGCATCCTTATTACTTCTAATCTAGCTACCGGTGCATAGGTTTCATCATAGTCTATTCCTTCCTCTTGCCTATAACCTTATGCAACTAATCTAGCCTTGTTTCTTATGATCACACTATTTTCATCCATCTTGTTCTTGAAAATCCATTTAGTTCCAATTATAGAGTGATTACTAGGTCTAGGGACTAAATTCCATACTTTGCTTCTTTCAAATTGATTTAGTTCTTCTTGCATGGCTAAAAACCAATTATTGTCATCTAAAGCTTCATTGACATTTTTTGGTTCAATTTGAGATACAAAGGCTATATATTGACATACATTTCTTAGAGAAGACCTTGTTCTAACTCCAAGAGTTGGATCACCTACAATTTTACAATCTTTGACATATCCTAGTTCTCTTGGTGCTCTAGACTCTATCTCTAGTATTTCTAGTTCTTCTTCATCTTCTTTATTAATGTCAAGTTTTTCTAGTAGATTATCTTCTATCTTTGAGGAATCCTTTAAGGTCTCATCAAATATTTCAATATCCTCATCATTGGTAGAACCTTTAGATGTATCATTTGACTCATCAAATATTACATGTATTGATTCTTCTACCATCAAGATTCTTTTGTTATACACTCTATATGCCTTTGAATTCAAAGAGTAGCCTAAAAAGATTCCTTCATCACTCTTGGCATCAAATTTTCCTAAGTTGTCTTTCCCATTATTTAAGACAAAGCATCTACAACCAAATGGGTGAAAATAGCTCATATTTGGCTTCTTTCCTTTGTAAAGCTCATAAGGAGTTTTCTTTAAGATTGGTCTAACCATGGCTCTATTTATGATGTAGCATGATGTATTTATAGCTTCAGCCCAAAAATATTTAGGTAAATTATTTTCACATAACATTGTTCTAGCCATTTCTTCTAATGTTTTATTTCTTCTCTCAACTACTTCATTTTGTTGTGGTGTCCTAGGGGCTGAAAAATTATGACTAATTCCTTGATCATTGCAATATTCATCAAAACCAATATTTTTAAATTCCTTGCTATGATCACTTATAATACTAGTTATAGTGTAACCTTTTTCATTTTGGGCTACTTTTTAATAGACAATGAATTTTTCTAGGGCTTCATTCTTTACTCTTAAGAAAAATACCCAAGTAAACCTAGTATAATCATCTACAATCACAAATCCATAATGCTTACCACCTAGGCTTGTAGTTCTAGTTGGTCCTAATAGATCTAGGTGAAGTAGTTGAAGAGGTCTAATGGTTGATACACTATTTTTAGGCTTAAATGATGTCCTTTTATGTTTTCCCTTGACACAAGCTTCACAAATTTTGTCATAGTCAAAGGACAACTTAGGTAACCCTACTACAAGGTCTTTTCTAGCTAGCTTAGATATTACATGCATGCTAGCATGACCTAGTCTCCTATGCCACAACCAAGGTTCCTTTTCTTTATCTACCATAAGGCATACATTTTCATTTCCAAGTTCATTTAGATATACAATGTATATATTACCTTGTCTATGTTCTATAAAGAGAACTTTGTTTGATTTAGAATCTATTACATGGCAATTTAAGCAGTCAAAAATTACTTTGTAACCTTTGTCACAAAGTTGACTAATGCTAAGTAGATTGTGCTTTAGTCCTCTATCAAGTAAGACCTTTTCTACGGAGAAAGAATTATTACCGATAGTTCCACTTCCTTCAACTTGGCCTTTGGAGTTGTCCCCAAATGTGACTTCTCCACCAACTTTTGATTTGAACGAGTTGAAGTGGCTTCTATCATCGGTCATGTGTCTTGAGCATCCATTATTCTTGGGTCCTTTGGAGTTAGTGAGTAGAATTTTTTATCCTTTTGGGATCCATTTTAATATTACATTAATATCTTTTGAATTAACCACATCTTTTAGGACCCATACTCTTCTAACTATCCGTCCTCTAAATGTGGTCATCTTCACATTGCAACTATATGATGCATGTCCCTTTTTATTACAATGTGAGCAAGTAGTAGAGGATTTATGCATATTCTTTCTAGCTAAGAAACTTTTGAGGTGAGTTTCTCTACTTTTGCCATCATATCCTAACCCATTTTTATCAAAGAAAGCCCTTTGAGTCTTTAGCATGTGATCTAGTTTTTTGCATTCATAGCAAACAATAGTATCTTTTCTACCTAATTCTTCTTGTTCTTTCTTGTAGTTTCTCCTACCACTGCTATTTACTCTCGTTCTCATAAATTTATTAAATCTCTTAGAAAACATTACCATTTCAAAATCTTCTTCATTACCACTCTCATTTTTATATTCTTTCAAATCCTCTTGAGTGGTGGATTTTAGAGCTACTCCTACTTTCTTGGGTGACTCTTCATTTCTCCTCAATTTCTTTTCATATGTGAGCAATGACTGTCACGACCTATTTTTCCTAAAAACCCCTACAAATTTTTTGCTTTTTCATTTCCTTACCCGTCGTGAACAGTTTCACTACTAACAGTTGGGCTATGAGTTGATGTTAGTCCCTCCTGTCATGTTACTTACCTTAACATCTATTTTCCATATTTCATTTACATATTAATTTATTTTAACTAAATACATTCCCAATATTACAATCTGTGTACAGTACTGTACCTCTATATGTTTAGATACAAAAATTATACGAATGTGTATACCTGGTCTTGATAAGAAGCAGCGGATAATCGAAATGCAAGACTACTGTCGCTCTCTTCTATTGAATGTACCCTGTGGGGTGGAAAATGAAAGGGTGAGCGAAACTTACTCAGTAAGGCAATAATGTAAGCAGGTAGATAACTATACTATCTACGTGTTGATAATGTCATGATATAAAATCGTTTATATTTGGAGCATGAGGTAAGATTAAAACGATGCCACATGTATGTATATATCATATAAGAGAAATCATGAAATCGACATATAAAACAAATATGGAAAAATCATCATGTATGACATCTCATGCTCGTCACATTAAAACTTATTTGTGTCATCATAAACTCATCACGTTAAAACTTATTTGTTTCATCATAAAACAACCATATCAAGGCTAAACCCATCTCTCGGGAATACCTTGATTCATTAAATCGTATCTCGTTTAAAAACATAAATTGGGACATTACCCCTCCTTCGGGTTTGTCCTGGTCTATTCAGACCGTATGATATCATGTGAGGCATGTAGGTTACTGTATGAAAATCGAGGACTACGACCATATTATGTCCCTGTGATCCCGGCTACACGGATCCCAGTGTGCGGGGCATCACAACTGTAACGGGAGGTGGGGTCAAATCCTACCCACCAGAATATCAAGTAACATCATCGAGTCATCATGACTGCATAGTACAGCGTACTCCGTGTGACATACACGGTACAATGTACTTCGTGGACCCATATCATAGTCTGGGGGTGCCTGTCGTAGGTCTTATCCACCCCAATACTATGTCGATAACTAACCCATGTCTCAAAGTATACGTACGAGCATATCAACTCTCTACGACACACAGTCTATAAGAGGCTTCCGCACGACTATATGCATGTCAACTCACGTCTAGTGCGATCGAAGCTCCAGCACGACGTTATGCATATCATGATATCTAAATTCTCGTGCGAGCGAAGCTCCAGCACGATTTTTATACACACACAAATTTCTCGTATGAGCAATGCTCCAGTACAACTTTTTATGAGTAATAAATCAGTGAAGTTTAGTGCGAGTAAGACTCTAGCACTCTTTTTACTTGTGTAAATATGATAGGTGGCTCAACCTTGATAAAACATCTTTAAAAATCGTAATCGGTACAAACCGGTACCCTTTCGTAAAATTCATAAAATCAACAGCCAACCTATGTGCATATTTGCTTAAATCAAAGCAATACATTCATATTAAACATTAAAACATGATAATCATGCAATTTATCTACCTTACTACCCTTTTTGTAAATTTTACTCCAGAGGCAATATCGTCTTTTTCTTTATTCACCCATGCCCCGGGTTTTCGTAAAAATTATTATTTCGTTGTAAATTCCCTCAAAAATACATATAGAAATCTCTATGCACCTACAAAATTCCCTTACCTCGATTCTCTGTACAATCTAACTTTTCCAATTCTACCGATCACCCGATCCGTTTAGCTCCCAATATGTACTCCAGAGCTGCAGATAATTATTTACCATGTTAATTTAACCCAATAAATATAATTCTCTCGTTTACTACAGTCGATTTAACTAATTGGGTCAATTTACTCTTATTGGGCTCAATCTCACCTTAATGAGCCTCGACCCATTTCCAGCCCGTTTCTATTTATTAAATCCCTTCTTTGGGTCTATTAGGCTCTCAATACCTATTGGGCTTCATTCCAAACTCATTGGATAGCCCATATACTATTTACGGTAACTACGTTGCAATTTTGATTAATATTCCTTTTTATACAAAATTAATCCGTGAAATTTCGTAAAATAATCGAAACTCTGTATTAAGGGACTCATATTATCGTAATTAAAATATACTTACCCAATATGATGCGGGGTACAAAAATCGAAGCTCAATCGGCTCTCGTTTGGACTCTGTCGTAAAACTGCACAATTATATATTTAATTTCGGGTTAATTTCTAATTAAATATAATTTAAATAAATTCCTCGAAAATCAAATCGGTCACTTTTGACCTCGTATCGACTTACCCAAAGTCCGGTGTATCCCCAAAAATTCTTCCTCTTTTTTCCTTTTTCTCTTTTTCTCATTTTTTTCTCTCTTTCTTGGCTGAACCGGTTCAGTCCGGTTCAACCCGGTTCAGACCGGTCCGATTCAGTCCGGTTCGGCTCAGTGCCTCGCCGACTAGTTCTCCGTCAACTTTCACCGCCAGCAGCTCTGTTGGGTCGACCGATGCACGGATCTGGGGTTGGTTTCGCCCAGGCCGCTGGAAAGTGACCGGTCCGACCTGTTCTCCTCTCCGACGTCAGTGGCTTCCTCATTTCTCGCCGTTGCTGGCGCTGGCCGCCATTTCCCCGACTGTTTTCACCCTCATTCGGCTTGGCATCACGTGGGGGTCCTTCGATGGCCGGTGGTTGGGGCCGAATCGGCGTCGATCGTCGAAAAAATTCCCTTTCCTCTCTCGACTTCTCTCCCTTGATCTGACGTTCTCCGGCGTCGGTGGGGTGCGTCGCTAGTACCAGGGAGGTTGCACGGTGTCGGGCTTCCTTTTTCGATCACTTGCCTGGCTGTTGGTTCACCGGTGGTCGTCCGATCATCTCCCATTTTTCGGCTAGCTTCTCGGTTTCTCTTAGTTTCTCTCTCCCCGATTTCAATTTTCTGATTCTTCTTTTTTTCTTTTTTTAATTATTATTTTATTATTATTATTATTTATTTATTTATTTATTTTATTAATATTTTAATCAATAAAATATATTAAAGAAATCTAAAATATCTACAAAATTATTATTTTATTCCAAATTAATTAATTTAATTTTATTTAATTTATTTATTATATTTTTAACCCTTTTTCGGTATAATTTCTCTGTATTTTCGAGATATTGTCCCGAGTAAAAATTTTGATTAATTTTAATAAATTCATATCTTGATCAATTTAATCCGAAATTTAATTATTTCTTCGTTATTGATCAAGATTCTGTAATCCATTATTTTTAATTAAATTTTCTTGTCGAATTTATTTCGACTTTCGGTCTTCTGACCATTTTGCCCTTGCAAGTGTTCAAAAATTCCATTTCAGTCCTTTTGCATTTTTAATTTCATGTTTTAAATCCTTATCTCCAGTCCGAATCTCGTTCGTTTAATTTGGGACCATTTCAATCCTTACTTTCACGAACATACTCATTTCGTGTTTTAACTAAATTCGAGTCTTACATAATCTCTCCCACTTAAGAAATTTGGTCCTCCAAATTAGAACCAAGTTAAATGGATCCATAAAGAACTCGGGGTACGTCTATTGTATCATATACTGTCATTCTCAAGTGACTTTTTTTGGAGTGTACTACTACCAAAGGACTTTAATTAAGGAGATCATCTTAAACCTTAACACTTTCTCTTTCCTGTTTAATACCTGAATCGATTTTTCCAATCATACATTATACTTTCATTGAGCTAAGCTGTTGGAGCTCATATCCAATCACATATGCTGGATCCGGATAGTATTTCTGAAGTATCATAAGATAGGACACATTGTGGACGCCTGTTAATTCAGGTGGTAACGCCAACCTACAGGCCTTTTCTCCCACTTTGTCCAATCTCTTTTCGAATCTCGTTACGTCCTTATGCTATGTTCTAAGGGCATGTAACTTCCAACAATACTAATTCACCCTCGGTGAATTCCAATGGTTTCTGTCTCTTATCAACATAACTTTTCTATCTACTCTGAGGTGTTCTTAATCCTTCACAATCAACTGAACATCCTCAGAGCCTTGTCTTACCAATTCGAGAACAATTTCTATCTGTCACTCACTTCTTCTTATCCAAAAATAACCCTTACAGCCATACAATGCCTCATCTGAAGTTATCCCGATACTCAAGTGACAATTACATTATTGGCGAATTCGATTAGTAACAACCGATCATCCCAGGAGCTTATAAAATCAAGCACACACTCTCATCATATCCTCCAGAACTTGTACAGTCCTCTCTGACTGACCATCTGTCTGAGGATGGAAAGCTATGCTAACACTCAGTCGGGTGCCCATAGCTTCCTGAAAAATATTTCCAAAAGTGAGAAGTGAAGCGAAAATCCCTATATGATACAATGCTCACTAAAAAATACTTGGTGTTCCACAATTTTCCATACACATAAATCCGCCTGTACACTCAGAGTATTTGGGATTTCCTAACCAGAAGGTGGGTAGACTTAGTCAATCTATCAACTATCACCCAGATAGCCTAATGATTCATCCGGGTCCTCTGTAACCCATCACGAAATTCATGGTAACTTGTTCCCATTTTCGTGTCAATATAGGCAGAAACTGCAATAACCTTACAAACTTCTTTTGCTCTACATTACTCTGCTGACATACGAGACACTTCTCCACAATCTCTACAATGTCTCTTTTCATATCTGACCACCAATACCTTTTTCTAAGATTTCGATATATTTATTACTTCTCGGATGCATTGTATATCCTAAAGAGTGAGCTTCTGACAATAACTCTATCTCATCATTGTGGTCCTAGGGAGCACTTATACTGTCTCTGAACCTCAGTAAGTCATCATCACTCTCTATGAACTCTGTCACTGTACCCATCTGAATCTGACCCACACTATCGACACCCTGCCGATCATCACGCTAAGCTTGTCAAATTCGATCAACCAAATCCGGTTCTAACATCAAGCTTGCTGTCACACAATCATTGTCATCATCAAAGGGGATCACATCACTACTGAGGCTTACAACTGCTCTAGCAGCTCACGCTCCCTGACCATCATATGTAATACCATCCCGATGCTCTTTCTGCTCAAGGCATTAGCCATTACATTAGCCTTTCCTGGGTGGTACAATTTTCACAATCATAATCCCTCAGAAGCTCTAACCCTCTTTGTTCTCATATCCGACTCTTTCTGTGAAAACAAATACTCGGGGCTTTTATGATCAGTGCATACCTAAAATTTCTCACCGTATACATAGGAGTGTCATATACTCAATACAACCACTATCGCTGTCAACTTTAAATCATGGGCCGGATAGTCCTTTCATGATCCTCGAGTTGTCTGGATTCATAATTGACTATCTTCCCCTTTTGCATCAATACACAGCCCATTCATTATTTTGAGGTATCCATAGACTCATGAGAAACCTCTTAATCTATTGGGTATGGTGAGAATAAATGCGGGGGTCAGTTTATTACTTCAGTACATCAAAACTTCTGTCACGTCTATCATCCCATTCAAATACAACTTTTCTAATTTAAACGTGTCAATAAAGTAGTCCATTTCAAGAACTCTCAACAAATCATCTGTAAAAACAATCTCCAATTGTTGCTTATAATTTTCCTTGGACTATAAATACACCTAAAATGTCATCAATAAGGATGATAACAAATCGATCCATGTAAAGTTTAAATACCTTCTCGTAGTTGTGTTCCACTAAATATTTCAATCACCCATATCCTTGACCTATGTATGCATAAACGTATAATGTCATTTCGAAATCGTTTTCGTTCAAGATACTAATCTGCATCATTTCTTTTTTCTTATATTAACAGCTTTTATAAAATTTTTAATTAATTTTTAAACCTTCACGATTAATCAAATTCTATATTTCTTTATCGTACAAGTAAAGGTACCCTAATTTTAAATGTATATATTACGACTGTCGATTTCAATTTATAGGTTGTGTATACTTTTAGACGCTGTCAAGTCTTCAGGCGGGGAGGTATTTTGAAATACCTTTATTAACCCTCAGACTTGACCACAATTACTTTACATATCAGTCCATGTGGTCACAATTCATATTCGCTACTAATTGCTTTAATCCAAATTACTTCACGTATCATAGATATTTGTACCTTACATACGCCTCTTATTCCAATAGATTTTGTAGTCAGGATCTATCACATCGCAAAGCTTATCTCTTTTCATATATTACTTATAACAAACTTTGTCATTACTCATTCCATGAGTACAATAATTTACTCTTTTAATTTCAATCGCTACACCCTTTTTTCGGTGCAAAGATACCAATAGGGTTTTCTCTGTCTCTTTACCCTTCTGTGGGGCAGTCTCACCCAACTCTGAGCAATCATTAAATAATTGGCCCGTCTTACCATACTTAACGCCTATTTTAGTCAATAAAGTGTATGCGTAGGCCCTACTACCGTGGTATCTACCACACATCCTACACTGCTTACACTGCTACACTGCTTAGACTGTTACACTGCTACACTGCTTACACTGCTTACCCGGCTACCTTTGCTCCACTGCTCTGTAGCAGGTCGGGGTCCTCAAATCACAATACCCCTCAAAAGAGCTGAAATTAGATACTCTGGGGCCTTACCAATCATCTTACCCCATGACTCATCAAATCTAATCTCTTACCAACTGGTCTCTTTCCCGCTCTGACATCTCTGTCATTCTCTATTCTTTTTTGTCTCTATTTCGGCCCTTACTACCTTCCCAATCTCAGAGGTGTGCAACACTTGATATTATTCACGCAACTGTATTCTGCGTACTGCCTCGACATAAGTAGTGAGCCAATCGGACTCTAATCGACAATTTGAGCCTTTCTATGAACTTTTGGGCTTTTCGACTCTCACTGCCCATAGTGTCGAGGTAATACCTGGCAGGTATATAAATTGAGTTCCATACTCATCAATCAACCAGTGTCTCTGGGTCAGTGTAAGAAATTTTACTTGTAATTTCCTTTAAGTAGTGTCCGAAATATTCTGTCACCGGAATACATCCAAAAATATTTCTCATGTCGGCTCTGGACGTCTAACTCTTCAAATGGGTCGAGCGGACTTCCACCAATGCTCCGTCTCACCTCCAACATAAACGTATTTAAAAGTCACCTTCTCGGTCGACATATACCGAAAGAATCCATACAACTTCGCTATCTCGTTCACCCAGTCCTCAGTAACTATTGGTTTCTTTACTTCGCTATATATTGGATGGGTGTGAAAATCTCTATAGTTTGAGGCATTTGTTTAGGCTTTACCCCGCCTATCCTTGACTACCTGCATAGGTCGAGTAAACAACTCTGAAATATTTTTTACACTCCACTCTATCCTCTCGAAGCGTGTCTCAATATGGTTTGGTCTCTTTATAGGACCTTGTGGAGTATGCTCAACATCAGTGTCCACCTCACTCTCATCTTGAGTCTCATGTGATGACTCATTCGACTCTCAGGCCGATCTCTACAGCCTCGAGCATGTGTACTCGCCCCTCTACCATAGCGGCTATCAGTTATAAAAACTATATTCTTGCATTCAAAACTAAATTCTTAGCCGCAGTTCCATCTTGATATACACAATTGTATCTAAACAATGCACAGTATATGGGGGTGTAAATTTACTTAACCACTAACACCGACTCATATCAGGCCAACTCTGCTCGGATACCACCTTTTGTCATGACCCATTTTTCCTAAAAACCCCTACAAATTTTTCACTTTTTCATTTCCTTACCCGTCATGAACAGTTTCACTACCAACAGTTGGGTTATGAGTCGATGTTAGTCCCTCCTGCCATGTTACTTACATTATCTATTTTTCATATTTCATTTACATATTAATTTATTTTAACTAAATGCATCCCCAATAATACAATCCGTGTACAGTACTGTGTCTCTATATGTTTAGATACAAAAATTATATGAATGTGTATACCTGGTCTTGATAGGAAGCAGCGGATAACCGAAATCCAAGACTACTGTCGCTCTCTTTTACTAAATGTACCCTGTGGGGTGGAAAATGAAAGGGTAAGCGAAACTTGCTCAGTAAGGCAAGAATGTAAGCAGGTAGATAATTATACTATCTACGTGTTGATAATGTCATGATATAAAATCGTTTATATTTGGAGCATGAGGTAAGATTAAAACGATGTCACATGTATTTATATATCATATAAGAGAAATCATGAAATCGACATATAAAACAAACATGGAAAAATCATCATGTATGACATCTCATGCTCGTCACATTAAAACTTATTTGTGTCATCATAAACTCATCACGTTAAAACTTATTTGTTTCATCATAAAACAACCATATCAAGGCTAAACCCATCTCTCAAGAATACCTTGATTCATTAAATCATATATCGTTTAAAAACATAAATCGGGACATTACCCCTCCTTCGGGTTTATCCTGGTCTATTCAGACCGTATGATATCATGTGAGGCATGTAGGTTACTATATGAAAATCGAGGACTATGGCCATATTATGTCCATGTGATCCCGGCTACATGGATCCCTGTGTGCGGGGCATCACAACTGTAACAGGAGGTGGGGTCAAATCCTACCCGCCAGAATATCAAGTAACACCATCGAGTCATCATGACTGCACGGTACAGCGTACTCTGTGTGATATACACGGTACAACGTACTCCGTGGACCCATATCATAGTCTGGGGGTGCCTGTCGTAGGTCTTATCCACCCCAATACTATGTTGATAACTAACCCATGTCTCAAAGTATACGTACGAGCATATTAACTCTCTGCGACACACAGTCTACAAGAGGCTTCCACACGACTATATGGATGTCAACTCATGTCTAGTGTGAGCGAAGCTCCAGCACGACGTTATGCATATCATGATATCTAAATTCTCGTGCGAGCGAAGCTCCAACATGATTTTTGTACACACACAAATTTCTCGTACGAGCAATGCTCCAGTATGGCTTTTTATGAGTAATAAATCAATGAAGTTTAGTGCGAGTAAGACTCTAGCACTCTTTTTACTCTTGTAAATATGATAGGTGGCTCAACCTTGATAAAACATCTTTTAGAATCGTAACCAGTACAAACCGGTACCCTTTCGTATAATTCATAAAATCAACAGCCAACCTATGTGCATATTTGCTTAAATCAAAGCAATACATTCATATTAAACATTAAAACATGATAATCATGCAATTTATCTGCCTTACTACCCTTTTTGTAAATTTTACTCCAGAGGCAATATCGTCTTTTTCTTTATTCACCCATGCCTCGGGTTTTCGCAAAATTATTATCTCGTTTCTAGATACTTTAAGAAATTCTAGACCTTGTAAATCCCCTCAAAAATACGTATAGAAATCTCTATGCACTTACAAAATTCCCTTACCTCGATTCTCTGTACAGTCTGACTTTTCCAATTCTACCGATCACCCGATCCGTTTAGCTCCCAATATGTACTCCATAGCTGCAGATAATTATTTACCATGTTAATTTAACCCAATAAATATAATTCTCGCGTTTACTATAGTCGATTTAACTAATTGGGTCAATTTACTCTTATTAGACCCGATCTCATCTTAATGGGCCTCGACCCATTTCCAGCCCGTTTCTACTTATTAAATCCCTTCTTCGGGTCTATTGGGCTCTCAATACCCATTGGGCTTCATTTCAAACTCATTGGATAGCCCATATACTATTTACGGTAATTACATTGCAATTTCAATTAATATTCATTTTTATACAGAATTAATCCATAAAATTTCGTAAAATAATCGAAACTCTCTATTAAGGGACTCATATTATCGTAATTAAAATATACTTACCTAATATGATGCGGGGTACAAAAATCGGAGCTCAATCGGCTCTCGTTTGGACTCTGTCGTAAAACTGCACAATTATATATTTAATTTCAGATTAATTTTTGATTAAATATAATTTAAATAAATTCCCTAGAAATCAAATCGGTCACTTTTGACCTCGTATCGACCCTCTCGAAGTCCGGTGTATCCCCGAAAATTCTTCCCCTTTTTCCTTTTTCTCATTTTTTCCTTTCTTGGCTGAACCGATTCGATCCGGTTTAACCCAGTTCAGATCGGTCCGATTCAGTCTAGTTCGGTCGGTTCGGTGCCTCGCCGACTGGTTCTCCGTCGGCTTCCGCCGCCAACAGCTCCGTTGGGTCATCTGATGCACGGATCTAGGGTTGGTTTCGCCCAAGGCCGTCGGAAAGTGGCCAGTACGGCCTGTTCTCCTCTCTGGCGTCGGTGGCTTCCTCATTTCTCGCCGTTGCCGGCACTGGTCACTGTTTCCCCGGCTGTTTCTACCCTCATTCGGCTCGGCATCACGTGGGGGTCCTTCGGTGGCCGGTGGTTGGGGCCGAATCGGCGTCGATTGTCGAAAAAATTCTCTTTCCTCTCTCGGCTTCTCTCCCTCGATCCGACATTCTCCAGTGTCGGTGGGGCGCATCGTCGGTACCAGGGAGGTCGTACGGTGTCGGGCTTCCTTTTTCGGTCACTTGCTTGGCTGTTGGTTCACCGGTGGTCGTCCGATCATCCCCCATTTTTCGGCTAGCTTCTCGGTTTCTCTTAGTTTCTCTCTCCCCGATTTCAATTTTCTAATTCTTCTTTTTTTCTTTTTTTTTTAAATTATTATTTTTATTTATTTATTTATTTATTTTATTAATATTTTAATCAATAAAATATGTTAAGGAAATCTAAAATATCTACAAAAATTATTATTTTATTCCAAATTAATTAATTTTATTTTATTTAATTTATTTATTATATTTTTAACCCTTTTTTGGGTATAATTTCTTCGTATTTTCGGGATATTGTCCCGAGTAAAATTTTTGATTAATTTCAATAAATTCATATCTTGATCAATTTAATCTGAAATTTAATTATTTCTTCGTTATTGATCAAGATTCTTAAATCCATTATTTTTAATTAAATTTTCTTGTCGAATTTATTTCGACTTTTGATCTTTTGACCGTTTTGCCCTTGCACGTGTTCAAAAATTCCATTTCAGTCCTTTTGCATTTTTAATTTCATGTTTTGAATCCTTATCTCCAGTCCGAATCCCGTTCGTTTAATTTGGGACCATTTCAATCATTCTTTTCACGAACATACTCATTTCGTATTTTAACTAAATTCGGGTCTTACAATGACCCTATCAATTCATCTAACGATAGTGTGTGGGGGTTTTTGGACTCTTCAATTGCTGTTACCTTAGCTTCTCAAGATTTCGGTAAGCTATTCAAGATTTTCTTAACCATTTCTATATTGGAGTAGATTTTACCTAAAGATTTTAGTCCATTTATTACATCAGTAAATCTAGTGAACATGTCACTAATTGACTCTCCTTTCATCCTAAATAACTCATAATCATGTGTGAGCATTCCGACCTTAGTCTCCTTTACTTGAGTTGTGCCTTCATGAGTAATTGCCAATTTATCCCAAATTTGTTTGGTATTATCACAACCGGAGACTCTATTATACTCATTGGGCCCTAATGCACAAAATAAGGTGTGCATGGCCTTTGTATTTAACTGAGCAGATTTTATATCATTAGAATCCCACTCATCTTCTTCTTTTGGGATATCTCTTCCCTCTATTTTCTTAGTTGGAATTTGAGGACCTTTAATAATAATCCTCCATACCTCATAATCATTAGCTTGAATGAAAAGCATCATTCTATTTTTCCAATATGCATAATGTTCACCATTGAACATGGGAGGCCTAACTGTAGAGTGCCCCTCTCCTACTAGACTTGTTGCAAGATTGCTATGAGCCATTAGATCGTTTTAACTCTTAGGAAGTTATTCCTTAATGATCAAAGAGTTCGAGCTCTGATACCAATTGTTGGCTCAACTGAGAAGGGGTGAATCGATTTTCTAGTCTAAATGCTAAATTTAAGCTTAATTGAATTTAATTGCAAGTAATCAAAGAATAAGCATTAGATTATAGTGCAGTAAATTAAGGAGATAATAAAGAAGCAGCAAACTCAGCAATTTATAGAGGTTCTGTCAATCACTTGCCTGCGTCCTCTCTTCTTGACCTTCTTAGCAAGAGTTTTCTTTCACTATAACAATAGTTGATACATCCTCCTTTTTAAGGTTAAGGAATAACCTCTCTACCCCTTTTTACAAAGATAAATATTCACCTCTTACAAAATTCTCTCACAGAAGAACTCTCATCTTTTCTTTTAGATTAAGGATGAATACAAATAAGAACTCTCTTTTGTGGGTAGGAAGAATAACTTTAACTCAAGATATTTAAGACAATACAATAAATATGATGTTGAAGACAAAGGGAATGTTGAGGAATGAACTCTTGAGAGTATTCAGAATTTTCAGCATAAGTCTCTTGTTTTCAGTGTCTTCAATGCTTGGTTTTTATATAGTAGGATGGTAGGTGAAGCATTTAATGCAGTTTTTCCCGTTAAAGATTTTGCAGAGAGAGCCGTTGGGAACCTCCAGTAGAGTACTGAATCGATCTTCCATAATGACCAGATCGATCTTCTCATTTAAATTCCTGCAATTACAAAGCAACTCAAAGCAAGGAGATCGATCTCATATTTGTAGAGATCGATCTTATAATTTATAAAATGTTAATGAAGATCGATCGGTCGAACCATCAAATCGATCTTCTAAATTCTCTGTTTGAAGAAAGATCGATCTCCAGATCGATCTAGCAAGCATTCTCGTAAAGGGAAGATTGATCTCTAATCACCCGAGATCGATCTCGTAAACTCTCTGACTTTGAGGAGATCGATCTCTATCCATATGAGATCGATCTCATAAGCTCTCTGTTTGAACATAGATCGATCTATAGATCGATCTCTATCCATATGAGATCGATCTCATAAGCTCTCTGTTTGAACATAGATCGATCTACAGATCGATCTAATACCTTTAACCTCTGCCTTAGAGGAGATTGATCTCTTCCTAGACCAGATCGATCTCATAGGCATTCTGTAAGTCAAAGATCGATCTCATAACCCTTAGAGATCGATCTCTTCTTCCTTAACATCTTATACATGTTCTTTAAGTCTTTAGTCCTTTATCAGATCGATCTCATATTATCATGAGATTGATCTCTCATACTTAAAAACTCAGGAGATCGATCTCGCATCTCATGGGATCGATCTCTCAACCTTTAACACCCAATTGCTGGCAATGACTTGTATCTTAATATATTCTAATTAACCTCTTAACATGATTTAAACATTTCTAGATTTATAATATCCATTATTGAATTACTGTTTTGTAATTTCAAAATATATTAACTTAACAAATTAAAAGAAAAAAAATTGTGGTGTATAGTTGTATAAATTAAATTTAATTATAATAGTTATTTTTAATCCTTTTTCCTCATAATTAAGATGATAATTATAATTAGAAAAGATTAGACCAAAGACTAATAGAAATATATGAAAATTTTAAAAGACTTAAATTTATTTTTAATTATAATTTAAATTTATGAAATATTAGTAAACTATTAAATTTGTGTCATATTTATTAGTTAATTAAATTAATAGTTTAAAAATAAATTAATTGAATTTGATTCATTTCGAATTCGGATCAGTTCAAGTTTAAATCGTGCTTGAATCATTTCGAGTACGAATAATTTCAAGTTTAGGTCAAAAATTCAAATCATTTTGAATTTAGTTATTAATTTTTTTCTACTCAAATCAAATTTAAATGGTTGAGAAAATTTCGAAATTTGGAAAAGTTTAACTCAATGATTATTGTTTTCTTTAAGAAGGATTAAATTTAAATTTTGAATCACTTTTATCTTTTGTACCTCAAAATAAACAAGAGAAAAAAATATTATTTTAATATTTTAACAATTAATTTTAAAATAATTTGCTATATTTATAAGTAAATTTGATAATTTTATACACAACATTAATACAATAAGAATAAAAATACGAAAGTGATACAATTAAAATTTAATAAAAGTCATATATAAATATAATAAAAATTAAAAAGAATTATATTTTTATGTGTTCATACGATTTAAAATAAATTTTTTGTATTTTTTACAATATTAATACAATTTGGATAATTATTCTATATATCGTTAATAAAATTTTTTAATTCCATAAACGAGATTAAATGATTACATGTCTTCTATTTTATTTATTTTTTATTTCTTAAATATTTTTAAAATATATATATATAATCATTCTAATTCAATTTGTCGAATAAAAAAACTTAAGTGATAATATATAAGATAATTATTCATACAATTATACATGTTCATGTATAGGAATTAATCATTGATTAATTATAGAATTGTCGAGACTAATAAAGTGATAATGCAACCAAACCCTATCAACTTCTCTCTTTTAAAATTTTTTTCAACCACGCTTTGCTGCGTTTCCCACGACTATTTCTTTGATCTCCTCTGTTTTTCTCACTCCCTCACAACTCTTACTGATTTAACACAATCTTCCTTGAGTGTTAGAGGTAAGCTTTGAACACATTTTTTCTTTTGCCGTTGGCTCTATTGGTTAGATATTCCAATTTTCAATATCATCTTATATTAGTTAGCTCGTATGCTTTTTTCTGACTTGATAGTCTGCCATTGTGCTTCTTAGTGTTGTCTCTGGAAATTAATTTTCCTTTGGATGAAATTAGTCATGAATAAAAGTTGCAAACAAACAAGCTGGGAATCTGGTAAAATCGTTGTATGGGATATAATTCGGTAGTTAAATTGTTTTTGGTTTTATTGGATTTTGACAATGAACCTGATCTAAAACTTATCGTTTAATGTTCTCTTTTCTGGATCTAAATATTGTGAAATTCGGATGTTTCAGGTTGATCAAAAACTATTTGCTTAATGTTATTGATAGTGGTCCTACCATCAAAGTCCACGTGTACAAGGATCGACCAACCAGAGACCGCCACGTGTCAAATGCAACATAAGCCACGTGGCAATTAAGAAGGGCAATAGAGACCATTGGCGGCAGAGTCCTTAGGCGATAGAGTTCTCATGCGACAGAGTCTCTAAAAGCGATAGAGACTCTGTCGTAGAGTCTATATGCGACACAATTGGTCGCGATAGACCTCTACCGTATCTAGCGCGACAGAGCACTACCGCAGACACTACGACAGAGCTCTGTCGCAGAGACACCGCAGAGGTTCACAGAAACTCTACCGCCTGCCGAACTCACCCGCAAAGTCGTCCAGCTCCGAACCGCGACAGAGTACCAAACGACTCTGTCGCGGCCCAGACACATGTCTGGGCCTCAGCCCGAACCGACCCGAGAGAAACCTAAAATACCCCAAGTGAGTACACAGAAAGGGAGGCTGAAAAACTTGAATCTCCTGGATTCTGCTTAAACCCATTTCCTTTCTCCGATATACAGAAATACAGCTTTCTAACTTAATCATCGGAGTGCGCGTGCAGGGACAAATCCCTGCGCCCTCTGATTTCTATTGTTTTTGCAAAATATACGAGGCACACGTGGAAGAAATCGAGTCAACAGCATCTTTTTGTCGTTAGCGCAACTTGAATACATGGAAGGAATCACCCCGTTGTCGTTAAGGGCAACATCAATTGGCGCCGTCTGTGGGAATCGAAACAAAAAGCCAGATTCCCTATTAAAATGGTGAGGACACGTTCTACAATAGCGGAGGAGACAGGGGAGCAGAATTCTGTAAGTCCCCCTGTCAGATCAGAGCAAGGATAAAGACAGAATGAAAAGGGTGGCAGAGTGGCCCCGATTTTTATGGAGGAATTTGAGGCTCTGAAACGTCAGAATGAGGAGACGACGACAACATTGAAAGCTATGGTGAACTTCTTCAAGAACGCTCTCCCGCAGTTTAGCTTACCCCCAGAAGTGCAGCAAATGGTGGATGAGAAAACCCCGAGGCAGACCTACAAGAGAGGTGAACCCTCCACCATTGTGAATGCTGAACAAGGGGAAGGAGCGCAAAATACTGCCTCTGGACTGATTTCGAATTCTACCGCATTTCAAAGGAATCGCCCTGTGGCGGGGTTACGGGAAGCGAATGCTGCCGTAGACCTTACTGAACACAGCTCTCCCGATGAGCACAGGCGGCGGAGTTCTCCCGCAGAGTGCATGCGGCAGAGCTCACCCGTAGCACATAGGTGGCAGAGCTCGCCCACAGGTCATAGGCGGTAAAGTTTTCCCGCGGCACATAGGCGACAGAGCTCACCTGCAGCACATATGCGACAGACCTCACCCGCGGATCACAGGCGACAAAGTTCTCCCGTGGCACATAGGCGGCAGAGCTCACCCGCAGATCGCAGGTGGCAAAGCTCACCCGCAGCACATAGGCGATAGAGCTCACCCGCTGATCGCAGGCGGCAGAGCTCACCCGCAGCAGACAGGCGGCAGAGCTCACCAGTGGATCTCAGGCGACAGAGCTCACCTGCGGCAGAGCTCACCCGCAGCACATAGGCGGTAGAGCTCGCCCACGGATCACAAGCGGCAAAGTTCCCCGGAGGCACATAGGTGGCAGAGCTCACCCGCAGATCACAGGCGGTAGAGCTCACCTGCAGCACATAGGCGACAGAGCTCACCCGCAGCTCATAGGCGGCAGAGCTCACCCACAGATCATAGGCGGCAGAGTTCCCCCGCGGCATTTAGGCAGCAGAGCTCTCCCGCATGGCGCAGTATTTCTTCAGAGGAGTTGGAGCATGAATTCGAAGATCATAGGTCTGGGGAGCGACGAAGACGGAAGGGTCCTGACCCCCGAGACTATTTCGAGGGTACAAGATCAAATCCCAAAATGGGAGGTGCTAGAAGGAGTGCTTACCACTCGGACTCTTCTGGTCCCGAAAGAAAGGGAGCATACTCGACTCGAGGGTCGAAAAGTGTGGAGAAAGTTGTCGAAAGAATTTTGGAAAAGAGGAAACTGGTGTCTCCGGATGATAGTCAAAGAAGGAGAATTCCGTTCAGTCCAGAGATCATGAACAAACCCTTGCCGAAAAAGTTCAAGATGCCTTCTATGGCCACTTACACAGGCAAAGCCGATCCATACAACCACATACAAAGATATGAGTCCCTCATGTTGCTGCATGGATGGGAAGACGAAATTATTTGCAGGGCTTTTCGCTCACATTGTCTGGGCACGCTCTGAAGTGGTTCAATGGGTTGAGTAAAGGTTCCATCTCATCCTTCGACCAATTGCGAAATGAATTTTTGCAAGTCTTCATGATTAACAGCCAGAGAAAGAAGGACGCTACTTACCTACTCACTCTGAAACAAGGGAATAAAGAATTCTTGAAGAGCTACGTAGATCGTTTTCGAGATGCAACCTTGGAGGTTGACAATCTACTGGTAGGAGTAGCCATGGCTGCAATGTTGCAAGGGACGAGGTCTGAAAAGTTACAAGAATCCCTCTCCCTCGACTAAACGGTGACACTTTTCGACCTGTTTGCTAGAGCCAATAAATACGTGGCTTAAGAAGAAGTAATGAAGATGGTACAACCCCAGTAACTCCCTCCCAGGGTACGATACAGCCAATTCCATTCGCACAATGGGGCTTGGACATTCTGGGGCCTTTCCCATTAGCCACAGGCCGAAGTCAGTAATAGGACTATTCTTCATGGGCTGAAGACTAGGTTAGACCAAGCTAAGGGGGCATGGGTGGACGAATTGTCTAGTGTTTTATGGGCATATCGTACCACTAGTCAGGTGTCGACCGGAGAAATGCCGTTCAGCCTCGTATACGGCGCTGAAGCATTGATCCCCGTGGAAATTGGAGCACTGTCACCCAAGATGGTGCCCTTAGTAGAAGAAAAGAATTCACAAGCACTAAGGAAAAGCCTAGATCTGCTAGACGAGCCGTAAGAGCCTGAGGCGCAATAGCGTCACTGTGGCCAGGCGTGAAAATCAGATGAGCCGTAAGAGCCTGAGGCGCAATAGTGTCACTGTGGCCAGGCGTGAAAATCAGACGAGCCGTAAGAGCCTGAGGCGCAATAGCGTCACTGTGGCCAGGCGTGCAAATCAGACGAGCTGTAAGAGCCTAAGGCGCTATGCGTCACTATGGCCAGGCCTATAAGATCAGACGAGCCGTAAGAGCCTGAGGCGCTATGCGTCACTGTGGCCAGGCGTATACTCAGACGAGCCGTAAGAGCCTGAGACGCTATGCGTCACTGTGGCCAGGCGTATACTCAGATGAGCCGTAAGAGCCTGAGGCGCAATAGCGCCACTGTGGCCAGGCGTGAAAATTAGACGAGCCGTAAGAGCCTAAGGCGTAAAGCGTCACTGTGGCCAGGCGTATAATCAGACGAGCCGTAAGAGCCTGAGGCGCAATGCGTCACTGTGGCCAGGCGTAAAAGATCAGAGGAGCTGTAAGAGCCTGAAGAGTAATTGCATTACTATAGCCAGACAATGGAAACATAAAGGCCGTAAGAACTGGAGGCGCGCTCGCGTCGTGATAGTCAGGCCTCAGAAAGGTATGTAAAATTCTTTCCAAAAATATATCTTTCTGTCAAGAATTGGGGAGCAATTGATAGTGGTCCTACCATCAAAGTCCACGTGTACAAGGATCGACCAACCAGAGACCGCCACGTGTCAAATGCAACATAAGCCACGTGGCAGTTAAGAAGGGCAATAGAGACCGTTGGCGGCAGAGTCCTTAGGCGATAGAGTTCTCATGCGACAGAGTCTCTAAAAGCGATAGAGACTATGTCGTAGAGTCTATATGCGACACAATTGGTTGTGATAGACCTCTACCGTATCTAGCGCAACAGAGCACTATCGCAGACACTACGACAGAGCTCTGTCGCAGAGACGCCGCAGAGGTTCACAGAAACTCTACCGCCTGCCGAACTCACCCGCAAATTCGTCTAGCTCTGAACAGCGACAGAGTACCAAACGACTCTGTCGCGGCTCAGACACGCGCCTGGGCCTCAGCCCGAACCGACCCGGGAGAAACCTATAAATACCCCAGGTGAGTACTCAGAAAGGGAGGCTGAAAAACTTGAATCTCCTGGATTCTGCTTAAACCCATTTCCTTTCTCTGATATACAGAAACACAGCTTTCTAACTTAATCATCGGAGTGCGCTGCAGGGACAAATCCCTGCTCCCTCTGATTTCCGTTGTTTTTGCAGAATATACGAGGCACACATGGAAGAAATCGAGTCAACAACATCTTTTTGTTGTTAGCGCAACTTGAATACGTGGAAGGAATCACCCCGTTGTCGTTAAGGGCAACATCAGTTATCTTTTTCCTTTTTTAATGGTAATAGTGAGTGAACTTCAATTTTAATTTTTGTTTGAAATAAGTTTTATTTAATAATTTGGGTTCAGATGTTTAAACAGCTATGAAATTAGGGTAGGGTTTGGATAGCAAGATGAAACATTACCCAAACTGGGGTATTTTGCGGGTTTGGTATCTTGAGCAGTAATAGGATTTGAATACGACTACCTCAAAAGTAGTAGATTTTCTTCTATATACTAAGAAAACATGCGCTGAATTTGGATTAATTGATTTAGAACAAATCCAAGTAGAATTGGTGGCAAACAACCTTACAATTAGTATCAATTCAAATAATTGGTTTTCTTGTTTGTCAAAAGTTCTTAATAGTATTAGTTTTTTTTTTTGCTGCATTTGTATAGTGAAAATTTTCTAAAATAGTTCTTTGTTTCTTCTCATAATGTAATAGGTTTTTCCTAACAAATCTGAGAAGAGTTGAGGAAAAATAAATAACATTTCTGTAATGGCATCTCGAGTTTCACTAAAGAGCAAAGGCAAAGAAGGGAAGGAATCTAAAGGCTTAGATGAGAAATCAACTGCACAGTGCTTGAAAGAGTGGAGCACATGGGCCATGAAGAAGGCCAAAGTGGTAACTCATTATGGCTTCATTCCTATGGTGATCATCATCGGCATGAACTCTGACCCCAAGCCCCAACTTTATCAACTCCTAACCCCTGTCTGATTCGTTTACTTTGTAGCTCCAGATCTTTGTTACACACTTTAGGTAAAGGGATCGGTGCCTATCCGTCGAAACTACATGGTGTGATGTTTAGAGCCTTATTTGTTTTATTTGATGTGGACAATATAATTTGTAAATCATGTATCTTATAAATCACGTAGCATGTAAATCATGTTACACATATCCCGTAGGAATTCATATCACATAACATATATCACGTAGCTCACTAAAAAAGCAAATCAAGTCAGAGTACTTAATATTTATATCATAAAACTTAGTACTCTTTCTTTTAAATAATACTGATTCTTTTCATGGAGACTAGGCAGCATTTTCATTACGACAAGAGCCGTATTCATGTATGCATTTCACATAGGAAATTTGCATTGATGTTTCACTTATACATAGTACTGATGGCCATGATAAGTGACTGTAAACTGGATCAGGGTCTTACAGAGCCCCTTGCCACTAAACATATATTTCCTTTAATGGAGAGTGGCGTAAACATCGCACCAAGTGGTACAAATACCCGATGCAGTTCAACATGCATCACAAGGGACTAAACGTACACCAGGTGGTATGAGGCATGTTCCACGACGGTCCATACCCCACATGAAAATTTAAGATAGCTCTCATAGCTTACATATAGCCTCAGTCTCAAAACATTTCTTTGAAATCATTTCTTTGAAATCATTTCTGGGGTCCGTTCACCTGTAAACTCGTAGAAAATCATATATCGAGTTTGTACACCCGTCAATTCGTAGAAAATCATATCTCGGCTCCGTTCACCCGTAAATTCATAGAAATCATATTTTTAATCATTTTTCGGGTCCGTTCACCTATAAACTCGTAGAGATAATGATTTAATCATATTTCGAGTCCGTTCACCCGTAAATTCGTAGAAATCATATTTTTAATCAAAATTCAGGTCCTTTGACCCATAAACTTGTAGAAATCATATTTTTTTTATTTTCATGTAAAAAATTTCATTTAAAAAAGTACATTTTTGAAGAGCTCGAAAAATAGGGCTTTTCTTTCAGTTTTCTCGATTTTTGAGTGCATAGTAAATTTTCTAGTTCGAAATTATTATTCATAAAAACTAATATGCTCAATACATTTTTAAGCCAAAGTAAGATATTTGAATACCAATACTATTTTAAATCACATCCCTTACCTTGTAGATCGTAGGGCAGCACAAACTTGCCAGGTCTCGAGATTGCCTCGATTTACATGTCGAATTCCTGAACTGCCCAAAACGATATCCATTCATCATATTTTGATCAATTTCATCTTAACATACTCAATTTTGATTTATCTTCTCGAAGTTTGATCAATTTTGACTTTTCGATCAACTTTTTTAATTTTCTCGATTTTACCAATTTAGTGCCATTTTTGACAAATTTCATTATTCTATATGACTCAATCAAGTTCATAAATCATGCTAGTCACTTTGTCAAATTTTCAATTCTTTCATTTTTCGGTTTTACACTGAGTTAAGCTATAAATCGGGCTTTCTCGGTATAAATTTAATCGTTAATAACCTTAGATCCATCAAATTTTTACCATAAACACATCAACACCTTGCTGTCCAGACCTCAAATCATTCATAAAAATTAAATCATCCAAGTCCACTTAACTAAAAATCTTCCAACAACACCAAATAACAACATATATGAACTTCATCATCATCTATCAACTTTACCTAAGGTTTGACCAAAGTTGACCACGTTTTTCTTCTTCCAAACTGATCCTCAACTGTAATTTAACATGTATAGAACTTAGAATCATAAAAAACTACAAGAAAACTCAGCCAAAGAATCAAAAGTTCTAAGTTTCTTCACTTACCAAAAACATGGCAGATCTATCCATTGTTTTTCTTTTGAGTTTTTCACCAAGGAAATGAACTTATTTATGGCTTAATGTTTTATATGTTATATAGGACTGGATAGGGAAGATTTGATCCTTCTTGACTGACACCTGAATCTAGCGGGAAGGTCACTAGAAAAATCACGTATTGAGGGTCTGGAAATACCGCCTGCGGCAGGAAAGGGAGGGGGATATCTCTCTGCCTAGAAGTCCTTTGAGGTTGATTTTTATGCCCCCTGAAGGCTCCATAAGTCTAATTTCAGAATTGAAAAACTTGTCTCGAATTGATTACTCTAAGGTCTTCAAATTTGACAAAAATGAGGGCTGGGTCGACAGGCTGAAGGGGATAGATTTCTGTCATCTTCTAGAAGAATTCAAGAAAAATTATTCTAGTCCAATTTTCTCCAAATTTCCACTTCTTAAGTGTTATATTATGTCTCTAGTATGTTTCATAAAAATTTGGGGGTCACTTATTTAAGAAAAATTACCTGATTGAGCCCATTTTGCGCGATTTGATCAATACCGAGCAAAATGGCTTAAAGTTTTCAATTTACCTTAAAAATTAATTTGATCCCCTAAACCTCCATATTTCCACTTGATTTTGATTTCTCAAGTACATTTCATCTTATATTAATTTTCTATGGCCTCAGAATAATTTTTGAGAATTTTTAGAATTTATTCTGAATTTATTCTCTTTTTCGAGCCCATTTACTCGGTTTAGTGCAAAACCCGAACCTTACTAACTTTTTCACTTTCAATCCCTTAGTTTTCATTTATAAACATCATTTCATGCTCAAACATGTAGTTCTTAAGTAATTCTCGGGCTTAGAGCTTTACCTCGGTTTACTTGCTTCGGTGGTTTCGAGCCTGCACAATATTATTCCGAGTTCCCAATTATTTCTTAGTTTTTTCAAATAAGAAATAAAGTGGGAAAAATTTGGGTTTCACATTTCTCCCCACCTTTTACGAATTCGATCATCCGAATTCAAATTGGTCCATCGAATAACTGCAGGTACTTCTCTCTCATATGACTCTCTAGCTCCCACGTAGCATCTTCTGTCGAGTGGTGTCGCCAAAGAACCTTTACCAGTCGAATCGTCTTAGATTGAAGTACCTTCTCTTTTCTGTCGAGGATCCGGATCGGTTGTTCAATATAACTCATGTCTTCATGAATCTCCAATGGTTTGTACTCTATGACATGAGAAGGGTCCGAATAATACTTCCTCAACATGGAAATAAGAGAGACATTATGTATACTCGACAACTGTAAGGGTAGTGCAAGTCGGTATGCAACGTCTCCCACTGATGGTTACCGAAACCAACAATATTAAATAACTTGCTTAAACAATTAATTAGTAGTATAGGGAGCAAGGTCGTGTCCCAAGAGAGATTGATTAATTTCGATTTACTTTTCTGCAAATAACAAGAAAAATAAAACAAGAGGGGTTTGAAAGATTGATTAACTAAAATAACAAAACTTAATAGAAAGAAAACAAAATTGAGTAGAAGAATTCAATAATTTGAGAAATCCAACCCAATGAGTAATTTTCAGATTTGGTTCAGTAAGTTGATCATTGACGCAAGATAATTTTTCTTAATCCCAACTAAACTGGTTATGGTTGTTGGTACGACCTAACAACCTATCTCCTCTTATTGCTTTGACAATCAGCAAACGTTCTCTAATTGCTGCTCTTACCAATAAACAACCCTAGATACGATCTTAGAATTTAATTTACCAATAGCATTGAACACTAAAGAGACTACCAATTCTAATCAACAAATACACATGTAGGTTTATTTAAATTAGATCTTATAATCACATAACAAAGACTAAAAACCAGAAATGCAATTAATCTTATTACTTACCACTTGTTATTGAAACAGCCAAACAATTACGGATTCATATATTTCAGTTGGATGCATATTACCTTGTGAATGAATCAATAGGCATTTTTGAAGCAACCACAAAACAATAATAATAATGAAGTGCAGAAATTATAAGAATAGAAAAGATTAAAGAAAATAAATAAGAACAATTAGATCTCACAACTTATAAACCAAATCTTCAATTATCCTTAGATTGGAAAGAGAATTTAGCAACCCATGAATATTGGGTAAAAGCAGTGAAAATATTTGTATAAGAAAATCTAATAAAAAAAGTCTCTTAACCTAGATCTTCAAGAGCCTATTTATAACTAAAAAAAATAGAGATAAGAGTCCTACTCCTAGTTGGACATAAAGTCCTTACATTTAATTAAAATAATAATCCAATAAAAATTCTTCCAAGTAATTGAAAAAGTCAAATCTATGGAGGAGAGAGAAAATCGTCGTATTGGATGCTTAGGCGAGAGTCTCGCCTAAGCCTTGACCCATCTCTGTCCAACAATTTGAATTCGGCTCGTCAAGAAGACCCTTAGGCGAGAGTCTCGTCTAAGGCTGCATCCGGTTCTGCCCTTGGAAGAAAACTGCATAGTGAAGAGATCCTTAGGCGAGAGTCTCGCCTAAGGCTGCACCCAGCACTGACTTGGCTCCCATTCATCATTTCTCATTTCTTCCACATGATTTTCCTTGTTCCAAAATCCTTCTAAATCATCCTTTTATTCATCAATTCCATGAATTCCTACAATTATTCAAGAATGATCAATTATCCATAGATTAAGTATAAAATTCATACAAAACCATAGGAAAATAAGGTAAATTAAGTGCATAAATAATGACTTATCATATACCCCCACACTTAAACCTTGCTTGTCCTCAAGCAAACATTAGTTCAAACTTTATAACCTTCGATTCATTTATGCTCAACTTTAACCCATCCAAAACATTTTAGCATGCATAAAAAAAATTAAGTTCATGTGAATTCCCACCAATAACACATAATGATAATCAAATCGAACTTAATACACATAGATCTTAGCACCCTCACAAAGGTTTCACTATTTACACTCAAAGTGTTTCGGTTTATCATTTGATCACTCAAGTTAACGCATAGAAAGTTCTTACCATAAGCTTGCCATTAAATCACATCTCTTCCTCCTTCAATGGAACAAGATACATAAATCAAGAGTGTAAAAGGGGGTAATGGGACTTGGGTAAGGTATGTCAAGGCTATTTCGGTTTACGGGAATCGAAATAATTCAAACATAAACATAGGAGACTTACTTGAAATTCAATCATTCTTCTTGCTTTTCTTCCTTCTCTTTTTGTTGTGAATTTTCCTTTCTTCTTCTTTTCTTTTTTTTTTCTTTTTTTTCTTCTTTTATTTTTATTTTTATTTTTATAAGATTCAAATCTTCTTTCTTTTCATCTAGGAAGAATCGATCATTAACGAACATGGGTCAAACAAAACAATCTTTTTCCCAATGAATTCAAGTCTTCTATATCTAAGTTCAAATAATTTCCAATTCAAGGTTCAAAAATATGTTTGGATAAAAACAAGAAAATGGGTTTCATTGGCTTGTAATGTGGTTTAAGAATAAAGAAAAGGCTTAAAGCTCAAAGAGGTTCACTAAGGGTCTAATAAAGGGTAGGTTAACAAGAAAAAGGGGTAAAATCCAAAATGGTTTAATCCTAATGCTCTTTATTTTTTATCAATGCATCATATTCATCAAAGTGGTTGATAGAGACATGTATAACATGGAAAGTTCTAGAATTACTAACTATGCATTTCAATCACACATAAAGGAAATAAGAGCATGATGTAATGAATGCTCATTAGGCTCAAATCTCACAAGGGTGTAATATGCTAATCTATGCATTTGTTCATTCAATTCAATAATCATAAGCATTAAGATGAAAATTCAAAACAATTTCGAATACAAGAAGATCATAATTTCAGTTCGAGGATGAGTATAAGAAGATCATAAATTTCATAGATGGCAATTAAGAAAGAACACATGCTCACTAGTGAACTAAGATAATCTTGAATAAGGTTTTGCAGAAATTTGATCAAATCAAACAAATAAGAAATAAAACCAACTTCCTAAACACTCCCACACACTTATATGGGACATTGTCCCCAATGTCACAAATGCTCAATATTTAAAAATTTGAAAAGACAAAGGAAAACGAATACTCCCCTGAAGTTATTGAGCATCGGAAGCCATGGTGGCTTACTGTGGTGGTGATGGTGGGAAAGGTGGGTTGAAGCCCATGTATGCATAAAATGCTAATTGATTTTGCTCCATCCGAAATTGGTTTTGGTGCATTTGGTGTTGATCAAAAGCCAATTGTGAAACTTGGTTCCGTAGATCGGTGAGTAGTTCAGAGGTTTGATATGACTGCCCCACATCGTCATCTTCTTGTTCATGAACAGGTGGAAGTATCCTTCTGGCCCTCTTCTTATAAGGTCTTGGACCTTGGAAACTGTATGTTCCATTGTCATTCTGCCTTATAAGATTTTGGTGAATTAATGACCGGATGTCTAATGGTTGCATCTGCCCTACCACTTGAAGTAACGTAGCATTTGGATCTAACAAACCTGCATGAACAGCTAAAGCAGTAATCATAGAACTAAGACTCAAAGGCTTTTTGGAATCTCCTACGCTGTTAAATTGGGAAGCCAACCAATATCCTAATTTAACCTTAAGACCCTTTGACATACACCAAAGAAAGTAACTCTCGGCCTTAGTTAAAAGAGCCACATTTGCTACTCTACCAGAAAAAGTATAGGCTAAAAGCCTATACATGTATTGTTGAGCAGGCTCTTAAAATTCACTATCAGTGGTGTGATTGGGGTCATAATACCTGTGAGGTTTCCCTATCAATTCATTTCTATAAAATTGCATGGCATCAAAATCAAGATCATAATCACAAAGGCTGCTAAGGTATTCATCACTTTCAGTAAATTCATTGGTAATAAGCCCCAAAGCAATATTAAATTGAGTTATAGATAACTCAAATTTCCTGCCCATGATCCTAAACTTCACTACTTTGGGAGTATTGAGGTTGTACTCTGTCGGAGGGGTGTATTTATAAGTTGCGTAAAACTCCCTGCATAGTTCGGTATGAGCATGACAAGTAATTTCAAAGAATGGTCTCCAACCTATGTTATCAATATAAGTATGATTTTTTTCTGGAATCCCTAAGATTTCCAAGGTTGGGTTATCGTATCGCTTACCCGATACAATTGTTTTACCACATAAATTGTCATACCTTTTCTTTTCGATTTTTGTAGTGAAGTCTAAGTTACCATGTAGATTGGCCTTAGGTAATACCACATTTTTCTTTGATACTCTTGCCCTTTATTGACGGGATGGTGATGGTTGGCTTCCACTCATTTCCTTAGATAATGAGAGATATTATAATATGAAAAGAGGAATGGGTTTTATGTTTTTGGTTTGAAATATGGAGAAATTTTGTGTTTTTGGTAAAGGATTTGTATGAGATTGAGTTTTAGGTGAAATGGGAAAATGGGGGAAAAAGATGAAGAGGAAAACAGGAGAAAGAGAGAGAGTGTCGGGCTTCTAAGATTTTTGGCTTTTAAGATTTTTTTTTTGTCGAGGACACCTTAGGCGAGAGTCTCGCCTAAGGTGTGACTCGTTTCTGGTTTCCTATATGTTTTTTTTTTTGTTTTAAATCCAAAGAATGACATATATACTTAAAAAAAAGCATGAAAATAAGTAAATAAATAAAATAATAATAAAAATTGGGTTGCCTCCCAACAAGCGCCTTTCTTTAACGTCTTTGGCTAGACGTTGTTACCTCTCATTCGTTCTTAGGATACTCTAAATCAATTAGATTAACCTCATGCACTTGAAACCTTTCATAAAAAGGCTTCAAAAGATGACCATTAACCTTAAAAATCTTACCCGTATCCATATTTTGTATTTCAACTGCACCATGAGGAAAGGCGTTAGTAACAACAAAGGGCCCTAGCCATATAGAGCGCAATTTTTCATGAAATAACTTAAGTCTAAAATTAAAAAGAATAACTTTCTGACCAACAAAGAATTGTTTCCTGGAGATCATTTGATCATGGAAGCCCTTTGTCTTATCCTTGTAAATCTTAGAATTTTCATATGCATCATTTCAGATCTCTTATAGTTCTTACAATTGAAGTTTTCTCATTTCACCGGCTTCATTCAAGTTTATATTGCACTGCTTGATTGCCCAATAGGCCTTGTGCTCCAATTCTACGGGAAGATGACATGATTTTTCGTAAATAATACGATAAGGAGACATACCTATGGGAGTTTTGCAAGCCGTTCTATATGCCCAAAGTGCATCTTTAAGTCTTGTGCTCCAATCCTTTCTATTTGGGTTCACTGTCTTTTCGAGGATGGACTTGATTTCTCTGTTTGATACCTCGACTTGACTATTTGTTTGAGGATGATAGGCGTAGATACTTTATGAGTTATATGATATTTCTTCATTAGTGCTTCCACCACCTTGTTGCAAAAATGGGTTCCTCTATCGCTTATTATTCCTCTCGGTGTCCCGAACCTAGAAAAGATGTTAGATCTGATAAAATTGACAACAACTTTAGCATCGTCAGTTTGGGTTGCCTTAGCTTCAACCCATTTCGAAACATAGTCCACAGCAAGCAAGATATATACATGATTATTAGAAACAGGAAAAGGGCCCATAAAGTCAATACCCCATACATAAAAAATTTCACAGATTAGAATAGGTGTTAAAGGTAATTGATCTCTATGTCCTAGACTTCCTTTTTTTTGTCACTTCTCACAAGTTTTACAAAACATATAAGAATCTTGAAATAAATTTGGCCAAAATAATCCATATTCAAGTACCTTGCGTGCTGTCCTCTTTGGACCGAAATGTCCACCACATGCATATGAATGGTAAAAATTTAAGATAGAAGAGATTTCATGGTCAGGCACACATCTTCTAATGACTTAATCAGCACAATATTTTCATAAGTAAGGTTCATCCCAAGCGTAATACTTAGCATCTCTTTTTATCTTATCTTTTTAAGACCTAGACAATTCATTATGCAAAATTCCTGTAGCTAAAAAGTTAGCAATATCAGCATACCATGGTCTTGTTTCATGAATGGAAAAAAGATATTCATCTGGAAATTCATCTTTAAGGGGTGAAGGTTCTTCACTTGTGATGAGTCGACTAAGGTGATCAGCTACCAGGTTTTCGGCTCCCTTCTTATCCTTGATTTCTATATTGAACTCTTGTAGCAACAATATCCACCTGATGAGTCTTGGTTTTGCTTCTTTCTTTGAGAGTAAATACTTGAGAGCTGCATGATCAGAATAAATAATCACTTTAGCTCCTAGTAAATAAGAACGAAATTTTTCTAAAGCAAAAACAATGGCTATAAGTTCTTTTTCCGTTGTGGAATAGTTGTATTGTGCACTATCAAGGGTTCGTGAGGCATAGTAGATGACATATGGAACTCTCTCCTCTCTTTATCCAAGTATAGCTCCTACTGCGTAGTTACTTGCATCGCACATGATTTCGAATGGTAGATTCCAATTTGGGGGTCGGATGATCGGTGTGGTGGTCAACATGTGTTTGAGTTTGTCAAATGCCTTCTTGCATGTCTCATCAAATTTGAATGCTACATTTTTTTGTAGTAGTCGACATAGGGGTTGGGTGATCTTGGAGAAGTTCTCAATAAATTGCTTATAAAATCCTGTATGTCTAAGAAAAGAGCGAACTTCTTGCACAGATGCGGGGTAAGACAAAGATTTTATAACTTATATTTTTTATTTATCCACTTCTATCCCCTTAGAAGATACTATATGCCCTAGAATAATACCTTGATCAACCATAAAATGGCACTTTTCATAATTTAAGATAAGGTTACTTTCTATGCATCTATTGAGGATTTTAGTGAGGTTAGCTAAGTATTCATCAAAGGTATTCCCATGAACAATAAAATCATCCATGAACACTTCTATTATATCTTCTACATAATCAGAAAATATACTAACCATACATCTCTGGAATGTGGCTGGAGCATTGTATAGACCAAAGGGCATGCGTTTGTAAGCAAAGGTTCCAAACGGACATGTAAAGGTAGTCTTTTCCTGATCTTTGGGTGCCACCGAAATTTGATGAAAACCTGAATATCCATCAAGACAACAATAATGAGTTTTACCTCTCAATCATTCAAGCATTTGATCAATAAAAGGGAGAGGGAAGTGGTCTTTTCTTATAGATGCATTTAACTTCCTATAATCTATGCATACTCGCCACCCGTTTTGAATTCGGGTAGCTACTAACTCACCATCCGGGTTTTGTATAACCGTTATACCCGTTTTCTTTGGAACCACTTAGACTGGACTTACCCATTTGCTATCCGAAATTAGATAGATCATACCTGCATCAAGTAGTTTCAAAATCTCTTTTTTAACTACTTCCATCATTAGTGGGTTGAGTCTTCTTTGTGCTTGCCTAGTAGGCTTACATTCCTCTTCCATAAGGATCTTGTGCATGCAAGTTGTTGGGCTTATTCCCTTGATGTCCGCTATTGTCCATCCGATAGCTTCCTTGTATTCCTTGATCACTCTAAGCAACTTCTCTTCTTCTAAATTGGATAGTTTATTAGAGATGATCACCGGAAGTGTTTCCCTATCACCTAAGAAAACATATTTGAGGTGTTCTGGAAGAGTTTTCAATTCTAAATTTGGTGCCTACACAATAGAAGGAAGAAGTTTTATATGAGATAATGGCAATTGAATGTGAGAAACATCAAACCTCATCGTGCGCAGTGATCCTAGCTCTTGGACCGTTTCCAATAATTTCGGTTCCCACACAAACTTCTTCCCCAATCTCTTTGAATCCTCAAGCATGAGGTGCCTACTCAAAACAACCTCCAATTTATCCTCATCACAAATGTTCAAATACATGTCAGTTAAAGGATCAATAATATCTAAAACAAAAACAGAAGACATATCTCTAGGGTATTTCATGGCATTATATATTGAATTTTATAACTTCACCATCAAATTCCATAGTAAGAGTGCCATCGTAAACATCTATTTTTGTTCTAGAGGTTTTGAGAAAAGGTCTGCCCAATAAAATCAAAGATGTATCATCTTCCTCCATGTTTAAGACATAAAAATCTGCTGGGAAGATTAAATCATTAACCTGCACCAAAACATCTTCTAACACCCCTTCGGGATAAACATTAGATCTATCAGCCAATTGAATTATCACACTAGTATTTTTCAATTTGCCCGTAGTCATATACTTGTAAATAGACAAAGACATGACATTAATTGAGTCTCCTAAATATAACATGGCTTTTTCGATCTTTAAATTGCCTATTTTACATGGGATAGTGAACATACCTGGATCCTTGCATTTGGGTGGTAACTTTTTCTGGAGGATTGCAGAAACATTCTCTCCCATGTTCACATACTCATTTCCCTTAAGCTTCCTCTTATTGTTGCACAATTCCTTGAGAAACTTGGCATACTTTGGAACCTATTTGATAGCATCTAATAAGGGAATATTTACCTCAACTTTTCTGAAGGTATCTAGAATTGCCTTCTCTTCCTCTTCTTTTTTGGACTTTGATTTTGGAGAAAAATGAGGTATTATCTCTGGTATCTTCATGCTCCCTTCAGTGGTCGTTTCAGATTTAAGTTGAGGTGGTTCAACTCTTTTTTTCGTTTCTTCACCTCTTGTGCTATGGGTTCGAATTTGAGGTTCCTTCAGTTGGGTTCCACTTCTCAAAGTGATTGCATTTGCATTTTGCTTAAGGTTGACTATGGTTTGCGATGGCAATCTTCCTTGGGATTCTAGCTTACTTACTAATGCGGCTAGTTGGTTAACTTGATCTTTTAATTCCTTGAGGTTGGACCTTGTTTCCTATTGAATTTTTTGAGTACTGTCAGCAAGGGATTTAACAATCTCTTTAAGAGACGTACCTGAATTTGATGATTGCTGCATTTATTGAGGATGTTGTCTAGGTTGGTAGTTTTGGTATTGCGACCTTTTTCCATAATTGAAGTTTGGATGATCCCTCTATCCTGAATTGTAAGTATTGGAATAGGGATCATATTTTCTTTGGGATGGCCCTTGGTATCCTCCAACCGCATTAGCATGTTCTTGTGAATCTTCTTGAAGTGTAGGACACATATCAGTTGGATGTCCACTAGCACAAATTCCACAGACCTTGGCTTGTTGCATGTTTCCCACTCCTAAAGCAAGTTGCTGCATAATAGAGGTTGGATTTGTAATTTGATTATCAACTGAAGATGTACTCACCTCATTCACTCTTCTAGGCACATCCTGTCTAGTCCTGAATTGTTGAGAATTTGCAACCATGGTGAAAATTAAATTCCTAGCTTCGATGGGGTTTTATTGACTATTGCTCCTCCACTTGCAGCATCCATCATTCTTCTTTCCATTGGCAAGACTCCTTCATAGAAGTATTGGATGAGTAGTTGTTCAGAAATCCAATGTTGTGGGTAACTAGCATAAAGTTGCTTGAATCTTTCCCGATACTCATGAAGATTTTCGGTATCTCTTTGCTTGATTCCACATATCTCTCCCTTCTTATGTTTGTGGCCCTAGAAGTTGGAAAAACTTTGTCAAGAAAGCATCTTACCATGTCAGTCCATGTTGTAACCGAACTTGGAGGAAGGTAGAATAACCAATCCTTAGCTCTATCTGCGAGTGAGAATGGAAAGGCCCTAAGCTTGATTTGATCCTCTGTAACAGCTTGTGGCTTCATGCTGGAGCAAACCACATGAAAATTCTTAAGATGTTTATGAGGATCTTCGTTTTCCAACCCATGGAACCTTGGAAGAAGGTGGATCAGTCCGAATTTCAGTTCGAACTTTGTTTGCAAAGTAGGATATTGAATACATAATGGTTGTTGATCCAAAGCTGGAGCGGCGAGTTGTCTAAGAGTTCTCTCTTGATTGTTGTATATCTCTCGCTTGGATTCGGAGTCACTTGTAAGGTCTAATGCAAGATTCAATCCTGGTGATGATGTAGAGCTTTCTTCATGCTTGCGATTTCTAGCTTCTTTCTTAAGTCTTCTCTCAGTCTTCTTGATGTCAGGATCGTATGGAATTAATTCACCTGTACGAGAAGAACGAAGCATCAAAATAAATCAAAATTAAATTTAATCTCCCCGGTAACGGCGCCAAAAATTGAAGGTTGCCGAAACCAACAAAATTAAATAACTTGCTCAAACAATTAATTAGTAGTATAGGGAGCAAGGTCGTGTCCCAAGAGAGATTGATTAATTCCGATTTACTTTTCTGCAAATAAAAGAAAAATAAAACAAGAGGGGTTTGAAAGATTGATTAACTAAAATAACAAAACTTAATAGAAAGAAAACAAAATTGAGTAGAAGAATTCAATAATTTGAGAAATCCAACCCAAGGAGTAATTTTCAGATTTGGTTCGGTAAGTTGATCATTGACGCAAGATAATTTTTCTTAATCCCAACTAAACTGGTTATGGTTGTTGGTATGACCTAACAACCTATCTCTTCTTACTGCTTTGACAATCAGGAAACGTTCTCTAATTGCTGCTCTTACCAATAAACAACCCTAGATACGATCTTAGGATTTAATTTACCAATAGCATTGAACACTAAAGAGACTACCAATTCTAATCAACAAACACACATGTAGGTTTATTTAAATTAGATCTTATAATCACATAACAAAGACTAAAAACCAGAAGTGCAATTAATCTTGTTACTTACCACTTGTTATTGAAACAGCCAAACAATTACGGATTCAGATATTTCAGTTAGATGTATATTACCTTGTGAATGAATCAATAGGCCTTTTTGAAGCAACCACAAAACAATAATAATAATGAAATACAGAAATTATAAGAATAGAAAAGATTAAAGAAAATAAATAAGAACAATTAGATCTCACAACTTATAAACCAAATCTTCAATTATCCTTATATTGGAAAGAGAGTTTAGCAACCCATGAATATTGGGTAAAAGCAGTGAAAATATTTGTATAAGAAAATCTAATAAAAAAAGTCTCTTAACCTAGATCTTCAAGAGCCTATTTATAACTAAAAACAATAGAGATAAGAGTCCTACTCCTAGTTGGACTTAAAGTCCTTATATTTAATTAAAATAATAATCCAATAAAAAGTCTTCCAAGTAATTGAAAAAGTCAAATCTATGAAGGAGAGAGAAAATCATCGTATTGGATGCTTAGGCGAGAGTCTCGCCTAAGCCTTTACCCATCTCTGTCCAACAATTTGAAGTCGACTCGTCAAGAAGACCCTTAGGCGAGAGTCTCGCCTAAGGCTGCATCCGGTTCTGCCCTTGGAAGAAAACTGCATAGTGAAGAGATCCTTAGGCGAGAGTCTTGCCTAAGGCTGCACCCAGCACTGACTTGGCTCCCATTCATCATTTCTCATTTCTTCCACATGATTTCACTTGTTCCAAAATCCTTCTAAATCATCCTTTTATTCATCAATTCTATGAATTCCTACAATTATTCAAGAATGATTAATTATCCATAGATTAAGTATAAAATTCATACAAAACAATAGGAAAAAAAGGTAAATTAAGTGCATAAATAATGACTTATCACCCACTTTCTCCAATATTTCAAATAGACCAATGAAGCGAGGACTGAGCTTCCCTTTCTTCTCGAAACGTGTGACACCCTTCATCGGAGACACCTTTACAAATACAGAGTCCCCAACTTGAAATCCCAGAGGATGTCTTCGCACATTTGCATCACTCTTTTGCCTACTTTGTGCTGTCCTCAATTTATCACAAATTAACTGAAGACCTTTAGCTGTCTGTTCAACTGGTTCAAGAGTAAGTATTTTCTTGTCACTCACTTCTTCCCATGCAATCGGGGACCTACATCTCCTGCCATATAGAGCTTCATAAGGAGACATACCAATGCTAGCATGATAACTATTATTATAAGCAAATTCAGCGAGAGGCAAATGATCATCCCATGAGCCCTTAAAATCTAGTACACATGCCCTTAACATATCTTCTAAGGTCTGAATAGTTCGTTCGAACTGACCGTCGGTCTAAAGATGATAGGTAGTGCTCAAATTCAGTCGAGATCCCATGACTTCCCAGAAATGAGTCTAAAACCTCGAAGTGAACCGGGAATCTCTACCAGAGGTAATACTCACAAGGGTTCCATGTAATTGTGCCACCTCTCGAAAAAACAGTTCTGCTAGCTTATCCAGAGAATCAGTGCTCTTAATGGCAAGAAAATGGGCACTCTTTGTCAGTCTGTCCATAATCACCCATACTGCATCATGACCTCTAAGGATCTTGGGTAACCCCATAATAAAATCCATAGTAATATGCTCCCATTTCCAAGTAGGCACTGGTAAAGACTTAAGCAGTCCTGCTAGCTTCTGGTGCTCAGCCTTAATCTGTTGGCAGACTAAACATCTTGCCACAAAATCTACCACATCTTTCTTCATTCCTGTCCACCAATACAGTTTTCAGAGATCATGGTACATCTTAGTACTACCTGGGTGCATGGTGAATCGAGAACAATGAGACTCTTTTAAAATACTATGTCTCATGGTGTCATCATGGGGTACACAAATATAGCCCCAAAATCTCAACAACCCATCATCACTGACTAAGAATTCTGACTGCGATCTCTCCTCAGCCTGACTAACCATATCCAGTAATTTTTGATCATTCCTCTGTCCTGCTCTGATTTGATCCAATATACTAGGTTCTATCTGTAGGTTAGCCAAAAATCCATCCTTAACCTTATCAACACTGAGTCTGAGCTCGACGAACTGTTCTAACAAGTCCTATTCTCTAATCAACATATAGGACACCATACCCTTTCTACTGAGGGCATCTGCTACCACATTCGCCTTGCCCGGATGGTACAAAATCTCGCAGTCATAATCCTTCAGGAGCTATATCCATCTCCGCTGTCTCATATTCAGCTCCTTCTGATCAAAAATATACTTGAGACTCTTATGGTCAGTGAAAATCTAAATTTTTTCACCATATAAGTAATGTCGCCATATCTTCAGTGTAAAAATTACTGCAGCCAACTCCAAGTCATAAGTAGGATAGTTACGCTCATGGTCCTTTAGCTGACGAGACCCATAAGCAACCACTCTACCATTCTGCATTAGCACGCAGCCCAAACCTTGGTAGGAGGCATAACTGTAAACTGCAAATCCTACTGAACCACTCGGAATGGTCAAGACTGGTGCTGTGGTCAACCGGCGTTTGAGCTCTTGGAAGCTCTGCTCACACTGATCAGACCACTCAAATGGGACATTCTTACTGGTCAATTTGGATAGTGGAGCTGCAATCCAGGAAAATCCTTCGACAAACCTTCGGTAGTATCCTATTAATCCCATGAAACTCCGAACCTCTGTGACTATCCTCGGTCTCTCCCATTTTAATACTGTATCCACTTTGGACGGATCCACAGACACCCCATCCTTAGATACTATGTGTTCGAGGAAGGCAATCTATTCCAACCAGAATGCACATTTACTGAATTTTCCATATAGTCTCTTCTCATGAAGAGTCTGGAGCACAATTCTCAAATGCTGTCGTGCTTTTCCCGAGACTTAGAATAAATCAGTATGTCATCAATGAACATAATCATAAATTTATCCAAATATTCTCGAAAAACATCATTCATTAAATTCATAAAAGTAGCAGGAGCGTTAGTCAATTCAAAGGGCATCACCAAAAATTCATAGTGCCCATATCGGGTCCAAAAGGCTGTCTTCGATACATCAGCCTCCTTAATCCTTAACTGATGATAACCCGATCTTAGATCTATTTTGGAGAACACTGATACCCCTCTTAATTGATCGAATAAGTCATCTATCCTTGGTAGAGGATACTTATTCTTTATCGTTACCTTATTCAACAGTCTATAATTAATACACAGGCAAAGACTGCCATCTTTCTTTCTAACAAACAGTACTGGAGCACCCCATGGAGACACACTCGGCCTAATAAATCCCTTATCGAGCAATTCTTGTAATTGTTTTTTCAATTCCTCTAATTCGACCAATGCCATTCGATAAGGTGGCTTGGGAATAGGCTGAGTGTCGGGCACCAAATCAATTGCAAATTCAACTTCTCTATCTGGTGGTAGCCTTGATAAATCTTCTGAAAAGACATCGAGAAACTCACATATAACCAGAACATCTTGAATACTTGGTGGTTCTCGACTATTATAAAGGCAATATAACCTTCATATGAATCATATTGTTAGCAACTTTTTTTTTTTAAAATTTATTAACCAATAACTTCGTAAAATTTAACACCATGCATTTTATTTATTCTTAACAAAACATACATCAAACTTTTCGGGTAAGGAGAAAGTTAGGGTCTTAGTGTAGTAGTCTAAACTTACACGATTAGCAGCTAGCCAATCCATACCTAAAATTACATCAAAATCTAACATATTCAATAAAATTAGATCTGCTAACACCTTTCTACCTCCTACCACAATTTCACAATTTTTACATATCATATCCATCAATTGAGAGTCATGCATAGGTGTACTGATACGTAACATGGGATTTAAGGATTCAGGTTCTAAATACAATTTACATGCAAATTGTGGGGAGATAAAAGAGTGTGTAGCACATAAATCAAATAAAACATGTGCATAGTAATTACAGACCATAAGTGTACCTCTGATAGTATCAGAGGAGATGTCAAATGTTTCTCCATCTATCGCTCGCACATGTCCCTGTGCTATGGGCCTCCTACCCTTCTCTGCAGCTGTTGCTCTCCGCTGTGGGACCTGTCTCTGGGAAATCTGTACTTGCCTCTCAAGTTGTTTTGGTTGTTCCCGAGATTCATAAGGTCTCATTAATGGGCAATCCTTAATCATGTGCCTCGCCTCTCCACACCTGAAATAAACATTAGTAGCCCAATGACATTCACCAACATGTATCTTGCCACAGTTCTTGCATCGCGACATACTGTCCCAGGGCTTCTAGCAGTGGCAACACTACCTATGTGGATCTTGGGCTTCCCAGCCCATGTCTGAGGCTCATCTGTTCTTTGCCTCTTTGGCTGGCTCTTTCTCATATCATATCGAGATGCGTGTATCCCTTTTCCTTTATCTCGATCTTTGGCTTTGTACCCATGTTCAACTCGAGTCACATCTAAGCCCCTTTCAACTTCTTGAGCTCAACCTAGAGCATCCTTAAAATCCTCAAATCAAAATCTTAATAATCTGTCCCGGATCCCTGATCTCAGACCTGCCAAGAATCTATCAATTCGACACGCTAGATCTCTAAGGGTGTCAGGATCATATCTCAAAAGGGTAGTGAATCGACTTTCATACTGATCAACAGTCGAACTACCCTGAGTCAGATTTAAAAATTTCACCTGCATCTTCTTTTGTGCTATAAACGGAATATACTGGGCCCTAAATGCATCTAAAAATGCCTCCCATGTAATATTTGCTGGATTATCAGCTAAGGTTTTCTGTGTGGTCTTCCACCAAAATTTTAATCATGACTTAACAGATATATTTACTTTACAACCAGATAAGCATAGACAATTTGGGATGTAATCTGACTTTTTGACTTGACATTGACAGTACTAGACAACATTTGCTCTGATACCAAGTAAACTGTGACGCCTGAAAAACGTAAAAAAACGAGCTAAATTTTTTTATATATATATCCTTAACTTAAGTTGTATTTCTATCAGTGCCAATTTCTTAATCTTTCGTTAATGTACTAAAACGCAATTTACAATCGCAACTAGTCAATTTCAATTTCTTTCCTCTACTTATCAGTACGTCTATTCTCATTCCCACACTTTACATATCCAGAATATACAATAAGGCTTAAACTGCGTTATAACAACTTTAGTTACATTCATATTTCTTATTCTACATCCTAAAACTTTATTACAACATTGTCTATACTTTACAAGAAGTCTGGCAGATAAAGTAAAATATACCTTACTAATACTAAGGATAGCTTGGAAGAGCCGAGTCCGCCTGTCCACGACTATTGTACGGTAGGTAGGGGTGATAATTTACTTAAGATAATCTGTGAGGTAAAAATAAAGGGGTGAGCTCTTCAAGCCTAGTAAGACATGCATTTAAAGCAGTCTTAGCATTAAAACATGTGAATGTAAAATATTGTGATATAAGCTTTATAAAATATCATGCACGTAAATATTAATTGAAACATATTTAGTTTCGAAAGTCAAGTCAAACACTTATGATATCATGACTAATAACATATAATTTGTAAATCATTCATCTTATAAATCACGTAGCATATAAATCATGTTACACATATCCCGTAGGAATTCATATCACGTAGCATATATCACGTAGCTCACTAAAAAAGCAAATCAAGTCAGAGTACTTAATATTTAAATCATAAAACTTAGTACTCTTTCTTTCAAATAATACTGATTCTTTTCATGGAGACTAGGCATCATTTTCATTACGACAAGAGTCGTATTCATGTATGCATTTCACATAGGAAATTTGAATAGATGCTTCACTTATACATAGTACCGATGGCCATGGTAAAGGACTACAGACTGGATCAGGGTCTTACAGAGCCCTTCACCACTAAACATATATTTCCTTTAATGGAGAGTGGCGTAAACATTGCACCGAGTGGTACAAATACTCGACGCAGTTCAACATGCACCACAAGGGACTAACGTACACCAGGTGGTATGAGACATGTTCCACGATGGTCTAGACCCCACACGACAATTTAAGATAGCTCTCATAGCTTACATATAGCCTCAGTCTCAAAACATTTCTTTGAAATCATTTCTAGGGTCCGTTCACCCGTAAACTCGTAGAAAATCATATATCGGGTCCGTACACCTGTAAATTCGTAGAAAATCATATCCCGGGTCCGTTCACCCGTAAATTCATAAAAATCATATTTTTAATCATTTCTCAGGTTCGTTCACCCGTAAACTTGTAGAGATAATGATTTAATCATATTTCGGGTTCGTTCACCCTTAAATTCGTAGAAATCATATTTTTAATCAAAATTTGGGTCCTTTCACCCATAAACTTGTAGAAATCATATTTTTTTTCATTTTCACGTAACAAATTTCATTTAAAACATGTCACATATATCAAAAGTACATTTTTGAAGAGCTCAAAAAATAGGGTTTTTTTTCAGTTTTCTCAATTTTTGAGTGCATAGTAATTTTTCGGGTTCAAAATTATTATTCATAAAAACTAATATGCTCAACACATTTTTAAGCCGAAGTAAGGTATTTGAATACCAATACTACTTTAAATCACGTCCCTTACCTTGTAAATTGTAGGGTAGCGTAAACTTGTTGGGTCTCGAGATTACCTCGATTTGCGTGTCAAATTCCTGAATTGCCCAAAACGATATCCATTCATCATATTTTGATCAATTTCATCTTAACATACTCAATTTTGATTTATCTTCTCAAAGTTTGACCAATTTTGACTTTTTGATCAACTTTTTCAGTTTTCTCGATTTTACCAATTTAATGTCGTTTTTAGCAAATTTCGTTATTCTAATTTCTCATCGCATTACTTCATTAACCTTATGACTCATTCAAGTTCATAAATCATGCTAGTCACTTTGTCAAATTTTTAATTCTTTCATTTTTCGATTTTACACTGAGTTAAGCTATAAATCGGGCTTTCTCAGTATAAATTTAACTATTAATAACCTTATATCCATCAAATTTTTACCATAAACACATCAACACCTTGCTGTCCAGACCTCAAATCATTCATAGAAATTAAATCATCCAAGTCCGCTTAACTAAAAATCTTCCAACAACACCAAATAACAACATATATGAACTTCATCATCATCTATCAACTTTACCTCAGGTTTGACCAAGGTTGACCACGTTTTTCTTCTTCCAAACCGATCCTCAACTGTAATTTAACATGTATAGAACTTAGAATCATAAAAAAACTACAAGAAAACTCAGCCAAAGAATCAAAAGTTCTAAGTTTCTTCATTTACCAAAAATAGGGCAAATCTGTCCACTGTTTTTCTTTTGAGTTTTTCACCAAGCAAATGAACTTCTTTGTGGCTGACTTTTATATGTTATATATGACTGGATGAGAAAGATTTTATCCTTATTTACTGACACCTCAATCTGGCCGAAAGGTCGCTGAATAAATCACGTATTTAGGGTCTGGAAGTACCGCCTGCGGCAGGAAAGGGAGGGGGATATCTCTTGGCCTAGAAGTCATTTGGGTTTGATTTTTATGCCCCATGAAAGCTCCATAAGTCTAATTTCAGACTTGAAAAACTTGGCTCAAATTGAGTACTCTAAGGTCTTCAAATTTGACAAAAATAAGGGCTGAGTCGGCAGGCTGAAGGGGATAGATTTTAGTCATCTTCTAGAAGAATTCAAGAAAAATTATTCTAGTCCAATTTTCTTCAAATTTACACTTCTCAAGTGTTATAATATGTCTCTAGTATGTTTCATAAAAATTTGGGGGTCACTTTTTTAAGAACAAATACCCGATTGAGCCCATTTTGCGCGATTTGGTTAATACCGAGCAAAATGGCTTAAAGTTTTCAATTTACCTTAACAATTAATTCGATCCCCGAAACCTCCATATTTCCACTTGATTTAGATTTCTCAAGTAAATTTCATCTTATATTAATTTTCTATGGCCTCAGAATAATTTTCGAGAATTTTTAGAATTTATTCCTAATTTATTCTCTTTTTTGAGCCCATTTGCTCAGTTTAGTGCAAAACCCGAACCTTACTAACTTTTTCACTTTCAATCCCTTGGTTTTCATTTCTAAACATCATTTCATGCTTAAACATGTAATTCTTAAGTAATTCTCAGGCTTAGAGCCTTACCTCGATTTACGTGCCAAAGAGCCCCACATCACTAACTCGAGTACTTCGGTTGTTTCGGGCCTGCACAATATTATTCCAAGTTCTCAATTACTTCTTAGTCTTTTCAAATAAGAAATAAATTGGAAAAAATTTGAGTTTCACAATATATATATATATATATAACACTGGAAAATCCGCAGCAGCCCATGATTCAAGTGGAAGACAAGGGAGCAAGAAAGAGAGTGAAGTGAGAAAGATTCGAAAAGCTAAGGCAAGGAAAATGGCAAGAGGAGAAATGGGGAGGAGGCTATGAAAGGTGGCTGCAGGGAGATGTAACGACCCAAATTTTAAAGATATTTCGGTTGGGCTACGAGTCGATAACTGATTTAGACCAGGAATCCGACTATTTAATTTTAATCCTCTTGGAAATAGTTTAAATTGAAAATTATAGTAATACAATTTCATTAAATCAACACCTTAGTTCACATACAAAATATTCTCAATCACATTCCCCATACGTAACTTGAATACATTACTGTACTTACAAAAATTTAGATACAAAATAAATGTCTATCCTGGGTATATCTCAAATTCAGAAGAGTACTTCACTGAAGAGTAGCTGTGCAAAATACTTCGACTTAAGGAGTTGATCCACTACTGATGCGAATCTGTGGAGGAGAGTAAGGGGTGAGCTTAACATGCTCAGTAAGAAAAACCCTATAACAGGTAGATAAATATACTACCTAAGATATATATATATATATATATATATATATTTGCCAAATCCGGAACATTTTCACAGAGTACATAAATAGTTCGGTAAATTCACAAATACCAAAAATAGATTTCAGAAACAGAACATATATTTGTAGTAAAATTAGCTATTGTGGTAAATACAAAAATTTCAGAGCTTCTAGTAGCAAAATAAATGGATTTCCAAATATCTCAGTTCATGCAGACAATTCAAAAAAATATTTCAAATAGACGAGACAATGCAATACATGCTATATCAGATATCAGAAAGACTATTGACAATTGTCGGTGACTTTAGGCAATCACTGATCAGGTGTGTCGGGATGTCAATTGCTGTGGGAGTGGTCAACTACCTGATTGATTTAGAAATTAGAATGTCCGAACACCAGAATCAGAGACACGGTACATCGTACTCGCGTACGTGTTGCACGGTACATCGTACTCCGTGGACCACAGATAACAGAACAGACAGAATGCAACATGATTTAATCATAGCCCTTGTCTTAATACAGTGTGAGTCGGACCATGCAACACACAGTCAACACACGCTCAAGCACATCTCATCAGAATCTCTTTATAACAGATCATTTCCTTAAATCAAAATAAATTCCATTTTCACAAAACCGTTCAAAAGAGGCAGATTAGCCATTTTTCGGTTAAAATTCACATACTCGATACAGAGTAGTCAAAACTAGGGGTTTTCAATCTAAAATCAATTATTATATTTATCGGGATTTGGTCTAATTTAATCAAGTAAATCTATAGTGGTAGTTGGGCGATCTACGAAGTTTAAAATTCCCTTAAATTCCAAAACGTAAATTCAGCCTCGGGTTCTCTATATTCCGTTAACTAGGAAATTTAGTCTAACAATTTTATAACTACAAACACACAGAAATTATGTATATTTAACTCTACCAGCAACGAGAATTTTCCTTACCTTGGTGTTCTGCCATAAATCCTCGGTGTCTTAGCGGTGCGAGTCAGCGGGTCTGCTTTAATCAATTTGTTTCCACGAAATTTTGAACCGATATTCTGACTATCTTTTCCTGGGTTTTTCTCCCAATTCCCTTGGGCCTTCTTTTCTACTCCAAATATATATATATATATATATAATTCTAAATATATATATATATATATATATAAGAATTTACTCTTTTTTTCCCAGTTTGAATTTGGCGCCAACTGCTTCTTTCTTTCTTCTCTTCTTCCTGACTACCTTGTTCACCTTTCTTCCCCCGACACTGTCGTTCCTTTCTCTCTCTTGTCTATCGTCTCCTTCCTCCCTACTCTGCCTCCATCAATACCGGTCTTCCCTTCCAGTCTTACTCCGTCCAGCTCTTTTTTTGCCTCCTTTGTCACTGTCCCTGTTTTCTGCCTCCTCATTCGTTCACCTCTGTCTCTCTCTTGGTTCCTTGTTTCCACTATGTTTTGGTTTTCCAGCTTTCGGTCACTGTTTCAGTTTCCTTTTCTTCCCTCGATTTTTCTACCTTCTTGATTTGCTCAACCAACCAGCCTCTCTCACTCTTGCCAAGCTCTCTTCTCTTATTTTTCCTTTGCTTTCTCAATTCTGTCTCAATCAGCACCGTAGGCTACCTTCTTCCTTCGATTCTATTTTCCAAGCGTGTGTTCGACGCCTCTCCTGGTTTTCTCTTTGCTTCAGCTCTGTGTTTCTCCTGTAGCCACCATCCCAGCACCTCTGTTTCTATTCTCTCCTTCTATGCTCCCTTTTCTGTTCTAGTTTCGAGGACTAACAGAATCAGCCTCTCAATTCCCCTCATTCAGCTGCTGGCTGAGAGGTTCAACCTTCTTCTTCTCCTTTCTCGCCTCTTCTTCTTGGTCTCCTACTCCACTATTACTCCCCTTACTGCCTCTGTCCCTCTCAGTTATCTTCCTGCTTGGTTCATCAATTCTTCTTATATTTCCTTTCTTACAGACTCCTTTTATTTCAGCATGCACATGATACATATAAAACATGGCAAATGGCGTGAGGATGGGAAAATGAGAGTGGTTTCGGCAGGAGATGTAGGGGTGCAGGGGTGGGTTACCGAATTACTGAAGCTTCGACAGTTCTCCCCTTTCACGTTTCCTGTCCCATAGGATTATCATCATCACTTTTCCCTTGTTACCTTGTAATATACCTATATACCTATATATATATATATTACTCCTTCAATATACTTTCACCCACTTTTATGTATATATCATGGTGTGCATATATATATATATATGTATACATATATGTATATGTATACATATATATGGAGTCCTCGGTATGTTGTTGTGTATGTATATATATATATATTATCCAATTCCACTGCTTATACTTGTATATATATATATATATATGTATATATACACATATATATTTATATTTATATTTATATATTCTTATATATATTATCCATACATTTATCTTAAGGAATAGATAAAACATTACTCATAGATTTATATATATGTGTGTGTGTTCCTGTTGAATTTTCCTAAGTTCCCCAGATTGTACTATAGTTTAATTTAAATTCCTTGACCAAAGAAACACATTTTTGATCCCAATAATTAATTATTTTCCTTGATAAAATCGAATACAAGTAAAGTCTTGGTGCTTACATTCTCCCCACCTAAGGAAATTTGGTCCTCAAATTTAAATTTACATTAGTTCTCAAACAAGTGTATTTCTCTCGCATTAGGCTTTTTAATTCCCACGTGGCTTCTTCCGAAGTGTGATACTGCCATAAAACTTTGACAAGGGGAATTCTCTTAGACTGCAATACCTTCTCCTTCCTATCTAGTATCCGAACCGGTTTCTCCACATACGTCATATCCTCCTTTAACTCCAGCGGTTCATGCTTAATCACATGTGTCGGATTTGGATGATACTTTCGAAGCATCGAGACATGGAAGACATTATGAATACTCGATAAATCAGGCGGTAACATCAATTTGTAAGCTTTGTCTCCCACTCGGTCTAAGATCTCAAAAGGTCCAATATATCTGGGACTCAACTTTCATTTCTTCCTGAATCTCATTATACTCTTGCATGGAGAAACTTTCAGAAACACTGAATCTCCTAATGAAAATTCCAAGGGTCTGCGTCTTTGGTCAGCGTAACTCTTTTACCTGCTCTGAGCTATTTTCAACCTCTCACAAATCAATCAGACATCCTCAAAAGCTTACCTAACCAAATCGGGAGCAAATATCTTCTTTTCACCCACTTCTTCCCATCCGATTGGCTACCGACACCTTTGACCGTACAGTGCTTCATAGGGTTTTTCGACACTTGAGTGATAAATGTTATTATATACAAACTCTGCTAGTGGTAAATGGTTATCTAGGAACCTTTATGAGCACAAGCTCTCAGCATATCCTCCAATATCTGAATGGTTCTCTCCGACTGCTCATCTGTCTGAGGATAGAAGGCTGTGTTAAAATTCAGTTGGGTTCCCATGACTTCTTGAAAATGTTCCCAGAAGTGTGAAGTGAACCGGGAATCTCTACCAAATACAATGCTCACTGGTACACCATGTAGTCTTACAATCTCCTGTACATATAGACCCACTAGTGCACTCAAAGTATCAGTGGACTTCATAGCTAGGAAGTGGACGGACTTTGTTAATCTATCAACGACTACCCAAATCGCATCATGGTTCCTCTAGGTCCTTGGCAACCCCATAATGAAATCCATGGTAACATGCTTCCATTTCCATGTGGGTATCGGTAGATACTGTAACAACCCTATAGGTTTCTGATGTTCTACCTTGATCTGTTGACACATAAGACATCATACCACAAATTCAGCGACATCTTTCTTCACCCCTGACTACCAATGCACCTTCCGTAAATTTTGATACATCTTATTACTTCCTGGGTGTAATGTATATCTCGAGGAATGAGCTTCTGTCAATATCAGTTTCTTCAATTGTGCATCATCGGGAACACAAACTCTACCTTTGAACCTCAATAGACCATCGAGGCTAACTTTAAAATTCGTCATAGTGCCCAATTGGATCTGATTGGCCATATCTACATAGCACTAATCGGTATGCTGAGCTTGTCAGATTCTGTCAATCAAGTTTGGTTCTATTCTCAAGCTAGCTATCACACCACAGCTGGTAGTGTCAGATGGTTCAATGTCCAAGCAAGGTTCACAAACTGTTCCAACAGTTTGTATTCCTAAATCATCATGTATGATACCATCTCGATGTTCTTCTCGCTTAAGGCATCTGCTACTACGTTGGCCTTTCTCAGGTGGTACAGGATCTCAGAGTCATAGTCCTTCAAAAGCTCTGTCCACCTTTTCTGCCTCATATTCAACTCCTTATGAGAAAATAAATACTTTAGGCTCTTATGGTTTGTAAAGTTTTGGAACTTCTCTATATACAGATAATGACGCTCTATATTTTCAGTTCAAACACTACAGCTGCCAATTCCAAATCATGGGTCGGATAATTCATCTCATGGTCTTTTAACTGGCGGGAACCATAAGCCACTACCTTTCCATTTTCCATCAATACACAACCCATACCTTGACTAGATACACCCATATACACTGAGAAACCTCCCAAACTAGCAGGGATAGTCAATATAGGTGTGGTAGTCAGTCTGTACTTAAACTCCTGGAAACTTCTTTCACATACATCACTCCACTCAAACTTAACATTCTTCCTTGTAAGATGTGTCAGATGAGCATCTAACTTAAAGAAACCCTTCACAAATCTTCTATAATATCCGACCAAACTCAGGAAACTTCGAATCTCAGTAACAGTCTTAGGTCTTTCCCATTGCACTACAGCCTTGATCTTAGATGGATCTATAGACACCCCGTTCTTTGATCACACTTACTGAGCTTAGCATACAACTTCTTCTCCTTGAGGGTTTACAGAACCATTCTCAAATGCTGCTCATGTTCTTATCTAGACTTGGAATACACAAAAATATAATCAATGAAAACTATAACAAATCTGTCCAGGTACAGCTTAAGCACTTCGTTCATCAGTGCCATGAAAGCTACAGGAGGATTCGTCAATCCGAAAGGTATAACTAAAAACTCATAATGTCTGTATTGGGTTCTGAAAGCTATCTTGGGTACATCCTCACTCCTGATCTTCACCTGATGATACCCTAACCTCAGATCAATCTTAGAAAAGATATGCGCTCCTTGCAGTTGGTTCAGTAAATCATCGATACGAGGTAGGGATATTTGTTCTTGAATGTCACCTTGTTGAGCAGTCTATAATTAATGATAGCCTAAGACTCCCATCCTTTTTCTTGATAAATAATATCGGTACACCTCAAGGTAAAACACTCGATCTGATGAACCCCTTGTCCAGCAATTCCTGTAATTGCTTTCTCAAATCTTTCAACTCAACAAGAGCCATTCTGTAAGGCGGTTTCGATATTGGCTCAATAGTAGGCATTAAGTTAAGACATAACTTCATTTCCCTATATGGAGGTAGCCTTGGTAAATCATCTAAAAATACTTCAGGAAACTCCCTGACCACTAGAATATCACTTAATTTTGGACTCATTTTATCCGTATCGATTACATAGGCAATGTAACCTTCAAACTTTTTTCATATAGCTAGTAAGAACTTTACCAATAAACTACCAATTCTTTTTCATTACTTTTCAGAAAAACTTACAACATATATTTCGGGTAAAAATGTCACTATCCTATTATGACAATCAAGAACAGCTTGATTTGTTGCTAACCAGTCCATGCCCAATATCACATCAAAATCATACATATTTAGTAGGATTAGGTTTGCTAACCTGTTTTTGTCTCTTATTTTAAGTCTATAATTTTTATATAGTTTCTCTGTCATTTGACTATCTTTTATTGGGTCCTAATCGTTAACATCCTTCCTAATGGTGTAGGTTGGACATATGAAATCAGTTTACATGCAAACATGGGTGATATAAATGAATGAGTTGCACTAGAATCAAGTAAAACTATTGCCTTAATATCAAAAATCAGGATGGTACCTTTAAACACTTCAGTTGGTGCCTCATTTTCTGTTGCCTCATGCTCGAGGCCGTACACTCACCCCTGCCCTGCAACCTGCTTCCCCTTTTCTTCAGCTGTGACCTTCCTCCTCAGTGTAGAGGTAGTAGCAGGTGTCCTCAACTATTCTATACTCCCCTGTGGGGCTGTGTCGACATTTTTAGGACAGTCTCTGACCATGTGTCCCGCCTTACCACATCTGAAACAAACCCCCATCATCCTATAACAAGGTCTGTTACATGATTTCCCCCACAGTGTCTGTACATCTCTACATTAGGTCAGGGTCCTCCGATTACAATCCCCTTGGTAGATGTTGAGGATAGATAGATAGGGGGTTAGCAGTCTTACCCCGCAACTCCTTATAATGCCTCTGTCGCTTGAACAATGGCCTTCTGCTCTCTCTACCACTCATATCTCCAACTAACCTTTTGTGATCCTGATCTTTACGTCTGCCCACTTTATTAAACTCGGAGACATGCATTTCATAATCTTGTTCGCACAACTAGGCCCGGCGAACCACTTCGTCATCAGTACTGAGGTCCAATGAAGCTAGTTGGGCTCGAATTGAAGGCCCCAGTCCTTTCATAAACTTTCAGACCTTCTTCGCCTCACTATCCGTAGTGTCTGGATCATATCTCCCAAGCAAGGTGAATTTTAACTCATGCTCATCCACAAATTTATTTTCCTGAGTCAAGTTAAAAACTCTATCGGTAACCTCCTCTGGGCAGTATCTGGAATGTACCTCATCTGGAAAACGTCAAGAAATAAATCCCATGAAATCACCTCATGTCTTGCTCTCAGGATCAGTCGGGTGGACTTCTACCAATGTTCAGCTTCTCCCTTCAATACAAAAGCTGCAAAAGTCACCTTCTCGGTAGATGTACATCGAAAGAATCCATAGAGCTTTTCCATCTCATTTATCCATTCTTCTACAACTATTGGATTCTTAACCCCTCTGAAAGACAAAGGCTTAAACTCTTGAAATTGCCTCAGTCTATCCAATTCACAATCATATCCCAATTCATTAATATGCCTCATGGGAGCCACTGGTGCCGGTGACTGTGGTACAGGTGGGGTCTGTGGCAGTATAGTAGAAGGTTCTTTCGCTGGCAGCACTAACGTTGTCTGGGTTGGCGCAGATGTGTCCAGCACAACTGCTAGGGTAGTTTATGCAGTCTAAGCAGTAGTGCCCGGTTGGTTGTCCAACCTGGCCATCAATTGACCAATCAGATTCAGTATTGATTCCATGCCCTGTTCCAAACTAGTAATTCGAGCATCGGAGCTCTCAGTAGGATTAGGAGCGGACTGTTCAGTAGTGAGGCCACCCGACTCTTCAAGCCTCTCCTCACGGCCTCGGGATGACCTACCCCCTCGTCCCATTGGTCGACCTCGTCATCCACCAACCATAACAAATTGTTTTTCCTACATTCAGTAGTAATTTCTTAGCAAAATCACAGCCACGTATACCTGTTTGTATCTAAACAATGTATAGTAATACTTGGGATGTGAACTTTTCAATTTTTTGGTATTCCTAAAATTGACTCGTATTAAGCGAACCTTACTCTGATACCAACTTATGTAACGACGTAAATTTTACGGATATTTCGGTTGGGTTACGAGTCGATAATTGATTTAGACTAGGGATTCAATTATTTAATTTTAATCCTTTTGGTAATAGTTTAAAATGAAAATAATAGTAATACTATTTTATTAAATCAGCACCTTAGTTCACATACAAAATAGTCTCAATCACATTCCCTAGACGTAACTTGCATACATTACTGTACTTACAAAAATTTAGATACAAAATAAATGTTCATCCTGGGTATACCTTAAATTCAGAAGAGTACTTCACTGAAGAGTGGCTGTACAAAATACTTCGACTTATTACTGATGCGAATCTATGGAAGAGAGTAAGGGGTGAGCTTAACATGCTCAATAAGAAAAACCCCATAACAGGTAGATAAATATACTACCTAAGATATGTATATATATATATATATTATATATATATATATATTCCAAATCTGGAACATTTTCATAGAGTACATAAATAGTTCGACAAATTCACAAATACCAAAAAAAGATTTCAGAAACAGAACATATATCGATAGTAAAATTAGCTACTGTGGTAAAAGAAAAAATTTCAGAGCTTCCAGTAGCAAAATAAACAGATTTCCAGATATTTGAGTTCATACAGACAATTCAAAAAAATATTTCAAATAGACGAGACAAGGCAATACATGCTATATCAGATATCAGAAACACTATTGGCCAATGTCAGTGACTCCGGGTAATCACTGATCAAGTGTGTCGAAATGTCAATTGCCGTGGGAGTGGTCAGCTACTCGATTGCCTCAGAAATCAGAATGTCTGAAGACCAGAATCAGAGACACAGTATATCGTACTCGCGTGCCTATTGTACGGTACATCGTACTCTGTAGACCACAGATAACAGAACAGACAGAATGCAACATGATTTAATAATAGCCTTTGTCTCAATACAGTGCGAGTCATACTGTGCGACACGCAGTCAGCACGCCCTCAAGCACTTCTCATCAGAATCTCTTTATAAAAGATCATTTCCTTAAATCAAAATAAATTTCGTTTTCACAAAACCGTTCAAAAGAGGCTTATTAGCCATTTTTTAGATAAAATTCACATACTCGATACAAAGTAGTCAAAACTAGTGGTTTTCGATCTAAAATCAATGATTATATTTACCAGGATTTTGTCTAATTTAATCAAGTAAATCTATATCGGTAGTTGGGCTGATCTACAGAGTTTAAAGTTCCCTTAAATTCCAAAACGTAAATTCGACCTCAGGTTCTCTATATTTCGATAACTAGAAAATTTAGCCTAACAATTTTATAACTACAAACACCCAGAAATTACGTATATTTAACTCTAGCAGCAACGAAAATTTTTCTTACCTCGGTGTCCTACCAGAAATCCTCGGTGTCTTAGCGGTGCGAGTCAGCGGGTCTGCTTTAATCAATTTGTTTCCTTGAAATTTTGAACTATTATTTGAACTGTCTTTTCCCGGGTTTTTCTCCCAATTCCCTTGGGCCTTATTTTCTACTCCATATATATATATATATATATATATATATATATATATATATAAGAATTTCCTTTTTTTGATTTGAATTTGGCGCCAACCGCTTCTTTCTTTCTTCTCTTCTTCTCGATCACTTTGTTCACCTTTCTTCCTTTGACACTGTCGTTCCTCCCTCTCTCTCGACTATCGTCTCCTTCCTCCCTGCTCCTCCTCCACCAATGCTGGTCTTCCCTTTCGGTCTTACTCCATTCAACTCCCTTTCTGCCTCCCTCATCAATGCCCCTGTTTTCTACCTCATCATTCGTTCACCTCTATCTCTCTCTTGGTTCATTGTTTCCCATCTGTTTTGGTTTTTCAGCCTTTAGCCACTATTTCAGTTTCCTTTCCTTCCCTCGACTTTTCAATCTTCTCAGTTTGCTCTACCAGCCAGCCTCTCTCACTCTCGCCAAGCTCTCTTCTTTTATTTTTCCTCTGCTTCTCTCGGTTCTGTCTTAACTAGCACCGCAGATTGCCTTCTTCCTTCAATTCTATTTTTCAGGCTTGCGTCTGACGCCCCTCCTGGTTTTCTCTTTGCTTCAGCCTGGTTCTTCTCCTATAGCCTCCGTCCGAGCACCTCCGTTTCTCTTATCTCCTTCTACTGCTCCCTTTTATGTTCCAGTTTCTAGGATTAACAGAATTGGCCTCTCGGTTCCCCTCATTCAGTTGCCGATCGAGAGGTTCAGCCTTCCTCTCCTTCTTTTCTCACCTCTTCTTCTTGGTCTCCTGCTCCACTATTACTCCCCTTACTGCCTCTGTCCCTCTCGATTATCTTCCTGCTCGGTTCATCAATTATGCTTATATTTCCTTTCTTACAGACTCTACTTTTATTTCAGCATGCACATGATACATATATAACATGGTAGATAGCGTGAGGATGGGGAAAATGGGAGTGGTTTCGACAGGAGATGTAGGGGTGCAGGGGTGGGTTACCGAATTGCTGAAGTTTCAGCAGTTCTCCCCTTTCACGTTTCCTGTCTCATCGGATTATCACCATCACTTTTCCCTTGTTACCTTGTAATATACATATATACCTATATATATATACTGTCCCTTCAATATACTTTCACCCACTTTTAGCTATATATCATGGTGCGTATACATATGTATACATATTTATATGGAGTCCTCGGTATGTTGTTGTGTATATATATATATATATATTTTATCCATATATATATATATATTATCCAATTCCTCTGCTTATACTTGTATATATATATGTATGTATATACATATATATATATATATATATATTCATATATTCTTATATATATATATATATATATATATATATATATATATGTTCATACATTTATTAATATGTATATATATATATATATATATATTATCCATACATTTATCTTAAGGAACAAACAATACTTTACTCATATATTTATATATGTGTGTGTGTTCCTGTTGAATTTTCCTAAGTTCCCCAGATTATACTATAGTTTAATTTAAATTCCTTGACCAAGGAAACACATTTTTTATCCCAATAATTAATTATTTTCCTTAATAAAACCAAATACAAGTAAAGTCTTGGTGCTTACAAGAGAACAGTAAAAGAACCAAAGCAGAGGAATGAAACAAAGGAAGATAGTGAAGCTGAAAAGAGGTGTGCGTGCAGTAAGGCAACTGTTGTGTTCATTTCCTTTCCTCGGGACTGAGACAGAATGGAAAAGCTTGAAGCAGAGGTGTGATCAAGGAGGCAGCAGTGAGTTGAAGCAGCAAAAAAAAAAACGAGGGGGAGGAGAGTGAAAGCTAGGGGCAGGGTCGAAAGAAGAATGATGAGAATAGCGGTAAAAACGGAGATGATGAAAGGGAGGCAAAATCGAGAGGGAATGGCAGACAAGGTGTCACGACCCTTTTCCCGTGACTTAACTTACTATTAACAGTTGGGCTGTGAGTCAACATCTATATCCACACCTCATCCATTCATAATTTAAAATTCATTTAACAACATAGAAACTATTCTTTTATATATATATTCGGAAACGTTTGCATCAGATTCTATTATATACATCCCTTTCGTACAAAAGATCACTAGACTGTGCATTAATTTATAGGATACAAATTTTTTTCTCATAAATGTATACCTCTGTACTGCTAGAGAACTGGAGAACACCTTAACATGGACGACTGCAATAACTCACTACTGAGTAGAATCTGTGGAGGAGGAAATAAGGGGGTGAGCTAACACGCTCAGTAAGGAAAATATGAAAGTAGGTAGATAACTACACTATCTACATGCTTAAAGTATAAACATTTATTTTTCTTATAAAACATATACATTCTTTGAAAATAACTTCCATAAATTGCAAAATTATTAATCACTAGATGGGTATATGCATATTTCATTCTCAAATCACACAGTATACTCTTTAAAAATCACACAGCTTACTCATCAATCCACACAACACACACTGAGAAATTGCTTTATATTTAGCAAATCACTTAGTAATCAATTTACAGAAGACATATAATGGGATATCATATCACCCTGTATCACACGGCAGGGGAGACAGATGTCACCTCACACAGTAGTGACAAAATGTCAAATCACACAGATATAAGAACTTATAGTCCTAGTCCGGATTCCAGGCAACAATGATCAGGAGTGCAGGAATCTCATGCTTTGGGAGGCGGATCAACCATCCCTTTAGCCCACACAGAATCACTAAGATATCACGACAAATCGTACTCTATGGCTAATGCTCACCGTACATCGTGCTCTCGTGGATCCTTATCACCCATTTCCATTGTCTCAAAATCACATGCGAGCAGGTCTGTGCAAGATTACTAAGCAATACACGACGGCTCCATCACGATTTTACTCATCACACAACAAACTCATAAACTCTCGTGCGAGCAACTCAGCGTAAGAACACACAGCATACCTGAGGCATCAAGCACGGTTTTGCTTATCACATAAAAAGTTTATCGTACCACGTGCAAGCAACTCAGCGTAAGAACACATAGCATACTTGAGGCATCGAGCATGATTTTGCTTACAATCGCTTTAAATCGAGGGGGTCACATGCGAGCATAGTCAGAGCAAGATCATTTAGCAGTACTTGTTAGCTCTAGCATAGTTTCCCAAAATCTACTGTGAGCTCTCGAATGGATCACACAACTTCACTCAGCTCCAGAACCTTTTTCTTTTCTCGAAAATCCTTTTTAAAATGTTGTGCGAGCCAGGCTGGTAGATCTACCGTTGTCACTTCGGCTCTAGCACAAGTTCACACAGAAAAGGAATAGATGGCTCCATTCACTAAGTATGAGTGAGAGGGTAATTTCCCTTTAATCACTCGTTAAAAGCTTTTCATGCAAGTTACTAAACTGGGAGGCAGTCTATTATTATTCTTTGTCAAAACACTTGCAAAACATCTTTTCACAACAAGACATTGAAGTCATGTAATTCATGCAAATAAACTTCTTCTTATCACTTAGCTTTCTCGTAGATTTATCAATATCTATATACTTCATAGCATTCATTTACACACATCAGGTAAGAAACATACGTATAGCTATCTCTAATAGCTCGCATAAATCCATTACCTCGAATCACACTCGAATCGTTTTCCTTGTTTTCCAATGCACGTGATCCGATCTTATCGGCTCCACTTTTATCTCCAGGAGTTGCAAGCATTTGCTACTCATATCAATATACTTAATATACTCTATTCTCATTTGCATGAAGTTCTATTCAATGTATTGGGCCATTTTACACCAATTTTGGCCTCGTTACATCTTATTGGACTTTACTCACTCTTAAGTCAATTTCGATCGTTCTATTTGTTTTCTCAAGAATCCATTAGACTCCTCGAGTCTATTGATTCATATTGAACTGGTATTAATCTCACAATGCTTTTAAGTTCATCATTCTCTCTCTCTCTATGGCATTTTATCAAACACTTCTTATGCCCATTTTCAATCATCATTTTTTCTAACATATGTATTTCACAAAACTATCTTAAAATCATCTATACATGCTTACTAACATCTCTAAATGCTTAAATCATCATTAATCCCATGTCATTTCAACTTTCTCTCACTAAGCACATTCTAGGTCATGGTTATTTAAGCATGTAAATGAACATTTCACCATTATAGACACCAAATCACTCATCAAAATGTCTAGATTAACATTCTAGAAGATGGTGTATTGAAATCTTACCTAGCTTGAGTTTTTTCCTCTTTTGCCAAATTGGGGAAAAACCTCTTTTCTCCTTCAATCCAAGGTTTGAGCTTCCAATCTTTGACTATGTTGTTCTCTTCCTTACTAGGAACAACTTTGCTCAAAGGAACTTCTCTCAAAATTGATTGGAAAGTGATGATTTTAGAGTGAGAAAGCTAGGTCACTTGTTAAAAATGGATGAAAAGGGTTTGTTTTCGTGAAATGCAGATTCAACTGCCCAGTTTTTATAGGAATGCCTTATGAGATCGATCTCCAAGGGTAGGAGATCGATCTGGCCTTGCTTAAACTCCTTCAAAATTTTGACAATACAGGCAGGAGATTGATCTGTCCATTTTCATGAGACCGATCTACTCAAAGGAAAGAGATCGATCTTGTCACGACCCAATTCCATTCTCTTTAACCAAAAATCACTAAAAAATTTTTGCGTTTTATTGTTACCTTACCCGGTCGTGAACTAACTCACCACACACTGTTGGGCTGTGAGTCAATAATAAACTCCACATCTCATTCATTCTCAGTTAAATAAAACGATGTCATACATTTGCATTTAATCTTGTACTTATACAAAAGCATGTTTTACTGACATCTACATCCCCCATAATTAAACTCAAAAGAATACTGTGCTTTTATATTGTTTAGATACTAAAAGAATCACTGTGTATATGCCTCTAAGTGATGGAGATGCAGCGGAGTCCAAAATACCACGCCTCAGTCCTCACTGGGCTACTATGCACACTCTGTAGGGGGAAAATAGAGAGGGATGAGCAACCACAAGCTCAGTAAGGCAATAATGCAAGCATGGTAGATAACTACTCTATCTACATGCTGATAGTGTTATGCATAAATCATTTATAGTAGGAGCATGAGGAATAAAACTATGCCATATGAGTATACATATATATATCATGTATCAAAATCATGTCCATTGGCATATAAAACATGGTAAAAACATCAGGTATAAATCATCTCATGCTCGATCTCATTTAAATTCATAAAAAGGGCAATTCATTAAGAAACTTCCTTTTTAAATCCACGTCATAAAACTCTTTCTCAACACATACAATCACATCACATCAATTCACAATCACAACCTCATTTTCATTTCACATATCAAATCCATGAGGCTCGACCTCTCCTTCGGGTCTACCTTAAACAATCACAAATCACACTTAGAGATTTAAAAATCATGTGGTAGTAAGTAAATCAAGCAAGGAGACAGGTTACTATATCTCAAGTGACTACGTTGGCCAATCGTCACATATCATCCCAGACCACACGGATCCCGATGTGTGGGGTATTATGCTGGCACGAAGGTGGGTTAGTTTTCCGCCAGACTTTCTCAAATCAAGTAACCACCACGCGGTACATCGTACTCCATGCGATATACACGGTACATCATACTCTGCAGACCTATAACATGGTTGAGGGTGCCTGCCATAGGTCTTATCTACCCCATACCAAGTGTAACCTTTATAGTCTCAAGAGCACATGGGAGTAACCTCAATACCAGGTCCTAGCCCCTCATGGCCTTGCTCGCCCCTGTTGGGTTCCCTGATTCAGGTCCTAGCCCCTCACCCTCACCCCACTCAAGAGGTCTGTTAGGCCTGTCGGGTTCCCTGAATGGATTATGTCAGGTCCTAGCCCCTTACCCTCACCCCACTCAAGAGGTCTGTCCGGCCTGTTGGGTTCCCTGAGTTAATCCGTATCTCTCACCACGGCCTCATACATACCACAGTGTGAAAACCAGCGCAAGCTATGCTCTAGCGCGAATTCATGCATCAAAACCAATCACTTCGTACGAGCAATGCTCTAGTACGACATTTATGCATAAATTATGAAGAAAGCACGTACGAGCATAGCTCCAGTACGGTTATATGCATAAGAAAAACCACTCAAATCCACGTACGAGCGTAAGCTCCAGTACGGAAACATCGTCACAATTCAAATCAAAGTGCGAGCTAAGCTCAAGCACGTATCACACAAGTGAAAACATAGAAATCCAGCGCGAGTGAGGCTCTAGCGCGATTTATGTCATGCAAATACGATAGGCGACTCATACACAATCAAACAATCCCGGCAATCGGGTTTAGCACTTCACAAATGCTTTTCCACAACATCAATAAAACACTAGCCGAGCCATCTACAAGCTTGCTTAAAACCAAGCAAATTTCGTTTTGAAAAACATCAAAACATTAGATTTATGCAATTATTAGCCTTACTATCCCATTTCTTTACAATACCATTTCAACCACCAAATCTCATACAATTATTCATAGTCACCTCCATACATCTTCAAAACACATTTCTATAAATCCATGCACATTTCCAAAGCCCTATATAGCCCACGAGTTCAAAATATGAGCAGCTACCTCTATATACTTACAAAATTCCCTTACCTGGAATCGCGATGCGTGATTCCACTTCCTTAAGCTGCTTACTCGTATGGTTCGATTCGTCTTCAACGAACTCTTCGGGACTGCACAAAATCGTATCCCGCATTATATTCGATCCCTATAATGCAACCCTTGTGCTTGCTATAGTCAATTTAATCTATAGCCTCTATTAACGCTTATATGGCCTCGTTTCATTACTTTACCGATAACTCGAGTCTATAGATTCTTTTAGGCTTATTAACTCATTCCAAATCGATATTGAATCGACATTAAGCTCATAGTGTTCATATTTCATGAATTCCCTCACTATGGCATTTTATCAAGCATATACATACTCATTTTCACAATTTCACTTAAACCCATATTATAACTCCACATAACCATTCCAAATCACCCACATTACTCATTTAACACTTATCTTAACCCATAAACCACCAACTCCCTAATTCATACTTTCTCACACTAGAGGCATTCCATTTTCTAGGTTACATTAGTTTCTAACATAACCTAGGTGTTTCCATCCATACATACTCATGCCAAACAACTCCAAAATCAATTAAATAGACAATGTACTTGGATTGGAGTGTTAAAATCTTACCAAATATGATTTTTCTTCTTGCTCCAAATGTCAATGCCCTTATCTCCTTCAATACCCACAATGGAATTTTGGGTTCCAACTATGTTGTTCTCTTCCTCAAGATGAACAACTCAATGTCTAATGGTCTCCCCTCAATTCTTACAAGAAATGACTGATTTTAGAGAGAGAAAGTTAGGTTTTTGGGTTAGAAATGGAAGATTGGTGTTTTTCCCGAAATTTTTAGATTTTTAGCCTTCCTTATATAGAAATAGCTTGAGGAGATCAATCTGGTCCCCTTAAATCTCTCATTTTCACAAAATTTTAAGCATGAGATCGATCTGTCGAAGCATGAGATCGATCTGGTCCCAAACAAAGAGCTAAGGTGATCGATCTGGGTGCTTGAGGATCGATCTTTTCATTACAGAATGCTTAGGAGATCGATCTGGCCCCATTGGAGATCGATCTGCTCTATTCCATTGCCCAAATAAGAGCATTCTGGCTCTTCCAGATTGATCTCTCATCCTATGAGATCTATCCGGCCTTCATGTTTTCCAGATTTCCTGTAGTTTCCTTGCTACAACTCACACCAACACATCCTTAATCTATTGCCATGGCCATTTTCTCATCCATCCACCTTTATAACTTGAAAATGGCACCCATTCATACCTTATGCACATTGAAACTTGTGTGCATTCATTGTATGTCCAAAGGTATGCTATATAAAACCAAATGGAAGCATAACTTCATTCCATTTTACCACACTACTCATTTTGAGTTTCAATCGCATTCATCTCTTACAAGAATTCATTTCTTCATATTATACTTAATGAAACTTGTATGTACGTTACAAATCATATTACACATACGTGCATTGAATCCATGGACTTACATCGATCATACTTTACATTACAAGTCCATTCACATTCATTACACATTACAACTTTACATATACGGGGTCTCACATTCTCCCCTCCTTCAAGGAATTTGGTCCTCCAAATTAGAACCAAGTCACTCTTCAAAAAGTTGGGGGTACTTCTCCCGTATCAAGTTCTCCAATTCACACGTGGCCTCTTCCGCCGTGTGGTGTTGCCAAAGAACTTTCACCAAGGGAATTGTCTTATTCCGTAACACTTTCTCTTTTCTGTCCAATATCCGAACCGACTACTCAACATACGTCATACTTTCATGGAGCTCCAACGGCTCATATCTTATCATGTGTGCCGGGTCCGGGTGATACTCCCAAAGCATCGAGACGTGGAAGACGTTGTGGACATTTGCCAAGTCCGGTGGCAATGCCAACCTATACGCCTTATCTCCCACTCTCTCCAAAATCTCGAAAGGTCCATATATCTAGGGCTCAGCTTGCCCTTCTTACCAAATCTCAAAATACCCTTCGATGGTGATACCCTCAGAAACACCGACTCAGCCTCATCAAACTCCAGTGGTCTTCGTCTCTTGTCAGCATAACTCTTTTGCCGACTCTGAGCTGTCCGTAATCTCACACATATCAACTGGACGTCCTCAGATACCTGCTGCACTAAGTCCGGAGTAAAAATCTGTCTGTCACCAACCTCTTCCCATCCAATGGGGGAACGGCATCTACGTCTATACAATGCCTCATAGGGTGCTATCCCGATACTCGCATGATAGCTATTATTATAAGCGAACTCGGCTAACTGCAGGTGGTCATCCCAGGAGCCTCTAAAATCCAGCACACACGCTCTCAACATATCCTCGAGGGTCTGTATAGTCCTCTCTGACTGCCCATCTGTCTGAGGATGAAAAGCGATGCTAAAACTCAGTCGGGTCCCCAGCGTTTCCTGAAAATGTTCCCAGAAATGGGAAGTGAAGCGGGCATCCCTATCAGAAACAACGCTCACTGGTACACCATGTAGCCGTACTATCTCTCGAATATACAGGTTCGCCAATTGACTCAGTGTATCGGTAGCTTTCATAGCCAAGAAATGGGCGAACTTAGTCAATCGGTCCACAATAACCCATATGGCATCATGACCTCTACGGGTCCTCGGCAACCCCATCACAAAATCCATGGTGACATGCTCCCACTTCCATGTCGGTATCGGTAGAGGCTGTAATAATCCTGCAGGCTTCTGATGCTCTACCTTCACTTGCTGACAAACGAGACACTTAGCGACATATTCAGCAATGTCTCTCTTCATTCCAGACCACCAATAAACTTTCCGAAGGTTTTGATACATCTTGGTACTTCCCGGATGTATCGTATACTTCGATGAGTGAGCCTCTGATAAAATCATTCTCCTGATCTCAAGATCCCTGGGAACGCATACTCTGCTTCTGAACCTCAATAACCCATCAGCACTCTGCTCAAAATCAATACCCACACTTGTCTGTATCTGCCTCAGCCAATCGATGCATCGTCGATCGCTCTGCTGGGCTCGCCGAATACGGCCAATCAAATCTGGCTATAGTCTCAAACTAGCCATGACCTTAAGTCTCTCAGATCCAGGTGGGGTTACATCCAAACTGAGGTTCGCAAAGTGTTCTAACAATTCATGTTCCCGTACCATCATATAAGACACCAACCCAAGGTTCTTTCTACTCAAAGCGTCGACAACTACATTTGCCTTACCCGGGTGGTACATGATTTCACAATCATAGTCTTTCAGGAGTTCGAGCCATCTCCTCTGTCTCATATTCAGCTCTTTCTGCGAGAACAGGTACTTAAGGCTCTTATGATCTGTGAACACCTAAAATTTCTCACCATAAAGATAGTGGCGCCATATTTTCAAAGCAAATACTACAGCCGCCAACTCCAAATCATGTGTCAGGTAGTTCCTCTCGTGATCTTTCAATTGTCTAGATCCATAGGCAACTACCTTCCCATCCTGCATAAGCACAGAGCCCAGTCCCTGGTGTGATGCATCCGTATACACCGAGAATCCTCCTGAGCTGCTAGGAATGGTGAGAACTAGAGCAGTCGTCAATCGATGCTTAAGCTCCTCAAAACTCCTCTCACATGCCTCATCCCATTTAAACTGAACATCCTTACGCGTGAGGCGTGTCAAAGGAGCAGCTAGTCTGGAGAAACCCTCTACAAATATCCGATAATATCCTGCCAATCCCTAAAAACTCCTGATCTCAGTTACTGTCTTGGGCTGTTCCCACTGTACAACTGCCTCTATCTTGGATGGATCCACTGATACCCCATTCTTTGACACAACATGCCCCAGAAATGAGATCTGTTCCAACCAAAAGTTACACTTGCTGAGTTTGGCGTACAATTCTCTCTCTCGGAGGGTCTGCAGAACTATCCTCAAGTGCTCCTCATGATCTTCCCTGGACTTGGAATACACCAAAATGTCATCAATGAACACTATTACAAACTTGTCCAGGTATGGCTTGAATATATCATTCATCAATGCCATAAATGCTGCGGGAGCATTCGTCAATCCGAATGGCATCACCAAAAACTCGTAGTGGCCATAACGGGCACGAAATGCTGTCTTGGGTACATCTCCACTCCTGATCCTCAACTGATGATATCCTGCCCGCAGATCTATCTTAGAAAATACTTCGGCTCCCTGGAGCTGATCCAACAAATCATTGATTCTTGGAAGGGGGTACTTGTTCTTAATGGTGGCCTTATTCAACAACCGGTAATCTATACACAGTCGGAGGCTTCCATCCTTCTTCTTTACAAATAGAACCGGTGCTCCCCAAGGTGAGACACTCGGTCTAATAAACCCCTTCTCCAGCAACTCTTACAGCTGTTTCTTCAGCTCTTCCAATTCTATCGGAGCCATTCTATAGGGTGGTTTCGATATCGGCTCTGTACCAGGCACTAGCTCAATGCAAAATTCTATTTCCCTTTCTGGTGGTAGTCTTGGTAATTCATCCGGAAAGACGTCAGGGTAATCCGCAATTATGGGTATGTCCCTCAATTCCGGGTGTGCCTCATCTATATCGACCACGTATGCAATGAACCCTTCACATTATCCTCTCCATCGTTAGTAACATAAACCATCACTCCACATTCAATATTTATCATAAACAATTAATTTATCTCTCAAGCAATATGCATTTAAAATTATACTCTTTTATTTACCACAATTATACAAGTTTCATATCATTTCTTTTCATCAAAATTTACAATAAGATTGTCTAATCCTGAAAACATCAATGTCTTGGCATGACAATCCATAACAACCTGATTGGTAGCCAACCAATCCATTCCCAAAATTACATCAAAATCATTCATATTCAATAAAATTAGATTGGCTATCATTTCCTTCCCCTCTATCTTTAACTTACAATCTCTACATACATGCTCAGTCAATTGACTATCATTCATGGGTGTGGAAATCATCAACATTTTATCCAACAATGTTGGTCTCACATATTTCAACAATTTATGTGCAAAGAAAGGTGATATGAAAGAATGCGTGGCACCAGGATCAAATAATACCAATGCTTCTAAATCAAAGATTCGGATGGTACCTTTAATCACATCCGTCGATGCGTCTGCAGTGTTCTGGTCTAGTGCGTGCACCCTTCCTCTGCTCACACCCACAGCCTGTTTCCCTTTTTTCTCAGCTGTAGCCCTCCTCCACGGGGCCGCTGTCTCAACTGGAGCTCCCTCAAGCTCCTTGCCCTTCTGTGGGGCAACCTCAATCATCTCAATGCAGAACCTCGATATATGTCCTGGCCTCCCACACCTAAAACACGAAAAAGGGGGCACCTGACATGGCCTAGTCCCATGGTATCTCCCACATCTCCTACACTGATCCGTGGTATGTCGTGGTCCTCCAATAGTTATACCCCTCGGTGCAGTCAAGGCTGGGTATACGGGAGGTTTAGCAGCTCTCTCCTGCACCTCCTCGATCTTAGGTCTCTTCTCAAAATACCTTGGGCCTCCTTTCCTGGCCACTCTATCCCTCCCGGATCTCTTTCGGTCTCTATCCTTTCTAACACTGATTCTCCCAAGCTCGGAGGCATTTCGCTCAAAGTCTTGCTCACACAACTGAGCCTTATGTACAGCTTCCTCATAAGTCAAAATATCGAAGGGAGCTAGCTTAGTCTGGATGGCCAATCTCAATCCATCCATGAACTTCTGTATCTTTCGGGTCTCACTACCCATCGTGTCCGGGTCGTATCTCCCCAAGGATATAAACTTGGACTCATACTCGTCCACAGTCCGGTTCCCCTGAACCAAATTCATAAATTCCATCCGCAGTTTCCTCTGTGCGGTAACTGGAATATACTGTCTTCTGAAGGCTTCTAGAAATATCTCCCATGAGATCTCAGAGTGTTTGGCCCTCAAAATAGCCTCGGTGGATCTCCACCAATGCTCGGCCTTGCCTTTCAACATAAACACGGCAAAAGTTACCTTCTCAGCTGAAGTGTATCGAAAAAACCTATATAGTTTCTCCATCTCATACACCCAATCCTCCGTAACCATTGGGTCCTTCACCCCTCTAAACACTGGAGGTTTCAATGCTTGAAACTCTCGCAACCTGCTCAAATCGCAGTCATAACCCAAATCACTACCGCTCTGCTGTGGAGTGATAGGAGAAGCTATATCCTGGGCTGGAGGTGGTGTAACTGTAGCTGTCTCAGCAGTCTGAGGTCTCTCCACCTCTGTAGCTGCCTGTTCAGTAGTAGGATGTGCCGTGGGACCTCGTCTGTCACCGGCGCCCAAGGCCTGCGTGACTATCTCCACCAAATTCTTAATACTCCGCTCTAACCTAGCGAAGCGAGCCTCAGTATCCTCTGCTCTCCCAGTAGGGTTCTGTGGAGCCTGTTCAATCTGTGGCTCCGCACGGCTCTCAGGCCTACCTCTACGGCCTCTAGCACGTGCTCTCGCCCCTCTACCTTTGCGTGTAACTGGCATAGTGCCTAACTTCCTGTATTATAATAATTTATTAAGCTCAATCCATCACGATATACACAGTTATATCTAAACAAAAGCACAGTACTACGGGGATGTACTTTCTTACGTTTTATTAGTGACTCACATCAGGCCAACAAAGCTCTGATACCAATCTCTGTCGTGACCCAATTCCATTCTCTTTAAACAAAAATCACTAAAAAGTTTTCGCGTTTTACTGTTACCTTACCCGGTCGTGAACTAACTCACCACACACTGTTGGGCTGTGAGTCAATAATAACTCCACATCTCATTCATTCTCAGTTAAATAAAACGATGTCATACATTTGCATTTAATCTTGTACTTATACAAAAGCATGTTTTATTGACATCTACATCCCCCATAATTATAACTCAAAAGAATACTGTGCTTTTACATTGTTTAGATACAAAAAGAATCACTGTGTATATACCTCTAAGCGATGGAGATGCAGCGGAGTCCAAAATACCACGCCTCAGTCCTCACTGGGCTACTATGCACGCTCTGTAGGGGGAAAATAGAGAGGGATGAGCAACCACACGCTCAGTAAGGCAATAATGCAAGCATGGTAGATAAGTACTCTATCTACATGCTGATAGTATTATGCATAAATCATTTATGGTAGGAGCATGAGGAATAAAACTATGCCATATGAGTATACATATATATATATATGTATATCATGTATCAAAATCATGTCCATTGGCATATAAAACATGGTAAAAACATCAGGTATAAATCATCTCATGCTCGATCTCATTTAAATTCATAAAAAGGGCAATTCATTAAGAAACCTCCTTTTTAAATCCACGTCATAAAACTCTTTCTCAACATATACAATCACATCACATCAATTCACAATCACAACCTCATTTTCATTTCACATATCAAATCCACGAGGCTCGACCTCTCCTTCGGGTCTACCTTAAACAATCACATATCACACTTAGAGATTTAAAAATCATGTGGTAGTAAGTAAATCAAGCAAGGAGACAGGTTACTATATCTCAAGTGACTACGTTGGCCAATCGCCACATATCATCCCAGACCACACGGATCCCGGTGTACGGGGTATTATGCTGGCACGAAGGTGGGTTAGTTCTCCGTCAGACTTTCTCAAATCAAGTAACCACCACGCGATACATCGTACTCCATGCGATATACATGGTACATCGTACTATGTGGACCCATAACATGGTTGGGGGTGCCTGCCATAGGTCTTATCTACCCCATACCAAGTGTAACCTTTATAGTCTCAAGAGCGCGTGGGAGTAACCTCAATACCAGGTCCTAGCCCCTCATGACCTTGCTCACCCCTGTTGGGTTCCCTGATTCAGGTCCTAGCCCCTCACCCTCACCCCACTCAAGAGGTCTGTTAGGCCTGTCGGGTTCCCTGAATGGATTATGTCAGGTCCTAGCCCCTCACCCTCACCCCACTCAAGAGGTCTGTCAGGCCTGTTGGGGTCCCTGAGTTAATCCGTATCTCTCACCACGGCCTCATACATACCACAGTGTGAAAACCAGCGTAAGCTACGCTCTAGCGCAAATTCATGCATCAAAACCAATCACTTCGTACGAGCAATGCTCTAGTACAGCATTTATGCATAAATTATGAAGAAAGCACGTACGAGCATAGCTCTAGTACGGTTATATGCATAAGAAAAACCACTCAAATCCATGTACGAGCGTAAGCTCCAGTACGAAAACGTCGTCACAATTCAAATCAAAGTGCGAGCTAAGCTCAAGCATGTATCACACAAGTGAAAACATAGAAATCCAGCGCGAGCGAGGCTCTAGCGTGATTTATGTCATGCAAATACGATAGGCGACTCATACACAATCAAACAATCCCAGCAACCGGGTTTAGCACTTCACAAATGCTTTTCCACAACATCAATAAAACACTAGCCGACCCATCTACAAGCTTGCTTAAAACCAAGCAAATTTCGTTTTGAAAAACATCAAAACATTAGATTTATGCAATTATTAGCCTTACTATCCCATTTCTTTACAATACCATTTCAACCACCAAATCTCATACCATTATTCATAGTCACCTCCATACATCTTCAAAACACATTTCTATAAATCCATGCACATTTCCAAAGCCCTATATAGCCCACGAGTTCAAAATACGAGCAGCTACCTCTATATACTTACAAAATTCCCTTACCTGGAATCGCGATGCCTGATTCCACTTCCTTAAGCTGCTTACTCGTACGGTTCGATTCGTCTTCAACAAACTCTTCGGGACTGCACAAAATCGTATCCCGCATTATATTCGATCCCTATAATGCAACCCTTGTGCTTGCTATAGTCAATTTAATCTATAGCCTCTATTAATGCTTATATGGCCTCGTTTCATTACTTTACCCATAACTCGAGTCTATAGATTCTTTTAGGCCTATTAACTCATTCCAAATCGATATTGAATCGACATTAAGCTCATAGTGTTCATCTTTCATGAATTCCCTCACTATGGCATTTTATCAAGCATATACATACTCATTTTCACAATTTCACTTAAACCCATATTATAACTCCACATACCCATTCCAAATCACCCACATTACTCATTTAACACTTATCTTAACCCATAAACCACCAACTCCCCAATTCATACTTTCTCACACTAGAGGCATTCCATTTTCTAGGTTACATTAGTTTCTAACACAACCTAGGTGTTTCCATCCATACATACTCATGCCAAACAACTCCAAAATCAATTAAATAGACAATGTACTTGGATTGGAGTGTTAAAATCTTACCAAATATGATTTTTCTTCTTGCTCCAAATGTCAATGCCCTTATCTCCTTCAATACCCACAATGGGATTTTGGGTTCCAACTATGTTGTTCTCTTCCTCAAGATGAACAACTCAATGTCTAATGGTCTCCCCTCAATTCTTGCTGGAAATGACTGATTTTAGAGAGAGAAAGTTAGGTTTTTGGGTTAGAAATGGAAGATTGGTGTTTTTCTCGAAATTTTTAGATTTTCAGCCTTCCTTATATAGAAATAGCTTGAGGAGATCGATCTGGTCCCCTTAAATCTCTCATTTTCATGAAATTTTAAGCATGAGATCGATCTGGTCCCAAACAGAGAGCTAAGGTGATCGATCTGGGTGCTTGAGGATCGATCTTTTCATTACAGAATGCTTAGGAGATCGATCTGACCCCATTGGAGATCGATCTGCTCTATTCCATTGCCCAAATAAGAGCATTCTGGCTCTTCCAGATCGATCTCTCATCTTATGAGATCGATCCAGCCTTTATGTTTTCCAGATTTCCTATAGTTTCCTTGCTGCAACTCACACCAACACATCCTTAATCTGTTGCCATGGCCATTTTCTCATCCATCCACCTTTATAACTTGAAAATGGCACCCATTCATACCTTATGCACATTGAAACTTGTGTGCATTCATTGTATGTCCAAAGGTATGCTATATAAAACCAAATGGAAGCATAACTTCATTCCATTTTACCACACTACTCATTTTGAGTTTCAATCACATTCATCTCTTACAAGAATTCATTTCTTCATATTCATACTTAATGAAACTTGTATGTACGTTACAAATCATATTACACATACGTGCATTGAATCCATGGACTTACATCGATCATACTTTACATTACAAGTCCATTCATATTCATTACACATTACAACTTTACATATACGGGGTCTCACATTCTCCCCTCCTTCAAGGAATTTGGTCCTCCAAATTAGAACTAAGTCACTCTCCAAAAAGTTGGGGGTACTTCTCCCGTATCAAGTTCTCCAATTCCCACGTGGCCTCTTCCGCCGTGTGGTGTTTCCAAAGAACTTTCACCAAGGGAATTATCTTATTCCGTAACACTTTCTCTTTTCTGTCCAATATCCGAACCGGCTTCTCAACATACGTCATACTTTCATGGAGCTCCAACGGCTCATATCTTATCACGTGTGCCAGGTCCGGGTGATACTTCCAAAGCATCGAGACGTGGAAGACGTTGTGGACATTTGCCAAGTCCGGTGGTAATGCCAACCTATACGCCTTATCTCCCACTCTCTCCAAAATCTCGAAGGGTCTGATATATCTAGGGCTCAGCTTGCCCTTCTTACCAAATCTCAAAATACCCTTCGATGGTGATACCCTCAGAAACATCGACTCAGCCTCATCAAACTCCAGTGGTCTTCGTCTCTTGTCAGCATAACTCTTTTGTCGACTCTGAGCTGTCTGTAATCTCACACATATCAACTGGACGTCCTCAGATGCCTACTGCACTAAGTCCGGAGCAAAAATCTGTCTGTCACCAACCTCTTCCCATCCAATGGGGGAACGATATCTACGTCCATACAATGCCTCATAGGGTGCCATCCCGATACTCGCATGATAGCTATTATTATAAGCGAACTTGGCTAACTGCAGGTGGTCATCCCAGGAGCCTCTAAAATCCAGCACACACGCTCTCAACATATCCTCGAGGGTCTGTATAGTCCTCTCTGACTGCCCATCTGTCTGAGGATGAAAAGCGGTGCTAAAACTCAGTCGGGTCCCCAGCGTTTCCTGAAAATGTTCTCAGAAATGGGAAGTGAAGCGGGCATCCCTATCAGAAACAACGCTCACTGGTACACCATGTAGCCGTACTATCTCTCGAATATACAGGTTCGCCAATTGACTCAATGTATCGGTAGCTCTCATAGCCAAGAAATGGGCGGACTTAGTCAATCGGTCCACAATAACCCATATGGCATCATGACCTCTACGGGTCCTCGGTAACCCCATCACAAAATCCATGGTGACATGCTCCCACTTCCATGTCGGTATCGGTAGAGGCTGCAATAATCCTGCAGGCTTCTGATGCTCTACCTTCACTTGCTGACAAACGAGACACTTAGCGACATATTCTGCAATATCTCTCTTCATTCCAGACCACCAATAAACCTTCCGAAGGTTTTGATACATCTTGGTACTTTTCGGATGTATCGTATACTTCAATGAGTGAGCCTCTGATAAAATCATTCTCCTGATCTCAGGATCCCTGGGAACGCATACTCTGCTTCTGAACCTCAATAACCCATCAGCACTCTGCTCAAAATCAATACCCATACTTGTCTGTATCTACCTCAGCCAATCGATGCATCGTCGATCGCTCTGCTGGGCTCGCCGAATACGGCCAATCAAATCTGGCTCTAGTCTCAAACTAGCCATGACCTCAAGTCTCTCAGATCCAGGTGGGGTTACATCCAATCTGAGGTTCGCAAAGTGTTCTAACAATTCATGTTCCCGTACCATCATATAAGACACCAACCCAAGGTTCTTTCTACTCAAAGCGTCGACAACTACATTTGCCTTACCCGGGTGGTACATGATTTCACAATCATAGTCCTTCAGGAGTTCGAGCCATCTCCTCTGTCTCATATTCAGCTCTTTCTGTGAGAACAGGTACTTAAGGCTCTTATGATCTGTGAACACCTAAAATTTCTCACCATAGAGATAGTGGCGCCATATTTTCAAAGCAAATACTACAGTCGCCAACTCCAAATCATGTGTCGGGTAGTTCCTCTCGTGATCTTTCAACTGTCTAGATCCATAGGCATCTACCTTCCCATCCTGCATAAGCACAGAGCCCAGTCCCTGGTGTGATGCATCCGTATACACCGAGAATCCTCCTGAGCTGGTAGGAATGGTGAGAAATAGAGCAGTCGTCAATCGACGTTTAAGCTCCTCAAAACTCCTCTCACATGCCTCATCTCATGTAAACTTAACATCCTTACGCGTGAGGCGTGTCAACGGAGCAGCTAGTCTGGAGAAACCCTCTACAAATCTCCGATAATATCCTGCCAATCCCAAAAAACTCCTGATCTCAGTTACTGTCTTGGGCTGTTCCCACTGTACAACTGCCTCTATCTTGGATGGATCCACTGATACCCCATCCTTTGACACAACATACCCCAGAAATGAGATCTGTTCCAACCAAAAGTTACACTTGCTGAGTTTGGCATACAATTCTCTCTCTCGGAGGGTCTGCAGAACTATCCTCAAGTGCTCCTCATGATCTTCCCTAGACTTGGAATACACCAAAATGTCATCAATGAACACTATTACAAACTTGTCCAGGTATGGCTTGAATATATCATTCATCAATGCCATACATGCTGCGGGAGCATTCGTCAATCCGAATGGCATCACCAAAAACTCGTAATGGCCATAACGGGCATGAAATGCTGTCTTGGGTACATCTCCACTCCTGATCCTCAACTGATGATATCCTGCCCGCAGATCTATCTTAGAAAATACTTCGGCTCCCTGGAGCTGATCCAACAAATCATCGATTCTTGGAAGGGGGTACTTGTTCTTAATGGTGGCCTTATTCAACAACCGGTAATCTATACACAGTCGGAGGCTTCCATGCTTCTTCTTTACAAATAGAACCGGTGCTCCCCAAGGTGAGACACTCGGTCTAATAAACCCCTTCTCCAGCAACTCTTGCAGCTGTTTCTTCAGCTCTTTCAATTCTATCGGAGCCATTCTATAGGGTGGTTTCGATATCGACTCTGTACCAGGCACTAGCTCAATGCAAAATTTCATTTCCCTTTCTGGTGGTAGTCCTGGTAATTCATCCGAAAAGACGTCAGGGTAATCTGCAATTACAGGTATGTCCCTCAATTCCGGGTGTGCCTCATCTATATCGACCACGTATGCAATGAACCCTTCACATTATCCTCTCCATTGTTAGTAACATAAACCATCACTCTACATTCAATATTTATCATAAACAATTAATTTATCTCTCAAGCAATATGCATTTAAAATTATACTCTTTTATTTACCACAATTATATAAGTTTCATATCATTTCTTTTCATCAAAATTTACAATAAGATTGTATAATCCTGAAAACATCAATGTCTTGGCATGACAATCCATAACAACCCGATTGGTAGCCAACCAATCCATTCCCAAAATTACATCAAAATCATTCATATTCAATAAAATTAGATTGGCTATCATTTCCTTCCCCTCTATCTTTAACTTACAATCTCTACATACATGCTCAGTCAATTGACTATCATTCATGGGTGTGGAAATCATCAACATTTTATCCAACAATGTTGGTCTCACATATTTCAACAATTTATGTGCAAAGGAAGGTGATATGAAAGAATGCGTGGCACCAGGATCAAATAATACCAATGCTTCTAAATCAAAGATTCGGATGGTACCTTTAATCACATCCGTCGAAGCGTCTGTAGTGTCCTAGTCCAGTGCGTGCACCCTTCCTCTGCTCACACCCACAGCCTGTTTCCCTTTTTCCTTAGCTGTAGCCCTCCTCCTCGGGGCCGCTGTCTCAACTGGAGCTCCCTCAGGCTCCTTGCCCTTCTGTGGGGCAACCTCAATCATCTCAGTGCAGAACCTCGATATATGTCCTGGCCTCCCACACCTAAATTATGAAACAGGCGGCACCTGCATGGCCTAGTCCCATGGTATCTCCCACATCTCCTATACTGATCCGTGGTAGGTCGTGGTCCTCCAATAGTTATACCCCTCGGTGCAGTCAAGGCTGGGTATACGGGAGGTCTAGCAGCTCTCTCCTGCACCTCCTCGATCTTAGGTCTCTTCTCAAAATACCTTGGGCCTCCTTTCCTGGCCACTCTATCCCTCCCGGATCTCTTCCGGTCTCTATCCTTTCTAACACTGATTCTCCCAAGCTCGGAGGCATTTCACTCAAAGTCTTGCTCACACAACTGAGCCTTATGTACAGCCTCCTCATAAGTCAAAATATTGAAGGGAGCTAGCTTAGTCCGGATGGCCAATCTCAATCCATCCATGAACTTCTGTATCTTTTGGGTCTCACTACCCATCGTGTCCGGGTCGTATCTCCCCAAGGATATAAACTTGGACTCATACTCGTCCACAGTCCGGTTCCCCTAAACCAAATTCATAAATTTCATCCGCAGTTTCCTCTGTGCGGTAGCTGGAATATACTATCTTCAAAAGGCTTCTAGAAATATCTCCCATGAGATCTCAGAGTGTCTGGCCCTCAAAATAGCCTCAGTGGATCTCCACCAATGCTCGGCCTCGCCTTTCAACATAAACACGGCAAAGGCTACCTTCTCAGCTGAAGTGCATCGAAAAAACCTATATGGTTTCTCCATCTCATACACCCAATCCTCCGTAACCATTGGGTCCTTCACCCCTCTAAACACTGGAGGTTTCAATGCTTGAAACTCTCGCAACCTGCTCAAATCGCAGTCATAACCCAAGTCACTATCGCTCTGCTGTGGAGTGATAGGAGAAGCTATATCCTGGGCTGGAGGTGGTGTAACTGTAGCTGTCTCAGCAGTCTGAGGTCTCTCCACCTCTATAGCTGCCTGTACAGTAGTAGGCTGTGCCGTGGGACCTCGTCTGTCACCGGCGCCCAAGGCCTGCGTGACTATCTCCACCAAATTCTCAATACTCCGCTCTAACCTAGCGAAGCGAGCCTCAATATCCTCTGCTCTCCCAGCAGGGTTCTGTGGAGCCTGTTTAGTCTGTGGCTCCGCACGGCTCTCAGGCCTACCTCTACGGCCTCTAGCATGTGCTCTCGCCCCTCTACCTTTGCATGTAACTGGCATAGTGCCTAACTTCCTGTATTATAATAATTTATTAAGCTCAATCCATCACGATATACACAGTTATATCTAAACAAAAGCACAGTACTACGGGGATGTACTTTCCTACGTTTTATTAGTGACTCATATCAGGCCAACAAAGCTCTGATACCAATCTCTGTCACGACCCAATTCCATTCTCTTTAACCAGAAATCACTAAAAAGTTTTCGCGTTTTACTGTTACCTTACCCGGTCGTGAACTAACTCACCACACACTGTTGGGCTGTGAGTCAATAATAACTCCACATCTCATTCATTATCAGTTAAATAAAACGATGTCATACATTTGCATTTAATCTTGTACTTATACAAAAGCATGTTTTACTGACATCTACATCCCCCATAATTACAACTCAAAAGAATACTGTGCTTTTACATTGTTTAGATACAAAAAGAATCACTGTGTATATACCTCTAAGCGATGGAGATGCAGCGGAGTCCAAAATACCACGCCTCAGTCCTCACTGGGCTACTATGCACGCTCTGTAAGGGGGAAAATAGAGAGGGATGAGCAACCACACGCTCAGTAAGGCAATAATGCAAGCATGGTAGATAACTACTCTATCTACATGCTGATAGTATTACGCATAAATCATTTATGGTAGGAGCATGAGGAATAAAACTATGCCATATGAGTATACATATATATATATATATCATGTATCAAAATCATGTCCATTGGCATATAAAACATGGTAAAAACATCAGGTATAAATCATCTAATGCTCGATCTCATTTAAATTCATAAAAAGTGCAATTCATTAAGAAACCTCCTTTTTAAATCCACGTCATAAAACTCTTTCTCAACACATACAATCACATCACATCAATTCACAATCACAACCTCATTTTCATTTCACATATCAAATCCGCGAGGCTCGACCTCTCCTTCGGGTCTACCTTAAACAATCACATATCACACTTAGAGATTTAAAAATCATGTAGTAGTAAGTAAATCAAGCAAGGAGACAGGTTACTATATCTCAAGTGACTACGTTGGCCAATCGTCACATATCATCCCAGACCACATGGATCCCGGTGTGCGGGGTATTATGCTGGCACGAAGGTGGGTTAGTTCTTCGCCAGACTTTCTCAAATCAAGTAACCACCATGCGGTACATTGTACTCCATGCGATATACACGGTACATCGTACTCTGCAGACCCATAACATGGTTGGGGGTGCCTGCCATAGGTCTTATCTACCCCATACCAAGTGTAACCTTTATAGTCTCAAGAGCGCGTGAGAGTAACCTCAATACCAGGTCCTAGCCCCTCATGGCCTTGGTCGCCCCTGTTGGGTTCCCTGATTTAGGTCCTAGCCCCTCACCCTCACCCCACTCAAGAGGTCTGTTAGGCCTGTCGGGTTCCCTGAATGGATTATGTCAGGTCCTAGCCCCTCACCCTCACCCCACTCAAGAGGTCTGTCAGGCCTGTTAGGTTCCCTGAGTTAATCCGTATCTCTCACCATGGCCTCATACATACCACAGTGTGAAAACCAGCGTAAGCTACACTCTAGCGCGAATTCATGCATCAAAACTAATCACATCGTACGAGCAATGCTCTAGTACGACATTTATGCATAAATTATGAAGAAAGCACGTACGAGCATAGCTCCAGTACGGTTATATGCATAAGAAAAACCACTCAAATCCACGTACGAGCGTAAGCTCCAGTACGGTTTATAAGACGTCGTCACAATTCAAATCAAAGTGCGAGCTGAGCTCAAGCACGTATCACACAAGTGAAAACATAGAAATCCAGCGCGAGCGAGGCTCTAGCGCGATTTATGTCATGCAAATACGATAGGCGACTCATACACAATCAAACAATCCCGACAACCGGGTTTAGCACTTCACAAATGCTTTTCCACAACATCAATAAAACACTAGCCGACCCATTTACAAGCTTGCTTAAAACTAAGCAAATTTCATTTTGAAAAAATCAAAACATTAGATTTATGCAATTATTAGCCTTACTATCCCATTTCTTTACAATACCATTTCAACCACCAAATCTCATACAATTATTCATAGTCACCTCCATACATCTTCAAAACACATTTCTATAAATCCATGCACATTTCTAAAGCCCTATATAGCCCACGAGTTCAAAATACGAGCAGCTACCTCTATATACTTACAAAATTCCCTTACCTGGAATCGCGATGTGTGATTCCACTTCCTTAAGCTGCTTACTCGTACGGTTCGATTCATCTTCAACGAACTCTTCGGGACTGCACAAAATCGTATCCCGTATTATATTCGATCCCTATAATGCAACCCTTGTGCTTGCTATAATCAATTTAATCTATAGCCTCTATTAACGCTTATATGGCCTCGTTTCATTACTTTACCCATAACTCGAGTCTATAGATTCTTTTAGGCCTATTAACTCATTCCAAATCGATATTGAATCGACATTAAGCTCATAGTGTTCATATTTCATGAATTCCCTCACTATGGCATTTTATCAAGCATATACATACTCATTTTCACAATTTCACTTAAACCCATATTATAACTCCACATAACCATTCCAAATCACATTACTCATTTAACACTTATCTTAACCCATAAACCACCAACTCCCCAATTCATACTTTCTCACACTAGAGGCATTCCATTTTCTAGGTTACATTAGTTTCTAACACAACCTAGGTGTTTCCATCCATACATACTCATGCCAAACAACTCCAAAATCAATTAAATAGACAATGTACTTGGATTGGAGTGTTAGAATCTTACCAAATATGATTTTTCTTCTTGCTCCAAATGTCAATGCCCTTATCTCCTTCAATACCCACAATGGGATTTTGGGTTCCAACTATGTTGTTCTCTTCCTCAAGATGAACAACTCAATGTCTAATGGTCTCCCCTCAATTCTTGTTGGAAATGGCTGATTTTAGAGAGAGAAAGTTAGTTTTTTGGGTTAGAAATGGAAGATTAGTGTTTTTTCCAAAATTTTCAGATTTTCAGCCCTCCTTATATAGAAATAGCTTGAGGAGATCGATCTGGTCCCCTTAAATCTCTCATTTTCACAAAATTTTAAGCATGAGATCGATCTGGTCCCAAACAGAGAGCTAAGGAGATCGATCTGGGTGCTTGAGGATCGATCTTTTCATTACAGAATGCTTAGGAGATCGATCTGGCCCCATTGGAGATCGATCTGCTCTATTCCATTGCACAAATAAGAGCATTCTGGCTCTTCCAAATCGATCTCTCATCCTATGAGATCGATCCGGCCTTCATGTTTTCCAGATTTCCTGCAGTTTCCTTGCTGCAACTCACACCAACACATCCTTAATCTGTTGCCATGGCCATTTTCTCATCCATCCACCTTTATAACTTGAAAATGGCACCCATTCATACCTTATGCACATTAAAACTTGTGTGCATACATTGTATGTCCAAAGGTTTGCTATATAAAACCAAATGGAAGCATAACTTCATTCCATTTTACCACACTACTCATTTTGAGTTTCAATCACATTCATCTCTTACAAGAATTCATTTCTTCCTATTCATACTTAATGAAACTTGTATGTACGTTACAAATCATATTACACATACGTACATTGAATCCATGGACTTACATCGATCATACTTTACATTACAAGTCCATTCACATTCATTACACATTATAACTTTACATATACAGGGTCTCACAGATCTGCTTATTTGCATGAGATCGATTTACCTATTTGCTAACCATGGGATGAGATCGATCGAAAGAAGGCTTTAGAGGTCGATCTAGCCTTAAGAGGAGATCGATTTGGCCTATCCAGAGACAACTAGAGATCGATCTGGCATATCCAGAGACAACTAGAGATCGATCTGCCTTATTAGAGGAGATCGATTTGGTCCAAGTCGAGGCAACTTGAGATCGATTTGTTTGAGTGAGGGATCGATCTCCCTCTTACAGAATGCCCTGGCATTGCATCTCAAGGCAATGAGATCAATCTCTCCTTGCAATAAGATCGATCTGCGCTGCATTCTGCAGTATTCTAGCTGTAATTCTCCCATATTTTCAAAGTTAAACTCTCATTCAATTGCGTTTATACTCAATTTGCAAATTTAGTCACACTTAGGACTTAAAAAAAATCAATTTCTTATGATTCTTATAAATTGTAACTTATTTGTACATCCCGGAATCTTAAACATTACAGACAAATTTACAGGTCTTACATTCCTCCATTCCTTCAAGAAATTTGGTCCTCCAAATTAGAACCAAGTTATTTCTCAAAAAGAATGGGGTACTTTTCCCGTATCAGGCTCTCTAACTCCCAAATAGCTTCCTTTAAATTATGGTGTTACCAGAGAATCTTAACTAGTGGAATTGTCTTATTCCTTAACACCTTTTCCTTCCTATCCAGTATCCAGATCGATCTCTCTATATATGTCAGATCGTCCTTGAGCTCCAATGGCTCATACCAAATTACATGAGTCGAATCTGGATGGTACTTTCGAAGCATCGATACATGGAAGACACTATGAATGCTTGCTAGCTCTGGTGGCAATGCTAGCCTATAGGCCTTATCTCCCACTCGTTTCAATATCTCAAACGGTTCAATATACCGAGGGCTTAACTTACCCTTTTTACCGAACGTCATAATCCCTTTCAAGGGAGAGACTTTCAAAAATACCGAGTCACCCTTAGTGAACTCTAATGGCCTCTGTCTCATGTCAGCGTAACTTTTTCTGTCGGCTCTGAGCTGTTCGTAATCTCTCACATATCAGCTGAGCAACCTCAGAGGCTTGCTGTACCAAATCGGGAGCAAAAGTCTTTCTATCACCCACTTCTTCCCAACCAATAGGGAACGACACCTTCTACCATACAATGCCTCATACGGTGCCATCCCTATACTTGAGTGATAACTACTGTTTTATGCAAATTTGGCCAATGGTAGGTGATCATCCCAGGAGCCTTTAAAATCCATGACACTCACTCTCAGCATATCCTCTAACGTTTGGATGGTTCTCTCTGACTGACCATCGATTTGAGGGTGGAAAGTGGTACTGAAACTTAACTGGGTTCCCATAGCTTCCTAAAAATGTTCCCAGAAGTGGGAAGTGAATCGGGAATTCCTATCGGATACGATGCTCACTGGAACACCATGTAGCCTTACTATCTCCCGTACATACAACTCTACCAAGGTACTCAGAGTATCTGTGGATTTCATGGCTAGAAAGTGGGCGAATTTCGTCAATCTACATACCACTACCCAGATAGCATCATGGTTCCTCTTAGTCCTCGGTAATCCCATGATGAAATGTTCCCATTTCCAAGTCGGTATAGGTAGAGGCTGTAATAACCCTGCAGGCTTCTGATGATCAACTAAATAAATCCACTTCAAATGCAATTAAAGAACACAACACTTAACAGCAGGGCGAAGAGTAGGAGGATCAGCCAAAGTGGTGACAGAATGTTGACAATTAAATCCTCTTGAGCTCTAACTACTTCCCTCATTCTTTCATATTTCTTATGCTTAAGCCTTATATCCTCCTCAATCTCCATCTTAAAACACTCTTGAGAGTCATCAGGGAGCTTCAAAGGTTTGAAAACATGAAATGTCACCTCTTGATCTAGGACTCTGATAGTTAACTCCCCCTTTTGTATATCAATTAAGGTTCTACCATAGATAGGAAAGGTCTGCCTAGTATAATGGGGACTTCCCTGTCTTCCTCCATGTCTAATATAATAAAATCTGCAGGGAAAATAAATTTATCCACCTTTACTAACACATCCTCAATGACCCCCTTCGGATATTTAATGGATCGATCAGCCAGCTGAAGGGTCACTGTAGTGGGCTTGGCATCCCCTATTCCTAACTTCTGATAAATAGAGAAAGGTATCAGATTGATACTGGCTCCTAAATCACACAGGGCTCTAACAAAGAATAGATTTCCAATTGTGCATGGTATGGTAAAACTCCCGGGATCTTTGAGCTTGGGGGTAATTTCCTCTGAATAATTACACTACATTCCTCAGTTAAGGCCACCGTCTCATATTCTTCTAATCTTCTCTTCCTCAAGAGGATATCTTTCAAAAACTTCACATAACTTGGCATTTGCTCTAAAGCATCTGCGAAAGGAATGTTGATGTGAAGTTTCTTAAAAACCTCAAGAAATTTGGCAAATTGATGATCCAGTTTTTAATTTTGGAACCTCTGAGGAAAAGGTACTGGTGGTCTAACTAGAGGCAGTGTAGTGGGAGCATGTGTAGAATCAGAGGATGAGGAAGGCAGTGAAGAAGAAGAAGGTATAGATGAAGAAGCACCTAGCTTGGATTCTTTTACAGCCTGATCCTGATGTTCCTGTTATTTCTGAGCTGCCTCTTTAGACCATAAGGGCTCTACCACTGTGGGCTTAACAAGGTTGGACTTAACTTGTGGATCATCTAGCTCTCTGCCACTTCTAAGGGTGATGGATCTAACATGTTCCTTACCCTCCATTTACTTAACAGGATTAACTTCAGTGTTACTAGGAAGGGTCCCTTATGGACATTGGCTAAGAGCATTGGCTATCTATCCAACCTAAACTTCTAAATTCTTGATTGAGGCAGCTTGATTTTGCAGGATCATTGTGAACATTTCCTTAAGTGAGGGCTTCTTCTCAGCTGCTGGTGTAAGTACATGTTGGGGCTGCATAGGTTGTGGTGGTGGAAGATGAAATTGATGTGGGGATGGGTGATGTTGAAATTGCTGAGGTGGGTATGGGTGATGAGAAGGCGGATGATGAGGAAATGGATGCTGTGGTGGTACCTGGACCGGTGGAGCTTGAAAACCAGGGGTCCTACAGGTCTAGAGCTAGAAGTTTGCCCTTGGTTTTAGCTCTAGGAGAAGTTAGGATGGTTCCTCCACCCTTGATTATAGGTGTTTGAAAAAGGGTTGTTCTGTTACTTAGGGGGAGCAACATACTGAACCGATTCTAAGTTAAGCGGACACCTATCCATAGAGTGTGTACCACTACACAGATCACAAGAGAGAAAAGGACTTTGGGCAGAAAACACAGGGTTAGGACTGGTGGAAGGATTATGTTGGGTACTGAGCGACTCTACCTTCTTCGTAAGATTAGCGATTTAAGAGGTCAAGGTAGACAGCATGTTGAGCTCACAGATACCCGTCGATTTCTTAAGCAGTTGCCTCTCTGAGGACTATAGATAGTTATTAGCAGCCATCTTTTCTAACAACTCGTAAGCTTCCTCCTCTATTTTACACATTAGCGCTCCACCCGCAGCAGCATCAACAATGGTCCTATTTTGGCTTGTAAGTCCGTTGTAAAAGGTCTAGACTTGCAGCCACAGAGGTAGACCATGATTAGGGCACTTCCTAAGAAGCTCCTTATATCGTTCCCATGCTTCATAAAGAGATTTCGAATCAAATTGGGCAAAGGAAGATATGTCACTACGGAGTTTGGCCATTTTAGAATGAGGGAAAAACTTAGCTAAAAATTGATAGGCTAACTCGTCCCATGTAGAAATGGATCCTGGAGACAAGGAGGTTAACCAGTGTCGCATCCTATCCCTAAGCGAGAAGGGGAATAATCTAAGCCTAAGCGCATCATCAGATAATCCATTACGCTTGAACGTGTTGCACAGGTCTAGGAATTACCCGAGGTGAGCATGTGGGTCATCGTGCGGAAGCCCACTGAACTGTAAAGAGGTCTGGAGGATGGAAGGCTTAATTTCGAAATTGTTAGCAGGGACAGCTGGTGGCCTAATGCCGGTATAATATCCTCCAATTGTCGGCACCGCATAATCTCCAACGGTCCTAATTTCCCTATTTTCTGTCATGATATTTTGCAGTAGAGTTATAAATTTCCTAGAATCCTTTCGAATTTTTCTAAGTGTTCATTCAATTTCAGGATCTAAAGGAAAGCAATCATAACTTCTGGCTCACGCATGCGAACACCAAAAAGTCCTTAGAAATTTTTTTTTATAAGTTTTAAATTTTTTATGAGAGAGAAAATTAAATAATCTAGATTAAAGCCCTAAATATTTACAACCTAAATATTTACAAGCTAGAATTACACCTAAACATAATTTCACCGATATTAATTAATGGCTAATTTAGACTTCCCCGGCAACGGCGCCAAAAACTTGATACGAACTAGATGTATTATCCGCAAGTGCACGGGTCGTACAAGTAATAATGGGATTTGAGTCCCAAATTATCATCCCATAGAGAAGTTGATCAGCTTAATTAACTACCAGTTAATCTTACTCTAAGTATATTCTAGCAAATTATGAAGTGAAGATGGGTGATCTACCAAGTTTGAAATTAAAAGTACTAAAAATAATAAAAGCTATAAACTAAAGAAAATAAAACAGAGAAAAAATTATTTACAAAACTCCGAGCAATTAAAAACAACAACCTACAAAAGATAATTAAACAGTTAAAAATTCATTAACACAATTAAAATAAAGTGCACATATGAAAATAAAGAAACAAAATTAATTAAACTAACAATAACATATGCATGTAATTAAACTAATTAATAAAAATGCAAATGAAACTAACCTAAAGTCTAATAAAATAAAATGCTATTAACCTAAAGAAATTCATAAATCTAACTAAAAATAATAATCCTAAATTAATTCTAACTAATTACTCACTTAACAAAAAAATGTAACTAATGCATGAAAACTAATATTTTTGGATTTTTCAATTTAAAATGAAAATTTAATTAAAAATGCATGAAACAATCTTAATCTAAATTAATTCTAAATGCAACCCATGAGTTTCTAAAGAAAATTAAAATTACCACTCTAATGTAATCAAAATTTAATTATTATCCCAATTAACACTAGTCACTAATTTAACAAACAATGCAAATATATTTTTCTAACTTAACAAACAATGTAAATGACATAAAAAGATAAATCCCAAACATGCTTAAACTAATTGCAACAATAAACCGAATGGCTAAATGTGGCCTTAACCCAATTTCCAACTGAATGAACCTGTGCACTGTACTGTGCATGCTCCTGCTCAGGTGTTGCCTTGTACTGTCTGCTCCAAGTGCTGCTCCAGGCTGCTGTCTTGGCACCGTCCTATTCTTTGGCCAGATCAAGCCGTCAACTCCTGTGTCAGGGGCAGCTCAGCATCGGTTAGCAGCATCAACAAGCACAATTTCGCAATGACATTCCCTGTTCTCTTCTGCTCTGCACTTCTGCAATTGCTTCGGTTCACAACCAGCTTGCAGGATCTGTCCCTTGCTCCTATTGTCCAGCATCAACATAAACCATGCCAACACTCCGAGTCCACCAGGAGACGCCCAGCAATGCCCAGCTACAGCTCTGTTGCTCCTACACACTCCACAGCAACTCAGTTACAACAACGTTATCCTACAGCTACCAAACATGGGTTAGTGCAGAATAATAAATAAAACACAAGCAGCAGTTATTACAAGGAAATTTAAAGCTATAAATGCAAACTTAAAATGTAAACTATGATAATAACCACGTTAATGAAAAATAAAAAAAATGATGAACAGTAAAAGACTCCTCGAACAGGGGAGAACAGAGAAGGAAAGTTGTCCCGAGCTGCTTCCAAACAATCGTCTAGGCTTGGTTTTGCAACCATGGCAGTCGCCCCACCATCTTCTGCAAAGCTTTAGTTGTCCAAATATTGCTATATCTACTGTACTACTGTTGCTATGTAATGCTCGACAGTGAGCAAGCTTTAACACCGATTCCAATCAAAAGAAAATGGCAAGATCACTCCCAGTCTAATAATGCAGCAGAACATGGGAAACTTTCGGTTATAATCTTAAACCGGGTTTTTAAAATAGAACACAACAATGGCATAAATGTAGTGTTCTAATGAATCACAAGCGGAACAAAGAAATCATAAAGAGAAATTTGCAAACCAAGAGTTAAAATGAAATAAGAGATTTAAACTAGTTAATCAAAAAGAAACTTTACATGAAACAAAAAGTAAATAAATAACATCTAAAAAATATAAACTATTGAACCGAGAAGAACAAAAATAATGGCTATCAAGTGATGTGAAATAGCAAAGAACTTAAAGTGATGAAGCTTTCCATTCAACTTAAGTGCATTGAATCAACAATAAAGCAATGAAATTGCAAAACCGAGAAGAATATGGAAAAATCACTATTCATTAAACCAGTGTAAAACTTTTAACAAAAAAAGAAAAGAAAATTTTTAACTTAAAAAAAAAAAAACTATTCAGAAATTTAAAACAAGGAAAGCTTCAAGTTACCCTAAAAATATTCTACCCTAACTTTGCACTATTCCTAAATTACTCTACACTACTCCTACCCTAGACTACTTACTTTTTTCAATTGCCATCATGTTCTATTTATATACACACTTAGGGGTACAATGGAAATTTTTCATCCTAGATGAGTTGGCATTGTTTGACCACTTGTCTTCATTTTATTTGCTACAGAGTAGATATTTCCACGTCACTTGTCGATTTGTCTAGTTGGTTGTGCGATGTGGCCCGGCGTGTGTCTTCCAGAAGGTTGGCACGGTGTCCGTCGATCTTATCGTTTTGGAGCAAATAAAATACGGACACCTGGCATCACGCGTGTCCAGACGACTGGTGACTCGGTCTGCAAATTGGAAGTGGTCCAATCTCCTTTAGTCCGTTTTCAGCCGACTTTTGACTGAAACGACTGAGTTTCATCCGGATTTAATTTACCTGCACATTAAAGAATTTTAATTAAATAAAGGGGATTATTAATAAAATAATTGAGGATTAAATAAATAATTAGGAAATTAAGCACAAATAATTCTATAAAAAAATAGAATTATCAGTATGGTGAGAATAGGTGCGATGGTCAGTCTGTGCTTTAGCTTGCAGAAACTACTTTCACATTTATCATCCCACTCAAATGCTACATTTTTCTGAGTGAGACGTGTCAACAGAGTATCCAACTTAGAGAATCCCTTGACAAACCGTCGGTAATAAGCTGCTAAACCCAAGAAACTACGGATCTCTGTAACCGTCTTAAGTCTTTCCCACTGTATTATAGCCTCTATCTTGGACAGATCCACTGATACCTCGTCCCTCGAGACTAAATGACCCATAAACGATATCTCACTCAGCCAAAAATCACACTTATTGAGTTTAGCATATAACTCCTGATCTCAGAGGTTCTGTAACACTGTTCTCAAATGCTATTCATGCTCTTCCCTGGACTTCAAGTACACCATTATGTCATTTATAAAGACAATCACAAAGCTGTCTAGGTACGGCTTAAACACATCATTCATTAATGCCATAAAAGCTGTAGGAGCATTGGTCAACCGAAATGGCATAACCAAAAACTCATAATGGCCATAACGGGTTCGAAACGCTGTCTTGGGCACATCTCCACTCCGAATCCTCAACTGATATACCTAGACCTCAGATCAATCTTCGAAAAGATCTGTGCTCCTTGCAACTGATCCAATAGATCATTAATCCATGAAAGGGGATACTTGTTCTTGATGGTAGCCTTGTTCAACAACTGATAATCTATAAAAAGTCGGAGACTCCCATCTTTTTCTTTACAAACAGAACCGGTACTCTCCAAGGTGATACAGTCGGTCTGATAAACCCCTTGTCCAACAGATCTTGCAATTGTTTCTTTAGCTTCTCCAATTCCACTGGAGCCATTCTATACAGTGGTTTGGATATTGGTTTCATTCCAGGTACCAAATTAATATAAAATTCCATCTCTCTGTCTAGTCGCAACCCTGGTAACTCTTCTGGAAAGACATCAGACAATTCTCTAATCACTAGGATGTCATCTAATTCCAGGTGTGCCTTATCCAAATCAACCACATATGCTATAAAACCTTCAACATATTATAACCACATTTGCTAGTAAAATCATCCATCCTTGGGAATAATTTACTACTTCTTTCATTACTTTGCAAATCTTACAACATACTTTTTAGGGGTAGAAAACATTACTGTCTTAGCATAATAATCTAAAACAGCATGGTTTGCAGCCAACCAATCCATTCCTAGTATTACATCAAAGTCCTCCATGTCTAACAGAATAAGATTAGCCAACATATCATTTTCCCCTACTTTTAACTCACAATCTTTACACACACACTCAGTTACTACATTATCCTTCACTGGAGTACTTATAAGCAATTTCCTACTTAGAGGTACAGGTTTCACATGTTCCAACAATTTACATGAAAATGTAGGTAATATGAGTGAATGCGTGGTACCAGGATCAATTAATGCTAATGCTTTAAAATCAAAGACTAGAATGGTACCTTTAATCACATTCGTAGACGCTTTTGTAGATGCCTGGTCCAATGCAAACACTCACCCTCGACCAACAGCTTGTTTCCTTTTCTCTTCAGTTGTGGCCTTCCTCTTAGGTGTAGGTGTCTCAACTATAGCCTTCTCTAGTTCTTTGCCCTTTTGTGGGGCTGTATCAGTCAACTCTGGGAATTCACGAGCCATGTGCCCTAGTTTGCTACATCTATAACATGATCTCATTACCAACTGGCATGGCTTACTCCCATGATATCTACCACACATCTTGCACTGTTCGCTGGTAGGTCGGGGTCTACCAATAACTATACCCCTCGAGGCTAGAGGTAAGGCTGAATAAGTTGGAGGCTTTGCAGGCTGACACGCCCTAAGGGTATTATCCGCAGGTGCACGGGTCGTACAAGTAATAATGAGATTTGAGTCCTGAGTTATCGTCCCTCAAAGAAGTTGGTTAGCCTAATTAACTACCGATTAATCTTACCCTAAGTATATTCTAGAAAATTATGAATTTAAGGTAGGTGATCTACATGGCTAAAATTAAAAATACTGGAAAATAAAATAATAAAGAAAATAAAACCGAGCAAAATTTACTTACAGTGCTCCAAGCAATAAAAAGCAAGTACCTACAAAAATAATTAAAGCAGTTAACATTCATTAATGCAACTAAAATAAAATGCAAATTTGGAAATAAAGAAATAAAGTTAATTAAACTAAAATTTAAACAAACTTAAAATCAAAATGCATGTAATTAAACTAATAAAAATTACGCAATTTAAACTAACCTAAAATTTAATGAGGATAAAGACTAAATTAAAAATGCATGAATCAAATTTAATCTAAATTAATTCTAAATGTAACTCATAAAATGCTAAACTAAAATTAAATCCTAAAACATATAAAAAAATTAACTATTAACTAAGACTTAAAACTAAAGATTAAATTAACAACTTAAAACATTAAATTTAACTATCAATTAACCACTATCCTAACTAACACTAATGAAAACAATCAAAATGCTAAAAATGCAATAAACATTAAGCTAAATAAAATGAAATTGGCCAAACAAGGCCTTAGTAAATTACAAAACATCAAGTGGTCCCGACAAGCTGGTACTGTGCTCATTGTCTTCTCCAATTTTTGTTCTTCCTCCAGGTGTTCACGGATTGCCCAGCTAACTGGTCATGTCGTGCGGCTGCTCCCAGCTACTATCCTGTCCGCGTACTGTTGTTGTTGGCCCTGTCGTGCTTCAGCTGGTGGTAATGTACTGCTGTACATGCTCCATGTTTTACTCCAATCTGCTGTAACTGGTTCTGCTACTGCCTTGCTGCACATCCTCGGCTGTACTAGCTCTTGCTTTGCTCATGTCGTGCACCATTTTCAGCCCAGCAATCGGTTTTGGAGCTTGCTACCTGATTAGGTGGTGCAACAGTGGAATTGATGCTGGCAGGTGCAGTGCATAAATGTTACAGCAGATCAGCGTGAATGAACATCATCAGCAAGCATCATTCTGCATAGATCATGGAGACACAGACTGGACCTAAGCTCGGTTACATGACCCCTGCATCCTTCAGCTGCAACCTCTCAACATCTTCTTCAGTAGCTTAGTGATGGTGAAGGACTACAACTCAGCACTGGAATCTTGAACAAGAAACTAATACCAGCTTGACATTGAATAACATAAAATAACAACAATGAACAGTGGAAATAACGTGAAACAGAGCTAAACAGAGGACAAATATATAACCCATGTAAATTGTAATTGTTTACTCATCCTAAGCTATGTCTACACAGCAGCAAACTTGATCTTATCAACAAGCAAAAGAAAAGATGAAAAAGAACATGTAAATACAAGTAAATGTAAAATCGAGATGAGTGAATGCCATTCGGTAGAAAATAACAGAAGTTAACATGCGGAAGGGTGCAGAATCAGTGAAACGCAGATATTGAAAAATGAACAGACATTCAAATAACAGTGCATTGCTAACTAAAAACTTAAAAATGAAAAGAACTAAGCGAAGATCAACACTGAAAAATTAACCAACATTACCAATACCCGTAAATCACATGAACAGGTAAACTAGCATCCTCGGTTTGCCTCGATTCCTCCTCTTACTGCTGTGATCCCACATTACCATTGATGTGGAAATAATATTGGGCATTAAAACCGCATCAAAGCATCAGAATCAAAGGCAGTGATGGATGAAACTGATTTATTTGAATGAACAAACTGAGATTAACATTGAAAACTATAAACTTTCATTTAAATCTCACAAAATAAAAAAAATCAAGGAATGAACTTTTACAAATCGAGAAGAAGAGAAAGATGAAACGTGATTGCTAATGAAATACCCAGAAACTAGAAAATGAAACAAACTTTTTCATAGATTGAAGATTGAATGAACAGTAAAATTTTGCTAAAAAAAATACTCTTTTCGGGAAAGCTTAAAAACAAAGGCAATAAATCTTAAAATTAACCTAAAAACTACTCTACCCTAAATTACTTCTCTTCTAACCTAGGCTACCTGTTTTTCAATTGCCATCTTTTTCTATTTATATACAAACTTAGGGGTACAATTGTAATTTTTTCATCCTAGATGAGTTGGCATTGTTTGGCCACTTGTCTTCACACCATTGGCTTCTTGAAAAATAATATTTCCATGTCATCTATCTTTTTGTCCAATTGGTTGTGCTAGGCTCGTGTTGTCCGCGTGGTCCAATCTCAATTTTAGCTCAATTCTAGTCCATTTTCTACCGAAATATTCAAAATTCATCCAGATTTAATTTATCTGCAAACATGAGAATTTTAATTAAATAAAAGGGATAATTAACCAAATAAATTGAGGATTTAAATAATTAATTAGGAAATTAAGCACAAATAATTCTAAAAATATAGAATTATCATAGGCCTCTCTCATACTTCCTCAATCTTTGGCCCTTTACCAAACAATCTTTGGCCTTTACTGAACCCTCTATCATCAACTGACCTCTTTCGATCTCTATCTCCGCCCTTACCACTCTTGCTTAACTTCGAGGCATGCAATTCATAGTCCTGTTCACATAGCTAAGCTCTACGTACTGCCTCCTCATAGGTGGTAATGTCAAATGGGGCCAATCGAGCTCTGATTGAAGGTCTCAACCCCTCAAGAAATTTTTGGACCTTCCTCTCCTGACAACCCATGGCCACTGTGTCATATCTACCCAGGGATGTAAATTCGGACTCATACTCATCAATTGTACAGTTCCCTTGAGTCAAGGTCAGAAATTTCATCGATATCTTTTTGTGAGCAGTGGCTGGAATGTACTGCCTTCTAAATGCATCTAGAAATATATCCCAAGTCACAACCGGGTGACGTACACTTAGAATCGGCTAGGTGACCATCTACTAATGCTCGGCCTCACCCTCTAATACAAAAGCTACAAAGGTGACCTTCTCTGTGGCAGAGTAATGGAAAATTTTGTAGAGTTTCTCCATACTACGAATCCAATGCTCCTTTAACACTGGGTCTTTCACCCCACTAAACGAAGGTGGTCCAAACTTCCTGAACTGCCTCAATCTGCCCATGTCACAATCATAAACTCCTTCACTACCAACCTGTTGTGGAGCTATAGGATCCTGAACTGGTGGGGGAATATCCTGAACTAGAGGAGGTGCAGGAATCTCTGCCTTTATAGCCTAAGGTCTCGGTGCAGGCAATGCAAGCTCATGTCTCTCAGGTACAGCAGCCTGTCCAGTAGGGTTCTCTTGTCTACCCTTAAATCTAGCCATCGCCTGTGTAAACATCTCCATAAATGTGTCTACACTGCACGGTAATTACGTAATACATGCCTAGCGGCCTCACTAAGACTAGGTGGATCTCTACTAGAACTGGACCCACTGTGCCTCTTGGGCTCATCTCTATGCCCTTGAGAGTGCGAACTCTTTCCTATATGCGTACGTCATCTATCTGACATCCTGCATTGTGACGCCTCGGAAATGCAAAAAATAGGGTAAATTTAAAACTTTTTTTTTACTCATCAAATCACAATTAAGGGTGCATTCCTGTGCAGTGTTATACATAATCATACATATCATGCCTTAGGATCTCATCATTAAATAGTATATATCATATCATATACATTACACAATTCCAGGTTAATGAATCCTAATACATCCCATACAGTGTTGTACATCAAATGTCTGTAAATACACATTAGTCTCGGTACATGAAATGTAAATTATACCTCAAATACAAATATATGGCCTAGAGCTCAAGTCCTCCACTAGCCAATACTTCGTACATCACATGAAAACTTCTCTTCACTTGAAGAAATCTGGGGGGAAGATAAAACAGGGTGAGCTTCTAACTCGCTCAGTAAGGGGGTAAGGGACTCATTAATAAAACAATGATTTGCACAACACAATCATTTTATCTCGTAGTTGAAACTCAATTAAAACGTAGCATGAACTCATTAAAATGTCATTCTCATTGCATTTCTCTAAAATCATGTAAAACATGAGAGTACATAACTCAGTACGAATCACAGTCACAAGCATGTGGAAATCAAAATGTGATAATGGCTTTTCTCATTAAAACGTGATAAAAATCACCTCAATATAATGCACGTGGCACAGCCACAAAACACGACTCATGTTTACAAAAAGGAGACTAGGCAATAAAACTCATATAAAACTCGTCATGGCACATCATAATAAATCTCCTCTGGGTGTGCATCCCAGGGATCCTCAAAAGAGGGAAATGTCGACAATATGGTCGTGTACATGGTATATTAGACTTACGCGTTACCAAAACAAGGCCCGACCTTACATGCTACTAAAGCCATGCCTCTCCTCATGCACACTATCGATTTTATATGCTACCAAAGCAATGCCTCCCAATGCTACCAAAGCGTGGAATAATATTTGACTTACATGCTACCAAAACAATGCCTCCCAACGCTACTAAAGCGTGGAATAATATCGACCTTACATGCTACCAAAGCAATGCCTCCCAACGCTACCAAAGTGTGGAATACTAATGGCCTTACATGCTACCAAAGAAATGCCTGATGTGTATTCAACATGACAAGCCTAAGTCTCAATCATTAGCCATTATCATATAAAACGTTTTGCCTTCACATAGAACTCATTTTGGTTTTCTCTCATAAATCTCATTTAAAACATTTGTGTACTCAACATAAAACATGTTAAAATCGAGTTCCAACCAGCAAAACCACGCACACATTTCTCGATCTCAGTAGGCCTTAACGTAGAGCCCAAATCCTTTTTCACGTTTTAAACACAAAATGGTTGTAAAACATTTTCACGCTTAGTTTACAACTCATAAAAGTTGGGCTCCAACCAGCTATAAAATCGTGTGCAATACTCATTCACTACTCATAAAACATGCTTGTTTTCTCAAATCACAATTCATGCTACATTATTGTCACAAATCAGTCAGACAAACGAGTTTAAGTTTTCCCTTACCTCTTTGCACCTTGTATAGTGCAATCGTTCCCCCGTATCATGGGCTAGTCTCGTATTCCTCTCTAAAACTCCCGAGCTGTCCAAACGATGTAAAAACATCAATAATCCAACTCAATCGTATTATTGAGCACACATTTTCTCATATTCTCATTAACACCTCAAATAACTCAATTCTCATAACTCTATCACAATTCACATACTCATCCACTACACCTCACAATCCTACATTTCTCATACCCTATTCCATGCTAAATTCACCACTTTGTCTCAATTCCAATTTATAGCCATAATTCCCAAAATTACCACAATTGCATAATAACATCTCTACTCCAATAAAATCATAGTTTCATCAATCCCTAATCATTTTCCAACTATTTCATCACAATGCCCATGCTCACAATCACCAAAGATTACTTCAAAAATCAAAGATCGAGGTTTAGAAAATTACCCAAAACTTGTGGAGTGCTTAACTCTTCCCTCGATTCAATCCGTCCTTCGATTTCCAAGTATGTTGTTCTCCTTTAGATGAGGAACAACTTTTCTACTTGCCATAACCTTTGGTTTGGATGAAAATGGGTGTTTTGGAGGGGAGATAAAGCTAGGGTTTGAAAATGGCGATTTGGGAGAGAGAGAGAGAGAGATTGATTTCCAGAAAAACAAAAGGGGTCTTTATATAGGTAGAGGGTAGGAGATCGATCTGGTCCTTGATGAGATCGATATGTATTTGAGTTTGGGAACATTTTGGGGTAATTTTATGCCTAGGAGATCGATCTGTCGTGGGGTGAGATCGATCTCTTAATGGCTTTATGAGATCGATCTGCTCCAATTATGAGATTGATCATTAGTTTACAGAATGCTTCACGAGATCGATCTGCTTCTTGAGGAGATTGATCTTCTCCTTACAGAATGCTTCATGAGATCGATTTCTTCCTCATGAGATCGATCTCTTCATTACAGAGCATAAGGAGATCGATCCTCTTCCATTGGAGATCGATCTGCTCGCTTAAATTCCTCCTTCCTTGTCATTTTTGGCCTACCAGATCGATCTTCTCTTCCCCAAGATCGATCTGGCCTCATAGTTTCACACTTTGGCTGAACACTTCACATAAAGTCTCCATATATAATTTCCATACTTCACTACATTGATTATTTCTCATTCATAACTCATACATTTCATTCAGTTCAATAAATTACACTTCAAATTCACATTACATAATTAGACATGTATTAAAATTCTCAGATCTCACATCCTCCCCATCTTAAAAAGAATTTGGTCCTCTAAATTCAACTCGACTAGTCAAACAGATGGGGGTATTTCTCTTTCATGAGGCTTTCCAATTCCCAAGTTGCCTCTTCCATTGAGTGATGTTTCCACAGAACTTTCACTAATGCCATGCTTTTGGTCCTAAATACCTTCTCCTTTCTATCAAGAATCCAGATGGGTCCTCAGTGTAACTCATGTCCTCATGTATGTCCATCTCTACATACTCTATGACATGAGAAGGGTCCGGGTGGTACTTCCTTAACATAGACACATGAAAAATGTTGTGTATTCTGGACATCTGTGGGGGTAATGCCAGCCTGTAGGCTACCTCTCCCACTCTCTCAAGGATCTTGAATGGTCCAATATATCGAAGACTCAATTTCCCTTTCTTCCCAAATCTCATGATACCCTTACTCGGTGATATTTTTAGAAATACTGAATCACCAACATCAAACTCAAGTGGTCATCTACGCACATCTTGGTAGCTTTTCTGTCTACTCTATGCAGCCCGTAATCTCTCACATATGAGTTTCACACTCTGTACAACTTGCTCAACAAGCTCGGGAGCATTTATCTTTCTGTCACCAACTTCTTCCCAAGACAGGGGATCTATACCTCCTACCATATAGAGCCTCAAAAGGTGTCATTCCAATACTCGCATGATAGCTATTATTGTATGCAAACTCTGCTAGGGGCAGGTGATCATCCCATGATCCCTTAAAATCCATCGTACACACCCTCAACATATCCTCCAAGGTTTGAATAGTCCTATCTGACTGACCATCTGTCTGAGAATGATAGGCGGTACTAAAACTCAATCGAGATCCTATGGACTCCTGAAACTGGGTCCAAAATCTGTAAGTAAATCGAGAATCTCTGTCAAAAGTAATACTCACTAGAGCCCCATGTAATCTAGCTATCTCACTGACATATAACTCAGCTAAGACATCCACAGTATCTGTGCACTTGATGGCGAGGAAGTGGGCACTATTTGTCAGTCTATCAACTATAACCCATATAGTGTCACGACCTCTCCGGGTCCTCGGTAAACCCATAATAAAGTCTATGGTGACATGCTCCCATTTCCATGTAGGTACAGGTAAAGGCTGTAGTAGTCCTCCGGGCTTTCGATGCTCAGCTTTCACTTACTGGAATACTAAACATCTGGCCACATACTCTGCCACATCTCGCTTCATACCACTCCACCAGTACACCCTTCTCAAATCTCGGTACATCTTAGGACTCCCTGGGTGCATGGTGTATCGCGAGCAGCAGGATTCTCTCAGTATTTGTCTCTTCAGGGTATCATCATCTCTTCACTGATTGTGAGATCCAAATGCTAAGTCTGCTCAGCTTGGCTAACCATATCGATCATCCTCTGATCATTACGTTGCCCAGTTCTAATCTGATCCATGATCCTGGGCTCTATTCGCAGGCTAGCCAAAAATCCAGTCTCTACCTCTTTAACTCTGATCCAGAGTTTGGCGAATTGCTCAAATAAATCCCATTCCCTGATCATCATAGTAGATATCATACTCTTCTTGCTCAGGGCATCAGCAACTACATTCGCCTTACCTGGATGGTATAAAATCTCGCAGTCATAATCCTTAAGGAGTTCCATCCATCTCCTTTGTCTCATATTTAACTCTTTCTGATCAAAGAGATACCTTAAACTCTTGTGATTAATGAAGATCTGAAATCTTTCTCCATATAAGTAGTGCCGCCAGATCTTCAAGGTAAATACCACAGCGGCTAACTCCAAATTATGCATGGGGTAATTTCGCTCATGATCTTTCAATTGTCGCGATCTATAAGCGACCACTCTTCCATGCTGCATGAGCACACACCCCAATCCTTGATGAGATGCATCACTATAAACTGAAAATTCTCCTGATGCCTCAGGGATAGTCAACACAGGTGCCGTTGTTAATCTCCCTTTTAACTCCTGAAAATTAAGCTCATACTGATCAGTCCATATGAACGGAGTCTCCTTGCGCGTGAGCTTAGTCAAAGGAGCAGCAATCCTAAAAAATCCTTCCACAAAGCTTTTGTAATACCTTGTCAAACCAAGGAAGCTTCGTACCTCTGTAACTGTCCTCAATCTTTCCCAATTAAGCACACCTTCTACTTTACTTGGATCCACTGATACTCCTTCCTCTGAAACTATATGACCAAGAGTACACTAGGATATCATCAATAAAGACTATCACAAACTTATCTAGATAGTCTCTGAACACTTGATTCATTAACCTCATAAAGGCTGTAGGGGCGTTCGTCAATCCAAAGGGTATCACTAAAAATTCATAATGGCTATTTCTTGTCCTGAAGGCCATCTTCGGAATATCTTCCTCTTTAATCCTCAACTGGTGATAGCCTGATCTTAAATCAATCTTAGAGAAGACTGAGGCCCCTCTCAGCTGATCAAGTAGATAATCAATCCTCGATAATGGATACTTATTCTTCATAGTGGCTTTATTCAACAGTCTTTAGTCTATGCATAATCTGAGACTACCATCCTTCTTCCTCACAAATAACACTGGTGCTCCCCACGGTGAGATACTGGGTCTAATGAATCCCTGATCCAGTAACTCTATAGTTGTTTCTTCAATTTCTCTAGTTCCACTAACGCCATCCTATATGGAAATCTAGAAATATGCTGAGTATCTGGTACCAAATCAATGGTAAACTCCAACTCTCTCTAGTGGTAAACCTGGCAACTCATCTGGGAAGACATCCGCAAATTCACATACCACAAGTATATCCTCAATCCTCAGATGTTCCCGATCATCATCTGAGATGAATGTTTCATAACCTTCGTATGAATGATCAAATTTAGTATTCTTAAAAGCAACCTCATAATTTCCAATTACTGATAAAAAAACTCCACACATTCATTTCCTCAATATTTCAAACGTACACTATAAGGTTCAGGTAGAGAGAAGGTTACAATCTTAGTGTAGCAGTCTAAATTCACTCGATTCGTTGCCAGCCAATCCATTCCCATGCATATTTAACATTATTAGATCTGCTAACATTACTCTATCTCCCACCTTTATTTCACATCCTTTACAGATCAACTCGATTCTCTGGGATTCACGCAATGGGGTATTTACATGTAGTATATACTCTAGAGGTTCAAACTTCAAATTTAAACTACATGCAAAATGATCAGAAATAAACGAATGCATGGATCCTGGATCAATCAACACATGAGCCTTATGATTATAGACAGAGAGTGTACCTCTTATAGTTTCTGAAGAAGTGTCTGTTGTCTCCTTGTCCAAAGCAAACACATGTCCCACTGTAACGAGCTTATTTCCTTTCTCTACAGCAGTGGTCCTTCTCGGGGGATTTACGCTCTGAGGCTATTGTCTGGTAGGCTCCGGAGCATGTGGATTTTGAGGTTGAGGCTAATCTCTTAATTTGTGACCCATGTCTCCACATCTGAAACATCCATGGATCAACCCAGTACAACTTCCCTCATGTGATCGACCACAGTCTCTACAAACCCTTATCTCAGGCCTGACATCTCGAGGGGTCTCTCTAATGATGGGATAAGCTCTGGGTCTCTCAAATCTGCCCTTTTGTACCTCAATCCTTCCTCTCCTGAAGGAACCTCTCCATGTCACACCCTATTTTTGGGTGTCCTTTATTCATACTTACGCTACTACGGTTGGGCTGTGAGACGATGCAATTTCTATATTCATACATTTATAGGGGAAAATTTAAATCTTTAATTCACACTCCCAGGTGTGTGTAGATATAAAAAATCAATTGTATAAATACATTGTACTTACATATCATCCCCATAAAGCTGTTTACAATTCCAAGGTATAACTGTGTGATACATCAAGATAGATACAAAATACACTTGTATATACAATTCTTATACCTTTATAACTGGCGGGAGCTGTCCAACTCAAAAAGGAATCTAGAGACCACCGCTCTCCTACTTCTCAGTACCTGGAGGGGGAAAATAGTGGGATGAGCAAACCACAGCTCAGTAAGGAAATGAATGCTAGCAGGTGGATATCGTACTACCTACATAGCCCATGCATGTATAAACCAAAACTATGTTTTCATTATAAATGAAAATATTATACGAAAATGCTTTTAAACATACATTTCTCATTTGCATTTTCATGTAAATCATATATGTCATGCTTCCATTTTAAAACATGATTCATAAATTAATGCCCTCACGACACAAGTGTTTAAATCAGAGATTTATCAAAACACAAAATCTCTTTACTTTCTCAATCATATCTTTTCCTCAAATCTCTTTCTTTTCTGCGTTGTATCTGTTTCTCAAATCTCTGAGACAGGCATGGAAGTTTCGACAATCAAATATCCACGACATATGGCCATAGTCAGTGATCCCAGGCCTCACTGATCAGGTGTGCACAGGGCATCACTTCGCTTGAAGGGGGATGGGTCAGTCCTACCCTCTGGTTCATCTCAATCAACCTCATCTCCTCATATACTCACAGTATAAGGTACGCCATGTGTCATCTACGTGATACTCGTACTCACGTGCACCCAGCACAGTACATAGTATACCAACAGACAACTGCACAGTACTACGTCGACCGTAGACCCAAGTCCATACTCCAACTCCGATGGACTTTTCATCCTGAACCATGTCTCATATACCAGGCGATCAATCAACGTGACACATAGTCATCGTAAGGCTCTAGCGCGGTATGATTTATCGTTAAGGCCCAGCCCATCCTTAGGTAATTGGTTGGCATCCCCTTGGGTCCTAGACCCTAGGTTTACCTCAACTCAGTAAAAACAGGTGCGAGCAAAGTTCCAACACTTTTCTTAAAACCATCGTGCGAGTTAAACTCCAGCACGGCACATCAAAAGCATAGGAACATGTGCGAGCTAACACTCCAACACATAGTCAAAGTCATTAAAACGGGTGTGAGCTAGAGCTTCAACACCAAATCTCATCTCAAATATGATAGGTGGCTATTTTCTCTTTTTAAAACTCAAAACATGTTTATTTATGCAGCATATCTCTCCATGCTAAAACATGTAAAATTAACCAACCTATAATCATCATTTCTCAATCACCAATATCAATACAAATTTGAGAAAAATATTGAAAACATGCATATCATGCTACTTCCTTACCCTATCCTATTTCTCAATACATATATATATATATCATAGTACATTTAATGCTTCCATATCATTTCATAGAATCGTAGTATCATACTAATTCTAGCATTATATCTACGAAATTACCATAAAATACGCACGAACATCTCTATAGCTAACACACAGTCCCTTACCTCGATTTACTTGAGTGCGACTCTCCTCCATTATGCTTCTCGCGTTCTTATCTTGACTTGCTCTGGTGTATCGTCGGGAACTGCAATTCATCCATCAAGCACTTGAGATATACATTTTACCCCTTGTGGTAAATCTCATAATTTATCCCAATATCAGCGCATCCAAATCATACTTACAACACAATCATCCTCTTAAGATAACTCATTCATCATTAATACTTCTACATTCCACTTTTTCACACTAAACCATTTCTAGGTTATGGTGGATTCTTTACTTTCTAGGTAGTTTCTATCATTTCTATGCATACTAATCATTTCACACATCAATATCCAAACAAATATACTTGGGTATTTGCATTAGAAACTCACCTAGCTTGATTTCCTCCTTGCTCCAATAGAAATGCACCTTGTTGCTTAAATCCAACAAATGGGGAAATGCCTCCCAACTATGTTATTCTTCTCTTTGATGTGAACAACTTTGTCTCTAATAGCTTTCCCTCAAATCTTTCTGAAAATGGCTGGATTTAGGAGTGAGAAAGCTAGGTTTTTGAATTGAAATGGAAAGGGTCAAGGGTTTTTTCGAAATCTGCAGATTCACTGTTCCTATTTATAGAATTAGCTTGATAAGATCGATCTGCTCTAGGAGGAGATCGATCTGGTCCCTTTAAATCCCTTTTTTTCACGACATTTTAAGCATGAGATCGATCTGTCGAAGCTTGAGATCGATCTTCTCCAAACAGAGAGCTAAGGAGATCGATCTGTTCCCTTAAGGATCGATCTGCATTTTACAGAATGTTTGGAGATCGATCTTGCTCCCTTTGAGATCGATCTGCCATATACCATTGCTCAAATAAGAGAATTCTGGCTCTTCCAGATCGATCTCTCATCCTATGAGATCGATCTGACCTTCATATTTTCATATTTTTTGCAGTTTTTCTGCAGTAACACATACCAAACAATCCCTCAATTTATTGCCTTAGTCATTTTTCCATCTGATCACCTTTGAGATTGAAAAATAGCACCCATTAATACTTCATACTCATTAAAACTTGTGTGAAATCTTTGTATACCCAAAGGTACTTAATATAAACCAAATGGAAGTGCACAACTTATGCAAATCTTCCTTCCATTTTACCACACTACTCATATTCCATTTCACTCACATTCTTCCCATGTTTAAGTCCATTTCTTCATATTCATATATAATGTAACTTGTACGTACAATCACAACTCCTATTACATGTGTTTACCTTAAACTTATGGACTTACATAACATATAATTCACATTACAAGTATATCACCATACTTATGAATTCATTTACATATATATATATATAAGGTTAAACCTATACGGGGTCTCACACTCCGCACATCTGCTTGGGAAATCGCTGGCCTCTTGCCCTTATCCCTAGCCATAGCACTGAACTCATTCTGGGATTGTATAATTTTGATTCCCCTCTCAATCTCTTGTTCTCGTCTCAAAGTATCTCCAAACTCAGTAATACATAGCCCTATTAATCGATCTCTAATGCTGGGCTTTAATCCATACACAAATCTCTCAGTGCGGAGCTCTTCATTTTTGAAGGTCTCTGTGTCATACCTCAATAGAGTGATAAATCGGCTCTCATAATCATCCATCAACATATCGCCCTGTACCAGATTCAAAAACTCTGCTTAATTCCCTCTCTGAGCAGCTCATGGTACAAATTTGGCTCTAAAAGCCACCTGAAGTTCTTCCCGACTAATCACATCCTGGCTAGACATCAGAATACCCTGGGTAGTACATCACCAATCTCGAGCTCTCCCTTTCAACATATAAGCACGCATACTGACCCTCTCAGCATTAGTGCATCCCAAATAGTCAAATATGACTCTCAACTCAGTCAGCCACTCCTTAACCTCTACAGGATCCTTTGTCCCTCTGAATGCGGGCGGATTCATTTTCAAAAGGTCCTTCAGTCGGACCATACTCCTATCCTCGGGCTGAGCAACGAGAGGTACTGGGTCCATCTGTACTGGGGGCACGGCAGGTCCTTGTGGTGGTGTAGGAGTAGTACTCGAGGCATTAACTCCAAAATGTTATGCGAATATCGCTGCCATTTGTTCAAAACCTTGCCACACATCATGCTCAATCCTATTAAATCGAGAGTTAGGACTCTCAAGTTGTGGGGTAGGTGGCAAAGGTGGCTCTGCCTGCCTCCTCGAATGACCTCGTCGTCCACTCATTCTCAATCTCAATACGTTTCCTACGCATACACATTCAACTTAATTGAAATCTTAATCCTCAATTTCAGTTCATGACCAGACTTATACAGACACTTGAGATGTATTCTATTTTACTTAACCGACACTGACAATACTAAACACCCTAAGCTCTAATACCAAGAAAACTCTGTGACGCCCCAAAAATATGGAAAATAGGGCAAATTTAAAACTTTTTTTTACACATCAAATCATAATTAAGGGTGCATTCCTGTGCAGTGTCATACATCATCATACATATCATGCATCAGGATCTCATCATTAAAAAGTACATATCATATCATATACATTACTCAATTCCAAGTTAATGAATCCTAATACATCCTATACAATATAGTACATCAAATGTCTGTAAATACACATTAGTCTGGGTACATGAAATGTAAATTATACCTCAAATACAAATATATGGCCTAGAGCTCAAGTCCTCCACTAGCCAATACTCCGTACGTCACAAGAAAACTTCTCTTCACTTGAAGAAATCTGGGGGGAAGATAAAACAGGGTGATCTTCTAAATCGCTCAGTAAAGGGGTAAGGGACTCATTAATAAAACAATGATTTGCACAGCACAATCATTTTATCTCGTAGTTGAAACTCAATTAAAACGTAGCATGAACTCATTAAAATGTCATTCTCATCACATTTCTCTAAAATAATGTAAAACATGAGAGTACATAACTCAGTACAAATCACAGTCACAAGCATGTAGAAATCAAAATGTGATAATGGCTTTTCTCATTAAAACGTGATAAAAATCACCTCAATATAATGCACATGGCACAACCATAAAAAGGAGACTAGGCAATAAAACTCATATAAAACTCGTCATGGCACATCATAATAAATCTCTTCTGGGTGCGCATCCTAGGCATCCTCAAAAGAGGGAAATGTCGACAATATGGTCGTGTACATGGTATATTGGACTTACGCGTTACCAAAACAAGTCTCGGCTTTACATGCTTCCAAAGCAATGCCTCTCCTCATGCATACTATCGGTCTTACATGCTACCAAAGCAATACCTCCCAACGCTACCAAAGCGGGGAATAATATCGAACTTACATGCTACCAAAGCAATGCCTCCTAACGCTACCAAAGCGTGGAATAATATTGGCCTTACATGCTACCAAAGCAATGCCTCCCAACGCTACCAAAGCATGGAATAATATCGGCCTTACATGCTACCAAAGTAATGCCTCCTAACACTACCAAAGCATGGAATAATATTGGCATTACATGCTACCAAAGAAATGCCTGATGTGTATTCAACATGACATGCCTAAGTCTCAATCATTAGCCCTTATCATATAAAACGTTTTGCCTTCACGTAGAACTCATACTGGTTTTCTCTCATAAATCTCAATTAAAAGATTTGTGTACTCAACATAAAACATGTTAAAATCGAGTTCCAACCGGCAAAACCACGCACACATTTCTCGATCTCAGTAGGCCTTAACGTAGAGCCCAAATCCTTTTTCACGTTTTAAACACAAAATGGTTGTAAAACATTTTCACGCTTAGTTTACAACTCATAAAAGTTGGGCTCCAACCAACTTTAAAATCATGTGCAATGCTCATTCACAACTCATAAAACATGCTTGTTTTCACAAATCACAATTCATGCTACATTATTGTCACAAATCACACACACAAATAAGTTTAAGTTTTCCCTTACCTCTTTGCACCTCGTATAGTGCAATCGTTCCCCCGTATCACGGACTAGTCTTGTATTCCTCTCTAGAACTCCCGAGCTATCCAAACGATGTAAAAACATCAATAATCCAACTCAATCGTATTATTGAGCACACATTTTCTCATATTCTCATTAACACCTCAAATAACTCAATTCTCATAACTCTATCACAATTCACATACTCATCCACTACACCTCACAATCCTACATTTCTCATACCCTATTCCATGCTAAATTCACCACTTTGTCTCAATTCCAATTTATAGCCATAATTCCCAAAATTACCACAATTGCATAATAACATCTATACTCCAACAAAATCATAGTTTCATCAATCCCTAATCATTTCCCAACTATTTCATCACAATGCCCATGCTCACAATCACCAAAGATTACTTCAAAATCAAAGATCGAGGTTTAGAAAATTACCCAAAACTTGTGGAGTGCTTAACTCTTGCCTCGATTCAATCCGTCCTTCGATTTTCAAGTATGTTGTTCTTCTTTTGATGAGGAACAACTTTCCTTCTTGCCACGACCTTTGATTTGGATGAAAATGGGTGTTTTGGAGGGGAGAGAAAGCTAGGGTTCGAAAATGGCGATTTGGGAAAGAGAGAGATATTGATTTCCAGGAAAACAAAGGGGTCTTTATATAGGCCAAGGGTAGGAGATTGATCTGGTCCTTGATGAGATCGATCTACATTTGAATTTGGAAACCTTTTAGGGTAATTTTATGCCTAGGAGATCGATCTATCGTGGGGTGAGATCGATCTCTTAATGGCTTTATGAGATTGATCTGCTCCAATTATGAGATCGATCTCTAGTTTACAGAATGCTTCACAAGATCGATCTGCTCCTTGAGGAGATCGATCTTCTCCTTATAGAATGCTTCATGAGATTGATTTCTTCCTCATGAGATCGATCTCTTCATTACAAAGTCATAAGGAGATCGATCCTCTTCCATTGGAGATCGATCTACTCGCTTAAATTCCTTCTTCCTTATCATTTTTGGCCTACCAGATCGATCCTCTCTTCTCCAAGATGGATCTGGCCTCATTGTTTCACACTTTGGCTGAACACTTCACATAAAGTCTCCATATATAATTTCCATACTTCACTACTTTGATTATTTCTCATTCATAACTCATACATTTCATTCAGTTCAATAAATTACACTTCAAGTTCACATTACATAATTAGACATGTATTAAAATTCTCAGATCTCACATGCATACTCAATAACAAGTGTCTCAGTTACATTTCTAGCTTGGTATACACAATCGTATCCAAATAGTGCACAATACTTTAGGGATGTATAATTTCCTAACTATGGATACTGACTCACATCGGACTAACTCAACGCTGATATCAATCTCTGTCACGACCCTCTTCCCATAACTTAACTTACTATTAACAGTTAGGCTATGAGTCAACATCCATATCCACACCTCATCCATTCATAATTCATAATTCATTTAACAAAATAGAAACTGTCCTTTTATATATATGCGGAAACATTTACATCATACATCCCTTTCGTACTGCTGAAGAACCAGAGAACACCTTAACAAGGACGACTGCAGTAACTCACTACTGTGTAGAATATGTAAAGGAGGAAATAAGAGGGTGAGCTAACACGCTCAGTAAGGAAAATATGAAAGCAGGTAGATAATTACACTATCTACATGTTTAAAGTATAAACATTTATTTTCCTTATAAAACATATGCATTCTTTGAAAATAACTTCCATCAATTGCAAAATCATTAATTCGCTAGATGGGAATATGCATATTTCATTCTCAAATCATACAGTATACTCTTTAAAAATCACACAGTTTACTCATCAATCCACACAACACACACTGAGAAATTGCATTATATTTAGCAAACCACTTAGTAATCAATTTACATGAGACATATAATGAGATATCATATCACCATATATCACATAGTAGGGGCGACACAAGTTACCTCACACAGTAGTGATAAAATGTCATATCACACAAATATAAGAACATATGGCCATAGTCCGGATTCTAGGCAACACTGATAAGGTGTGCGAGAATTCCATGCTTAGGGAGGCGGATCAACCATCCCTTCAGCCCACACTGAATCACTAAGATATCACGGCATATCGTACTCCATGGCTAACGCTCACGGTACATCATGCTCCCGTGGATCCTTATCACCCATTTCCATTGTCTCAAAATCACGTGCGAGCAGGTCTGTGCAAGGTCACTATGCAATACACGACGGCTCCAGCATGATTTTACTCATCACACAACAAACTCATAAACTCTTGTGTGAGCTACTTAGTGAAAGAACACACAGCATACCTGAGGCATCAAGCACATTTTTGCTTAACACACAGAAAGTTTACAGTACCACGTACGAGCAACTCAGCGAAAGAACACATAGCATACCTAAGGTATCGAGCACGATTTTGCTTACAATCACTTTAAATCGAGGGGGTCACATGCGAGCATAGTCAGAGCAAGATCACTTAGCAATACTCGATGGCTCTAACATGGTTTCCCAAAATCTAGTGCGAGCTCTTGAGTGGATCACAAAGCTTCACTAAACTCCAGCACCTTTTTCTTTTCTAGAAAATCCTTTTTAAAATGTCGTGCGAGCCAGGCTGGTAGATCTACCGTTGCTACTTCGTAGCACAAGTTCACACAAAAAAGGAATATATGGCTCCATTCACTAAGTATGAGTGAGAAGGCAATCTCCCTTCAATCACTCGTTAAAAGTTTTTTATGCAAATTACTAAATCGGGAGCCAGTCTTTTATTACTCTTTCTCAAAACACTTGCAAAACATCTTTTCACAACTAGATATTGAAGTCATGCAATTCATGTAAATAAACTTCTTCTTATCACTTAGCTTTCACGTAGATTTATCAATATCTATATATTTCATAGCATTCATTTGCACACATCAGGTAAGAAACATACGTATAGCTATCTCTAATAGCTCACATAAATCCCTTACCTCGAATCACACTCGAATTGTTTTCCTTGTTTTCCAATGCTCGTGATCCAATCTTATCGGCTCCAATTTTATCTCTAGGAGCTATAAACATTTGCTACTCATATCAGTATACTTAATATACTCAATTCTCATTTGCATGAAGTTCTATTCAATGCATTGGGCCATTTTACACCAATTTTAGTCTTGTTACGTCTTATTGGACTTTACTCACTCTTAAGTCCATTTCGATTGTTCTATTCATTTTCTCAAGAATCCATTAAACTCCTCGAGTCTATTGATTCATATTGAACTGGCGTTAATCTCACAATGCCTTTAAGTTCATCATTCTCTCTCTCTATGGCATTTTATCAAATACTTCTTATGCCCATTTTCAATCACCATCTTTTCCAACATATGTATTTCATAAAACTATCTTAAAATCATCTATACATGCTTACTAACATCTCTACATGCTTAAATCATCATTAACCCCATGTCATTTCAACTTTCTCTCACTAAGCTCATTCTAGGTCATGGTTGTTTAAGCATGTAAATGAACATTTCATCCAACATTATATACACCAAACACTCATCGAAATGTCTAGATTAACATTCTAGAATATGGTGTATTGAAATCTTACCTAACTTGACTTTTTCCCTCTTTTACCAAATTGGGGAAAAACCTCTTTTCTCCTTTAATCCAAGGTTTGAGCTTCCAATCTTTGACTATGTTGTTCTCTTCCTTACTAGGAACAACTTTACTCAAAGGAACTTCTCTCAAAAATGATTGGAAATTGATGATTTTAGAGTGAGAAAGCTAGGTCACTTGTTAAAAATGGAGGAAAAGCGTTTGCTTTTGTGAAATGCATATTCAACTGCCCAATTTTTATAGCAAATGCCTTATGAGATCGATCTCCAAGGGTGGGAGATCTATCTGGCCTTGCTTAAACTCCTTCAAAATTTTGACAATGCAGACAGGAGATTGATCTGTCCATTTGAATGAGATCGATCTGCTTATTTGCATGATATCGATATGCCTATTTGCTAACCATGGGATTGGATCGATCTGTTTCAGGTAGAAGGCTTTAGAGATCGATCTGGCCTTAAGAGGAGATTGATCTAGCCTATCCAGAGACAACTAGAGATCGATCTGCCTTATGAGAGGAGATCGATCTGGTCCAAGCTGAGGCAACTTGAGATCGATTTGCTTGAGTGAGGGATCGATCTCCCTCTTGGAGAATGCCCTGGCATTGCATTTCAAGGCAAGGAAATCGATCTCTCCTTATAATGAGATCGATCTGCCCTACAATCTATAGCATTCCGACTGTAATTTTTCCTAATTTTCAAAGTTAAACTCCCATTCAATTGGTTCTATACTCATTTTGCAAATTTAGTCACACTGAGGACTTAAAAACATCTATTTCTTATGATTCTTATATATTTTAACTTGTTTATACATCCCGGAATAATAAACATTACATAGAAATTTACGGGTCTTACAGAAGGGGGTGGAGTGATGCTTAATGCCTCTCGGTGAACATGAACAGTGAAGAAACAGTAAAGAAAATGAATAAAGAAGAAGAAAGAAGGGAAGAAGAAAAAGGCGCGAAAGCCAAAAAAAGTATATTTATATATATGTATGATTATATATATATATATAAATAAAAGTATTTGGAGATAGGAAAGAAGACATAAAGAAAATTGAAAAACCCGAGGGAAATATCTGCGGAGAAATAAACCGAATAGAGTGGACTCATTGACTCGCAATGTTGAGATATTGAGGACTACGGACAGACATCGAGGTAAGAAAAACTTGTGTGTGCTGCTGAGATAGATTCACGTATTTTCTATGAAATTGTAGATATAAAATTCTAGGCCAAATTTTGATAGTTACTAGAATTATAGAAAACCCTAGGCCGATTTTACGATTTTTAGAATTAGGGAAAACTTTAACCTCATTAAATCAGCCCATTTACTGATATAAATTTATTTAGTTTATTTAGATAAAATCGTGGAAGTTTTTAATTATTGATTTTAATAAAAAAAAATCCCTAGTTTTAAATTGTCAAAGATTGTACATTGAGGTTTTAACCAAAAAAAGGGGAAGCAAATCCCTTTTAAATTGTTTATGTACTTGTACTGAATTGAAGTGACAATTGAGTTAATTACCATAAATTGCTTACTGAGATTTCAACCGAAAAAAAGGTAAGTTTGGTCTTTTAAATTGTTATATGTACTGAATCGAGTTTTAAATATGTTTTGATTGAGCTTCTTATAAATCAATATTGATAGACATGTGCTTGAGCGCGTGCTGGCTGTGTGTCGTACGGCTTGACTAGCACTGGTTTTGAGGCAAGGGCGATGATTAATCATGCTACACAGTTACTGTGGTCCATAGAGTATGATGTATCGTGCAACACGCATGTGAGTACGTTATACCGTGTTACTGGTCTTCGGACATACTATACTGTGAGCAGTTAGGGTGGCTGACCACTCCCATGGTGATTGACATCCCGACACACCTGATCAATGATACTCGGAGTCAACGACATTGGCCAATTGTCCTACTGATTACTGTTATAGCATGTTCTGCCTTGTCTTATCTATTTAATTACTGAATTGACTGTACGAACCGAAATACTGCATGAAATTGATTTATCGTACCGTATAAAATTTTAAATTTATACTTATTATAGTACAATGTTTTTATACTATTGACATGGTCTCGTTAATGATTTTTTACTATAATTTTACTGAACTATCAAAGAACTCGTATTTTCACTAGAAGCCTATATAGATAGTTAGTGTACTTATCTACCTGCCTCGAAATTTTTCTTACTGAGTATCGTTGAGCTCACCCCATACTTTCCTCCACAGAGCCTCATCCGTAGCGAGACCGTCTTTTGTAAGTCAAACTATTTTGCACAGCCATATGTCAGCAAAGTATTCTTCCACATTAAAGGTATACCCAATATAGACATTTATTTTGTATCTAAATTTGTAAGTACAGTAATGTATATGAAAATGTGTTTGGGGAATGTGAACATGAATATTTTGTAAAAGAACTATGACGCCCCGGAAGCGCGGAAGACAAGGCAAATTTAAAACTTTTCACATCCATTCACAATTAAGGGTGCGTTCCTGTGCAGTGTCATACATCATCATACATATCATACCTCAGGATCTCATCACCTCATAATTATATTTCATACAATATACATTACTCAATTCAAGGTTAATTAATCCTAATACATCCCATACATCATTGTTTGTCAAGTGTCTGTAATTACAATATTAGTCTGGGTACATGAAATGATAAATTATACCTCAAAGTACGATATATGGCCTAGAGCTCAAGTCCTCTACTAGCCACTACTCCGTACGTTGCAGGGAAGCTCTCTTTACTTGAAGAAATTTGGGGGAAAGAGAAAGTAGGGTGAGCTTCCAAATCGTTCAGTAAGGGGGTAAGGGACTCGTTAATAAGAAATGATTTGCATAGCACAATCATTTTTATTTTGTGGGTGAAGACCCAATAAACTCAGTGAAAAACGTATCATGAATAATGAAAACAGCATCTCAACCTCATTTCTCAAACTCATGTAAAAACATGAAGTTTTAAAACTCAAAACTCAAAACGGTTGTAAAACAATTTCACATTTAGTTTACAACTCATAAAAATTGGGCCCCAACCGCCTATAAAATCGTGTACAACAACTCATTCTCAACTCATCAAAATATGCTTGTTTTCTTAAATCACATTTCATGCTACACATCGGCATAAAACACATTCACAAATGGGTTTTGAGTTTTCCCTTACCTCGTTGCACCTCGTATAGAGCAATTGTTTTCCCCGTATCACAGACCAGCATCTCATTCCTCTCTGGAACTCCCGAGCTATCTAAACGATGTTAAAACATCAATAAGTTATCTCAATCGCATCATCGAGCACATATTTGCTCATATTCTCGTTAGATACTCAAATAACTCAATTCTCATAATTCCATCATAATTCACATTCTCATCCACATTATTTCAAATCCTACATTTTTCATGTTCAATCTCCATGCCCAATTCACCTCATTGCCTCAATTCCAAACTTATAGTCATAAATCCCAAATTACCACAAATTGTCTAACGTTATATTTACTCCAATAAGAATCATAATTTCATCAATCTCTAATCATTTTCAGTTATTTCTTCACAATGCCAACAACCATAATCACTGAAAATCACTTTAAAATCTAAGATCAAAGTTTAGAACTTATCCAAACTTATGGAGTGCTCTATTCACACCTCGATTCAATCCGTCTTTCAATTTCCAAGTATGTTGTTCTCCTTTGGATGGGAAATAACTTTCCTTCTTGCTACAACCTTTGATTTGGATGGGAATGGGGGCTTTGGAAGAGAGAGAAAGCTAGGGCTCGGTTGAAATGGAGGTTTGAAAGAGAGAGAAAAGATGAAATGCAGAAAACACAGGGGTCCTTTTATAGACGAAGGGTAGGAGATCGATCTGGTCCTTAATGAGATCGATCTTCATTTGAATTTGGAAACATTTTGGGGCAATTTTATGCCTAGGAGATCGATATGTCGTGTGGTAAGATCGATCTCTTAATGGCTTTATGAGATCGATCTTCTCCAATTATGAGATCGATCTTCAGTTTACAAAATGTTTCATGAGATCGATCTGCTCTTGTAGGAGATCGATCTTCTCCTTACAGAATGCTTCATGAGGTCGATTTCTTCCTCATGAGATCGATCACTTCATTATAGAATCATAAGCAGATCAATCCTCTTCCATTGGAGATCGATCTACTCGTTTAAGTTCCTTCTTCCTTGTCACTTTGGCCTACTAGATCGATTCTCTCTTCCCCAAGATCGATCTGGCCTGATAGTTTCACACTTTGGTTACACACTTAACATAAAATCTTCACATATAATTACCATAGCTTACTCCATTGATTATTTCTCATTCATAACTCATTCATCACCTAAAATTTCATTCCATACAACCTCAATATATGAGTACATCACATTTAGCTCAATCAATTACACTTCATGTTCACATTACATAATTAGATATGTATAGAATTCTCAGATCTCACAAGAACTATTATGCTGATTAATTGGAAAGCAGTTCCATTAGTTTTATTTAAAATTGGTTAGCATAGAAACTTATGTATATAGACAAATTTACTGTATTGATCCAACATTGACTCGTAGCCCAAGCATATTGTACTGTAAATTGGGGCGTTACAATTTTATTACGTCATTGTATTTATTTTTTTTCATCATCCATTTCAAATGTTTGTATGTATTTTAATTGATGCCGATAGAGTTGTTCCATAAATACTCTTAAATGGGAAGGATATAAGGAATACAAATATTCCATTCAAGCACTTAATAATTAAGTTTATCTTCAATACACTTTTTGTATATAAATTTTGTACATTATCATTGAATTATATTATGAAATTTCGTGAATTAGTAAATATAAAATATTTAATTTTAAAAACTCTTTATTTTAAAATTTATAAATTAATGAAACATTGCATGTTTTCATTGACTAAGAGTCTATAGATTTTTATATTTACAATGAAACAAATATAAGTCCCCAATAATTATGCTAGAAAACAAAAACTAGATAGTGACGAGATGATTTTCCTTTTTCATACATAAGATAAGATTTATTCCTTTTATTCATAGTAAGGTTAAGGGAGAATAGAAAATTAAATTAAGTTTTGATTGTTACAATATTATTATTATTATTATTATTATTATTATTATTATTATTATTATTATTATTATTATTATTATTATTATGTTCATAAAAAGGAACCAAAAAGAATTACGTATTAAACCTAAGCCTTATTTGTCATGGTATTTAATTTGTTGGTGTCGTTAAGCTCATGTTTCATGATTCTTCGAAAAGTAAAAATGAACATGATAAAACGTCAAATATGAAAGAACTGTAAATCCCAAAGATTGATTAAAAATGAAGAGAAAATGTAGTAAAATACTACCAATCACTTCATCTACGAATAAAAGCTAAAAATACTTTCTTATTATATGCATGGAAACCCTACATACAGTTGTTTAAAGGATTTGACAAGCATCAAGCCGTCTTTCCATTATTGGAAAACAAAACAAAAACAAAATGTGAATTAGTTCATCTGTCTATTACTCAAACTATGGATTATAATCTGGAACTTACTTAAAATCTGCCATAATAGATGCACTTGATTCATCTTCAAGCTGACACGCCCTAAGGGTATTACCGCAAATGCACGGGTCGTATAAGTAATAATAGGATTTTGAGTCTCGAGTTATCATCCCTCATAGAAGTTGGTTAGCCTAATTAACTACCGGTTAATCTTACCCTAAGTATATCCTAGCAAAATATGAAATTTTGATGGGTGATCTACTAAGTCTAAAATTAAAATTACTGGAAAGCAATAAAATAGTAAAAACTAAATAAAACTGAGCAAAATTACTTACAGTGTTCCACGCAATTAAAATCAAAAACCTATAAAAGAAATTAAAACAGTTAAAACTAATTAACACAAATAAAATGCAAATATGAAAATAACAAAGCAAGATTAATTAAACTACAATTTAACTAACCTAAAATGAAATTAAACTACTTAATTAAAATGCAATTTAAACTAAACTAAAACTTAATGAAAATAAAGACTAAATTAAAATTAAAAATGCAAGAAACACATTTAATCTAGATTAAATCTAAAGGTAACTTGTAAAATGCTAAACTAAAATTAAATCCTAAAACATAAAATATAAAATTAACTATTAACTAAAAATTAAGACTAAAAATTAAATTAACAAATTAAAACACTAGAACTAATCTAAATTGACAACTAACAATTATCCTAAACTAACAACTAATTAAACTATACTAAAAATGCAAGAAAAATGGATTAATGCAAGAGTTGAATGCCAAACAAAGCCTTAGATTTAAATCAACCAATAAATCCCTTCAAACACTGTTCATGCTTCATTTCATTTTCTGGTTTCTAGGTGTGGTCTCGGTTTATCCTCTAGTCCAGGTTGTTGTCTTCTGTTCTAGATACTACTGTCGGTTCCTCCAGGTATTCACAGTTAGCTTGTGTCTTGCTGTCTGCTGCTCCAGACGACAACCAGCTAGCATTCTCGGCTCTGTCCTGCTATTTCATGCTGCAATTTTTTACCTCACCGCTGCCTGCCCAGATCTACTCTACACGTCCTCGGCTTCTGCAAGTGATGTCTGCTACAGGTGTTGCTGTCCTGGTGATTGAAGAAAAGCAGGATTCAGCAGCTGGAGCTAAATCACCCAGCACGGTACCATCTAATCGTGTACCAAATATCCCGGTGTCAGTTCCTGCTACCAGCTTCTGCATTGTTCTTCTGCAATGGCTTCGATTCATAACCAGCTTGCAGGATCTGTCTACCTTACAACAGAACGGGATGCACACAGTACAAAGGAAATATCATCATGGACACCGTTACAAGAGAAACATCATCATGAACAGTAATGAAACCATATAACAGGGGAAAACAGAGGGAAGCTCTCGGTTTGCAAGATACTTCCTACTGCACCATGGACATCGTTTTATGCCAACAATGTGAGTAAAGAGTTTAGAGAGATCAAAGATAAATTGCTGATATGAAAAGTAGTGATTAAAGAGGGAGTACAGCAGCATAAGGAAATGCAATAAAACAAATGGAAGCTAATACTCTAGAGTCATCCGTAAGCTTCATCATCTTGAATAAACATCATCATCGGGTTACTCTCATTTCAACTCCTACTGCCATTGTTTCACATTGCCATTGATGAGGAGTAATGCATAGCATCAGCCACATCAAAGCATCAAAACCGATAGGCAGATATGGAGAAGGTAGCTTATCACCCGAATGCACAAAGAGAGCAAACCCGACGACTTCAAAACATAAGAACACTTAAGCATTTCATAGTAAAACCAAGCATGAATAAACTAAAAATGAATCTTCACAAAACCGAGCATAAGAAACTTTTCATAACATAAAACAAAAGAAAATTGACATTACAAATAGTTGTGGAGAAAAATAAAATGATGAAACAAAACCAAAAGCTAATCGGGAAAGCTTGAAAGATAATCTCAACAAAAGAAAAAAATAAAACTTAATTAAGAAAACTAAAATAAAATTATTCTAAAAGAAACAAGCATAAAATTACTCTACTTTAGACTACTTCTAACTTACATTACATTACACTACTCGTACTCCTAAAATTACATAGTTTTTTCAATTGCTATCCTTTCCTATTTATACACACAAAAGGGGTATAATTGTAATTTCTACATCCTAGATGAGTTGGCATTTTTTTGGCCACTTGTCTTCACACCATTGGCTCATTGAAAAGATATTTCCATGTCATCGGTCTTCTTGTTCAATTGGATATGCTAGGTGGTATGGCTCGTGTTGTCCGCGTGGTCCAATCTCGATTTTAGCTCAATTTCGGTCCATTTTCTACCGAAATATTCAAAATTCATCCGGATTTAATTTATCTGCAAACATGAGAATTTTAATTAAATAAAGGGGATAATTAACAAAATAAATTGGGGATTTAAATAATTAATTAGGAAATTAAGCACAAATAATTCTAAAAATATAGAATTATCACACCCCCAAACTTGAGGTTTTGCTTGTCCTCAAGCAAAACAAAATGATTGTAGGAATGACAAGTACAAAACACAATAATTTCCCTAATATCATCCTCAAAGAAATAGTACAAACTATGATCTCAAAGACTCACAATTACAAGTCCAACACTTAGAATTATTTAATCATAAGTCCTAACCCAAATTGGACTCCTCGTGAGTGTGTGAAAAATGTCTAAGTCATTTCACAGTACATTATCCGGATCAGATTATGCAAACACAGTGAATGCAAATTCAATGACATGTGATCATTCCCATAAGTTTGCTTTTCACTTCTCTCTCCACTAATGTAGTACACTTAACCAAATATCAATAGGACTTCATTAAGCTTGTAATGTAAGGCTGGGGTTAAGGTATGATAAAGTCGATTTAGGTTTAATTACCCCTTAACATGAATTACTTCTAGGATCTTAATGTAAGAGCTCAAATCATTTCCCCCAAACTTATTTATTTCACTCAACTTTTTATTCTATTTTTTGTATTTTTCTTTTTTTTCTTTCATTTTCTTTTCTTTTTTTAATTTTTTTTTTGAACTTTCACTATCACCAGATACCCATATGTACAAAGCTCAAAATATATCCAATGGCTTTCCATGCTTTCGGGGTAAGGGATAGGAAAAGAGTTTAAGCTAAGGAAATTATGCAAGTGTATTTACAGAGAAAAACTTATTTGGCTCAGATAGGTGACTAGGGTAAAGTATGCACAGGGATGGCTAGAAAGGCTCAAACGATCCAAAGATGGCCTAAATCATCTCTCTAATTAAGTGTGATCTAATATTTCACCTTGAGATCAGATCAAACAAATTCTAGAATATGATGCACAAAATCAATTGAACAAATGCAATCATATGTATACATAAGCTTTCTCTAAATAAATAGACCGATTCATGACATAACATGTGCATAAAATGAGGCAATCACAATCAGAATCAAGATAAATTCAAGAATTCAACTTCATGCTTTTCCTATAATCATGCTTCTTAGTCAATGAAAATCAGACTTAATCATGGGGTCATATCATCGGAATATGGGAAAACTACATGCTAAGTACTAAATCATCCCAAAATCAAACAATTTAAGCTCAAATTTTTGAAAAATTTTGAATTTTTTTTTCAATTTTGCCCAAATTTTCAAAAAGTGCTCAAGTGATATTCCCTCCCCCAAACTTAAAGTGCACAATGTCCTCAGTGTGCAGATAATATAAACATTTAAGCTCAAGAACAGAGTACTCCTCTTTCTGATGTTGATGAACAATTGAAGCTTGATTGAAAGCATAATACTAGAAAATAAACCTGTAAAATAAACAAAGAAAGAAACAACAGAAAAGAAAAAGAAAAACGAACTATATACAAAGAAAAACACAACCACTTCAAATGCAGCTGAAGAAGACAACACTCAGCAGCAGGGCGAAGAGTAGGAGGGTCATCCAAAGTGGTGACATGGTGCTGACAGTTAACTCCTCCTGAGCCCTATCTACTTCCTTCTTTCTCTTAGATATTATTTGTTTATGCCTTATATTCTCCTTAGTCTCCATCTTAAAACACTCTTGAGAGTCATCAGGGAGCTTCAAAGGTTTGAAAAAATTAAACTTTACTTCCTGATCTTGGACTCTCATCATTAGCTGCCCCTTTTGTATATCAATTAAAGTTCTACCAATTGCTAGGAAAGGTCTGCCTAGTATAATGGGGACTTCCCTGTCTTCCTCCATATCCAAAACAATAAAATCTGCAGGGAAAATAAACTTATCCACCTTAACTAACACATCCTCAATGACCCCCTTTGGATATTTAATGGATCGATCTGCTAGCTGAAGGGTCACTGTGGTGGGCTAGGCATCCCCTATTCCTAACTTCTGATAGATAGACATTGGCATTAAATTTATACTAGCTCCTAAATCACACAAGGCTCTACCAAAGAATAAATTTCTAATAGTGCTTGGTATGGTAAAACTCTCGGGATCTTTGAGCTTGGGGGGTAATGTTTTTTGGATAATGGCACTATATTCCTCAGTTAAGGCCACCGTCTCATACTCTTCCAATCTTCTCTTCCTCGGGAGGATATCCTTCAAAAACTTCACATAACTTGGCATTTGCTCTAAAGCATCTGCAAAAGGAATGTTGATGTGAAGCTTCTTAAAAACCTCAATGAATTTAGCAAATTGTCGTTCTAGCTTTTGATCTTGGAGCCTTTGAGGAAAAGGTACTGGTGTTCTAACCGGAAGGGATGTAGTGGTAACATGTATAGCATCAGAGGATGAGGAAGGCTATGAAATAGAAGAAAGTATAGATGAAGAAGTGCCTAGCTTGGATTGTTTTATAGCATGATCCTGATGTTCCTGCTCTTTCTGAGCTGCTTCGTTAGAACTTAAGGATTCTTCAACTATGTGGTGTTCAGGTTGGGACTTAACTTGTGGTTCGTCATCTAGCTCTCTACCGCTCCTAAGGGTGATGGATTTCACATGTTCTTTACCTTCCCTTTGCCTAACAGGGTTAACTTCAGTATTACTGAGGAGGGTCTCTTGTGGACGCTGGTTAAGAGCACTAGCTATTTGTCCTACCTGAACCTCTAAGTTCTTAATTGAGGTAGCTTGATTTTGCAGGATAGTCGTGAACATTTCCTCAAGCGAGGGCTTCTTCTGAGCTGTTGGCAAGTGCTGGGGTTGCATAGGCTGTGGTGGTGGTGGTGGTTGATGGAAGTGAGGTGGATGATGCTAAAATTGAGGTGGGGATGGCTGATGGTATGGAAATGGATGGTGTGGAAATTGCGACTGTGGTGGTACATGAACCGGTGAAGCTTGAAAACTAGGGGGTTCTACAGGTCTAGAACTAAAAGATTGCCCTTGGTTTTAGCTCTAGGAGAAGTTAGGATGGTTCCTCTACCCTGGGTTGTAGGTGTTTGACAAGGGGTTGCTCTGTTGCTTCTGAAGTGGAGCAACATACTGAACCGATTCTAGGTTAAGTGGACACCTATCCACAGAGTGTGTACCACTACACAGATCGCATGAAGGGAAAGGACTTTGGACAGAGTAAATCGGATTAGGGATTTGAGACGTTAAGGTAGACAGTGTGTCGAGCTCATAAATACCCATCGACTTCTTTGGCAATTGCCTCTCCGAGGACCATAGAGAGTTGTTAGCCGCCATCTTTTCTAACAACTCGTAAGCTTCCTCCTCTGTTTTACACATTAGCGCCCACCCGCAACAACGTCAATAATGGTCCTATTTGGGCTTGTAAGTCTGTTGTAGAAGGTTTGGACTTGCAACCACAGAGGTAAGCCATGGTAAGGGAACTTCCTAAGAAGCTCCTTATATCGTTCCCATGCTTCGTAAAGAGATTCCGCATCAAATTGGGCAAAGGAAGATATGTTACTACGGAGTTGGGCCATTTTAGGGGGAGGGAAAAACTTAGCTAGAAATTGATGGGCTAACTCGTCCCATGTAGAAATGGATCCTGGAGGTAGGGAGGTTAACCAGTGTCGCGCCCTATCCCTAAGTGAGGAGGGGAATAATCTAAGCCTAAACGCATCATCAGATAATCCATTGTGCTTGAAGGTGTTGCACAAGTCCAGGAATTGCCCGAGGTGAGCATGTGGGTCATCATGTGGAAGCCCACTGAACTGTAAAGAGGTCTGGATCATCTGGAGGATAGAAGGCTTAATTTCGAAGTTGTTAGCAGGGACAGCTGGTGGCCTAATGTCGATATAATAACCTCCAATAGTCGGCATTGCATAATCTCCAACGGTCTTAATTTCTCTATTTTCTGCCATGATGCTTTGCAGTGGAGCTATAAATTTCGTAGAATCCTTTCAAATTTTTCTAAGTGTTCGTTCAACTTCAGGATCTAGAGGGAGGCAATCAAAACTCTTGGCTCTACGCATGCAAACATCAGAAAGTCCTTAAATTTTTTTTTTAAGTTTTTTAATTTTTCAATTTTTTTAATTAAATGGAGAAAATTAACTTAACTAAACTAAGGATCTAAATATTTACAACCTAAATATTTACAAGCTAGAATTACACCTAAGATAATTTCTCTGATATTAACTAATGGCTAATTAAGACGTCCCCGGCAACGGCGCCAAAAACTTGACACGCCCTAAAGGTATTACCGCAAGTGCACGGGTCGTACAAGTAATAATGGGATTTTGAGTCCCGAGTTATTGTCCCTCAGAGAAGTTGGTTAGCCTAATTAACTACCGGTTAATCTTACCCTAAGTATATCCTAGCAAATTATGAAACTTTGATGGGTGATCTACTAAGTCTAAAATTAAAATTACTGGAAAGCAATAAAATAATAAGAACTAAATAAAACCGAGCAAAATTACTTACAGTGCTCCATGCAATTAAAATCAAAAACCTATAAAAGAAATTAAAACAGTTAAAACTAATTAACGCAAATAAAATGCAAATATGAAAATAACAAAGCAAGATTAATTAAACTACAATTAAACTAACCTAAAATGCAATTAAACTACTTAATTAAAATGCAATTTAAACTGATGGTGGTCGTGTCACCAGAATCCACGTGTGCAACTATCCGCCTACCACGTGTCAAACTAAGAACGAGCCACGTGGCAGATTTGGCGACAGAGTGGCCACGTGGCACAGTTGCTTGTTGAACGACAGAGTGTTCGGGGCGATAGGCACTCTGTCGCCTGGGATGAGTGCCGCACGGTAGGCCCGACAGACTCCATCGCCTCTATTGCGACATTGGTCTCCCGCATTGGCCTCGCGGCAAAGGTCTCCCGCACAGCCCGCGGTAGAGGTCTCCCGCACAGCCTGCGGCCTAGGTCTCCTGCACAGCCTGCGATAGAGGTCTCCAGCACCGCCTGCGGCATAGTCTCCCGCACAGACTGCGGTAGAGGTCTCCCGCACAGTCTGCGGCATAGTCTCCCGCACAGACTGCGGTAGAGGTCTCCCGCACAGCCTGCGGCATAGTTCTCCTGCACAGCCCGCGGTAGAGGACTCCCGCAAGCTGCTTTACCCGAAGCGCGACAGAGTGCTATATGACTCTGTCGCGGCCCAGACACGCGCCTGGACCTCAGCCCGAACCGACCCAGAGAAACCTATAAATACCAGGTGAGCTCTCTGAGGAAAGGATCCGAGAAAAGAGAACCAAAAAGAAGGAAAAAGCCTTAAACTCTCTGATTTAAGCAATACATTCTCTTCTTCATACATTCACAACTCCGATTACTTACTTAATCATCGGAGTGCGCGTGCAGGGACAAATCCCTGCCCCCTCTGATTCCCGTTATTTTTGCAGGATATACGAAGAACCCGTGGAACAAATCGCATCGACGTCACCCTTTTGTCGTTAGTGCAATCAGACAACGTGAAAGGTATATTCTTGTTGCTGTCAGGTAGGCAACATCAATTGGCGCCGTTTGTGGGAATTCTGACAAAAAGTCAGGTTCTCTATCAAAATGGTGAGAACACGCTCTACAGCAGAGTTTACAGGAGGGCAAAATTCTGTGAGTCCCCCCGTCGGACCAGAGCAGAGACGAAGACATAGTGAAAGGGGTGACAGAGAAGCCTTGATTTCTCTAGAAGAATTTGAGACCCTGAAGCGCAAAAATGAAGAGACCACGACAACGTTGAAAGCTATGGTGAGCTTCTTCAGAGACGCTCTCCCCCAATTCAGCTTGCCCCATGAAGTGCAGCAGTTAGTGGGGGAGAGCACGCCTAGGCAGACCTACGAGAGAGGTCAGCCCTCCACCCTGGTAAACGCTGGACAAGAGGCAGGAACACGAAATAATGCCACTGCAGATCCAGCAAGGTAGAAGTCTCCCCCAACAGATAGGCGGCAGAGCTCAACCGCGGACCTTAGGTGACAGAGTTCGCCCACAGCACCTATGCGGCAGGGCTCACCCGCAGACCTCGTGCGGCAGAGGTCTCCCCCAGCAGATAGACCACGGAGCTCGCCCGCAGCCCAACGGCGGCAGTGTTCACCACTGGCCGATAGGCGACAGAGCCCACCAAATGTGTGGCAGAGCTCGCCCACGGATCAATGGCGACAGAGCTCACCCGTAAAATTCAGGCGACAGTGTTCTCTTACGGAACCCGTGCGGCAGAGCTCTCCCGGGGACTACATGCGGCAGAGCTATCCCGCAACATATAGGCGACGGTGCTCTCCCATCGCTGATAGGAGGCAGACTTCTCCTCTAGCCGATAGGCGGCAGAGTTCCCCCACATGCTGCAGCTCATCTCCCGTGGAGTTGGAGCATGGTTTAAGAGAATGTAGGGCTGGGGAGCGATGGAGACAGAGAGGCCAAGACCCACGAGAAGGTCTCGAAATTTCAAGTCCCAGAATGGGAAGTGCTGGAAGGGGTGCTTATCAGTCGGACTCTTCTAGACCCGAAGGGACAAGGCCATGCTCAGCTCGAGGGTCGGAGGATGTGGAGAAGGTCATCCAAAGGATCCTCGAGAAGAAAAAACTAGTGTCTCCAGATGACGGCCAAAGGAGGAGGATCCCATTCAGCCTGGAGATCATGAACAAACCTTTGCCAAAGAAGTTCAAAATGCCATCCACGGCCACTTACACCGGCAAAGCAGGCCCCTATGACCACATACAGAGTTACGAGTCCCTCATGCTGCTGCATAGGTGGGAGGACGAAATTATGTGCAGGGCTTTTTCCCTCACATTGTCCGGGCACGCTCTAAAGTGGTTCAACGGGTTGAGCGAAGGTTCAATCTCCTCTTTTGACAAGTTGAGAAATGAATTCCTCAAAGTCTTCATGATCCACAGCCAGAGGAAAAGATGCTACCTACCTACTCACGCTTAAACAAGGAAATAAAGAACCCTTGAAAAGCTTTGTAGACCGCTTCCGAGATGCAACCTTGGAAGTGGAAGATCTACCGGTAGGCGTAGCCTTGGCTGCAATGCTGCAAGGGACGAGCTCCGAAAAGCTACAAGAATCCCTCTCTCTCGATCAACCGATGACAATTTTTGACCTCTTTGCCAGGGCTAACAAGTATGTAGCTCAAGAAGAAGTGATGAAAATGATACAGCCCAGGGAGGCAAAGGAAGGAAAGAAGAGAGAGAGAGATGCACCCGAAAGAAGCTCCCCAAGACCCGTGAGAGTAGACAAAGCCCCTAGGCTCAGGTATGAAGGCTATACCAGGTTGAACGAGCCTCGTACTGCGATACTGGCAGCTATCGAAGGGGCAGGATTATTGGAATTCCCCAAGAAGAAAATTGGAGATGTAGGACGAAACCCCGAAGCCTACTGTGAATTCCATTGTGCTCACGGTCACCCAACAGAGAGGTGCAGAGATTTAATGGTCCAGTTGGAAAGACTGACCAGAGAGGGGAAGATCAACCGCTTCCTGTGGAGAAGCGAGAGACCCCGTTATCCTCCGCGTGACCAAAGGAATGATCGCCCGCGGACTGGGCCAGACGATGGTAACAGAAGGAATAGGCCCAGAAATGAAGTAATCAGGCCCATCCCCCGAGTCAATCCGCCAAACAACGAACCTACAGCCCCCGCAATAAATGTTATTGCAGGCGGGGAATCAATAACTGGAAGCTCCTTTACTTCTCGCAAAAGTTACGCTAGGCAAGCGTATCAGGTTAACGTTGTGATGGAAGAACAGGCGGATGAAGAACCCATCATGTTCACTCCGGCTGACAAAGGTGATATTGTCATGCCCCATGACGACCCCATGGTGATATCCACTGTAGTGGCCAAACACCCGGTGAGCAGGGTTCTGGTCGATAACGGGAGCTCAGTAAACCTAATCTATTGGAACTGCTTCGAAAAAATGAGCATATCCAAAGATAGGCTAAAGCCCGTTAATGCGCCACTATACGGATTCACGGGCGAACGAGTGAAGGTTGTCGGGTCCATAGAGTTGCCTGTGACTCTCGGAGAGCACCCGAAGAACGTGACCCCACAAGTGTTGTTCATGGTGGTCAGGTCAACCCCCGCTGCCTACAACATGATTTTGGGCAGACCTGTGCTGAATGACATGAGGGCGGTGATATCCTCTTGCTATCTATTGATGAAGTTTCCCACTCTCAACGGAGTCGGGCAAGTACGAGGAAACCAAAGGAGTGTCCGTACTTGTTATCTCGCTTCCACTGCCAACAAGGTAGCACAGAGGAAAAATACCTTATGTATCGACGATCCGCCCAAACCTCAGTCGGTAGAGGAAACAGAAGCCATTGAGCTAACAGAAGGGGATGGAGGAAAAAAGGCATTCATAGGGACTCAACTGGGCGAACGACTCAAGAATGAGATAGTCAAGTGCCTGAGAAGAAACTCGGATGTCTTCGTCTGGAGCTCGGCGGACATGCCCGAAATCAGTCCCGAAGTGATCTGCCATGAGCTTAATGTCATACCCGAGCACAGACCTGTCAAACAGAAGAAGAGGAGTTTCGCCCCGGAACGACAAAAAGCAATCACTGAAGAAGTGAGTAAACTCCTGGACGCCGGATTCATCCGAGAGGTCTACTACCCTGAGTGGTTGGTCAACGTAGTGATGGTAAAGAAATCTAGCGGGAAGTGGCGAATGTGCGTGGATTTCACCGATCTGAACAAAGCCTGCCCTAAAGATTCATACCCCCTACCTCGGATAGACAGACTGGTAGACGAAACATCCGATTACGAATTCCTCAGTTTCTTGGATGCTTTCTCCGGGTATCACCAAATCATGCTTCACCCAGAAGACGAAGAAAAGACTTCCTTCATAACCGATAACGGAACCTATTGCTATCGGGTAATGCCGTTCGGTTTAAAGAACGCGGGAGCCACCTATCAACGAATGGTGAGCAAAGTGTTCAAAGATCTTCTGAGAAATACCATGGAAGCCTACGTGGACGATATGATAATCAAGAGCCGCGTAGGAGAGTCTCATACTGATCAAATGTCCAGGGTATTCGAAGTATTGAGGAGATTCAACATGAAGCTAAACCCTGAAAAGTGCTCATTCGGGGTAAGATCAGGGAAGTTCTTAGGCTTCATGATCACTAACAGGGGCATTGAGGCGAATCCTGAAAAGGTACAGGAGGTCATTGACATGAAACCCCCAACCACCGTAAGAGAAGTCCAGAGATTGACAGGCAGAATAGCAGCTCTGAATCGCTTCCTGTCAAAATCAGCAGAAAAGAGCTTGCCGTTCTTCAAAACTCTACGGGGGGGAAAGAACTTCGAATGGACGGAAGATTGTCAAAAAGCCTTTGAAGACCTCAAGGAATACTTGAAACAGTTGCCTTTGTTAACAAGGCCCCTGGAAGGAGAACAACTCTATATGTATTTGGGAGTCGGTGATTTCGCCGTCAGTGCGGTGCAACTGAAGAAAGATGAAATGGTGCACCGTCCCATCTACTACGTGAGTAAAGTGTTATTGGATCCAAAGACCAGCTATCCGCTGGCCGAAAATCTAGCATTAGCCCTTTTGATGGCCTCGCGAAAGTTGCGCCCGTATTTCCAAGCACACCCTATCACCGTCTTGACAGATCAACCGTTAAGACAGATCCTCCAGAAACCTGAACATTCAGGAAGGTTAGTGAAATGGGCAGTGGAGCTTGGGGGATACGAAATCACATTCCAACCATGGCAGGCTATCAAAGGTCAAGCTCTGGCTGACTTCATCGTAAAATGCACTATCCCAAGCGACAGCAGTGAAGGGGAGGCTCACCCATGGTTGCTGCATGTTGACGGGGCATCAAGTGCCAACGGAAGCGGAGCGGGTATAGTCCTGGTATCACCCGAAGGAAAATCCCTTGAATACTCCCTACGGTTCGGATTCCCCAGTTCGAACAACATAGCGGAGTATAAAGCTCTGATAGCAGGGATGATGTTAGCGAAGAAGCTACAGGTTCACCACTTGATAGCACATAGTGATTCTTAATTGGTGGTGAACCAATTCAGCGGAGAGTACGAGGTACAGGAACCGATGCTGGTCCCTTACTTGAAGAAAGTACAACTTCTGGCCCAGACTTTCAAAAGCTCTTAACTGATACAAATCAACCGGTCCGAAAACACACATGCTGATGCATTGTCTAAGTTAGCCTCTTCCACCGAAACACGAGGAAGGACAGTGAAGGTGGAGAGGCTCGAACGACCTAGTATTGAAGAGGTCGAAGTGTGTGACATTCAAGTGAGAGAGGACTGGAGATCCCCATACAAACAGTATCTCACCGAAGGAACACTCCCCCAAGATAAGGACGAGGTTCGTCACTTAAAAATACAAGGGGCGAAGTTCACACTCATCAATGGAGAACTGTACAAAAGGGGATATTCGTCACCCTTATTGAAATGTCTGGGACCGGAACAAGCAAGCTACGCTTTAGCCGAAGTGCATGAAGGAATTTGCTGCGAACACTTAGGAGCGAGAGCTCTTGCTGCTAAAGTACTACGATCGGGATTCTACTGGCCAACGTTAAAGAAAGATGCGATGGACCAAACCCGCAGGTGTGACAAATGCCAGAGGTTTGCGCCTATCACAACAGCCCCAGTGACTCCCTCTCAAGGCACAGTACAGCTAATTCCTTTTGTACAATGGGGATTGGACATTCTTGGACCTTTCCCATTGGCCACGGGTCAAAGAAAGTTCCTATTAGTGGCTACCGATTACTTTACAAAGTGGATTGAAGCAGAGCCTTTAGCCACAATCACGGAAAAGAAAGTGGAGGCAATGGTGTGGAAAGACATTATCTGTCGATTCGGAATTCCCCGCATCTTAAATGCCGACCATGGAAAGCAATTTGATTGCAACGCCTTCCGTGAATTTTGTAAGAGCCTCAACATTCAGCTAAGGATCTCCTCGGTGTCATATCCTCAAGCTAATGGACAGGCCGAAGTCAGTAATCGAACTATCCTTCATGGGCTGAAGACCAGGCTAGACAAAGCAAAAGGGGCATGGGTGGACAAATTGCCTAGTGTTTTATGGGCATATCGTACCACCAGTCGTGTGTCGACTAAAGAAACGCCATTCAGCCCTGTATACGGCACAGAAGCACTAATCCTCGTGGAAATTGGAGCGTATCACCAAGAGTGATACCCTTAGTAGAGGAAGAAAATTCACAAGCTCTAAGGGAAGGCTTGGACCTACTCGACAAACATAGAGAAACCGCGGCTATTCGATTGGCATCCTATCATCAAAGGGTGGCCAACTACTGCAATAGCCGGGTGAGAGATAGGCCAATGTCCGAGGGAGATCTAGTGCTCAGAAAGTCGTAGATCACGAATGCCTTGAAGGAGGATGGGAAATTCATAGCCAATTGGGAAGGTCCATACAGAATCAGATACAAGATTCGACCTAACACCTGTGTTCTGGAAACTCTACAAGGGAAGAAGATAGGGAAAACATGGAATTCAAATCACCTAAAGCTGTATTTGAATTAATCGCTATATTTTCTTTCCCAAACAGTATTATCATTTGTTTATACCATCACAAGATATTGTCATCAAATCATCACGCAGAATGTCATTTTATTATACATCTGCAACTTCTATGCATCTAAATCTTGTGACAGGTATTCAGAAGAGCCGTAAGAGCCTGAGGCGCTATGCGTCACTGTGGCCAGGCGTATATTCAACCGAGCCGTAAGAGCCTGAGGCGCTATGCGTCACTGTGGCCAGGCGTAGTTCAATCGAGCCGTAAGAGCCTGAGGCGCTATGCGTCACTATGGCTAGGCGTAGTTCAACCGAGCCGTAAGAGCCTGAGGTGCTATGCGTCACTGTGGCCAGGCGTAGTTCAATCGAGCCGTAAGAGCCTGAGGCGCTATGCGTCACTGTGGCCAGGCGTATATTCAACCGAGCCGTAAGAGCCTGAGGCGCTATGCGTCACTGTGGCTAGGCGTAGTTCAACTGAGCCGTAAGAGCCTGAGGCGCTATGCGTCACTGTGGCCAGGCATAGTTCAACCGAGCCGTAAGAGCCTGAGGCGCTATGCGTCACTGTGGCCAGGCGTAGTTCAGACGAGCCGTAAGAGCCTGAGGCGCTATGCGTCACTGTGGCCAGGCGTATACAATCAACCAAGCCGTAAGAGCCTGAGGCGCTATGCGTCACTGTGGCCAGGCGTGTACAATTAATCAAGCCGTAAGAGCCTGAGGCGCTATGCGTCACTGTGGCCAGGCATGTACAATTAACCAAGCCGTAAGAGCCTGAGGCGCTATGCGTCACTGTGGCCAGGCGTGTACAATTAATCAAGCCGTAAGAGCCTGAGGCGCTATGCGTCACTGTGGCCAGGCGATAAAAATATCAAGGCTATAAAAACTAAAGACGCATACACGTCATAGTAATCAAGCCTTAAACAATTATACGTTCACACAAAAAATTCTTTCTGAAAGTATACCTTTCTATTAAGAATTGGGGAGCATGCACGAATACATTCAAACGAATACATTCAAGCAAACGCGAATACATTCAAATGAATACATTCAAGCAAAATAAACAAACAGACAAAGAATGATAAATGATAAATAGAGAAGTAGTGCAATACAAAGCATGAACAAAAATCTCAATTTCATTTCATTCAAAAGTCATTACAAACAGATCTTTAACAGATCTTTACGATTACATTCAACAAAAGTACAAAGTTAAAATAAAAAACAATGAAGTACTTGAAAAGAAATACAAAAAACAAAAATAGCTATCTACTCTTCGGGAGGAAGCTGGGGATCAGCTGCAGACAGACCATCACTTCCCAAGGACTGCTGACCCTCCTCGCCGTCTAAATCAATAAGAGCCTCGATAGGCTCGGGAGCACCGTCCAAATCCATGGGCTCCCAAGGACCAGTGAGGTTGGCGAGGTCATCTTGGGCGGTCCTCTTGAATAACTCGTCTGCAGGTTCGGCTTCAGGCTCATATTTAGTCCAGTCGGGGGCCTCAAATAGCATCACCTCGTTGGTGTACTGGAGCTCGGGAAATTCCTCTCCTTCCCTATGTGCTTCTAACCAAGACCGGGCAAGATAGAACCCGTACTTTACATAGGGATTCGAGAAATCCTCCTTCCATCTCAAGCAATCCTTGTTGAGACGGTACTCCTTCACGGCCTCGGCCCGTATGCTGTCGATCTCTACCTGGGTCAGAATAGGAGCTGCCTGACTTTCCAACTCGGCAACGCGCTGCTCGAGCTCCTGATTCTGAGCAAGCAGAGACCCATAGTTGGATTGCATACGGTCTAGCTCAGAATGGGCCTCCTGCAGATCCTCTTGAAATTTGCCGGACCGGGCCGTCTCTACAGTGAGATCCCCCTGGGCGTGATTAAGGTCTTGATGAACCTTTGCGAGCTGCTCCTCCAAGCTTCGAACTAAATCCGGAAGTTTGGACAAGTTGTTGACGGTGTTCTGTAACTCCATAACTTGGTCCTTTAACTCCCGGATTTCCCTATCGGCACGCTCCCGATAAGCCCGGTGCTGGGCATTGTTGGCCATAGTTCGTTGAGCTAGCTGCAAAGAAATACAAAAAGTTAGATTCAAAGAATGTGGCAAAAAGGAGTCAATCGAAGAGGAGTATGAAACTTACCCTCAATGCCTCCATGTCGGCTAAGTCCTCCCCCTCTGGGTAATTCCGGAATATCCTCGCCTCGTCCCGGGGAAGGATGGAAGACTAACTAATTCGGGAAGCCACCCCGGGAATGTCCAAAGTATCGTTGTCGCGGACCCCGGGGTAAACTCAAAATTCGGCCCCTCTCATAATAAACCCCCCGTCCACGGGGTAGGACCTCTCGTCAGCAGGGCCTATCCTCGGCAGTATTGGCCTGCTTCCCATCGAACCTTCGATGTACAAGCGCCTTCGATTCTTCCGCTGCGACGGAATGATATTGCATTCCTCACGTTCCTCGGAGCGTGATCGCCCGGATGACCCGAAAGCCCCCCGTGAAGATGAGGCAACTCTCCCCCTATCCCGAGAGAGATCCCTCTGCTCCGAAGGAGGGGGAGGCATCGCCTGCCTAGAAACAGGAGGGGTCCGAGCACGAGGTGGCTGAGAGGGGACCGGTGCCTCACTTGGGACATCGTCGGCCAAACGACGCCTCTTCCTGGTGGGAGCGCTGGAAGGACCAACCTCAGAGACCTGGCGACCCAACGATCGTCGGAAATGACTCATATCTGCAAAAAAGAAAGAAAGTACATAAATGGTAAAAAATTGATCAGAAACGATAAGCAACGGGAAACAATGAAAGGTTACCTTCAGGAGAGTCTAAATGCTCCTGAAGGGACTCGATATTTATCGCGTCGTCATCCGGGAGCACCATGAAAGTGGAGCCGAACCCTTTCCAACCAGTCAGATCGGCTAAGGGCTTGCTGCCAGAACTTGATTCTACGTTGGTGTTCCCTATATCCTCTTGTGGCCTAGGTGCTTCAGGATTTAACTCGGGGGAAACCGAAGGCAGAGGATCTGACGAAGGAACAAAGGGTCCGGCAACAGGGACCGGACCCACACCCCAACCAGCTAATATCAAATTTTCATTTGATATAAGGGTGTCGAGGCTAAGGGGATGAGGGACTAGCAGTTTGTTGACGTCAGAAGACAACTGCTCCCTAAGTGTGGCAACCCGGGGACCCTTGGGGATTTCACGCCTATTCTCCCAACGAGTGGGGAAATCCAGGCCCTCGGGCACTTCCACGACCAGTCATTCCGTCTCGAAACCATGAAGCTTATTAGCCGGTTTCTCGAATAATTGGTTCTCAAAACCGGGCTGGTACACCCGCTGAAGCGAGTAAGGCACTAAGTCGGGGCTCCCTCGAAGCCTAAAGAATACTTCTAAAAGAGGAAGGGATGGAGGGATGCCCCTTAAATGGCAGTGCACGGTGAATGCTACCAATTGCATCCATGCATGAGGATGCAGTTGTCCCGGGGATACCCGATATGTCCTAAGGAAGGAAGCCCCGAAGTCGGATAATGGGAAGCGGAGTCCTAACTCTAAAGCTGCCCTAAAAATGACAGCCCCGTCGGACACATGACGTATGTCGCTCTCCTGAGGGGTTGGGAGCCTATAAGAATATCCCTCGGGTAAAGGAAATCAGGATTCTAGGTCTTGGACGTCGGCTTCCTTTAAAGTCGACTTAACGCCTAGATCAATTTGTTTTCCTACACCATGGCCAGCCATTTTAGGAGTCCGTAAATCAAAAGAGTGGGACTACGGACTATGAAATTACCTAAAATGAAGAAAAGGAAGAACTGGCGACAGAGTATGAAGAAGCTGCGGCAGTGTTGCGACACAGTGATGTGTACGCGACAGAGTTACGGCAGAGTACGGTGGAGTTGCGGCAGAGTTGCGAGAGAGTGTCCAGAGAAAATCGCGGCTGAGTGTCTTTTTGCGGGAGAACTCAATAGCGACAAGGACAGCAGGGGCCCAGTATATATAGCGGCTCGCCTGCGTCGACACACGCGCGGAGATCCGACCCGACCGGAGAAAAGTCCAGACCCAGATACTCTTTCGCAGGAAAGATTCCTACCAAAGATTGGGGAGCAATTGATGGTGGTCGTGTCACCAGAATCCACGTGTGCAACTATCCGCCTGCCACGTGTCAAACCAAGAACGAGCCACATGGCAGATTTGGCGACAGAGTGGCCACTGGCACAGTTGCTTGTTGAACGACAGAGTGTTCGGGGCGATAGGCACTCTGTCGCCTGGGATGAGTGCCGCACGGTAGGCCCGACAGACTCCATCGCCTCTATTGTGACATTGGTCTCCCGCATTGCCCTCGCGGTAAAGGTCTCCCGCACAGCCCGCGGTAGAGGTCTCCCGCACAGCCTGCGGCCTAGGTCTCCTGCACAGCCCGCGATAGAGGTCTCCCGCACCGCCTGCGGCATAGTCTCCCGCACAGTCTGCGGCATAGTCTCCCGCACAGACTGCGGTAGAGGTCTCCCGCACAGCCTGCGGCATAGTTCTCCTGCACAGCCCGCGGTAGAGGTCTCCCGCAAGCTGCTTTACCCGAAGCGCGATAGAGTGCTATATGACTCTGTCGCGGCCCAGACACGCACCTGTGCCTCAGCCCGAACCGACCCAGAGAAACCTATAAATACTAGGTGAGCTCTCTGAGGAAAGGATCCGAGAAAAGAGAACCAAAAAGAAGGGAAAAGCCTTAAACTCTCTGATTTAAGCAATACATTCTCTTCTTCATACATTCACAACTCCGATTACTTACTTAATCATCAGAGTGCGCGTGCAGGGACAAATCCCTGCCCCCTCTGATTCCCGTTGTTTTTGCAGGATATACGAAGAACCCGTGGAACAAATCGCATCGACGTCACCCTTTTGTCGTTAGTGCAATCAGACAACGTGAAAGGTATATTCTTGCTGCTGTCAGGTAGGCAACATCATAAACTAAACTAAAACTTAATGAAAATAAAGACTAAATTAAAATTAAAAATGCATGAAACACATTTAATCTAGATTAAATCTAAAGATAACTTGTAAAATGCTAAACTAAAATTAAATCCTAAAACATAAAATATAAAATTAACTATTAACTAAAAATTAAGACTAAAAATTAAATTAACAAATTAAAACACTAGAACTAATCTAAATTGACAACTAACAACAATCCTAAACTAACAACTAATTAAACTATACTAAAAATGCAAGAAAATGGATTAATGCAAGAGTTGAATGCCAAACAAAGCCTTAGATTTAAATCAACCAATAAATCCCTCTAAACACTCTTCATGCTTCATTTCATTTTCTGGTTTCCAGGTGTGGTCTCGGTTTATCCTCTGGTCCAGGCTGTTGTCTTCTGTTCCAGATACTGCTGTCGATTCCTCCAGGTATTCATGATTTGCTTGTGTCTTGTTGTCTGCTGATCCAGACGACAACCAGCTAGCATTCTCGGCTCTGTCGTGCAGTTTCATGCTGCAATTTTTGACCTCGTCGCTGCCTGCCCAGATCTACTCTACACGTCCTCGGCTTCTGCAAGTGATGTCTGCTGCAGGTGTTACTGTCCTGGTGATTGAAGAAAAGCGGGATGCATCAGCTGGAGCTAAATCACCCAGCACAGTACCATCTAATCGTGTACCAAATATCCCTGTGTCAGTTCCTGCTACCAGCTTCTGCGTTGTTCTTCTGCAATGGCTTCGATTCACAACCAGCTTGCAGGATCTGTCTACCTTGCAACAGAACGGGATGCACACAGTACAGAGGAAATATCATCATGGACACTGTTACAAGAGAAACATCATCATGAACAGTAATGGAACCATATAACAGGGGAAAACAGAGGGAAGCTCTCGGTTTGCAGGATACTTCCTACTACACCATGGACACCGTTTTATGCCAACAATGTGAGTAAAGAGTTTAGAGAGATCAAAGATAAATTGCTGATATGAAAAGTAGTGATTAAAGAGGGAGTACAACAACATAAGGAAATGCAATAAAACAAATGGAAGCTAACACTCTAGAGTCATCCGTAAGCTTCATCATCTTGAATAAACATCATCATCGGGTTACTCTCATTTCAACTCCCACTGCCATTGTTTCACATTGCCATTGATGAGGAGTAATGCCCAGCATCAGCCCACATCAAAGCATCAAAACCGATAGGCAGATATGGAGAAGGTAGCTTATCACTCGAATGCACTAAGAGAGCAAACCCAATGGCTTCAAAACATAAGAACACTTAAGCATTTCATAGTAAAACCAAGCATGAATGAACTGAAAATGAATCTTCACAAAATCGAGCATAAGAAACTTTTCATAACATAAAAAAAAAAAATTGACATGACAAATAGTTGTAGAGAAAAATAAAATGATGAAACAAAAACAAAAGCTAATCGGGAAAGCTTGGAAGATAATCTCAACAAAAGAAAAAAATAAAACTTAACTAAGAAAACTAAAATAAAATTATTCTAAAAGAAACAAGCATAAAATTACTCTACTTTAGACTACTTCTAACTTACATTACATTACACTACTCCTACTCCTAAAATTACATAGTTTTTTCAATTGTCATCCTTTCCCATTTATACACACAAAAGGGGTATAATTGTAATTTCTACATCCTAGATAAGTTGGCATTTTTTTGGCCACTTGCCTTCACATCATTGGCTCATTGAAAAGACATTTCCATGTCATCGGTCTTCTTGTCCAATTGGATGTGCTAGGTGGTATGGCTCGTGTTGTCCGCGTGGTCCAATCTTGATTTTAGCTCAATTTTGGTCCATTTTCTACCGAAATATTCAAAATTCATCCGGATTTAATTTATCTGCAAACATGAGAATTTTAATTAAATAAAGGGGATAATTAACAAAATAAATTGGGGATTTAAATAATTAATTAGGAAATTAAGCACAAATAATTCTAAAAATATAGAATTATCACAAGCCTGAGTGATGCAAATGATCTTGACAAGCCCTGCATCATATCATCTTCATGGCCAATACGATGAACATGGTTGTCCTCCACTGGCCAACGCATTGGAACAACCACGTTCATGTACTAGTATTTATTTATATTTTAATAAATAGATAATTATCCTTTACATCGCTAGTGGAGTTTTTCTGACTCCACAAGCAAGGCTAAAGTGGTTACATATGTCTTTAAAAATAGAAATAAAATAAAAAAAAACAAAAAAGTAAAATAAGACATGTGTGATAATCCTAACCCCGCTTGTGGAGTAAAAAAAACTCCACTGACGGTATATAGGATAATTATCCTTAACAAATATCCACATTCAAATCCAAAACCAAAGGCGTAAACGAGTCAAGCTACTCAAACTCGATTAGATGATTACTTGAATTCGATTTATTTATTTTTGAGTTAAGCTTGAGATCGAGCTCGAGTTATTTGAATAATGAGTCCAGTCAAGTTTGAACTTTTAAATATCTAGCTTGAGCGGCTCACGAGTTTAATCAAACCTTTTTAATATTTTATTATTAATTGACTATTTTACCACTAAATATATAGTTGAAAAATAATAACTTAAACGTAACAAGTCGAGTTCGAACCTATCGAACTGAATTCGAGCTTCAAAAATTGAGTTCGATCAAGCTCAAGTCGAGCTTCAAGCTTTAAGATTTCGAGTTGAGCCGAGTCTAATAATAAATAGTCTTGACTTGAATCGATTATACCACTATCCAAAATGAGATGAAGGAAATCATGGCATACCCTTCACGACATTGAGTTTTGCAGCGACTCATCTTGTTTACTGTGTATTGTTCGAACAAGGTCTCTGGATTTCGTAGAGTCTTTGGTATATCCAACAATGGTAAAATATCTCAAACCTTCAAAACTTGGATGCAGTGTGAAGTTTCCTCGATATATCTACACTCCATAGGAGATTCAAAAGGCCAAGAAAGCCACCTACCCCAATGTGGTTATTTTGTCGTGCCGTCTCACACCAACCACTTGAAAGCTTTACCAACAGTTGACCATCTGCTTATGTGACTTTGTGTTTCTAATGGTTGCCACAGATTTCCAGAAGTCATTGCTGAAGCAATTCCTATTTTAAGATTATAGTACTAAGTGCCTTTGTTCTTTTTAGTCTTGAAAGATAGTAAATACTTGATTATTAAATAGAGAAACAAAATAAACTAACATAGCCTCCATCTTACCTCCTTAAACAGTGGAGAATCCATGCTCAGTAGAGTATCAAATTGTTGAAGCTGAATCAAGGCAGTAACAATAGCTTGAGCCAAATGTTTGTCTTCATCAGCATTAGAGAAACAACTCCTTCTCTTGGCATCAGTAACTGGTTTCTTCTATACTGAACCACTTTTAAGAAATGTAGCTTCATTCCCCAATATCCAAAGGCAATGCCTACACAATTGATAGATTAAATGGCAAAATTACTAAAAGTACTTGGTAATTTCATAGTTAAACATTATTCTGATCTATAATTACCTTGCACGTGTTAGTGTAACATTTGCCCTTTGATGGTCGGATAGAAACCTGACTGAACCATTTATGTTACACCTAACAATAGAGATTATAACATCCTCCTCACCCCCTTGAAACCCATAAACAGAGCGAATGCCAATAGCAAATCCACTGTCTGTATATCCAACGTATTTCTTTTCAAACTTCTCTCGAATTGTGTAAACTAAGCCTTGTAAGGGGATATAACAATAATGCATTTTTTTTGTTTTATGACAGTAAACTCTGTGAAGGGAAGAAGAAATGTTAGTCGTAAGACAACTATGGTGATCACAAACTCTGTATCAATTTTTTCGATGTCTTTTTCTTAACTTCTTTTATGAATATGAAACATTGCTATTGCTAGTTTACATAAGACAAAAAAATACCTTTGAAGAGGCCAGCAACTATCTCACAAACCAAAGTAACCTCAACCATATTTTTTAGACTATGCAAACGACCAAATTGCTCCTTTCCACATGTTACATTGATAAATAAGTAGGCACCATACATGTTTCCATGAAGAAAAAGCTTCTCATGGCTTCTGTTTTTACTATTGTTGTCAGGACCCATTCTCAATCCATGACTTAACCAAAAACCACTACAATTTTTTCACATTTTTAACTTACCTTACCTCTCTTCAATGGTTGGGCTGTGATTCGATGTCAGAGTCCTCGCTTACCACATCATCCATTATCATACATACAAGTCAATATACTATTACTAACTGTAACTGCTTTTATCATACATGTAAAATTATATAATATCTAATACAAATACATTCCCCATTATATATATCGTATACATCACTGTGTTGTTTCTATGTTTAGATACACAACTGTACAAAATATGTATACCTGGCGATCGATAGGAACTAGTAGTGGACTTAGGAATACTATCCCTCAATAGCTCTCGCTCTACTGACGCTCTGTAGAGAGATGTAAAGAAAGGGGGGTGAGCATACAACGCGCTCAGTAAGGAAATCAGGCAAACAAGTAGATACCTACACTATCTACTCAAAATAATGCTATGCCTTGAAAACATCATTTCCTTAACTCACTTTAAAAGCATGTCTTGAAATATAATATATATACTTGTACAGATTAAATCTCATGTACAGAAATCTTGCTTTCTTTCTCAAATGTAGGCATGTAGTGCAAAACAATGCATCGTGTATATAAATCATGCCTTTATGTAAATCATGCCATATATATTTAAATCATAATAAATATGGCATTAAATAATTCACAACACAAAATCGGAGTCCGACCCATCCCTCAAGTCTGTTCGCAATTTAAATCAGTCAATCAATGTGATATATCATGTGAGACTCTGTGGTGAAATGTAAATAGTATCCTGGACTATGATCATATCCGAACTGTGAACCCAGGCCACACAGATCTCGATGCGCGGGGTATCACTGCTGCAACGGGAGGATGGTCAGTCCACTATAGCCATCAGCTATACGTAACACACGGTACAGCGTACTCCTCGTGCCTCCGGGCACGGTATAAGGTACACCCGTGGACCCTACATCACAGTCATGGTGCCTGCCATAGGTCTTAGCCCTCAAACCATGGAATATCATACCACGTCTATATTACCCTCATGCGGATATCCTCTCACAAGATGTGACACACAGTCACACAAGGACTCGGGTATGGGTTTTAACATGTATTATATATCACATACAATGTGCGTCTTGAGTGCGACTCACAGTCGACACTCCGCTCAAACACTGTTTCACATCACAAACTCAACTCTAGTGCGAGTAAACCTCCAGCAACTAGGTCAATGCATAGTTCATGTATTAAATCAAGTACGAGCAATAGCTCCAGTACCATGCTACGCATAATATCATCAAATCAAGTACGAGTAATAGCTTCAGTACTATGTCATGTATAAACCATGAAGAATCGAGTACGAGCAACCCTCCAGTACTCTGTCATGTATCTCATGTAAAACTCGAATAAGAGCTAATCGCTCCAGCACTCTGTCATGCATATATCATATAAAACTGAGTACGAGTAAAACTCCAATACTCTATCATGCATGTCATGGAAATCTAGTGCGTATCAAAATCCAGCACTAATGTATGTGGAAAACATATGAAATCTAGTGCGAGCTGTGCTCTAGCACGGTTCATTCTCACATAATATGATAGTGGCTCTTTAAAAATGGATTGTTTACAAAACATCAAAATCAGCACAATAAAGTGTACTTAATTCACATCAACCTTAAAATCATTAGCCAATCTATTTATTTTCATGCTAAACAGCGGTTAAACACTCACAATAGTAGTTTCCATGCTTTTTACAACTTTTCACAAAAGTTGACTTTTTGACTAACTAGGGGCAAAATCGTAATTTGCCACTATCGGGTCACAATAATTATTATTCACTTTCTCTGACCCTCAGAGTTTTTAAGTGAATGTAAAAGCAGACGAAAATACATGCAGATATCTCTAACTACTCGCAAAAGTCCCTTACCTCGGATCACGTCAAGTGACCTCACTTCCTCGGTGCTGCTAAATCTCACAGTCCGATCTGCTCTCAATGTAAACTCCGGAGTTGTAAATAACCATTCCTCAGGTTAATTATAATTTTCCTACTGTATTACACATTAATACAGTCTATTTTTCCTTAATGGGCTTTAAAAATCCTTAATGGGCCTAACTATGCCTTAAGCCCATTTTCATTTTACTATTCATTTTTTGTTGGGCCTATTAGGCTTGTGGGGCCCACCAACTCTTATTGGGCTTGTCCTAGGCCCATTACATCATATTGGGCCTAAAATATTTGGGCTAGGCCCATTGGGCCTCTCAGCCACATGCCATGGCCGAGAGCTATCCATGCCTCGGTTTCACCATGGCATGTCATCCATGCCTATTATCTAGCCAATTTCACTTAGGCATTTTCACAAACACTTGGTAGGCAACATTACTAACCATCATATAGTTCATTTAGGCATTTTACCAAACACCTTGATTGCCAACTAATTACATGTATTAATTAATCAAATTGATTAATTCTAATTACACCATAATTATTAACACATGTACATTAATCCATTTATGCCTAAAAATCATATTGACATTAATCAATATCCCATTACTCACTCTCGGCCTAACCCACTTCATGGTGATTTAATATGTTTCAATGCTTAAAACATATATTAACATACTTAAAATCATTCATACATTAACATATATGAAATTGAAAATTAGAAAATATACCAATTGTTGTGTTCACCCTTTGGCCGAAACTTTGGAGGCTCTCGGTTTGCACTCTATGGCTCCTTGATAGCCAATTCCAACATATTTCACTCTCCTTTCAATTTGGAACAACTTCCATGAAGGATGCAAGTTCCAATTATGCCTAATTCCTAGTGATTTCTAGTGAGAGAAAGCTTGGAAAATATGTTTCAATGGTTTCTTCTTCTAGCCGAATTTGGTGTGATGAAGATGACAATGGTGTGGCTGAATTTATAAGCCACATACTTAGCCATTAAGCCTTACTTTTCAGCCATTATACTTGACTTTCCAAACCCTAGCCATGAGTCACCTTATGAGTCACCTTATGAGTCATAGTTAACTTTAACTATGGTTAGATATTTATCTCATGGGCTTTTCCATTTGGGCTTCTCGGTTTGGGCTTTCTTAATGGGTTTTCGGGCTGAAATTTTTACTATGTCTTGAGCCTTTAATTGTCTCAAAATTTGGCCAATCAATTGATCCAACAATTCGGTCTAAAGGACCTAAGAATTTCGATATACGTTTAGTATACCTTAATGGGCTTTAAAATTTTCACCTTAGGCCCATTACGTTTTTAACCATTAAATTTATTTTGGAATCCTTCCGAATAAATTTTCCTTACTTTCGGGGATGATTATCTTGTATTCTGGCCAAGAATATTTTTTTCCAATTTTTTTCTCCACACTTAGGTTAATTTTTAACCATGATTAGTCAACTATGGTAAAAGTCCACTTTCTTAACTATAGTTGACTTTTTCCTTAACCATTGACCATGTTGACTTTTTCTTAAAATTCTGAAAGTGTCATATCTTATGTCTTACACTCTCGTCTTTATGTTTCAACCATTCCCGGTGGATGATTTCACCCGAAACACCTTATCTCGCCAAAAAGGTCCATTTTACCCTTTTTAGCTTTTACTCCCGTTTTCTATGTTCGGAACTAAATCAAGCTGACTTTCCTTCATGAGCTCTCTATGCTCTCTTATTTTAAGTTCTTATTTTCAGTCAAAATGATTTAGATTTACTCGATTTAGCCTGTGACTCTTATAGCTCACAATAGGCTTTTTATGTAGCTTTTGCGTGTTAAATCATTTCACTAACACTTTAAGTCTAGTAAATACTCTTCTTATGATTCAACTATAATTACATAGTGTTCATACACATAGAAATCATAAGGAATAAGCTACAAACATCTGGGTCTGACAATTGTAGCATCCAAAATTTTCCCATTATAGAAATCATTATTTGCAAATAAGCTTATAGTTGGGTGCATCCTATACTAAACATTGAGTAAATGTTTCTTTTGTCCTAGTAAGATGAGTCTTTCAAACCAACTTCTTTCAAATTCAACATCACTTGAAATCTGTTGAAGGTACAAAATGAAGATATCAGACAAGTGATAGCCATAACAGGTTGAAATCAAGAGCAAAAAGGATAGAATTCAAAACCTTACTTTGGATCATTGCAGTTAGTTAGTACTCATTGCCTATGAGAACAGCAAGATGGAGATAGAAAGTTGAAAAGGTATAGCTGATTCACATTCTTTCAATTGAATAGTTTCATCGATAACCAACAACTCCAGTGGTCGTGTTCCTTCGATATTCAATTTAGAAGAGCTTTAGGCAGTACAAAAAAGTAGGCAAGCATCATTCAAGCAAAAAAAAATTTATCATGGATGTTTCGGAAAAATTTGGAACATGAAATTGTTAAAATACAACACCAGCATGTGTTGCTTTTTTTTAAAAAAAAAAGTTGTTAGCATAAATAATTATTGGTTTATTTTATCATGGATGTTTCGGCAAAATTTGGAACGTGAAATTGTTAAAATACAACACCAGCATGTGTTGCTTTTTTTTAAAAAAAAAAGTTGTTAGCATAAATAATTATTGGTTTATTTACTACTAAGTAAATTGTTAGTGGGCTAGAGTCTATAGCTATTTGTTAGCTAGTTCTAAGTAGTTGCTTAAATTGTCAAGTTTGTTATTCTACTTTTTAGAGATGTGATAGTAGTGAAGTTAGTAGAAGAGAACATGGCAACATGGTTCTTTGTATGCCTATTTTTTAGAGATGTGATAGTAGTGGAGTTAGTGGAAGAGAACATGACAACATAGTTCTTCTTTGTATACCTATATAAGACAGAGTAATTTCACTAAATGAATCATTCCCATTCCTTTTCTTGTGTTTTGTGAAGTTACTTTACAAGTGTATTTATTTTTTTATTGTCTTCTATTCTTTTATTTTCTATATTTTGGTGTCAGAGCCAGGTTAGTCATGGACATCATATTTGGTGAGCTTTCTGTTGGCAAAATGAGTGATCTTCAAGTCGTTGGGAGAATAAAAAAGCTCAACAACCAGAACTATAATACTTGGTCTATATGTATGATGTCTTACATGCAAGGCTAAGATTTGTGGGAGGTTGTCAATGGAAGTGAAGTTACACAACCGAAGGCAGAGGATGCAAATGATATGTTACAAAAATGGAAGATAAAAGTGGGCAAGGCAATGTTTGCTTTAAAGACTACGATTGAAGAAGATGTGCTAGAGCATATCCGAGATGCCAAAACTCCCAAAGAAGCTTGGGATACGTTCGCCATGCTTTTCTCAAAGAAAAATGACATGAGGCTTCAACTTCTTGAGAGCGAAATTTTGTCGGAGCATAATGTGACATGATGATTGCTCAGTACTTTCACAATGTGAAGTCACTATGCCGTAAAATTTTTGAGTTGGATCCAAAAGCTCCAATTGGGGAAACCAGGATGAAGAGAATAATTATCCATGGTTTGAGGCCCGAATATAGGGGTTTTGTTGCTGTAGTACAGGGATGGAAAAATCAACCATCACTTGTTGAGTTTGAAAATTTGCTTGCTGGACAAGAAGCACTAGTTAAGCAAATGAGAGGAGTTTCGCTGAAGGGTGAGGAGGAAGCGCTTTACGCCAATAAAAGAAGAGGGAACTCTAAGCTACACACAACTGGTGGATCTAAAAAGAATGATGATAAGTTAAAAAGTCATCAAGGTGAAGGAAGCACTCATTTAGGGGAGCTTCGAAGAATCATGGCAACAGAAAAATGTTTGAAGGGAAGTACCATAATTGCGGAAAGAAGGGTCACATGGCGAAAGCATGTTGGTCGAAGAAAAGGTCAGTGGAGAGTGACGCTGCTGCTTCTAAAAGTGAAGATGAATGAGATGCTGAAGCATTATTTTCTGTAAAAGAGGAGTTAGCTCTCACAGTAACAACGTTTGAATAGATTGATTATGAGAAAGATTGGATAGTTGACTCGAGATGCTTAAGTCATATGATGGGTGATAAAGGAAAGTTGTAGAATTTTTCAGAGTATAACGGAAGTCGAGTGGTGGTGACAGCTAACAACTCAAAGTTAAGTTACCGATAGCTCACATTGGTAATACAGTAGTCTCTCCCCAATTTAGTACTAATGGGGTGCCGCTTCAAAATTTCTATCACGTCCCATGTATGAGGAAAAATCTTCTTTTGGTATCACAATTAACATCTTTTGGCCATTTTGTTCTGTTTGGTTTGCAAGATGTAAAGGTTTATCATGACCTTGAGATTATAGAAGAGTCGTTGATGAAGGGACGGAGACTAGAGTCAGTTTACGTGATGTTTGCAAAAACTGCATATATAGACAAGACGAGAAAGAAAGAGACAACAGACTTATGGCACATGCAATTAAGTCAGGTTAGTTATTCCAAGCTAAATGTGATGAAGAAAAGGTCAATGTTGAAGGGACTTCCCCAACTTTAAGTAAAAATAGACATAATATGCGCATGATGTCAATATGGTAAAGCGCATCAATTGTTGTATGAAGAGTCCAAATTTAAAGCAAAGGAACCATTGAGTTAGTTCACTATGATGTGTTTAGACCTGTCAAGCTAGCCTCTATCAGCGGAATGATATAGATGGTGTCCTTTATTGATGATTTTTCTAGATTTTGGTGGGTTTATTTCATGAAGAATAAATCTGAAACTTTTTCAAAGTTCAAAGAGCTCAAGAAAGTAGCGGAAGCAGAAATTGGTAAAAGAATTCGCTGTCTACACACAGAAAATGGATGAAAGTATACCTCAAACGAGTTTTAAAATTTCCTTCAACAGTACAGAGTATGCCATCTGTTCACATGTGCTAGTACCCCCGCAACAAAACGGCGTAGAAAAAAAGAAGAACAGGCACTCGGTAGAAATATGTCGAAGTATGCTTCATGTGAAGAATGTTCCAGGAAGATTTTGGGTAGAAGCAATGATGACTGTAGCTTTAGTAATCAATAGGCTTCCTTAATAAAGGTTATGTTTTCTTTCCCATTTTGAAAAATTATGGAACATAAAGCCTACGGTTAGTTATTTTTGAGTTTTTGGTTGTTTATGCTATGTTTTTGTACCTAATCATTTACGTCGCAAGATGGGCGTATTTTTGTAAGATATGACAATCATAGAAAATGTAACAACCCGAATTTACGGACATTTCGGTTGGGCTACAAGTCGATATTAGGTCAGAACAGTGTTCAGTTTGATTAATTTTTTCCTTAAATTTAAACAAAATATGTTCACATTCCCCATACACATCTCGTTTTCATTATGGTACTTATAAAAATTTTAGATACAAAACAATTTCTTACAATTGGGTATACCTTCAACGTAGAATGATACTCCGCAAAATCATAGCTATGCGAAATGCCCTACTAATGGAAGCGGTCCAATTTATCGATGGACTCTGTGGAGGAAAGTAAGGGGGTAAGCTTAACATGCTCAATAAGAAAAACCCCATGGCAGGTAGATAAATACACTACCTATAAAAATATATATATTTTTATATTTACCAAATCTGGAATATTTTCACAAAGTATACAGATGATTTGGTAATTTCTCAGATGCCAAAGTCAGAATTCGAAAAACAGATTTAGTATCGGCAAAAACACAAATACTAATAACAGATTTTTCAGAAACAGAACATGTATCGGTAATATATTTAGCTACTGTTGTAAATCCAGAAAGTTTAAAGTTTTCATGTAGCAAAACAAACAGATTTTCAGATATCTCAGTTCAAGCAGACAATTCATAAAAATATTTCAAATAGATGAGACAAGGCATACATGCTATATCAGATATCATAAATGACTATTGGCTAATGTCGGTGACTCCAGGCAATTCACGGGCCAGGTGTGCTAGGATGTCAATCGTCGTAGGAGTGGTTAGCTACCCTAACGGCTCACAGATCAGAATGTCTGAAGACCAGAAACAGAATCATAAACATGGTACATTGTACTCGTGGACCACAGATATAGAAACGAATACAAAATAGACAGAAATGCAGCATGATCTCACCAACGCCTTTGTCTCAAAATCAGTGCGAGACGGACCGTACAACACACAGTCAACACCCGCTCAAGCACATCAATCAGTATTTCTTTATAATCAGATCATTTTTCCTCAAATAACATATAAATTCGATTGTTTTGTGAAACCGTTCAAAAACAGGCTGACTAGCCTTTTTTCGAAAAAATCCCAGAAAACAGTCTATGAAAATTCAAAATTTGAGATTTGTTATATTTAAAACAGAATTCAAGCCACATCAGAATCTATGCAAACCATTAAAATTCAATCCATAAAATTTAGTTGTTCAACTAGGCTAAAATCTCAAAATTTTCAGAGTCATAAAATGCGGCATAGATTTTTCGGTACTTTCGGTACTGCGAAATTTAACCTAAATTTTATATCGATAAATATACGAAAATTACACAAATTTATCTCCAGCAGCGATGAGAATTTTCCTTACAGTAAAATATTTCCTAAAATTCATATCTACAAATCGACAGAAAATACGTGCAATTTATCTCTAGCAGCACACATGATTTTTCTTACCTCGATGACTGTCTGTAGTCCTCGATTACCTAAGCGATACGAGTCAGTGGGTCCGGTCCACTTGGTTTATTTCTGTCGGAGCCCTTTCCCCCCAGGTTTTCCAAATTTTTAAAATCTCGTTACCTCCTTCTCCATCTCCAATTAGTTTTATATATATATATATATATATATATACACACATACTCACATACATATATATATAAATAATTATACTTTACTCTACCTTTTTCCTTTTTTTTACTGTTCATTGTTCATTTTTTTTAACCTTCCCGCCATTTCTTCTTCTCCATTTCTTTTTTCTTCTTCCTCACGTCCTCACCCGACCACTGCTTTGTTCATCATTGTTTACTGTTCTTCTTCCTTCTTACTCCGCTACCACCAACGTCGATCTTCCTTTCTGGTCTTTTTCCATGTCCAACTCTCTTTCCTCCTCCCTCGTCATTGCTCTATCTTCTACCTCCCCTGTCTCTGTTTCGATCTCCACACTTGGGTAGCCCGATGGCTTCTCCCCTCCTCCGGCCACGCCTCACTCCAACTCACCACTGCCGCTTGCCCTCGCCTCTGCCTCACGCCTCACCTTCTGTTCAGCGCTGGAGTGAAGGCAGATTTTGCTTAACACTCTCCCTTACGTCAGATGTGGTTTACAGAGGGTAGAGTCCCCCCTATTCTGCCCTTTTTTTTTTGTTTTGCTTGGGCTAATTTAGCTGCCATTTATTTTCAAGGGTACCAGCATCGACCTTGCGGAACACTTCCAAACCGAGCCTTGATTCAGCCTTCATGTTTTCTGCCTCAACAACTCTTAACTATTGTCACTGTTTCCTTGCTTATTCTATGCTCAGCCCCTAGAAATCTAGTTTCCGTTTCATATTTATGTATATACATACACATATTTATTTTTTTCCTGGTGCAGTGCAGGGACCTAGCCTATCGCTAGCTCATCGACTTCCTGACTTGCTGCACCTTCCCCCGTTTAACTTTTAATCTTCACCAACCCCTACTCAGCTTCAAATGTTCCTTTCTATTTCTCTCTTACTACTACAGTGGGTGGAAGTTTACTGCCATGCCAGCCTACCCCTTCAGTAATCTACCTAACCGGCATCCAAATTCATGTTTTCCTTACACAGTTTCCTGCCAATTTTTCAGACCACTTCTCTCGGTTGTACTACCACCATTACGTTTTTTGGTTTTTTTCTTTCACTTTACCGTTAACACATTTCTTCAGCCTACGCCTTCAGTAATCTACCTAACCGGCATCCAAATTCATGTTTTCCTTACACAGTTTCCTGCTAATTTTTCAGACCACTTCTCTCGGTTGTACTACCACCATTACGTTTTTTGTTTTTTTTTTCACTTTACCGTTAACATATTTCTTCACTCTTACTACTGTAACCATCATTCCTAACACACATATTGTTGTTGCCTAAAACAACAATGATGAATTGTTGACATCCTTCATGCCACGTGCTGCCTAAATCTCTGCAAGAAAAAGAAAGATCAGAGGGTCGCAAGGCTCTTCCCTGCGTTTGCACTCCGATGCTTAAGTCAGACCCAGAATTTGACAGAGTTTCTGTAGGGGAAATAGAGACTTCTCTTAATGAGTCGTACCTGATACCTATTTATAGGGAGTTTCTTTGTTCCTTAATTACGCCTTTGTCCTTTTACTTTAATATTCTGTTCTGTGGCTCTTATCTGTTTAATTATCTCATGCATAAGCTCATGTGCAGATATGCCACGTGGCACATTATGATTGGCTGAAATAGCATCGAAATTATTATCTACAACAATTGCTCCCCACTCTTTCGCTAGGTATAACCTTGTGGAAGAGTACATATGTTCTTACTATAGCCTCATGTCAAGTCCTTACATTAGATTCTGAAATCAAATTCTCTAACCATCTAATTCTTAAGCTCTTGTTGGAGTGCGTGGCTTACCTCGCGCATTTTTCGCTTCAAGCCCTTTATTTGTTTGAGTGCGTGGCTTACCTCACGCATTTTTCGCTTCAAGCCCTTGCACATTTTCTTCATGGCTTACATCGCACACTTTTCGCTTCAAGCCTTTTATTTGAGTGCTTAGCTTACCTCGTGCATTTTTCGCTTCAAGCTCTTGCACATTTTCTTCATGGCTTACATCGCGCACTTTTCGCTTCAAGCCTTTTATTTGGGTGCGTGGCTTACCTCGCGTATTTTTTGCTTCAAGCCCTTGTACATTTTCTTCATGGCTTACATCGCGCACTTTTCGCTTCAAGCCCTTGCACTTTGTCTTCGTGGCTTAAATCGCGCATTTTTCGCTTCAAGCCCTTTGTTTGTTGAGTGTGTGGCTTACCTCGCGCACTTTTCACTTCAAGCCCTTGCACTTGTGTAGCTGGTGTGATCAGTCATCTATCAATTATGTGAGAATCTCAACAGCCAATAAAATATCAATATAGCATAAATCATAGTTCAACAAATTAAATTTCAACCCATAGTTGAATAAAAAATAACATTAAATGAAATAAAGTCTCACTGCCAGTGTAGTTGCAAGTGGTTGGTATCTGCGTTTTTACTATCCTCTTGCCTTGTGAACTTTTCATCTTCTTTCAAGGCATTGGTGATGGCTTAGGTAGCCTGGCGATGGTAGGAGTTTCTTTACTCTGAACTTCCTTATATGTAGTTCAACGTCGGTATCATTTTCATGACTTCTTCTTGAGTGATATACTTATTTGCTCTAGAGAACAAGTCCGAGATCGTCGTCGATTGATCTAAAGATATGTAACTTTTTAGACCTTGTCCCTTGTAGCATAGCTGTCACAGCTACTCTAACTTGTAGATCATGTACTTCAAGAGTAGCATTACGGAATCGATCCACATAGCTCTTGAGTGATTCCTTGCTCCCCTGCCTCAAGGTAAGCAGATAAGTGACCTCATTCATTTTCTGGCTTTTTATCACAAAGGCCTTTAAGAATTCATTTCTTAATTGATTGAAAGACAAAATAGACCCCTCCGACAAACTGTTAAACCACTTTAGTGCGTGATTAGTTAAAGTTAAGGGGAATGCTCTACACATAATCTCATCCTCCCAACCATGTAATAGCATTAATGACTCATAGTTTTGAATGTGGTCATAAGGGTCAGTCTTTCCCGTATATGCCGTCATTTGCGGCATCTTGAATTTTGGGGTAGCAGTTTTCCCATGATCGTTGTACTGAATGAGATTCTCCTCCTCTGATTTTCTTCAGCTGGAACCAACCTTTTCTCTTCTAAGATTCGTTCCACCATTCTTTTCATATCTGTGGTGGCTTGAGCCTTGGACGTATCATATGAATTAACTTGGTCGCAGTCCATAGCTTCTCTCCCGTTACCCTGAGTTCGAATTTGACGAGTTTGAGGTTGAAAGTTTGTCATTCCAGTTTCAAGGTTTTGTGTTGGATCTATTTTCGAGTCTCTCCCAACATGAGACCCTGTCATTCCCACACCTTTGATTCCATTGTTTGGCGAGCCATTTGTGTTCTGGGGCTAAGGATCTTTTGCACCCAAATATCCAGAATCTACCATAGTCAAACCCTTAAGGTTTCTGGTACTTTGATGTCTCCGGCCACCAATAATCTCCCGTGTTGAATTCCTTATACCATGACGTCGCAGTTTTCTGACGCCCTGATGTTTTCAGTTCATTAGAGTCTCGCGCATGGGGTCTTCCATAGCTTGGTGCCGTAGGCCTTCCGAGGCCTCACACACAGGGTCTCTCATACCCTCATGCCTTATGTCTTCCTCGGTCTCACATATAGGGTCTCGTGCGGCCATGCAGTGAGGGTCTCGCGTAGAAGGGTCTCGCGCAAGCTGGCATCCTCGCTTTATGAGTGTGCCACGTGGCGCGCACGAAGCAAACGGGGGGTCTTGCTCTGTGCCGCCAGTATCCCCCATGCCATGAAGGTTTCTCAGCATGGCGCCGTGGTCTCCCATGTCGCCAACGTCACCCATGCCGCGAATGTCTCCCATGCCGGGAAGGGTTCGTGGCATGTCTCCAGTGTTTGCCATGCCTGGTAGGGATCGCGGCATGCCTTCAGAGTTCACCACGCCGGGAAGGTATCGCCGCACTCCATCAGTGTCCATATCGGGAAGGGTTCACGGCATGTCTCCAGTGTTCGCCATGCCTGGTAGGGATCGCGGTATGCTTGCCGCATGGTCCACGCCAAGAATGTTTCGCGGTATGCTTGCCGCAAGCTCCAATCCGAGAAGGCTTTGTGGCATGGGTGCCGTACGCTCCAATCCGAGAAGGCTTCGCGGCATGGGTGCGGCATGCTCCAATCCGGAAAGGCTTCACGGCGTGGGTGCCGCATGCTCCAATCTGGGAAGGCTTCGTGACGTGGGTGCCACATGCTCTAATCCGGGAAGGCTTTGCGGTGTGGGTGCCGCATGCTCCAATCCGGGAAGGCTTCGTGGCATGCTTGCCGCATGTTCCAATCCGGGAAGACTTCGCGGCATTGGTGCCGCATTCTCCACTCCATGAATGTTTTGTGGTATGCCCTCAGCATCTAGCGAATTCTGCCTTTCTCCTACCAAATGTTGGACTGATGATGGCAAATTCACATGCGGGAAGACACCTTTGAATAGGTCCACCATTGTCCGCAGAGCTTGGACAGTCTCTTCTCCTTGTTTTCGCATTTCTTCAAATTCTGCGATGGGAATCGCCATCATATTGGCTTCGCTCTGCACCCTCGCGGCTCCTCCGCCCTCCGTCATGGGAGAACTCGCCATGTCTTCACTATCCTCGTGTCTGATTGCTGTCGAACTGGTCTGTACCATTGTGTCAGAATGACTTTTTGCTCGATTTCCCACAGACGGCGCCAATTGTTGTTGCCTGAAACAACAATGATGAATTGCTGACGTCCTTCGTGCCACGTGCTGCCTAAATCTCTGCAAGAAAAAGAAAGATCAGAGGGATGCAGGGCTCTTCCCTGAGTTTGCACTCCGATGCTTAAGTCAGACCCAGAATTTGACAGAGTTTCTGTAGGGGAAATAAAGACTTCTCTTAATGAGTCGTACTTGATCCCTATTTATAGGTAGTTTCTTTGTTCCTTAATTATGTTTTTGTCCTTTTACTTTAATATTCTGTTCTATGGCTCTTATCTGTTTAATTATCTCGTGCATAAGCTCATACGCAGATATGCCACGTGGCATATTATGATTGGTCGAAATAGCATCGGAATTATTATCTACAGCACATATAAATATACATACATATATATATATATTCTTTAGTGTTTCCAATTACCGAGAACCACTTCAATCTTTTTGGTCAACCCATTACACTTCACCATTCTGACTTTTCCCTTAAAGCAATATATATTCAGATGATGGGACAATCCGATTGCTATCCCATACTAAATTCCTAGACTACTTGAAATAGAGTTTCGCAAGCTTTCTTTTTTTTTTTATACACCGAAGACCATTATCACATCATTCTTCCATCACATTTAAAACTGCAGCAGAATGGCTCTCGGGTTTAGCTTCTAATAAAGCCAAACCAGGGCTTTACGTGTAGCTCCTTTGCTACTGTCACATGCTTACTTGTAATATAGATTATATATATTTTTGTTTGTTGCTGTTTACTGTAGGAGTTTCCTTCATATTTTTGTGATTGGCTTCATTTAGAAGCCAATCCATAAGTTTCATTCAGGTTTTCCTTTATTTTCACCGAGACCTCATCACCACTTCAACCATTAAATGGTTTTTAGGTTTGCCTAGAGATGGAGTAAATTTGGCTCTTTAATTTTATTAAATGAGACTAATAATAAACAATACTATATAATTTAAAAAATGAGAATATAATTTTACATTACATTTCACTTGGTGTCTTATATGGTTTTATATTCATTTCAAAGTAATTATTTATTTGCTTGAACATTATCCAAATCTCTCATACCAAAATATAATGTAATTTAATCATTCACTAAGGAACACTCTTTTTTTTATCCCAATTGATTAATTTACTATTCATGGTTGAAATCGATTGTGTAAAAATTCGTGGAGTTTACATAAAAGGGTGGAGATGCTGTGATCTTACAATTGGAAAGTGCTATACATCTCGAAATGTGATATTTGATGAAGCATCTTCATGGTGGTCCTTAGAAAATGAGATACTACTAGACTCAGATGCTGTTAAAGATGAGTTGCAATATGCTCAAATCCAGTAGAGTTTAGGTAAACTTGGAGATGCAGATGATGATAGTTATATCAAGGAAGGTGTAACTTAAAGTCCATGGCAAACTGGTGTGCATGAACGATTAATCAAAAAAGATGAGTCTACTGAAGTAAAAGTATTAACTTATCTCAGAAGATCGACAAGAGCCAAAAAGCCAAATCCCAAATATGCTAACACTGCCATCGTAGAAGAAGCAATTGCAAAAGAACCAAAGACATTTGAAGAAGAGTTTCAGAATCCAGAGTTGAAAAAAGCTATGGAAGAGGAGATTACTGCATTAGAACGAAATCAGACTTGGGAGCTCATACCAAAATCTAGAGATGTGAAGCTTATTTCCTACAAATAGGTGTATAAGATAAAGTGTCACACAGATTGATTAATTGAGAGGCGCAAGGCTCGTCTGGTAGCTAGAGGTTTCTCTCAACAATATGGATTAGACTATAATGAAACGTTAGTCCAGTTGCAAAACTTACAACTGTACGAGTTTTACTTGCACTTGCAACTAGTAAAGATTGAAACTTGTGGCAGATGGATGTAAAGAATGCATTCCTGCATGGGGAGTTGGATCGGGAGATCTACATGAATCAACCGATGAGTTTTCAGAGTCAAGATCATCATGAATATGTGTGTAAGCTACGGAAGGCACTCTATGGATTAAAGCAAGCGTCGAGAGCTTAGTACAGTAAAATTGTTGAAATTCTTACTCATAATGGTTATTTGATGACATTTTCGGATTTTAGTTTTTTTGTCAAAGCTAGTAGAAAGAAGCTAGCTATTGTGCTAGTGTATGTGGATGATTTAATCATAACAGGAGATTGTGAAGAAGAAATTCTTCGAACAAAGGAGAATTTCTCAGTTCATTTTCAGATGAAAGAACTTGGACAACTCAAGCATTTTCTTAGTCTAGAGATGATCATACCCAAGAAGGAATATTTCTCTGTCAACAAAAATATTCTAGAGATTTGTTAATGAAGTTTGGAATGCGTGAGTGCAACCCAATCTCGACTCCGATGGAGCCAAACACCAAAATATGTGCTCATGTATGGAGAAATTTGGAAGATGTAACGATGTGTCAACAATTAGTAGGTAGTTTGACCTACTTAACTTTAACCAGACCTGATATTTCTTATGCAGTTGGTATAATGAGTCTGTACATTCAAAATCCAAAGAAGTCTCACTTAGAAGCAGTTTACCAAATTTTGAGATATGTGAATAGTACGCTTGACTATGGTGTCTTGTATAAGAAAGGTGGAGATTGCAAGTTAGTTGGTTATTATGAAGCTGACTATGCAGGTGATCATGATATCGACGCTTAACTACCGGTATGTTTTTATGCTTGGGTCGAGAGTAATTTCTTGGTGTAGCAAAAGGTAGCAAACTGTGTCTTTGTCAACAACAGAAGCAGAGTATCAAGCTGCGGTAATGGTAGCTCAAGAGAGTGTTTGGCTTATACATTTGTTGAAGGGCCTGTGTCAACCAACAAATTATACAATTCTTTTGTATTGTGACAATCAGTCAGCAATAAGTTTGGCTAAGAATCCAATTTTTCATACAAGAACTAAACATGTGGAATTGCATTATCATTTTATAAGGGAAAAAGTTTTGCAAGAGAAAATTGTATTAAAGTATATTAAGACAGAAAACCAAGTTGCAGATTTATTCACAAAAGGCTTGAGTGGTAACAAGTTTGGAAATTTCTGTCAGCAGCTTGGGATGATAGAAAGAACAAAAGCTAGTGTTGATGGGGAGTGTTAAAATACAACACCAGCATGTGTTGTTTTTTTAGAAGTTGTTAGCATAAATAATTATTGGTTTATTTACTACTAAGTAAAATGTTAGTGGGATAGAGTCTATAGTTATTTTTTATCTAATTCTAAGTAGTTGTTTAAATTGTCAAATTTGTTGTTCTATTTTTTAGAGATGTGATGGTAGTAGAGTTAGTGGAAAAGAGCATGACAACATGGGTTTTTGTATGCCTATTTTTTAGAGATGGGATAGTAATGGAGTTAGTGGAAGAAAACATGACAACATGATTCTTCTTGTATGCCTATATAAGATAGAGTAATTTCAGTAAATGAATCGTTCTTATTCCTTCTCTTGTGTTTTGTGAAGTTATTTTATGAGTGTATTTATTTTTTTATTGCCTTTTGCTATTTTATTTTCTATAAAAATGATTGAGGAAATGATTTTAGCATCTACAAGCAATTTTTTCTTGCTTCTCTCAACTTTGACAAGTGACTTGCTTTATTTCCCTTTTCAACATCGTTGAGGCTTTCTTCAATCCTTCATCACCAAAATGAAAACAACTGAACAAAGTTTCAAGGGATATGAGCAAATCAAGAGCCATCATCATGCTCTCCACTAGTTCTAATGAAATAAGACGAGTTGGTAAGTGAGTGTACAGATTTACAATACAAAACTTCAGCCACTGATTAAAGAATGAATATCTCTTCTTGAGAAATTCCTCAAAAGTTATAGGATCATCCTTGCATGTTTTTACTTCAAGTGCATTCTTTTTCTCCAATGGAGCTCCATGTCTATCCCCTTTCTTTTAAGGCTTTGAATGATTTTTCTTCCCAGAAGTTGCATGTTTTTTCTTAGTTTCTTTTTGTTTCAAGGTCTCATTGATAACTTTTTTTCCAAGCTTTCCCGCTATTTTTGTGGTTGAGGTTCTCATCACAGTTTTCCCATTCTCTATTTGCCAAGTACTGATTGTACTGCCCTTCAGGATCTTCAAGAAAATCAATCATGGACACTAAACAAGTTTTCCACCCAGAGCGTGGTGAAAAACACTCATCCAATATCTTAACACGATAATCAAGGAATTCATAGAGTAGATCCTCACAATCATCAATCCTCATTCTCTTTGTGTTCCCAAACAAAACAATATCTCCAAATCCTTAAGTGTCATATTCAAGTTTCCTTATAACCAAGCCCATAAACCGAGATACCATTGCCACCAATGCAATGTTGGTCAGAGCACACGCAATTGTCCTACATTTCATTCTAAGAACAACATGCAATAACGAATAAACTATCTTATCATATGAGTTTAACAATATTTTTATGACGGTAGCCCAATGCTTTAATATAGCTTATAATTACAGCTTCTTGAGAGACATTTAGCCTATAAGATTTAAATAAAGAAACAGTGCCAGAGTTCTTTTCAGATAAGCACATGGCACAATCTACTTCATCCTGCAAAGAAAGATTTTAAGCATAGCTGTATCTAGAAAGAATACACTTAAGCAGAAAGAAATCAAATTTATTTCAGCTCCATTCAGTTGAATAGTTTTGTTTATCATCTTCAGGTTCCCTCCTTTAGGATCCGGGTGCAAAGCCTTCCATATACGAACATTGGTTGTCATGTTAATTAGAAAGACAAAAAACAAAGTATGATTCTGTTGAGACATATTCTCAAAACTTGGTCCCAAAAACTACCATTTTCTCTTCATCTCTTTTTCAATCATGATTGGCTTTGAAGACAGAATGGAGAGTTTATTTGGATCGAGGTCATCTATAGCATCGACCTATGCAAGAAGATATAACATTTTAGATCAATTCAAATCGCTGATGCATGTTGATCTTACAGCTGTTAACGCAACAAGATCCCAGTCTGTGGTTTTTATGTTGCTAAATCACTCTAATTAGAGTCTGTCATTCTCAAAACAATCTTATAAAATTAGTCCCTAGGCTTTTTATGGTGTTTATCCCTTTCAACTTAATATATATATAGTTCAGGCAAAGGTGCCTGAGACAGCCATGTAATGCTTAGGAGCAAATCTGCATGTGTTTCCTCGATAAGAAGAGCAACAAAGGAGTTGGAGTACATTGCAGTAGAATTGAATGTCTGAGGGATCTTCTTCACCTGCTGATTAAGAGAACATTTTACGTTAACATGAATGAGCATTCCTTGGATTATCATTTGGGCACATTTTATTCTAATAACGTCATATTTCTAACTAGTGTTGAAACTGGACAAAAATGGTGAAGAGTTTATATAACATATATAGTCTTAAAGCAAAGAAAACAAAACAACTGATGAAGTTGCCAAATGAATCCACAATGTTGGGATAACAATGGTGAAGATAGCAACCCAAAATGCATATATCTATATTAATATTATAAAATGAAATTAGGCATGTTGGCCTGGCAAACTTGTACATATATGTATATACATAGCCTTTGCAAAGATTTTCGTTTAGGACATCTTGAATGGACCAAGAAAACACCAAATCTATCAGGCTTATTGATTTGGCAGTGGCAGCACCATCACCTTTTTCTTTCTTCTCCATCATTGACTGACTGATTTACTGTCGGTGCTTGATGAAAGTTGAAACAGGGCTTCCTTCAAAGGTTATGTATCAGGCTTTGAGTGTCTTAAGTGTATTTATAGTGATGACTGTGAGTAGTTGCAGATGAGGGCAACTAATGGTCTTTCTTGACACCTTTCCAACTTCTTTCTCTCCTAATAACTCAACTGATTAGCTTCTCTTTTCTTTTAAATGCCTGCTGCTGCCATTGGCATTTTCTAGGAATAGGAGTAATTAATTACTTGCATTTGATTTCTTTTCAATTAGCGACAAAAAATGTTATATGTATACAAGTAAACTTAGAACATATGCCACCATAAGACAAAAGTGTAAACACCGTAAAATTTCATGTACTTAGCTTTATCAATAAATAACAATTAAGCCGTTAAGATTAAAAATGTGTTTCATTGGTTAAAAATTCAAATTAAATTGTATTTTCCCATTGTGGGACTTGGAGAAGTTAATTCAATAAAATACAATAGCTCTAAGAATAAATGACTATGGATATATACGTATACATGTATATTTATACATGTATATGTATCAATGCATATACAAAAGTATATATATATATATACATAGTAAATCTACATGTCCGAGAGCTCCATTGAGTATACATATATAAATATATGTATATGTATATATAAGGATATGTTTATATACCTATGTATATCGGTAAGAGTGCTTCTAAGGAAAAAAAAAAGGAAAATTATGATGATGAGAGCAGTTAGTAGATGTTAGAAACGTGAAAGGAAAGGAAATGGGAATGTGGGTAATGCAAAGCATGCAAATGTAAGACTGCAGCACCACGCCCTCTGCGCATCAACTCTCCTGCCACACCATACCTCCCTTCATTAACTCCCATCACACCTGACCCCATCATTCATTTTCCATGCTCCTGGCACCGAAAATTGATGTAGAAGGGAGAAACAAAACTGAAACAGTAGCAGGCAAGATGAAGAGAAACAGTGGAGATAAAAAAGGAAAAACTGAAAATCGAGAGTAAGGAAGCTGAAAAACGTGACTGAGAGTGAGATGAGCGTGTGAGAGTGAAATTGGAGGGGGACTGAATCGGGAAGTAGGAGAAGCAGGGTGAGTTGCCGACTACAACATAGGTTGGAGTTAATAAAATTATATACACACACGTAGACATAATGCTGAATGAGAGGTCAAGAAATCGAACAGGAGACGGATAGTGCAGTAGCTGTTTTGTGTTCTGTTGTAAGGTAGAAAATAGGGAAGAAGGATGCTTTATTTGATGGTTTTCTGTGCTAGAAACAAGAAGCTGAACCATAGGACAAGCAGGGACGTGGACCTCGGCAGGAGTCATGGCAAACGAAGGTGATTGAGAGGAAGATGACGCGGGTGGTGGCTAACAAACTGAACCAGTGTGTAAAAGAAAGGATGAAGCATAATGAAAGCCTGATGTCGCAGGGATTCCCATGAGTCGGGAAGGAAACCCGAGAATGAAGGTGAAACAGAGGTGAACAAGGGAGGTTGGCAGAGGCTTATGCTTGGAGGCTGGGAATGGTGGATGCGGCTGGTATCAGGAAGGACTTAAACCGAGCTAAGTTAAAGATAGAAAATGAGAGAGGTTGGCCTGTTTTGAGGAGACCCAAGAGCAGAGGCAGCAAGAGAAGGAAAACAGAGGAGATGCAATTGATGGGAGGTGGCGGTATCGGTCGGGTCGCCAGTGCTGGCAGCCTAGAGATGTGAAAGAAGAGTGCTAACTCCCTCTTATTACTATTCCTAAGAGGAAGAGATGGTGGATGATTAGCGAGTCAGGAAACAAAGGCTGGAACCGAGAGCTTGGCTGTAAGGGGGAGGAAACCTCTTTACAGGAACAGGTGATCAAAAAATCGAGACTTGGACGGGGAATGTGATCGGAACCGAGACATAAGGATGATGATGGTGGTGTCGAGATCGAAAGAAATGGTGGTGAAGATGGTGATGCCGAGAGGGGGAGACTATGAACAGTGAAGCCGTGAAGAAGGAAAGAAAGAAGAAAGAAGAAGAAGAAAATGGTGGGAAGGAAAAATAATTAAAAAAATAGAAAAAGAAAAAAGATATGATATATATATATATATTAGAATAAGAGGAAAATTGAAGAAAAAGAAGATGAGTGTACTGAAAATTTGAGAAATCCCGGGAACAAAATTTCAGTGGAAATAACCTGAGCAGACCAGACCCACAGACTCCAGTTACTAAAGGCATTGCGAACTGTGGGCAGACATCGAGGTAAGAAAAATTCTCGTGTGCTGCTAGAGATAAATTGCACGTATTTTTTTATGCTTTGTAGATATAAATTTAGGCTGTATTTCTACTGTAAAAAAATATTCGCGAACTGCTAAAAATATTTACGTATATTTTCTGGATATTTGAGACTGCGAACTTTAGGACAGAAATTTTTAGTCACTTGAATTATAGAAAAACTTAAGCTAATTTTACGTTTTGAAATTTAAGGAAGAGTTTTAAAACTCTGTAAAATGACTGATTTATGGTATAGTATTATCGAGCCAATTTAAATAAATATTTGAGTAGTTTTAACATTATTTGTGAAAAAAAATAAAATTTTGGAATTATACTAAAAAGCTGTGCTTTGTCGATTTTAACTGAAAAATGGCAAGACCAGCCCCTTTTACTCTATTTTTATGTGCTGAAACGAGATTTAAGTGTTCTGACGTTAAAACTGTACTAGTTAAACGTGCATTGCTATGTGATCTTGCACGAATATGTTGCACGAGATTTAAGTATTTTGATGATAAAACCATGCTAGTCAGACTTGTATTGTTGTGTGGTCTTGCGCTAACCTGCTCGCACGTGATTTGAGGCAAAAAAGCGACGGTGAAATTATATGGAATTGTGAATGATGAAATTATACTGAATTGTGAAGGATATCGAGGTCCATGGAGTACGATGCACCATGTTGTGTGCATGTGTGTACGATGTACCGTGTTACTGGAAAATAGTGTATTATGTGAGTCGTTTGGGTAGCTGACCACTAACAGCACCTGACATCCTGGCACACCTGTCCCGTGATTGCCCAGAGTCACCAACATTGGCCAATTGTCACTTCTGGTATTTAATATAGTGCGAAATGCCTTACCTCGTCTATCTGGAATTACTGAAATGAAAATGTGAATTGTGGTGTGTTGTGATTTGAAACTGTGTATTTCACTGCTTGAAGTTTCGAAATTGTGCAACCGTTGCAATAAACTGTGAAGATACTATTTGTTGATTTCCATTCTTGAACTGAAAATTCTCAGTATATTTTATGAGAAATGCATTTGTGGCATAAGTATATAGGTAGTGTATTTATCTACCTACCACGTGTTTTTCTTACTGAGCATGTTGAGCTCACCCCTTACTTTCCTCCACAGAGCCCATCGGTAGCTTGGATCGCTTTCGTTAATAAGGCATTCCGCACAGTTATGATTTCGCGGAGTATATTTCTGCATTGAAGGTATACTCAGTTGTAAGAAATTCTTTTGTGTCTAAAATTTTTGTAAGTACAGTAATGCATACAAGATGTATCTGGGGAATGTGAATATTTTGTTTAAATTTGTTACTGAGAAAGAAAATTTATCAGACTAAGTTATTGTTCTGTCCTAATATCGACCTGTAGCCCAACCAAATTGTGTGTAAATTTGGGTTGTTACAAAAAGACTTGTCTCACTAACTTCTAAATTTTCATTCCATTAGTCTCAAATATTTTAAGGCTTCTCAATTCTTTTTAAGGTTATTACTACTATTATAAACAGCTCTCTTTATTTTTCCATTCATAGTGGGCTTTATGAAATATTGATTTAGAAAAATTATCCTATACTGAAATTCATGGCAAAAGTTTTTTTTTACCACAATATTTTTATTCAATCCCTTATGCATGGAAGATAAAGTAAGGTGCCTATATAAATACTGATAAAAGAACTTCAAATGTTTCAATTTTAGATTGTTAAGCCATTTTAAAGTATATGTTTTTTTTTTTTGATTTGATTGTTCAAAATTTAAGGTTTGAATAACTTGATGTATTTGAAGAGAGAATTTACTCACCAAAATGTAATGAATCTTTAATTAAAGAAACCACAAAATTCTTACTAATTGCTTCTGCTCTATTTTTGCATCATGTGGTCTGATTTGTGACAGCCTAGAAGCATAGAAAATAGGGCTAATTTAAAATTTTTCTTAGATTAACATCCTACTCAGGTTGCATTCATGTACAGTGTCAGTTAACTTCTTCTATCTCGTCAATCAATATCGTAAGGATCTCCTCACATCCACATTTATTTAAAAAAATATCATGACATCAAAAGAAGTCTACTTCTCCATTCATTTACTAATGTCGATCTGACTACATCCCAATATTACTCAAATACAAGTGTCTGTATTACATAATTGTCTGGGTTACAAAATGAATTGAATTATACCTCTCGCGTGTACAAGCAATAGCTTGGGGAGAGTCTCGTCCACCAGCCTATATCACGTACGCCGTAGGTACCAGCGCTCACTGTAAGTAATCTGTGGGGGGGGAAAAGAGGGGGTGAGCTTTCAACTTCGCTCAGTAAGGAGTGCATATGAGCTTTAAAAATCATCATTAAAGCATAAGTGTAATAATAACATAATTCACATTATTATAAATACGTGATTAAAATCACAATTCATCAAGACATCAATATCTCATTTCACAAACACGTCATATCTCAAAACAATGATGGAGACTAGGCATAGTATAAAAGTCATGAATGAAATCATCACATCACATCATATCTTATCATCCTCAACGAGGGTATCTCTCGTTACCAAAATGGAGGCATCTCTCGTTACCAAAACGAAAGAATGACAAGACCTGGGCCTAGTAAAGCCTCGGTGTCAACCGAAGTGGAGGTATCCATTGATGTGTAAATTTCATGACAAGCCTTTATTCTCAAATTCAAACATGCCATTATTATGCAGAAAACGGTTTCGCCTTCACGTAAAGCTCATGATAGTTTTACTTGTAAATCTCATTTAAATACGAGAATATATTTGCTCATAAACAACTCAATTCATAAAACCGAGCTCAAACCGGTAAAACATCCACTCAAGTTATAAATCTCAAGTCAAACACTTTTCTCAATAAGTATGCTCATTTGTGAACTCATTTTATGCTACCAAATCATTTTCATTAGTAAGGAAAAACAGATGCACAAAAGGTTGCATCCCTTACCTCTTGGACCTTGGGTGGTGCAATACTCCCGTCTCACGGACTAGCTTCGACTCACGAGTCAAATTCCCGAGCTATCCAAATAACATCAAAACATCAATGATTACTCATTATACTACTACTTCACACTTCCACTCATTCAACTCTAAAATGGGGTCACTCGGACCCTTATTCGATTACTTCCTCTATTTTTCTCGGATTTCCACTTATCCAGTTATAAACCGAGTTCCTTCGGTATCAAATAAACATCCATTAGTCTTAGTTTAATCCATTTTTGTTCTCTATGGCATTTTATCGAACATTTCCTATACCCATTTTCAATCATCACCTAATCCAACATTTGGATTCCATAAAGGTATTTTAAAATCATCTATACATGCTTATCAACATCTTTACATACTCAAATCATCATTAACTTTATGCCATTTCAACTTTCTCTCACTAAGCTCATTCTAGGTCATGGTTACTTAAGCATGTATTTTGAACATTTAAGACAATAATGTATATACCAAATCAACTCATCTAAATGTTTAGATTATCATACTAGAAGTTGGTGCATTGAAATCTTACCTATCTTAATTTTCCTTCTTTTTGGCAAATGTGAGGAGAGATTCTTTTTCTCCTTCAACCTTTTGATCCAACCTCTAGTCTTCAACTATATTGCTCCACTCCTCTTAAGCAATAACTTTGCTCAAATACATTTCCCTCAAATCTCTTTGGAAGGTGTTGAAAATCTAAAATGAGAAACTAGGTTTTTTTTTTCTCAAATATGGAGGGTTTTAAATGTTCAGGAGAAGAAGGCACGGATTGTTTGACCTTTTTATAGATTTTGCATTATGAGATCGATCTCCAAGGGGTGGAGATCGATCTCCCCTTGCTTAAAATCCTCAAAATCTCAATAATTGCAGGCAGGAGATCGATCTGCCTATAGCATGAGGTCGATCTACTATTGGCCGAGACATTGAAATCAATCTGCCATAAGGATGAGATCGATCTCTTCCTGGTAGAGCCACTTTGGGATCGATCTTCTTGCGGTGGAGATCGATTTGCTTGAGTGAGGGATCGATCTCCCTCTTGCAGAATGTTCCTGGCTTGCAATTCAAGGCTACGAGATCGATCTCTCCTTGCAATGAGATCGATCTGCCCTACGTTTTACAGCATTCCAGTTGTAGTTTTCCCAAATTTCCAAAGTTAAACTCCCATCCATTTGCTTCTATACTCATTTTACATTTCATTCACACTTAGAGCTTAAAAACATCCACTACTCGTGATTCATGTATAATGCAACTTATCTGTACATTCTGAAATCATACACATTACATAGAATTTTACAGGTCTTACATGATTCAATTTGGTTATTGAGATTTTCTTTAGTTTTAGACTTTTGAACTTTTGTTGTTTATTTCCTTTTAGATTTTTTTTAAATATTACATTTATTTACTATCTCTGGGCAATACAATGAAAATTCAATGCCTGTGTGTGATGATTTTTGTGAATGAATCTTGTATTTCATTTTTTTGTTAATACAAGAGCTAATCTCTATTTATAGAGTATCTGTTATATCAAGAAGAGAGTTTGAGCGGGAAAAATAAAAACTAACTTGTTAAGAAACTAACAGACTAACTAGCTAACAAACTAGCAACCTTCTAATCTCCTAATACCCCTAACTAAATAAATACACCAGCTGTATCTTGTGATACCCCCTCAAGCTGGAGGATATATATTGTGAAGTTGCAGCTTAGTTAACAACTGATGAAATAGAGCAGAGGAATGAGGTTTAGTAAAAAAATCAACAAGTTGATGAGATGAAGTAACATGCAATAAACAAAAAAATCCAGCTTACGGTTTCTGACAAATAAGATGGCAATCAATTTCGATGTGTTTGGTGCGTTCATGGAAAACAGGGATTGCCACAATGGTAATGGCAGATTTGTTATCACAAAAACACCAAGGTTGGATCATTATGGGAAACCTGCAAGTCTGATAACAAATAAAGAAGCCATTGTAGCTCACGTGTAAGAGAAGCAAGAGCCTTGTATTCTGCTTCAGAGGAAGAACGAGATACAGTGGATTGCTTCTTGGACTTCTATGATATCAAGGCATCTCCAAGAAAAACACAAAATATGATAATTAATCTTATGGTATCTGAACATGTATCCCAATTGGACATTGAAAGCTTTAGCAAAAAGTCAGAAGTAGTTGGAAAATAAATTCCCTGAAAAAAGCTACCCTTTAAATATCTGAGAATACGATGTACAACCTTCAAGTGTAAATCAGTAGGCCTATCTAAGAATTGAGAAAGGTTTTGGACAGCAAAAGAAATATCTTGACGTTTGGTAACTTAATATAACAATTTTCCAATCAACTTTCTATAGACAATAGGATCAGCTAAAGGATCCCCTGAATCTTTGGTAAGCTTAAGTGAAGCAAGCATAGGAGTAGGAGATGACTTGCAACCAATAAAACCAGATTCTTGTAACAACTCCAATGTATATTTTCGTTGGCACAAATTGATTCCATCAGCTGATCTTGCAACCTCAAGGCCAAGAAAATATTTCAATAGACCAAGATCCTTAATCTTAAAAGTCTGATCAAGATATCCTTTTATGGTTTGAACAAGATCCTCATTGAGGCTGGCCAAAATTACATCATCAACATAAACCAATAATGCAATAAAAGAAGAACCTAATCCTTTAAAAAAATAAAGAATAATCTGCAGTAGCTTGCTAAAAACCTTGAGCCAGTAAGACAATAGTCAGTTTTTTAGTATCACTGCCTACTTGCTTGTTTCAACCTATATAGCGATTTCAATAGGTGACACACTTTACCAGGCTGTGAATGAGGATATACAAGAGGAAGCTCTATGTAAACTTCTTCATGTAAGTCTCCATGCAAGAACACGTTATTAATATCCAATTGCGTATAGTGGTCGTTTTATTAATCGGTGAAAAAGTGTCGAGATAATCAAGGCCATGTTGTTGGGTGTAACCTTCAGCAACTAGTCGGGCTTTAAACCTCTTTATCTCCTCATTAGCCTTGTATTTCACTTTATAAACCCACTTACACCCAATTGGTTGCTTGGAAAGAGGTAAATCAAGAACTTCCTAAGTATTGTTAGTTTACGAAGCTTCAAGTTCAGCATGCATAGCTTTCCTCCAACACTTATGTTTAACTTCTTCAGAGTATGTCTTTGGTTCACAAATAGTGGTAATACCTACTAAAAATATTCTATAGGAAGAAGAACAATGATTATAACCAAGAACATTAGATAATAGATGATAAATGTCTGCAGATACATGATCATGATGCACCAGTTGTGAAGAATTAGAACGAGCTAAATTGCAATGATAGTCCTGAAGATAAGAAGGTGGAACTTGAAGCCTATTAGATCTTCTAAGAGGAAGACTAATAGAATGAGTATCAAGTGAATGATCAGAATGCATTAAAGAACGTGATGTAGACAAAGGGGAATGAATAATATTTGGACTAGAATGAATAATAAAAGAAGAATCATCAATGTATGAAGTGACTATAGAAGGCAGAATAGGAATATCAGAATTATGTGAACTAGAATCAACATTTGATTGTTGTGAAAAAGGAAAAATAGACTCATAGAAAATAACATCTCGAGAAACAAAAACTTCATTAGTATAAAGATTAAACAGTTTAAAACCATCTTGCCTTAAGGGAAAACCAATGAAAATACATTTAGTTGCTCTTATTGCAAATTTTGACCTTGAATGAGCTAATGTGAATGCATAACATAAGCTACCAAAGACCTTTAGATTAGAAAAAAAAATGATGGTTTATGATACAACATCTCAAAAGGTGTTTTATTTTGAATGATAGGTGATAGTGTACTGTTGATGAGAAACACATCATGAGTTAAACAATCACCCTAGAATTTTTCAAACAAATTTGCTTGAAAACGAAGAGATCTAACAACATTTAAGATATGTTGATGTTTTCTTTCTACGATGCTATTTTGTTGGGGAGTTTGGACATAAGAGGTTTCATGGATTATACTATCACGACCCAAATTACCAAAAAAAATCACTACAAATTTTTTTTTCGTTTGTTATTTAATTCTTACCTTCCTCTCATCGTGACCATCCTACCAACAGTTGGGCTATGATTCTGTGTTAGTCCCCTCACATTACTTACCATTCCATTTCCTTGTTACATTAGCACATTAGGATTTTTCTATCATTTGACTTTAACTAATACGTTCACAATTGTATTTACATAACCTTACATCCCCGACATCATATACTTTTACAGTACTATGCATTTACATATTTAGATACAAAGCCATACAAGTGTGTATACCTTTTCTCAATGGGAAACAACGGATAACAGGAATGCACCATAACTGCCGCTTTCTATCCACTGAAAGTACTTTGTAGAGGGGGAAAATAAGGGGGTGATCAACCACATGCTCAGTAAGGCAATTATGCAAGTAAGTAAATAGTTTCACTATCTACATGCTCATAATGCCATGCCCTTAAATCCATTTCTTTTTGTTTAAAGCTCACGCACGAAATCATGCACACATCAATGCCATAGTTTATAAAGCTATTCGTGCTTATGGAAATCATGCAACTCATGCCTCAATGGCATCTCATGTAAAATCATAAAACGCATGAATTAAATCAAAATCATGCATTTGCAATTAAAGCATGGAAAACCTCCCATGCTAAAACATTTCATTGCATGAATTATAAACAAGTATGAAAAATACATCATGCTGAGTTTTCACAAAACCTTATAAAACACTTAATTCATTTCAAAAATCCACATCCATCACACTCATTAGGACTCAACCCCTCCCTCAGGTGATCCTGATCCACATAAAATCATTTATTTCCAAGCATTTTTTAAAACATTGAAAATTTCATTTATTCATAACAAAACCAATATCATCAATCAGGATCCAACCCCTCCCTCGAGTGGTCCAGACTCACACAAAATCCATGCATTCTCAAGCTTTCAAAACATTACATAGTAACATGCAAGACTAGGCAATGTATCATGGAAATAACTAGGACTATGACCTTATCCTCGTGATCCCAGGCTATACGGATCAGGTGTGCGGGGTATCACCACTATCGAGAATCGCCACGGGAGGTGGGTCAAATCCAACCCGTCAGTCCAACCCGATCACTCGCATCCAAAGACGCCACATAAATATAATAAATCATAACACGGTACAGCATACTCCTTGCGATTTGCATGGTACAACGTACTCCGTAGACCCATATATCATATCAATAGTCGTGTCATGTCTCAAAACGCAAGTACGAGCATGTTTAATCGGCGTGACACACAGTCTACCCGAAACTCCAAGCACGGCTGTAATTTCCTCATAAAACCAGTGCGAGCTATGCTTTAGCACTCTATCATAAAATCAAGTAAGACTAGTGCGAGCTAAGCTCCAGCACTCTGTCACAAAAATCATGTGAAAATCTGGTACGAGCTAGGCTCCAGCACCCATGCATGTAAAACTCTAGTGCGAGCCCCTACTCCAGCACTAATGCATGCATCACACAGTTTAAAACTCGTACAAGCTAAGCTTTAGCACCTCTCATGCATGTCAAATCATTAAAACTAGTACGAGCAATCGCTCCAACACCTTTTTATCCGTATCAAGTCAAAACAAGGTGCGAGCTAGGCTCCAACACCTCTCATGGATGTCAAATCATTAAAACTAGTGCGAGCAATCGCTTCAGCACCTTTTTATGCATATCATGTCACATAAATCGATGCGAGCAACCGTTCCAACACCATTATGCACACTCACAAACTCAGATATAGTGCGAGCAAGGCTCCAGCACCATCTGTTTCCATATAAACTTGATTGTTGGCCCATTTTCCAAAGAATTTCATTTAAATCTAAATAACACTTACGTAGTGTTATCTTATAAAATTTATACAAACACTGGCCAATCTACCAATTTTCATTGCTTAAAAACCATGAAAATTTCTCAAATCATGCATTTCATGCATGTCATGCTTTCACCATCCTTAGGTGAATTTTCCTCAGTAGGGGTAAAATAGTCTTTTACCCATCCCATGTCCTTAAAATTTTTAATCCATTTTTAGGACCTTTATACATTTTCAGTGTATGTAAAAGCTGTTAAAAATACGCGTAGCTATCTTTAGCTACTTGCAAAATTCCCTTACCTCATTTTTCTGTACAGTCTGTCCTTTCCACTGATGTCTCGTCACGCAATTCGATTTGTTCCCAATCCAATCTCTGAAACTGTGTATAAATATTCATCAGTTTGAATATAATATAATTAATTATATTTCGTATTTTCTGGGCTTAATTTAAATCATTGAGCCCGTTTACCCATATTGGGCCCGATTGTACCATAATGGGCCTTAACTGGCCTTAAGCTCATTTTTCACTTACTATTCATATCATCGAGGCCTATTGGGCTCATTGGGCCCATCAGTATTTATTGGGCCTCATTCTAAACTCTCGGATAGCTCAATTAATTATTTACGACAATTTATCTTAAATTCCAGAATTTAATTTATTTTATACGAAATTAATCCGTAATTTATGCGGTAAGTTTTTAACACGCATAACTATGTAAATTGTCGTAAATAAGGGTTACCCAAGATTCCATGATAGTACACAAATCGAGGCTAACTTGAGCTCTCGTTTGTCGTCAATTATCAAGCTACACATTTATATATTTTTCAGGTCAAATATATATTTAAATAATTATTCTTAAAATTAAATCGGTCCATTTGACCACTTACCGGCTTACCCGTAGCTCGATTGTATCGTTGAATTTTTTTCTCCAATTTTTCCTCTTTTTTCTTTTTCTTTTCTTTCTTTTCTTTTTCTTTTTCTTTCTTCCATGGCTGAACCGGTCCGGTCCGGTTCATCCCGATTCAGTCTGGTTCAGTCCGATTCGATTCTCTCCTTCGCCGTTCGGAGCTCTGCCGGTCGGTTCTTCACCGACTTCCTTTTCCAGCTTGTCTGCGAGGTCATCCGGTGCACAGATCTGGTGTCGGTTTCACCAGGACTGGTCGAAAAGTGGCCGGTTCGACCTCTTCTCTCCTCGATCTCGCTACCATTTCTCCTTTCTCGTCATTGCCGGCACTATCCACCTGTTCCGGGGTCGTTGTCACCACCAATTAGCTTAGCATCGCATTAGGGACCTTCGGTAAGCGGTGGCTATGGCCGAATCGGCGCCGGCGGCGACGATTTTCTCTTCTCCATTTTTAGTTTCTCCTCGACGATTTCACGATTTTTTTGTGGCTGGGGGCGCACGTGCTGGTCGGTGAAGGTTTCCTCGGTGCTGGCCTTCCTTCGCCAGTCGCCTCACCCTCCTCAAGCTGTTGTCGTTCGCCAAGAAGCAGGGATCGCTCCCTGTTTCTGTTTAGGTCGCGCAATTGTGTCGCGCGATCCTATTTCCTTTTTTTCTTTTATTATTTATTATATTTTATTTTAATCAAATAAAATATAATAAAACCCAAAATATCCCAAGTAAAATAATATTTTATTCATTTAATCCATTAAATGTATTTATCTGTCTTATTTTATCTTTTCGGTGTATTTTTTCATATTTTCGGGATAATTTCCCAAGGTGAAAATTTCAATTTACTCCAATAAATTCATATTTTGATCAATTTAACCTAAAATTTAATTCTTTCTCCTTTATTGATCAAGATTCCCTGAATCCATGTTAACAGTGTTAATTTCTTACCAAATTGACACCGAATTTTAGGTCTTTTGATCGTTTTACCCTTTAACGTGTTCGGGACCAAACCAATCCAACTTCTCTTCACGAACCCTTTCTCATTTCATGTTTTAAATCCTTATCTCCAATCTAAATGGTCCGATTCCCATTCATTTAATATGTGGTCATTTCAATCCTTCATTTAATCTTTAAATGCATTCGAGAATTTTTATTCATTCCATTTGCTTTTTTTATTCACGTACAACTCTTCTTATGATTCAATTTACATCCAACCATGTTTACATCAAATGAATCATAAGGAATTTTGATAAAAAAAATTGGGTCTTACATATACCTTTTGTAAAATAGAAGTAAGGCATTCGAAATTCCTGTCCATTATCAGTGCAAATGGTTTTAACTTTAACACAAAATTATGTTTCAACCATATTACAAAATTGTTGAATTAATGGACCAATTTTTTATTTAAAGTTCATAAGGTGTAACCAAGTGTATCTAGTATGATCATCCACAATAGTAAGAAAACAATAATGACCATACAAGGAAGCAATTTGATAAGGCCCCCATATGTCAGCATGTACAAGATCAAAGGCAGCAAGAGAAATAGATGTACTAATTAGAAAAGGTAACCTCTTTTGTTTAGCAAAATGACAAGTATCACATGGTAAACAATTCTGAACAGAAATGAAAGGATCAATAGAATTCAGAATTTTAAGCCTATTATTGGAAAGCTATCCTAGCCTATAATGCCATATATTGTTAAAGGACTTATTGGAAGAACAAGATGAAACAGAAATGAACTGTGAATATATGGAGGAAACAGGTTCAAACAACTTATATAGACCTTGCACTTGTTTAGCTAACCCAATCGTCTTCAAGCTGTGCACATCCTGAATAATACACAAATTAGTCTGAAAAATAAGAATTCAATGAAGAGTTTTGGTGAATTTGCTAGTAGATATCAGATTGAATGTGAAGTTTGGTACAAACAAAGCTTCTTTAAGAATAAGATGTGAAGATAATCTGACATCTCCAACATGTGTAGCAAACACATATTGTCCTTTAGGTAGTTTAACAAAAAAATTATTAACATGTCTATAGGTGTAAAAAGAAGTAATAGAACATATAAAATGGTCAGTTGCACCGGTATCTAAGATATATACGGAATGAGAAGAAAGATGATCAACAGAACAAGAAGCAAGAAAATTACCTGCGATTTGAGTAGTATTAACTGCATTCACATTAGTAATTGGAGAAGAAGTCATGTTGGTTGATTGAAGTAGAGCAAGTAAGTTTTGGTATTGTTCTGAGGTGAGATTCATAGAAGAAGATGTGCAGAAATCATTAACAAACATTGGACCTGCTCCTTTTGTAACCTCGACAAAGTTCGCAGTAGCAAGAGATTTGTTCATTTGCTTAAAACCTAGAGGATATATGTGCTTCTTATAGTACTTTTCAACCGTGTGGCCAGAGTAACCACAATAGGAACAAATAGCTTGTTTGTTTGGAAAATAATTTTTTTTTTGAAATTACTGTTATTCAAACCATCAGATCCCATAGTCATCACTTTGCTCGCAAGAGCATTTGTGTCAGTGTTATGCGAGGCATCAAAAGAAACCAGTTGCCTTTCTTATTGAGCTACCAGTGAAAAAGCCTTGTTAATGGATGGGAGAGAGTCCATTAACAAGATTTGAGTTTTAACAGTATTAAAACTATCACTAAGCCCCTTCAAGAAATAGATCACATAATCATTAGTCTGATATTGTCGCATAGTATCAATAACACCATAGTCACAACGAGGTTCACATGCACAATTGGGAATTGGCTTGAGATTAACAATTTCTTCCCAAAGAACTTTCAATTTTGTGAAGTATTTGGTCACCGAAAGAGTACCTTGATGAAACGTGTAAATTTCCATCTGCAGATTTGAAATACAAAAGGAATCTCCCTGATTAAATTGATCCCTCAGATCTTTCCAAACAGCTTTAACATGATCAATCCATAGGATTCTTTGAGCAATCGAGGGAGTTACAGAGTGCAAAATCCACGAAAGCTGTAAGACCCTATTTTTATCATATTTCCTTATGATTCACACATTTTATGGATATTGTTATATGTTAATGGAATCATAAGACGAATGATTTTGATCATATAAATATGAATGAAGTAGTCGAATGTACGTAAAATTTGAAAACGGACAGTTAAGGAATTTTAAATTAAATTTATGAGATTTGAATTGTCCGGATAGAGATACGAATTTTAAATGAGAAATTATAGTGGGTCCAAGAAGGAAAGTCGGCCTAAATTGGTCTCGAACTTGTAGAAGGGTAAAACGGTCAAAAGATCAAAATTCGGTATAAATTCGATAAGAAAATTTCATTAAAAATATGGATTTAAGAAATCTTGATTAATAAAGGAGAAAATATTAAATTTCGAGTCCAATTGATCAAGATATGAATTTATTGGAATTAATCAAAATTTTCACATCAAAAAATAATCCCGAAAATATTGAAAAAATATACCGAAAAGATAAAATAAGATAGATAAATTCATTTATTGATTAAATGAATTAAATAAGAATTTTTTTAGATATTTTAGGATTTTTAGAATATTTTAATGAATAAAATAATAATAAAATAAATTATAAATAAATAAACAAATAAAGGAAAAAAAAGGAAAACGAAATCTGAAGAATCGCACGAAGAAGAAACGAAGGCCAACGAGGACCAACCCTCTACCCGCCGACCTCCGGTGACCAGGAAGCCAGGTGACCACCGCAAAATGAAGCCGACCCTTGCGCGACTCTCCAGGCTCCGGTACGACCGCCAACGGCGCTGAAATCCGACGGATCGAGGGAGAGAAGACTGAGAGGCAGAAGAGAGAAATCGACGGCCACCGGCGTCGATTCATCCAACCCCGACCCCAGCAGAACGCTCCCCCAGTGCAGGCGCACCGATTGACACCAGAAACAAGTCGGGAACCGACCGAAAACGCCGTGAATGGCGACCGGGAAGCCTGAACCAGTATAGATCGGTTCAATAAGAAGATAATCGGGCTGAACCGACCGGTCTGAACTGGGCTGAACCGAAATGAACCGGTTCAGCCAAGAAAGAGAGGAAAAAGGGAGAAAAAGAAAGCAAAAGAGAAAAAGGAAAAAAATGGGAAGATTTTCGGGGATACACCGAACTTCGGTTCGACGAGAAATCGCGTACGTGAGCCCGATAGAACTTCGATTTGTGCACCATCGCATAATCTTGGGTAAGTAAAGCTTATTTATGACAATTTATATAAATATCGCGTATTAAAAATTTATTTTACGAATTACGGATTAAATTTCGCATTTAGTAGATTATATTGGGATTTTTAATTAAATTGTCGTAAATGATATACGGGCTATTCAAAGGGTCTAGAAAAAGGCCCAATAAGTACTGATGGACCTAGTGAGCCCAATAGGCCTTGATGAAAGAATTAATAAGTGGAAACGAGCTTAATATGGACTAAGGCCCATTAATGTGCAATCGGGCCTAATAAAGTAAAACGGGCCCAGTGTTTTAGATTAGATCAGTAATAATGAAATACTGATAAGTATATTAGAATTGACCCAAAGATGTGGTTATAAGCAGCTCCGTAGACTTGGTTTGGAGCGAATTGGACTGAGAGACCTGGTACGATCGAGACAGGATAAGCTCGCATGTGATTCCAGGTAAGGGAATTTTACGGACTGCTAGAGGTAACTTTACGCAATCTTAACATCATTTACATTCCATAAAATTGTCTGAAGGGTCTATATTTAAGATAAAAAAGTTAATGCCCCGGATGGGCAAATGACCAAAATACCCTTGTGAAGGGTAACATTTTCAAAATTAGAAAAAGTTGGAAGGAGCAAGAATAAGAGGTTCCTACTTGTTTTTGAGGTGTTTTGACACATGCATGGGTAGGCTGGCTAAATTTTAAATAAAAATGCAGAGCATTGCATATTTTCAACAATGTGATTTTTTTTAAAAATTGTATTGTGATAAGAGAGCCACCTACGTGATTTTATGAAAATGTGACGTATTAGAGCTCAGCTCGCACGAGTTTTGATTTGTATGATGCATGCATTAGTGTTGGAGCAAAGGTTTGCACTAGAGTTTTACATGCATAGGTGTTGGAGTCTAACTCGCACCAGATTTTCACTTGATTTTTATGACACAGTGCTTGAGCCTAGCTCGCACTAGTTTTACATGATTTTGACAGAGTGCTGGAGCTTAGCTCGCACTAGATCTTATGAGATTTTATGAAACACATGCTGGAACTTTGCTCGCACGAGATTTCCTTGATTTTATGAGACTGCTAAAGCATCGCTCGCTCTGATTTTATGGGACATGCAATGAGCCATGCTTGAAGTATCGGGTAGACTGTGTGTCACGCCGATTAAATATGCTCGCACGTGCGTTTTGAGACAGGCACGATTATGGATATTAGATATGGGTCCACGGAGTACATTGTACCGTGCAAGTAGCATGGAGTACGTTGTACCGTACTGGGATTGATTATGTGGCATCTTCGGATGCGAGTGGCATCTTTGGATGTGAGATATCGGACATAACTGGCAGGATGAATTGACCCACCTCCTGGAGCGGTTCCCGATAGTGGTGAGACCCCGCACACAGGATCCGTGTAGCAGTGGGATCACGAGTATATGGCCATACTCCTGGTTATTTGCCTGAGATATATATATAGTGCCAAGTTTCACATATTGTTACTTGATGTTTTGAAAATCATGTTTGTGACCTTTTGTGTGAGTCTAGATCACCCGAAGGAAGGGTTGGATCTTGACTGAGATGTGATTTTGATGAGAATGAAACTGAAATTTAAACTGAAACTTGCATGATGTTATTTCCATGCTATTTAAACCCAAACGTGATGTAAATTGGTTTTACATGACATTCATTGTGTCGCATGTTACTATTGCTTTGAAAAGCATCGAATTTCATGATTTTGTGTGAGTCAGGAACACCCGAGAGAGGGGTTGAGTCCTGGCTGTGTTATGAAATTTTAACGAGAATGAAATGATTTAAATGGATTTGCATGTTGAGTTTTCCATGCTTTTTGAAATCATATGTGAACTTGTTTTACATGACATCATGAATTGTATCATCTATTTTAAAATTGTGTGGAGAAAGGGTGGTTTATGCATGGCACCACGTTTATGTAGGTTGTATGGTTACCTACTTGTTCGTAGGATTTGCCTTATTGAGCTTAATGTGCTCACCCCTTTCATTTTCCTACACAGATTTCTTTCAGTAGATTTTGAGGCGACTGAGTACTGCATTCTCAATATCCACTGCTGCCCATCATTTTGAGGTATATACACTTGTACATATTGTATCTAAATAAGAATAGCACAGTAACCTGTTCGTAAGTAATTTTTAGGGATGTATAGACACTGTAAACACTTGTAAATGAATGGGAAAGAATTAGTGAAAAATTAATGTGTTTACCTTTCCTTTAATAAGGAATTAAGTTATATGATGAATTAATGGTGGGACTAGCATTGACGCACAGCCCAAATGTTAGTGGACTATGGTCACGATCAGATAACAGGTAAGTATGAAAGAAAAATGAAAAATTTACTCTGATTTTTGGGTCGTGACAAGTGGTGGTATCAGAGCAAAATTGATCTGATATGTGTCAATGTTCGTAATTAGAAAATTACATCCTCGTGTTACTGTGCTTAGTTAGATACAATCGTGTATATTGAGATGGGTTTTAACTAAGAAATGGTTGTGAATGCAAGAATATAGGCATTATGCCTATTACCAGTCGCAGTAGAGGTAGAGGACGAGGCAGAGGCCGTAAAGGTAGGCCTGAGCTTGCTAGTCGTGCTGAGTCGACCCATGAGACCATGAGGAGGTTGAGGTGGAGACTGATGTTGAGCATACTCCACAGGGTCCTATAAAGAGACCAGACAGTATTGAGACACGCTTCACGAGGATGGAGTAGAGTGTAGAAAATATTTTGGAGTGGTTTACTCGATCTATGCAAGTAGTTGAGGATAGGCAGGGTAAAGCCTGAACAGATGCCTCAGGCTACAAAGATTCTCACACCCCTCCGGTATTTAGCAAAGTAAAGAAACCAATAGTTACTGAGGACTGAGTGAATGAGATAGAGAAGTTGTATGGGTTCTATCGGTATATGTTGACCGAGAAAGTGACTTTTAAATACATTTATGTTGGAGGGCGAGGTGGAGCATTGGTAGAAATTCGCTGACCCATTTTAAGAGTTAGACATCCAGGACAGATATGGGAGATAATTCTGGATGCATTTCAGGTAAAGTATATCTTGAATACTGCTCAGAGGAAGTTACAGATGAATTTATGAGTTTAGTTCAGGGAAACCAAATCTATTGATGAGTATGAATCTTAGATTACATCCCTGGGCAGGTATGATTCCGATATTGTGGACAGTGAGAATTGGAAGGTCTGAAAATCATGAAAAGACTCAGACCGTCTATCAGAGTCTGATTTGGCCCCGTTAGATATCACTATTTATGATGAGGCAGTGCACATATCACAGTGCGTGAATAAGATTAAGAATTGCATGCCTCTGAGTTTGAGAAAAGCAATAAGGGCCGAAATAGAGACAAAAAGGAAATAGTGGATAACAGAGATGTCAAAGCGGGAAAGAGGCAGTTAGGTAAGAAATTTGTAGTTAATGAGTTATAGGGTAAGATGATTGGTAAGCCCCAGTATATCCAGTTTCAGCGCTTACACGGATATTATGATTAGAGAACCCCAACCTGCTAATGGGTAGTGTTAGATATGTGGTAGTTACCACGAAAATAGGCGGTTGAATGATAGAGAGTGTATGCTTTGGTCCAGGACACTATTGATGCTTCATTTGATGTGGTGTAAGGTACCATCTTGATTTGTTAATATTGAAGCGATTATTTTAATTGATCCTGGTACTACACATTTATTCATATAGTCGTCATTTGCATATAAGTTAGTGAAATATGTTAAGCCTATATCATTAGGCGAAATGCTGATAGTTAGCACCCCAATGAAGGATAGTCTGCTAATTGAATATGTCGGTAGAGATTGTAAGTTGAAAGTGGGGGAAAAGAACATGCAGACCAATCTCATTCTATGAAATATGAGTGTTTTGATGTAATATGCGGAATAAATTGATTGGCTGCAAACTATGTTGTTGAAATTGCTATTCTAAGATAGCGATGTTTCATCCTAGAAAAGTGTATAGTAAGTTTTAACAAGTAATGAAAAAGTTTAGTTATAGTTGATATACGAAATGAGATAAGCTTTGAAATGTAATAAATCCTTAATACAAGATATATTGGAATAAGAGGAGTATGTAAGGTAAGAACATCTCTGATATGTGAAGTAATTTGGATTAAGCAATATGTAGTGAATATGAATTGCGACTAAGGATAAGGGGTGGATATATCCATAACCAGTCTATGTGGTCAAGTCTGAGGGTTAATAAAGGTATTTCAAAATACCTCCCTGCCTGAAGACTTGACAGCATCTAGAAGTACACAACCTATAAATTAAAATCGACAGTCGTAATATATACATTTAAAATTAGGGTACCTTTACTTGTACGATAAAGAAATATATAATTCGATTAATCATGAAGGTTTAAAAAATTAAAATTTTATAAAAGCCGTTAATATAAGAAAAAAGAAATGACGCGGGTTAGTATCTTGAACAGAAGCGATTTCGAAATGACATTATACGTTTATGCGTACATAGGTCAAGGATATGGCTACTGAAATATTTAGTGGAATGTGGGTGTGCCCAAGACAATTCTTTGTACTCGTTAGGGCATTGATGAATGGGGTATTTAAACTTTACCTGGACCGATTTGTTATCATCCTTATTGATGATATTTTGGGTGTATTTAAAGTCCAGGGAAAATCATAAGCAACAATTGAAAATTGTTTTTATAGATGATATGTTGAGAGTTCTCGAAATAGACTACTTTGTTGACACGTTTAACTTAGAAAAAGTTGTATTTGAATGAGATGATCGACGTGATAGGAGTTTGGTGTATTGAAGTATGAACTGACCACTATAATTATTTTCACTATACCCAATAGCTCAAGAGGTTTCGCAGTGTATATGGATACCTCAAAATAATAATTGGGCTGTGTGTTGAAGCAAAATGAGATGATAGTCACATATGAATCCAAATAGTTCAAGGATCATGAAAGGACGATCCGGCCCAAGATTTAAAGTTGGTAGCCGTAGTAATGCACTGAGGCTGTGGCGCCACTACTTTTAAGGTGAGAAATTTCAGGTATGCACTGATCATAAAAGTCCCAAGTATCTGTTTTCACAGAAAGAGTAGAATATGAGATAACATAGAGGGTTAAAGCTTATGAAAGATTATGATTATGGAAATTATACCACCCAAGAAAGGCTAATGTAATGGCTGATGCCTTGAGCAGAAAGAGCCTCGGGATGGTATCACAAATGATGGTCAAGGTGCGTGAGCTGCTAGAGCAGTTGTGAGCCTCAGTAGTGATGTGATCCCTTCTGATGATGACAGTGATTGTGTGACAGCTAGCCTGAGATTAGAAACAGATTTGAGTCATCGGATTTGACAGGCTTAGCGTGATGATCGGTAGGGTGTCGATAGTATGGGTCAAATTCAGAAGGGTACAGTGACAGAGTTCATAATAAGTGATGATGGCTTACTGAGGTTCAGAGACAGTGTAAGTTCTCCCCATGACCACAGTGCATGAGATAGTGTTATTGTCAGAAGCTCACTCTTCGGGATATACAGTGCATCTGGGAAGTAATAAATATATCGAAATCTCTGAAAAGGGTATTGGTGGTCAGATATGAAAAGAGACATTGTAGAGATTGTGGAGAAGTGTTCGTATGTCACCAGATTAAGGTAGAGAACTAGAAGTCTGCAGGATTATTGCAACCTCTACCAATTCTGACATGGAAGTGGGAGCAGGTTACCATGGATTGTGTGACAGGTTACAAAGGACCATAGGAATCACTAGGCGATTTGAGTGATGGTCGATAGATTGATTGAGTCTACCCACTTTCTGGTTATGAAAGCCATAGATACTCTGAGTGCGTGAGCAGATTTATAGAAGTAAGAAGATTGTGGAACAATAGGTAGCATTCTAGGGAGTATTGTATCAGATAGGGATTCCCGCTTCACTTCTCACTTCTGGGAACATGTTTCAGGAAGCCATGGGAACCCAGTTGAGTGTGAGGACAGCGTTCCGTTATCAGACAGATGGTCAGTCAGAGAGGACTGTACGGGTTCTAGAGGATATGATGAGAACATGTGCAATTGATGTTAGAAGCTCCTAGAATGATCATTTGTTATTAGCTAAATTACCCATAGCAATAGTTATCACTCGAGTATCGATATGGCATTGTGTGAAGCATTGGTTGGCCGTAAAGGTTACTTTTCTGAATGGATAGAAAGAAGTGGGTGACAGATAGAAAATTGCTCTTGATCTAGTATAATAAGCCTCTTAGGGTATTCAGTTGATTGTGAGAGAATGAAAACACCTCAGAACAGATAGGAAAGCTATGTTGACAAGAGAAGGGGATTGTGAGGATTCATCGAGTGTGAATCAATGGGTTTGGAAGTTTCTCTTTCTAAAGGTATAATGAGATTCAAGTATTAAACAAGAAGGAGAAGGTGTTGGGGTTTAAGATGATCTTGTGAGACCCCGTATATGTATGGTTGTAACATGTGTAATTGGATCAATGAATGCTAATGGACTTGTAATGTAAAGTATAATTGATGTAAGTTCATGGATTCAATGTACATATGTGCAATATGATTTGTAATGTACATACATGTTTCATTGTGTATGAATATGAAGGAATGAGTTCTTATAAGTGATGAATGTGAATGGAACTCAAAATAAGTAGTGTGGTAAATGGAAGGAAGTTGCATGAATATAAATGCTTCCATTTGGTTTTAGATAGTATACATTTGGATATACAAGTAATGCACACAAGTTTTAATGTGAATAAGGTATGAATGAATGCCATTTTCAAGTCATAAAGGTGGATGGATGAGAAAATGGCTATGGCAACAGATTAAGGATGTTTTGGTGTAAGTTACTACAGAAAACTATAGAAAAATCTGGAAAATATGAAGGCTAGATCGATCTCATAGGATGAGAGATCGATCTGGAAGAGCCAGAATGCTCTTATTTGAGCAATAGAATAAAGCATATCGATCTTCCATGGGCCAGATCAATCTCCTAAACATTCTGTAATGAAAAGATCGATCCTTAAGCATACAGATCGATCTCCTTAGCTCTATGTTTGGAGCAGATCGATCTCAAGCTTCGAAAGATCGATCTCATGCTTAAAATGTCGTGAAAAAGAGGAATTTAAGGGGATCAGATCGATCTCCTCCTAGTGCAGATCGATCTCCTCAAGCTATTTCTATAAAAGAAGTGTTGAAAATCTAAAAATTTCGAGAAAACAACATCACCCTTCCACTTTTCACCCAAAACCTAAGTTTATCTCTCTAAAATCAGTCATTTCTAGTAAGAATTAAGGGGAGGCTATTAGGTACCAAGTTGTTCATCTTGAGGAAGAGAACAACATAGTTGAAAACCCAAAATCTCATTATTGGTATTGAAGGAACTAAAGACATTGTCATTTGGAGTAAGAAGAGATACCTGATTTGGTAAGTTTCTAAGACTCCAATCCAAGTACATTGTCTATTTTATTGATTTTGGGGTTGATTGGCATGTAAATGGATGATTGAAACCATTTAGGTAGTATTGAAACTAATGTAACTTAGAAAATGGAATGCCTCTAGTGTGAGAAAGTGTGATTTGGGGAGTTGGTGGTTTATGGATGTTGATAAGTTATTATTGGAGTGATGTGGATAATTTGAGATGGGTAAAGGAAGCCACATTGTGAGTTTAGAGAATTTATGAAAATGAGTAGGTAAAATGCTTGATAATTGTCATAGTGAAGAAATCAAGAAAAATTGATGAAATAGGAACGCTGTGAGCTTAATATTGATTTGATATCGATAGGGTATGAATCAATAGGCCTAAAAGATTCATTGAGTTCAAGATATGAATAGAACAATGAACCTAGGCCTTATGAGAGCTAATGGGGACTATAGGTCGAATCAACTATAGTAAACGTAAGAGTTTGATTATAATGGACTATAATGGTGCAAAATAGGACTTTGTGCAGTTCCGGAGAGCTCGAAGGAGACGAATCGAACCGCAAGAGTAAGCAGCTTAAAGGAAGTGGAAATATCGCGATGTGATTTTTAGGTAAGAGAATTCTGTAAGTATATAAAGGTAGCTACTCGTATTTTGTGGGTGGATATAGGGCGTTTATGAAATACATGAATGTTTAAGTAAATGGTTGTTGATATGCTTGAATAGCTGCAAGAAATTGTATGAGATTTGGTCTTCGAAATGGTTCTTGAAAAAGGGGATAGTAAGGCTAATAATTGTATAAATCACGTGTTTTGAATGTTTTTCACAAAACACAATGATTTGATTTGAGCAAATAAAATGATAGGCTGGCTAGTGTTTTATTGATGTTATTGAATAGCACATGTGAGGTGCTAAATGTGTTTGTGATGTGTTTTGAATGCATATGAGCCGCCTAATCGAGCTATGTGAATTAAATCGTGCTAGAGCCTCGCTCACGCTGGATTTTGATGCTTTGACTGGCATGGAAGTGCTGGAGTTTAGCTCGCACTTTGATTTGATTTGTGATGATGCTTTATAAACCGTCCTGGAGCTTCTGCTTGTACGTGGATTTTGAGTGGTTTTTCTTATGCGTATAACCGTACTAGAGCTATGCTCGTACGTGGTTTCTTTATAATATGATGCATGAGTCGTGCTAGAGCCTTACTCGCACAAGTTTGCACATAGTGATGCGTATGAGGTCGTGAAAGTTGGTAAGATCCTCAAACCTTACATCCTTAAGCCAACATCCTTAAACTCGAGGAGGCGAGGAGGCTCTGTGTCACGACCCAATTTCCATTCTCCTTAACCGAAAATCACTGAAAATTTTTCGCGTTTTTACTTTTACCTTACCCGGTCGTGAACTAAACTCACCACACACTGTTGGGCTGTAAGCCAATAATAAACACCACATCCTATTCATTCTCAATTAATTAAAACGATGTCATACATGTGCATTTAATCGTGTACTTATACGAATACATGTTTTACTGACATCTACATCCCCGTAATTACAACTCAAAAGAATACTGTGCTTTTACATTGTTTAGATACAAAAAGAATCACTGTGTATATACCTTTCAGCAATGGAGATGCAGCGGAGTCCAAAATAATACGCCTCAGTCCTCACTGGGCTACTATGCACGCTCTGTAGGGGGAAAAATAGAGTGGGATGAGCAACCACACGCTCAGTAAGGCAATGATGCAAGCATGGTAGATAACTACTCTATCTACATGCTGATAGTGTTATTCATAAATCATTTATGGTAGGAGCATGAGGAATAAAACTATGCCATATGAGTATACATATATATCATGTATCAAATCATGTAAAATTGGCATATAAAACATGGTAAAACATCATGTATAAATCATCTCATGCTCGATCTCATTTAAATTCATAAAAAGGGCAATTCATTAAGAAACCTCCTTTTTAAACCCACGTCATAAATCTCTTTCTCATCACATACAATCACATCACATCAATTCACAATCACAACCACGTTTTCATTTCACAATTCAAATCCACGAGGCTCGACCCCTCCTTCGGGTCTACCTTAAACAATCACAATCACACTTAGAGATTTAAAATCATGTGGTAGTAAGTAAATCAAACAAGGAGACAGGTTACTATATCTCAAGTGACTACATTGGCCAATCATCACATATCATCCCAGACCACACGGATTCCGGTGTGCGCGGTATCATGCTGGCACGAAGGTGGGTTAGTTCTCCGCCAGACTTTCTCAATCAAGTAACCACCACGCGGTACATCGTACTCCATGTGATATACACGGTACATCGTACTCCGCGGACCCATAACATGGTTAGGGGGTGCTTGCCATAGGTCTTATCTACCCCATATCGAGTGTAACCTTTATAGTCTCAAGAGCGCGTGGGAGTAACCGCAATACCAGGTCCTAGCCCCTCATGGCCTTGCTCGCCCCTGTTGGGTTCCCTGATCCAGGTCCTAGCCCCTCACCCTCACCCCACCTAAGAGGTCTGTCAGGCCTGTTGGGTTCCCTGGATGGATTATGTCAGGTCCTAGCCCCTCACCCTCACCCCACCTAAGAGGTCTGTCAGGCCTGTTGGGTTCCCTGAGTTAATCTGTATCTCTCACCACGGCCTCATACATACCACAGTGTGAAAACCAGCGCGAGCTACACTCTAGCGCGAATTCATGCATCAAAACCAATCACTTCGTATGAGCAACGCTCTGGTACGGCATTTATGCATAAAATATAAAGAAACCATGTACGAGCATAGCTCCAGTACAGTTATATGCATAAGAAAAACCACTCAAATCCACGTACGAGCATAAGCTCCAGTACGGTTAATAAACATCATCACAATTCAATTTCAAAGTGCGAGCTAAGCTCAAGCACGTTTCACACAAGTGAAAACATAGAAATCTCGCGCGAGCGAGGCTCTAACGCGAATTATATCTCATACACGCGATAGGCGGCTTACATGCATTCAAAACATCTCATAATATGCTTAGTGCCTCATATGGGCTATTTCACAACATCATTCAAGTACTAGCCAGCCTATCCTTTTATTTGCTCAAATCAAAGCATTGTGTTTTGTAAAAGCATTCAAAACACATGATTTATGCAATTATTAGCCTTACTATCTCTTTTTCACAAAATCCACTTCAAATCCAAAACCACGCATATACTCATCATCATTCACGAATACCATCAACCTTTATTTGAGCAATCATGCATTTCATAAAAACACCCGATATTCATCCACAAGTTCAAAGTACGAGGAGCTACCTCTATATACTCACAAAATTCCCTTACCTGGAATCGCGATGCGTGATTCCACTTCCTTAAGCTGCTTACTCGTACGATTCGGTTCGCCTTCAACGAACTCTTCGGGACTGCACAAAATCGTATCCCGCATTATATTCGATCCATATATTGCAACCCTTGTGCTTGCTATAGTCAATTTAATCTATAGCCTCTGTTAAAGCTTATTTGGCCTCGTTTCATTACTTTATCCATAACTCGAGTCTATGGATTTTCTTAGGCCTATTAACTTATTTAAAATCGATGTTAAATCGACATTAAGCTCATAGTGTTCATGTTCCATGAATTCCCTCACTATGGCATTTATTCATCACATACATATCCATTTTCACAATTCTTCCAACCCATCATGTAATTCCATCTAACCATCTAAAATCATATCATTACCCCAATGACAACTTTAGCATGCCATAAACCATAAGTTCATTCAATCCCACATATCCTCACATTATACCATTTTAGATTTCTAGGTCACACCAATTTCACAACATTCCTAAGTAGTTTATCCATCAATACTCCTACCAATCAACTCCAAAATCAATTAAATAGCTAATGCATTTGGATTGGAGTGTTAGAATCTTACCAATATGATTTCTCTTCTTGCTCCAATGGTAATGCCCTTAACTTCTTCAATTCCAAGAATGGGAAAATGCCCTCTCACTATGTTGTTCTTCTCTTTGATAGGAACAACTTTACCTCTAATGATCTCTCTCCAAATCTCACTGAAAATGGCTGATTTTTGAGAGGAAAAGTTGGGTTTTTGCGGTTGAGATTGTAAGGTTTGGTGTTTTTCCGAGATTTCCAGATTTTCAGCTCTCTTTATATAGAAATGACTTGAGGAGATCGATCTGGTCCAAGAGGAGATCGATCTGGTCCCTTAAAATCCCTCTTTTTCACGGCATTTTTAAGCCTGTCTGTCGAAGCAGTGAGATCAATCTGTTGAAGCATGAGATCGATCTGTCGAAGTATGAGATCGATCTGGTCCCAAACAGAGAGCTAAGGAGATCGATCTGGGTGCTTGAGGATCGATCTTTTCACTTACAGAATGCTTGGCAGATCGATCTGGCTCCATTGGAGATCGATCTGCTCTATTCTTTCGCCCAAATAAGAGCATTCTGGCTCTTCCAGATTGATCTCTCATCCTATGAGATCGATCTGGACCTCATGTTTTCCAGATTTCCTGCAGTTTCATTGCTGCAACTCATACCAACACACCCTTAATCTATTGCCATGGCCATTTTCTCATCCATCCACCTTTATAACTTGAAAATGGCATCCATTCATACCTTATGCACATTGAAACTTGTGTGCATTCATTGTATGTCCCAAGGTATGCTACATAAAACCAAATGGAAGCATAACTCCATTCCATTTTACCACACTACTCATCTTGAGTCTCAATCACATCCATCACTTGCTAGAACTCATTTGTTCATATTCATACTCAATGAAACTTGTATGTACGTTACAATTTATATTACGCATACATACATTGAATCCATGGACTTACATCAATCATACTTTACATTACAAGTCCAATCATATTATTTGATCCAATTACACATATTACCCTTTTACATATACGGGGTCTTACATTCTCCCCTCCTTCAAGGAATTTGGTCCTCCAAATTAGAACCAAGTCACTCTTCAAACAGTTGGGGGTACTTCTCCCGTATCAAGTTCTCCAATTCCCACGTGGCCTCTTCCGCCGTGTGGTGTTGCCAAAGCACTTTCACCAAGGAAATTATCTTATTCCGCAACACTTTCTCTTTCCTGTCTAATATCCGAACCGGCTTCTCAACGTATGTCATATTCTCATGGAGCTCCAACGGCTCATATCTTATCACGTGTGCCGGGTCCGGGTGATACTTCCGAAGCATCGAGACGTGGAAGACGTTGTGGACATTTGCCAAGTCCGGTGGCAATGCCAATCTATACGCCTTATCTCCCACTCTCTCCAAAATCTCGAAGGGTCTGATATATCTAGGGCTCAGCTTGCCCTTCTTACCAAATCTCATAATACCCTTCGATGGTGATACCCTCAGAAACACCGACTCACCCTCATCAAACTCCAGTGGTCTTCGTCTCTTGTCAGCATAACTCTTTTGTCGGCTCTGAGCTGTCCGTAACCTCTCACATATCAACTGGACGTCCTCAGATGCCTGCTGCACTAAATCCGGAGTAAAAATTTGCCTGTCACCAACCTCTTCCCATCCAATGGGGGAACGGCATCTACGCCCGTATAATGCCTCATAGGGTGCCATCCCGATACTAGCATGATAGCTATTATTATACGCGAACTCGGCTAACTGCAGGTGGTCATCCCAGGAGCCTCTAAAATCCAGCACACACGCTCTCAACATATCCTCGAGGGTCTGTATAGTCCTCTCTGACTGTCCATCTGTCTGAGGATGAAAAGCGGTGCTAAAACTCAGTCGGGTCCCCAGCGCTTCCTGAAAGTGTTCCCAGAAATGGGAAGTGAAGCGGGCATCCCTATCAGAAACAACGCTCACTGGTACACCATGTAGCCGTACTATCTCTCGAATATACAGGTTCGCCAACTGACTCAGTGTATCGGTGGCTCTCATAGCCAAGAAATGGGCGGACTTAGTCAACCGGTCCACAATAACCCATATGGCATCATGACCTCTGCGGGTCCTCGGCAACCCCATCACAAAATCCATGGTGACATGCTCCCATTTCCAAGTCGGTATCGGTAGAGGCTGCAATAATCCTGCAGGCTTCTGATGCTCTACCTTCACTTGCTGACAAACGAGACACTTAGCGACATATTCAGCAATGTCTCTTTTCATTCCAGACCACCAATAAACCTTCCGAAGGTTTTGATACATCTTGGTACTTCCCGGATGTATCGTATACTTCGATGAGTGAGCCTCTGATAAAATCGTTCTCCTGATCTCAGGATCCCTGGGAACGCATACTCTGCCTCTGAATCTCAATAAGCCATCAGCACTCTGCTCAAAATCACTACCCACACCCGTCTGTATCTGCCTTAGCCAATCGATGCATCGTTGATCACTCTGCTGGGCTTGCCGAATACGGCCAATCAACTCTGGCTCTAGTCTCAAACTAGCCATGATCTCAAGTCTCTCAGATCCAGGTGGGGTTAAATCCAAACTGAGGTTCGCAAAGTGTTCTAACAATTCATGTTCCCGTACCATCATATAAGACACCAACCCAAGGTTCTTTCTACTCAAAGCATCGGCAACTACATTTGCCTTACCCGGGTGGTACATGATTTCACAATCATAGTCTTTCAGGAGTTCGAGCCATCTCCTCTGTCTCATATTTAGCTCTTTCTGCTAGAACAGGTACTTAAGGCTCTTATGATCTGTGAACACCTGAAATTTCTCACCATAGAGATAGTGGCGCCATATTTTCAAAGCAAATACTACGGTCGCCAACTCCAAATCATGTGTCGGGTAGTTCCTCTCATGACCTTTCAACTGTCTAGATCCATAGGCAACTACCTTCCCATCCTGCATAAGCACACAGCCCAGTCCCTGGTGTGATGCATCCGTATACACCGAGAATCCTCCTGACCTGGTAGGAATGGTGAGAACTGGAGCAGTCGTCAATCGACGCTTAAGCTCCTCAAAACTCCTCTCACATGGCTCATCCCATGTAAACTTAACATCTTTACGCGTGAGGCGTGTCAACGGAGCAGCTAGTCTGGAGAAACCCTCTACAAATCTCCGATAATATCCTGCCAATCCCAGGAAACTCCTGATCTCAGTTACTGTCTTGGGCTGTTCCCACTGCACAACTGCCTCTATCTTGGATGGATCCACTGATACCCCATCCTTTGACACAACATGCCCCAGAAATGAGATCTGTTCCAACCAAAAGTTACACTTGCTGAGTTTGGCATACAATTCTCTCTCTCGGAGGGTCTGCAGAACTATCCTCAAGTGCTCCTCATGATCTTCCCTGGACTTGGAATACACCAAAATGTCATCTATGAAAACAATCACAAACTTGTCCAGGTATGGCTTGAATACATCATTCATCAATGCCATAAATGCTGCGGGAGCATTCGTCAATCCGAATGGCATCACCAAAAACTCATAGTGACCATAACGGGTACGAAATGCTGTCTTGGGTACATCTCCACTCCTGATCCTCAACTGATGATACCCTGACCGCAGATCTATCTTAGAAAATACTTCGGCTCCCTCGAGCTGATCCAACAAATCATCGATTCTTGGAAGGGGGTACTTGTTCTTAATGGTGGCCTTATTCAACAACCGGTAATCTATACACAGTCGGAGGCTTCCATCCTTCTTCCTTACAAATAGAACCGATGCTCCCCAAGGTGAGACACTCGGTCTAATAAACCCCTTCTCCAACAACTCTTGCAGCTGTTTCTTCAGCTCTTCCAATTCTATCGGAGCCATTCTATAGGGTGGTTTCGATATCGGCTCTGTACCAGGCACTAACTCAATGCAAAATTCCATTTCCCTTTCAGGTGGTAGTCCTGGTAATTCATCCGGAAAGACATCAGGATAATCCGTAATTACGGGTATGTCCTTCAATTTCGGGTGTGCCTCATCTATATCGACCACATAAGCAATGAACCCTTCACATTATCCTCTCCATCGTTAGTAACATAAACCACCACTCCACATTCAATATTTATCATAAACAATAAATTCATCTCTCAAGCAATATGAATTTAAAATCATACTCCTTTTATTTACAATAACCATGCTAGTTTCATATCATTTCTTTTCATCAAAGTTTACAATAAGATTGTCTAATCCTGAAAACATCAATGTTTTGGCATGACAATCCATCACAACACGATTGGTAGCCAACCAATCCATTCCCAAAATTACATCAAAATCATTCATATTTAATAAAATCAGATTGGCTATCATTTCCTTCCCCTCTATCTTTAACTTACAATCTCTACATACATGCTCAGTCAATTGACTATCATTCATGGGTGTGGAAATCATCAATATTTTATCCAACAATGTTGGTTTCACATGCTTCAATAATTTATGTGCAAAGGAAGGTGATATGAAAGAATGCGTGGCACCAGGATCAAATAATACCAATGCCTCTAAATCAAAGATTCGGATGGTACCTTTAATCACATCCGTCGAAGCATCTGCGGTGTCCTGATCCAATGTATGTACTCTTCCTCTGCTCACACCCACAGCCTGTTTCCCTTTTTCCTCAGCTGTAGCCCTCCTCCTCGGGGCCGCTGTCTCAACTGGAGCTCCCTCAGGCTCCTTGCCCTTCTGTGGGGCAACCTCAATCATCTCAGTGTAGAACCTCGATATATGTCCTGGCCTCCCACACCTAAAACACGAAACAGGAGGAGGCTGACATGGCCTAGTCCCATGGTATCTCCCACATCTCCTACACTGATCCGTGGTAGGTCGTGATCCTCCAATAGTTATACCCCTCGGCGCTGTCAAGGCTGGGTATACGGGAGGTCTGGCAGCTCTCTCCTGCACCTCCTCGATCTTAGGCCTCTTCTCGAAAAATCTTTGGCCATCTCTCTTGGCCACTCTTCCAAACCCGGATCTCTTCCGGTCTCTGTCCTTCCTGACACTGATCCTTCCAAGCTCGGAGGCATTTCGCTCAAAGTCTTGCTCACATAACTGAGCCTTATGTACAGCCTCCTCATAAGTCACAATGTCGAAGGGAGCTAGCTTAGTCCGGATGGCCAATCTCAATCCATCCATGAACTTCTGAATCTTCTGGGTCTCACTACCCATCGTGTCAGGGTCATATCTCCCCAATGACATAAACTTGGACTCATACTCGTCCACAGTCCGGTTCCCTTGAACCAAATTCATAAATTCCATCCGTAATTTCCTCTGTGTGGTAGCTGGGACATATTGTCTCCTGAAGGCCTCTAGAAATATCTCCCACAAGATCTCAGAGTGTCTGGCCCTCAAAATAATCTCGGTGGACCTCCACCAATGCTCGGCCTCGCCTTTCAACATAAACACGGCAAAGGCAACCTTCTCACTTGAAGTGCATCGAAAAAACCTATACAGTTTCTCCATCTCATACACCCAATCCTCCGTAATCACTGGGTCCTTCACCCCTCTAAACACTGGGGGTTTCAGCGCTTGAAACTCTCGCAACCTGCTCAAGTCGCAGTCATAACCCACATCACTACCACTCTGCTGTGGAGCGATAGGAGAATCTGTATCCTGGGCTGGAGGTGGTGTAACTGTAGCTGTCTCAGCAGTCTGAGGTCTCTCCGCCTCTGCAGCTGCCTGTTCAGTAGTAGGCTGTGCCGCGGGACCTCGTCTATCACCGGCACCCAAGGCCTGCGTGACTATCTCCACCAGACTCTCAATACTCCGCTCTAATCTAGCGAAGCGAGCCTCAGTATCACCTGCTCTCTCGGCAGGGTTCTGTGGAGCCTGCTCAGTCTGTGGCTCCGCACGGCTCTCAGGCCCACCTCTACGGCCTCTAGCACGTGCTCTCGCCCCTCTACCTTTGCGTGTAACTGGCATAATGCCTAACTCCCTGTATTATAATAATTTATTAAGCCCAATCCATCACAGTATACACAGTTATATCTAAACAAAAGCACAGTACTAGGGGGATGTACTTCCTACGTTTTATTAATGACTCACATCAGGCCAACACAGCTCTGATACCAATCTCGGTCACGACCCAATTTCCATTCTCCTTAACCGAAAATCACTGAAAATTTTTCGCGTTTTTACTTTTACCTTACCCGGTCGTGAACTAAACTCACCACACACTGTTGGGCTGTGAGCCAATAATAAACACCACATCCCATTCATTCTCAATTAATTAAAACGATGTCATACATGTGCATTTAATCTTGTACTTATACGAATACATGTTTTACTGACATCTACATCCCCGTAATTACAACTCAAAAGAATACTGTGTTTTTACATTGTTTAGATACAAAAAGAATCACTGTGTATATACCTTTCAGCAATGGAGATGCAGCGGAGTCCAAAATAATACGCCTCAGTCCTCACTGGGCTACTATGCACGCTCTGTAGGGGGAAAAATAGAGTGGGATGAGCAACCACATGCTCAGTAAGGCAATGATGCAAGCATGGTAGATAACTACTCTATCTACATGCTGATAGTGTTATTCATAAATCATTTATGGTAGGAGCATGAGGAATAAAACTATGCCATATGAGTATACATATATATCATGTATCAAAGTCATGTAAAATTGGCATATAAAACATGGTAAAACATCATGTATAAATCATCTCATGCTCGATCTCATTTAAATTCATAAAAAGGGCAATTCATTAAGAAACCTCCTTTTTAAACCCACGTCATAAATCTCTTTCTCATCACATACAATCACATCACATCAATTCACAATCACAACCACGTTTTCATTTCACAATTCAAATCCACGAGGCTCGACCCCTCCTTCGGGTCTACCTTAAACAATCACAATCACACTTAGAGATTTAAAATCATGTGGTAGTAAGTAAATCAAGCAAGGAGACAGGTTACTATATCTCAAGTGACTACATTGGCCAATCATCACATATCATCCCAGACCACACGGATTCCGATGTGCGGGGTATCATGCTGGCACGAAGGTGGGTTCGTTCTCCGCCAGACTTTCTAAAATCAAGTAACCACCACGCGGTACATCGTACTCCATGTGATATACACGGTACATCGTACTCCGCGGACCCATAACATGGTTAGGGGGTGCCTGCCATAGGTCTTATCTACCCCATATCGAGTGTAACCTTTATAGTCTCAAGAGCGCGTGGGAGTAACCGCAATACCAGGTCCTAGCCCCTCATGGCCTTGCTCGCCCCTGTTGGGTTCCCTGATCCAGGTCCTAGCCCCTCACCCTCACCCCACCTAAGAGGTCTGTCAGGCCTGTTGGGTTCCCTGGATGGATTATGTCAGGTCCTAGCCCCTCACCCTCACCCCACCTAAGAGGTCTGTCAGGCCTGTTGGGTTCCCTGAGTTTATCCGTATCTCTCACCACGGCCTCATACATACCACAGTGTGAAAACCAGCGCGAACTACGCTCTAGCGCGAATTCATGCATCAAAACCAATCACTTCGTACGAGCAACGCTCTGGTACGGCATTTATGCATAAAATATGAAGAAACCATGTACGAGCATAGCTCCAGTACAGTTATATGCATAAGAAAAACCACTCAAATCCACGTACGAGCATAAGCTCCAGTACGGTTTATAAACATCATCACAATTCAATTTCAAAGTGCGAGCTAAGCTCAAGCACGTTTCACACAAGTGAAAACATAGAAATCTCGCGCGAGCGAGGCTCTAACGCGAATTATATCTCATACACGCGATAGGCGGCTTACATGCATTCAAAACATCTCATAATATGCTTAGTGCCTCATATGGGCTATTTCACAACATCATTCAAGTACTAGCCAGCCTATCCTTTTATTTGCTCAAATCAAAGCATTGTGTTTTGTAAAAGCATTCAAAACACATGATTTATGCAATTATTAGCCTTACTATCCCTTTTTCACAAAATCCACTTCAAATCCAAAACCACGCATATACTCATCATCATTCACGAATACCATCAACCTTTATTTGAGCAATCATGCATTTCATAAAAACACACGATATTCATCCACAAGTTCAAAGTACGAGCAGCTACCTTTATATACTCACAAAATTCCCTTACCTGGAATCGCGATGCGTGATTCCACTTCCTTAAGCTGCTTACTCGTACGATTCGGTTCGCCTTCAACGAACTCTTCGGGACTGCACAAAATCGTATCCCGCATTATATTCGATCCATATATTGCAACCCTTGTGCTTGCTATAGTCAATTTAATCTATAGCCTCTGTTAAAGCTTATTTGGCCTCGTTTCATTACTTTATCCATAACTCGAGTCTATGAATTTTCTTAGGCCTATTAACTTATTTAAAATCGATGTTAAATCGACATTAAGCTCATAGTGTTCATGTTCCATGAATTCCCTCACTATGGCATTTATTCATCACATACATATCCATTTTCACAATTCTTTCAACCCATCATGTAATTCCATCTAACCATCTAAAATATATCATTACCCCAATGACAACTTTAGCATGCCATAAACCATAAGTTCATTCAATCCCACATATCCTCACATTATACCCATTTTAGATTTCTAGGTCACACCAGTTTCACAACATTCCTAAGTAGTTTATCCATCAATACTCCTACCAATCAACTCCAAAATCAATTAAATAGCTAATGCATTTGGATTGGAGTGTTAGAATCTTACCAATATGATTTCTCTTCTTGCTCCAATGGTAATGCCCTTAACTTCTTCAATTCCAAGAATGGGAAAATGCCCTCTCACTATGTTGTTCCTCTCTTTGATAGGAACAACTTTACCTCTAATGATCTGTCTCCAAATCTCACTGAAAATGGCTGATTTTGTAGAGGAAAAGTTGGGTTTTTGGGGTTGAGATTGTAAGGTTTGGTGTTTTTCGAGATTTCCAGATTTTCAGCTCTCTTTATATAGAAATGACTTGAGGAGATTGATCTGGTCTAAGAGGAGATCGATCTGGTCCCTTAAAATCCCTCTTTTTCACTGTATTTTTAAGCCTGAGATCGATCTGTCGAAGCAGTGAGATCGATCTGTTGAAGCATGAGATCGATCTGTCGAAGTATGAGATCGATCTGGTCCCAAACAGAGAGCTAAGGAGATCGATCTGGGTGCTTGAGGATCGATCTTTTCACTTACAGAATGCTTGGCAGATCGATCTGGCTCCATTGGAGATCGATCTGCTCTATTCTTTCGCCCAAATAAGAGCATTCTGGCTCTTCCAGATCGATCTCTCATCCTATGAGATCGATCTGGACCTCATGTTTTCTAGATTTCCTGCAGTTTCATTGCTGCAACTCATACCAACACACCCTTAATCTATTGCCATGGCCATTTTCTCATCCATCCACCTTTATAACTTGAAAATGACATCCATTCATACCTTATGCACATTGAAACTTGTGTGCATTCATTGTATGTCCCAAGGTATGCTACATAAAACCAAATGGAAGCATAACTCCATTCCATTTTACCACACTACTCATCTTGAGTCTCAATCACATCCATCACTTGCTAGAACTCATTTGTTCATATTCATACTCAATGAAACTTGTATGTACGTTACAATTTATATTACGCATACATACATTGAATCCATGGACTTACATCAATCATACTTTACATTACAAGTCTAATCATATTATTTGATCCAATTACACATATTACCCTTTTACATATACGGGGTCTTACACTCTGTTAGGCAGGGAGGCTCTGTTCGGTGTGGAGGCTCTCTTACGATAAGATCCTTAAGCCCTACATCCTTAAGCCAACATCCTTAAACCCCAGGAGGCGGGGAGGCTCTGTTAGGCAGGGAGTCTCTATTCGATGGGGAGGCTCTCTTACGGAAGGATCCTTAAGCCAACATCCTTAAGCCCGAGGAGGCGGGGAGGCTCTGTTCGACAAGAAGGCTCTCCTACATAGGTATAGAAGGATCCTTAAGCCAACATCCTTAAGTCCTAGAGGGGCGGGGAGGCTCTGTTCAGCAGGGAGGCTCTCTTATATGAGTACGACACGTTCTTGGTATGGGGTAGACAAGACCTAGGTCTGGCACCCCCAACTACGATATGGGTCCACCGAGTACGCTGTACTGTGTATATTACATGGAGTACGATGTACCGCGTGATGATTATGTGATGAGAAAGTCTGGCGAGGGAATATCCACCTTCATGCCAGCACGATACCCCGCACACCTGGATTTATTCCTCATGCTCCTATTATAAATGATTTATGCATAACACTATCATCATGTAGATAGAGTAGTTATCTATCATGCTTGCATTATTGCCTTACTGAGCGTGTGGTTGCTCATCCCTCTCTATTTTTCCCCTCCTACAGAGCGTGCATAGTAGCCCAGTGAGGACTGAAGCGTGGTATTTTGGACATCTTGCATCTCCATCACTCAGAGGTATATACACAGTGATTCCTTTTTGTATCTAAACAATGTAAAAGTACAGTAGTCATTGAAATGTAATTATGGGGGATGTAGATGTCAGTAATCATATTTCATATAAGTAAATGATTAACTTCGAATATATGACATCATTTTATTAAATTGTGAATGAATGGTAAGTGGTGGTTATTATTGACTCACAGCCTAACTGTATGTGGTGAGTTTTTCGCGATCGGGTAAGGTAACAGTAAAACGCAAAAAAAAATATTGAGATTTTCGGTAAAAGGGAATGAAAAAGGATCGTGACAGATCTCTCTAAATAAAAGTCCTTCGGTAGTATTACACTTCGGAGGAATTTAAATAGGAGCTGGAGAGTAAGAGTATGATATGTGTGAAGTATCCAGAGTGATTTACAGACTAACTTGGTTCTAATTTGGAAGACCAAATTTCTTAAGTGGGGGAGATTATGTAAGACCCTATTTTTATCATATTTCCTTATGATTCATACATTTTATGGATATTGCTATATGTTAATGGAATCATAAGACGAATGATTTTTGATCATATAAATATGAATGAAGTAGTTGAATGTACGTAAAATTTAAAAACGGACAGTTAAGAAATTTTAAATTAAATTTATGAGATTTGAATTGTCCGGACAGAGATACAAATTTTAAAAGAGAAATTATAGTAGGTCCAAGAAGGAAAGTCGGCCTAAATTAGTCCCGAACTTGTAGAAGGGTAAAACGATCAAAAGACCAAAATTCGGTATAAATTCGATAAGAAAATTTCATTAAAAATATGGATTTAAGAAATCTTGATCAATAAAGGAGAAAATATTAAATTTCGAGTCCAATTGATCAAGATATGAATTTATTAGAATTAATCAAAATTTTCACATAAAAATATAATCCCGAAAATATTGAAAAAATATACCGAAAAGATAAAATAAGACAAATAAATTCATTTATTGATTAAATGAATTAAATAAGAATTTTTTTAGATATTTTGGGATTTTTAGAATATTTTAATGAATAAAATAATAATAAAATAAATTATAAATAAATAAATAAGGGAAAAAAAAGGAAAACGAAATCTGCAGAATCGCGCGAAGAAGAAACGAAGGCCGACGAGGACCAATCATCTGCCCACCGACCTCCGGTGACCAGGAAGCCAGGCGACCACCGCAAAATGTAGCCGACCCTCGCTCGACTCTTTAGGCACCATTACGACCGCCAACGGCGCCGAAATCTGACGGATCGAGGGAGAGAATGCCGATAGGGAGAAGAGAGAAATCGACAGCCACCGACGTCGATTCGGCTAATCCCGACCCCAGCCGAACGCTCCCCCAGTGCAGACGCACCGATTGACACCAAAAACGAGCCGAGAACCGACCGAAAACGCTGTGAACGACGACGGGGAAGCCTAAACTGGTACAGACCGGTTTAATAAGAAGAGAATCGGGCTGAACCGACCGGTCTAAACCGGGCTGAATCGGAACGAACCGGTTCAGCAAAGAAAGAGAGGAAAAAGGGAGAAAAAGAAAGAAAAAGAGAAAAAGGAAAAAAGGGGAAGATTTTTGGGGATACACTGAACTTCGGTTCGACGAGAAATCGTGTACGTGAGCCCGATAGAACTTCGATTTACGCACCATCGCATAATCTCAGGTAAGTAAAGCTTATTTACGACAATTTATGTAATTATCGTGTATTAAAGATTTATTTTATGAATTACGGATTAAATTCCTCATTTAGTAGATTATATTGGGATTTTTAATTAAATTGTCGTAAATGATATACGGGCTATTTAAAGAGTCTAGAAAAAGGCTCAATAAGTACTGATGGGCCTAGTGAGCCCAATAGGCCTTGATGAAAGAATTAATAAGTGGAAACGAGCTTAATACGAACTAAGGCCCATTAATGTGCAATCGAGCCCAATAGAGTAAAACGGGCCCAGTGTTTTAGATTAGATCAGTAAGAATGAAATACCGATAAATATATTAGAATTAACCTAAAGATGTGATTATATGCAGCTCCGTTGACTTGGTTTGGAGCGAATTGGACTGAGAGACATGGTACGGTCGAGACAGGATAAGCTCGCACGTGATTCCAGGTAAGGGAATTTTACGGACTGCTAGAGGTAACTTTACGCAATCTCGACATCATTTACATTCCCTAAAATTGTCTGAAGGGTCTAGATTTAAGATAAAAAATTTTAATGCCCCGGTTGAGCAAATGACCAAAATACCCTTGTGAAGGGTAAAATTTTTAAAATTAGGAAAAGTTGGGAAGAGCAAGAACAAGAGGTTCTTGCTTGTTTTTGAGGTGTTTTGACACATGCATGGGTAGGTTGGTTAAATTTTAAATAAAAATGCATAGCATTGCATATTTTCAACAATGTGATTTCTTGTGGAAATGGTTTTGAGATAAGAGAGCCGCCTACGTGATTTTATGAAAATGTGACGTGCTAGAGCTCAGCTCGCACGAGTTTTGATTTGTATGATGCATGCATTAGTGCTGTAGCAAACGCTCGCACTAGAGTTTTACATGCATAGGTGCTGGAGTCTAACTCGCACCAGATTTTCATATGATTTTCGTGACAAGGTGCTGGAGTCTAACTCGCACTAGATTTTCACTTGATTTTTATGACACAGTGCTTGAGTCTAGCTCGCACTAGTTTTACATGATTTTGACAGAGTGCTGGAGCTTAGCTCGTACTAGATCTTATAAGATTTTATGAAACGCGTGCTGGAGCTTTGCTCGCACGAGATTTTCTTGATTTTATGAGAGTGCTGGAGCGTCGCTCGCACTGCTTTTATGGGACATGCGATGAGCCATGCTTGGAGTGTCGGGTAGACTGTGTGTCACGTCGATTAAATATGCTTGCACGTGCGTTTTGAGACAGGCACGATTGTGGATATGAGATATGGGTCCACGGAGTACGTTGTATCGTGCAAGTAGCATGGAGTACGTTGTACCGTGTTGGGATTGATTATGTGGCATCTTCGGATGCGAGTGGCATCTTCGGATGCAAGATATCGGATAAGACTAACGAGATGGACTAACCCACCTCTTGGGGCGATTCCTAATAGTGGTGAGACCCCGCACACAGGATCCGTGTAGCAGTGAGATCACGAGTATATGGCCATACTCCTGATTATTTGCCTGATATATTATATATATAGTGCCAAGTTTCGTATGTTGTTACTTGATGTTTTGAAAATCATGTTTGTGAGCTTTTGTGTGAGTCTGGATCACTTGAGGGAGGGGTTGGATCCTATCTGAGATGTGATTTTGATGAGAATGAAACTGAAATTTAAACTGAAACTTGCATGACGTTATTTCCATGCTATTTAAACCCAGACGTGATGTAAACTAGTTTTACATGACATTCATTGTGTCGCATGTTACTATTGCTTTGAAAAGCATTGGATTTCATGATTTTGTGTGAGTGAGGAACACCCAAGAGAGGGATTGAGTCCTGACTGTATCGTGAAATTTTAACGAGAATGAAATGATTTAAATGGATTTGCATGTTGAGTTTTTCATGCTCTTTGAAATACATATGTGAACTTGTTTCACATGACATCATGAATTGTATCATCTATTTTAAAATTGTGTGGAGAAAGGGTGGTTTATGCATGGCACCACGTTCATGTAGGTTGTATGGTTATCTACTTGTTCGTAGTGTGCTCACCCTTTCATTGTCCTACACAGATTTCTTTCAGTAGACTTTGAGGCAACTGCGTACTGCATTCGTGATGTCCTCTGCTGCCCATCATTTTGAGGTATATACACTTGTACATATTGTATCTAAATAAGAATAACACAGTAACCTGTTTGTAAGTAATTTTTGAGGATGTATAGACACTGTAAACACTTGTAAATGAATGAGAAAGAATTAGTGAAAAACTAATGTGTTTACCTTTCCTTTAATAAGGAATTAAGTTATATGATGAATGAATGATGGGACTGGCATTGATGCACAGCCCAATTGTTAGTGGAGTGTGGTCATGATCAGATGACAGGTAAGTATGAAAGAAAACAAAAAATTTACTCTGATTTTTGGGTCGTGACAAGAGCACCATTGTATTGCAGCGCTCCCAAGTTGGATAGGTTGGATCATCCTTCGAGGGTATTGCAATAGAGCCATCAACGAATTGAAACTTATTCTTCGAGAGAAGAGCCATCTTCATGGCTCGACACCATGAGTGATTGTTTGGACCATTAATAATAAAAGAAACCAGGACTAACGAAGGATTTTCTGAAGCATGAATAAAAAAAGGATTGGATGAAGACTCTTCTGAAAGTATTTTCTCAGCAAGAAAATGCTTGGAAGAAAAGAAAATAGGCAAGAAAATGAAAAAAATTACAGCTCTGATACCATGGTATATTCTGTGAATAAATCTTGTATTTCATTTTTTTGTTAATACATGAGCTAATCTCTACATCGAGAAGAGAGTTTGAGCGGGAAAAATAAAAACTAACTTGCTAAGAAACTAACAAACTAACTAGCTAACAAACTAGCAACCTCCTAACCTCCTAACACCCCTAACTAAATAAATACATCAGTTGTATCTTGTGATAATGTGTTTTGATTTTCTTTAGAAAAAAAATTCAAAATTTTAACTTTTTTTTTTATTTCAAACTTTAATGGCTTTTTAATTAGTTTATCTACACAATTAAACTAGTTGTCAATTTTGAAAGTATTTTCCCCTCCTCTGACTTCTCATTTTGTTCCTTTTTCTCTTTTGGGTGACATGCTAATTTTATCATTGGTCTTCTGATTGCATTTAGACAAATATACTCCTACTGTCAAGGCTATTACGAGAGCCTCTAAAATTTTGTAAATTGTTTCTTTTCATCAATATCTTTGGTCTTCTGATTGCATTTAGATACTTTCTTATTTTTTTTAGTCATCTATTAAGTTATATAATTCAAATATGTTAAGTCTAATGTGAGAGTAAATTACTATATCAACTCTATAGACAAATATTAAAATCTCTCAAACAAAATAATAAATGCATTTAAATTTTGTCACAAGAAACACACAACTGAATTCGAAATGAAATTCTTGTACCTTTTGATAATTTTTTCAATTCTTCAATCTGTTGACAAACCTTGATGTACCTTTGATGATTGTTCATTCTTTAAGCCCATAGTTCATTTGAATTAAACCATCCAAAGATACATCTCTTTTGTTTGCAAATCAGAATTTGATCTCCAGTGAATTGCGATCTTTGTTTAGTCATCAAAACTCATTTTATTGACCTTTCTCATTACTTTGAAAAAGCTTATTTCCTTCATTTTGATATATTTGCCGACTTAAATGTTTGTTTACCTCAATTAAACGGTCAATGAATGAATGAATTGTGTGGGAATAATATAGCTCTTAATGCTTTATAATCAACAATAGAGTAATAATTTTCTCATAATTTAAAAAAATTAAAAACATGCAGTTAACATTCTAATAGAAGTAAATAAATAAAAATAACATAGAATAAGAATTTAAGAAATAAAATAATGAATATGGGTTAGATTGTCCATCAAACGGACAGGTTTCCGTATGAAGTCAAAGTTTGAAAAATGAGAATTAAAATAATTTTTAATTTATTATTTTAAATCCCGCCTATTCGAGCCCAAAGTGGATGGATTGGGATTGACATTGGGAAAGTGTTAACTATGCTAGGCCCGGCTTTTCTCGACTGGCCAATGCAGACCTTTTATGTGTGGCAATATTAACTTAAATGGGCGAAAGAAAGAAAGTGCGACGTCGTATTCCTCATTGATTTCTCTTTTTTACTGTCACTTGCAAAGCTCCCCGAAGGTTCCCATTTCTCACAGTTTCGAGAGAGCGAAAGCCGAGAAGAAAAGGTATCTTCCCATTTTCACCAAAGAGAAGAGGTCTACTTATTGAAATGGCGGCGGTTAGAGGAGCTTTGCTAAAGCACCTGAGATTGAACGCAATGCCCCTGTCCCGTAACCCTAATCTTATCGGTAATGGGCTCTACGCTCTTACCTTGAAAGCCATATGCCGCCGGTTCTCGGACGAGGTCAAGGGCTCTTTCCTCGACAAGTCTGACGTCACTGATCGAGTCATCTCCGTTGTCAAAAACTTCCAGAAAGTTGATCCTTCCAAGGTCTTTACTTTTTCACTCACTTCACACTTTTTTTTTTTTTTTGTAAATTTTTGGGTATAGATTATTTGTGTATTAGTTTGGGGAAAATGAAACATATAATTTTTTTTTCAATTAAAGAAATGGTAATACTTAGGGTATTGGTTCATTTCATTCTTCCTTTCCATTAACTAATAGCTTTGCTTGAATAAGTATTGCCTTGCTGTTCTTATGTTTTAGTTAATAAATAGTGTTTTAATTCTTTCAGTGGTACTGATAGTGTAAATGGGTAACTATTGCAAGTTCCTATGCAACCGTGAAGCTAATTCTAAGTGCTTGTGTGTTTTGTTATTGTTTTCCGATTTGTTTCCTCATATTTGCTCAAAAATTAGTAAGAACAAGTTGCCAAAGGTACCCTCAATAACGAACTTTTGAATATGATACTGGATAACTTACTTTATACCTTTTTTTTCAGTATGAAATTAGCTTCATCTGTCATGTCAAAATATGGAAAATCTGGGTTTTCTTTTTAGATTGTTTCGGTTTATATTATGATCAGTTAAGGGTTAAAGGAGCTGCATTTCTCGTAAACCAATTTGATGACTAACTTGCGATTAGTTGGCAATGAATTTATCTTTTTCTTTTGTTCTGTTATGATAATTTTACTACAAAAATGCTGTGAACTAATAAAAAGAAGTCCTTTTCAACCTCAAGTTAAGGCCAGCAAGTTAATGTCTTTAGGAGGGAAAACAATATGAGCTTAGGGTAGGTTTTGAATGGACAAACCTGCTCATAGGAAAATGGGAGAAATTTATGTTTGAGCTATAATGTAATTTTATTTTCTTAGAGCTGATTTCCGCCTTCTTCTTTTGCTGTTATCTTATGTTTTCTCATGACACTCATCCCAAGAGAAACCTTTTTTGTTGATTGGGATTCATGTAGGTGAGAAGGGGGGGATACAAAGCTTCCATAATTTGTGAATAAGCAATTTGATGAGATTTGGTCATGCACAACCATTCCTTTTCTGTAGATAATTATAAAGTGGGGTACTTGAATGAGTCATTAACACAGTCGCATATTGTTATCAATTTGCTTCCAGAGGAGCAGGAATAGGAAATAGGTCTGTTATGGGCTGTAGCTGATGTTGGTAGTGGATATGATATAGAATTAGATTAGTTAATTAGCTTTGGCTTTATTGCTAGTCTTTCTAATATTATTGTTGTCTGGTTCATGATTGATTAACAAGGATACTTTCTTTAAGCTTTATATCAACTTGGAATACTACTTGTGGTTATAGAAGAAGTGTGATTTGAGATCTACTTGGAAAGATGATTTTGTCATGTATTAGTGGATAGTGCAAAGGAGGCGACTGTGGCCGGTGGTTATTCTGCTACTTGGAAAGAAACCCGTAGATTTGGAAGATGTCAGCCCTTATCTTAATTATGTAGCACAAATTTTGAAAAAACTGATCAATTGAAACCAGAAATGTAGTCCTTTGTAACACTCTTGGTGAGTTACCTTGAGGAAAAGGCACAAAAACGCTCCTGCTGTATTCCCAGTTTGTTTTTTGATTTCCCCTCTCATTTCTTTTCCTCAATATATTTTGGAACTGAAAACATCATTTTCTAGGCTATTATGAGTGCAACTTCTAACTATTTCTTTTGGTTGCATTAGAATTTTGCTCTTCTAATGTTTTGGCCCTTTAAAACATCATTTTTTTTCCTGTTTTGCAGGTTACCCCAAATGCCCATTTTCAAAATGATCTTGGATTAGATAGTTTGGACACTGTTGAGGTTGTCATGGCCCTTGAAGAAGAATTTGGATTTGAGATACCTGATAATGAGGCAGACAAGATCAGCACGATCAATCATGCTGTTGAGTTCATTGCATCTCACCCTCAGGCAAAGTAGAGGGGAAATTATGAAGCTCTACTCTTTTTCTTTGTTTTCACTCTATTCCTTTGAGACCTGTCTGTAGTTCATTAGTCGAATCTTCCGGCCTAGACAGATATCTTTAGTGCCCTTTTGAGGAGGATTGGTTTTTGGATATTTATTCACTGTTTCAGTGGCAATGGTGCTGTGTCAGTTCATAAAGTGCACTAATGTTTTGGTGAGAAAAACTACTGTATCTTTTATTGTCTCAATATTTTATTTTATAAATAAATTTAGGTCTAAAAAAAGTGCTTCTAAATACACTTAGAAAATTTCTAAATCTACCCAATTTTTTACTGAGTATACTACACACTAAACATACCTCATCAAACATACAAAATAAATTATATTTTTAACCTTTCCTGATTTTTACTGAGTTTACTGCAAACAAGTGAGCTTGCACTGCAGCAAGCTCTGCACGCAAGTTCACTTGTGCGAAACACTTGAACCTGTCGAAATTTACTTGCGTAGGTTGTAGGGTTTGTAAATTTTCTTTTATAATTTTTCAAATGATTTTTTGAACATATCGTTTTTTTTTTTTCATGTTTTCATATTTTTTATAATTATCATAATAGTTACCTTCACTTAAAATTTTCAAATTTTTCATATTTTTTGGATAAAATTTTAGGATTTGAAGAATAGCATGTTCAAGTGTTGAGTGCCGGTGGATTTGCGCATGGAGCTTGATGTAGCGCAAGCTCACTTGTGTGATGTAAAAATCAAGTAAGATTAAAAACGTAATTTACTTAGTATGTTTGGAGGTATGTTTAGTATGTAGTATACTAATTAAAAATGCTGGTAGATTTAAAAATTCTCACACACTTCATATGCTCCTTTAATTTTAGGACAAAAATATACTTCAACAAAAATACCTTTAACCTTAATAAAATTATTAAATTAACCAAATAAATTCTTCTTTCTTCCTCTCGTCTCTCTAACAGTATTCTTCTCCAAACCTTATTTCTTCAATTTTCCTCTGTTGTTTATATTTTGATTACGAAAGGATTTTCACGTGCTTGTGAATGTGATAGTAAGATTCTTGTTGTATTATTTTATACGTTGTTAGATGAATTTTTTTGACTTCACAAATTAAATTAAAATAATCCTTATTCATTTTTCCCAAAGCTCTTTTAATTTCAACTGCACTAACAAAGCTCTATTAAGTCTCTTTAATTGTGCCTGGGGATGGTCTGGCGCAAGCCACTATTCTTGCGCAAACTTGCTAGCAGGAGACAAATATATATATAGACACACACACACAAAACAACACAAATAGTTAACAAAACATATCTACAAATGATAAAGTGAATGATTTTGATGATTTGCTGACTTTTGAGAATGAGATTTCAAATTTTTGGAATGCCAATGAAGAACTGGGAGAAAAATTGGGGTGTGAAATAAGATATATTTAAAATGCCAAGTTAGTAATTTCATCAAAATATTATATTATGGGGGTGTAAAGAGTATTTTTCATATAGAATGAGGCGTATTTACTAATGATGTTTAAAGAGTAATATGAGCGGCGTATATAAAATATTTCTTAACAAAATGGTTATATTTTCATATATGTTACGAAAGTAAAGCGAAAGTGATAAAGGTAAATTATGTGTTTTTTTTAGGTGAGGGAAAAAAATTTTGAACTTTGAATCTAATCTCTTTAAAGGAGTAACAATCACTATATTAAATTTTAGTTTTTATGTGCCTTAGGTTCCATGCGCTTCATTGAAAAAAAATTTTGAAAAATGATTTGAAGAAAATATTTACATTTTCTAAAAAAACTAAAGATTTTTCATTGTTTAGATGAGTCAAAAAAATATTTTATGTTGTTTTGTTTTTTTATTGAAAAAATTGTTTTCTTTTTCTTCAAATGATATTGACATAACTAATAAAATATTAAAAATTAATTATTATTTATTAATTAACTTATTAATATTTTAAAAATAGTTATAATTTGAAAATAATACTTAATATTAAAATATTATATTATTAAACATTTAAAAGAAAACAATTTATTATTTATATTAATATTGATGTAATATTTCTATTTTAATATATATAAAATATTAATAATAGAAATATTTAAAATATTTATACTATTAAAATTACTAAATTTTATACTAAAAGTATTTATTATTTAAATCTTAACAAAATTATTATTTATAATATTTAATACTAAAATATTGACATAAAAATATTTGTAAATAAAATATAACAACATTATATATTAAATTAAAATATTAATAAATTATTAAAAATATTAATTATTAAAATAATAAATATATTATTTATTAAATTAATATTTCTTATTGATTATTAAAATAATAATATAATATTGTTTATCATGAAATATTAAAAATATTTAAGATTAATAATATATAAAATAAAATATTTAAACTCAAAATATTCAAAATTTTTAATTTTAGTATTTTAATATTTAAAAATTTTAATCTAACCAAATAATTTTTTATTAATATAATAATATTTTAAGTAGAGTTAAATTAAATCAAAGTTTAAAAAATAATATCGAAATTTTAACTTAAGTAGAATTATATTCACGAACTTAGTAAATAATCTTATACATAGACAACTATTTTTCAAAAAAATCATCCAATTTTCAAAAGCGTACGACAATATAAAAAAAATGGCCTAATTTTTCATTGATAAAGAATTCATTTTCCATTTGACCAATTAATTATCTGCCAACCAAATACAAAAAAATGCAAAAATTATTCTTTGAAAATCATTTTCAGTGAATCAAATTGAGTCTTAGTATGTGTAAATACTCTAAATTTTATGTACTTGGATTTACCCATGAATATCAATGTAGTCATCGAAATTGAAGAGGCATTAGATCAGTCAAAAATTTAAATTAAAATGATATTTTCTCTTTTCCATTGTGAGACTTAGAAGAATTAATTTAATGAAGATATATTAGTTCTAAGGGTGAACTTCTATGGGAAATATAATTTAAAGTTTATATACATATGAGTTAGGGAATACCTATATGAAATATAAATACAACCATTAGACAAATTTACCAAGTGCGTAGATATATAGATATATATATACACGTGTGAGAGAGTAACAATATGTTCATTATTTAAATCAAGTATATGGGTATATAAATATATATATATATATATATATATATGTATATCAATAAATAAATGTAAATGTATATCAATGAATGAACATATACATAAATAACTATATATATATATATATATATATATATATATATATATATATATATATATATATATATATATATATATATATATATATATATATATATATATACATACTCATATACATATGTACGGGGCTGAAAGTGCACACAGATGATATATACATATGTACATCAGTTAATTGTATGATGATTGGTTGGTTCGGTGGGTAAAAGGGAGGAAGGAAATGTAGCAGGAAATGACAGGTTGAATTGATAAGGATGAGGTATTTCGGTGGGTGTACTGTTGAGGGAGGCAGTGGCGGACTGATGTACTGCTGTACATATATATATATATATATATGTATATTTATATAGGCTGAAAAACAAGAAAGAGGAAGTCAGGAAATAATGTAGAAGGAAGCAGTTGCCGAACCATTCCCTTTTCCCTCCACCTTCACGCCATCAGTTTACCTGCTATGCTCGTATCTTGTGCATGCTTGGAGAACTGAAAATAAAAGGGATGAGAAAGAGAGACTGGTTTGCTGTAGAAACGAAGCAGAAAAGAGGTTTTTTCCTCTGAAAACTGAAATAAAAATGAGAGACAATTGAAAGAGTAAAACTGAAGTTGTCTAGCTCAGCCATTTTAAGGTGTAGTTCTCGGGTGAAATATGGTAGTCCAAGGGGAGAAGAAGTGAGGGATAAGAGTTTTTCTTGGCTGAAGCAAGAAAACAGAGGCAGATAGGGGAGGTTGGCGGAGGCCTGTGTGTGAAGGCTGAAAACGGTGGAGAACCCGAGAGTGGTGTTGAGGCTGGAGACTGAAAACTATACGATGCAGGTGTTGATGTGTGACAGAAGGCGTGGCTGAGAGAGTGGAGGAAGGCTGTAAGTGCGCCGTGGCCGAAACAGAGGGTCAAAGCAAGGGACCGAGAGAGGCAGAGGTGAACGAACGACGGAGGTTGGACGTGGGAGCTGGTAACGGAGTGAACGGAAGAACTACGGCGTCGGGTAGAACCGTTATTGAAGGAAGGAAACAACAACGAAGGGAAGAGGAGGAAGACATGAACAGTGGGGTCGAGTGGTAACAGTGAAGAAGAAGAAGGAAAAAAAAAGAAAAATGTGAGAGAAGAGAATCAATTCAAAGAAAAAAAGGAAGAAATATATTTATATATATTTTAGGTATAAAGGATTATATATATATATATATATATATATATATATATATATAGAATTATTGAAGATAGAATAGAGACACAGAGAAAATTAGGAAAAACGAAGAAAAGAGCTCCGGGGGAATTAACCGAGCAGACCGAACCCACTGACTTCAGTCACTAAAGGCATTGAGGACTGCAGGCAGATATCGAGGTAAGAAAAATTATGTGTGTTGCTAGAGATAGATTCATGTATTTTTCTGTGGATTTGTAGATATTGCATCCTAGGCCGAATATACAGATATCGAAAGTGTAGTAGGCATTAGGCCGATTTTATAGTACCGAAAATTACAAAAAACTTTAGTCTCGATTATATGGCCTATCTACACCAGTATAAATTGAATTTAATTAAATATATATCAATATAGTTTTAATTATTGATTTTAGTCGAAAATCCTTGATTTAAATCACCATAGCCTATTTATTGAGATTTTTAATCGAAAAAGGGCTAGTCAGCCTCTTTTGAATTGTTTTATGAAACAAACCAAATTTATAAGCGATTTAAAGGAAATAATTTGCTTATAAAGTTATTCTGATGATATGTGCTTGAGCGTATATTGACTGTGTGTCGTACAGTCCAACTCACACTAATTTTGAGACAAAGACGATGGTTAAATCATGCTACATTTCCGTCTATTTCTGTTTCTGTGGTCCATAGAGTATGATGTATCGTGCGACATGCACGTGAGTACGATGTATCGTGTATTCTGGTTTTTGGACATTCTAATTCTGTTCAGTGAGCCGTTAGGGTAGTTGACCACTCCCACGACAATTGATATCCTGACACACCTGATCAGTGAGGCCCGGAGTCACCGACATTGGTCAATTGTCATTTCTGAATTTTGATATAGCATGTTTTGCCTTGTCTCGTCTATTTGATTTTCTGAATTGACTATATGAACGGTATCATCCTATTTGATTATCTGAAATGATCGTATGAACGGTCTCGTCTATTTGATATCTAGATTTGATTGTATAAACTATGTTATTTGGAAATCATTTATTCTACTGCTTAAAGTTTTGGAGTTTTGTATTTACGGTAGTAAACTGATTTCACTATCGCTGTTGATTCTGTTAGCGATTTTTGACTCCAGTCTTTTGAATTTCATAATTTATCCGTATGTTTTTTCATGAGAATTCCTAGTTTGACAAATATATATATATATATATATATATATATATATATATATATATATATATATATATATAGAGGTAGGGTATTTATCTACCTATTGCGTATTTTTCTTACTGAGCACATTGAGCTCACCCCTTTCTCTCCTCCACATATCCTCATCAATAGCGGGACCGTCTTTTGTAAGTGGAAATATTTGGCATAGCCATACGTCAGCAAAGTATTCATCCGTGTAAAAGGTATACCCAGTATAGACATCCATTTTGTAAGTACAGTAATGTATAGGAAAATGTGTCTAGGGAATGTGAACACAAATATTTTGTAAAAGAAAACAATTTTGGTGATTAAATTGGAAAGTATTACCATTGTTTTTGTTTAAATTTGTTACTCAGAAATTAAATTGAACAGTTAGATTTATTGTTTTGATCTATTATCGACTCGTAACCCAACCAAAGTGTACGCAAATCGGGTCGTTACAAAAGTTGGTATTAGAGCATGGTTGGCCTGATATGAGTCGATATTAGGAGTAAAAGAAAGTTTGGAAAGTCTACATCCCTAACATTACTGTACATTGTTTAGATACAAACAGATATACTTGACTATGTTTTGCTAAGAAATTGCTATTGAATGCAGGAAAATGATTAGATATGGCTGGTAGACCATAGTGAAGTCGACCGAGAGGGTGAGGGGGTAGGTCATCCCGAGGCGATGAGGATAGGACTGAAAGGCAGGGTGGCCCCTCTATTGAGCAGCCCACTCGTAGCCTGACTGAGAGCTCTAAAGTCCAAATTACTAGTTTGGAATGGGGCATGGAGTTGTTACTCAATCTAATTGGGTAAGTGATGGCGAGATTGGATAACACACCGAGCACTGTTGCTCAGGCTGCACCGACTACTCTAGTAGTCGCGCTTGATATGCCTACGCCAGCCCAGACAGTGCCCATACCACCAGCAGAAGAACCCTCTACATCTCTGCCTATTACACTACCGCAGACCCCACATGTACCTCATTCACCGGCGCCTGTGGCCCCACAGCAGCATAGTAACGAAATGAGGTATGACTGTGAATTGGATAGACTGAAGTAATTTCAGGAGTTTAAGCCTCCGTCTTTTAGTGGGGTTAAGAATCCAGTAGTTGCGGAAGATTACATAAATGAAATGGAGAAGCTCTATGGATTCTTTCGATGTACATCTACTCAGAAGGTAGCTTTTGTATTGAAGAAAGAAGCTGAACACTGGTGAAAGTCCACCTGACTGATCCTGAGAGCCAGACATGGGATGATTACATGGGATTTGTTTCTTGATGCTTTGTGGATGAGGTACATCCCGGATACTGCCCAGAGGAGATTACAGATAGAATTTTTAAACTTGGCTTAGGGGAGTAAGTCTATGGACGAGTATGAGTCTAAGTTCACCTCACTTGGGAGATATGATCCGGACACTATGGATAATGAGGTGAAAAAGGTCCAAAAGTTTATGGAAGGATTGAGGCCTTCGATTTAAGCTCGACTAGCTCAGTAGGACCTCAGTATTTATGAGGAAGTAGTTCACCGGGCCCAGCTATGCGAATAGGATTATGAGATGCATGCCTCCGAGTTTAGCAAAGTGGGCAGAGGTAAGGATCAAGATCAGAAGAGGTTAGCTGAGGATATGAGTGACAGAGAGAGTAGAAGGCCATTGTTTAAGCTATAGAGGCATTATGAGGAGTCACGGGGTAAGACTGTTAAACCTCATATCTATCCGACCTCAGCTCCTACTAAAGGAATTGTGATCGGAGGACCCCGACCTAATTTTGAGGTATGCGACATTGTGGGGAAATCATGGTAACAGGCCCTACTATTGGATGATTGGGCTTGTTTCAAATATGGTAAGACGGGGCACTTGATCAGGAATTGTCTAGAGAATATCAACTCAGCCCAGCAGAAGTGTATAGAACAGTTGAGGACACCTGCTACTACCTCTGCACCTAGGAGGAAGGCTATATTGGAAGAAAATGGTAAGCAAGTTGTAGGGCAAAGGCAAGTGTACGCCATTGAGCATGAGGTAACAGGAATTGATGTATCAGTAGAAGCATTTAAAGGTACCATTCTGATTTTTGATAATAAAACAATAGTTTTATTTGAGTTTGGTGTAACTCATTTATTTATATCACCTATGTTTGCATGTAAATTGACTTCTTATGTACAACCTAAACCAATAGGAAGGATGTTAATGATTAGAACACCAATGAAAGATAGTTGAATGACAGAACAAGTATATAAGGATTGTAGGCTCAAAATAAGAGACAAAAATATGTTAGCAGACCTGATCCCATTAGACATATATGATTTTGATGTGATATTGGGCATGGACTGGCTAACAGTAAATTAAACAATTCTTGATTGTCGTAATATGACAATAACCTTTTATTTGCCCGAAAAATATGTTGTAAGTTTTTTTGAAAAGTAATGAAAGAGAAATGGTAGTCTATTGGCAAAGTTCTTACTAACTATATGAAAAATATTTTGAAGGTTACATTGCCTATGTAATCAATACGGACAAGGCAAGTTCAGAGTTGAGTGATATTCTCGTGGTCAGGGTGTTTTTCGACGTATTCTCAGATGATCTACCAAGGTTATCCTTAGATAGGGATATGAAGTTCTGTATTGATTTAGTCCATAGTACTGAGCCGATATCGAAACTGCCTTATAGAATGGCTCCAGTTAAGTTGTAAGAGTTGAAAAAGTAATTATAGGAATTGCTAGATAAGGGGTTTATTAGACCGAGTGTTTCACCATGGGGTGTACTAATATTGTTTGTTAAGAAGAAAGATGGGAGTCTTAGGCTGTGCATTGATTATAGACTGCTCAACAAGGCGACCATCAAGAACAAATATCCCCTACCTCGTATCGATGATTTGCTGGACCAACTGCGAGGAGCAAGAATCTTTTCCAAGATTGATCTGAGGTCAGGGTACCATCAATTGAAGATCAGGAGTGAGGACGTACCCAAGACAGCTTTCAGAACTCGATACGAACATTATGACTTTTTTGCTATACCTTTCAGGTTGATGAATGCTCCTGCAGCTTTCATGGCACTGATGAATGAAGCACTTAAGCCGTATCTGGACAGATTCGTTATAGTTTTTATTGACGATATTTTGGTATTTTCGAAGTCCAGAGAAGAACATGAGCAGCATTTGAAAATGGTTCTACAAACCTTCAAGGAGAAGAAGTTGTATGCCAAGCTCAGCAAGTGTGATTTTTGGCTAGATCAGATTATTTTTCTGGGTCACATTGTGCCAAAGGACGAGGTGTCAGTAGATCCATCTAAGATCGAGGTTATAGTGCATTAGGAAAGACCCAAGACTGTTACTGAGATTCGAAGTTTTTTGGATTTAGTCGGATATTACAAAAGGTTTGTCGAGGGTTTCTTTAAGTTGGCTACTCTTCTGACACGACTTACAGGGAAGAATGTTAAGTTTGAATGGAGTGACTTATGTGAGAGGAGCTTTCAGGAGTTGAAGCACAAATTGATGACCACACCTATTTTGACTATACCCATTAGTTCGGGAGGCTTCTCGGTGTATATAGATGCATCTAGTCAAGGTCTGGGATGTGTGTTGATGCAGAATGAGAAGGTAGTTGCTATGGTTTTCGACAACTAAAAAACCATAAGAGGAACTATCCGACCCATGATTTGGAATTGGCAGCTGTAGTGTTTACACTGAAAATATGACGCCATTTTTTGTATGGAGAGAAGTTCAAGATCTTCACAGATTATAAAAGCCTCAAGTATATATTTTCGCAGAAGGAGTTAAACATGAAGTAGAAGAGGTGGATAGTGCTTTTGAAGGATTATGACTATGAGATCCTATACCACCCAGGAAAGGCTAATGTAGTGGCAAATGCCTTAAGCAGGAAGAACATCAGATGGTATCATACATGATGATTCGGGAATACGAACTGCTGGAACAGTTTGCAAACCTCAACTTGGACATTGAGCCATCCGACACTACCAGTTATGGTGTGATAGATAGCCTGAGAATAGAACCAGATTTGATTGACAGAATTTGATAGGCTCAACGTACTGATCGATATTATACAGATGTGGCTAGTCAGATCCAATTGGGAACTGTGTCAAATGTTGAAGTTAGCCTCGATGGTCTGTTAAGGTTCAGAGGCAGAGTTTGTGTTCCGATGCACAGTTGAAGAAATTGATATTGATAGAAGCTCATTCCTCGATGTATACATTAGATCCGGGAAGTAATAAGATGTATAAGAATTTACGAAAGGCGTATTGGTGGTCAGGAATGAAGAAAGATGTGACCAACTTTGTGGCCCGATGTCTTGTGTGTCAGCAAATTAAAGTGGAACATCAAAAACTTGCAGAGTTGTTACAGCCTCCACCGATACCAACATGAAAATGATAGCATATCACCATGGATTTCATTATTGGATTGCCAAGGCCCCGGAGAAACTATGATGCAATTTGGGTAATAGTTGACAGATCGACAAAGTCCCCCCACTTTTTAGGTATGAAGTCTACGGATACCTTGAGTACCCTAGCGAATCTATATATGTCGAAGATTATAAGATTACATGGCGTGCCAGTGAGCATTGTATCTGACAGGGATTCTCGGTTCATTTTGCACTTTTGGAAACATTTCCAAGAAGCCATGGGAACCTAATTGAATTTGAGCACAACTTTTCATCCTCAAATAGATGGGCAATCAAAGAGAAGTATTCAGAGTTTGGAAGACATGTTGAGAGGTTGTGCTTAAGATTTTAAAGGCTCTTGGGGTGACCACTTACCGCTAGCAGAGTTTGTATATAATAACAGTTATCACTAAAGTATTGGAATGACACCGTATGAAGTGTTGTATGGTCGAAGGTGTCGTTTGCCAATTAGATGGCAAGAAGTGGGTGAAAGAAAGATATTTTCTCTCGATCTGGTTAAGCAAGCTTATGAGGATATTCAATTGATTTGCAAGAGGTTGAAGACAGCTCAGAGGAGACAAAAGAGTTATGCTGACCAAAGATGAAGACCATTAGAATTTTTAGTAGGAGATTTGGTGTTTCTAAAAGTTTCAGCTTCCAAGGGCATAATGAGGTTTGGGAAGAAAAGAAAGTTAAGTCCCCGATATATTGGGCCTTTCAAAATCTTAAACCGAGTGGAAGACAAAGCTTACATATTGGCGTTACCGCTAGAATTATCGAGTATCCACAATGTCTTCCACGTTTCGATGCTTCACATGTATCATCCGAATCCGACGCATGTGATTAAGTATGAACCACTGGAGTTAAAGGAGGATACGACGTATGCTGAAAAGTCGATTCGGATTTTGGACAAGAAGGAAAAAGCATTACGGTCTAAGATAATTGCACTAGTTAAAGTTTTATGGCAGTACCACACTTCGAAAGAGGCCACGTGGAATTGGAAAGCTTAATGCGTGAGAAGTACCCATAGGTATTTGAGGAATGATGTACTTTTAAATTTAGGGACCAAATTTTTTAAGGTAGGGAGAATGTAAATACCTTAAATTTTATGTACTTGGATTTACCCATGAATATCAATGCAGCCATCAAAATTGAAGAGGCATTACATCAGTCGAAGATTTAAATTAAAATTATATTTTCTTTTTTCCATTGTGAGACTTAGAAGAATTAATTTAATTAAGATATATTAGTTCTAAGCGTGAACATCTATGGGAAATAGAATTTACAATTTATATACATATGAGTTAGGGAGTACCTATATGAAATATAAATACAACCATTAGACAAATTTACCAAATACGTAGATATATATATATATATATATATATATATATATATATATATATATATATATATACACGTGTGGGTGAGTAACAATATGTTCATTATTTAAATCAAGTATATGGGTATACATATATAAATATATGTATATCAATATATAAATGTAAATGTATATAAATGAATGAACAAATACATAAATAACTATATATGTATATACATACTCATAAACATATGTACGGGGCAAAGAGTGCACATAGATGATATATACATATGCACTCCAGTTAATTGTATGATGACTAGTTGGTTCGGTGGGTAAAAGGGAGTAAGGAAATGTATTAGGAAATGACAGGCTGAATTGATGGGGAGGAGGTATTTCGGTGGGTGTATTGTTGTACTGCTGTACATATATATATATTTATATGCTGAAAAAAAAACAGAAAGGGGAAGTCAGGAAATAATGCAGAAGGAAGCATTGCCGAACCATTCCCCCTTCCCTCTACCTTCACGCCATTAGTTTACCTGCTATGCTCGTATCCTCTGCATTCTTGGAGAACTGAAATAAAAGGGATGAGAAAGAGAGACTGGTTTGATGTAGAAACAAAGCAAAAAAGAGGTTTGTTTCCTGTAAAAACTGAAACAAAAATGAGAGAGGATTGAAAGAGTAAAACTGAAGCTGTTTAGCTCGACCATTTTAGGGTGCAGTTCTCGGGTGGAATATGGTAGTCCAAGGGGAGAATAAGTGAGGGATAAGAGTTTTTCTTGGCTGAAGCAGGATAACAAAGACAGACAGGGGAGGTTGGTGGAAACCTGTGTGTGGAGGCTAGAAACAGTGGAGAAGCCGAGAGGGGTGTTGAGGTTGGAGACTGGAAACGATATGATGCATGTCTTGATGTATGACAGAAGGCTTGGCTGAGAGAGTGGAGGAAGATTGTGAGTGCGACGTGGCCGAAACAAAGGGTGGAAGCAAAGGACTGAGAGATGTAGAGGTGAATGAACAACGGAGGCCGGACGTGAGAGCTGGTAACAGAGTGAACAGAAGGACTCCGGTGCCGGGCAGAACCATTATGGAAGGAAGGAAATAACTACGAAGGGAAGAGGAGGAAGACATGAACAGTAAGGTCGGGTGGTAACAGTGAAGAATAAGAGAAGAAGAAAAAGGAAAAAAAAAGAAAAAGGCGAGAGAAGAAAATCAATTCAAAAAAAGAGAGGAAGAAATATATTTATATATAAAGGTATAAAGGATTATGTATATATAAATATATAAATAGAAGTATTGATGATAGAATAGAGGGATAGAGAAAATTTGGAAAAACGAAGGAAAATGTTTGGGGGGAATTAACCGAGCAGACCAAACCCACTGACTCCAGTCACTAAAGGCATTGAGGATTGTGGGTAGACATTGAGGTAAGGAAAATTATGTGTGCTGCTAGAGATAGATTCACATATTTTTCTGTGGATTTGTAGATATTGCATCCTAGGCCGAATATGCAGACATCAAAATTGTAGAAGGTATTAGGCCGATTTTATAGTACCAAAAATTACAGAAAACTTTAGTCTCGATTATATGGGCTATCTACACCGGTATAAATTGAATTTATTTAAATATATATCACTATTGTTTTAATTATTGATTTTAGTCGAAAATCCATGATTTAAACCACCATAGCCTATTTACTGAGATTTTTAATCGAAAAAGGGCTAGTTAGCCTCTTTTGAATTGTTTTATGAAACGAACTGAATTTATAAGCGATTGAAAAGAAATGATTTGCTTATAAAGTTATTTTGATAATATGTGCTTGAGCGCATACTGACTGTGTATCTTGTGGTCCGACTCGTATTGATTTTGAGATAAAGGCGATGGTTAAATCATGCTGCATTTATGTCTGTTTCTATTTCTATGGTCCACGGAGTACGATGTACCTTACGACACGCACGTGAGTATGATGTACCGTGTATTATGGTCTTCGGACATTTTGATTCTGTTCTGTGAGCCATTAGGGTAGTTGACCACTCCCACGACGATTAACATCCAGGCACACCTGATCATTAAGGCCTGGAGTTACCGATATTGGCCAATTGTCATTTCTAAAATTTGATATAGCATGTTCTACCTTGTCCGGTCTATTTGATTTTCTGAACTGATTGTATGAAAGGTATCGTCTGTTTGATTATCTGCAATGACCGTATGAACGGTTTCGTCTATTTGATATTCTAGATTTGACTGTATGATCTGTGATATTTGAAAATCGTTTATTCTACTACTTAAAGTTTTGAAATTTTGTATTTACGGCAGTAAACTGATTTAACTATTTCTATTGATTCTGATATTGATTTTCGACTTCGGTATTTTGAATTTGATAATTTATCCGTATGTTTTTCCTGAGAATTCCTAGTTTGACATATATATATATATAGGTAATGTATTTATCTACCTGCCGCATATTTTTCTTACTGATCACGTTGAGCTCACTCTTTACTCTCCTCCACAGATCCTCATCAGTAGCGGTATTTTCTATTGATTCTGATATTGATTTTCGACTCCGGTATTTTGAATTTGACAATTTATCCGTATGTTTTTCATGAGAATTCCTAGTTTGGCATATATATGTATATAAATATATATATAGGTAATGTATTTATCTACCTGCCGCATGTTTTTCTTACTGAGCACGTTGAGCTCATTCTTTACTCTCCTCCACAGATCCTCATCAGTAGCGGGACCGTCTTTTGTAAGTTGAAATATGTTGCACAGTCATACATCAGCAAAGTATTCATCCGTGTTAAAGGTATACCCAGTATAGACATCCATTTTGTATTTAAATTTTGTAAGTACAGTAATGTATAAGGAAATGTGTCTGAGGAATGTAAACACGAATATTTTGTAAAAGAACAATTTTGCTGATTAAATTGGAAAGTATTACCATTGTTTTTGTTTAAATTTGTTACTAAGAAATTAAATTGAACAGTCAGATTTATTATTTTGATCTATTATTGACTTGTAGCCCAACCAAAATATAAGTAAATCGGGTCGTTACAGTGTGTGTTAGATTTATAAAATCAAATCTATTTTCTATTTTCATTTTCGCATAAAATTGAAAACATGAGGAAAAAACATGTTTGGATGAATAATTGGAAAACAAGTTGTTTGAAAAATGAGAATGAAAATAGACCAAAACTAAAGAACAACAAAAAGTTATTGTATCTAAAGACGGGGTATCTGTGGATCCGTCTAAGGTGGATGCAGTGCTGAAATGGGAAAGACCGGGGACAATGACAAAGATTCGAAGTTTCTTGGGATTAGCAGGGTACTATATGAGGTTTATTGAAGGATTTTCCTGGATTGCAGCTCCACTGACTAAATTGACCAATAAGGATGCCCCATTTTAGTGGTCTGAACAGTGTGAGCAAAGCTTCCAAGACCTCAATCGTCGGTTAACCACAGCACCAGTCTTGATGATTCCAAGCGGTTCAGGAGGATTCGCAGTGTACAATGATGCCTCCTACCAAGGTATGGGTTACATGTTGATGCAGAATGGTCGAGTGGTCGTTTATGGTTCCCACCAGCTAAAAGACCATGAGCGTAATTATCCCACTCAAGACTTAAAGTTGGCCGCAGTGATTTTTGTTCTAAAGATATGGTGGCACTACTTATATGGTGAAAGATCTCAGATTTACACTAGCTATAAGAGTCTTAAGTACATCTTTGATCAGAAGGAGCTTAATATGAGAGAGCGGAGATGGATCAAGCTCATGAAGGATTATGACTGCGAGATTTTGTACTATCCAGGCAAGACCAATGTGGTAGCTGATGACCTCAGTAGAAAGGGTATGATATCCTACATGATGATTATAGAATGAGATTTGTTGGGACAGTTCGTCGAGCTCAGAATCAGTGTTGATGAAATTGAGGATGGATTTATGGCTAGCCTACAATTGAGCCCAATATTTTGGATTAGATCAAGGCAGGACATAGGAACAACCAAAGCTTGTTGGATATGGTTAGCCAGGTTGAGGAAAGATCGTACTCAGACTTCTCGGTCAGTGATGATGGATTATTGAGGTTCCGAGGCCATATTTTTGTTCCTCATAATGACACCCTGAGACAGAATATTTTGAAAGATTCCCATTGTACTCGATTCACCATGTACCAAGGTACTACTAAGATGTACCATGATCTCTGTAAGGTGTATTGGTGGACAGGAATGAAGAGAGATGTGGTACACTTTGTGGCTAGATGTTTAGTCTGCCAACAGATTAAGGCTGAGCACTAGAAGCCAACAAGTTTGCTTAAGTCATTTCTAGTGCCTACTTGGAAATGTGAGCACATTACTATAGACTTTATTATGGGATTACCAAGGACCTAAAGGGGTCATGATGCAGTCTAGGTGATTGTAGATCGATTGACTAAAAGCTCCCACTTCCTTGCCATCAGGAGCACTGATTTACTGGATAAGCTAGCAGATTTGTATGTTAGAGAAGTAGCACGTTTGCATGAAGCACCTGTGAGCATCACTTTTGATAGAGATCTACGGTTCACTTCGAGGTTTTGGACTCGTTTTTCAGGAAGCCATGGGATCTTGAATGAATTTGAGCACTACCTACCATTCTCAGACCGAGGATCAATCCAAGCTGACTATTCAGACATTAGAGGACATGTTGAGGGCATGTGCATTAGACTTTAAGGGCTCATGGGTTGATCATTTGCCTCTTACGAAATTTGCTTATAATAATAGTTATCATGCTAACATTGGAATGGATCTATATGAAGCTTTGTATGGCAGGAGATGTAGGTCCCCGATTGCATGAGAAGAAATGGGTGACCAAAAGATACTTGCTCCTGAATTGGTTGAACAGGCAGCGAGAGCTGTTCAGCTAATCTGTGATTAATTGAGGACAACACAAAGTAGACAAAAAAGTTATGCAGATGTATGGAGACGTCCTCTGGAATTTCAAGTTGGGACTTTGTATTTGTAAGGTGTCTCTAATGAAGGGTGTCACGCGCTTCGGAAAGAGAGGAAAGTTAAATCCTCAATTTATTAGTCTATTCGAAATATTAGGAAAAGTGGGAGACATTGCCTATCGATTTGCATTACCTTCACATCTGTCAGGAATACACGATGTCTTCCACATTTCCATGTTAAGGAAGTATTATTCGGACCCTTCTCATGTTTTTGAGTATGAACTATTGGACATTCGAGAAGACATGAGTTATGTTGAGCAACCGATCCGGATCCTCGACAGAAAAGAGAAGATACTTCGATCTAAGACGATTCCATTGGTAAAGGTTCTCTGGCGACACCACTCGACAAAAGAAGCAACGTGAGAGCTAGAGAGTCATATGAGAGAGAAGTACCCACAGCTATTCGATGGACCAGCCTGAATTTGGAGGACCAAATTTCCATATTAGTAAGTAATTGAAAGTTAAGAAATAACTAAGTACTCGGAATAATGTATGCAGGCTCATAGTGATCAAAGTGCTCGGGATTGTGGAACGGGGCCTGGTGGCACGAAAAATTGAGGTAAGACCTTGAGCCCGAGAATTTGCTTAAGAATTGTATATATGTTCATGAAATGATGTTGGGATGTGAAAACTAAAGTAATGAGAGTGAAAAAGCTAGATTAAACTTGAGTTACGATAAATCAAGAAAAAAGAGCCTAGTTAAGGAAATAAATTTGGAATAAATTATAAAAATTTAAGAAAATATTTCGAGATCATGGGAAGTTAGTATAAGGTAAAAGTGACTTGGGAAATTAGAACGTTTTGCTCGGTATTGACTGAATTGAATAAAATGAGCTCAATCGGGGAAACTTTCTTAAAAACATGACCCCAAAATTTTTATGATAGATACTAAGGACCTAGTATAACACTTGAGAATGGAATTTTGGAAGAAATTGGACTAGAAATAATTTTTAGAGATTTTAAAAAACAGAACAGCAAGTTGTCCTGTTCCAGCCACCCGACCACCCGATAAAGCCTCATGCATAAGTTGACTATCCATATACATATTGACCCCCCATTTTTTTGCTAGAAAATATACTCTTAGGGCTTTCTGAATAAGCCAAGAAAAGCCATAGAACCTTCTTCACGCGCCATCACCTCCCTTTTCAAGTCGCCACACACGTTGCTGTACACTTCCCCTTTCTTTAATGTTTTGACCCCCTTCTGTACATGTTTAGACTCCGGACAAGAAGGATGGAATATTTCCCTTCAAGTCCTATATAACATATAAAAAATTCAGCTCAAAATAAGTCCATTTACTAGGTGAAATCTGAGAAAGAAAATTGGGAGGCAGAACTGTCATGTTCATGGGTAAGAGAAAGTTGAAATTTTTGATGATTCTAGTTGGTTTTTCTTGTGTTTTTGAGTGAATCTAAACTATAAACTTGATGATTTACAATTTAAGGCTGATTTGGAGAATCATTGGAGTGGTCAACTTTGGTAAAAGGTAAGAGAAAGTTGGTGAATGATAAAGATGATGAACTATGTTTATGTTTAATGGTTTTTAAGGATTTTTAGTTAAATGAAATTGGATGAATAAATTGCTAAGAATGAATGTAGGTTCGGTCAACCAAATATCCTTATGATTGTGGTGAAATGTAGTTTGATTCAAGATTGAAAATTGGTATAATAATACCGAGAAAGTCCGGTTTATAGCTTAGTTTAACGAAAAACCAAAAAGTGTAAAATTTGGCAAAATGGGTTTGATGATAAGCATGAATTGTGAATGTGAATAAATATTTAGACCATTATAATGGTGAATATGAAGATAGGATAATAAAATTGGCAAGAATAGATTGAACTGGTACTTAGATCGGTAAAATCGAGAAAATGAGCAAAGTTGGCGAAAAAGTCAAGATTGGTCAACTTTAAGGAAGCAAATGCATATTTGAATTTGTTAAAGTAAGATTGACCTATATTTGATGATACGATGTTATTTTGGGCAGCTCAGGTATCCGACATGCTAGTCGAGACGGTTTCGAAACCTGGTAATATCGCGCTGGACCAAGGCGAAAGTGGTAAGGGATGTGTTCTGAGTAGTGTTAGCTTTCAAACACCTTACTTGAATTATGAAATTAGTTAGTATGCCCAAAATGTTAAAAGAAAGACTTTTCGAATCTAAAGACCTACTTTTCTTTATAAACTGAAGAAAAGTCGTTTCTCCGAATACTTCGAGCATGTTTTTAGTATGTTTTCTGATGATTTTAAATATCTTTATGTTTTGAAAGATTGATATCTGATATGTATTTAAGTATCTAGAAAAGATAGCTATATGTGCTTTGATATTTGAAAAAAAACTATTTATGTCATGTGAAAGTGATTTTTGAATATGATTGTGGCGGCCACTTCTTGAATCTTACGGGAATAAAGTGCCATATAGAAGTCACATTTTATGAATGAGTTTTAAGTCATAAGAATTTTGATTTAAGCTCGATTTTATGAGCTTATGGGTTAGTAAACCCAAAAAAAGAATTCTAAAAGTTTTGTTTTAAGACTTAGGCAATATGTAAATATGGATATTTGTCATGCATAGCCTGTGTGGAGTTTGGACCATCGTGTTGCATGCCTTTGGGCTCTTGGGTACGGTTAGTCCTTGTGATGCATGCCAAACCACATTGGGTATTATGCCACTCTTTGTTTTGGATATATTTGTTTAGTGGCATAGGGCATTGTATGGCCCTGATCTAGTCTACAATCCCTCTTTACCATGGCCATAGGTACCCTATATGTTAAATGATCATGACTTATGGTTAATACTTATAAATGCCTAGTCTTTATGACTTGTTTGTCTGATTTGAAAGATAAATGATAAGCTTTGTATCTATTTCGATTTGAATCCATTTCGGAAAGTAAGTTCTGTTATATGTTTGTTTTGACTTTAAAGAAAAGTATCTATTTGTTTTACCTTAAGGAAAGGTTTTCTGTCTGTTAGACTTTGAAAGAATGATCAGCTTCAGACTATGTTTTGATCTAATTTAGTTTTTTGAAAGTAAGAATGCTTTTCGAAAATGTATATGAATATATTGATTATTTAACTAAGTATGGCACAAAGCCTACTATTTTTTGATATATACTTCTCACTGCTTTGATGCATTACTTACTGAGTTTGAAGAGCTCATCCCCTTTTTCTTCCCCCCTTTCAAAGCATTTTCAGTTATCGCATCTACACTTGAGTTTAGCGGTCGTGGACGAGTGAACCCGACCCTCTTTTGGATTGCTTTTGTATAAGCAATGTATATTATATTTACTTTCCAGACATTATGTAAAGCATAGACAGTTATTGTAAAGGATAATTTTGGGATGTAAGTTAGGTGTAAATGCTGATAAACAGAGTTGTAAATACATAGTTGTAATGATATGTATGTAACTTGATATTGTTGAGTATTGCTATGACGATGAGATGTGTTGATGATTAAGAAAAAAGATTAAAAGCAATTGGATTGCGAATATAAACTACATTTACACTTTGCAGGTAGGTAATGTAACGCCCCGAAAGTGTAGAAAAATGGTTTAATTTAAACTTTTCTAAGCTTTTACTTATGTTGCATTCCTATCAGCGTCAAATTGTCAGACCCGGATTTTATGTAGCTTGTTCCTTATGATTCCTATGTGTATGAACACACTATTATTATAGTTGAATCATAAGAAGGGTAATTACTAGATGAAAAGTGTTAGTAAAATGGTTTAACACGCAAAAGCTACAAAAAAGCCTAATGTGAGCTATAAGAGTCACAGGCTAAACTGAGTAGATCTAAATCATTCTGACTGAAAATAAGAACTTAAAATGAGAAAGCATAGAGAGCTCATGAAGGAAAGTCAGCTTGATTTAATCTCGAACACAGAAAACGAGAATAAAAGCTAAAAATGGTAAAATGGACCTTTTTGGCGAGTTAAGGTATTTAAGGTGTTTCGGGCGAAATTATCCATCGGGTACGGTTGAAACGTAAAGATGAGAGTGTAAGTTATAAGATATGACACTTTCGAAATTTTGAGAAAAAGTCAACTTGGTCAATGGTTAAGGAAAAAGTCAACTATAGTTAAGAAAGTGGATTTTTACCATAGTTGACTAATCATGGTTAAAAAATTAACCTAAGTATGGAGAAAAAATTGGAAAAAAAATTCTTAGTCAGAATATAAGATAATCATCCCCAGAAGTAAGAAAAATTTATTTGGAAGGATTCCAGATTTAATTTAATGGTTAAAAACGCAATGGGCCAAAGTTGGAAATTTTAAAGCCCATTAAGGTATCATAAGTGTGGGCCGAATTTGGAAAGCCCAATGGGCCAAATTGTTGGGCCAAGTTATGGGCCAAATATTGAGACAATTGAAGGCCCAATAGGTAGAAAAAATTTCAGCCCAAAAGCCCAAAGGAAAAGCCCAAACCGAGATGCCCAATTGAAAGCCCATGTGAATAAGTTAAAAGCCATTAATGAAAGGTAACAAAGTTTAAAATGATAACCATTACCTAAACTTTTTGGAAGTCAATTAAGGTGGCTGGATTTTTAGCTTAATGACTAAGCAATGGACTTATAAATACCAGCCAACACATAATCATCTTCATCCTTTCATTTTTGGCAAAGTGAAGAAACCATAACCGAAAAGTTTTCTAAGATTTCTCTCACTAGAAATCACTAGGAAAATGCATATTTGGAACTTGCAATCTTCATGAAAGTTGTTCCAAATTGAGAGGAGAGTGACATATGTTGGAATTGGCTATCAAGGAGCCATAGTGTGCAAACCGTGAGGCTCCAAAGTATTTGGCTAAGTGTGAACAGAACTATTGGTATATTTTCAAGTTTTCAATTTCATAATGTTAATGTATGAATGATTTTAAGTATATTGGTATATGTTTTATGGATTGAAACATATGAAAACACTAGGAACATGTGATGATCGAAAGTTGATATATGAGTTTTGATAAATACCCATGTGATTTTAAGACATGTATAGGTTGATATGCATGTAGACATGATTATGGCATGGTTAGTTATAATCAATTTGTTCATATGGATAGTGGTATGATATTGACACATAAGGTGTTTGATAAAATGCCAACATGAACTATAGGAAAGGCTTAAGACATGCCAACCAAGTGTTTGTGAAAATGCCTAAGTGAATTGGCTAAGGAAATGGACAGCATGCCATGGTGTGACCGACGGCATGGGATGCTCTCGGCCATGGCATGTGGCCAAGAGGTCCAATGGGCTAAGCCCAATTATTTTAGGTCCAATGTGATGTAATGGGTCTAGGACAAGCCCAATAAGAGTTGGTGGGCCCCACAAGCCCAATAAGCCCAACGAAAATGAATAGTAAAATGGAAATGGGCTTAAGGCATAGTTAGACCCATTAAGGATTGTTAAAGCCCATTAAGGGAAATAGACTGTATTTAATGTGAAATACAGTAGGAAAAGTGTAATTAACTTGATAAATGGTTATATGCAGCTCTAGAGAGTATTAGAGAAGCAAATTGGACTGCTGGATCGAGCAGCGTTTAGAAAGTGAAATTTCTCGAGTGATTGCAGGTAAGGGACTTTTGTGAGTAGTTAGAGATACCTGCACGTATTTTCATCTGCTTTTACATTCACTTAAAAACTCTAAGGGTCAGAGAAAGTGAATAATAATTATTGTGACCCGATAGTGACAAATTATGATTTTGCCCCTAGTTAGTCAAAAAGTCAACTTTTGTGAAAAGTTTTAAAAAGCATGGAAATCATCATTTCGAGTGTTTTACTGCTGTTTAGTAGAAGAATAAATAGATAGGCTAATGATTTTAAGGTTGAGGTGAATTAAGCACACTTTATAGTGCTGATTTTGATATTTTGTAAATCATCCCTTTTTAAAGAGCCATCTATCATATTATGTGAGAATGAATCATGCTGGAGCATAGCTCGCACTGGATTTCATATATTTTTCACATATATTAGTGCTGGATTTTGATTCGCACTAGATTTCCATGACATGCATGATAGAGTGCTGGAGTTATTACTCGTACTCAGTTTTATATGATATATGCATGAGAGAGTGTTGGAGCGATTAGCTCGTACTCGAGTTTTTCATGAGATGCATGACAGAGTGCTGGAGCGTTGCTTGTACTCGATTCTTCATGATTTATACATGATATAGTACTGGAGCTATTGCTCGTACTTGATTTGATGATATTGTGCATAGCATGGTACTTGAGCTATTGCTCGTACTTGATTTAATACATGAACTATGCAATGACCTAGTTCCTGGAGGTTTACTCGCACTAGAGTTGAGTTTGTGATGTGAAACAGTGTTTGAGCGGAGTGTTGACTGTGAGTCGCGCTCAAAGGCGCGCACTGTATGTGATATATAATACATGTTGAAATCCATGCTTGATTCCCTGTGTAGACTGAGTGTCACACTATGTGAGAGAATATCCGCATGAGGATACTAGAGACGTGGTATGATATTTCATGGTTTGAGGGCTAAGACCTATGGCAGGCACCCTGACTGTGATGTAGGGTCCACGGAGTACGTTGTACCATGCGAGTGGCATGGGGTACACTGTACTATGTGATGTTGTGGAGTTAAGGAGGATATAGCTGGCGGTTGTGATGGACTGACCCCCCTCCTGTTGAAGCAGTGATGCCCTGCACACTAGGATTCCGTGTAGCTTGGGATCTAATGTCGGATATGATCATAGTCCAGGATACTATATACATTTTCACCACAGAGTCTCACATGATATATCACTTGATTGACTGATTTAATTGCGGACAGACCTGAGGGATGGGTCGGACTCCGATTTTTGTGTTGTGAATGATTTAAATGCCATATTTACTGTGATTTAAATATACATGGCATGATTTATCTAAAGGCATGATTTATATAAAGATGCATTGTTTTGCACTACATGCCTACATTTGAGAAAGAAAGCATGATTTCTGTACATGGGATTTAATCTGTACAAGTATATATATTTAAAGACATGCTTTTAAACTGAGTTAAGGAAATAATGTTTTCAAGGTATAACATTATTTTGAGTAGATAGTGTAGATATCTACTTGCTTGCCTGATTTTCTTACTGAGCGCGTTGTATACTCACCCCCTTTTCTTTACATCTCTCTATAGAGCATCAGCAATAGAGTGAGAGCTATTGAGGGATAGTATTCCTGAGTTCACTGCTATTTCATATCGATCGCCAGGTATACATATTTTATACGGTTATGTATCTAAACATAGAAACATCATAGTGATGTATACGATATATATTATAGGGAATGTATTTGTATTAGATTTTATATGATCTCATAGGTATTGTAAAAGTAGTTACAGTCAGTAGCCGTATATTGACATGTATGTATGATAATGGATGAAGTGGTAAGCGAAGATTCTGACATCGAATCACAGCCCAACCATAGAAGAGAGGAAAGGTAAGTTAAAAATACGAAAAATTTGTAGTGGTTTTTGGTTAAGTCATGGATTGAGAATGGTTCCTGATAGAATGGTATCAGAGCTGAGGTTGGTCTGATGTGAGTCGGTGTTAGAAAATAGGAAAGTGTACATTCCCATAGTACTGTGCTATGTTTAGATATAACAGTGTATACCAGATAGGAGACGGGCTAATTTATGATTATGAATTCAGGAACTTTGTCTATATGGCAAATACGCGTAGTGGTAGAGGTACGAGAGGTAGGGCTCGAGGCCGTGGAGATAGGCCTAAGAGACGAGTTGCTGCCGAACCATTACTTACGCATGAGACTCTTGGTGCTACTGAGGCACTCGAGTGTGCTAAGACGCGCTTTACGAGATTAGAGCGTAGTCTAGAGATGATTGTAGAGATATTGGCACAGACAATGCCAGGTAGGTAAGGACAGGAGGCAGGAGCTGCGACAGGAGAGGCAGTTGCCCTTGATACACCTACACAGACAGCTCATGCACCGAGGACTATAGATACTCTTACACCCCCACCAGTCTCGGGTGGTAGTGGATTAGGGTACGGATGTGATCTGCATTGGTTACGAGAGTTCCAGAAGTTTAGACCTCTATCTTTTAGTGGGGTCAAGGACCCTGTAGCTGCTGAGGAGTGGGTGGCAGAGATGGAGAAGCTTTATGGATTCTTCGAGTGTACGACATTGGAGATGGTTGAATTTGCTGCGTTCCTACTGAAAGGAGCTGCAGAGCATTGGTGGAAGTCCACCTGACCTATATTGAGAGCCCGACACACAGATATTAGTTGGGAGATATTTTGGGAGGCCTTTAGGAGGCAGTTTGTTCCCGATACCGCACAACAAAAGCTACAGGCAAAGTTTTTGGGACTGAATAAAGGGAGTTTGTCAGTGGACGAGTATGGGACTCGATTCCTATCCCTAGGGAGATATGACCCAAATACCATGTATAGTGAGGCTAGAAAGGTCCATAGGTTCATCGATGGGTTGAGACCGGTTCTGCGGTCAAGATTGGTCCCATTAGACATAGCTACCTCTGAGGAAGCAGTACGCAAGGCGTAACTGTGCGAGCAAGATTACCAGAGGAATGCTTTCGAGTTTGGGAAGTTTAGTCGGAGCCAAGATATACAGAAGAAGAGGTCGGCTAGAGATTTCAGTTATCGAGGAGGGAGGAAACTCTTTGGTAAGAGATTACGGGTAGAGGAGGCACGAGAGGGATTTCCTAGAGCTCTTGCTTATTCGTCTGTAGCCCCAGCAAAGGGCATTGTCATAGGAGGACAGAGATCTACTACCGATCAGTGTAGAAGATACGGTAAACAGTATAGAGGTAGACTGTGTTCACTGACTCCTATCGTGTGTTTTCGATGCGAGAAACAAGGGCATATTGCTAGAGCTTGCCCAGATATGGTTGAGACTGCTCCACTAAAGGGCAGGGAGCCAGAGAGAGCTCCAGTCGATCCTTCTGCTTCGAGGAGGAGAGCGACAACAGAAGAAAAGGGGAAGCTAGTTGAGAGTATGGAATAAGGATATGAAGCCAATCTAATATTGCTAAGTATGAGTGACTTTGATATAATATTAGGAATGATTGGTTATCTGCAACCATGCTGTTTTTGATTGTTATGCTAAAACAGTTATGTTTCCTAACCCTACTAGATATGTTTTAAAGTTTAATGAAAATAAATGAAAGGAGTAGTTATGATTATGATATTATTTACTGACTTAGGAAACCTTCAACATATCAAGGTTTTATTGCGAATGTGGTAGATATGGAGTGAGTACCCAGATATTTTTCGGATAAGTTGCCAGGATTACCAGCAGACAGAGAAGATGGCTAGAGCTTCTAAAGGACTACGATTACGAGATACTTTATCATCCGGGTAAGGCTAACGTTGTAGCCGATGCCTTGAGCAAGAAGAGTCTAGGGATGGTATCGTACATGATGGTTAGGGAACATGATTTGCTAGAGCAGTTTGCTAGCTTCAGTTTGGGAGTTGTGCCTTCTAACATGGATACAAGCTATGTGATAACCAGTCTACGCTTGGAGCCAGATCTATTAGACAGGATCAGAGTGGCTCAGCAGACGGATCCATTTTGTATGGATGTGAGTAGTCAGATGTAGAAGGGCACAGTGACTGACTTTGAGTTGAGTTCTGATGGACTACTGAGGTTCAGAGGCAGATTATGTGTTCTCGAGGAGTCAGGACTCAAGAGAGTGATATTGGCAGAAGCTCATTCGTCGAGGTATACGTTACATCCGAGGAGTAACAAAATGTATCAGAACCTCCGGAAGGTATATTGGTGGTCGGGTAGGAAGAAAGATGTAGCAGACTTTATGGCAAAGTGTCTTGTATGTCAGCAGGTGAAGGTAGAGCATCAGAAACCTGCAGGGTTATTGCAACCTCTACCTATACCAACATGGAAATGAGAGCATATCACCATGGATTTCGTGATGGGTTTATCGAGAACCCACAGGAATCACGATGCTATATGGGTGATCGTCGACAGACTGACGAAGTTAGCCCACTTCCTAGCTATGAGAGTGACCGATACTTTGAGTTCATTAGCAGAACTGTATGTATGCGAGGTAGTGAGGTTACACGGTGTACCAGTAAGCATAGTCTCTGATAGGGATTCCCGCTTCACTTCCCACTTTTGGGGACATTTTTTGGCAGCCATGGGAACCCAGTTGAGTTTGAGCACCACTTTCCATCCTCAGACAGATGATCAGTCAGAGAGGACTATACAGACTCTAAAAGATATGTTGAAAGCATGTGTGCTAGATTTTAGAGGCTCCTGGGATGACCACTTACCACTAGCCGAGTTCGTCTACAACAATAGTTATCATTCGAGTATCGGGATTGCACCGTATGAGGCTTTATATGGCCGTAGATGTCGTTCCCCTATTGGATGGGAAGAAGTGGGTGATCGTAAGATTTTCGCTCCTGACTTAGTTACGCAAGCGTCTGAGGACGTCTACTTGATTGTAGAGAGACTGAGGATAGCTTAGAGCAGACATAAGAGTTATGCTGATAGGAGATGTAGGCCACTAGAGTTTGCAGTTGGTGAATTCGTGTATTTGAGAGTTTCTCCTTCCAAGGGCATAGCGAGATTTGGGAAGAGAGGGAAACTAAATCCTCACTATAGTGGACCCTTTGAGATACTTGATCGAGTGAGAGATAAGGCTTATAGGTTGGCATTGCCACCAGACTTATCAGGTGTCTATAACGTCTTCCACATATCGATGCTTCGGAAGTATCACCCGGATCCGGCACATGTGATTAGTTATGAGCCTTTAAAGCTCCGAGAGGACATGTCATATGTTGAGAGACCGATTCGGATATTGGATAGGAAGGAGAAGGTATTGAGATCGAAGACCATCGGGTTAGTGAAGATTTTCTGGCAGCATCATACTTCAGAAGAGGCTACTTGGGAGCTGGAGAGTTCGATGTGAGAGAAGTACCCTTACCTATTTGATGACTGACTTGGTTCTAATTTGGAGGACCAAATTTTCTGAGTAGGGGAGGATTGTCAGACTCGAATTTTATGTAGCTTGTTCCTTTTGATTCCTATGTGTATGAACACACTATTATTATAGTTGAATCATAAGAAGGGTAATTACTAGATGAAAAGTGTTAGTAAAATGGTTTAACACGCAAAAGCTACAAAAAAAGCCTAATGTGAGCTATAAGAGTCACAGGCTAAACCGAGTAGATCTAAATCATTCTGACTGAAAATAAGAACTTAAAATGAGAAAGCATAGAGAGCTCATGAAGGAAAGTCAGCTTGATTTAATCCCGAACACAGAAAATGAGAATAAAAGCTAAAAAGGGTAAAATGGACATTTTTGGCGAGTTAAGGTATTTAAGGTGTTTCGGGCAAAATTATCCACCGGGAACGGTTGAAATGTAAAGACGAGAGTGTAAGATATAAGATATGACACTTTCAAAATTTTGAGAAAAAGTCAACTTGGTCAATGGTTAACGAAAAAGTCAACTATAGTTAAGAAAGTGGACTTTTACCATAGTTGACTAATCATGGTTAAAAAATTAACCTAAGTATGGGAAAAAAATTGGGGGAAAATATTCTTAGTCAGAATACAAGATAATCATCCTCGGAAGTAAGAAAAATTTATTTGGAAGGATTCCAGATTTAATTTAATGGTTAAAAACGCAATGAGCCAAAGTTGGAAATTTTAAAGCCCATTAAGGTATCATAAGTGTGGGCCGAATTTGGAAAGTCCAATGGGCCAAATTGTTGGGCCAAGTTGTGGGCCAAATATTGAGACAATTGAAGGCCCAATAGGTCAAAAACATTTCAGTCCAAAAGCTCAAAGGAAAAGCCCAAACCGAGAGGCCCAATTGAAAGCCCATGTGAATAAGTTAAAAGCCATTAATGAAAGGTAACAAAGTTTAAAATGATAACCATTACCTAAACTTTTTGGAAGTCAATTAAGGTGGCTGGATTTTTGGCTTAATGACTAAGCAATGGATTATAAATACCAGCCAACACATAATCATCTTCATCCTTTCATTTTCGGCAAAGTGAAGAAACCATAACCGAAAAGTTTTCTAAGATTTCTCTCACTAGAAATCACTAGGAAAAAGGCATATTTGGAACTTGCAATCTTCATGAAATTTATTCCAAATTGAGAGGAGAGTGACATATGTTGGAATTGGCTATTAAGGAGCCATAGTGTGCAAACCGTGAGGCTCCAAAGTATTCGACCAAGTGTGAACACAACTATTGGTATATTTCCAAGTTTTCAATTTCATATATGTTAATGTATGAATGATTTTAAGTATATTGGTATATGTTTTATGGATTGAAACATATGAAAACACTAGGAACATGTGATGACCGAAAGTTGATATATGAGTTTTGATAAATACCAATGTGATTTTAGGACATGTATAGGTTGATATGCATGTAGACATGATTATGGCATGGTTGGTTATAATCAATTTGTTCATATGGATGGTGGTATGATATTGGCACATAAGGTGTTTGATAAAATGCCAACATGAACTATAGGAAAGGCTTAAGACATGCTAACTAAGTGTTTGTGAAAATGCCTAAGTGAATTGGCTAAGGAAATGGACATGGACGGCATGCCATGGTGTGACCGATGACATGGGATGCTCTCGGTCGTGGCATGTGGCCGAGAGGTCCAATGGGCCAAGCCCAATTATTTTAGGTCTAATGTAATGTAATGGGTCTAGGACAAGCTCAATAAGAGTTGGTGGGCCCCACAAGCCTAAGAAGCCCAATGAAAATGAATAGTAAAATAGAAATGGGCTTAAGGTATAGTTAGACCCATTAAGGATTATTAAAGCCCATTAAGAAAAATAGACTGTATTTAATGTGAAATACAGTAGGAAAAGTGTAATTAACCTGGTAAATGGTTATATACAGCTCCAGAGAGTATTGGAGAAGCAAATTGAACTGCTGGATCGAGCAGCGTTGAGAAAGTGAAATTTCTCGAGTGATTGCAGGTAAGGGACTTTTGTGAGTAGTTAGAGATACTAACACATATTTTCGTTTGCTTTTACATTCACTTAAAAACTCTGAGGGTCAGAGAAAGTGAATAATAATTATTGTGACTCGATAGTACTGGAGCTATTGCTCGTACTTGATTTGATGATATTGTGCATAGCATGGTACTGAAGCTATTGCTCGTACTCTATTTAATACATGAACTATGCATTGACCTAGTTGCTGCAGGTTTACTCGCACTAGAGTTGAGTTTGTGATGTGAAACAGTGTTTGAGCGGAGTGTCGATTGTGAGTCACGCTCAAAGGCGCGCACTGTATGTGATATATAATACATGTTGAAATCCATGCTTGATTCCTTGTGTAGACTGAGTGTCACACAATGTGAGAGGATATCCGTATGAGGATACTAGAGACGTGGTATGATATTCCATGGTTTGAGGGCTAAGACCTATGGCAGGCACCCTGACTGTGATGTAGGGTCCACGGAGTACGTTGTACCGTGCGAGTGGCATGGGGTACACTGTACCGTGTGGTGTTGTGGAGTTAAGGAGGATATAGTTGGCGGTTGTGATGGACTGACCCCCTTCCCGTTGCAGCAGTGATGCCCCGCACACTAGGATTCCGTGTAGCTTGGGATCACATGTCGGATATGATCATAGTCCAGGATACTATATACATTTTCACCACAGATTCTCACATGATATATCACTTGATTGACTGATTTAATTACGGACAGACCTGAGGGATGGGTCAGACTCCAATTTTTGTGTTGTGAATGATTTAAATGCCATATTTACTGTGATTTAAATATACATGGCATGATTTATCTAAAGGCATGATTTATATAAAGATGCATTGTTTTGCGCTACATGCCTACATTTGAGAAAGAAATCATGATTTCTGTACATGGGATTTAATCTGTACAAGTATATATATATATATATATTTAAAGACATGCTTTTAAACTGAGTTAAGGAAATAATGTTTTCAAGGCATGCCATTATTTTGAGTAGATACTGTAGATATCTACTTGCTTGCCTGATTTCCTTACTGAGCGCGTTGTATGCTCACCCCCTTTCTTTACATCTCTCTACAGAGCATCAGCAGTAGAGTGAGAGCTATTGAGGGATAGTATTCCTGAGTCCACTGCTATTTCATATCGATCGCCAGGTATACATATTTTATTCGGTTATGTATCTAAACATAGAAACAACACAGTGATGTATACGATATATATTATAGGGAATGTATTTGTATTAGATTTTATATGATCTCATAGGTATTGTAAAAGTAGTTACAGTCAGTAGCCGTATATTGACATGTATGTATGATAATGGATGAAGTGGTATGCGAGGATTCTGACATCGAATCACATCCCAACCATTGAAGATAGGAAAGATAAGTTAAAAATGCTAAAAATTTGTAGTGGTTTTTGGTGAAGTCATGGATTGAGAACGGGTCATGACACAAATACTTAACCAATTTATTTTACAAAATTTTTGATAGTATAACGGCTGCAATTAGACCTAACGCATCTTGCAAATTATAAACACAGTTTATAATTCGTAATCCAGTTGATTTTAATCTCCTCTTTTAGTCATCAACAGATCTCATCATCATAGCAAGACATCAACAATATCAAGTTATATTCATATCATTAACTGCGTAGTTACAACACTGTCTATCAACATTTACCTAACTTACATTCCAAAAACATCCTTTATAATAGTAGTTTATACTTTACATAATGTTTGGAAAGTAAGTATAGTATACCTCACTTATACAAAAACAGTCTAAAAGAGGGTCGGGATTCACTCGTCCACAACCACTGCTCAGCAGATATAAGTGTGATCATTAAAAGTAATCTAAAAGGAGGGAAAAAAAAGGGGGGATGAGCTCTTCAAGCTCAGTAAGTAATGCATCAAAGTAGTGAGAAGTGTAATATCGAAAAATAATAGGCTTTACGCCATACATAGTGAAATGATCAATATATTTGCATACTTTCTAAAAAATGCATTCTTACTTTAAAATCTAAATCAAATCAAACACAGTCTGAAACTTATAGTTTCTTCAAAATCAAAATAAAACATATATCAGAACTTAGCCTCCAAAGCTGATTCAAAATCAAACGGATACAAAAATTATCATTCAAATCGAAACAGATACAAAACTTATTCTTTCAAAGTCAAAATGAATACGGAGCTTATCACTTTTCATTAAATCAGACATAAAAGTCATAGAGACTAGGCATTTGCATGTGTTAATCAGAAGTCATGTTCACTTAACATATAAAGCACTGATGGCCATGGTAAGGGGATAACACACTGGATCAAGGTCGTGCAACACCTTACGCTACTGAACAAATATATTCAAAACAGAGGGTGGCGAATAAAAGACGCTTCGTGTAGCCCAAATATCCGGCATGTAATCACAAGTGACTAATTGTACGCAAGTGCCCAAAAGCAATGCACGTGGTTTGGCATGCAACCACAAGGGACTAAACATACCCAAGTGTCCAAAAGCAAATGCACTACGGTGGTCTAAACTCCACACGGGCTCAGAGTGGCACAAATATGCAACGTGGGACTGAAATACAATCACGTGGGACTAAACGTACCCAAGTGCCCAAAAGCAATGCACCACGATGGCCCAAACTCCAACTCAGACTAATCATGACAAATGTACAGATTTATATATTGCCTTAGTCTCAAAAACAAAACTTTCAAAGTTCTTTCTCGGGCTTATAATCCATAAGTTCATAAAAATCAAATTTAAATCAAAATCTCTTATGACTTAAAACTCATTCATAAAATGTGACTTTTGTGTGGCACTTTGGTCTCGCAGGATTCAAGAGGTGGCCCCCACAGTTAAACTTAAATTTACTTTCACATAACACAAATCATTTTCCAATATCAAAACTCATATAGCTATCTTTTCCAATACTTATATATGAATCAGATATCAAAATTTTCAAACATAAACATATTTAAAAATCATTGGAAAACATGTTAAAAACATGCTTGGATTTGTTCAGAGAAAGGGCTTTTTCTTCGGTTTATACATAAAAGTAGCTTTACAAATGCAAAAAGTCTTTCTTTCTAATCCCTTGGCATACAAACAAATTTCTTAGTTCAAGTAGGTTGTTTAAAAGCTTACACTTCTTAGAACACATCCCTTACCTCTTTCGCCTTAGTGCAGCACAATATTATCGGGTTTTAAAATCATCTCGATTAGCATGTCGGATACCTGAGCTGTCCAAAATAACATCAAATCATCAAATATAGGTCAATGTTACTTTAACATATTCAAATATCTATTTACTTTCTTAAAATTGACCAAATCTTGACTTTTTTGCCAACTTTGTTCATTTTCTCGGTTTTACCGATTTAAGCTCCGGTTTAAGCTATCCTTACAAATTTTATTATCCTAACTTCATATTCATCATCATAATGGCATCAAACCCATTTTGTCAAATTTCACACTTTTTGATTTTTCGTTAAACTAAGCTTTAAATCAGACTTTTTGGTATAATCTTTAACAATTATCAACCTTAAAACAACCCACATTACACCATAGACTTATAAATTCAATGCTTGCCGAATCCCTAAAGAGTCTTAAAATTATTTTCATCAATTTCATTCAACAACAAAATTTCTAAAAATCACCAATCAAGAACATTGTTCATCATTCATAAATTTTCTCTTACCTTTGACCAAAGGAAATCACTCCAATAAATCTCTAATTCAGCCTTCAACTGAAAATCATCAAGTTTACAACTTAGATTCACTCAAAAACACAAGAAAAATCAACTACATTCATAAAAAATCCAAGCTTTCACTTACCCATGAACAGGGCAGTTCAGACCTCCGAGCTTCTCTCTAAGATTTCCCCTAGTATATGAACTTGTTTTTAGTAGGATTTTTATATGTTAGAGAGGACTCACAGGGGAAGATTTTTCCCTTCTTGGCCATTGCCTGAATCTAGCTGGCCGAAAAAATCCCTCAAAGTTGGTTGTACAATACCATTTCGGGAATGAACTAGGGTGGAAGACAAGGCTGGTTCTCTCGGGTTAGGAGGGTAAATGTAACGACCCAAATTTACGAACATTTTTAGTTGGGCTACAAGTCGATATTAGGTCAGAATAATACTCAGTCTAATTAGTTTTCTTTCTTAGTAACAAATTTAAATAAAATATGTTCACATTCCCCAGACACATCTTGTATTGCATTACTGTACTTACAAAAGTTTTAGATACAAAAGAATTTCTTACAATTGGGTATACCTTCAACACAGAATGATACTCCATGGAACCGTAGTTGTGCGACATGTCTTACTATCAGAAGCGATCCAAACTACAGTAGGGCTCTGTGGAGGAAAGTAAGGGGGTGAGCTTAACATGCTCAGTAAGAAAAACCCCATAGCAGGTAGATAAATACACTACCTAGTATATATATATTTATATTTTTGCCAAATCCTGAACATTTTTATAGAAGTATACAGATAATTCGGTAATTTTTCAGATACCATAGTCAGAAATCAGAAAACAAATTTAATATCGATAGTGTAATATTTTACTGTGGTAAATACAAAAAGTTCAGAGTTTTCTAGTAGCAAAATAAACAGATTTTTCGATATCTCAATTCATGCAGATAATTCAGAAAATATTTCAAATAAACACAGAGGCACTGCCAGTCTCGAAAAATCAAGGTTGAAAAATCCATGGAAAATTCAGTATGAAAACGAAACTGAAATCAATACCATTTCTAAAACTTTAAACAACTTTTAAAAGCGACGATGGTGTGACACTTTGCTCCCACAGGATTCAAGAGGTGGCCCCCATGATCTTTTATGCATTAAAATATTCAGTTCCATATGAAATAAAATTACATAGTCAATTCAGAAGTTTAAATAGACGAGACAAGGCAACATGCTATATCAGATATCAGAAATGACTATTGGCCAATGTCGGTGACTCCGGGCAATTCACGGGCTAGGTGTGCTGGGATGTGAATCGTCGTAGGAATGGTCAGCTACCTTAACGGCTCACAAATCAGAATGTCCGAAGACCAAAAACAGAATCAGAAACACGGTATATCGTACTTGTAGACTACAGATACAGAACAGACGAAAATGCAACATGATCTCACCAACGCCTTTGTCTCAAAATCAGTGCGACACGGACCATACGACACACAGTCAGTACACGCTCAAGCACATATCATCAGAATAACTTTATAACAGATTATTTTTCCTTAAAACACATATAAATTCAATTATTTCATGAAATCATTCAAAATAGGCTAACTAGCCCTTTTTCAGATAAAATATCAGAAAACAATTTATGAAAATTCAAAATTCAAAATTTTTGATATTTAAAACAGAATTTAAACCACATCAGAATCTATGCAAACCATTTAAATTCAATCCGTAAAAAAATTAGGTTTTCAACTAAGTTAAAATCTCTAATTTTCAGAGTCATAAAATTCAGCCTAGATTGTTTTGGTAATTTTGGTACTGTGAAATTCAGCCTAACATTTTATATCTACAAATATACGAAAATTACATATATTTATCTCTAGCAGCGATGAGAATTTTCCTTACCTCGGTGCCTCGTTGGTAGTCCTTTATGCATTAGTGGTGTGGTTCAGTGAGTCCGGTTTGCTCTGTTAGTTTCCCGAAATTTCGTACCAGTATTTTTTAAAATTTCGAATCGATATTTCGAATAAATATTTCTGAATTATCTTCTCTGATGTTTTTCTCAAATTCTCAGTGTCTTCTTTCCTTTCTTCAATATATATATATATTTATATATATATATAAATATTACACTTTTCTTTTCTTTTTTTATTTATTTTAAATTTCTCGTCATTTTCCTGTTCTTTTTCTTTCTTCTTACCCGAGTATTGTTTATCCTTCCTTATCTTCTCGGTTTCCATTTTTCAACACTGTTCGTCACCCCCGGTCTTCACTCGGTGTTGCTACTCGTCCTTTCCTCCTTCCCTCTCAGTGCTGACGCCGGTGACCTCTCGTTTCACTCCGTTTTCAGGGAGGCCACGTTCTGCCCCCCTTAGTTCTACTCTACTTCTGTTGGTGTCCAGGTACCTTGCCCCGTTTCCGTTCGCTGCTTCAGCATATGTCCCTATTTGTTTACAGCTTCCATTTTACAGCTCCCACGTTCAGGCCATCATCCTCTCGATTCTTGCCAGCCCCATGTGCCCTGTTTCTAGTTTTATTGCTCTCTTCATTTTCGGTCTCTGCAAAGCCTTCACTGTCCTCTGTATTTTTCTCTTTTCACCAAGCATTTAACCAGTCCTCTTCTCTTTCATGATTCCATCCTTTCGGTAGCTCCAATTTTACTTGGTTATACAGGCTGCTGTGAGAACTAAAAATTTTATGAGATTTGTTGATGTAATTATGATATGTTGATGTACACGCAAATTTTAAATTTAATGAAGTATAAAGAGATGAAGTTTTTACGTCTTAAATGTGTATGGATTGAAATATGGCCTATGGAGTAGATTATGGTGAGTTTTGCATTGAGTTTCCCATAATTGTTGCAGTAGAAGTAGAATCTGTGAAGGCCAGATCGATCTCCAAGGATAAGAGATCGATCCCATAGCTCCAGAATGCAGAAAACGCGTAAAAGCAGATAGGCAGATCGATCTTATAAGGAAGAAAATCAATCTCCTAATGCCTCTGCCTAACAAGGATCGATCTTATCACAAGGGTAGATCGATCTCCTTAACTCTCGGCCTGGAAGAGATTGATCTCTACCCTCTAGCAGATCAATCTCCACTTAGTCTTTTTATGAACAACAGATCGATCTCCACCCTCGACTAGATCGATCTTGTAGTTGTTAAAGGAGCAGTTTGGAGTAGTTGAATCGAGCAGAGATCGATCTCCTTCAAATAATAGATCGATCTCATAGCCTCTGTCTATATAAGGACTATGGGATTTTCGCCTGAAACTGAGCCTTTCTCTTTCTGCAACCCAAACCTTCACCATTTTCACCCAAACCAAGCTTTCTCTCTCTAAGATTCACCATATTCTAGATAAAATTAGACAAAGGAGCAAGAGACAAAGTTGTTCCTCTTGGCAAGGAGAATAACATACTAGAATATCAAAGGTTGGCTTGAACAAAGGGAAGAGACGAGCATTCTACAAGCTTGGTCAAGGGAGGACAAGTTAGGTAAACTCACAAGACCCTTGTTCTTAAGCATTACCATTTTATATATGGGTGAATAAACATATATGTTTATATATTTGGTTAGAAATGTTTAAGGCATGATGGAACCAATAAATGGGTTTGGTTAGGAGATTTTATGCGGATGTCTTGTTATGGTTATGAGTTAACTAAAGTGTTGATAATGATGTAGAAAGAGTTTTGAGATAATGTTGGGTTAGAATGAGTAAGAGAAAGAAAAGAGAAATGAGAATGATGTATATTGATGGGTTAATGATGTGTGTGGATAGCTCAAGAATTCGACGTGGGAAACGAGGCTAGTCTGAGAACCTGAGGATATTGTACCACTCAAGGTGTAAGAGGTAAGGGAAATAAAACCATTTGTGCTTATGAGTTTTTTGAATGAATGAAAACGTTTTAATAGCATGAAAAAGGTTTAATGAAATGAGCATGTTTAGGAGAAATGAGATGATTTGATGTGTTGATCAATGTGTGAGTGTTTCACCTGTTTGAGCTCGATTTTTGATGTGATTTGTGTAATTGTGAACACATATGGTTTATAACCAAAATGATTTTTTGTGATAACCACCATGAGCTCTACGTGAAGGTAAAATGATTTATAAACAATAATGACATACTTTTACTGTGTGAGTGTTTTGTCAGTTTAAGCTCGATTTTGATGAGTTTTGTGTAAATGTGAATACAATGTGTTATAACCAAAATGTTTTTTGTGATAACCACTAAGAGCTCTACGTGAAGGTAAAACGATTTTTACTGAGACTATGGCTTGTCATGAGATGCACATCGAGCTTTACTTAGGTAGGATGTAAGGCCGGGCCGTGCTCTAGTAGCATGTAAAACCGATGCCTCCATTCTTGTAACATAAGATGACCCCGCTCTGGTAGCGATGGGTGGCCTTGCTTTGATAGCATGTAAGACCGGGTTGTGCTTTGGTAGCATGTAAGACCGATGACTGTATGACTCTGATCAAGTCTACAGCGAATCATGGCCATGTGTATTATTGTCGATAAAATCCCTCGATTGGGGATGTCCGCCTAGGGGACAAATTCAATTGATGTGATGTACCTATGATGTTGATTTCATATAAATATTTATAAATTCCTAGTCTCGATTTCTGTGATGATGATGTGATTTTACAACTTTGATTTATATCACACATTGAGAATTGATGTGATGTGATTTGTGATTTTATCGCGGGAATTGTGCTGATGCCATTATTTTCTACTGTTATTTCTATAACGAATTGCATGCTCAAGTATTTCCATCATATTGTGTTTGTGATGATGATTTTTATAACTTCCTTTATCCTTCTTACTGAGCATTTTGAGAGCTCACCCTTTATCTTCCCCCTTCCAGATTATTTGAAGTAGCGTGATAGAGCCTGCCGCATACGTGATATAGGCTAGTGGGCAAGATCTCCCCAGGCTATCGCTTGTACACGCATAAGGTATAATTCAGTTCATTTTGTACCCAAACAATGATGTAATACAGACAATTGTGATGAGTATTTTGGGATGTATTTCGGACAATTAAAAGGAATGAATTAAGACTCATGAATCGATCTTTTTGGGTATTATGTATTTGATTTCATTAAGTACGAATTTTGTGATCTTGGGTATAATGACTAGCTTTGACGTAAGTGATTAAATGACATTGTACAGGAATGCACCCATAGTTGTTAGTTTTAATTTAAGAAAAAAAATTTAAATTAGCCCTATTTTTAGAACTTTCGATTGTCACAGATTTTCTTGATATCAGAGCAAAGGGTGTCTAGTACCGTCAATGTCGATAAATTGGAAATAGATTACATCCCAAGTGTCTGTATTGTCTGGTAATGAATTGAATTTAACGAGTAAAATTATGATCGATGTTTAATGAATATGCGCAGGCACGTAAGAGATAGAATATGAGGGGGAGAAGAGGACGTTCAGGGAGGCAGGTAGAGCCACCACCACTACCAGAACCACAGTCGAAGAGTCCTAACTATCGAATGAATCTCCTAGAGCTCGATGTTCGTCAGGGATTCGAAGAGATGGTAGCGCTATTTGCGCAACATTTTGGGGTTAATGCCTTGGGCACTATACCTGTGTCAACTCCTCCACCACCACAAGGACCACTCGCACCCCCATTACATACTGACCCGGTGCCTCCCGCCACACAGTTTGCAGTACAGACCCAACTTGATGACAGAGATAAGGGTCGATTGAAGGACTTTCTAAAGATGAGCCCACCGGCTTTTAGAGGGTTGAAAGATCCCGCAGAGGTTGAGGAGTGGCTGAGAGAGTTGTGAGTCATTTTTGACTATCTGGGATGCACCGATGTTGAGAGGGTCATTATGGGTGCTTATATGTTAAAGGGACAAGCTTGAGGTTGGTGGAGACTACTCAGAGTATATTGGTGACTAGCCATGAAGTGATTAGCTAGGAGATGTTTTAATCAGCATTTAGAACTCAGTATGTGCCAAGAGTCGCCCAGAGGAGGAAGCAAGCTGAATTCCTAAACTTGACTCAAGGCAATATGATGGTTGATAATTACAAGAGTCGATTCACCACCCTACTGAAGTATGATCTGGAGACTCTTAAGGATGAAGAGCTCTGCACAGAGCAATTTATATATGGACTGAGACCCATCATTAGGGACCGGTTGATAGGGCTTTGTATCACCGAGTTTAAGGATGCTCTGAGATGAGCACAAGAAGTGTAGAGGGGACTAGAGTTGGTACAGTCTCGAAGTGAGTCCAAAAGTTTAACTGGAGATAAGGGTAAGCGAACTGTGACTGCTCACACAGACTTTCAGAGGGGTTCTTTTAAGAGGAGACAGTTCGAGGGATCGAGGGGAAGAGTTGACAGACCCAGGATTTCTCTCATTATTAAGGAGACCCCTCGAGGTGTCAGACCAGAGGTTAGAGTTTACAGAGATTGTGGCAGATCACATGAGGGAAACTGTCTTAGAATTATACAAGGATGCTACAGATGCGGGGATATGGGTCACAGAGTGAGGTCTTGCTCGCAACCACAGAAGCCACATTCTCCAGAGCCTTATAGACAGCAGCCATAAAGGACGGTTCCCCAGAGACAAGCTTTGGCTGCTGATAAGGGCAAGAAGTCGGTCATAGAGGGACATGTGTTTGCCTTGGATAAAGAGACTGCAGACAATTCGTTTGAAGCCATACGAGGTACACTTCTTGTCTGTAATCATGAGGCTCATGTGTTATTTGATTCGAGATCCATGCATTCTTTTATTAATGTACATTTTGCATGTAAACTGAGTTTAAAACATGAATCCTTAGATTATATTTTACATGTAAATGTCCCTATGCTGAGTCTCAGAGGACTAACATGGTGTGTAGATGGTGTGAGATCAAGGTGGGAGATAGGGTGATGTTAGCAGATCTAGTGTTGTTAAACATGTGTGGTTTTGATGTGATTTTAGAGATGGAGTGGTTAACGGCCAATCGTGTGAGCCTAGACTACTACACTAAGACTCTAACTTTCTCCCTACTTGAAAAGTTTAGTGTATGTTTTAATATTAAGGAATAAAGACATGTCACGTTTATCGTGAAATTTTAAGTTCTGGTTATATCACTGCTAAACATTGATTTAATTATTGATGTGAAGGTTACATCGCACTCATCTCTGATATGAGTCCAGAACATCCGAGGGTAGAGGACATATCGGTAGTATGTTGGTTTACGAATGTATTTCTTGATGAATTGTCTAGCTTACCATCAAAGAGAGAGCTGGAGTTCACTATCGATTTAGTGCCAGATACTCAGCCGATCTCCAAACCTCCCTACAGGATGGCGTTGGTCGAATTGGAAGAGTTAAAGAAACAGTTGCAAAAACTGCTCGACCAAGGTCTTATTAGACCTAGTGTGTCGCCATGGGGAGCTCCGGTGTTGTTTGTAAAGAAGAAGGATGGTAGCTTGAGACTATGTATAGACTACAGATTGTTGAAGAATGCTATAGTGAAGAACAAGTACCCCTTGCTAAGGATAGATGATTTGGTTGACCAGCTGAAAGGGGCTTCTATCTTTTCTAAGATTGATTTCAGATTGGGCTATCACCAGTTAAGAATCAGGAAAGAGAATATTTTGAAAAAGGCCTTTAGAACTAGATATGGCCACTACGAGTTCTTAGTGATGCCCTTTGGTTTGACAAATGCCCCTACTGCTTTTATGAGTTTAATGAATGAGCTATTTAGGGACTATCTAGATCAGTTTGTGATAGTCTTCATTGATGACATCCTTGTGTATTCTCGGTCTCGTGAAGAACATGCACAACATTTGAGGATTGTGCTGTAAATACTCAGAGATAGGCAACTTTATGGATAGATCAGTAAGAGCGAGTTTTGGCTAGACCAAATACCTTTCCTTAGTCATATTGTATCTAAAGACAGGGTGTCAGTTGATTCGTCTAAGATAGAAGCTGTACTTAATTGGGAGAGACCGAGGACAGTTACAGAGATTTAGAGTTTTCTAGGATTTGCTGGATATTATAGAAGGTTTGTTAAAGGATTCTCCAAGATTGTCGCTCCTCTGACTAAATTCACATATAAGGAGACTCCTTTTGTATGGTCTGAGAAGTGTGAGCAGAGTTTCCAAGAGCTAAAAAAGAGATTAACGTCGGCACCTGTGTTGACTATTCCAAATGGACCGGGAGGTTTTGCAGTGTACAATGATGCCTCTCAATAAGGATTGGGGTGTGTGCTTATGTAGCATGGGAGAGTGGTCGCCAATGGTTCGCGACAGTTGAAGGATCATGAGCGAAATTACCCCACACATGATTTGGAGTTAGCCGCAGTAGTGTTTGCATTGAAAATCTGGCGGTATTACTTATATGGAGAAATGTTCCAAATATTTACTGACCACAAGAGCCTAAGATATATATTCGACCAGAAGGAGTTAAACATGAGACAAGGAGGTGGGTGGAACTTCTTAAGGACTATGATTGCGAGATACTCTACTATCTCGGGAAGGCGAACGTGGTCGCTGATGCCTTAAGCAGAAAAAGTGTGATATCTACTATAATGATCAAGGAATGGGGTTTGTTGGAATAGTTCACCGAACTCAGGATCATAGTTGAGGAAGCAGAGGTTAAATTTTTGGCCAGCCTGCAGATAGAGCCCAATATTTTGGATCAAATTAGAGCCGGGCAACGAAATGATCAGAGGCTATTAAATGTGGTTAGCCAAGCTGAACAGACCTCGCAGTCGAATTTCATGGTCAGTGATGATGGGTTTTTGAGGTTTAAGGGTCGAATTTATGTTTCGAACGATGATACCCTGAAGCAAGAAATACTGAGAGAGTCTCACTGCTTGCGATACACCATGCACCCTAGAAGTACTAAGATGTATCAGGATTTAAGAAGGGTGTATTGGTGGAGTGGTATGAAGCGAGACTTGGCAGACTATGTGGCCAGATGTTTGGTATGCCAATAAGTGAAAACTGAGCACTAGAAGCTTGGAGGATTGCTTAAACCTTTACTTGTGCCTACATGGAAATGGGAACATATCACCATGGACTTTATCATGGGATTACCGAGGACTCGACGAGGTCATGATGCAATAGGGGTGATAGTGGATAGATTAACGAAGAGTGCCCACTTCCTTGCCATCAAGAGCACAGATACATTGAGTACCTTAGCCGAGTTGTATGTTAGAGAGATAGCTAGACTGCATGGGGCTCCAATGAGTGTTACATCTAATAGAGATTCTCGATTTACCTCCAGATTTTGGAATCATTTTCAGGAGGCCATGGGATCTCGATTGAATTTTAGTACCGCCTATCATCCTCAGACTGATGGTCAGTCCGAGCAGACTATACAGACCTTAGAGGACATGTTGAGGGTGTGTACGATGGACTTTAAGGGATTATGGGATGATCACCTGCCCCATGCTGAGTTTGCATATAACAATAGCTATCATGCGAGTATTGGTATGGCACCTTATGAGGCTCTGTATAGTAGGAGGTGTAGATCCCCTATAGCATGGGAAGAAGTGGGTGACAGGAAAGTAATTGCTCCCGAACTAGTTGAGCAGAGAGTTCAAAAAGTGAGAATCATTTGTGATAGATTGCGGGCTGCTCAGAGTCGACAGAAAAGTTAAGCAGATGTGCGTAGACGGCCACTTGAGTTTCAAGTTGGAGATTCTGTGTTCCTTAAGATATCTCCCAGTAAGAGTATCATGTACTTTGGGAAGAAAGGGAAATTGAGTCCTCGGTATATAAGATCGTTTGAAATTTTGGAGAGAGTGGGAGACGTTGCCTATCGGTTGGCTTTACCTCCACAGTTTTTTGGAATCCACAATTTATTTCATGTCTCCATGTTGAGGAGATATAATCTGGATCCTTCCCATGTCATTGAGTATGAGGCATTGAATATTCAGGAGGATATGAAACCCACCCGAATACTTGACAGAAAGGAGAAAGTACTTCGAAAGAAAAGGATTCCATTGGTTAAGGTTCTCTGGAAACACCACTCAGTGGAGGAAGCAACTTGGGAACTAAAGAGCGTTATGAAGGAGAAGTACCCTCAGTTATTTAATGGGTTGAGTTGAATTTGGAGGACCAAATTCTATTAATGTGGGGAGGATGTGAGAACTGAAAATTTTATGAGATTTGCTAAGTGAGAATTGTAATTTTGTGATTGTAATTATGATATGTTGATGTACACGCAAGTTTTAAATTTAGTGAAGTATAAGGAGATGAAGTTTTTAAGTCTTAAACGTGTATGGATTGAAATATGGCCTATGAAGTAGATTATGGTGAGTTTTGCATTGAAATTCCTACAATTGATGTTGTAGCAGTAGAATCTGTGAAGGCCAGATCAATCTCCAAGGATGAGAGATCGATCCCATAGCTCCAGAATGCAGAAAATGAGTAAAAGCAGACAGGCAGATCGATCTCATAAGGAAGAAGATCGATCTCCTAATGCCTTTGCCTAGCAAGGATCGATCTTGTCACAAGGGCAGATCGATCTCCTTAACTCTCGGCCTAAAAGAGATTGATCTCTACCCTCTAACAGATTGATCTCCACTTAGTCTTTTTATGAACAGTAGATCGATCTCTACCCTCGGCCGGATCGATCTTGTAGTTGTTAAGGGAGCAGTTTGGAGTAGTTGAATCGAGCAAAGATCGATCTCCTTCAAATACCATATCGATCTCATAGCCTCTGTCTATATAAGGACCACAAGATTTTTGCCTCTCTCTACAACCCAAACCTTCACCATTTTTACCCAAACCAAGCTTTCTCTCTCTAAGATTCACCCTATTCTAGACAAAATTAGACAAAGGGGCAAGAGACAAAGTTGTTCCTCTTAGTAAGGAGAACAACATACTAGAAACTCAAAGGTTGGCTTGAACAAAGGGAAGGGATGAGCATTCTACAAGATTGGTCAAGGGAGGACAAGCTAGGTAAGCTCACAAGACCTTTGTTCTTAAGCATTGCCATTTTATATATGGGTGAATAAAAATATATGTTTATATATTTGGTTAGAAATGTTTAAGGCATGATGGAACCAACAAATGGGTTTGGTTAGTAGATTTAATGTGGATGTCTTGTGATGGTTATGAGTTAACCAAAGTGTTGATAAAGATGCTAAAAGAGTTTTGAAATAATGTTGAGTTAGACGAGTAAAAGAAAGAAAAGAGAAATGAGAATGATGTATATTGATGGGTTAATGATGTGTGTGGACAGCTCGAGAATCCGACGTGGGAAACGAGGCTAGTTTGAGAACCCGAGGATATTGTACCACTGAAGGTGCAAGAGGTAAGGAAATAAAACCATTTGTGCTTGTGAGTTTTTTGAATGAATGAAAACGTTTTAATAGCATGAAAAATGTTTAATGAAATGAACATGTTTATGAGAAATGAGATGATTTGATGTGTTGATCAATGTGTGAGTGTTTTACCGGTTTGAGCTAGATTTTTGATGTGATTTGTGTAATTGTGAACACATATGGTTTATAACCAAAATGGGTATTTTGTGATAACCACTATGAGCTCTACGTGAAGGTAAAATGATATATATACAATAATGACATGCTTTTACTGTATGAGTGTTTTACCAGTTTGAGCTCGATTTTGATGAGTTTTGTGTAAATGTGAATACAATGTGTTATAATCGAAATGGTTTTTGTGATAACCACTAAGAGCTCTACGTGAAGGCAAAACGATTTTTACTGAGACTATGACTTGTCATGAGATGCACATCGGGCTTTGCTCTGGTATCATGTAAGGTCGGGCCCTGCTCTAATAGCATGTAAGACCGACACCGTCATTCTTGTAACGTGAGATGACCCCGCTCCGGTAGCGATGGGTGGCCTTGCTTTGATAGCATATAAGATCGGGCTGTGCTTTGATAGCATGTAAGATCGACGGCTGTACGACTCTGATTATGTCTACAACGAATCATGGCCATGTGTATTATTGTCGACGAAATCCCTCGATTGGGGATGTCTGTCTAGGGGACGAATTCAATTGATGTGATATGCGTATGACGTTGATTTCATATGAGTTTTTATAAATACCTAGTCTCGATTTTTGTGATGATGATGTGATTTTACAACTGTGATTTATATCACGCATTGAGAATTGATGTGATGTGATTTGTGATTTTATCACGTGAATTGTACTGATGCCATTGTTTTCTACTGTTATTGCTAGAATGAATTACTTGCTCAAGTATTTCCATCATATTGTGTTTCTGATGATGATTTTTATAACTTCCCTTATCTTCCTTACTGAGCGTTTTGAGAGCTCACCCTTTTTCCTCCTCCCTCCAGATTATTTGAAGTAGCGTGCTAATGCTTGCCACGTACGTGATATAGGCTGGTGGACAAGATCTCCCCAGGCTATCACTTGTACACGTATAAGGTATAATTGAGTTCATTTTGTACCCAGACAATGATGTAATATAGACAATTGTGATGAGTATTTTAGGATGTATTTAGGACGATTAAAAGGAATGAATTAAGACTTATGAATCGATCGTTTTGGGTATTATGTATTTGATTTCATTAAGTAAGAATTGTGTGATCTTGGGTATAATGACTATCTTTGACGTAAGCGATTAAATGACATTGTATAGGAATGCACCCAGAGTTGTTAGTTTTAATTTATGAAAAGTTCTAAATTAACCATATTTTTTGTACTTTCGGGCTATCACAGCTACTTTCTCGGTTCTCTTAGCTTCAGCTTGTCTTCATAGGTATTGTTCCTATCATGACCTCATTCCGTGACTTACCAAAAAACCAAAATAAATTTTTCGCTTTTTTACTTACCTTTCTCTCCTCGACAGTTGGGTTGTGATTAGGCATTAGTCTTCTCATCCATACATACCTTACCATTCTTTTTCATATCCTACATGCATGTCATTATACATATTTATTTCTTATAAATAAATTCACGTACTTAATATAATTACATCCCCAATATTAAAACGTGTACATCACTGTGTTTATACATTGTTCAGATACAAAAGAGTACGCGTCGTGTATACCTTTCGCTAGATAGGGAATGGCAACAGTTGAAAGGAATGCTATACCTAAGTCGACTCACTCTACTGCTGATGATCTGTAGAGAGGGGAAAAATGAAAGGGGTGAGCTAACTGGTTCAGTAAGGAAATCAGGCAAGCAAGTAGACATCCATACTATCTACTGAAAATAATGCTTTGTCTTTCCTTCTCTCAATTCAAAAGCATGTTTCAAAATTTATATAATAATAGTACGATTTAAAATCCCATGTACTAAACTCATGCTGAGTTATCAATCATAGGCATTCATGCAAAAACAGTGCATATTTATCATTTCATAATACCTTTATATAAAATATGCCATTTACATTCAAAACATAGTAAATATGGCATTTCACAACACAACACAACAACTGGGTTCCGACACATCCCTCAAGTCTACTCGTATCATATATACATGTGATATATCATGCGAGACTTAGTGGCTAAATGTAATATCTCCTGGACTATGGCCATATCCTATAATGATGAAATCCCAAGCAACACAGTACTCGGTGTGCGGGTTATCACTGCTGTAACGGGAGGGGGGTCAGTCCATCACAATCACTAGCTATCAACTACTCTCCTCCACAACTCCATAACAACACATGGTACAGTGTACTCCATGCCACTCGCACGGTACAACGTACACCCGTGGACCCTGCCTCATGGTCGGTGTGCCTGCCATAGGTCTTAGCCCTCATACCACGGAATAATCAGTGCCACATCTCTAAATCCACGTGCGAACCTCTCCAGTGTGACACTCAGTCTACACGAGGAAATCGTCAGGGTTTTTCTAACATGTCTATATATCACGTAAAACTATAGTGCGCGTCCTGAGTGTGACTCAAATCCAACACTCCGCTTAAACACTGTATATGCATGTCAAAACATTAAATACTAGTGCAAGTAAACCTCCAGCACTAGGTTATGTATAGTTCTCATGTAAAACTTGAGTACGAGCTATTGCTCCAGCACTCTATCATGCATAAATCACATAAAACTGAGTAAGAGCAATGCTCCAGTACTCTATCATGCATGTCAGATAAATATAGTGCGAGTCTCACTCTAGCACTAATGTATGTGAAAAACATCTGAAATCAAGTGCGAGCTGTGCTCCAGCACAATTGTTTTCACATAGTTCGGTACATGGCTCTTTTAAAATAAGGATGTTTCAAAATATTAAAATCAGCACTATAAAGTGTGCTTAGTCTACATCAACCTTAAAACATTAGCCCATCTACCTACTCTTCTACTACACAGCAGTAAAAACATTCAAAAACATTGTTTCCATGCTTTTTACAACTTTTCTCAAAAGTTGACTTTTTGCCTAATTAGGGGCAAAATCATAATTTACCCATAGCGGGTCCCTATAAATATTATTGTTTTTCTCTGACCCTCAGACAATTTCAATGAATGTAAAAGCAGACGAAAATACGCACAGATATCTGTAACTACTCTCAAAAGTCCCTTACCTCGGATCACATCGCGTGACGTCACTTCCTCTGTGCTGCTCAAATCTCGTAGTCCGGTCAGCTCTCAATACAACTCTGGAGTTGTATTTAACTATTCACTGGGTTAATTATACTTTTCCTAATGTATTACGCATTTAATAAATCTATTTCACTTAATGGGCCTATTTACTCTTATTGGGCCTTAAACACTTAATTGGGCCTAACTCTGTCTTAAACCCATTTTCCACTTATTAATTCCTTTCATTAGGGTCTATTGGCTCACTGGGCCTATCAATACCCATTGGGCTTTGTTCCAAACTTTTTGGATAGCCCGTATATCATTTACGACAGTTAATTCAAAAATTTGGATATAATTTATTTTATACAGAAATTAATCTAAAATCCGAAACTAACTTCAAATTGCGCAATAATCATACTATTGTCGTAAATGAGCTTTACTTACCCGAAATTATGCGATGGTGCGTAAATCGGAGTTTGATCGGCTCACGTTGGGAAGTTATCATCGAACTGCATAATTTTTATATTAAATTTCGGGTTAATTTTCGATCAAATACAATTCAAATTAAATTTTTTGGCAATCAATTTGGTAAATCTGACCACGTATCGGCTTACCCATAATCTGAGGTATTCTCGCAGATTTTCCTCTCCTTTTTTCCCTTTTTCTTTTCTTTTTTTCCTTTTTCTTCCCTTTTCGGCTACGGTGCCGTTTCGAGGCCCTCACCGTCACCAGTCATTTTCGACCGTTTTGCCGGCCGCTATCGGTACCAAAAGAACCGCCTCGGCTAGGGGGTCACTTGGCTGGGGTCGATTGGAGCTAAATCACCGTGGATCGCCGACAATCAGCTTGTTTCCTCTCAGATTTCCTTTCGCCGATTCGTCGAAATCAGGCGTCGTCGACGCGCGTTGCCTGTACCAGCAGGTTCGCCCGGTGGTCCTCTCTCTTCTCCTACCCTCACCTGGCCTCGTTGGTCACCAGTGGTTCGTCGAGATTCTCGAGTTTTCCTCGGGTTCGCCTGTGTCTTCGTTTCACTGTTTTCTTTCCTTTTCTGTTTTCAAATTTCACGATTTTTTGATTTTTTTTATAATTTAGTTTTTTATTATTTTAATCATTTAAAATACATTAAAAATCCAAAATATCTTCAAAAAATCTTATTTTATTCATTTAATCAATAAATAAATTTACAGTCTTATTTTATCTTTTCGGTATATTTTTTTAACATTTTCAGGATAATTTTTCGAGGTGAAAGTTCCGATTAATTCCAATAAATTAATATCTTGATCAATTGGACTCGAAATTCAATATTTTCCTCATTTTTGATCAAGATTTCTCAAATCCATATTTGTAATGAAATTTTCTTATTGAATTTATATCGAGTTTTGGTCTTTTGATCGTTTTACCCTTCAACGTGTTCGGGACCAAATTGAACCGACTTTCCTTCATAAACCCACTATCTTTTCTTATTTTAAATTTTTATTTTCAGTCAACTTGATTTCGATCCCTTTTTAGCTTGGCCTATGGCCATCTCGGCCCTTATTTGGCTTTTATGTAGCTTGCATGCATTTTTATTCTTTAATTGTCAATTGCATGATAGTAAATACTCTTCTTATGATTCAACCAAGAAAATAAAGTGTTCATACATATAGGAATCATAAGGAACAACCTACATACATAATCAAAAACACGAGTTTGACAGTTCCCTCCGTGTTTCACCCTTGTTTACTTTCTAACCAGCCTTTTGTCTCCCCCGTTCTTGTTTCCAGCAGTAACTCTTTTTTTCTGTTCCAGTCTTCGGCTTTCCTTTCACTGCTCTCCCTCATGCGTCGATTACCTTCAGTCGGTTTCTTGTCTCTGCTCTAGTTTTTAAGCTCCCTTGCCTCGATTTTCAGCAGCTATATTAATCAAATTCAATCCGCTACAATTTTCCTTATATTGTTTCTTTTCTTTTCTTTGCTGTAGTTTTCAGTATATTTTATACTTGTATATATATATATATATATTTTGCTACGTTTTTGTCTTCCTATCCTGCCCCCATTTCTTTCGTGCTTCAGCCAACGTTGAACTACTCCATTATCCTCTTTCACGTTATCAGCTACTTCTAGTTGTTCCATCATGCATTTTTCCACCTAACCTCTCGGTTTTACAGCAGGTCATTTATGCTTCCTTTATATTTTCATTTTTCTTTCTCTTTTCCTTGTCTATGTTATGGAATTTGTTGTTGTTTTCAGTACGATAAATGCATATTTTACTTATTCCTATTTCGGGTTAGCTGCCATGTAGTGCCTTACATTTCTTCCTTCTGTTCCTAGTCGAACACCATCATGTCTTCCTTGCTGCAGCTCCCGCTTTGTTTTCCTACCTTTTTCCCCTTTCCTAACTGCTGCAAATGGCAGCAATTGTGGGAGCTCGAGATTGGCTTCATTTTAGAAGCCAATCCATGTTTTCTTCATTTTAATTTTCCTTTCTTGTTTCCAGTACTGTCACGACCCATTTTTCCTAAAAACCCCAACAAATTTTTTGCTTTTTCATTTCCTTACCCATCGTGAATAGTTTCACTACTAACAGTTGGGTTATGAGTCAATGTTAGTCCCTCCTGTCATGTTACTTACCTTAACATCTATTTTCCACATTTCATTTACATATCAATTTATTTTCACTAAATATATCCCCAATATTACATCCGTGTACAATACTGTGCCTCTATATGTTCAGATACAAAAATTATACGAATGTGTATACCTGCTCTTGATAGGAAGCAGCGGATAACCGAAATGCAAAACTACTATCGCTCTCTTCTACTAAATTAACCCTGTAGGGTGGAAAATGAAAGGGAGAACGAAACTTGCTTAGTAAGGCAATAATGTAAGCAGGTAGATAACTATACTATCTACGTGCTGATAATGTCATGATATAAAATCGTTTATATTTGGAGCATGAGGTAAGACTAAAATGATGCCACATGTATGTATATATCATATAAGAGAAATCATGAAATCGACATATAAAACAAACATGGAAAAATCATCATGTATGACATCTCATGCTCGTCACATTAAAACTTATTTATTTCATCATAAACTCATCACGTTAAAACTTATTAATTTTATCACAAAACAACCACATCAAGGCTAAACCCATCCCCCGGGAATACCTTAATTCATTAAATCGCATCTCTTTTAAAAACATAAATCGGGACATTACCCCTCCTTCGGGTTTGTCCTAGTCTATTCAGACCGTATGATATCATGTGAGGCATGTAGGTTACTGTATGAAAAATCGAGGACTATGGCCATGTTACGTCCTTATGATCCCAGGCTACACGTGTAAGACCCCGTATATGTAAAAGGGTAATATGTGTAATTGGATCAAATAATATGAATGGACTTGTAATGTAAAGTATGATTGATGTAAGTCCATGGATTCAATGTATGTATGTGTAATATAAATTGTAACGTACATACAAGTTTCATTGAGTGTGAATACGGAAAAATGAGTTATGGCAAGTGATGGATGTGATTGAAACACAAAATGAGTAGTGTGGTAAAATGGAATGGAGTTATGCTTCCATTTGGTTTTATGTTGCATACCTTTGAATATACAATGAATGCACACAAGTTTCAATGTGCATAAGGTATGAATGGATGCCATTTTCAAGTTATAAAGGTGGATGGATGAGGAAATGGCCATGGCAATAGATTGAGGGTGTGTTGGTATGAGTTGCAGCAATGAAACTGCAGGAAATCTGGAAAACATGAGGTCCAGATCGATCTCCTAGGATGAGAGATCGATCTGGGAGAGCCAGAATGCTCTTATTTGGGCGAAAGAATTGAGTAGATCGATCTCCAATGGAGCCAGATCGATCTGCCAAGCATTCTGTAAGTGAAAAGATCGATCCTCAAGCACCCAGATCGATCTCCTTAGCTCTCTGTTTGGGACCAGATCGATCTCATACTTCGACAGATCGATCTCATGCTTCAACAGATCGATCTCACTGCTTCGACAGATCGATCTCAAGCTTAAAAATGCCGTGAAAAAGAGGGATTTTAAGGGACCAGATCGATCTCCTCTTGGACCAGATCGATCTCCTCAAGTCATTTCTATATAAGGAGAGCTGAAAATCTGGAAATCTCGGAAAAACACCAAACTTTACAATTTCAACCCCAAAAACCCAACTTTCCCTCTCTAAAATCAGCCATTTTCAGTGAGATTTGGAGAGAGATCATTAGAGGTAAAGTTGTTCCTATCAAAGAGGAGAACAACATAGTGAGAGGGCATTTTCCCATTTTTGGAATTGAAGGAGTTGAGGGCATTACCAATTGGAGCAAGAAGAGAAATCATATTGGTAAGATTCTAACACTCCAATCCAAATGCATTAGCTATTTAATTGATTTTGGAGTTGATTGGTATGAGTATTGATGGATAAACTACCTAGGAATGTAGTGGAATTGGTGTGACCTAGAAATCTAAAATGGGTATAATGTGAGAATATGAGGGATTGAATGAGTTTATGATTTATGGCATGCCAAAGTTGTTATTGGGATAATATTTATGATTTTAAACGGTTAAATGAGATTACATAGTGAGTTTGGAGGAATTGTGGAAATGGGTATGTATATAATTGATAAATGCCAGAGTTTGGAGGAATTGTGGAAATGGGTATGTATATAATTGATAAATGCCATAGTGAGGGGATTCATGGAATATGAACGCTATGAGCTTTATGTCGATTTGATATCAACTTTGAATAAGTTAATAGGCCTAAGAAGGTCCATAGACTCGAGCTATGGGTAAAGTAATGAAACGAGGCCAAATAAGCTTTAATAGAGGCTATAGATTAAATTGACTATAGCAAGCACAAGGGTTGCAATTATATGGATCGAATATAATGCGGGATACGATTTTGTGCAGTCCCGAAGAGTTCGTTGAAGGCGGACCGAACCGTACGAGAAAGCAGCTTAAGGAAGTGGAATCACGCATCGCGATTCCAGGTAAGGGAATTTTGTGAGTATATAGAGGTAGCTGCTCGTACTTTGAACTTGTGGGTGAATATCGGGTGTTTTTATGAAATGCATGATTGCTCAAATAAATGTTGATGGTATTCGTGAAAGATGATGGGTATATGCGTGGTTTTGGATTTGAAGTGGATTTTATGAAAAAGGGATAGTAAGGCTAATAATTGCATAAATCATGTGTTTTGAATGCTTTTACAAAACACAATGCTTTGATTTGAGCAAATAAAAGGATAGGCTGGCTAGTACTTGAATGATGTTGTGAAATAGCCCATATGAGGCACTAAGCATATTATGAGATGTTTTGAATGCATGTAAGCCGCCTATCGCGTATATGAGATATAATTCGCGTTAGAGCCTCGCTCGCGCGAGACTTCTATGTTTTCACTTGTGTGAAACGTGCTTGAGCTTAGCTCGCACTTTGAAATTGAATTGTGATGATGTTTATAAACCGTACTGGAGCTTATACTCGTACGTGGATTTGAGTGGTTTTTCTTATGCATATAACTGTACTGGAGCTATGCTCGTACATGGTTTCTTCATATTTTATGCATAAATGCCGTACCAGAGCGTTGCTCGTACGAAGTGATTGGTTTTGATGCATGAATTCGCGCTAGAGCGTAGCTCGCGCTGGTTTTCACACTGTGGTATGTATGAGGTCGTGGTGAGAGATACGGATTAACTTAGGGAACCCAATAGGCCTGACAGACCTCTTAGGTGAGGTGAGGGTGAGGGGCTAGGACCTGACATAATCCATCCAGGGAACCCAACAGTCCTGACAGACCTCTTAGGTGGGGTGAGGGTGAGGGGCTAGGACCTGGATCAGGGAACCCAACAGGGGCGAGCAAGGCCATGAGGGGCTAGGACCTGGTATTGCGGTTACTCCCACGCGCTCTTGAGACTATAAAGGTTACACTCGATATGGGGTAGATAAGACCTATGGCAGGCACCCCCTAACCATGTTATGGGTCCGCGGAGTACGATGTACCGTGTATATCACATGGAGTACGATGTACCGCGTGGTGGTTACTTGATTGAGAAAGTCTGGCGGAGAACTAACTCACCTTCGTGCCAGCATGATACCCCGCACACCGGAATCCGTGTGGTCTGGGATGATATGTGACGATTGGCCAATGTAGTCACTTGAGATATAGTAACCTGTCTCCTTGCTTGATTTACTTACTACCACATGATTTTAAATCTCTAAGTGTGATTGTGATTGTTTAAGGTAGACCCGAAGGAGGGGTCGAGCCTCGTAGATTTGAATTGTGAAATGAAAACGTGGTTGTGATTGTGAATTGATGTGATGTGATTGTATGTGATGAGAAAGAGATTTATGACGTGGGTTTAAAAAGGAGGTTTCTTAATGAATTGCCCTTTTTATGAATTTAAATGAGATCGAGCATGAGATGATTTATACATGATGTTTTACCATGTTTTATATGCCAATATTACATGGCTTTGATACATGATATATATGTATACTCATATGGCATAGTTTTATTCCTCATGCTCCTACTATAAATGATTTATGCATAACACTATCAGCATGTAGATAGAGTAGTTATCTACCATGCTTGCATTATTGCCTTACTGAGCGTGTGGTTGCTCATCCCACTCTATTTTCCTCCTACAGAGCGTGCATAGTAGCCCAGTGAGGACTGAGGCGTATTATTTTGGACTCCGCTGCATCTCCATCGCTAAGAGGTATATACACAGTGATTCTTTTTGTATCTAAACAATGTAGAAGCACAGTATTCTTTTGAGTTGTATTTATGGGGGATGTAGATGTCAGTAAAACATGTATTGTATAAGTACACGATTAAATGCACATGTATGACATCGTCTTAATTAATTGAGAATGAATGAGATGTGGTGTTTATTATTGACTCACAGCCCAACAGTATGTGGTGAGTTAGTTCACGACCGGGTAAGGTAACAGTAAAACGTAAAAAAATTTCAGTGATTTTCGGTTAAAGAGAATGGAATTGGGTCGTGACAGAGATTGGTATCAGAGCTGTGTTGGCCTGATGTGAGTCATTAATAAAATGTAGGAAAGTACATCCCCATAGTACTGTGCTTTTGTTTAGATATAACTGTGTATACCGTGATGGATTGAGCTTAATGAATTATTATAATACAGGGAGTTAGGCACTATGCCAGTTACACGCAAAGGTAGAGGGGCGAGAGCACGTGCTAGAGGCCGTAGAGGTAGGCCTGAGAGCCGTGCGGAGCCACAGACTGAGCAGGCTCCACAGAACCCTGCTGAGAGAGCGGGTGATACTGAGGCTCGCTTCGCTAGATTAGAGCAGAGTGTTGAGAGTCTGGTGGAGATAGTCACGCAGGCCTTGGGCGCCGGTGACAGACGAGGTCTCGCAGCACAGCCTACTACTGAACAGGCAGCTGCAAAGGCGGAGAGACCTCAGACTGCTGAGACAGTTATAGTTACACCACCTCCAGCCCAGGATACAGATTCTCCTATCGCTCCACAGCAGAGCGGTAGTGATGTGGGTTATGACTGCGACTTGAGCAGGTTGTGAGAGTTTCAAGCGCTGAAACCCCCAGTGTTTAGAGGGGTGAAGGACCCAGTGATTACGGAGGATTGGGTGTATGAGATGGAGAAACTGTATAGGTTTTTCCGATGCACTTCAAATGAGAAGGTTGCCTTTGCCGTGTTTATGCTGAAAGGCGAGGCCGAGCATTGGTGGAGGTCCACCGATGTTATTTTGAGGGCCAGACACTCTGAGATCTCATGGGAGATATTTCTAGAGGCCTTCAGGAGACAATATGTCCTAGCTACCGCACAGAGGAGACTGCGGATGGAATTTATGAACTTGGTTCAGGGGAACCGTACTGTGGATGAGTATGAGTCCAAGTTTATGTCCTTGGGGAGATATGACCCGGACACGATGGGTAGTGAGACCCGAAAGATTCAGAAGTTCATGGATGGGTTGAGATTGGCCATCCGAACTAAGCTAGCTCCCTTCGACATTGTGACTTATGAGGAGGCTGTACATAAGGCTCAGTTATGTGAGCAAGACTTTGAGCGAAATGCCTCCGAGCTTGGAAGGATCAGTGTCAGGAAGGACAGAGACCGGAAGAGATCCGGGTTTGGAAGAGTGGCCAAGAGAGGTGGCCAAAGGTTTTTCGAGAAGAGGCCTAAGATCGAGGAGGTGCAGGAGAGAGCTGCCAAACCTCCCGTATACCCAGCCTTGACAGCGCCGAGGGGTATAACTATTGGAGGACCACGACCTACCACGGATCAGTGTAGGAGATGTGGGAGATACCATGGGACTAGGCCATGTCAGGCGCCCCCTGTTTCGTGTTTTAGGTGTGGGAGGCCAGGGCATATATCGAGGTACTGCACTGAAATGATTGAGGTTGCCCCACAGAAGGACAAGGAGCTTGAGGGAGCTCCAGTTGAGACAGGGCCCCGAGGAGGAGGGCTACAGCTGAGGAAAAAGGGAAACAGGCTGCGGGTGTGAGCAGAGGAAGAGTACATGCATTGGATCAGGACACCGCAGATGCTTCGACGGATGTGATTAAAGGTACCATCCGAATCTTTGATTTAGAGGCATTGGTATTATTTGATCCTGGTGCCACGCATTCTTTCATATCACCTTCCTTTGCACATAAATTATTGAAGTATGTGAAACCAACATTATTGGATAAAATATTGATGATTTCCACACCCATGAATGATAGTCAATTGACTGAGCATGTATGTAGGGATTGTAAGTTAAAGATAGAGGGGAAGGAAATGATAGCCAATCTGATTTTATTGAATATGAATGATTTTGATGTAATTTTGGGAATGGATTGGTTGGCTACCAATCGTGTTGTGATGGATTGTCATGCCAAAACATTGATGTTTTCAGGATTAGACAATCTTATTGTAAACTTTGATGAAAAGAAATGATATGAAAATAGCATGTTTGTTGTAAATAAAGGAGTATGATTTTAAATTCATATTGCTTGAGAGATAAATTTATTATTTATGATAAATGTTGAATGTGGAGTGATGGTTTATGTTACTAACGATGGAGAGGACAATGTGAAGGGTTCATTGCCTATGTGGTCGACATAGATGAGGCACACCCGGAATTGAAGGACATACCCGTAATTACGGACTACCCTGATGTCTTTCCGGATGAATTACCAGGGCTACCACCTGAAAGGGAAATGGAATTTTGCATTGAGTTAGTGCCTGGTACAGAGCCGATATTGAAGCCACCCTATAGAATGGCTCCGATAGAGTTGGAAGAGCTGAAGAAACAACTGCAAGAGTTGTTGGAGAAGGGGTTTATTAGACCGAGTGTCTCACCTTGGGGAGCACCGGTTCTATTTGTAAGGAAGAAGGATGGAAGCCTCCGACTGTGTATAGATTACCGGTTGTTGAATAAGGCCACCATTAAGAACAAGTACCCCCTTCCAAGAATCGATGATTTGTTGGATCAGCTCCAGGGAGCCGAAGTATTTTCTAAGATAGATCTGCGGTCAGGGTATCATCAGTTGAGGATCAGGAGTGGAGATGTACCCAAGACAGCATTTCGTACCCGTTATGGTCACTATGAGTTTTTGGTGATGCCATTCAGACTGACGAATGCTCCCACAGCATTTATGGCATTGATGAATGATATATTCAAGCCATACCTGGACAAGTTTGTGATTGTTTTCAAAGATGACATTTTGGTGTATTCCAAGTCCAGGGAAGATCATGAGGAGCACTTGAGGATAGTTCTGCAGACCCTCCGAGAGAGAGAATTGTATGCCAAACTCAGCAAGAGTAACTTTTGGTTGGAACAGATCTCATTTCTGGGGCATGTTGTGTCTAAGGATGGGGTATCAGTGGATCCATCCAAGATAGAGGCAGTTGTACAGTGGGAACAGCCCAAGATAGTAACTGAGATCAGGAGTTTCCTGGGATTGGCAGGATATTATCGGAAATTTGTAGAGGGTTTCTCCAGACTAGCTGCTCCGTTGACACGCCTCATGCGAAAAGATGTTAAGTTTGTGTGGGATGAGGCATGTGAGAGGAGTTTTGAGGAGCTTAAGCGTCGATTGACGACTGCTCCAGTTCTCACCATTCCTACCAGCTCAGGAGGATTCTCGGTGTATACGGATGCATCACACCAGGGACTGGGCTGTGTGCTTATGCAGGATGGGAAGGTAGTTGCCTATGGATCTAGACAGTTGAAAGATCATGAGAGGAACTACCCGACACATGATTTAGAGTTGGCGGCCGTAGTATTTGCTTTGAAAATATGGCGCCACTATCTCTATGGTGAGAAATTTCAGGTGTTCACAGATCATAAGAGCCTTAAGTACCTGTTCTCGCAGAAAGAGCTGAATATGAGACAGAGGAGATGGCTCGAACTTCTGAAAGACTATGACTGTGAAATCATGTACCACCCAGGTAAGGCAAATGTGGTTGCCGATGCTTTGAGTAGAAAGAACCTTGGATTGGTGTCTTATATGATGGTACGGGAACATGAATTGTTAGAACACTTTGCGAACCTCAGTTTGGATGTAACCCCACCTGGATCTGAGAGACTTGAGATCATGGCTAGTTTGAGACTAGAGCCAGAGTTGATTGGCCGTATTCTGCAAGCCCAGCAGAGCGATCGACGGTGTATCGATTGGCTGAGGCAGATAAAGACAGGTGTGGGTATAGATTTTGAGCAGAGTGCTGATGACTTATTGTGGTTCAGAGGCAGAGTATGCGTTCCCAGGGATCCTGAGATCAGGAGGACGATTTTATCAGAGGCTCACTCATCGAAGTATACGATACATCCGGGAAGTACCAAGATGTATCAAAACCTTCGGAAGGTTTATTGGTGGTCTGGAATGAAAAGAGACATTGCGGAATATGTCGCTAAGTGTCTCGTTTGTCAGCAAGTGAAGGTAGAGCATCAGAAGCCTGCAGGATTATTGCAGCCTCTACCGATACCGACCTGGAAGTGGGAGCATGTCACCATGGATTTTGTGATGGGGTTGCCCAGGACCCGCAGAGGTCATGATGCCATATGGGTTATTATGGACCGGTTGACTAAGTCCACCCATTTCTTGGCTATGAGAGCTACCGATACACTGAGTCAGTTGGCGAACCTGTATATTCGAGAGATAGTACGGCTACATGGTGTACCAGTGAGCGTTGTTTCTAATAGGGATGCCCGCTTCACTTCCCATTTCTGGGAACATTTTCAGGAAGCGCTGGGGACCCGACTGAGTTTTAGCACCGCTTTTCATCCTCAGACAGATGGGCAGTCAGAGAGGACTATACAGACCCTCGAGGATATGTTGAGAGCGTGTGTGCTGGATTTTAGAGGCTCCTGGGATGACCACCTGCAGTTAGCCGAGTTCGCATATAATAATAGCTATCATGCTAGTATCGGGATGGCACCCTATGAGGCGTAGATGCCGTTCCCCCATTGGATGGGAAGAGGTTGGTGACAGACAGATTTTTACTCTGGACTTAGTGCAGCAGGCATCTGAGGACGTCCAGTTGATATGTGAGAGATTACGGACAGCTCAGAGCCGGCAAAAGAGTTATGCTGACAAGAGACGAAGACCACTGGAGTTTGATGAGGGTGAGTCGGTGTTTCTGAGGGTATCACCATCGAAGGGTATTATGAGATTTGGTAAGAAGGGCAAGCTGAGCCCTAGATACATCGGACCCTTCGAGATTTTGGAGAGAGTGGGAGATAATGCGTATAGGTTGGCATTGCCACCGGACTTGGCAAATGTCCACAACGTCTTCCACGTCTCGATGCTTCGGAAGTATCACCCGGACCCGGCACACGTAATAAGATATGAGCTGTTGGAGCTCCATGAGAGTATGACGTATGTTGAGAAGCCGGTTCGGATACTGGATAGAAAAGAGAAAGTGTTACGGAATAAGACAATTCCCTTGGTGAAAGTGCTTTGGCAACACCACACGGCGGAAGAGGCCACGTGGGAATTGGAGAACTTGATACGGGAGAGGTACCCCCAACTGTTTGAAGAGTGACTTGGTTCTAATTTGGAGGACCAAATTTCTTGAAGGAGGGGAGAATGTAAAACCCCGTATATGTAAAAGGGTAATATGTGTAATTGGATCAAATAATATGAATGGACTTGTAATGTAAAGTATGATTGATGTAAGTCCATGGATTCAATGTATGTATGTGTAATATAAATTGTAACGTACATACAAGTTTCATTGAGTGTGAATACGAAGAAATGAGTTATGGCAAGTGATGAATGTGATTGAAACATAAAATGAGTAGTGTGGTAAAATGGAATGGAGTTATGCTTCCATTTGGTTTGTTGCATACCTTTGAATATACAATGAATGCACACAAGTTTCAATGTGCATAAGGTATGAATGGATGCCATTTTCAAGTTATAAAGGTGGATGGATGAGGAAATGGCCATGGCAATAGATTGAGGGTGTGTTGGTATGAGTTGCAGCAATGAAACTGCAGGAAATCTGGAAAACATGAGGTCCAGATCGATCTCCTAGGATGAGAGATCGATCTGGGAGAGCCAGAATGCTCTTATTTGGGCGAAAGAATTGAGTAGATCGATCTCCAATGGAGCCAGATCGATCTGCCAAGCATTCTGTAAGTGAAAAGATCGATCCTCAAGCACCCAGATCGATCTCCTTAGCTCTCTGTTTGGGACCAGATCGATCTCATACTTCGACAGATCGATCTCATGCTTCAACAGATCGATCTCACTGCTTCGACAGATCGATCTCAGGCTTAAAAATGCCGTGAAAAAGAGGGATTTTAAGGGACCAGATCGATCACCTCTTGGACCAGATCGATCTCCTCAAGTCATTTCTATATAAGGAGAGCTGAAAATTTGGAAATCTCGGAAAAACACCAAACTTTACAATTTCAACCCCAAAAACCCAACTTTCCCTCTCTAAAATCAGCCATTTTCAGTGAGATTTGGAGAGAGATCATTAGAGGTAAAGTTGTTCCTATCAAAGAGGAGAACAACATAGTGAGAGGGCATTTTCCCATTTTTGGAATTGAAGGAGTTGAGGGCATTACCAATTGGAGCAAGAAGAGAAATCATATTGGTAAGATTCTAACACTCCAATCCAAATGCATTAGCTATTTAATTGATTTTGGAGTTGATTGGTATGAGTATTGATGGATAAACTACCTAGGAATGTAGTGGAATTGGTGTGACCTAGAAATCTAAAATGGGTATAATGTGAGAATATGAGGGATTGAATGAGTTTATGATTTATGGCATGCCAAAGTTGTTATTGGGATAATATTTATGATTTTAAACGGTTAAATGAGATTACATAGTGAGTTTGGAGGAATTGTGGAAATGGGTATGTATATAATTGATAAATGCCAGAGTTTGGAGGAATTGTGGAAATGGGTATGTATATAATTGATAAATGCCATAGTGAGGGGATTCATGGAATATGAACGCTATGAGCTTTATGTCGATTTGATATCGACTTTGAATAAGTTAATAGGCCTAAGAAGGTCCATAGACTCGAGCTATGGGTAAAGTAATGAAACGAGGCCAAATAAGCTTTAATAGAGGCTATAGATTAAATTGACTATAGCAAGCACAAGGGTTGCAATTATATGGATCGAATATAATGCGGGATACGATTTTGTGCAGTCCCGAAGAGTTCGTTGAAGGCGGACCGAACAGTACGAGAAAGCAGCTTAAGGAAGTGGAATCACGCATCGCGATTCCAGGTAAGGGAATTTTGTGAGTATATAGAGGTAGCTGCTCGTACTTTGAACTTGTGGGTGAATATCGGGTGTTTTTATGAAATGCATGATTGCTCAAATAAATGTTGATGGTATTCGTGAAAGATGATGGGTATATGCGTGGTTTTGGATTTGAAGTGGATTTTATAAAAAAGGGATAGTAAGGCTAATAATTGCATAAATCATGTGTTTTGAATGCTTTTACAAAACACAATGCTTTGATTTGAGCAAATAAAAGGATAGGCTGGCTAGTACTTGAATGATGTTGTGAAATAGCCCATATGAGGCACTAAGCATATTATGAGATGTTTTGAATGCATGTAAGCCGCCTATCGCGTGTATGAGATATAATTCGCGTTAGAGCCTCGCTCGCGCGAGACTTCTATGTTTTCACTTGTGTGAAACGTGCTTGAGCTTAGCTCGCACTTTGAAATTGAATTGTGATGATGTTTATAAATCGTACTGGAGCTTATACTCGTACGTGGATTTGAGTGGTTTTTCTTATGCATATAACTGTACTGGAGCTATGCTCGTACATGGTTTCTTCATATTTTATGCATAAATGCCGTACCAGAGCGTTGCTCGTACGAAGTGATTGGTTTTGATGCATGAATTCGCGCTAGAGCGTAGCTCGCGCTGGTTTTCACACTGTGGTATGTATGAGGCTGTGGTGAGAGATACGGATTAACTCAGGGAACCCAATAGGCCTGATAGACCTCTTAGGTGAGGTGAGGGTGAGGGGCTAGGACCTGACATAATCCATCCAGGGAACCCAACAGGCTTGACAGACCTCTTAGGTGGGGTGAGGGTGAGGGGCTAGGACCTGGATCAGGGAACCCAACAGGGGCGAGCAAGGCCATGAGGGGCTAGGACCTGGTATTGCGGTTACTCCCACGCGCTCTTGAGACTATAAAGGTTACACTCGATATGGGGTAGATAAGACCTATGGCAGGCACCCCCTAACCATGTTATAGGTCCACGAAGTACGATGTACCGTGTATATCACATGGAGTACGATGTACAGCGTGGTGGTTACTTGATTGAGAAAGTCTGGCGGAGAACTAACCCACCTTCGTGCCAGCATGATACCCCGCACACCAGAATCTGTGTGGTCTGGGATGATATGTGGCGATTGGCCAATGTAGTCACTTGAGATATAGTAACCTGTCTCCTTGCTTGATTTACTTACTACCACATGATTTTAAATCTCTAAGTGTGATTGTGATTGTTTAAGGTAGACCCGAATGAGGGGTCGAGCCTCGTGGATTTGAATTGTGAAATGAAAACGTGGTTGTGATTGTGAATTGATGTGATGTGATTATATGTGATGAGAAAGAGATTTATGACGTGGGTTTAAAAAGGAGGTTTCTTAATGAATTGCCCTTTTTATGAATTTAAATGAGATCGAGCATGAGATGATTTATACATGATGTTTTACCATGTTTTATATGCCAATATTACATGACTTTGATACATGATATATATGTATACTCATATGGCATAGTTTTATTCCTCATGCTCCTACTATAAATGATTTATGCATAACACTATCAGCATGTAGATAGAGTAGTTATCTACCATGCTTGCATTATTGCCTTACTGAGCGTGTGGTTGCTCATCCCACTCTATTTTCCCCCCTACAGAGCGTGCATAGTAGCCCAGTGAGGACTGAGGCGTATTATTTTGGACTCCGCTGCATCTCTATCGCTAAGAGGTATATACACAGTGATTCTTTTTGTATCTAAACAATGTAGAAGCACAGTATTCTTTTGAGTTGTATTTATGGGGGATGTAGATGTCAGTAAAACATGTATTGTATAAGTACACGATTAAATGCACATGTATGACATCGTCTTAATTAATTGAGAATGAATGAGATGTGGTGTTTATTATTGACTCACAGCCCAACAGTATGTGGTGAGTTAGTTCACGACCGGGTAAGGTAACAGTAAAATGCGAAAATTTTTTAGTGATTTTCGGTTAAAGAGAATGGAATTGGGTCGTGACAACATGGATCCCGGTGTGCGGGACATCACAACTGCAACGGGAGGTGGGGTTAAATCCTACCCGCCAAAATATCAAGTAACATCATTGAGTCATCATGACTGCACAGTACAGCGTACTTCATGTGACATACACGGTACAACGTACTCCGTGGACCCATATCATAGTCTGAGGGTGCCTACCGTAGGTCTTATCCACCCCAATACTATATCGATAACCAACCCATGTCTCAAAGTATACGTGCGAGCATATCAACTGTAAGACCCGAATTTAATTAAAATACGAAATGAATGAGTATTCATGAAGGGAAGTCAGGTTAAATTAATCCCGAACATGTGTAAGGGCAAAATGGTCAAAAGATCGAAAGTCAGTATAATTTCGATAAGGAAATTTAATTAAAAATATGGATTTGAGAAATTTTGGTCAATAAGGATGAAATAATTGGGTTAAACTGATCAAGATATTAATTTATGAGAATTAATCGGAATTAATCGGGATTTTTAGTTCGAAAAAAATTAATCCCGAAAATAATCGAAAAATATATCGAAAAGTCATTCGGGACAATATCCCGAAAATACGGAGAAATTATACCCGAAAAAGGGTTAAAATATAATAAATAAATTAAATAAAATTGAATAAATGAATTTAGAATTAAATAATAATTTTGGGAGATATTTTGGGTATTTTAATATATTTTAATGAATAGTGATAATAAAATAATTTAAAAATAAATAAATAATAAAAATAAATAATAAATAAAATAAATTAAAGAAATGAAAAAAAAAAGAGACAAAAAACGCGAAATCGCGCGAAACGAAAACGGAAGCAGCTGACCGAGGAGCATCCCGATCGGCAACCAGGCGAGGGCCGGCGAAGGAAGCCCGACACCAGGCGATCTTGTTGCCACAGGTGACACGCGCCAAGGACGCCGGAGGACGTCGAAAAACGGAGGAGAAGGCCGCGGGAAAGAAATGGTCACCAGCGACGAACGACGGCGATTCGGGCGGAACCGAGGCCAGATTCTGAGAGCCCAGGCGATGGCGGTTCTTTTGAGACCGGTATCAATCGACGAAACGGCGAGAATCACCGGCGATGACCAAGGGAAGAAATGGGTTTTCGACGCCGGGGAGAAGAGGCCGAACCGTCGACGTTCCGACGACTTCGACCCAAACCAAGGGTGGATTCGTGCTGCTGACAACCTTGCGGAGCCACTAGCGGTGGAAGCGGTGGAGAACCGGCCGGCAAGGTGGTGAACCGACCGAATCGGAGTGAACCGGGGTGAACCGGTGGGTCTGAACCGGTCCGAACCGGACTGAACCGGTTCAGCCAAAAAAGAGAGGGAAAAAAGGGAGAAAAAGGGAAAAAGAAAACAGAGGAAAAATTGGAGAAAAATCCCGACGATGCAATCGAGCTACGGGTAAGTCAGTAGTGGTCGAAATTGACCCGATTTAAATTTTGGAGTATTTAATTTAATTAATTTTGGACTGAAAACTTACCCGAAAAATTGTAAAATTGTGTAGCTCGACGATTGGCATCCACCGAGAGCTCGAGACAGCCTCGATTTACGTACTAGCATGGAATCTCGGGTAAGTGACCCTTATTTACGACAATTTACATCGTTATGCGTTGTTATGAATTTAAATTCCGCATAAATTGAATTAAATTATGGAAATTTAGATAAATTGTCGTAAATATTAAATTTAGCTATTCGAGAGTTAGAACGAGGCCCAATAAATTATTAGTGGGCCCAATGAGCCCAATAGGCCTTGATAAAGTGAAAATTAAGTGAAAAACGGGCTTAAGGCCGATTAAGGCGCACTAAGGTGCAATCGGGCCCAATAGGGGTAAACGGGCCCAATGATTTAAATTAAGCCCAAAAAATAGGAAATACAATTAAGTTGTATAATATCTGACCTGAAGAATATTGATACGCAGTTCCGGAGGTTTGATTAGGAGCAGATCGGACTGCGCGTCGTGACATCAGTGGAAAGGTCAGACTCGACATGAAAATAAGGTAAGGGAATTTTGTAAGTGCATAGAGATGCCTATACGTATTTTGAGGGTATTTACAGGGCTTAGAAATTTCTTACAGCATCTAGAAATGAAATAATAATTTTTACGAAAATCGAGGCTTAGATAAATAAAGGAAAAAGATGATTTTGCCCCTAGGAGTAAAATTTACAAAAAGGGTAGTAAGGCAGATAAATTGCCTGATTTCATGTTTTTAATGCTTTATATGAATATATTGCTTGATTTAACCAAATATGCACATATGTTAGCTATTGATTTTAAGAATTACATGAAAGGGAACCGGTTTGTACCGGTTACGATTTTAAAAGATGTTTTGTCAAGATTTAGCCACCTATCGTATTTACATGAATAAAAAGAGTGCTAGAGTCTTTCTCGCACTCAGGTTTACTGATTTATTCTCATGAAAAGTCGTACTGGAGCATTGCTCGTATGAGAAATTTGTGTGTGCACAAAATCGTGCTAGAGCTTCGCTCGCACGAGATTTTAGATATCATGATATGCATAGCGTGGTGCTGGAGCTTCGCTCGCACTAGACGTGAGTTGACATGCATATAGTCCTGCGGAAGCCTCCTGTAGACTGTGTGTCACAAAGAGTTGAGATGCTCGCACGTATACTTTTGAGACATGGGTTGGTTATTGACATAGTATTGGGGTGGATAAGACCTACGGCAGGCACCCCCAGACTATGATATGGGTCCACGGAGTACGATGTACCGTGTATGTCACATGGAGTACGCTGTACCGTGCAGTTATGATGACTCTATGATGTTACTTGATTCTGGAGGGTAGGACTTGACCCCACCTCCCGTTGCAGTTGTGATACCCCGCACACCGGGATCCGTGTAGCCTGGGATCACAGGGACATAGTATGGCCATAGTCCTAGATTTTCATACAGTAACCTACATGCCTCACATGATATCATACGGTCTGGATAGACCAGGATAAACCCGATGGAGGGGTGGTCCCGATTTATGTTTTTAAAAGAGATGTGATTTAATGAATCAAGGTATTCCCGAGAGATGGGTTTGACCTTGATGAAGTTGTTTTATGATGAAACAAATGAGTTTTAAAGTGATGAGTTTTGTGATTAAACGAATAAGTTTTAAAGTGAAGAGTTTATGATGAAATTAATAAGTTTTAATGTGAGGAGCATGAGATGTCATACATGATGATTTTGCAATGTTTATTTCACATGTCGATTTCATGATTTCTCTTATATGATATATACATACATGTGGCATCGTTTTAGTCATACCTCATGCTCCAAATGTAAATGATTTTATGTCATGCCATTATCAGCACGTAGATAGTATAGTTATCTACCTGCTTACATTATTGCCTTACTGAGCACGTTTCGCTCACCCTTTCATTTTCCACCCCACAGGGTACATTCAGTAGAAGAGAGCGACAATAGTCTCGCATCTCGGTTATCCGCTGCTTCTTATCAAGAACAGGTATACACATTTGTATAATTTTGTATCTGAACATATAGATGCACAGTACTGTATATGGATGTAATATTGGGGATATATTTAGTTCAAATAAATTGATATGTAAATGAAATATGAAAATGGAATGGGAAATAGGTGAGAGGTGATTAACACCGAATCATAGCCCAACTGTTTAGTAGTATAACTATTCACGACGGGTAAGGAAATGAAAAAGCGAAAAATTTGTAGGGATTTTTAGGTAATTTGGGTCGTGGCAATTTAATGGTATCAAAACAGAGTTGACTTGATATGAGTCGGTGTTAGTGGTTAAGTAAATTTACATCCTCATGTACTGTGCATTGTTTAGATACAATTGTGTATATCAAGATGGAATAGCAGCTAAGAATTTAGTTTCGAATGCAAGAATATAGTTTTTATAAATGATAGCCTATATGGTAAAGGGGCGAGTACACATGCTCGAGGCCGTAGAGATCTGTCTGAGAGTCGAATGAGTCGTCACATGAGACTCAAGATGAGAGTGAGGTAGAGGCTGATGTTGAGCATACTCCACAGGGTCTTATAAAGAGACCAAACAGTATTGAGACACGCTCCAAGAGGATGGAGTGGAGTGTATAAAATATTTCGGAGTTGATTACTCAATCTCTGCAAATAGTTGAGGATAGGCAAGGTAAAGCCTAAACAGATACCTTAGACTATAGAGATTTTCACACCCCTCCGATATATAGCGAAGTAAAGAAACCAATAGTTACTGAGGACTGGGTGTATGAGATAGCGAAGTTGTATGAATTTTTCGGTGTATGTCGACTAAGAAAGTGACTTTTAAAATACATTTATATTAGAGAGTCGAGGCAGAACATTGGTGGAAGTCCGCTCGACCCATCTGAAGAGTTAGACGTCCAGAGTCGACATGAGAAATATTTTTGGATGTATTCTGGTGACGAAATATTTCAGACACTACTTAAAGGGAAATTACAGGTAAAATTTCTTACACTGCCCATAGTCATTGGTTGATTGATGAGTATGCATCTCAGATTACATCCCTGAGCAAGTATGAACCCGATATTGTGGACAGTGAGAGTCGAAAAGCCTAAGAGTTCATGGAATGGCTCAAATTATCGATTAGAGTCCGATTGGCTCACTACTTATGTCGAGGCAGTACGCAGAATATAGTTGTGTGAATAATATCATGTGTTGCACGCCTCTGAGATTGGGAAAGGTAGTAAGGGCCGAAATAGAGACATAAGAGAATAGAGAATGACAGGGATGTCAGAGTGGGAAAGAGACCAACTGATAAGGGATTAGAACTGATGAGTCATGGGGTAAGATTATTGGTAAGGCCCCAGTGTATCCAATTTAACACTTATTAGGGGTATTGTGATTGGAAGACCCCGACCTGCTACGAAGCAGTGTAGCAGTGTAAGCACTGTAAGCAGTGTGGGATGTGTGGTAGATACCACGGAAAGAGGGTCTATACCTACACTGTATTGATGAAAATGGCTGTTAAGTGTGGTAAGACGGACCATTGATTTTGATTGCACAGAGTTGGGCGAGATCGCCCCACAGAAAAGTAAAGAGACAAAGAAAAACTTCGTTGGTATAGCTGTAACGAAAAGGGAGGCCATAGCCGAAATGAAAAAGGAAAGTAGGCTGTTGGACGAAGGCGAGAGGATGTCTTGGACCAGGATACTATTGATGTTTCATGGATGTGGTGTAAGATACCACACTGGTATGAATAATGAAGTACATATGTTCATTGATCCTGGTGCCACACATTTATTCATACCGCCTTCATTTGCATATAAGTGAGTAAAAGGCATGAATGCCTACATCATTGGGCACAATACTGATAAATGAGTACCCCAATAGAGGAGAATTAATAAACGAAATATGGATATAGAGATTTTAAGTTGAAAACAGGGGTGAAAACATCACTGAAACTATACTGTAAGTGTTGACAAGTGATAAAAAGAGGTGCAACAGTTGAAATTAAAGGAGTAAATGATTGTACTCACGAAATAAGTAATGACAGAGTTTTATTATAAGTGATATACGAAAAGAGATAAGTTTTAAGATGTGATAAATCCTGACTACGAGATAGACTGGAGTAATAGGCGTATGCTAGGTAAGAATACCCTTTAAATATGAAGTAATTTGGATTAAAGCAATTAGTAACGAATATGAATTGTGACCATATGGACTAATATGTAAAGTAATTGTGGTTAAGTCTGAAGGTCAATAAAGGTATTTCAAAATACCTCCCCGCCTGAAGACTTGACAGCGTCTAAAAGTATATATATAACCTATAACGTGAAATCGATCGTCGTAATAAATACCTTTAGCATTAGGATACCTTTACTAAGACGATAAGAATATTAAAATTCGACAAATCATAAAGGTTAACATGGTAAAATTTAATAAGAGCCGTTAAGATAAGAAAAGGAAATGACGCAGGTTAGTACCTGAAAATATAAGCGATTTTGTAGGATCTTATACGCTTATGCGTAAATAAGTCAAGGATTGGACCAATTTGTAATCATCATTATCGATGATATGTTGGGTGTAGTTAAAGTCTAGGGCAAATTGTAAGCAATAATTGGAAAATTGCTTTTACAAATGGGTTGTTGTGAGTTCTCAATATGGTCTACTTGGTTGACACGTTTAACTAAGAAAACGTGATCTTTAAAGGAGATGATAAATAAGATGATAGATGTGACATGAATTTCGGGGTAATGAAGTATGAACTGACCACCGTGATTAATTTCACCATACCCAACAGCTCAAGAGGTTCTTAGTGAGTATGGATACCTCAAAATTATGAAGGAGCTGTGTATTGATGTATAATGGGAAGATAGTCAATTTTTGGAGTTAGACAACTCAAGGATCATGAAATAAACTATCTGACCCATGATTTAAAGTTGGCAGCGATAGTACTTGTACTGAGGATGTGGTACTATTATGTACACGATGAGGAATTGTGGATATGCACTGATCATAAAAGTCCCAAGTATCTGTTTTCATAGAAAGAGGCGAATATGAGAATACATAGTGAGTTAGAGCTTCTGAGAGGTTTTGATTTGTGAAAATTATGCCACCCAGGAAAGGCTAATGTGATGGCTGATGCCTCGAGTAGAAAGAGCCTTGGGATGATATTCCATATGATGGTCAGGGAGCGTGAGCTGCTAGAGCAGTTGTGGACCTCAGTAGTGATGTGATCCCTTCTAATGATGACAGTGATTATGAGATAGCTAGCCTGAGACTAGAATTGGATGAGAGTGCCCGGATTTGACAGGCTTAGCGTGATGATCGGCATGATGTCGATAGTTTAGGTCAGATTCAGAAGGGTACAGTGACAGAGTTCATAGAGTATGATAATGATTTACAGAGAGGTTCAGAGACAGTATAAGTGCTCCCCAGGACCACAGTTGATGAGATAGTAATATTGTCAGAAGCTCACTCTTCAGGATATACAGTGCATACGGAAGTAAAGAATATATTGAAATCTCGAAAAGGGTATTGGTGGTCAGATGTGAAAAGAAATAAGGTAGAGTATTAAAAGTCTGCAGAGTTATTGCAGCCTTTACCTATATCGACACGGCACGAAAATGAGAGCAAGTCTCCATGAATGTCGTGATGGGTTACAGAGAACCCAGGTGAATTACGAGGCTATTTAGATGATAGTCGATAGAGTGACTAAGTCTACCCACCTTCTGGTTATGAAATCCCCAGATACTCAGAGTGTGTATGAGGATTTATGTATAAGGAAGATTGTGAAACATGATGTAGCGTTCCAGTGAGCATGTATCATATAGGGATTCCCGCTTCACTTCCCACCTCTGAGGATATTTTTAGGAAGCTATGGGAACCCGACTGAGTATTAGCACAGCTTTCCATCCTCAGACAGATGGTCAGTCAGAGAGAACTGTACAGGTTCTGGAGGATCCGATGAAAGCGTGTGCCCTTGATTTTTATGCTCTTGGAATGATCAGTTATAACAAATCGAATTCGCCAATAGTGACAGTTGTCACTTGAGTATTGGGATAACAAGATATGAGGCAGTGTATGGCTGTAGGGGTTGTTCCCCAAATTGGATAAGAAAAAGTGGGTGACAGATAGAATTATTTTCGACTTTGGATAATAAGTCTCTGAGGATGTTTAGTTAAGGATGAGAGATTAAGAACGCCTCAGAGCAAATAGAAAAGTATTGGAATTCACCGAGGGTGAATTAGTATGGTTGAAATGTTTCTTCTCCTAAGAGAATAAAGACATAGCGAACTTTTGGAAGAAGGCAAAATTGAGTTTTGCTGAATGGAATTCTTGAGAGATTGGACAAGTGGACGATAAGACCTGTAGGTTGGCGTGATCACTTAAATAAACAGGCATCCACAATGTGTCTCAGCTTTTGATGCTTCGACAATACTATCCAGATCCAGCATAGGTGATCGATTATGAACTCTAAAAGTTCAGTTTAATGAAAATATAAGTATATTGATAAGTTGATTCGGGCATTAAACAGGAAAGAGAAAGTATTGAGGTTTAAGACGATCTCCCTAGTTAAAGTTCTTGAGAAGTATTACACTCCGGAAGGTCACATAAGAATTTAAGAGTATGATACGATAGATGTACCCGGAGTTATATATGGACTCATATGACTTGGTTCTAATTTGGAGGACCAAATTCCTTAAGTGGGGGAGAGTTGTAAGACCCGAATTTAATTAAAATACGAAATGAATGAGTATTCGTGAAGGGAAGTCGGGTTAAATTAATCCCGAACACATGTAAGGGCAAAATGGTTAAAAGACCGAAAGTCGGTATAATTTCGATAAGGAAATTTAATTAAAAATATGGATTTGAGAAATTTTGGTCAATAAGGATGAAATAAATTTATTTTGGGTTAAACTGATCAAGATATTAATTTATGGGAATTAATCGAGATTTTTAGTTCGAAAAAAAATAATCCCGAAAATAATCGAAAAATATATCAAAAATTCATTCGGGACAATATCCCAAAAAAATGGAGAAATTATACCCGAAAAAGGGTTAAAATATAATAAATAAATTAAATAAAATTGAATAAATGAATTTAGAATTAAATAATAATTTTGGGAGATATTTTGGGTATTTTAATATATTTTAATGAATAGTGATAATAAAATAATTTAAAAATAAATAAATAATAAAAATAAATAATAAATAAAATAAATTAAAGAAATGAAAAGAAAAGAGACAGAAAACGCGAAATCGCGCGAAACAAAAACGGAAGCAGCTGACCGAGGAGCATCCCGATCGGCGACCAGTGGCAACCAGGCGAAGGCCGGCAAAGGAAGCCCGATGCTAGGCGATCTTGTTGTCACCGGTGACACGCGCCAAGGACGACGGAGGACGTCGAAAAACGGAGGAGAAGGCAGCGGGAAAGAAATGGTCACCGGCGACGAACGGCGGCGATTCGGGTGGAACCGAGGCCAGATTCTGAAAGCCCAGGCGACGGCGGTTCTTTTTAGACTGGTATCAGCCGACGAAACGACGAGAATCGCCGACGACGACTAAGGGAAGAAATGGGTTTCCGACGCCGGGGAGAAGAGGCCGAACCGGCGGCGTTCCGGTGACCTCGACCCAAACCAAGGGTGGATTCGTGCTGCGGACAACCTTGCGGAGCCACTGGCGGTGGAAGCCGACGGAGAACCGATCGGTAAGGCGGTGAACCGGTCAAACCGGAGTGAACCGTGGTGAACCGGTGGGTCTGAACCGGTCCGAACCGGACTGAACCGGTTCAGCCAAAAAAGAGAGGAAAAAAAGGAGAAAAAGGGAAAAAGAAAAAAGAGGAAAAATTGGAGAAAAATTTCGACGATGCAATCGAGCTACGGGTAAGTCAGTAGTGGTCGAAATTAACCCGATTTAAATTTCGAAGTATTTAATTTAATTAATTTTGGACTGAAAACTTACCCGAAAAATTATGGAATTGTGTAGCTCGATGATTGGCATCCACCGAGAGCTCGAGATAGCCTCGATTTACGTACTAGCATGGAATCTCGGGTAAGTGCCCTTATTTATGACAATTTACATCGTTATGCGTGATATGAATTTAAATTCCGCATAAATTGAATTAAATTATGGAAATTTAGATAAATTGTCGTAAATATTAAATTTAGCTATTCGAGAGTTAGAACGAGGCTCAATAAATTATTAGTGGGCCCAATGAGCCCAATAGGCCTCGATAAAGTGAAAATTAAGTGAAAAACGGGCTTAAGGCCGATTAAGGCCCACTAAGGTGCAATCGGGCCCAATAGGGGTAAACGGGCCAAATGATTTAAATTAAGCCCAGAAAATAGGAAATACAATTAAGTTGTATAATATCTGACCTGAAGAATATTGATACGCAGTTCCGAAGGTTTGATTAGGAGCAGATCGGACTGCGTGACGTGACATCAGTGGAAAGGTCAGACTCGACATGAAAATAAGGTAAGGGAATTTTGTAGGTGCATAGAGAAGCCTATACGTATTTTGAGGGTATTTACAGGGCTTAGAAATTTCTTACAGCATCTAGAAATGAAATAATAATTTTTACGAAAATCGGGGCTTAGATAAATAAAAGAAAAAGACGATTTTGCCCCTAGGAGTAAAATTTACAAAAAGGGTAGTAAGGCAGATAAATTGCATGATTTCATGTTTTTAATGCTTTATATGAATATATTGCTTGATTTAAGCAAATATGCACATAGGTTGGCTATTGATTTTAAGAATTACATGAAAGGGAACCGGTTTGTACCGGTTACGATTTTAAAAGATGTTTTGTCAAGATTTAGCCACCTATCGTATTTACATGAATAAAAAGAGTGCTAGAGTCTTTCTCGCACTCAGGTTTACTGACTTATTCTCATGAAAAGTCGTACTGGAGCATTGCTCGTACGAGAAATTTGTGTGTGCACAAAATCGTGCTGGAGCTTCGCTCGCACGAGATTTTAGATATCATGATATGCATAGCGTGGTGTTGGAGCTTCGCTCGCACTAGACGTGAGTTGACATGCATATAGTCGTGCGGAAGCCTCCTGTAGACTGTGTGTCACAGAGAGTTGAGATGCTCGCACGTATACTTTGAGACATGGGTTGGTTATTGACATAGTATTGGGGTGGATAAGACCTACGGCAGGCACCCCCAGACTATGATATGGGTCCACGGAGTACGATGTACCGTGTATGTCACATGGAGTACGCTGTACCGTGCAGTCATGATGACTCTATGATACTTGATATTCTGGCGGGTAGGACTTGACCCCACCTCCCGTTGCAGTTATGATGCCCCGCACACCGGGATCCGTGTATCCTGGGATCACAGGGACATAGTATGGCCATAGTCCTCGATTTTCATACAGTAACCTACATGCCTCACATGATATCATACGGTCTGGATAGGCCAGGATAAACCTGATGGAGGGGTGGTCCCGATTTATGTTTTTAAAAGAGATGTGATTTAATGAATCAAGGTATTCCCGAGAGATGGGTTTGACCTTGATGAAGTTGTTTTATGATGAAACAAATGAGTTTTAAAGTGATGAGTTTTGTGATTAAACGAATAAGTTTTAAAGTGAAGAGTTTATGATGAAATTAATAAGTTTTAATGTGAGGAGCATGAGATGTCATACATGATGATTTTGCCATGTTTATTTCACATGTCGATTTCATGATTTCTCTTATATGATATATACATACATGTGGCATCGTTTTAGTCATACCTCATGCTCCAAATGTAAATGATTTTATGTCATGCCATTATCAGCAAGTAGATAGTATAGTTATCTACCTGCTTACATTATTACCTTACTGAGCACATTTCGCTCACCCTTTCATTTTTCACCCCACAGGGTACATTCAGTAGAAGAGAGCGACAATAGTCTCGCATCTCGGTTATCCACTGCTTCTTATCAAGAACAGGTATACACATTTGTATAATTTTGTATCTGAACATATAGATGCACAGTACTGTATATGGATGTAATATTGGGGATGTATTTAGTTCAAATAAATTGATATGTAAATGAAATATGAAAATGGAATGGGAAATAAGTGAGAGGTGACTAACACCGAATCATAGCCAACTGTTTAGTAGTATAACTATTCACGACGGGTAAGGAAATGAAAAAGCGAAAAATTTGTAGGGATTTTTAGGTAATTTGGGTCGTGACATCAACTCTCTGCGAAGCTCCAACACGACGCTATGCATATCATGATACCTAAAATATCATGTGAGCGAAGCTCCAGCACGATTTTTGTACACACAAATTTCTTGTACGAGCAATGCTCCAGTACGGCTTTTTATGAGTAATAAATCAGTAAAATTTAGTGCGAGTAAGGCTCTAGCACTCTTTTTACTCGTGTAAATATGATAGGTGGCTCAATCTTGATAAAACATTTTTTAAAATCGTAACCGATACAAACCGGTACCCTTTTCGTATAATTCATGAAATCAACAGCCAACTTATGTGCAGATTTGCTTAAATCAAAGCAATACATTCATATAAACCATCAAAACATGGAAATCATGCAATTTATTTGCCTTACTACCCTTTTTGTAAATTTTACTCCCAGGGGCAATATCATCTTTTTCTTTATTCACCCATGCGCCGGGTGTTCGTAAAAATTATTATTTCGTTTCTTGATACTTTAAGAAATTCTAGGCCCTATAAATCCCCTAAAAAATACGTATAGGTATCTCTATGCACCTACAAAATTCCCTTACCTCGATTCTCTGTACAATATGACTTTTCAAATTCTACCGATCACCCAATCCGTTTAGCTCCCAAATGTACTCTGGAGCTACAGATAATTATTTACCATGTCAATTTAACCCAATAAATATAATTCTCGCGTTACTACAGTTGATTTAACTAATTGGGTCAATTTACTCTTATTGGGCCCGATCGGACCTTAATGGGTCTCGACCCATTTCCAGCCCGTTTCTACTTATTAAATCCCTTCTTCGGGTCTATTGGGCTCTCAATACCCATTGGGCTTTGTTTCAAACTCTTTGGATAGCCCATATACTATTTACGGTAATTACTATAAAATTTCGAATAATATTCCTTTTTATACAGAATTAATTCGTAAAATAATCTTAACTCTGCATTGAGGACTCTAATTGTCGAAATTAAAATGTACTTACCCAATGCTATGTGGGGTATAAAAATCGAAGCTCAATCGGCTCTCGTTCGGCTCACGTACACGATCTATCGTCGAACTGCACAATTTTATATTTAATTTCAGGTTAATTTCTGATTAAATATAATGTAAATAAATTTTCTCGAAATCAAATCGGTCACTTTTGACCTCGTATCGACTTACCCGTAGTCCGGTGTATCCCTAAAAATTCTTTCGCTTTTTCTTTTTTTTTTCTTTTTCTTCTTTTTTCCTCTCTTTCTTGGTTGAACCAGTTCGGTCTGGTTCAACTCGGTTTAGACCGATCTGGTTTAGTCCGGTTCGGTCGGTTCAAGGCCTCGTCGACTGGTTCTCCGTCGGCTTTCATTGCCAGCAGCTCCGCGAGGTCGTCCGATGCACGGATCTGGTCTTGGTTTCGCCCGAGGTGGCTGAAAAGTGGCGAGTCCGACCTTTTCTCCCTCGGCGTCGGTACCCTTTCTCTTTTTCACCGTTTTCGATGTCGTCCGTCGGTTTCGCCAGCCGTGGCCACCACCGATCCCATTGCCTGCACCTGGGGAACCCTCGGCTATGGTTGGTTGGGGCTAGATCGGCGTCGATTGCCGCCGATCTCCTTTTTCTCCCTTGGGTTCTCTCTCCCTTCGATTTCGCCGGATTTCGGCGTTGTTTGTGCCGGTGGTGGCTCGCACGGGGTTAGTCGCCTCTCGCCTGGGCTCTCTCGATGGATCCCACTCGCCGATGGCCCCGTCCGTCGGTGGAGGCAGCCTTAGTTGTCTGTTTCCTTTCCAAATCGCGATTTCGCGATTTCTAATTTTTTTCTGAATTAATTTAATTTAATTTATTATTTAGTTTTATTATTATTTTGATCCTTATTTTATTATTAAAAATCCATAAATATCCAAAAGTATCTAAAAAAATTTATATTTAATTCATTAAATCAATAAATGAATTTTTCGGTATTATTTCGACTTTTCGGTATATTTTTCGATTATTTTTCGAGGTGAAAATTTCGATTAATTCCAATAAATTTATATCTTGATCAATTTAACCCGAAATTTAATTATTTCTTCGTTATTGATCAAGATTTTCAAATCCATTATTTTTAATTAAATTTTCTTGTCGAATTTATTTCGGCTTTCAATCTTTTGACCGTTTTGCCCTTGCACGTGTTCGGGAATACCATTTAAATCCTTCCTTTCACAAACACACCCATTTTGTGTTTTAACTAAATTCGGGTCTTACAAGTACTCTTTTCAATCGATTTATATACATATATTCATACATACCTATTATATGTATACTTCCCTTTACAATGCTTGGTTATACTGCCATCTCTATCAGTTATGTATGTATATATACACTTTAATATGTAAGACACGTATTTTCAGTTGTAACTTTATAAATTCATAAGTATATGCATGTACATGCTATGTGAAGCATAAGTGATGTAAAGTCCATAAATTTAATGTACACACTTGTAATATGAGTTTGTGATGTACGTACAAGTTTCATTATGTATGAATATGCAGAAATGGACTTTTGTAGGTGATGAATGTGAGTGGAATGAAAAATGAGTAGTGTGGTAAAATGGAATGAAGTTGCATGAGTTGCATAAATCTTTATACTTCCATTTGGTCTTGTATTTTATACATTTGGTTATACAATGAATGCACACAAGTTTTAATGTATATAAAGTATGAATGGATGTCATTTTTAAGCCTTAAAGGTGATTGGATGAGAAAATGACCATGGCAACAAAATTTATGAAGTTTTGTGTGAGTTACTGTAGAAAACTGCAGCAAAATCTAGAAAATAGGAATGAGAGATTGATCTCATTGAAGGAAAGATCGATCTGGAAGAGCAAAAAATACTCTTATTCAAGCAATATAACATGGGCAGATCAATCTCTAATGGGGCTAGATCGATCTGCTAAGCATTCTGTGCAGAAGAAATCGATCCCCTGAAGGGCCAGATGGATCTCCAAATGCTACTGACTTGGAGAAGATCGATCTCACCCTTGGAGCAGATTAATCTCCTTAAGCTACTGCCTGAAACAGATTGATCTCATGCTTAGAGGCAGATCGATCTCATTAGGTCTGAAAGGTCGGTTTCGAGAGGAAAAATGCAGGGCAGATCGATCTCATTGAGGGAGCAAATCGATCTCATAGAGACAATTCTATAAATACTAGGTTCTGCATTTCAGTTTTCACGGGATTTTACTATTCCATTTAATACGAAAGCTAAACCTAACCTTTCAATACAAAAAGACTTCAGTTTGCAATCAATTTTGAGCGAGATTTTTTTGAGTAAAGTTGTTCTTGGCAAATAGGAGAACAACATACTTGGAAACAAGAGATTGAAATCAAGGATTTCAAGAGCAAGGAGGATATGTACCAATTTGGTGAAAAATGAAGGAAATCTCAGCTATGTAAGATTTAATGCACCAAGTTGATATATGTTAAACTAGGTGTATTAATGAGTTTATTGGTATATGTATGTGTCATACCCCGCTTTTATGAACCCTTCTATCCATACATTCTCTACTACGGTTGGGCTGTGAGAAGATGCAATTACTAAAAATTCATTCATTTAAAGCGGAATATTTAAAACTTTAATTCACACTCCCAGGTGTGTGTGTAAATACACAAAATTAATTGTATAAATACCATGTGCTTACATATCATCCCCATAATACTGTTTACAATTCCAAGATATAACTGTGCGATACAATATATTAGATACAAAATACTCGTGTATACGAATCTTATACCTTTGCGGATTGTGGGAGCTGTTTAACACAAAAGATCTAGAGACCACCGCTCTCTTACTTCTCAGTACCTGGAGGGGGAAAATAGTGGGATGAGCAAACCACAGCTCAGTAAGGAAATGTATGCTAGCAGGTAGATATCGTACTACCTACATAGCCCATGCATGCGTAAACCAAAACCATGTTTTCGTTATAAATGGAAATATCATACGAAAAATGCATTTAAACATATATTTCTTAATAGCATTTTCGTGTAAAATGAGTATCAAGCTTCCATTTAAAACATGCTCATAAATAGTGCCCTCACGGCACGAATGTGAAATGAGAGGTTTATCAAAAACACGAAATCTCTTTCACTTCTCAAATCATTCTTTCCGCAATTCTATTTCTTTTCTGAGATTATCTCTGTTTCTCAGATCTCTGAGACAGGCATGGAATTTTCGGCAATCAAATATCCACGACATATGGCCATAGTCAGTGATCCCAAGCCTCACTGATCAGGTGTGCATAGGGTATCACTTCGCCTGAAGGGGGATGGGTCAGTCCTACCCTCCGGCTCATCTCAATCCACCTCATCTCCTCATATACTCACGGTGAAGATACGTCGTGTGTCATCTACGTGATACTCGTACTCACGTGCACCCAGCACGGTACATAGTATACCAACGGGTGACTACACTATTCCACGTACGACCGTGGACCCAAGTCCATACTCCAACTCCGATGGACTTTTTATCCTAAACCATGTCTCATATACCAGGCGAGCAAGCAGCGTGACACACAGTCAACGCAAAGCTCCAGCGCGGTACGATCTATCGTTAAGGCCCAGCCCGTTCAAATGGCCGTCGGCTGGTATCCCCTTGGGTCCCAGACCCCCAGGTTTACCTCAACTCAACCAAAACAGGTGTGAGCAAAGTTCTCGCACTTTCTCAAAACCATCGTGCGAGTTAAACTCCAACACGGTACATCAAGGCATTAAAACGGGTGTAAGCTAGCGCTTCAACACCAAATCACATCTCAAAACTAATAGATGGCTATTTTCTCTTTTTAAAATTCAAAACATGTTTATTCATACAGCATGCCTCTTCATGCTAAAACATGTAAAATTAGCCAACCTATCATCAACGTTTCTCAATCATCAAGATTAATGTATAATAGAGAAAAACATTGAAAACATGCATAACATGCTATTTCCTTACCCTATCCCATTTCTCAATACATATATACATCCTAGTACTTTTCATGCTTCCATAGCATTTCATAGAATTATAATATCGTACTAGTTCTAGCAATATATCTACGAAATTGCCGTAAAATACGTACGAACATCTCTATAGCTAACACACAGTCCCTTACCTCGTTTTACTTGTGTGCAACTATCCGCCTTTATGCTTCTCGCGTTCTCATCTCGACTTGCTCTGGCGTATCATCCGAAACTGAAATTCATCCATCAAACACTCGAGTTAACGTTTCTAACTCTTGCTCAACTAATCATTTATCCAATGCCTTAAATACATATTTTACCCTTTGTGGTAAATCTCACAATTTTATCCCAATATCAACATGTCCAAACCATTCCCACAACATAATCATCCACTCAAGATATCTCATTCATCGTTAACACCTCTACATTCCACTTTCTCACACTTGACTATTTCTAAGTTATATTCATTTCATACCATTCTAGGTAGTTCTATCCACAATATGCACACCCAAATATCTTTATAATCATTAACTAAACCAATGTACTTGGATTTGTGCATTAGAACTTACCTCATTGGATTTCCTCTTGCTCCAATTAGGATTGCCCTTTATTTCTTCAATCCATCAAATGGGGAAATGCCTCTAGACTATGTTTTTCTTCTTTTTGTTGTGAACAACTTTGTCTCTAATAGACTCTCCTTAAATCTCACTGAAAATGGCTGGATTTAGGAGTGAGAAAGTGAGAGGAAATGGTTTATCCCGGAATTCTGCAGATCCAACTGCTCCTATTTATAGTTTTGACTTGATGAGATCGATCTCCCTTGGGTGGAGATTGATCTGGTCCTCTAAAATCCCTCTTTTCTAAGACATTTTAAAGGCAGGAGATCGATCTGTCGAGACTAGAGATCGATCTACTGTCGAACAGAAGCTTAAGGAGATCGATCTGGTCTTAGGGGAGATCGATCTGCTTCCAACCCGAGAGCTAAAGAGATCGATCTGCTTCCTTTGGAGATCGATCTGTTCCCTTCCATTACTCACATAAGAGCATTCTGGCTCTCCCAGATCGATCTCTCATCCTATGAGATCGATCTGGCCTTCACAAATTCTAGATTTCCTGCAGTTTTTTTGCAACAACTCCCTTCAAGACTTCCTCAATTTACCTTCATAGTCTTTTCCTCATTCATTGCTCCTTGAGACTTAAAAATGTCATCCCATCCCACTTAATGTATTTTAAAACTTATGGGAAATTTTTGTATAACCAAATATACACGATATTACTCGAATGGAAATATACACTTATGTAAATCTTTCCTTCCATTTTACTATACTACTCATATTCCATTTCGATCACATTCTTCTCGTGTTCAAGTTTATTTCCTCCTACTCATGCATAATGCAACTTGTACGTATAATCACAATTCTTATTACAAGTGCGTACATAATCTTATGAACTTACATTGCATATACTTCACATTACAATGTATCATCATACTTATGATTTTATTTACATTCCCATGTTCCTATATACCTAGCCATACATATACGGGGTCTCACAGTATGAATTGTTGGAAATGAAAGAATCATAAAAAATTAGCATGACTTAGCTATTGGTGTGAAAAAAGGAAAATGATGAGGAAATGTTGTTAACATGAATTTAATGGTGGAATATGCATGTATGAAAGATTATAAATTTATCTTATGAAATGCATATATTGGAAATAAGGAGAAATAAATATAGTTCTATGGAAAATGTGGTATAATACCATATTGGGAGAAAATAAGGAAAATGATGTGCTAAATTGAGATTTGACAAATGAAACGAGTATAATACGATATACCAACGTAAATACGTATAACAGCTTCGAAAAATCACAGTGGAAGCTGATCAGACTGCAAGAGTGAGTAAAATCGAGGAAGTGAGGTCACTTGACGTGATCCGAGGTAAGGGAATTTTGTGAGTATCTAGAGATGGCTCCACGTATTTTGAATAGCATTTCGATATTATATACTATATGAAATCCCTTGAATAGGCATATTATGATGATAGAGATAAAGAAGATAAGTGTGTTTTATCCAAAAATAGGGTGAAAATACCTTAGAAGCCTATTGTGTCTAAGATTCAAGATTTTGCATGATAGAATGGCTAATGTTTTTATGTATATACGAAAACAACACATTTGAGTGCTTATTTGATTTCATTGGGTGAATTATGATTTGAATAGCCATCTATTAGGTTTTGTGTGAAAACCATAAGTGTTAGAGAATACTCGCACTATATTTTGAGTTATGCATCACATAGTACTTTAGTGTTTACTCGTACTACATTTTAATGTGATTTATGCATATTAGAGTACTGGGAGCATTGCTCATACTCAGATTGTGATTGATGCATTATAGAGTATGGGAGCTATGCTCATACTCAGTTTTACATGATAGAGTACTGAGAGCTTTACTCATACTCAGATTTCATATATTATACATTATAGAGTATTGGGAGCTTTGCTCATACTCATGTTTTATATAACCTAGTGTTAGGAGAATTGCTCACAATAGAGATTGTGATATTGTGATATGATCGTGTTGGGAGTTTTACTCACATGTACCAGATTTGAAAAGAGCATGAAACAACCGTGTTGGGAGCTTGTATTGACTGTGTGTCGCACTGATATATATATGCTCACATGTATAATATTTTGAGATATGGCAGAGGGCTATCGAAATAACCCATAGTATGAAGCCTAAGACTCATGGCGAGCATCCTGACTATGAGGTATATCCAAGGTTTGAGGACTAAGACTCATGGCGAGCATCCCACCATGAGATAGGATCCATGGAGTACTATGTACTGTGTATGTCACATGGGGTACGTTGTACCGTGAGTACTTAATGTACTTGGAAAGGGCTGGTTAGGAGTGGGAGCGGGATCGAGTGGGATCTGGTGTGCTCCGGGATCAGGTCCTTAGTTGAGTTGAGAGTTGATGGTAGAGATTTGACCTACCTCCTGTTATAGCAATTGTGAGACCCCGCACATCGAGTACTATGTTGCCTGGGATCATGAAAAATAAGTTATGATCATACACTCGGAATATATAGTCACCTATCTCCGTTTTCTTTTCATGTTATGTATATTGAGATTTCTTGAATGAATTACCACATGGTTTTATGATATAAACATGTGAGTTTGTGCATTGTGAAAAGGGTAACCCAAAGGATGGGTGAGGCCTAGATTTCCATGTTTTGAAAACATGATGAATGCCACAGGATTTTGATTTAAATGCAGTGTTACGCATAAAATGCCGAGGTTTGTTAAACCAACATATTACCAGTTTTATAACTGATGTTTTGTATTTATACATATATATTGCATAAAGCGTTGAGAGAGATGCAAGTTATAGATACAGATTAGGTAAGGAAACGATTTCGAGGCATAAGCATGGTATTTTGTAGATAGTGTAGTTATCTACTTGCTTATCTGATTTCCTTACTGAGCTGTGAGCTCACCCCCTTATTATTTCTTGTTTTTCAGAGCATCCACAGTAGGTGGACACGGCTGAGGACTGATATTCCCTGATCTGCTGCATATCCATATTGGGAGAGGTATACACACTTAACATTTTATACTGAACATTGTATAAGCACAGCTATGTAAATTAATGTACGGTCGGGATGTATATGTACAAATAATTGTATTAATGTATAAAGGATTATTAAATTCTATACATGTTATGAATGAGTGTGAATGGGTGACTAATATCGAATTACAGCCTAACGTTTGATGTGATAGATGACAGAAGAAGAGGTAGTGAAATATGAAAAATTTATGGTGATTTCGGTAGGTCATGTGTGGGAGAAGGGCGTGACATAATATGTGTGTCCTACCATAAAAGAAAACCCTTTATCCATGTATATATATATATATATATATATATATATATATATATATATATATATTGTCACGACCCGTGACCTCTACTTCTATCCCTAAGCGCATGACTAAGCGAAAATCGTATTTAAAATACTGGTGTTAACTAAGTTTGTTATTAGTGTTTGTCTATATTTTATTATTCCTTTACGATCTTTTCTTGTAGTTCCGTATACGATATAGGTTTAAATCTTTTAGACATATATGTGGAGGATTTTATTAAAGTCCTAAATTCTTTAGAAATTTCGACAGCATAACTGCTGCAATTGGACCTAACCCAACCTGCAAACAAAGCCATAGGCAACCCATATCCTCAATCATCAATCACACATCACAATAAACCAATCCTTGCAATATATATAAATATCAGCAATCCTAGCTATCCACAACTGACATGCAAAAGTTCTCAACATTATGATCATTCATCAATGATAATTCATCGTAGTTTCATATTTACCTAGTTAGATAGGTGTATCTCCATGGTAATGATATATCACTTTACATCCTGAGACCAAAGTAAAAGAGAACCTTAATTCACTTCCTTAAATGTATAATCCCAAGTAACTAACAATCATAAATTATAACTTCATACCCGTTCATTAAATTTAAGATTCACCCTAGTTTCATAGTAAGCTAATTCTATAGGCGTATTGTCACGAAAAGGTAATATTGACTTCCTTAATAATCCTACTTATGACGAAACAGCTAATACATCCCGACCTTATAATAATAATAATAATAATAATAATAATAATAATAATAATAATAATAATAATAATAATAATAATAATAATAATAATAATAATAATAATATAAAGTCTGAAATAAAAACTTTACAATTGTTGCGTATACCTTAGCACCAAAGTCGCGCACTTAGCACGAGAAATTAGCAGTTTTTCTGAGCGCTTCACCCACTAGTTAATCTGAAATGTTTTAAAAGAAAGGGTGAGCAACCACACACTCAGTAAGGAAATCATATAACTAAGCTAATAAAACACCAAGTAAGCAATTTATAAATATTTTCTCCGTTTAGCAAAAATATGCATTTTGTAACACAATGAACAAGCTTTATTTGGGTCATTTAACATGCTTTTCAAAACTGAAGATTTCACAAAGCTTACACTCAATAGTTCATAAATCAATAGTATAGATTTCAAAACCCGCAAACCTTGAAATCTGAAAGCATAATATTCATGCCGGAAACAAGTACAGTAAATCAAAACATATACATGGGCTTCCATTAAAAATATTCAACACAATTACGAGATGTGGCACAATCTTAAACTTGTCATGGAATTCAATTATACAATGTAAACACCTATGGCCATAGTGACTATCGCCCTATCCTAGACTGATCAGATCTGGACTAAGGTACTGAAGACGGGATCAAGGTCTCAGTAGTAGGTAGCTGGCACCGCAGGGAATCACGCAAAACCTCCTACCGGTGCTACTTAGAAAATCTCAATGCCACAAAGGCATCTCCGTGAAGCACTTGACACCGTAGGGCAATCACACAGAACCTCCTACCGGTGCTAGAGATGGCTCTCACGTCCCATAAAATTGATGCTACCCAAGTATCCTTGTGAAGCACTTGGCACCGTAGGGCAATCACACAGAACCTCCTATCGGTGCTAGAGATGGCTCTCACAGGACATGACTGCCATAAAGGCATTTTCGGGGAATTCGCTAACAATCTCAAAGTTTACATCAATAGGTGCATGGTAAAATTATGAAAATCATATGAATATCATTTCCTATCAACATCAAGTTAATATAAAAAGTACACCAATAACTTTAGAAAATATGAAATTTTATCGTAAAACATGCTAATTTCATTCTGTACACCACCATACTTTCCCAAATCATAATTGAAAATAGCCCACAAAATCAAGTTATAAACATCATGCATAGATACGCAAAACAATAAAATCGGGTAATAAAACGTTGTACTCATTTAGATTTAACTATTTTCTTTTGACACTAAAATCAGTACACTTAATTTAAACATCATTTTTACTAAGCCTAGAGACAACCAACAAACTTTTGAAGTTGGTGAAAATTAGGTACGGTAGGTATTTAGTTTAAAATAAATCCTAACTAGACTAACCACCTATGGTTTCTAGTAAAGTTAGCTTAACCTGGGGTATCCTACTAGCTACAAGCTATATAAATCCTTTACCACAACTGCAATGCGCAAGAATTACCCTTATCGCCTTAAGCACGCATATATGTGCCTATGTCTTCTTTTTGCTTGCGTTACTATGTGAGACCCCGTATATGTATAATTATATATATGTACATAGAAATGTAAATGAAGTTATACGATGAATTCATAAGTGAAGTATATGTGATGTAAGTCCATAAGTTAATGTACACACTTGTAATAAGAGTTGTGATTGTACATACAAGTTACATTATGTATGAATGTGAAGAAATGGACTTAAACATGTGGAGAATGTGAGTAAAATGAAATATGAGTAGTGTGGTAAATGGAATGAAGGTTTGCATGAGTATGCACTTTCATTTGGTTTATATTAAGTATCTTTGGTTATACAAAGATTCTACACAAGTTTTAATGTGTATGAAGTATTAATGGATGCCATTTTCAAGTCTTAAAGACAATCGAATGAGGAAATGACCATGGCAACAAAATGTATGGAGTTGGTATGAGTTGTTACAGAAAAACTACAGAAAATCTGGGAAATATGAAAGGCAGATCGATCTTATAGGATGAGAGATCGATCTGGATGAGCCAAAATGCTTGTATTTGAGTAAAAGAATAGGGCAGATCGATCTCCAATGGAGCAAGATCGATCTCCTAAACATTCTATAATGAAAAGATCGATCCTCAAGCATACAGATCGATCTCCTTAGCTCGCTGTTTGGAGCAGATCGATCTCATGCTTAAAATGCTGTGGAAAAGAGGAATTTAAGGGGACCAGATCGATCTCCTCCTTGTACAGATCGATCTCTTCAAGCTATTTCTATAAAAAGGGCATTGAAAATCTGTAGATTTTGAGATAAAATCATTTCCTTCCCTTTTCAACCCAAAACCTAGTTTTCTCTCTCTAAATCCAACCATTTTCAAGGAGATTTGAAGGAAGACTATCAGAGGCAAAGTTGTTCACATCAAGGAGAACAACAACATAGTTTGGAGGCATTTACCCATTTGTTGGATTGAAGGAACAAAGGGCATTTCTAATTGGAGCAAAGAGGAAATCCAAAGAGGTAAGTTTCTAGTGCACAAATCCAAGTACATTTGTCTAGTTGATGATTATGAAGTTGATTTGGGTGTGCACATTGTGGGTAGAACTACCTAGAATGCCATGAAATGAATATAACTTAGAAATGGGTTAGTGTGAGAAGTGAAATGTGGTGGAACAAATGATGAATGAGATATCTTGAGATGATAATGGTGTTGAGGAGATAATTTTAAGATAATAATATGGAATGAATAGAGAGGCTTACCCAAAAAGGGTAAAATGAGCGTTTAAGGCATTGTGTGGAATATATAGTTGAATGAGAGTTAGCAATACTAACTCGAACGTATGATGAATAAATTACAGCTTCCGAGGATACGCCAGAGCGAGTTGAGCCAAGCGCGTGAGAGGCTAAGAGGAAAATAGTCACACCAAGTAAATCAAGGTAATGGAATTACGTGGACTCTTAGAGATATCTGTGCGCAATTTGGGAGCTTAAATGCTTTGCTAGATTGCATGAGATGTTAGGAAATGAAATTGGGTGATTGAAGGGCAAAAGTTGGGTGTTTGAGAAATGTGCATGAAAACAAAAGAATATTGCTTTGAAAATCATGTTTTATTGCTTTAGCAAATGATTTGGTAGGTTGGCTAGCATTTGAAATGAATTGCAAAAGAAATGAGTCATTTCGATTTGTTAACCACACTTTGCTATGAGCCACCTACATTGTTTTCGTGAGAATGAAAGCGTGCTAGAGTATGACTCGCACGATATTTGACATGTTTTATACACATGAGTGCTAGAGCTTAGCTCGCACTAGTTTTCACATGGATTTCATACTGGTTTTGGCATGGTGCTTGGAGCTTAGCTCGCACTAGATGCCCACCTTGCTTGTTGCCGTGCTTGGAGCTTCGGGTAGACTCGGTGTCAAATCGATTAAATAGGCTCACACGTGCATTATTTTGACATGATTGATTAGCCGTGTTAGGAGCTTCGGGTAGACAAGAGGTCGTACCAATTAAATAGGCTCACACGTGCCTTTTGAGATGTGGTGTGATATGATGTGTTGATTGGGTCCGTGGAGTACGTTGTACCGTGTTGAGATGTGATATGTCACCTTCAGACGAGATCTGCTATGGACCGGTGAGTAGGATTTGATCCACCTCCCGTGTGGAAGCAGATAGTGGTGATATCCCACACACCTGATCCGTGTAGTCGGTATCACAGGTTATGGCCATAGACCTAGAGGTTATTACCTTTTATTGAATTACCTATCTCACATGTCTAATGCTTTGAGAATAAATCCATGTTTTGAAATGATTATGGGTTAGGACAGTCTGAGGGAGGGCCTGAGACCTGACAAGTGTTGAAATGTTTTGAGATATTGATTGTTAATGGTTTAAAGTGCACTGAAGCATGATGATTAATGCCATGCTTTATTGTGAAAAATGCATGATGGTTAATGCCATGCTTATTTGAGAAAATGCATGATGGTTAATGCCGTGCTTATTTGAGAAAACGCATGATGGTTAATGTCATGCTTTATTGTGAAAAATGCATGATGGTTAATGCCATGCTTATTTGAGAAAACACATGATGGTTAATGCCATGCTTTATTGTGAATTGTTCATGATGATTTATACCATGGTCTGAATTGAATTGTGCATTGGATTTTAATAGCATGAATGCTTTACATACCATTAACAAAATCATACGCTCATGTTTTGATATAAATGATGAACTACATGCTTTCGAGCATGGCATCACGATCACGTAGATAATGCAGTATCTACCTGTTCGCATGATTGCCTTACTGAGTGTGTGGTTTGCTCACCCCCTTAATTTCCCCCTCTCTACAGAGTGTTGAGTATATATTGAGCGTGACTGGAGGCGTTCCCTTTTGGTAATCCGCTGCATCCCATCGCGTAAGGTATACACACTGTTGTAATTTTGTATCTAAACTTACGTTAACACAGTAGCATTTTGTATGTAGCTATTGGGGATGTAAAACAATGTAAACACATGTAATAACTCTGATATATATACATTTATACAAGTGTTTACTCATAAAAAATATAAAAATTGAATTGGTATGGTGGAGTGAGTTAGACGTCGACACACAGCCCAACTATTGAGGAGAGTTGCTATTCACGATTGAGGTAAGGACGAATAATAAATGAAGCATGAAAATGCGAAACACTTGTACGTATTTTGGTAAGTCGAGGGTCGTGACATGCTATTCGAAGGGATATTTGCTTCAAAATCCATGAATACATCAAGGTAGCATCAACATCCGTTTTCATTCGATTTAATATCAATTAACTCATTATATTCACATAAATAGCAAATTGAACATTATATTGCTTATAAATCAAATTTCCTTCCTCATAATGAAATCCCCAATTTTTCTTAATCTTTAGATTTCTCCAAGTCTTCTTAAATTTAGAATCGACAACTTATTTTTTTTAGAATTATTTCCAAAGTACCATTATACCTTGTTTAAACTAGGTTTATACTAAGTTTCTATTTTTCAATCGATTGAAGCTATTCGCTAATTCCCAATTTCCAATCTTGCACTCATAATCCCTACAAGCAATCTAGCTCACGTATTGATTACATTATAATTTATTAGTTTATATTCTCAAAACTCATTTTTAGCATGATTTTCCCAATTGACAAAATCTTCCCTACAAATTTCTTAGTGGCCGAATCTACTCCTTTATGCCCGTTTCATTGTTTTCCAACAACTTCAATTCCAATTCTTCATAATTCAACTCAAAATATTCAATTCCTTGCCTAATTCTCAAAATCCCCAATTTATGTCCAATTAACCCTAATTTCCCAATTTCTTCAAAACCAAATTTAAATTAATTCCTATAACAATCCTGCTTCTATAACACAATTTGTAAACTAATTTAGCTAGACAAAAATTTAGTTTTTTTACCTAGAAGTTTTCTGGTTCAAAATTGGAGATGCAGGAAAATGGGTATTTGTTGGTTTTGGCTACTGTTAGTGTCAGAGGGGGAAGGGGAGCCATGGAGGAGATGGACAGGGTGATGGTGGTCGCCTGGCTTGCGGTCTAGGGTGGCCGGCATCTTCTCTGGTGGTCTGTTTCACGAACAGACAAATAAAGGAGGAAGGGGTCCTGCGCTCGAGCAAAGGGGAGCGGAAGGAAGGGTAATGGGGTTCGGTTGAAGGGGAGAAGGCCATCAGTGGTCAGAGGGGGGGGCTCTGGTTCATTGCAGGCGATGAAGGGGAACTGCAGCAGCAGAAGGGAGGGGGAGAACTCGAGTTCGACGAAGCAGAAGGAAATGGAGGGGGTGAGTGTAACAGCCCGAAAGCATGAAAAATAGGGCAAATTTAATTTTTTTTTTTAAATTAAAACTACCAATTCTGAGTGCATTCTCGTACAATGTTATTTACTCACTTATGTTTGTAACAAATCATTATCCCTAAGATCACACAATTTTCTACTTTATAAAATCAATGCATAATATCCAAAAAGGATCAACCCACAAATCTCAATTCATTTTCTTCATATCGTCCTAATTACATCCCAATAATACTTAACACAAATGTCTGTATTACATCATTATCTGGATACAAAATGAACTAATTTTATACCTTGTGCGTGTACAAGCGATAGCTTGGGGAGATCTTGTCTACTAGCCTATTTCACATACACGGCAGGCACTAGCTCGCTCACTGCAAGTAATCTGAAAGGGGAGGGGGTGAGCTTTCAAATCGCTCAGTAAGGAAGATAAGGGAGATTTTATAAATTCATCATAACATCATAACTCATCATCTGGACATTTTAAAACATGACAGAAGTATTCAAGCATGTAAAAAATTATAGTAATAATGATAATAACAATGGCATCAGTTTGCATCAGCATAATTTACGTGATAAAAATCACAATTCGTCATAACATCAAATCTCAATACGTGATAGAAATCACAGTCATAAAAATACGTCATTTGTCAAAATAGTCGAGACTAGGAATTTAATAAAACTCAGATAAAAACAACGTCATAAGCACATCACATCACATCAAATCATCCTCAAGGAGGACATCATCGAAATAGGAAAAACATCGACATCTATCCATGGCCATGATATCGTTGTAGACTTGATCAGAGTTGTACAACCTCGGTCTTACATGCTACCAAAGCAAGGCCACCTATCCTTATCAGAGCGGGGTCATCTCACGTTACCAGAATGGAGGCATCGATCTTACATGCTACTAGATCAAGGCCACTCAATGCTATCAAAGTGGAGTATCGATGTGCATCTCATGACAAACCTTAGTCTCAGTAAAATATGCCATTGTTGTATTAAGACTGTTTTGCCTTCACGTAGAGCTTATAATGGTTATCTCAAAAAACTCATATCTGTTATAAAGCGTCGTGTTCAAAGTTTCATAAAATTCATCAAAATCGAGCTCAAACTGGCAAAACACTCACACATTCATCAAAGCATCAAATCAACTCATATCTCATAAATATACTCGTTCGTCAAACCTTTTTTTTCATGCTAACAACGTATTTTCATCATTTAGAAACTCACATGCAAAAACATTTTATTTCCCTTACCTTTTGCACCCTGAGTGGTGCAATGTCCCCCTGGTCTCGAACCAACCTCGTTTCCCGTGTTGAATTCCCAAGCTATCCAAACATCATCAAATCGTCAATATACATCATTCTCATTGTCCATTTCTTTCTCTTACTCATTCTAACTCAACTTTTCCCTTTTTATCCTATTTACACCTATACATCCTTAACTACATCCAAGCTAGCTCATGACCATCATAAGACATCCACATTCCATCTTTTAACTAAACCCATTTGTTGGTTCCCTCATTACTTAAACATTTCCAACCAAATATATATATATATATTTATTCACCAATATATAAAATGATAATGCTTAAAAACAAGGGTCTTGTGAGCTCACCTAGCTTGCCCTCACTTAACCAAACTTGTAGAATGCTTGTCTCTTCCCTTTGTTTAAACCAACCTTGATTTTCTAGTATGTTATTCTCTTTACCAAGAGGAACAACTTTTTCTCTTACCTTTTTTTTTCTAACTCTGTCCAGAACGTGGTGGATCTTAGAGAGAGAAAGCTTGGTTTGGGTGAAATGGTGAGTGTTGGTGTTTACAGGTGAGAGAGACTTGGCTTCAGACAAAAATCTCATGATCCTTATATAGACAGAGTGTGTGAGATCGATCTAGCATTAGGTGGAGATCGATCTCTGCTTGGTTTCAATTACTCCAACAACTCAATTACCAACTACAGGATCGATCTGGTAGAGGGTAGGGATCGATATATTTTTTACAGAACTAAATGGAGATCGATCTGTTTTCTAAGGGGGGATCGATCTCTTCCAAGTCGAGACAAATGAAGATCGATCTGTCCTTGTGACATGATCGATTCTTGCTAGGCAGAGGTAGTAGGAGATCGATCTGTTCCCTTATGAGATCGATCTGCCTATCTGCTATTGTATACTCATTGCAATTTAGAGTCATGGGATCAATCTTCCATCTCTATGAGATCGATCCTTCTTCACTTGATATCGATCCAGCTCCTCAAAAATCCTTTACTTATACTTCTAGGCTTACTAGATCGATCTCTCATCCTTGGAGATCGATCTGGCCTTCATAGATTTCACTGCTGCTGCATAAATTTGCAGGACACTCAAGGCAAAACTTACCACAATCTACTCTCTAGACCATATTTCAATCCATACACATTTAAGACTTAAAAACTTTATCTTCTTATACTTCATTAGATTTAAAACTTGCGTGTACATTGAAACATCATAACCATATTCACGAAATTATAAATCTCACATTGTAACCTCATAACTAAAGTACATAGAATTCACAGGTCTCACAGTGAGGGGGTATCGCTGGTTGTTGGGGGGGGGGGGCTCCGGTAGCTGGTGGTAGCAGGGAGGTCCGCAGAGGGAACCAAAACGAGGGAGAGAGGAACCGGGGGGGGGGGGGGGGAGGGGGGAGAGATTAGGGTCGCGCGACACTAAAAGTAGTGTCGCACGATCCCTTCTGTTCTTTTTTTTTACCTTTACTTTTTTATCTTTTTTTAGCTTTATTATATTTTTTTGTTTATTTACCTAATTAACAATTATATATATTTTTTGCTTAAATTATTTAATTAACAACTTTAATCACATTTTACTGTCTAATTAAATATACCTAAATAAATATATATTTCCAATTTTATTTCTAAATTCTAAAGTCTCCGAAAATTATTAAAAATATGTTTTTTTTACATGTATATTTATACATTTCAAATTTCCAATTTAACTAAATGAACTGATTTACGCGTCAACATTAAAAATGACTTAGTATTTAACTAGCGGTCTTACATTTCTCCCCACCTTATAGAATTCGGTCATCCGAATTCTTGAGCCAAGTTAGAAGAGTTGTGGGTATCTCTCTCACATCAAGCTCTCCAACTCCCATGTCGCTTCCTCATTAGTATGGTGTTGTCGGAGCACTTTGATGAGAGGAAGGATTTTAGATCTCAGGACTCTATCCTTCCTATCCATAATCCAAACCGATTTCTCCTCGTAGCTCAAATCTTTTCTTATCTCCAAGGGTTCATATGCACTGATATGTGAAGGATCGGGCTGGTATTTATGGAGCATGGATACATGGAATCAATTATGTACCTCAGCTAGCTGGGGTGGTAAAGCTAGTCGATACGCTACCTCACCAATGTACTCCAATATCTCAAATGGTTTTATGTACCAAGGACTCAACTTTCCCTTCTTTTCAAATCTCACAACACCTTTTATCGGAGAAACTTTTAAGATGACATGATAACCCACTTCAAACTTCAAATCCCTTCTCCGATGATCTGCATAACCTTTTCAGATGCTTGCTCGATCAAGTCCAGAGCATAAATCTTCGTGTCACTAACCTTTTCCCAACCAATCAGTGATCTACACCTTCGTTGTAAGACCCTTAAATTCATAAGTATATACATGTACATGCTATGTGAAACATGAATGATGTAAGTCCATAAATTCAATGTACACACTTGTAATATGAGTTTGTGATGTACGTACAAGTTTCATTATGCATGAATAAGAAGGAATGGACTTTTGTATGTGGAGAATGTGAATATATGGAAAATGAGTAGTGTGATAAAATGGAACGAAGTTTGCATGAGTGCATGAATCTTTGTACATCCATTTGGTGTTGTATTATATACCTTTGGGTATACAATGAATACACGTAAGTTTCAATGTATATAAAGTATGAATGGATGTCATTTTCAAGCCTTAAAGGTAATTGGATGAGAAAATGACTATGATAGCAAAATGTATGAAGTTTGGTGTAAGTTACTGCAGAAAACTGCAGTAAAATCTGGAAAATATGAATGAGAGATCGATCTCATGGGATGAGAGATCCGTCTGGAAGAGCAAAAAATGCTCTTAGTCGAGCAATGAAATAGGAACAGATCGATCTTCAAGGGAGCCAGATCGATCTGCTAAGCATTTTGTGAAGAAGGAATCATCCCTAGAGGGCCAGATCGATCTCCTTAAGCTACTGACTTGGAGAAGATCGATCTCATTTGGAGAGCAGATCGATATCCTTAAGGTTCTGTGTTGTTCAGATCGATCTCATGCTTGGAAGTAGATTGAACTCATTAAGTTTGGAAGGTTAGTTTCGAGAGGAAAAAGTGCAGGGTAGATCGATCTCATTGGAGAGCAGATCGATCTCATAGAGATAATTCTATAAATACTAGACTACTGCACTTCAATTTGCACGAGAGAAATTATTCCATTCAAAACCAAAAGTGTAACTTAGCATTTCTACCTTAGGTAACTTCAGTTTGTGATCAGTTTTGAGTGAGTTTAAGTTGAGTGAAGTTGTTCTTGGCAAAAAGGAGAACAACATACTTGGAAACAAGAGATTAAAACCAAGGATTTTAAGAGCAAGGAAGATTTATACCAAATTTGGTGGAAAAGGAAGGAAATCTCAGCTAGGAAAGATTTAATGCACCAAGTTGATATATGCTAAACTAGGTGTGTTGATGAGTTTATTGGCATATATATGAATTGTTGGAAATGAAAGAATCATGAAAAATGAGCATGACCTAGTTATTAGTGTGAAATTGAGAAAGTGATGAGGAAATGGTGTTAACATGGATTTAATGATGGATTATGCATGTAGGGAAGATTATAAAGTAATCTTATGAAATGCATATATTGGAAATAAGGAGAAATAAATATAGCTATATGGAAAATGTGGTATAATACCATATTGGGAGAAAATAAGGAAAATGATGTGCTAAATTGAGATTTGGCAAATGAAACGAGTATAATACGGTATACTAACGTAAATATGTATAACAGCTTCGAAAATTCACAGTGGAAGCTGATCGGACTGCAAGAGTGAGCAAAACCGAAGAAGTGAGGTCACTTGACGTGATCCGAGGTAAGGGAATTTCGTGAGTAGCTAGAGATGGCTCCACGTATTTTGAATAGCATTTTGATATTATATGCTATATGAATTCCCATGAATAGGCATGATGTTGTGACAGAAACTAAAGAGGATAAGTTGTGTTTTATCCAAAACTAGGGTAAAAATACCTTAGAAACATGTTATGATCAAAATTCATGAGTTGCATGATAGAATGGCAATTGTTTTCATTTGTATGCGAAAACATGCACATTTGAGTGATTATTTGATTTGAATAGCCATCTATCTGGTTTTGTGTGAAAACCATAAGTGCTAGAGATTACTCGCACTATATTTTGAGATATGCATCACATAAGTCTTGAGTGTTTACTCGTACAAGATTTTTAATTCGATTTATGCATATTGAGTATTGGGAGCATTGCTCGTACTCAGATTGTGATTGATGCATTATAGAGTATTGGGAGCTATGCTCATACTCAGTTTTACATGATAGAGTACTGGGAGCTTAGCTCGTACTCAATTTTCACATATTATACATTATAGAGTATTGGGAGCTTTGCTCATACTCATGTTTTATATAACCTAGTGTTAGGAGCATTGCTCACACTAGAGATTGTGATATTGTGATATGGTCGTGTTGGGAGTTTTACTCACACATACCAATTTTAAAAAGAGCATGAAACAGCCGTGTTGGGAGCCTGTACTGACTGTGTGTCGCACTGATATATATATGCTCACATGTGCATTATTTTGAGATATGGCAGAAGGCTATTGAAAAAACCCATAGGTGTGAGGACTAAGACTCATGGTAAGCATCCTAACTATGAGGTAGACCTGTAGTATGTGGACTAAGAATCATGGTGAGCATCCTGACTACGAGGTATATCCAAGGTATGAGGACTAAGACTCATGGCAAGCATCCTACCTTGAGATAGGGTCCATGGAGTACTATGTACTGTGTATGTCACATGGAGTACGTTGTACTGTGAGTACACGATGAGAATAAATTGAGAGCTGACGGCTAGGATTTGACCCACCTCCCGTTACAGCAATTGTGAGACCCCACACACCGAGTACTATGTAGCCTGGGATCACGAAAAATGAGTTATGATCATACACTCAGAACATGTAGTTGCCTATCTCCTTTCTTGCTGATTGAATTTCTTGAAGGAATTACCACATGGTTTTATGATATAAGCATGTCAGTTTGTGAATTGTGAAAAGGGTAACCCGAGGGATGAGTGAAGCCCAGTTTTCCATGTTTTTAAACATGATGAATGCCATATGATTTTGATTTAAATGCATGGCATGATAAATATGATTTATATGAAATTACATGAGAAATGCAGTTTTTATGCATATAATGCTGAGGTTGATAAACTAACATATTACTAGTTTTATAACTGATGGTTTGTATCTATATATATTGCATAATGATTTGAGAGAGATGCATGCTTTAGATACAATTGGGTAACGAAAAGATTTCGAGGCATAAGCATTGTATTTTGTAGATAGTGCGGTTATCTACTTGCTTGCCTGATTTCCTTACTGGGCTGTGAGCTCACCACCTTATTATTTCCCCTTTTTCAGAGCATCCACAGTAGGTGGACACGGTTGAGGGCTGACATTCCTTGATATCCACTGCAGATCCATCTTGCTAGAGGTATACACATTTGGTATTTTATACTGAACATTGTATATGCACAACTATGTAAATTAATGTACGGTCGAGATGTATATGTACAAATAATTGTATTAATGTATAAAAGAATATTAAATTCTATATATGTTATGAATGACTGTAAATGGGTGACTAATATCGAATCACAACCCAATGTTTGATGTGAGAGATGATAGAAGAAGAGGTAAGTGCAATGCAAAAAATTTGTGGTGAATAAGGTAGATCGCGTGTGGGGTAAGGGCGTGTCATTCATCCATAAAAAGTTTCATACGAGGTTATTTCGATACTTGAGTGGTAATTATTATTATGTGCAAGCTCTGCTAATGGCAAATGGTCATTCCAGGAGTCCTTTTAAAATCCTGAGTACATGCTCCCAATTCCATATTAGCATTGATAAAAGTTGTAATAACCTTCAGGCTTATGGTACTTTACCTTAATCCACTGACATATGAGACATTTAGTCTGAAATTCAATTACATCCTTTATTGTACATGATTATCAATGTACCTTCGGGAGGTCTTGATAAATTTAACTATTTTTTGGATGCGAAGTATATCTCTATGGATAAGCCTCTGACGACATCAATTTCTTTAATTATAGATCATGGGGTACACAATTCTGCTTCTAAATCTCAATAAATCATCACTGCCGATACCAAATCTATTTTAGGACCTTTTAATATCTAACTAGCCATATCGATACAGTATTTATCATTACGTTGAGCTTGTATGATTTGATTAATCCAGTCCAGTTTTCAACTCTTAGGTTAACTACCATATGGTAAACATCAGTATAAAAAGAACAATATCCAATTTGAGGTTCGCAGAACAATCCAACAGTTCGCTTTCCTTGACAATTTATGTGACAGCATGCTGAGTTTTTTTTCCCTTTTTTTCTCAAGGTTTCAGCTCTAGCTATTTCTTTTCCTTGTGTTAAATTGCTTTTATAAAATTTAAAACTTTCATGACCAGTAAAATTCTATAATCCTTCACCGTACAAGTAATGGTATCCTAACTTCAACCGCAAAATATACAACTGTCAATTTCAATTTATAGGTTATGGATCTAGGTACTTTTAGACGCTGTCAAGTTTCTCAGGCGAGGAGGTATTTTGAAATACCTTTATTAGCCATTGGCTTGACCACATAAACTGGTTATGGATATAAGGGTTCAAGGTTCAATCCCAATAGAAAGTAGGATACCATAATTTATCACAATTTGACATTTATCCTTTAGTCACCACTCATTCTTCATTCACGTTGCTTGATCTGAATCATTTCACATACCCAACAATATTCATATGTTGTGTACATCTCTCATTCCAATTATAATCCTGTATCCAAATTTTATCACACTTCAAAACTTGTCTCATTTCATACATCAATTATAACAAAACTTTTTCCTTATTCCAATTAAGTCTCGCATTTGATACATAAGCATATACAATTTACAATCTTAGATGAGATACGTAATTCACATTCCAAGTCTCCTTATACCCTAACTTAGAATCATCTTAACAATTTTGGGTTTTTCCCACTGATCTACAACTTTTGTGTTTGGGAGAATCTGATTGGTATCCATTCTTGATACCTTATGACCCATAAGACTCCAGATTTCCTTAGCAAGTAACACTAGTACACTCTACAGTGGCTCACTTGTTTTGATAATCCTCTTATCATACAAAACCGATAATTATTTCATCAGCTCCTCTAATTAAATCGGGTCATTGAGTATAGTGGTTGACTATCAGCTCGGTACCAAATACTAAATCAATTCAAAACTTCGCCTTTCTACTTGATGTAATTCTGGTAGATCACTCGAGTATGTGTCAGGAAACTCCAAATAATAGAATTCATATCATGTTCATAACTCCAAACGCCAATCATATACATCACATAGATTCCTTAAACTCTTCAGAATTTAATATATACTCTAGATCACCAAATATATAAATCACTCATGAATTATTGGTTTAACCACAATATAAATTATCCCTAAGCGCATGACTAAGCAAAAATCGTATTTAAAGTACTGGTATTAACTAAGTTTATTATTAGTGTTTGTCCACCTTTTATTATTATTCGTTTACGATCTTTTCTTATAGTTCTGTATCCGATATAGGTTAAAATATTTAAGACATATATGTGAAGTATTTTATTAAAGTCCTAATTTTTTTAGAAATTTTGACAATATAACAACTACAATTGGACCTAACCCAACCTGCAAACAAAGCCATAGGCAGCCCATATCCTGAATCATCAATCACACATCCACAATAAACCAATCCTTGCAACATATATAAATATCAGCAATCCTAGCTATCCACAACTAACATGCAAAAGTTCTCAACATTATGATCATTCATTAATGATAATTCATTGTAGTTTCATATTTACCTAGTTAGATAGGTGTATCTCCATGGTAATGATATATCACTTAACATCTTGAGACCAAAGTATAACTAAACCATCTTTTATACTATATATATATATATATATATATATATATATATATATATATATGAGAACCTTAATTCACTTCCTTAAACGTATAATCCCAAGTAACTAACAATCATAAATTATAACTTCATACCCGTTCATTAAGTTTAAGATTCATCCTAGTTTCATAGTAAGTTAATTCTATAGGCGTATTGTCACGAAAAGGTAATATTGACTTCCTTAATAATCCTACTTATGACAAAACAGCTAATACATCCTGACCTTATAATAATAATAATAATAATAATAATAATAATAATAATAATAATAATAATAATAATAATAATAATAATAAAAATAATAATAATAATAATATATATCCGTGCATACATAAAGTCTGAAATAACTTTACAATTGTTGCATATACCATAGCACCAAAGTCGTGCACTTAGTGCGAGAAATCAGCAGTTTTTTCGAGCGCTTCACCCACTAGTTAATTTGAAATGTTTTAAAAGAAGGGGTGAACAACCACATGCTCAGTAAGGAAATCATATAACTGAGCTAATAAAACTCCAAGTAAGCAGTTTATAAATATTTTCTCCGTTTAGCAAAAATATACACTTTGTAACACAATGCACAAGCTTTATTTGGGTCAATTAACATGCTTTTCAAAACTGAAGATTTCACAAAGCTTACACTTAATAGTTCATAAATCAATAGTATAGATTTCAAAAACCGAAAACCTTGAAATCTGGAAGCATAATATTCATGCTGGAAACGAGTACAGTAAATCAAAACATATACATGAGCTTCCATTAAAAATATTCAACACAATTACGAGATGTGGCTCAACTTAAACTTGTCATGGAATTTAATTATACATTGTAAACACCTATACCCATAGTGACTACCGCCCTATCCTAGACTGATCAGGTCTGGACTAAGGTACTGAAGACGAGATCAAGGTCTCAGTAGTAGGTAGTTGGCACCGTAGGGAAATCATGTAGAACCTCCTACCGGTGGTACTTAGAAAAATCTAAATGCCACAAAGGCATCTCCGTGAAGCACTTGGCACCATAGGGCAATCACACAGAACCTCCTACTGGTGCTAGAGATGGCTCTCACCTCCCATAAACTCGACGCCACCCAGGCATCCCTGTGAAGCACTTGACACCGTAGGGTAATCACACAAAACCTCCTATCGGTGCTAGAGATGGCTCTCACAGCACATGACTGCCACAAAGGTATTTTCGGGGAATTCGCCAAGAATCTCAAAGTTTACATCAATAGGTGCATGATAAAATTATGAAAATCATATGAAAATCATTTCCTTTGAACATCAAGTTCATATAAAAAGTACACCAATAACTTTAGAAAATATGAAATTTTATCATAAAACATGCTAATTTCATTCTGTACACCACTATACTTTCCCAAATCATAATTGATAACGACCCACGAAATCAAGTTATAAACATCATGCATAGATGCGCAAAACAATAAAATCGGGTAATAAAACGTTGTACTCATTTGGGTTTAACTATTTTCTTTTGACACTAAAATTAGTACACTTAATTCAAACATCATTTTTACTAAGCCTAAAGACAACCAACAAAGTTTGGAAGTTGGTGAAAATTGGGTACGGTAGGTATTTAGTTTAAAATAAATCCTAACTAGACTAACCACCTATGGTTTCTAGTAAAGTTAGCTTAACCGGAGGTATCCTATTAGCTACGAGCTATATAAATCCCTTACCACAATTGCAATACGCAACAATTACCCTTATCGCCTTAGGCACGCATTGTCAGACCCGGATTTTTTGTAGCTTATTTCCTTATGATTCCTATGTGTATGAACACTATGTAATTATGGTTGAATCATAAGAAGAGTATTTACTAGATTTAAAGTGTTAATGAAATGAATTAACAAGCAAAAGCTACATAAAATGCCTAATGTGGATGATGAGTATCACAGGCTAAACCGAGTCATTTTAAATCATTCTGACTGAAAATAAGAACTTAAAATAAGAGAGCGTAGAGAGCTCATGAAGGAAAGTCAGCTTGATTTAGACCCGAACATACAAAACGAGAATAAAAGCTAAAAAGGGTAAAATGGACCTTTTCGGCGAGAAAAGGAGTTTCGGGTGAAATTATCCACCGGGAACGGTTGGAATATAAAGACGAGAGTGTAAGACATGATATATAACACTTTCGAAAATTTAAGAAAAAGTCAACTTAGTCAATGGTTAAGGAAAAAGTCAACTATAGTTAAAAAAGTGGACTTTTACCATAGTTGACTAATCAAGGTTTGAAATTAACCTAAGTGTGGAGAAAAATTTGGGGAAAAATATTCTTGGTCAGAATACAAGATAATCATCCCCGAAAGTAAGGAAAATTTATTCGGAAGGATTCCGGAATAAATTTAATGGTTAAAAACGTAATGGGCCTAAGGTGAAAATTTTAAAGCCCATTAAGGTATACTAAATGTATATCAAAATTCTTAGGTCCTTTAGACCGAATTGTTGGACCAATTGATCGGCCAAATTTTGAGATAATAAAAGGCCCGAGGTATAGTAAAAATTTCAGCCCGAAAGCCCATTAGGAAAGCCCAAACCGAGAAGCCCAATTGGAAAAGCCCATGAGATAAATATCTAACTATAGTTAAAGTTAACTATGACTCATAAGGTGACTCATAAGGTGACTCATGGTTCAGATTTGGAAAGTCAAGCATAGTGGCTGAAAAGTAAGGCTTAATGGCTAAGTAAGTGGCTTATAAATGCAGCCACACCTTGGTCATCTTCATCACACAATTCCGGCTAGAGAAGAACACCATTGAAACCATAACCATTCAAGCTTTCTCTCACTAGAAATCACTAGGAATTAGTCATATTTGGAACTTGCATTCTTCATGGAAGTTGTTCCAAATTGAAAGGAGATTAACATATGTTGGAATTGGCTATCAAGGAGCCATAGAGTGCAAACCGAGAGCCTCCAAAGATTCGGCCAAAAGGAGAACACTACAATTGGTATATTTTCTAATTTCCAATTTCATATATGTTAATGTATGAATGATTTCAAGTATGTTGATATATGTTTTAAGCATTGAAACATATTAAATCACCATTAAGAGGGTTAGGCCGAGAGTGATCAATGGGATATTGAAATATGTCAATTTGATTTTAAGACATAAATGGATTAGTACACATGTATTAATGTTAATGGTATAATTAGAATTAATCAAATTGATTAATTAATACATGTAAATTGTTGGCAACCAAGGTGTTTGATAAAATGCATAAATGAACAATAGGATGATTGGTAATATTGCCTACCAAGTGTATGTGAAAATGCCTAAGTGGAAATGGCTAGAAAAATAGGCATGTATGACATGCCATGGTGGAAACCGAGAATGGTTAAGCTCTCGGCCATGGCATGTGGCCGAGAGGCCCAATGGGCCAAGCCCAATATTTTTAGGCCCAATAGGGTGTAATGGGCCTAAGACAAGCCCAATAAGAGTTGGTGGGCCCCACAAGCCCAATAGGCCCAACAAAAGTGAATAGTAAAATGAAAATGGACTTAAGGCCTAGTTAAGCCCATTAAGGATTTTTAAGGCCCATTAAGGGAAATTAAACTGTATTAATGTGAAATACAGTAGGAAAATGATAATTAACCTGAGGAATGGTTATTTACAGCTCCGGAGTTTACATCGAGAGCTTATCGGACTGCGGGATTTAGCAGCACTGAGGAAGTGAGGTCACGAGACGTGATCCGAGGTAAGGGACTTTTGTGAGTAGTTAGAGATACCTGCACGTATTTTCAACTGCTTCTGCATTCACTTAAAAACTCTGAGGGTCAGAGAAAGTGAATAATAAATATTGCGACCCGATAGTGGCAAATTACGATTTTGCCCCTAGTTAGTCAAAAAGTCAACTTTTGTGAGAAATTGCAAAAAGCATGGAAAATACTATTGTGAGTGTTTAAATGCTATTAGCATGAAAATAAATAGATGGGCTAATGATTTTAAGGTTGATATGACTTAAGCACACTTTTAGTGCTGATTTTACTATTTTGTAAACAATCCCTTTTAAATAGCCATCTATCATATTATGTGAGAATGAATCGTTCTAGAGCACAGCTCGCACTGGGATTCATATGTTTTCCACATAACATTAGTGCTGGATTTGATACGCACTAGATTTTCATGACATGCATGATAGAGTACTGGAGTTTTACTCGTACTCAGCTTTGAATGATATATGCATGACAGAGTGCTAGAGCGTGGCTCGTACTCGATTTTTCATGGTTTATACATGACATAGTACTGGGAGCGATTGCTCGTACTTGATTTTGATATTGTGCATAGCATAGTACTGGGAGCTATTGCTCGTACTTGATTTGATACATAAACTATGCATTGACCTAGTTGCTGGAGGTTTACTCGCACTAGAGTTGAGTTTTATGATGTGAAACAGTGTTGAGCGGAGTGACGATTGTGAGTCGCACTCAAGACGCACACTGTATGTGATATGTAATACATGTTGAAACCCATGCCTGATTCCTGGTGTGACTGTGTGTCATAGCTAGAGAGGATATCCACATGAGGTTGATATAGACGTGGTATACTTATTTCCATGGTTTCAAGGGCTAAAGACCCTGGCTATGAGGATTTCCATGGTTTCGAGGGCTAAAGACCCTGGCTGTGAGGGTCCACGGGTGCACTTTGTACCGTGCCCGGGGCACGAGGTGTACGCTGTACCGTGTGTTACGTAGCTGGCGGTTGACATTGGACTGACCATCCTCCCGTTACAGCAATGATTGCCGCACACCGAGTACTGTGTCGCATGGGATCACTTTTCGGATATGATCATAATCCAGGATACTATTTGTATTTACCACAGAGTCTCACATGATATATCACATTGATTGACTGATTTAAACTGCGGACAGACCTGAGGGATGGGTCGGACTCCGATTTGTGTTGTGAATCATTTGATGCCATATTTATATGTGATTTAAATATACATGGCATGATTTACATAAAGGCATGATTTATATATAAATGCATTGTGTTGCACTACATGCCTACTTTTGAGAAATAAAGCATGATTTCTGTACATGGGATTTATTCTGTGCAAGTATATATATTATATTTCAAGACATTCTTTTAAAGTGAGTTAAGGAAATAATGTTTTCAAGGCATAGCACTATTTTGAGTAGATAGTGTGGATATCTACTTGCTTGCCTGATTTCCTTACTGAGCGCGTTATGCTTACCCCCTTTCTTTACATCTCTCTACAGAGCGTCAGTAGATCGAGAGTTATCGTGGGAGAGTGTCCCAGAGTCCACTGCTAGTTCCTATCGATTCATCAGGTATACTTATTATGTACAGTTGTGTATCTAAACATAGAAACAGCACAGTGATGTATACGTTATATATTATGGGGAATATATTTGTATTAGATTTTATATAATCTTACGTGTATAATAAAAGCAGTTACAGTCAGTATTAATATATTGACATGTATGTATGAAATGGATGATGTGGTAAGTGAAGACTCTGACATCGAATCACAGCCCAACCAGTGAAGAGAGGAAAGGTAAGTTAAAAATGCGAAAAATTTATTGTGGTTTTTGGTTAAAGTCAAGGATTGAAACTGGGGTCCTGACACGCATATATGTACCTATGTGTCCTTTTCGCTTGCCTTACTATTCGAAGGGATATTTGCTGCAAAATCCATGAATACATCAAGGTAGCATCAGTATCCGTTTTCATTCGATTTAATATCAATTAACTCATTATATTCACATAAGCAGCAAATTGAACACTATATCGCTTATTAATCAAATTTCCTTCCTCAGAATGAAATCCCCAATTTTTCTTAATCTTTAGATTTCTCCAAGTGTTCTTAAATTTAGAATCGACAACTTATTTATTTTTAGAATTATTTCTAAAGTACCATTATACCATGTTTAAACTAGGTTTATACTAAGTTTCTATTTTTCAATCGATTGAAGCTATTCGCTAATTCCTAATTTCCAATCTTCCACTCATAATCCCTACAAGCAATCTAGATTACGTACTGATTACATTATGATTTATTAGTTTATATTATCAAAACTCATTTTGAGCATGATTTTCCCAATTGACAAAATCTTCCCTACAAGTTTCTTAGTGGTCAAATCTACTCCTTTTTGCCCGTTTCATTATTTTCCAACAAATTCAATTTCAATTCTTCATAATTCAACTCAAAATATTTAATTCCTTGCCTAATTCTCAAAATCCCTAATTTATGTCCAATTAAGCCTAATTTCCCAATTTCTTCAAAACCAAATTTAAATTAATTCCTGCAATAATCTTGCTTCTATAACACAATTTGTAAACTAATTTAGCTAGACAAAAATTTAGTTTTTTTACCTATAAGTTTTTTGGTTCAAAAATGGAGATGCAGGAAAATGGGTATTTGTTTGTTTTGTCTACTATTGGAGTCAGAGGGGGAAGGGGAGCCATGTAGGATGTGGATTGGGTGATAGTGGTCGCCTGGCTTGTGGTTTGGGGTGGTCGGCATCTTGTCTGGTGGTCTGTTTCACGAACAGACAGATAAAGGGGGAGGGGGTCTTGCGCTCGAGCAAAGGGGAGAGGGAGGAAGGGTAATGGGGTTCAGTTGAAGGGGAGGAGGTCATCTGTGGTCGAAGGGGTGGGGCTCTGGTTTGTTCGCCTGTGATGAAGGGGAACAACAGCAGCAAAAGGGAGGGGGAGAACTCGAGTTCGGCGAAGCAAAAAGAAATGGAGCGGGTATCGCTGGTTGCTGGGGGGGGGCGCTTCGATCACCGGCGGTAGCAGGGAGGTCGGTAGAGGGAACGAAAATGAGGGAGAGAGGAACCCAGGGGGAGGGGGGGAGGGGGGAGAGATTAGGGTCGCGCAACACTGAAGGGAATGTCGCACGATCCCTTCCGTTTTTTTTTTTTTTTACTTTTACTTTGTATCTTTTTTTAGCTTTATTATTATTTTTTGTTTATTTACCTAATTAACAATTATATATATATATATATTGCTTAAATTATTTAATTGACAACTTTAATCACATTTTATCGTCTAATTAAATATATCTAAATAAATATATATTTCCAATTTTATTTCTAAATTATAAAGTCTCCGAAAATTATTAAAAATATGTTTTTTTTACATGTATATTTATACATTTCAAATTTCCAATTTAACTAAATGAACTGATTTACGCATCAACATTAAAAATGACTTAGTATTTAACTAGCGGTCTTACATATATTGTACATATCCGTACATATATATATATGTATATTTACATATATTTTATATGGATGCATTTATTTCATATTTGTATATTTTATCTGTGCTCGTTTGGATTCCCTTGCACACATATATTTCTCTATATATTAATCTTGGGAAATAATTGAAATGTTGTATACATATATATGTAAATACATGTATGGCTACATATCTGATTTAATTCTCCATGTAGTGTAAAAATAGGGTTAGTCTAATATTTAATCTCAAATTAATTCACCCACATTCGCACATTAAATCCCTAATTATCTAAATTATCATTTATAAAATATCATCAAATACTATTAAAAATTTTATGGTGTTTACATTCTCCCTACCTTAGAAAATTTGGTCCCCAAATTTAGAAGTACATCAGTCCTCAAATAAATGTGGGTATTTCTCTCGCATTAAGTTTTCCAATTCTCATGTGGCCTCTTCGAAATGTGATACTACCCCAAAACTTTGACCACAGGAATTGTCTTAGACCGCAATACCTTCTCTTCCCTATCCAGTATCTGAACCGATTTCTCTATATACATCATATCCACTTTCGACTATAGTGGTTCCTACTTTACCATATGCATTAGATCTAGATGATACTTGCGAAACCTCAAAGCATGGAAAACGCTGTGGGGACTCAATAATTTAGCGACAACGCCAATCTATTAGCTCATCTCCCACTCAGTTTATGATCTTGATTGATCCAATGTATCATGGACTCAATTTTCCTTTCTTTCCAAACCTTGTTATACCCTATCGGGAGGAGAAACTTTCAAAACATCAATTCTCCTACTAAATTTTTCAAGGATCTTTATCTTTATTCAGTATAACTCTCTTTTTCCTGCTTTAATTTGTTCTCGGTTTCCTACAACCTAATTGTACTTCCATAGAAGCCTGTTTAACCAAATCGAGAACAATTATTTTCCTTTCACCTACTACTTCCATCTGATCGATGAATGACATTTTAGACCATACTGCACTTCATACAGTATCATCTCAATACTTGAGTGTTATTGGATATTATGTGCAACTTTGCTAATTAGCAATTTGTCCTTCCAGGAGCCTTTAAAATCCTGGCACATGCTTTCAGTTCTTTATAGGCATGGTGATAATCTTATAAGCTTCTAGTACTCTATCTTAACTTACTGACATATGAGACATTTGGTCTCAATTTCAGTTATATCTCTTATTGTATCTAATTACCAATATACCTTTAGGAGGTCTTGATAAATCTTACTATTCTTCGGATACGAAGAATATCTCTATGGATGAGCCTCTACCGACTTCAATTTCTTTAACTATAGATCAGTGGGTACTCAATTATGCTTCTGAATCTCAATAAAAGATTACACTTCTTATTCCAATATAACTTCCATTCAGAGTTTATCACACTTTAACGCTTGTCTCATTTTGTGCATCAATTATAACAAAACTCTTTCCTTATTCCAATTAAGTCTCGCATTCGAAACCTAAGCACATATAAATTACAATCCTTAGATTCACGTTCCCAAGTCTCTTTATATTCGTACAATTCTAAATCCTCTTAATAGCTTGGGTCTTTCCCGCTGGTCTATAACCTCTGTTTTGGGGATTCAAATTGACACTCATTGTTAATATAACTTAACCTAGAAGACTCCGGGTCTCCTTAAAAATTAATGTCAGTATACTCCAAAGTGGGTCACTAAGTCTGATAATCCCTTTTTCATATAGTCCTCGTAAATGCTTTTTTTTCTTCAGTATTTCTAATTTAATCAAAGCCATTCAGTACAGTGATCTGAATAATTAATTCGATACTACTGCTAGATCAATTTCAAACTTCATCTTTCAATTTAGTGGTAATTTTAATAGATTATCCGCATATGTGTAAAAAAAATTCTATGTCTATAAGGGTGTCTCTTTACTCCGAACACACCCTATCTTTATCAATCATATAAACAATGTGACCTTCAGAGTCTTATTTATAAAATTAGTTTTGTAATTCATTCTTCCAATTACAGTGACTTTACTCTATCACACTCACTACTTTCTTAGTACATCACTTTTCTGTCACTCTCTTTACCTTTTCATTTCTTAGTAATCTCGAAATATACATTTCATATCATCATAGTTGTGCCTTGCACACTGCTTCCTCAAAATAACATCCAATGGCGCTAATTTAGCTTGATTGAGGGTCTTAATACCTCTTACAAGTTTCCTGGTTCCATTTCACATCTCTACTTATCCAGATTTATACTCCTTTAATTTCACATTCATTTATGGACTTGTTACTTTATGTCCGATTGCAATCATTCCATCCATAATTGCCACTTTATTTCATCCGAAATGTGCTGCCGCCTAAGGGCCTTCAAAAATATATATCCCATATAATTCTTTGATGTCGGATCTCAGATTAAGTCGGGGGATTTCCCTTCGAGCTCGACTTTCCATTTTGATTACTGATGCTACAAGGGCTACTTTATTTATAGTAGCACAGTCTGAAAATCTGTGTAGCTTCTCCAATCCTTTAACACAAAAGTTGCAAAAGCAACTTTCTCGGTAGAGTTACTACAAAATTTCATTGGGTTTCTCCATCTCATTATTCAACCTTCCGAAATCACTGAATTCTTAACCTCAACAAAAAACGGGGGCTCAACCTTCCAAATTTTACCTCAGTCTATTAAGTTCACCGTCATACTCTAAGAATCCATGTAAGTTTTCCAATTTAATTTTCCAGTTTTCCATTAAAATGGGATTCTTGACTCCAGTATAATAGTGTAATATTTTTTGAAATTGTCTCAGTCTTACTCCCCATCACATCTCAATTGTTATCATTATCACAGTCTGTCACGACCTGTGAGACCCCGTATATGTAAAGTTGTAATGTGTAATGAATATGATTGGACTTGTAATGTAAAGTGTGATTAATGTAAGTCCATGGATTCAATGTACGTATGTGTAATATGAATTGTAACGTACATACAAGTTTCATTGAGTATGAATATGAAGAAATGAGTTCTGGCAGGTGATGGATGTGATTGAAACTCAAAATGAGTAGTGTGGTAAAATGGAATGGAGTTATGCTTCCTTTTGGTTTTATGTAGCATACCTTTAAACATACAATGAATGCACACAAGTTTCAATGTGCATAAGGTATGAATGGATGCCATTTTCAAGTTATAAAGGTGGATGGATGAGAAAATGGCCATGGCAATAGATTAAGGATGTATTGGTATGAGTTGCAGCAAGGAAACTACAGGAAATCTAGAAAACATGAGGGCCAGATCGATCTCATAGGATGAGAGATCGATCTGCAAGAGCCAGAATGCTCTTATTTGGGCAAAAGAATAGAGCAGATCGATCTCCAATGGAGCCAGATCGATCTCCCAAGCATTCTGTAGTGAAAAGATCGATCCCCAAGCACCCAGATCGATCTCCTTAGCTCTCTGTTTGGGAGCAGATCGATCTCATGCCTCGACAGATCGATCTCATGCTTCGACAGATCGATCTCAGGCTTAAAAATGTCGTGAAAAAGAGGGATTTTAAGGGACCAGGTCGATCTCCTCTTGGACCAGATCGATCTCCTTAAGCTATTTCTATATAAGGAGGGCTGAAAATCAGGAAATCTCGGGAAAAACACTAACCTTCCACTTTCAACCCAAAAACCTAACTTTCCCTCTCTAAAATCAACTATTTTCAGTGAGATTTGAAGAGAGACCATTAGAGGCAAAGTTGTTCCTATCAAAGAGAAGAACAACATAGTGTGAAGGCATTTTTCCATTGTTGGTATTGAAGGAGTTAAGGGCATTGCAATTTGGAGCAAGAAGAAAAATCATATTTGGTAAGATTCTAACACTCCAATCCAAATACATTGTCTATTTAATTGATTTTGGAGTTGTTTGGCATGACTATTGATGGATAAATTATCTAGGGATGTGGTGGAATTGGTGTAACCTAGAAAACTTAGAATGGGTATGATGTGAGAATATATGGGTTGAATGAGTTTATGATTTATGGGCATTGCTAAAGTTGTTATTGAGGTAATGTTTTATGATTTTAGATGGCTAAATGAGATTACATTGTGAGTTTGGAGGAATTGTGAAAATGGGCATGTATATGCTTGGTAAATGCCATAGTGAGGGAATTCATGGAATATGAACACTATGAGCTTAATGTCGATTTAATATCGATTTTGAATAAGTTAATAGGCCTAAGAAGATCCGTAGATTCGAGTTATGGATAAAGTAATGGAACGAGGCCTCACAAGCATTAATAGAAAACTATAGGTCGAATTGACTATAGTGAACACACGATGTCATATTATATGGATCGAATATAATGCAGGATACGATTTTGTGCAGTCCCGAAGAGTTCGTTGAAGACGAATCGAACCGTACGAGTAAGCAGCTTAAGGAAGTGGAATCACGCATCGCAATTCCAGGTAAGGGAATTTTGTGAGTATATAGAGGTAGCTGCTCGTACTTTGAACTTGTGGGTGAATATTGGGTGTTTTATGAAATGCATGGTTGCTTAAATAAATGATTGATGGTATTCGTGAATGATGAGGAGTATATGCGTGGTTTTGGATTTGAAGTGGATTTTATGAAATGGGATAGTAAGGCTAATAATTGCATAAATCTAATGTTTTGATGCTTTTCAAAAAAAATTGCTTGGTTTTAAGCAAGCTTGTAGATGGGTCGGCTAGTATTGTATGGTTGTTGTGGAAAAGCATTTGTGAGTGCTAAACCCGATTGCCGGGATTTTTTGATTGTGTATGAGCTGCCTATCGTATCTATATGTCATAAATCGCGCTAGAGCCTCGCTCGCGCTGGATTTCTTTGTTTTCATTTGTATGAAACGTGCTGGAGCTTAGCTCGCATCTTGATTTGGAAACTATGATAATGTTTATAAACCGTACTGGAGCTTCTGCTCGTACGTGGATTTTTAGTGGTTGTCTTATGAGTATAACCGTACTAGAGCTATGCTCGTATGCGTCTCTGTATGAGAGGATGCCTGAGTCGTGCTAGAGCTTTGCTCGCACAAGTTTCCACATTGTGACACGTATAAAGTT